>JAULJL010000042.1:1277000-2544000 GCA_030761205.1 Fremontodendron californicum
GACATATTACATAAGCTACATAAGTTAGGCCCAAATGCCTAAGTAATTACAAGACTTAAAATAAGCCAAAATAAGCCCTCTTAATGTGCCACCTTGTGTTCTTGAATCACATGGACCAAACTTGGATGCAAGCCCATCTTGCATGTTGAAGCCTTTCTTGAATAACTTGCAATATGGCCCAAGTGAATTCCACCCATTCGTACCATGTTTCCTAGATCTTCTTGGATCTTGGCCCATATAGAAATTGTCATGGGACTAGGCCATCTTAGATCCTATCAGTATCCCTCATACTGTAGAAAGAGAAATTTTTTGGCTAATCAAATTGCAAGGATTCATGGGTCATCCAATCAAATTTCACTTATGTGTCATAATTATTTTATCTCTAATTAAATTAAATTAATTAAGAGATAATTAAGAAAGTATTATCTCTAATTAATTTAAATTAATTAAGAGATAAATAATGAATTATTACCTCTAATTAAATTAAATTAAATTAATTAAGAGATAAATTAGGAAGACAAGTTCTTTTAGAACTCTCTTTCACCTGGCTGATTAACACTAGAAATAAGGGTCTCCCTTCAACACAACTTCACAATTCGGAAGCTTGAAGAGATGAAGATTTGGAAGAGTCAAATCCTCTCCAAAGTCTCAAGAAGAAATCTTTGAAGAAATTGAAGAAATTCTTAAGAACACCATCTATATTTGTTCTTAAAGATTTCTCAAGAAGTTGTTCTTCGATATTGTGTTGATCCAAGAAAGAAGAAAAATCTTGTTTGCTCAAGATCAAGTCTCGAAAACCCTTGAAGCAAACCACGTGTGTTTAAGATCAAGTTTAAGTGGAAACAACCAAGTTGCTACAAGCCAAAATCAACATCAAATTCTTTAAGAAGTTGGTGAAATTTCTACCAAGGTAGCTGAAGAAAAACTTCAAAAAATTTCTTCTGACCAACTAAAAGAGCTCATCAAAGAAGTTATAAAAGATCAAACTGAAAGTGTTACTCCACCTTCCTACAATATGCAAAACCTTATTCTCAAAGGATTAATTGCATGAAGATGCCTGCAAATTATCAATCACCAAAATTTCAACAATTTGATGGCAAAGGAAACCTACGCCAACATGTTGAACACTTTGTAGAAACTTGCAATAATGTTGGCACTAATGGAAATCTTATGGTCAAGAAATTTGTTCGCTCTCTAAAGTGGAATGCTTTCTATTGGTATACAGATCTTGAACTTGACTCAATCAATAGTTGGGAAGAACTTGAGCGTGAATTTCTAAACCGTTTCTACTAGGGATGGCAATGGAGCGGGGCGGGGGCGGATTTTGCAGTATCTGCCCCCGCCCCGCCATTGTACTGCTCTGCCCCGCCCCCCGCCCCGCTCCGCCATGGATGTTGAAATTTCAATACCACTACCACCTCCATGGATGTCGGTTACATCCATAACCGTCCCGCCCCGCTCCGCCCCATTTGATATTTATTAATGATTTTTATTTTTTTCAAATAATAAAGCATTTAAAAAAAATTAAATATAAACATGTTTCTAATATAGGAAGAGAAAAAAATAAAGTATTAGGTTTAAGTTTTTAAAAATAAAAATAATAAGTTTAATTATATTAATTTATTATTCATTTAAAAGCTAAATATGTAAGGGTAAAATTGTAATTTTAGTATTCGGGGCGGGGCGGAGCAGGCAATTACCACAACTGCTCCATCCCCACCTTTCAAACAAAAAAAAAAAACACAGCACCGCCCCGCTCCGCCTCCATTGTTCAAAAAAAAAAAAACCTCTCCATTCGGATCGGATCGGTTCGAAATCCATCGGTTGGATCGGGTTTTGCCATCCCTAGTTTCTACAGTACTCGACCCATAATCAGTATGATTAAACTTACAAGCTTACGTCAATGGAATGATGAACTTGTGATTGATTACATCCATAGGTGGAGAAGTTTAAGCCTCAATTGCAGAGAAAAACTATCTAAAGCCTATGCACTTGATATGTACATCTAAGGCATGAATTGGACTTTTCGCTATATTCTCCAAGGCATTAAGCCTAAAACTTTTGAAGATTTAGCTACTCGTGCACATGACATGGAACTAAGCATTGCAGTTGCTGAAAGATAAAGAAAAGTAAGACACTTCAAAAAGGGGCAACTTTTTTACCAAAGAAGTTGAAAGCAAACAGTCCATGACTGTAAGCATAAAACCTTTCAAGCAATCCAATAATTTCAAAAAGAGCCAAGAAGTGAAGTCTAACTCTTCCCACAGGAAAGAAAAATACAAAATCTCTTTGAAGAAAAAGAAAAAGAAGCAATATCCATTCCTCGTCTCTGATGTCCCAATGATGTTAGAAGGACTTTTGAAATCTAAACTCATCCAATTGCCAGAAATGAAATAGCCTGAAGAGGCTAATCAAGTGAATGGTCCAAACTATTGCAAATTTCATCGCTTAATTAGTCACCCAATTGAAAAGTGCTTCATTTTGAAAAACAAAATCATGAAGCTCTACAAAGATGAAAAAAATTGAATTTGAAGAATAAGTGACAACTTCCAACATGGTTATGGTAACAAGTTTAACTTCTTTGGCTCTAACTCCAACTCCAGCTCCAATCATAAAATTTGGGTCTTTTGATCCTAAAGAAGTAAAATTCATGTCAACTCCAGGTGAAGATTCACAACATGCCAATGAAGGCAATGCATTGCTCCTAAGCAAGAGCCTAAACTGTTGTATGTTGCTCTTAAGCACGAGTTTAAACTGTTCTTTCAAAAAATGATACTCCTAAACAAGAGCTTAAACTGTCATATGTTACTCCTAAGCACGAGTTTAAACTATTCCTTCAAAAGAAGATGCTTCTAAGAAAGAGCTTAAACTTCACATTAAAAAAAAAATGCTTGCTAGGTTGAAAATCCTTTCTAGGACAACTTAGGCAAAAATTAGGGCAAAAAAAAAATACGTTATGACTTGATCCTTCAAATTTGAGGATACGTAGGCAACTTGTTCCAACTTATCAAGTTCAGTCAACCAAAAAAAAAAAACATTTGAACTAAATTTCAGTCACAAGTTTGGCAAAATGAAAGTTTGCAAATTTTCTCAAGACAATGCAAAGGTGCAAACAATTTTTGACATCAAAAGCAAATCAAATTTCAAGATTTGTTCATTTGCTACACTCGATAAAAATCGTGTACGTAGCCAAGTCTTGAGGAGGCATTTGTAGAAAGAGAAAATTTTTGGCCAATCAAATTGCAAAGATTCATGAGTCATCCAATTAAATTTCACCCATGTGTTATAATTATTTTATCTCTAATTAAATTAAATTAATTAAGAGATAAATAAGAAAGTATTATCTCTAATTAAGTTAAATTAATTAAGAGATAAATAATGAATTATTATCTCTAATTAAATTAAATTAACTAAGAGATAAATAAGAAAGTATTATCTCTAATTAAGTTAAATTAATTAAGAGATAAATAATGAATTATTATCTCTAATTAAATTAATTAAGAGATAAATAAGGAAGATAAGTTCTTTTAGAACTCTCTTTCACCTGGCTAACTAGCACTAAAAATAAGGGGTCTCTCCTCAACACAACTTCACAATTCAAATGCTTGAAGAGAAGAAGATTTGGAAGAGTCAAATCCTCTCCAAAGTCTCAAGAAGAAGAAGATTTGGAAGAGCTAATTGAAGAAATTCTTAAGAATACCATTTGTGTTTGTTCTTAAAGATTTCTCAAGAAGTTGTTCTTCGATCTTGGGTTGATCCAAGAAAGAAGATAAATCTTGTTTGCTCAAGATCAAGTTTTGAAGACCCTTGAAGCAAACCACGTATGTTTAAGAGCAAGTCATCAAGATCCATGAAGCACAATTCCAAGATTTCCAAGACTTCCTAAATTTGGGATCAAATTTCAAGATCAAGTCATCAAAGACCCTTGAAGCCAATTTCAAGAACAAGTCTAGAAGACCCTTGAAACAAAGTTCATTGATTCAAGAACAAGTTGTGAAGACCCTTGAATCAAAATTTTGCTGAAGAAAAGAATCAAATGATTTCTTTATTTTAAGAATATCCAGAGATTGTAACTTCAAACTTTGATAAATAAAATTCTTTATTTGAATTCAATTTTTTTGTCATATATTCGACACGAAATTTGTGTGTACACATACTTCAACCTATGAGATTGGTTGCTTACTTCATAAGTAAGAAGGCTTAACATGTACTAGTCTTTGAACATTGCCAATGCCCCGTCTTGGCAATACGATGACCAAGAATAGTTTGAGGAACATGGGTTTGATGCATAAGGATCTCACAATTATAACTCTTATAATTCCTTTGCAAGGCTTTTATGTTCTATGGGTTTCATCCGATTAGTACTTAATAACTCTTTATTATCATACTAACATGAAGGAAAATCTTGTATCACTAGAGTATAATGATGGGTTTGCATTATTAACTATATATCCTTGTCCAATCTGATTGGCTCTAGGGCATATACTAACAATCTCCCACTTGCACTTAAGATAATCAAATTGCTTAAGTGCCTCATGAGAATATGCTTGGTCATATTCTTGATAATCTTATTATCAAAGTTATTCAACGATTCAGATCACAACGAGACCCAGATTCCAATCATATGGCTCAGTTGTTACTTTAACAACTATTGAAATCTTTTATTAGCTTGCAGCTAATGATCCAAATCTAACTTCTTTTGCAAGCCAAAACAAAAGAGTTTGTTTTATAACTTTTAGGGTATAAAATGCAATCCTCTCCAATTTAGAACATTTCTAAATAATTGCCTTTTTACATAATGGTTATTTATCACTAAGTTTAATTATGATCTTTAACTTTTTAAGATTCATTAATAGCTCCCACTAAATCCTACACGTGTAGAAGTTAAGGGAATTGTATTCGAAAACTATTTTTGAATCCCATAAATTTCTAGGCCGTTTGGTATTCTTAAATACTATTACAAGTTATATATTTAAAAATAACCACGATATAGAACAAATTCTATAATAAATGATTTATTTAAGAGGAATGATGAGAACCAGGCTGGTATTGGACTTCAAGATCCATTGCATGTTCCTATTGGGCCTATTACAAGGTCAAGATCCAAGAAGCTCAAGGAAGCTATGCAATAATTGGTAAAAAGGACTTGAGAAGAATCTACAAGTCTTTTAAGCAATGTCAATCTATTCAAGTTGGGCTGCTTGAATGAGGAAGACCAAGAATTGGTCCATGTGATCCAAGCTTCACATGATGGGCCATAGAGGAATTCAAGGGGCGGCAATCTTAATGAATTAGTGGGCCTGTTTTTAGTTCATTATCTAATATGAAGTGGGGACCAATTCATTAATGTTGTGGGGCCTAAATTAGAAGTTTTAGTTGGGTCTTTTAATTACTTAGGCTTTTGGGCATGCTTTATGTATTATGTCTGTTAGGCTTGTGAGGTCTATCTTCATTAAACTTGTTGGACATCCTTTTAATTATTTAGGTTTGGGTTTGAGCATGTTCAGCCCATATTTTACATATTATTACTTAGTAGATTAGGGTTATTGTAGGGAGGCTATAAATATATGTCTTAGCCGTCTACTTCAATTATCTTTTGATCAATTAAGTCTGATTTTATTCAGTGAGAGTTTTCTCTTTTAGTTCTTGAAAGAACTTAGGAACTTATCAAAGAATTCTTTCTTTGTGGCGTTCAACCTATCAAATTTAGGTTCTTGAAACGAGAGTTCTTAGGGTCTAGCTTACATGCTTAATCTAGGTTCTTTGAAACAGGCTTTTAAGGGTTTAAGTTTTCTTTTCCTGAATCTTGACTTTTCTAGGTTAGGTATTTCAATTTGTTAGTGGGTTCAAAGGGTTTAACCCCTACGGTTCACATCAGTTGGTATCATAGCTTAGGAACCAATCAGGTCAAATCTTTTTATCTTCTTTACCATAGGATATTGGAGTTTTTCTCAACTTTTTTTGTTTTGGGATTTCAGACATACTTGTCATAGGGGTTATAGCTTTAGGCTTTTTTTTGTCTAATATTTATAGTTTTTAGGGCAATTTTTGTTTGGGGTTTCGCTCTTGGAAGTTGGTTTAAATACTATCACAGCAAAATCAATAGCAAGATTTTGGGATTTCTGTCAACTTTCTTGTTTTGGGGTTTCAGACATTCTTGTCTTGGGGTTATAGCCTTAGGCATTCTTTTGCCCTAGGGTTATAGTTTTTAGGTAGTTAAGTTTGGGGTTTCAGTCTTGAAAAGTGGTTTAAACCAAGATTTCGTTTTTTGAATTCTTGAACAATTAAAATTTCTTCTTATTGATTCTTGATCCGAATCTTGAAAAAAAAAATTCAAGAATTCAGAGAGGCATTCGAACAGTCCCAAGAAATAAAAAAAAAGAAGTTCATCCGAGATTTCAAGAAAATCAAGAAGTCTCGTTCTTTAAATAAATAAAAAAAAAAGAAAGAAAAGTGTTCGAACAGCAAGAAAAAGAAAGAAAGATTCGAAAAAAATCAAGGGAAGTAGGGAAGATTTGAATTCTTGGTCATCGCGTTCTTGATTTTTACTTGTTTTACCTTCTTACTAATTGTTTCTTATTTCTTGAGTCTTTTGCTAGGTAGAATTAAGCAAGTGGAATTCTTGAAGAGTTCTTCTAGTTCTTAAAGAACCTGAAAGAGAAAATAGAGTGGTAAAAGACAAGAGTAAGTAAGTTTATTAAAGAAAAAACCTAAAAGAGTGCAAACAAGAGTTGGAGTGATATCTTAATTGAGTGTAAACACTAAGGGAGTGTGTGAGTTTATTTTTATCACTAACATTTTATTTTGCAGCAACTTCAAATGTCTCACCATAGTGAATCATCATACAAGGGGGATGAAAATTCATCCTTTACATGGAGAGCTATGCAACAACAGTTTGAGAGGATGAATTTTGCGATGCCACAGAGACAAGATAGAGAGCCAATCGGCAGCCATTCAAAACCTACAAGGTGGGCGAGATAGAGGGGCTAGACGAGAGCCTAGTGTTGTTGATGAACATGATAGAGGAGGCAGATGATGAGGAAGTTGATATGGGTAGACTAGAGGAGTTAGGCATGGAGGAAGGCCTAGGAGAAACACTAGGGATCCTGATTGGGAAAATAGAGAAGAAAGGAACCTTGGGAATATTAAAATGAAAATTCCACCATTCCAAGGTAGAACTGATCCTGAGGTGTATTTGGAGTGGGAGAAGAAGATAGAGTTGATCTTTGATTGTCACAACTATTTGGAAGAGAAAAAGGTGAAGTTGGCAGTCATTGAATTTACTGACTATGCCATAGTTTGGTGGGATCAACTAGTAACCAGTAGGAGGAGAAACCATGAGAGACCTATAGAGACATGGAGGGAATTGAAAGCTCTCATGAAAATGAGGTTTGTACCTAGCCACTATTATAGGAACCTTTATCAAAAACTTCAAAACCTTACCCAAGGGTATAGAAGTGTAGAGGATTACTATAAGGAGATGAAGGTGGCTATGATTAGAGCCAATGTAGAGGAGGATCGGGAAGCCACCATGGCTAGATTTTTGAGTGGCTTACATAGAGACATAGCCAATGTTGTGGAGTTGCAGTATCATGTGGAGGTAGAAGACATGGTGCACATGGCTATGAAGGTGGAGAGGCAATTGAAAAGAAATGGTGCAGTAAGGTATTCTTCGATTTCTAGCACTCCTTGGAAACCAAAGTGGGACAAAGACCGGGCTGTTGTCAAGGGCAAAATCGAACCACTAAAGGGGAAAGAAGAGAGCACTAGCAAAGACAAACCCAAGGTATTTCAAAATTCCAATTCTTCAAGGAATAGAGATATTAAATGCTTTAAATGTTTGGGTTCAGGCCATATTGCATCTCAATATCCAAACAAAAAGGCGATGATCATGCATGCTAATGGTGAAGTCGTGAACGAAAGTGAGGATGATTGTGATGACATGCCAGAATTAGAGGATGCTAGTGATTGTATTGGTGATGATGTTGACTTGGACTACCCTGTTGAAGGTAAATCTCTTGTTGCTAGGCGTGCTTTAAATGCACAAATTAAAATAGATGATATAGAGGAACAAAGGGAAAACATTTTTCATACTAGATGTTTTGTGAACAATAAAGTATGTAGTATGATAATTGATGGGGGGAGTTGCACCAATGTAGCTAGTACTACCTTAGTAGAAAAGTTAGGTTTACCTATGCTTAAACGTCCTAAGCCTTACAGATTGCAATGGTTGAATGATTATGGGGAGTTTAAGGTGAATAGGCAAGTAAGGGTAGCTTTTACTATTGGGAGGTATAGTGATGAGGTGCTTTGTGAGGTAGTGCCTATGCATGCTGGCCATCTATTGTTGGGGAGGCCATGGCAATATGATAAGGGGTTACACATGATGGGTTTAGGAATAGATACAGCTTTGTAAAAGATGGCAAAACCATCAACCTTGTTCCTTTAACACCAAAGCAGGTCTATGAAGACCAAATGAAATTGAAATCTGTTTTTAAGAAAAAAGAATTGAGTGTGGCCGAATCTAATGAGGAAAAAATGAGAAAGAAAAAAAAAAGAGATTGGCCGAAAAAGAGGAGGAAAAAGAAAGTGACAAAAACAGAAAAGTGGCTGAAAAAAATAAAGTGATGCCACAAGAAAGAAAAGCAAAAACAAAGATGAGCTTCTATGCAAAAGAGAGTGAGGTTAAGAAGGCTTTTTTAGAAGATCAGCCCATGATCTTCCTTGTTTATAAAGAATCATATCTTAATCTTAATGAATCTAACCAAGCTCTTCCTAGTGTTGCTATTTCTTTGTTATAAGAATTTGAAGAGTTATTTCCGGACGAGATGCCAAGTGGGTTGCCTTCCATAAGAGGCATTGAGCATCAGATGATTTTGTACCTGGAGCAGTCATTCCTAACCGACCAGCTTATAGAAGTAATTCGGAGGAGACAAAGGAACTTCAAAGGCAAGTTGAAGACTTGATGAGTAATGAGTACATAAGAGAAAGCATGAGTCCATGTGCTGTTCCAATTCTTCTAGTGCCAAAGAAGGATGGGTCTTGGAGGATGTGTGTTGATTGTAGAGCAGTCAATAATATCACAGTAAAGTATCGTCATCTCATTCCTAGATTAGATGATATGCTAGATGAATTGCATGGATCTTGTGGTTTTAGTAAGATAGATCTTAAAAGTGGTTACCATCAGATTAGGATGAAAGAAGGTGATGAATAGAAAACAGCTTTTAACACTAAATATGGGTTGTATGAATGGTTAGTCATGTCATTTGGACTTACTAATGCACCTAGTACTTTTATGAGACTAATGAATCATGTTTTGAGAGAGTTTCTAGGTAAATTTGTAGTAGTCTACTTTGATGACATCTTATTGTACAACAAAAACTTAGATGAGCATGTTGAACATTTGCGATTTGTGTTTAATGTGTTGAAAACTGAAAAGTTGTATGCTAATTTTAAGAAGTGTACCTTTTGCATGGATAGAGTTATATTTCTTGGATATGTTGTTAGCTCAAAAGGTATTGAGATGGATGAAGAGAAAGTCAAGGCCATCAAGGACTGGCCGACGCCTAAAGGGGTAAGTGAGGTAAGTAGCTTTCATGGTTTAGCTAGTTTTTATAGGCGTTTTGTTAAAGACTTTAGCACTATTGCTGCACCACTTATTGAAGTTATTAAAAAGAATGTTGGTTTTCATTGGGGCAATGAACAAGAGAAAGCATTTGTTAATCTTAAAGATAGGTTATGTTCAACACCTGTTTTAACATTACCTAACTTTGACAAAGCTTTTGACATTGAATGTGATGCCTCAGGAATAGGAATTGGAGTTGTTTTAATGCAGGAAAAGCATCCAATCTCATTCTTCAGTGAGAAGCTTAGTGGAGCGGCCTTGAACTATCCAACTTATGACAAGGAGCTCTATGCACTTGTTAGAGCTTTGGAGACATGGCAGCATTACTTATGGCCTAAGGAATTTGTGATACATACTGATCATGAGTCATTGAAACATCTCAAGGGTCTAGGTAAGTTGAATAAGAGACATGTTAGGTGGATGGAATACATAGAGACCTTTCCTTATGTCATTAGATATAAGTAAGGTAAGAAAAATATTGTGGCTGATGCTTTATCTAAGAGGTATGTATTTCTCACATCTATGAATGCTAAGATGCTTGGATTTGAATATATAAAGGATGAATATGCCACTGATGCTGATTTTTGTGATGTATACATAGCATGTGATAAGACAACATTTGGTAAATTTTACAAGCATGATGGTTTTTTGTTTAGACAAGCTAAACTATGTGTGCCTAATTGTTCTATGAGAGAATTATTAGTGCGTGAGGCACATGGTGGTGGTTTAATGGGACACTTTGGTGTCAAGAAGACCTTAGAAATATTGTATGAACATTTCTTTTGGCCTAAAATGAAAAGGGATGTTATTCGCATATGTGATAGATGCATTACATATAGAAAGGCCAAATCTAAGGTTTTACCTCATGGGTTGTATACACCCTTACCAGTTCCTAGTGAACCATGGGTAGACATATCTATGGACTTTGTATTGGGTTTACCTAGGACAAAAAGGGTAGGGATTCAATTTTTGTGGTAGTGGATAGGTTTAGCAAGATGGCACATTTTATTCCATGCCATAAAACTGATGATGCAACTAACATTGTTGAATTATTCTTTAGGGAGATAGTGCGTCTACATGGTGTTCCTAGAAGCATTGTATCTGATAGAGATGTTAAGTTCCTTAGTTACTTTTGGAAGGTTTTGTGGGAGAAATTGGGTACTAAACTTTTGTTTTCTACTAATTTTCATCCACAAACTGATGGGCAAATTGAAGTAGTTAATAGGACTTTAACACAACTTTTGCGCACTGTTATACAAAAGAACTTGAAAACTTGGGAAGAATGTTTGTCATTCATAGAGTTTGCATATAATAGGACTGTGCATTCTACTACTTCTTATTCTCCATTTGAGATTGTTTATGGTTTTAATCCATTAACTCCTTTAGATTTAATACCTTTACCTGTTGATGCAAGGAATAGTTTGAATGGGAGTAAGAAAGTTGAATTGGTGAAGTCTCTTCATGAAAAAGTAGCTTCAAATTGAGAAAAAGAAAGCAAAAGTTGCTTCACAAGCAAACAAAGGCAGTAGGCTAGTTACTTTCGAACCAGGTGATTGGGTCTGGGTTCATATGCGTAAGGAAAGATTTCCAGCCCATAGGAGAACCAAGTTGCATCCTTGAGGAGATGGGCCTTTCCAAATCCTTGAGAAAACTAATGACAATGCTTACAAAGTAGACTTACCAGGTGAGTATAACGTTTCTGCTTCATTTAACGTTTCTGATCTTTCCCTTTGTGATGTAGGTGATGATTCGAGGTCGAATCCTTTTGAGGAAAGGGGGAATGATGAGAACCAAGCTCGTATTGGACTTCAAGATCCATTGCATGTTCCTATTGGGCCTATTACAAGGTCAAGATCCAAGAAGCTCAAGGAAACTATGCAAGGATTGGTAAAAAGGACTTGGGAAGAATCTACAAGTCTTTTAAGCAATGTCAATCCATTCAAGTTGGGCTGCTTAAATGAGGAAGACCAAGAATTGGTCCATGTGATCCAAGCTTCACAAGATGGCCATAGAGGAATTCAAGGGGGCGGCAATCTTAATGAATTAGTGGGCAGTTCATTATCTAATATGAAGTGGGGACCAATTCATTAATGTTGTGGGGCCTAAATTAGAAGCTTTAGTTGGGTATTTTAATTACTTAAGCTTTTGGGCTTGCTTTATGTATTATGTCCATTAGGCTTGTGGGGTCTATCTTCATTAAACTTGTTGGATATCCTTTTAATTATTTAGGTTTGGGCTTGAGCATGTTCAGCCCATATTTTACATATTATTACTTAGTAGATTAGGGTTATTGATAACTCGTATAATTATATAGTTTTTAGTTATGTTTTATTATTGTTTTGTGTCAAATACGAGTTATTATTGTTTAGTCTAATTGTGTTTATGATCTTTTATATTTTTATGTATTTTGGTGTTTTTCACAAGTTTCTTTGAGTGATTTCAGATTACTAGAATTAAGGGCAAATCCAGTTCAGTTTCAGTTCCGACACCTTTTGCCATATCAGCTATATCTCGAGTTTCATTGAAGCAATAAGGCTGAAATTTGTAGCCATGCAAAGCTAAGAGGCATATCTATCTTTTTCATGTTTTACACTTCTTAAAACGGAGTCGTTTTCCCTAGCAAAATCGACCATCAAGTTGGCTGATGTGCAATGACGTCTGTGCTGACATGTTTTCGTATTATGCCCATATCTTCTTATCCACATCAGCAAATGAGCTGATTCCAACGGCTATGGTTCCGTAACTGATAGGGGAACCTTTGTCTAGAAGACCATGTGATCAGATCAGGCCTCCAATATTGAAGAAATCGACCATCAAGGTGGCTGATGTGCAATGACGTCTGTGCTGACATGTTTTCGTATTTTGCCCATATCTGCTTAACCACATCAGCAAATGAGCTGATTCCAACGGCTATGGTTCCGTAACTGATAGGGGAACCTTTGTCTAGAAGACCATGTGATCAGATCAGGCCTCCAATATTGACGAAATCGACCATCAAGTTGGCTGATCAAAATCGTCATATACCTACCTTTGAAATTTGTAAAGCTTGTCTCTTGTCATTTAGCCCTCCAAAATGTGTATAAATAGAGGGCCTTGGATGATTGTAAGGGATCATATTGTACATAGGTAGGATATTAGCCATTGTAATAAAATTCTCTAAGTTTTCTTCTTCTTTCTTTTCTCTAGTTTTCTTTTTCTTTAGAAAGGGCAAGAGGTTGGATAATTAATATTCTTCTTCTTCTTCTTTCTTTCTTTTATTTTCTTCTTAGATTCTATTTAATTTTATGTTTATAATGCCTATGCTAGGCTAAATTTCTATTTGGTTATGGGTGATTTCAAAGCCCTAGACATGTTTTGTGATTGATTTTCAGATTCTATCTATCATTAATTTTCTATCAAAGTTGCTTATGTTCTTCTACAAGAATTGTTCATGATGTTGTCTTGATTTGTTTAGGTGTACAACTAGATAGATCTTGATAATTATCTATTGCTAGTTTAGGAGTCTTGATCCGTGTAATTGTCTTGATTTCCTATTCATAAGTGGCAATTTGTGATTAATGATTATGGTCAAGTTTTCAATAATTGCAAAGTGGAACATAACCTAAGTTGAACAATTCGAGCTTATGTGTTTGTTGCTTAGATCAACCTATCTTTCTCATCATAAAGCTGCCATTAAATTGAATCTAGAGAGCTTATTCTAGGTTGTTTGATGGTTAGAGATTAAATAGAGAGCTTGTTCTATTTAACGACAAACTAAGGAAAGATTGGGATAACAGAGCTTGTTGTTATCTACGGTTGTTAACTTTGATAGTTGGTTGATATTGATAGATCTGAAATTGATTCTTAATGATGTCTAGTGGTGGAGAATGAAACCTTAACCATATTTTTCATATTTGATTCTTCTTACTTACTTGTTTTCTTACTTTTCTAGTTTGCTTATTTTTAAAAGTATATTTATTTTTATTGGCTGGTTATACCGCCTAATTTGTATATTAACTTTGTTTTATTTTTATTGGCTGGTTATACCGCCTAATTTAGTATATATATTTTTATTGGCTGGTTATACCGCCTAATTTAGTATATATATTTTTATTGGCTGGTTATACCGCCTTGCATCTTATTCTTATTATTTACTTTAGTTTAAATCTGGCTTCAAAAACCCCTTTTCTTTTATTGTTTTCTTTGAATAAACTAATAACTCATAAATTAAAACCCAATCCCTGAGGACTCGACCCTTGCTAACTACTATACTTACAATTGATCTTTTTAGTGCAAGGTTAAATAAGATACACTCTTTTGGGTGCATCAAATTTTTGGCGCCGTTGCCGGGGATTGTTTTCTTTAGTTTATTTGTTACTTGGTTTATTCTTATTTTCAGTTCTAATGAGTTTTATTTTCTTGTACATACGAGTTTTTCTGATCAAATTTTGAAAAAATAAAAAATAAAAAAATAAAAAAAACGATGGAATTGAGCAATCTAACAATTGAAGAGTTGGTGGCATACATGAACATGGAGAATCAACAAGCCAATCTCACCTCCCCAGTTCAACAATTGGCCATGGGAGGATGTCAAGGCCATCAAGTATTCCAAGACCAACAGTATGATCATTACTCAAACACTTACCATGAGGGATGGTGGGATCATACTAATTATGGCTACTCGAAAAATTACCAAGAAGTAGATCCTTATGCCAATTACACTCATCCATCTAGCTTCAATCAATCATGGTCTCAAGAACCAGATCTTTTTCAACCACCACATATGACTCAAAACTCAAGTACTTCTTTAGAAGATCTTGTCTATTCTCTTGTTACTGATTCTTTGCAATTTCAACAGGAAACAAGGGCAAGTATCCAGAGTTTGGAAAGGCAAATGAGTCTATTGGCTAGTAGTATGGTGGTATGGGTAGCACAAAGATCTGAAGAACTCCCTACCCAAACGATGATTAACCCAAAGGAGAATGCTACTATTGTGACCTTGAGGAATGAGGAACAAGATGAGGATGAAACAAAATTAGAGATGGATTCTATTCTTGAGGATAATGAAGCCAAAGATCCAAATAAGAGTATTTCGGCACCTGAGGTAACGTTTAAGGTTTCACTTTTTACTAATGTTTCTTCTCCACCTTTTCCTAGTAGATTTGCAAAGTTCAAGGAGGATGAACATGAACAAGACACGCTGGAAACCTTAAACAGTTTGTTTGTGGATGTCATTCAACAAGTACCAAAATATGCTCCATTCCTCGATGAGATATGCACCACAAAGGATGATGGAATAATACTTGTAATGGAGAATGCATCCACTGTTGTGCAAAGAAAGCTTCCTCTCAAACGCATAAATTTGGAAAATTTCATGTATGAGCCTGACAAGCCTAAAAAGCCAAGAAGGGGTGTTGGTTAGGTTCAAAACACTAACTCAAGTGTTAATTGGGAAGGCAACCCAATTAAAGAAGAAATTGCCAACCTTCCATATTCAGATTTGCTTTATCTTTCTCTTTCATTTCCTTTTTCTTTTCTTTTATTATTTTTATTTTTATTTTTATTGTTTTTATTTTTATTTTTTATGTTTACTTGTTAATTTTTGTTTAGTATTTTAGGATTATTTAGGTTGCATGAGTTTCTTTTGTTTTGAGTCTTAGTTATTTCTATTCTTATGTTATTAGTTCTTTTCTCTTACACATGATTCTTTCATTTGGGTTAATAGACTTACATTGAGGACAATGTAAGAATTAAGTGTGGGGGGAATGATTTAGGATTTCTTTTATTTTTGTCTACTATTTTTTTTGAGTCTTTATTATTATTATTTTTAGTGTGTTTTAGTTCCTTTTCAATACTATGATGAGATATGAATTGCATAAGTCTAAAACAGATTTATTAGTGAGAAGATTTTCATGAGAATTGAGCTTGATGTCAATCTTTTATGAGCCAATGTTAATATGATATGTTGATTGAGAAAGAAGCATGTTTAGACTTAATCTGACTTGTATAATCATCCTTGTGAGTTTTTGAGCCTATAATGATTGATGCATTATACAAATCAATCTAATTTCTTTCTTGAGTGCTCTTATGATTACAGGATTCTCTAGAACTTGCTTTAAACCGTTTGAGACTATATTGATACATGTGACAACATGAATATGATAGAGGCATTAGGATTTTTAGCCAGGGCCAAACAGCCATCCATTATTAATGTTCCAAGAGAACACACCCTTAGTGAACCAATTTGAGCCTACATTGAATAAGCTATATCTTTGGTAACCATAACTTGTCCCTAACCTAAATATACTTATATCTTTACCTTTGTTCCAAAAGATGAATTAGCATGTTTTGAGACAAGTTGCAAAGACAAAGAAGATTTATTGAAAATTTGGGTTAGAAACAAGAAATCAGTGTGGGGGGAAAAGAAAAGAAAAGTCAAGAGAAAAAGAAATGGAATACTGGCAAATACATTCCTATGTAAAAAAAAAAAAATATATGAATCATCTCTTGAATTTGTGGAAAAAGAAAAAGATGTTACAAAGTCGTTTAGAATGAAGAAAAGGCCCAACATGAATATCCGGCCTAGGTGACTATGTACTTGTAAAGAGTTTTGAGAAGTTTCTTTGTATGATCTTTTTATGTCTCTAAACTTTATGAACTCTTTGGAACCTTTGTGATATCTTTATCCTTTTGTTCTTCAACCACATTACAAACCCCTTGGCCCCATTACAACCTTGATTAAAGACCTCTTGATTCATGAAGTTGTATGATCTAAATAGTGGAGAATAGGTGGACAAGCAAGAATATGGTAGAACTGTTTTCATGAGATTGATTGAGTGTAAACACTTCACCACTACTTTAAAGAGTGAAAATCATGAGGGTATCCCATGTGAGAAGTTGAGATTAAATTTGAACATGCAATATTTTGATTGAGATATGTTATGCTAATATTGGCTTAACTCAAACAATTTACATTCAAGCATGACTTTTTGTGAAATTCTTTAAGCTATTGATTAGTTTATAAGACTTGTTCAAATATTGTCTCTAATTTGTATTGAAAGGATTAGGAGTAAATATTTTTAGTATATGCAGTTTATTTATATTTTAGTTTTTCAATGTTTGTGGGTATCGTTCTAGTAAACCCTCACGAGACTAAACTCGTCCACTAGGGACACCTAGGGGTTTAAAGGCTTGTGGCACATGCTAAGTGCCACCGTGATTTCCTACGAAAATGGATTAGATTAGATTTTCTTATTTTATTTTTATTGAGTCGTTGCTAGGGACTAGCAACAATCTAAGTGTGGGGGTGTGATAACTCGTATAATTATATAGTTTTTAGTTATGTTTTATTATTGTTTTGTGTCAAATACGAGTTATTATTGTTTAGTCTAATTGTGTTTATGATCTTTTATATTTTTATGTATTTTGGTGTTTTTCACAAGTTTCTTTGAGTGATTTCAGATTACTAGAATTAAGGGCAAATCCAGTTCAGTTTCAGTTCCGACACCTTTTGCCATATCAGCTATATCTCGAGTTTCATTGAAGCAATAAGGCTGAAATTTGTAGCCATGCAAAGCTAAGAGGCATATCTATCTTTTTCATGTTTTACACTTCTTAAAACGGAGTCGTTTTCCCTAGCAAAATCGACCATCAAGTTGGCTGATGTGCAATGACGTCTGTGCTGACATGTTTTCGTATTATGCCCATATCTTCTTATCCACATCAGCAAATGAGCTGATTCCAACGGCTATGGTTCCGTAACTGATAGGGGAACCTTTGTCTAGAAGACCATGTGATCAGATCAGGCCTCCAATATTGAAGAAATCGACCATCAAGGTGGCTGATGTGCAATGACGTCTGTGCTGACATGTTTTCGTATTTTGCCCATATCTGCTTAACCACATCAGCAAATGAGCTGATTCCAACGGCTATGGTTCCGTAACTGATAGGGGAACCTTTGTCTAGAAGACCATGTGATCAGATCAGGCCTCCAATATTGACGAAATCGACCATCAAGTTGGCTGATCAAAATCGTCATATACCTACCTTTGAAATTTGTAAAGCTTGTCTCTTGTCATTTAGCCCTCCAAAATGTGTATAAATAGAGGGCCTTGGATGATTGTAAGGGATCATATTGTACATAGGTAGGATATTAGCCATTGTAATAAAATTCTCTAAGTTTTCTTCTTCTTTCTTTTCTCTAGTTTTCTTTTTCTTTAGAAAGGGCAAGAGGTTGGATAATTAATATTCTTCTTCTTCTTCTTTCTTTCTTTTATTTTCTTCTTAGATTCTATTTAATTTTATGTTTATAATGCCTATGCTAGGCTAAATTTCTATTTGGTTAAGGGTGATTTCAAAGCCCTAGACATGTTTTGTGATTGATTTTCAGATTCTATCTATCATTAATTTTCTATCAAAGTTGCTTATGTTCTTCTACAAGAATTGTTCATGATGTTGTCTTGATTTGTTTAGGTGTACAACTAGATAGATCTTGATAATTATCTATTGCTAGTTTAGGAGTCTTGATCCGTGTAATTGTCTTGATTTCCTATTCATAAGTGGCAATTTGTGATTAATGATTATGGTCAAGTTTTCAATAATTGCAAAGTGGAACATAACCTAAGTTGAACAATCCGAGCTTATGTGTTTGTTGCTTAGATCAACCTATCTTTCTCATCATAAAGCTGCCATTAAATTGAATCTAGAGAGCTTATTCTAGGTTGTTTGATGGTTAGAGATTAAATAGAGAGCTTGTTCTATTTAACGACAAACTAAGGAAAGATTGGGATAACAGAGCTTGTTGTTATCTACGGTTGTTAACTTTGATAGTTGGTTGATATTGATAGATCTGAAATTGATTCTTAATGATGTCTAGTGGTGGAGAATGAAACCTTAACCATATTTTTCATATTTGATTCTTCTTACTTACTTGTTTTCTTACTTTTCTAGTTTGCTTATTTTTAAAAGTATATTTATTTTTATTGGCTGGTTATACCGCCTAATTTGTATATTAACTTTGTTTTATTTTTATTGGCTGGTTATACCGCCTAATTTAGTATATATATTTTTATTGGCTGGTTATACCGCCTAATTTAGTATATATATTTTTATTGGCTGGTTATACCGCCTTGCATCTTATTCTTATTATTTACTTTAGTTTAAATCTGGCTTCAAAAACCCCTTTTCTTTTATTGTTTTCTTTGAATAAACTAATAACTCATAAATTAAAACCCAATCCCTGAGGACTCGACCCTTGCTAACTACTATACTTACAATTGATCTTTTTAGTGCAAGGTTAAATAAGATACACTCTTTTGGGTGCATCAGTTATTGTAGGGAGACTATAAATATATGTCTTAGCAGCCTACTTCAATTATCTTTTGATCAAATTAAGTCTGATTTTATTCAGTGAGAGTTTTCTCTTTTAGTTCTTGAGAGAACTTAGGAACTTATCAAAGAATTCTTTCTTTGTGGCGTTCAACCTATCAAACTTAAGTTCTTGAAACGAGAGTTCTTAGGGTCTAGCTTACATGCTTAATCTAAGTTTTTTGAAACAAGCTTTTAAGGGTTTAAGTTTTCTTTTCCTGAATCTTGGCTTTTCTGGGTTAGGTATTTCAATTTGTTAGTGGGTTCAAAGGGTTTAACCCCTAGGGTTCACATCAAGGAATGAATCAATACTTGGCATCCAATGCCAACATAGTAAATATGTTCAAAACATAATTATATCATTCTCTAATTGGCATATTCGTGTATTTGTGTTGTGTCGTGTCTCAATTCATCCCATATGTTAATAATTTATTTTATGTAGATTTTGACACGTTCGTGTATTTGTGTTGTGTTCATGTTATTTTCGTGCCATGTCGTATTTTAATTATTTTTTCATGTGTTCGTGTCGTGTTTCAATTTATCCAAATATTTTGCATAGTTTGTCATGGTGATCCAATTTAGAAAAAAATTTGTGTTCATGTCGTATCTCAATTCATCCCATATTTTGCATAATTTGTTATAATGATTCAATTTAGAGAAAAATTGTATGTCCGTAACATGTTCGTGTTTTTTTATCTTGTGTTTAAAATATTATAAATTTATATAAATTTTTACACGTTAATAATTCGTTTTATGTAGATTTTGACACGTTTGTGTATTTGTATCGTGTTCATGTTATTTTTCGTGTCGTGTTTTAATTACTTTTTTCATATTATGTTCGAGTCATATAATCATGTTGTGTCCAAAATTGCCAAGTTAATGGACACTATTCAAATAACTCACAAATTTGTGTCGCGCGTTATCATGATCGTGTTATAATTGTATTCAAGATATTATATATTTATATAAAATTTGACACGTTAATAATTCGTTTTATGTAGATTTTGACACGTTCGTGTATTTGTGTCGTGTTTATGTTATTTTTGTATCATGTCGTGTTTTAATTATTTTTTTCATGTTATGTTCGTATTGTATAATCATGTTGTATTTGAAATTGCCGGATGTAATTGACCATATTCGAATAACTCTAAATTTTATACTAAGTCTCGTATAAAAATAGGAATTATTATTTTTCTAAATTATTATCTTTACTACTCTTGCTTTTTTATCTTTCAAATTTATTATAAAATATTAATTCAAATCTGATAATATTTTATAGCGAAGCACGGACATTATCTAGTTTAAATAATTGTTAGCCCATTTCTTTATTTATTATTTCATATTTAATTTATAATCAGATGCATAAATAAAATTTATTAAAATAATTATTTAGATTTTTTTATCACTATTATTATTTTTACGTATTATTATTTATAATAATATTATTCAATTTAACCTTTTAAAATATATAGTTGTAAAAAATATCTACAATGTCACTAAATCACATGATGTTACATATAAATTTATGCATTATCAATAAATCACATGATGTCATATATCAATAAGTAAATCTATACAATTTCACTTAAAGGATTTTTAAAATTATATATTTATTAATAAAATAACATTATATGATTCATTGATAGTATATAAATGACTTAAATATAAAAAAACCCGTGAACTATGATTAAATAATCATCCAAGCTCGTATAAAAATAAATATTTGAGAGTTTAAATTGACAAAAAATAAATATTTAAGAATTGAAATGTATGCTCAATTAATTATAATAAAATAATTATTTAATTTGAAATCAAGAATCAAGAATTTATTTTATACACGTGGAATACAAACGGAAGAAGAAAGACAGATGGTCAGTAAATAAAGTTAGGAAAGTCGGAAGTCGCAACTTGGAAGTAGGGAAAAGACAAAGAGAAGTAGAAGACGGACGAAAAAGGCGTCATCGGAAAATTGGCGTTGTTGGTGTGGTCTTTTGATTCGTTGATCCCCGTGAGGCATCTTCATTTTTTCAAATTGAAAGGATGGAGATTTCACCGGCGGAGAAAGGGAGCCCCGGAAAGGAGCAGCAGGCCGCTGGAGTCGGGATTCTCCTTCAGATTATGATGCTCGTCCTCTCTTTCGTCGTCGGCCATGTTCTTCGCCGTCACAAATTCTATTATCTTCCTGAAGCCAGCGCTTCTTTGCTTATTGGTTAGTCGTCAATTTTTCCCGGATTATGTTTCCATCTTATCTTTCAATTTCCATGGTCAGAAAGATAATATTTTTACCAGGTTTGATTGTTGGTGGACTTGCTAACATCTCCGACACTGAAACAAGCATCAGGTCCTCCATTTCTTTCTTATTTTGTTTCTTCTCAGTTTTCCATTTCAATTTTCTGTGATAAAATTGGGAAACCCTGATTTCATTTCCTATTTCTTGGCAGGGCGTGGTTCAATTTTCACGAGGAGTTCTTCTTCCTATTTCTCCTACCTCCAATCATCTTATATCCTTTACTTTTTCCCCCCATTAATTAAAGATTTGCTTCCTACTTTTTCCTTTTCAATCTAGATGCTTCCCTGATATTAACATGTCTAAAGTTGGCTTTTATAGCTAATTGTTTTGCTTAACTCCCCTTTCCGGCACTCAATCAGGGTTCAGCCTATCACCTGTAAGTAGTATTAACTATCTTTCTATTACAGATAACATTATGCGTACTCGCCTTGTGTTTTGCATATTGGTCTTTCTTAAAATTCTCATATCCTTTTCTCTCCTTTTGGCAGAAACCCTTCTTCTCTAACTTTGGAGCCATTGTCACATTTGCTATTCTAGGAACTCTTATAGCTTCAGTTGTTACAGGAGGTTTAGTGTGAGTATTTCTTCATTATAAAGATATCAGTCTTTTCCATGATGCAAGAGTTTTCTGTTTTTCTCACTACCTTTTAACCCCTCATATGTTACAGCTATCTTGGTGGTCTCATGTTCCTCATGTACCGACTTCCTTTTGTTGAATGCCTAATGTTTGGTGCTCTTATATCAGCAACCGACCCTGTTACCGTTCTTTCCATATTTCAGGTTTTTATTTTCTACCATCCTTGCTATCTATTGTGGAAGGGTTAAGGCTAAACAAAAACACAAGTATACTGTAGTACATGGCATACACCTCCTCCAACACCAAATAATGCTAATCAGTGAAGAGTTATTGTATAGTAATCATTTCAATGATCCGAAACAATAGTAACATTAACTCATTTAACTGTGCTTCTTTCGTGCTGCAGCCTAAATGCTTATTTTCTTCTTTGATGTATCATTATACCACTTATTTCTGTATTGGGAAAAATGATTTAATTGAGATTAACTTAGGTTCCTTTTGGTTGCTGCTTTTGCTTATTGCATTTTGCCATACACTTTTGCTTCCCAAAAAATTGGTAAAAAGCAAAAATGAATAGAGAAAGCAAAGTAAATTATGATTAAGAATGAATGAATAACTAACATGCAACACCAAATCTAACATATCACAAAAGTATAACCATGCATTATTATTCTCCAAAAAATGTGCAAATTTAGTTTTTAATTATTAACAAATATTAGTATTTTCTTTTGTATTAGATTAAGGTTCTTTTTTTTTTTTTTGCTTCCAAAAGCAAAAACCAAACAGGACCTTAATAATAATAATATAATAGGCAAGCAATCGTACTTTCAGTCAGTAACCCGTGGTCAGTTTAGTATTGCAAGGGCACAAGGCGCACTCTAGGCGCTAGAACCCTTATATTGCCTCAGATGCAAGGCGCAAAAAAAGCGCTCGCCTGAGTGAAGTAAGGTGCAATATATATATATGTATGTTTTTATATGTGTTTGTGTGTATATATATATATATAAAATAAGCTTAAGATATATAATTATGATAATAAACTCTAAAGAGTGGTCCAGTTTATCTACAAAAATGCAATTTTTTTTGGCTCAATATGCATGATTTCCTTATGGTCCCAATTTTGTTGTTGAATACTCAAATATCGAGAAGTAGAGAGTTTGATACTATTCCCTTTCTTACTAGTAGAGGTACATCTAATGAAAAAAGTTAGAATAAAAGAAATTAAAGAGAATTCAATCAGGCAGGCTTTTTTTACGCCTATTGCCTTTCAAAAAAGCACGCCTAGGCGCACCAGACGTGCGCCTGATCAAATGCGCCTTGCTCGAAAGGGTCTGAGGCGCTTTTGTTATCTAAAGCCTAGGCGCATGCCTTGACAACACTGGGTTAGTTACTTATAAAAAAACGCTTACATATACTCTTATTCCCTTAATTTTATTGTTGCTCCGTCATTGCTTGGCTGCTTAACTTCTGTAAATTTGTATGGCAATTTTAACCTTCTACTGCTAGTGGTTCTTCGAAGGGTTTTTGTTGTTACTTTTTGCTACTGGTTCTTCCACTTAACAGAACTTTCATTAATTTTAACAAAATGTCTAGTCGTAGGTATAGTAGTCGAGAGATATCAGAGTTGTTTTTCTTTTTCCTTTCATCCCTTGAGGAGTTATTACACTAGTGTCTAAGCAGTAAACATATTAGCTACGTGATCCATGTGTGATGATCTTAATTGTAGGAACTTGGCACTGATACGAACCTTTATGCTTTGGTCTTTGGAGAATCAGTCTTAAATGATGCTGTAAGTTTTTGTAGCATGCTATTGATAGTCCATTGTTTCATGTTTTTGACATCTTATGCTGCGCATGCACAATATTTACTGGGTGAAATGTTTTTTTTATGCAGATGGCAATATCTTTGTACAGGTATGTTGAGTACTTGCATTTGTCCTCTGTGATTGGAATGGTTAGTTCAGTTTTAAATCGAGTGTTGTTTCTGTATGCAGGACAATGTCCCTTGTAAGAAGTAATGACTCATCTGGACAAAACTTGTTTATGGTGATAGTCAGGTTTCTTGAGACCTTTGTTGGCTCTATGTCTGCAGGTCTGTCTTCACCTTTGGTCTTGCTGAAACTTATTGTATTTCTCTTATATTATAATTCATATACTAAATAATTGTTTTTAATTGGAAAAAGAAAAGGAAAAATTGTTTTGCTAAGCTTCATCTTGCAAGTGAATACATGGTAAATGTCTGTTTTTTGCTATCCTTTGATCTAATTTTAGTTTTGGTTTATATCTCTTAAGTTGTAAGTTATCACTCATATCATTAATTGTTTTAGAAGTATCAAAGTGCATATGGTGATTTTTTACGGAGTGTGAGAGAATGTCTTACTACTGTTTTCTTTCATGTTTAAACATCTCTATTGGCCCGGACAACCGTTGTTTCTAAATCATTTTATGTATAATCTTGAGAAGGAAGATAATCATGATATTATTAATACTACAGAAATTTGTAGAAAAAATTTGTATCTGTTTTGTACCCTATGCAAGCATCAAAACAAGTATGCTGCTGTATAACCTTTTGAAGAACAGGTTTAAACACCAAGGAACTTCCTCTTTTTATTGAGATGGAAGAGGCTTTCAAAGAATCTGTTGTAACTACCCAAATTCTAATTTTTTTTAGATCTGGCTGTTGTCATCCTCAATTTGTAAGCTCATGGAAATAAATACTAGGAGGTTAACAATATAAAAGCCAATAACCTCTATGCCTAGTTACCTATTACATCCCCTGAACCTTCTGTAGCTAAACTAAAAGATCACCACCATTGAGGATGTCGGAGCTGCTGTTAGGTTTCTCCCATTGACAAGCATTCTAAGTTTAATGGTGATAAGTGACTGCCATACCCATTAAGTATTCCAATATTATAAGGTTCCACGTAAATTTGAAAAAGACATCTTTAAAAAACTTAAAGAGCAACAATATGATATTCCTTCCTTTCCGCCAACCCATTGTCATTTTCCCAATCCAAATGCGATAGTCAATAGGTTGTTGGTGCAAAAGTTTTCCGTACTGTAAAAATACTATCTATGCCTTTATAGTTTTGATGGATCCAGTTGGCTTTACCAAGATCAGAAATAACATTTTAACACTCAACAATCATGCCTTTCTGGTAGAGTATATTTTTACTCTTTCATCTGCTCTTTAGAGCCGGCCTTGGGAGAAAACCTTGTTGGTGAATGATGTTGCATCCAAACCAACTTTACCTGCATGATTGATCCCTCATAGTCATAGCCAAATCAATCACTCAAATACCTTCAATTCACTCTATATGATAAACAAATACATTGTGGCTGGTCTATTGGTACAATCCACCTTCTACTTCTCCAAACAAACATCTTTAGCCTTTTTTGGAATTTATCCCGAAAAATCTATTATTGGCTCTCCGAGGAGCCAACAATCTCAATAAAAAGTGAAGTTAGAATTATCACCATATCCTCATGAACTTCCACTTTTATTGTGGTCTTCAAAAATTTGTTCGAAGTCCAACTACAGAAATGAGGAGATCTTCTACTCCTAATGCTTTTACTTTTAATTTGTAACATTATACAATTGACCTTAAGTCAAGTGTGTGTGTGTTTAAATGTCGAGTCCAAATCTTATATAAAATAGGCTTAAGTGCAAGAAACATGAAAAGCTTTTTACACTGATCCTCAGTCTTCTGATAGGTTGCTTTGTCAAAAAGAAAGACTCTATTGTAGTAAACTTGCATGATGGGCAGAAGAGAGTTTAGAAGTTGCAATTTCACTGCATAAGACAAGAAGTTCCCTGTCAAAGAAGCATGCTGCTGGCCCCGTATTTTAGAAACTTCTAAAAATTGACTCAATCTAGTAACATATTTTTGATTTATATTAGTGATTTGACTAAAATGTGCAGCACCTTAATATAATTTTTCATTTCCCAATAGATGCCAAGTACTGGTGAATGTTATCATTTTTCTTTTTGATTAAAAAGAAAACCAAAAGGAGAGTACGAACACACATAAAGAAAAAAAAAATACTTTTTTTTCAAAGAAAGGAAAAAAGAAAAGAAAAAAGGTCAATGTCAATTTCCCAGTGCAGTTATTTTCTGTTATCTTATTGATTGATCTTCTACCCATTCCATACTTTTATGTCCTTTTAATCACAAACACTAAGTTGCTTTACATGTTTTTCTGCAGGTGTTGGAGTTGGATTTACTTCTGCTCTAATATCCTTCCTGATCAGTTTTTATATTTATATACCATGTCTTGTACCATAAACTATAAGCTGTTATTCTGTACTTTTAAACCTTAACTCCAAGAACCTCTTTAAGTATGCTGGATTAGATATTGACAAGTAAGTACTGGATTTGAACCTTTTATGAAGCGTTTACAATTCAAATATTCTGAAAATTCCTGACCAGAATATCTCGTCATTACTGTTTTCAGTCTTCAAAACTTGGAGTGCTGCCTTTTTGTTCTTTTTCCTTATTTCTCGTAAGCAATTTTATACACCCTTTATGTTCTCTCTTTTTCCCACCTTTTTATAGTTAATGGATACATGGGCAGTTAATTTTGAAAATATATTGTGTTTCTAGGTACATGCTCGCGGAAGGTCTCAGCCTCTCTGGTATTGTGTCAATATTGTTCACAGGAATTGTAAGTGAACTTATAATTCTGATTGAGTAGTAGTACATTGCATGTTGATGCAGCATGATGATTTTTTTTTTTTTTTTTTTTTTTTTGTTTTAGGTGATGAAGCACTACACATACTCAAATTTGTCAGAAAATTCACAGCATTTTGTATCTGCCTTTTTTCACTTAATATCATCACTGGCTGAGACATTCATGTAAGACATTTACGTAAGGGAGTTTCTTTGTGTGATATGAACTGATTTAACTTCTTGTCCATGCGATAACTTTCCATTTTGAAGCGTGATTATTTTGTTCAATTTTGCAGATTTATATACATGGGATTTGACATTGCCATGGAAAAGCACAGCTGGTCGCATGTGGGATTTATCTTTTTCTCAATTGTATCCTTGTATTATTATTATTATTATTATTATTGCAAACCTTGTTCTGATGTCTGCATTAAATTAAGGTCTCATTGAGTCATTGTTATTCCTTAACTTGCTTCATAATCATGTCAGTTATTTATTGGAGTTGCCAGGTAAATGAGCTATATATGGTGATATCATGGACCTTTAAACCTAAAGATTTATTGATCTTTCAGTTTTTAAATTATTCATTGTTGATGGACACTCTGTAGAATAATTAATGAGGTTGCGTAATTAATCTTTAGGGCAACCAATGTCTTTTCTTGTGCATATCTGGTCAATTTGGTTCGTCCTGTACATCGACAAATACCTTTAAAACACCAAAAGGCACTTTGTTATAGTGGTAAGAAAAATTCTAGTTTCATCCTAGTTGGTTTTATACTTTTTCACAAACTAAATTATTATTGACTTGACTAGGACTTCGAGGGGCAATGGCTTTTGCCCTTGCTCTGCAATCTGTTCATGATCTTCAAGAAGGACATGGGCAGATTATATTCACTGCAACAACTGCCATAGTTGTTTTGACGGTATGGTAGACGAATCTTATCTTTAAATTAACAAAACTTTTGTTAGAAATATGATGAAAAATAATTTCGAAATCTATCTTTTGTAAGTGATAAATTTGGTTATCCATTCAATGCTCATTGCTTAGATATGAAGGCAATATTTATTTACAAGTTACTGCAATACCATTTCTTCTGAAATGTTCAGCTTCCTGGTAAAGAAAACTTGAAGCATTAATTCTGCACTTCTCTGGTCCTTTTCCCCTCCCATAATTTGGGGAGAAGAAAATTGACATTTAGTATGCATAATGAACTGAATAAGTTAGTATTGACACTAATTATGCTACCTTCAGCATGCATCTAATACTAAAGTGATAGTCAAGTCATAATTGGTTTATACTAGTATCAAGAGTGGTTGACATAATTGGTTTGTATATTAGTGATTTAATTCTAGTAAAGTTGGGCATCGAATTCATGCTACTTTCAGCATGCATTATTGGTTCACTAAAAAATTCAGTAACTTCTTCCTCTGCATTATAATCTTCATCATCTGAACTGGATAACCCACAAAATACAGTTGGAATTAGAATATAGTAAATTTTTTTTATATCATCATCATCTCTTAGTAGTTATGGAGACAGTTCGGTTTTATTCTGCTATTTGAGTGTTTTGACTAGCTCATTAACTTGCTTTGGTGTTATATGATGGTTCATGAGCATGTTAAAAGGTATGTCCCCACCACTAGTTTTGCAACTAGTGTTAAACTAAACTGAAACCTTGCATGCTCAATGTTATGTGGTAATTGCATCTTCTGCATTCGATACTGGTTTCAAGAGTTATAAATACATCACAGTCTTAATTTGGTAATTGATACTTATCCTTTTCAGTAATTGATAATTTTTTTCTAAATGTGACAGGTGTTGTTAATTGGAGGTTCAACAGGTACGATGCTAGAAGCTCTGCAAGTTGTGGGGGACGGCCATGATGGCCACTTAGGTGAAGTAAGTTCCACTTAAAATATACCGTCTATTTTAAAATAAATATTCAATAATAAACTCCCACTTGTAATAATTTTGTGGATAGTTGGAAAATGTGAATTCCTCATTTTTTTCCCTTTGTTTTGTGTGTCTAGGAATGTATGTATGTATGTATTTATTTTTTGAGGATTGAGTGCGGATATGTATTTAAAATATATATGTTTCATACTAATATAGTTGCATTATTAGAATAATTTGAGTTTATTATATTTCCTTGGATTGAAGTGTTAAAAATATCCTATTAAGTGAAATTGACTTTTTTCAGAGTTAAAATGTTCTCATTGTAGTGGCATAGCTTTATTGACTATAAGCATGTTATATTTAAAATTTTATGCCCTTATCCTTTTCTTTTGGTGAGTAAATCTGAGTGATTTTAGCGACTGTAATTGAAATCAATAATTTCTTGCAGAGCTTTGAGGGTAATAATGGATATGTTGCTACATCTTATAATGAAGAAGAAACAGCAGGGAACGGGTTAAAGATGAAACTGAAAGAGTTCCACAAAAGGTGATACGTAGAATTTTTTTACCTTCAATCATGATCGGGGATCTATCGATTAATCATCTAATTTTAAAACCATTTTGTACACTGCAGCGCAGCATCATTCTCTGCATTAGATAGGAATTACCTCACCCCGTTCTTCACAAGCCAGAATGGAGATGATGATGAAGAGCATGGTAAAATGGGCTTATTCTTTTATTTGATAGATGCATTTTTATCTTATTTTTATTTGATTTGTTGCTGAAGTGGCATTCATGTCTGTAGTATTATTGTAATTTATGTTTGATTTGATCTAGGATGGTGGCTAATACAATAATTGGAAGAATGGTTTGAAATTAGTTATTGCTGTTATGGTTTTGTTTCCTTTTGTTTGGCACTTATAACCTTTCTTTTTTTTTCATTATTATAGTGTTGTTGAGTTGATTTTTGATTTTGAGTTTGAAGAATTGTTTTTTGGTAGTTATTCATTTCGTGCTTTGCTTGATATTCGGGTATGGGCTTTATCAGCATGTATGTTAATATATAGATTAGCATTGAGATATAGATTAGTCGAGTGACACCAACTCGGTTAGTGAATTACCATAAAAAGCTGTCAAGGTTGTCAAAATTTTATAAAAATAAGGATCGAATCATCCTTTTACTTTTCTCAGAAATGAGAGTTCGGCTCCTATTCTTTATAGTTTTACTTGCCCTTAAGTAGAAGTACCCATTGTGATTTGAAAAAAATGAAAAACTGACTACCGTTTTTCTTAACTACCAGAGATATAGTAATTAGTATTGTGACTTTTGAGTTGAAAGAATGGTTTCTTGGCTGGAATGATCATTTGTGTCCGGTATTTTTATTAGAAATGCTTATGTTTAGTTTTCTATCTTTATTTGTTTGAGTAAATTATCTTCGGATGAACCATGTCTACCATATCATGCCTTTGCATTTTTAGGCTTCAGTTGTGCATCGCGGTATATTTCTGTTAATCTCAGTCTTTTGAAATTTGTCAGATGAGCCGATGCCCAGTTCTAGAAGGGGAGGGTTCGATGGCCATAGCTAATCCTACTACATGACAAGCCGATGAGGACACGTATGCTGGTAGATGGAATTTACTTTATAAATATTTTACTATGAATTTCGATGCACTGCATGTCCGGTTGGGGGAACCGGAGTTGTGCATATATATATATATATATATATATATATATATATATATATATATAATGGTCACCTCATTGCTGTTCTGCATTCTATTCTAGGGTACTGTTATAGAAAGACATATTTGAAATGAAGATTAGATCTATGGAATGGAATGGCAATAGCATTCTTTTCTTGATGTCGATGAAGGATTATTACATGCCATGGTAATTTGATTTGCCAAGAAATTTGAAATGTTAGGTTATGTAAGAGATAATGCATATCTATTGTTTAGAGCTACTTTTCATAATTTAGCAGTGATTCTTGTTTGATGAAGCTCAAATTATAGAAAAAATGGTGTAGCACAATATTTCATTATTTGGAAGGAAATATTTTTTTTCTTACAAGTATAAGAAGCTGTTTGTTGTAGTTATGAATTAATGTTAACAGCTTAGGAATGACCAACATTTGATTGTCTCTGCTGTATCTGTATGTAGCTATGGGCGTACGTAGAGGTGGCAATTGGGCAGGGTCAGATTATTTCGGGTTTTAAGTGTTTTGATATTTTCGGACGGGTTTTCCGATTCGAGTTTATTTTGCCACGGCTTATGCATCTCAACAGCAGCTTCTTTATGACCTCTTTGGAACTTGGAAGTAGTAGTATATTTAATCCTTTGTTTAGTTTTTCTTCTCTTCTCTCTTCTTCCTCCATTTTGTTTTGTTTTCCATAGTTTTCTGCTTTAGTTGCAACTTGCAACGAGATGAATAAACAAATATATACATAACTATAAAAACAAAAGAAATTATAAAAATATATGCATAAATAAGTAAAATAATAACCATGTAATTTATCATTAATTTTAGTAAATAAAATAAATAAATAAATCATAAATTCATGATTAATTATAAAAAGAAATATAAACATATATCAATAATTAAGTAATTAAATATCTTTTTATTAAATCAATTGTGTAAATATATTATATATTTTTACATAAAATTGTTTACATCCGTTTTAGCCAAGACATGTCCATGGGTTGGATCGAGTTGTGGTCCGAAAGAAATTTTTTTTTGCTTGCCCAAGCTTGTTTCGGGTTGGGCTCGGATTGGCTTGTAAACTTATTTCACCAGTTAAAAATAATTAAAATATTATTTTTATATTAATATATATATTTTATAATTAATTTAAATTAAAAAATATTTTTTATTGAATAAACAGTAATTTGGGCCAATCCGAATTACAAAATATATTGTTCAAACTCATCTCAATACGAATCAATTTTTTCAGATCGGATGGGCTACTCGATCTCTAATTTTAGCATAACGGTTATCTTTTGGCTTTGAAGGTGATATATGACATGGCTCAATAAAAGAAGGCTATGTCAACAATGGAGTATTAAACTTTAAAATTCGTTATGCTGTTTTGAGTGAAATGCTATTTTATAATTTTTATTATTATTTAAATATCAAATTTTATTATAATTACATGAATTTATTATTAGTAACAAATTTTTAGGGTTAATAAGAAAAAATGAAAATTACCTTATGTTATTATAGTTAAATTATATGATCAATTACATACTTTATTAAGATAAAGTAATAGAAAAGAGTAATACAAGTTTTTATTATCATTACAATTGTTATCTTAAGGAAATTCTTAAAAAATTATGTTTTTACAATTTTTATTAAAAAGAATAAAATACAAAATATTGTTATAATTATATGTTTTTATTATCTGAAACATAATTTTTTATAAAAGATTAAAAAAAAATTATAATATCAGCTTTTATTATGTTTACATCAAAATTTGATGAGTTACATAATTTCTTAAGACAATGTAATAGAAAATAGTAATACACTTTATATTATCTGTATAGTTTGTTGTCACGAGATGTATTTTACAACTTTTAAAAATAATTGCTCCAACTTGTAATGGTTTAGGAACTATTACCTTTAGAGCATGAAGCCTACTAACGAGAACTTGTAGTTCATGAACTTGATCCATAATGGGTATGCTATCAACCATTTTGAATTCAAAATATTTCATCATAAGAAATTTATTCGTACCTTGCCTTTCAGTGTTGTATTTCTCCTCCAACGACTTTCATATCTCAGTGGGAAACTTGATTGACATGTAGAGATCATATAGGCGATCGGATAGAGTGTTTAGGATGTGCCCCCTACAAGTGAACTCGTCCTCCTCTCGCTTTTTCTTTAGTTGTGCCACTTTCTCCTTTTCTTCGGGACTTGCATCGTTGGCAGGATCATCTATTGACTTTAATTTTGGATCTAGTACATAAGCGATATTCAACACGGTAAGAAGAAACATCATCTTATCTTTCCATCAGTTGAAGTTAGTGTCATCAAATCGATCCAACTTCACAAAGTCTTGATTCATCATTTTGTAGGCGGTATTCGTCTCATTGGTCATCTCTAATAATTCTCTAAAATTGTTGGGGATATTTTAGATGGGTAGAGAGAAACGAAATTGGAATTAAAACTTCGAGGCACAACGAATCGCTTTTTTCAGAGAATTATTTGCCCACAGAAAGTTTGCTAATGGGTTAAGACAATAATACTCTCAAGATACAACGAAATTTTATGAATTCTGCAATCAGCAATATTGAAGAATTTCCTAATCTTTTTTTTTTTTCTCTTGAAATTGATTACAATCTTTAGCAATGTGGTATGCTATTTATAGATGGTCAAAAGACATCATTAAAGAGACATGCACTTATTCAAAACACATCTCCATGAACAATCATATCTTTACCAAACCAAAAGTCATCAGCACTATTATCCAAGTGGTGCAATTAGTACCTTTTGTCCAAGTGTTACAATCGGTTAATATATTTACAACCTATTATATATAACAATTTATTACTACATCATATCATGAAATAAACTAACGGAGATTTTATTCCTTGCTTGAAACGGAGACGAATTTAGTATGGCTGAAAATGTGTCGATATGATGTGGTAATAAATTATTGACTCAACAATATAGCTTTCAATTATAAACACGATAGATAATTCAAGGTTTGCTGATGTCCCTTTAATATAGCTTTCTCATTTAATTCTATATTAACTTTTAAATGGTGGAAAGTTTCTTTTACGACTACATTATTTGTCACATGAATTGTTTTAATAAACCTTGATATAATTTAACGTACATTCATGATATTGAGAAACGTAAAAGGCATGTATTTTGTCTAAACAATATTCCATGTTCTCCTCATTAGGCAATCTCTAAATCTATGCACATAAATTAAAACTTTTGAACTTATAATATTTCTTTGGAGTAATATTGATGCACATAAATCCCTCATACTTCAATCTATGAGATCGGTTGCTTACTTCATAAGTAAGAAGGTTTAACATCTACTAGTCTTTGAGCATTACCAATGGCCGTCTTGAGTCCTCAGAAAAAAAAATGCATAGTGAAAATATTGCACGAAATCAACATATCTAACTTGCAAAACATTATTTTTTTTAACTAGTTTGAAAAATAGATTTTGGTTATGGATCATTAATGGATCCTAACCAAAACCATGCTGGATATGATTCGAAAACATGATTTACAGCAAGAAAAAATGATTGGCTCAAAGCTAGCCCCTTCGATGTTAATCCAGCTATAGCCATCATTTGGTAAAAACCAAAATCATCAAGCTCAAAATTATTTTTTCAAAGAGAAATAAGCAATATAAAACATACAACCAGCAAGATATATATATATATATATGTATATATATATATATATATATATATATATATATATATATATATGAAAATGGCAATGACAATATATAAGTAAGGAAATGTAAACAAACAAGAAAACAAAGGTTGGCTCAAGACTAGTCCCTTGGATGCTAGATCCGGCTATAGCCATCACTTGGTAGGAACCAAGATTATCATATTCAAAAACCTTTTTATTTCATTTTTTTAGAAGGAAATCAAAGGAAAAACATCTATCTTACCACAATAGAATAACCTACATCCAATAGCAAGCAAGAAAAATAAAGCTAACACAAGCACACCAAAAACCCTCTAGTTTCGGCCAAAGCAAAACATTTGGTGTTTAAATCAACTTGAGCACTAATGAATTTTCATATTATTCATCTTTACTAACTTTCACACAATCCTAAGCCCAAAGATTGTACATTTGAATTTCGTTATTGAATAATTTCCTCAAATGACTTAGGTATTGAGAATCATAAAAGAATGAACTATTAGTATTATAATTCAATTTTGATAGAAATCATTTGAGGGATTAATTATAGTGCAACCTGTTCAATCAGCAAACCTAATATTCTTGGTCTGACTTTGTCTGATTTATGGGACCAATTTTGATTTTGAGAAAAATAAAGGGAGGAAAATTTTTTCTTGAGAAACCAAAGCATCAATACTTGTATCCCAATGAGGAGAACATGTTTTGGTTAGCAATCGCAAAATAAACAGAGATTATTAAGAGATTTCATGTTTGACTCATTTAAGGGAAATATTTTGATTTTGAGGATTATTTTTAGACTATATTGAAAATGAAGAGAAGCAGGAAGATATAGCATTTTTGAATATCAAACTCTATATATGCGGGTCGTCCTCAGTAAAAATGAGGTGTTGGGAACTTGTCTTAAATGGAGGAAGTTTTGATACGTCCGTCATTTAATATTAGCTTTAGTGATATGTTATTTATCTATAAACTTATGCTTTAGTTTAAAAGATAAATAACACATCGGTGAAAGAAATATCTTGTATTCGAGACTTTATATTCCAATATAGGGTGTTCTGGTTTCACAAGATTCGGGGTGTGGACCTATGCGGATTGCCGCGGCGGCTCAAGCTCGAACCTCTGATACGTCCGTGGAGACGACATCTCCGCGATCGTGGATTGCAGCACGCGCCGTCTTGACGTGTCTCGACACCTGCGTGCTCCAAGCATTCCCATCCGACCCCTCTTGAAACATGGACCAAAAAGTCTGACATATGTGCAAGTCAACGGACTAAAAAACCCGTAAAATACAAAAAAGCTTATTGGTGAGATTGCTCGTGGGTGCACCGCCAACCCACCTTGATCTTTTGAGAAAGGTTCTGATTTTTAAAAATTGCGCTAGAAAATCCACCTTTGCCTTAGAAATTTCACTAACCTTGTAACATTCAAATTTGAACATTAGTGTAAAAAGATGACAAAAATGTCCTTTGCCGAGAAAAAAATCCTTGTAATCTTTTGCAAACTGAACTCATAAAAGTCCTCATTCACTCCTCTAGTTGGACAGTTAATGTACTGAACTTTAAGAAAAGGGACACGTTTTGTTTACATCTTAGATTGACATATCTCCAAATGTTACTAAATGTAAACCTTTTTATTGTCTAGCGTATCGCATCTAAAATTATCTCGTTAGAAGAAAACATTTTATATGTATGAGAAACTTTTCCTTAAATACACAAAAGGTGGTTTTCTTGCATCAGAGTTTAAATTTGTCTAAACCTTTATTATAACCTTGTATCTTTCTGGTTAATTAAAAATGGATTATCGTAAGAATTTTGAATTTTGAATAATATTTTCAACATAATCTAAATTTTTAATATTCCGAACTCATCTTTTCTTTTCCACAAAATTGCTTTTCACACGCTACCCTAAAATACTTTTTCTTGCATCAAAAACAATTAAAAACCTATCTTCATAAGCGTAAAAAAAAAAAAAAAACAATTAATTAAATAATTTTTAATCCACCTAAAATTTTAATTTAAACCAAATAAATACTAAAGAAAGCTTGGCATCCATATGTCAACAAAATATGTTCAATAACATAAATTTAAAACATCCTCGAAATTGGCCCACATTGCCAAAATAATAAAACTTAAAAAAAATTTAATAATAAATCAAAAGGTTTCATAAACATCCAATCAAGAAAGCAAGCCTGATCCAGGTCAAGCCTCTCTCGTAATCATAGCCCAATTACCAAATTATATGGGTTCGACTTAAGTAGCCCAAATTCAAATAAAAAAATTAGGCCCATTGCCAAGGAAGGGGAGAACTTCTATTTAAGAAGACAAGACTGGCTTCAACATTCTTCTATTTCCATTTGCCGCCATATGAGCAAAGGACTTTCCCTCTTCTACACCAACAAAACCCCCTGACCCGACAAAACTACACTTCGTTTTCTAGTTAAACTCGAAACCCTTTTTTTTGAGTTTTGAGTCACCGCCTACTTTAGAACAAAAATGGAAAAACCGTATTCCTCATTTAATATATTATTGAAAAACATTTTCTAAATATGTCTTACAATTTATTAATTGGTTATAAGCTCTTGACTAAATGAAGGAATATCCTCGAGAAATACGATACGTTGAACTTTATAATAATTTTGTAGGCGTACTCTATCAACCAATTAATAAATTGTTTTAATATTATCGTGTATTTAAAGAGAGGTTTATTTTCGACTCCATAAAAAGCTTGTTGAATCGCTTAAGAGTCAGTCATTCTACCCGTAATTAAACTGTGTAATTAGGTTTAGGGTAACCAAAATGACTTTGGGGTCTTAAATTTACGGATATATCATTGTGGACAAAACATATCGTATTATTTCTAATGATTCTTTCAATATGTTATATAAGCAAAACGAGCAATACGATCAATTTTGCTCTAAGATAAGAAGAGATCAACTCCGAAGGAAATTAAATGCTGCAGAGTTTGAAGCAAATTCCTTCTTTTTGTACCAGTCAAAAGAGTAAATGGAAAGTATCACCGAATTCAACTAGCAGTGCCCAGATCATCCAAGTTTTGTGAGTGTGCATTCAAGAAGAAAAGTTAAACCAATGAAGAAAATGTGCTCTCACCTAAAGTAGTTTTGGCGACGGACCTTGAAAGAACTTGGCTTGAGAGGAGACCACAAATCAATCATGTTCCTATGATTACCTGAGTTAAATGATTTTTTTTTTTCTCAAGTGAAGGGGCTGTTGAAGAAATACAAGGCAAGCAAGTATTTGGAAGAAGTCCAACATGATGCACCACTTGCTTTTCATCCCCACGAGTGTACTTTCACAAGAAATATCATCCACCTCAGTGGGATTATCATTCGCCTTCAATTGAGAATTGATTAAATAAAATTACAGGCTATACTACATAAGATTGAAACCCAGTAAAATATATTGTTATCAGAGGGTTATTCGATTTAGTCTCTGATATCTGGACTAGCACGAGAAGATTAATATGAATCTCTTAAAAGTATTTGTGTTTGACGCAATGAGTTGCCCGCAATATTAGGCCCCGCTCTTGTTCCGAATTTTATAACCCCGGCATTGATGAGGCTTCAAAATTTATTTACAGTTAATAAAGCAATAATAAATTAAGAGATATTGATGTAAGCTAACCAAATATGGCAATCGCATACTAGTCTACCGAGTAGAGGTGATAGAAGCAAGTTACCATCAAACACAAATCACTTTGATTTTCCAAGAAACAATATGTTCATGCCTGCAACTCGCGCACCTTTCTTGAGTATGCTTCCTCATCATAGGTGAACTCTAGTAGATCAAACTCGTGAGTTGCAGGCGTGAATTGTCGAGTCAAACTGTCTTTGCACCAACAGAGGTGCATAACTCACGGCTCCCCAAATCCCGAGTAGTGGAAACCCTGGCTTGTTCCCATATTTGTATAACATCAGTACAGGAACCATCCACGGAGCTCTCCAAGTCACCATCTCACCCTTAAGTTTCCAGAGTAAGTACATGGACTGGGATTTAAGGAATTCTAACCATGTCATCTAGATCAAATTTACAGGCATGCTCTCACTCGAACCCTATACAATATCATATGGAAAATTTAAGGGATCTCAACTCTTTAGCTCAATTCAAAGAATGGGTCCTATTAGCTTTATTCTCAGTAATAAGAGTTGAGAAGGAAAGCTGCGTTGGCAAAGAAGCAATCAAACTCTATATGTTTGAGGAGGGATGGTGGAATTGAAGAGAAGCAGGAAGATGAAACAAAAAACATGAAAGCAGCAAGTGTATCAACAATGGAAAGGGAATTAAATTCTAGTGATTGTGAAAATGGGTTGAATGATGATGGTAATGAAACAATACATCGTAATTAGGAGGAAACACCGGGTGTTGAGTCCATAAGCAAGGAGAAATCTGAAAAGGAAAGTATCTCTAAAACTCATGGATTTGACAATGTTGGGGAGGGAGAAAGAATAGAAGAGGAGGATATAGAAAATGATTCTGATAGTGAAGATGATATAATTGATGAGGATCAATGGCAAATACAACATTGTATATCATCTTCACTATCAATTATATCATCTTCACTATCAGAAGCATCTTCTATATCCTCCTCTTCTATTTTTTCTCCATCCCCAACATTGTCAAACTCATGAGTTTTAAAGATACTTTCCTTTTCAGATTTCTCCTTGCTTATGGACTCAACACCCGGTGTTTCCTCCTGATTATGATATATTGTCTTATTACCATCATCATTCAGCCCATTTTCACAATCACTAGAATTTAATTTCCCTGCCATTGTTGATGCACTTGCTGCTTTCATGTTTTCTGTTTCATTTTCCTGCTTCTCTTCATTTCCACCATCCCTCTTCAAACATATAGAGTTTGATTCCTTCTTTGCCAACACAGCTTTCCTTCTCAACTCTTTGGTCCTTGCAAGTTCTCGCTTGTACCAACAATAAGGGCCGTAGAAATTTACCCATAACATCAAATTTAGGTTCACAATTCATCCACACCTTGTGTATAGCAATCGGGCAGCCATTTTCGCTGCAAACCAAAACCTGACCACTTCCTGTATTGCAGCTAATACAAAACTCTCCTTCAAACCAATCTACAACAATAGTCTTTGTAGGCCTGTCAGCATGGTTTCCTCCTGCAAGTCTATCCAACTCCTCGACAAAACTCGGAACCCCAACATTATCATAATCACCATTACCATCAGCACCACTACCGCCATCCACCTCCTCCTGTTTTGCTAGTCAATATGCATGAAAGAATTGCATAAGATGGCAGTAAGATAGAACCACATTGAATGCATAACTAGGTTCTAGAAAGATAGGAGCCTCTGATTCACTTACAAACACATTTACTTTTAATTTTCTGGAACCTAGTAAGAAAACAGGCTTTTGTTTTCGTTTCCGGAACAGAAAAACTAATAACAACCAAACAGAGCCCTAAGTTTAGCCAAGTTAATATTCTTTTCCCATTCTAAATATAAGATTCTATTTTAATTTTTAGCTTTTTTTTTTTTTTTCCCTTCATGTGGTTGAATTATGTTTATTTAAAAATATTAAACTTCTTTTAGCTTCTCTGCCAATCATTTGCTACTAACACACAAAATTTGGAAACTCAATCAAATTTAAATTCATTCCAGAAAACTCAACAGTATCAAAAGACAAAAAAAGAAATATTAGTAATAGTTCAAAACTAACCGCCTTGGCAAACTCAATCCTAAGCGGATTCCCCGCTAAAAGGAAACCTTGGAGCGCCTTAATGGCGGAAATAGCTTCTTCTTTGCTCTTGACATTGATAAATGTGTAGCTTCGACCTGGCTGGAAAGCCACGCTCTCTAGTTCCCCGTACTGCAAGAAGTGATCTCTGCGGACCGGCTCTAGTATAATTTGCGATAGATTCCCAACCCAAAGGTGTTTCGAAGGGATGGAGTGGCGGGTGGTCACGTCGCGATCGGTTCCTGCCTCCGCGGCCGGTCTGAAAACAATTTATTGAAATAATAAAATGATGAGAGATGATTTAAGTGAAAAGATGAGAAGGAAGATGAGATTGGAGTTGAAAGAGAACTAACCATGGCTGATTTTCTTCTAGAAGAATTTAGAGTTTTTTTCGGATCGATTAAGGGTTTGAAAATCACTGGCACTGTGAGATGTAGGGAAAATTCTTGTTATTTGTTCATTTATATTTTCTTGGGTTTGGGATTTGCAGAAAAATAAATAAATCTTTTTTTGTTTTTAATTTTGACGCGGCAGTGCCAACTCCACATACTTTTCATGATTTTTTTATTTAGATATTGCTAATTTTTTTTTTATCAAATTACCAATGTTTTTAAATTATGTATTAAAATACGTTTATTTTAAAATCAACTGAGAAGTCGTCATATAATATAGTGATTTTTTAATTGAAAATTTTATTCTTTTTAAAAAAATCCTACTCGGAAGTCGCCATATGATATGGCGACTTCCGAGCTATATATTCTGTAAAATTAAAAAATTTAAACTTGGAAGTCGTCATATGATATGGCGACTTTCGAGTGCAATTTGTAATTTTTTCTTTTATAATGTTGGAAAGTCGTCATATGATATGGCGACTTCCCAACACCATTTTTTCTTTTAATTTTTAAATTTTATAATAAAAGTATATTTTTTAATTTTAAAAATTAACATTATTAAAGTATTTTTGTAAGCAAAGTAATTTTTTAAAATTATTTTAAAAGACTAAATAATATTTTTTATATATAATTAATTAATTTTACATTATTTAATTAATTCTAAATATATTATATATATATATATAATTAATTAATTAATTATACGTTCAAGTATGTTACTGTTTTAAAACGGTAAAAAAAAAATTAACTTTGAAATTTAATTTTAAAAAATTAAAATTTTAAAAAATAAATAACAAAATTAATAATAAAATTTAAATAACAAAATTAATAAATAATCATTTAAAATTTTAAAATAACGGTTCATTTTTATGTGTGTGAACCATTAAATCCCTTAACATATTGACATTAAAAATAAGTATTGTATCCTTAATTAATTGGGATTAGATGCAAACTTGACAACTTTGGATATGATACGATTAAAGACACGAATACGACACAGAAAAAATAACTAAAACATGATATGACACAAAGGAATGACACTAACACGACATAAATATATGAACATGTCAAAATCTATATAACATGAATTATTAACGTATCAAAATTTATATAAAATATATAATACCTTAAACACGATTATGACACGTGAAAATACACTAATACGACTCGAATACACGGATTGCCAGGTCTAATTAGATGAATTAAACTTTTTGAGTTTAGCATTAATTATTTAGTTAATTAATCTTATATTTATAGATTTATGGTTGTCATCTAACCATAAGTTATGACCACCCAATTGTTAACAAATGTCAATAGGGTTCGACTAATCTATCCATACTTTGTTTCTTGGTATAATTGTTATTTTTTCATCACTTAATATCTCGATTTAACATTGAACTTGGATTAGTATCTACTTAATTTGTTTAAAATATTAAGTCTCAAGTTAGAAATTAACTCTTCGAACTAGCTTTAGAACTATTCTAAAACTTTATTACACTTTGGCCAAAGATTTATTGAGTAGTTAACTCTTATCTTGAGATATTCTCCCAATCACTCAAGATGATGAATCTGAGCATCCATAGTTAAGACCACAAGTAACGTAAAATCAAAGTATAACACTCCTCATATAAGATCGATAGTAATCTCAAGTCAAAGAATCACTTATAAAACTACCACATAAGAATGTTGCCAAAGAAACTAAGTGATTTACCAAATGACAATCTTATACTGGGTCATGTTTAGTGAAAATTGTTCTTGTAACAAGCACTCACATGTTAGCTCAAGTTTATCCAAATTTCGACCTATGAGATTGATTGTTTGCTTCATAAGCAAGGACATTGCATGTGCCGATCTCAATAGCTTTATCAATGTTCCATTTTGATAAAACTTTGACTAGGAACATTTTAAGGAATATAGTTTTGATCACTAATGATATCATAATTACAACTCTTTGTAATTCCCTTGCAAAGCTTGTTTGTTTCATGGATTTTATCAAAGAAGTAAGTAATATCAAATATATTCTAACTTATAGATAAAAAAATGCCTTAGTGATTAAAAGTAATGCTTAATATGACATGTACCTCATAGTCAATCCGATTACATGAACAATCTCCTACTTGCGCTAATGCCAATCGCTTTGGTATCCAATATTGAACTCTTTCATATGACAAACATGGGATAGTAACATGGTGAAAAGGATATGCTAGATTATCCTTTGTGAAAACTCGCTATATTTCATACCAATCCTTTTGATTATCTTTTATAAACAAATGATAATGGCTTAATACATATTTGGATTGTTGATTAGACCTTGATTCGTTTTGCTCATGCAATGACTCCATTGTTCTCAACAATGCTTGGAATCATACCTAGTTCAATAATGAACTTCTTGATGCTAAATTGCTCCTTTTTTTTTTTTTTTTTTTTGATAATTGGGTAAGGGGAGGGGTTGCTTGGGTTTGAACCCAAGACTTCATGCCCCAAGACTCTTAGCCACTCAGCCAAGAGCTTGTTGGCTGCTCCTTTTTTCACCTCAGACAAAGAGTTGTATTTAGCTTAGGTTTGTAGAATCCATGATCATGTCATGTTCTTAACCTTTTCCAACTAATCGTTCCATCATTTAGAATAAAACGTAATCATTTTGCAATTTATTATCATCCATTTTTCAGAGTGATAGCTAATGCGAAAGAACCCTTTATATGGTTTTTGGCATTTCCATAGACTAGAAAACATCTAGTATAGTACATAGCATTCATATATGATAGATGCAATTGTCGAAACATATTGTATTCTATTTATGCGATCTCTCTCATCTAGTGTCTTGAGATGCATGCTTTTGGAGAGATTAATGTAATGCGATATAGACAAGTATCTCTTTGCTAAACTCTTTTAGCATTTTTTTTTTAATATTTATGCTATGTAACATAGGTAAGGATCTATTCTTAGATTCCCCAATGCTAAACCATTTTAGCTATAGACATCAAAATTTATCCCATTTTTTACTTTAAATAGTTTTGGGCTTTGATTTGGGCCTAATTATTTTGGAATTTTATTTTGGACCTTAGTTGATTTATTTAAATTTAGGCCTTATTCTTTGGACTTTAAGCCCAATTATTTCTTTGAAATGTTTTTTTAGGCCTTAGTTTGATTTTGGGGGGTTTGGGTCCAATGTTGCTTTTTGGGTCAATTACAATTTTTTGACTTTTGACCCGATCAGCCCACTTTCTTTTTTTTTTTCCTTTGTCATTTAATATTTACCTTTAATCTTAATCTTTTATCCTTTATCTTCTTTTTTTTTTTTTTAATTTTATTTAAATATGTTTTTTAATTTTCAAAAATGCAAAAAAATAAAAAAAATGAAAAACAGAGAAAATCAACAAAAAACTCTTTCTTAATCTGAAACAAGACTTCAAGGACTCCGAATTCAAGACTGAAAAAACTTCTTTTTAGATTTAAAGTTATAATTTGATTAGGACATAGAAATCCAAAAAAAAAAAAAAAAAAAAACTAGGAATATCGGCCAAAAATCCCTATTTAAATAGGATTTTTTTTTATCTAAATATAGCCAAAAAAAAATTATATACCAGAATACCATTGTTTTCAGATTAATTCTCAAAATCCGTTTTTTTTTTCTAGCTGGGAAATCGCCATCCCCCATGGTGATTTCCCAGTGTAAAAATTGAAAAAATTGCAAAAAACACTAAGGGAAATCGCCATGGGAGGTGGCGATTTCCCTTGGTATATATATATATATATATATATTTACTAAAATTAAAAAAAAAATTGTAAATTTATTTTTAAAATTTGTAATTTAATTTTAAAAATTGTAAAATAAATAAATTTTTTTAAAAAAATTAAAAGTCCAACGATATATTTTTTTTATTTAAAATTTATGAAATATTTTTTTAAATTTTTTTATTCGATTTTTACTATATAAACTTTAAAAACAAATAAATAAAAAAAAAATTCAAATTTTTTTGAAGGCAACGGTCAAGTGACCGTTGCATTCAAATCCCATCCCATCCTCTCCCCCCCGCCCACACACACCACTCTTCTATAAATACCCCTTATTTTCTACAACTTATTTATATTTTCTTTCTTCTTTCTACAATCAAATTTCTTTCTACCAACAATTTTTTTTTCTACAACAATTTTTTTTTCTACAACAATTTTTTTTTCTACAACAATATTTAAAAATGGCTTCATCATCACTATTGAGGTTGCTAGAAAATCACATATCGGAGGTTATATTTAAAGAGGTAAGTAAATTATTGTAATATTATTTGTATTACATTATCAATTTTTAGTTATTTTTTAATTATTATAATTTTGTAAATTTATAGTTTTATTGTTTTATAATTTTTATAATTTTAATTTTATAGTGCTTATTATAGTTTTATCATTTATTACTTAGTATTGTTTTTTCATTTCATAGTTTTATAATTATTTATTTTTTATATTTTATAATTTTTTATTATTATAGTTATTTAATTTGTTAATTATTTTTGGTTTTTCATTTTATAGTTTTATATAATTTTAATTTTATATTATATTGTTTTTTTATTATTATATACAATAATAATTTTTTAATTATTACTGTTTTTTCATTTTATAGTTTTATATAATTTTAATTTTTAGATTATATTAATTTTAATTATTATAGTTTTATAATTTTTTAATTATTATTGTTTTTTCATTTTATAGTTTTATATAATTTTAATTTTTATATTTTATAATTTTATATTATTATTGTTTTATAATTTTTTAATTATTATTGTTTTTTCATTTTATAGTTATTTATTTTTTATATTATTTGATTATTTAATAATTATATAAAAAATTTAAATTTTTTATTAATATTTAAATTTTATTTTATAGTTGTAGAGTTTTTTTTTTTTTTTAAATTTTTAATTGTTATAGTTTTATAATATATTAATTTTTATTATTATTTGATTTAATTTAATTAATTATCAACAGGAAACTCGTCGCGTGTTACGTTCGAGGAAATTTACATTGGAGGACCCGCATCCATCTATTATCGATCACTTAAGAAGAGCCGGATTTTATCACACAACTCAAATTCGACGATTTTTTATACAACCTGACTTAATCAGTGCGTTGATCGAACGATGGAGACCCGAGACACACACTTTTCATTTTCCATTTAGTGAATGCACGGTAACTCTAGAAGATGTTGCGCTTCAACTTGGACTTCCGGTCCATGGCGATGCAGTTACAGGCGGAAGCTTGCTAGATTGGAATGAAGTGTGTCAAAATCTATTGGACTCGGTACCTCCATATGAGTATGTATCTGGCTCAACGGTGAGACTAAATTGGTTGAAATCCTTTCAAAATCTTCCATTACACGCAACTGAAGAAAAGATACAATATGCTGCTAGAGCATATATTTTACGTTTGATTGGAGGATTACTGATGTCCGACAAATCGAGCAGTCGGGTACATTTAATGTATCTTCCATTACTACGTGATTTAGAGCATGCGGCAAATTATAGTTGGGGTTCTGCGTGTTTGGCAGTTTTGTATAGAGAACTTTGCCGGGCTATAGTTCCAAAAAGCCATGACATAGGTGGATGTTTAGTGCTTCTACAATTATGGGCCTGGTATCGGTTACCATTTCTTGCTCCGCGCGTGGATATTTCGGCTGTATACCTCCTTGCAAGCAGGTAATAATCTTTACTATTTTATTAATTTTGTACGAACTTGTATTTTTATAGGTCATTAAGATTTTATATGCATTTTAACAGGTGGAGTAGGAGTAGGAGTAGAGATTTTACAGAGACTCCGACCGACCTTGCAAATATAAGAGTGCGACTAGATCGAGTAGGATATGATAAAGTAAATATTTCGATTGTTACATTCAAGTATTTTTTTTTTATTTAATCCATATGAAACTAATAATTTGTAATAATTATTCACAGTTTCTGTGGATGCCTTATTCCTCAAGTGAAATTATGGCATGCCTCCCATCGGATGCCTACAATAATTGTAATATATGGAAAGCAAACACAGCATTGATATGCTTTTCATATGTAGAGTGACACCAAACTGAGAGGGTGTTGCGACAATTTGGGATGCAACAACCAATTCCTGCAGCCCGGTGAACCTTGATAAGCTTCACAAGATCGATATGCGTGGTCGTCATGAGGAATTCTGGCCTGCGAAGCATGAACATTGGGTCCATTGGTGGAATATACGTTTTCAACGAATTCCGACAGGTTATCCGATTGTTGGTAATAATTTCAACCCATAGGATAGTATAAAAATGAAGGTTGGCTTTTTGTTTGTCCACCGTCGATGTATGAGGATGTTAGGAGTATGCCATTTACCGGACGAACTTCAGCTCCAGTCCCTCCTATACAGGATATGGAAGCTCCTAGACCTAGCCAACAACGTGGGCGAACGCGTCAACCGGCCTCATCGGAGTTCACAGCACCGAGGATGTCATTTAATCATCCTAAACCTGAACGGGATCATGGAGTACCATCCAGTCATCGTTATTCTGTCAGTCACCTCGGATATGACGTTGATGAGTGTTACCGACCATCACCGCCAACAACGAGGTTAGATGACCAGCTCCCCATCCTAAGTCCAAGTTCAGCATATCTAACATCAATGTATCAGTTTGGAACCCCTTCGTGAGCATTTGATGGTACATCATTTCTGGGTCCATCTAGTAGTCAGGTTCCCGTTATGGGTGAACTAGGTGTTGGCTCATCCAGCAGTGGGTTTCAAATTTTTGATACGGAAGAAATGACTGATGACATGCAACCGGAACCAGTGGCGGTTATAGCAGGAGGTCGTGGTCGACCGCGAATACGTGCCACTGACGAGGTTGAACGACGGGTGCAACCACCACGCACTAGAAGAGCTCGACAATATTGCTCTACACCACGCAATAATTAGAATAAATGTACTTTTATCAATATAATGAGAATAATGTATTTTAGATTTCTAATATATAAATTTATATGTTTTGCATTTCATGTTATTTATTTTAAAATTTGTTGGGAAATTAATTGTTATTTTTAATTTTTTTATTCAGCATGTGTAACTAAAATCTTAATGTTGTTATTTAATTTATAAAATTGTAAAAAAATATATTATTGAGTTATATTTTTATAAATTTTTTTAATTTTAAATATAATAATAATCCAAATTACATGATAAGTTGACAAAAACTTGCATAACATTTTCTCTTAATGGCAAAATATGTAAATATTACAGGTTATGAAAACATGTAATTCATTTATTGTTGATGCGAACTCTCCCCCAATGTGCCAGATTGATGCGGACAATTTCGACGGTTATGACCTTCATTTCTGCATAATCCACAACGTTTTGGTTGACATTTCTCCCTGAGGTCCATTTCATTACGAATACGACTTGATTTTGGCCGACCATGTGGATTTCTCCGCATTTCTTGATTGGGACACACTTCTGGACCATCATATTGAGGCCAGTAACCTTCATTTCCAACTTCTTCGAACTCATGTCTATAAATATTCAATATAGTTTCCAGTCTATAGACTTTGTCCACATATTGCATGCAATCTACATGGACATGTGCACAAGCAGCAACTACATGTGAACAAGGGAACCTTTGTGCTTGAAACTTCCTACAGTCACACCACATGTCACTAAGCTTGACTTTGTACTTCATTGCAGAAACACCCTCTTGTGAATCAACTAACTCTTCAACCAGAAAAGATTGATTTGCTCGCGTAAAATTACGAACAAAGTGGGAGTTAGTTTTCCTGCGATTTTCTTGCATAGCTTGTGTGACTGTTTCACAGTATGCGTGCCCTCCCTCCATCATTGAATTTGCTTGTTCCCCATCTTAACAAAAAGTGCAGCCAACCTATAATATGTTGATTGCACTAAAGCAGTAATGGGAAGATGACGCGTTCCCTTCAACACCGAATTGATAGATTCAGCTAGGTTGGTTGTCATATGGCCATAACGTCTTCCTTGATCATATGATTTTGCCCACTTCTCCTTGGGAATCCTATCAAGCCAATTAGCCGCCTCTGCATTTTCTCCATGAAGATTCTCATACATGAAATGAAAATTCGGTCGCCTCAACTCGTATCCTAATAAAATTAAAAACAAAAGACTTGTGAATTTCAGTATTATTTTATATACTAAATGAAATATAAGAGATAAAATAACTATGATTCGATTCCATACCCATGTTAACAATGTGTCGACGCAATTCCTTATTATTAAACTTTTGAATAAAGTTAGCTGCAATGTGTCGAATGCAGTACACTGAATATGCATGTGGAGGATTCCATCCACTACCATCGCGTCTAATCGCAGCTTTGATGGCTTCATATCGATCAGACATCAAGCATATGCCAGGCTATTTTGTCACGTGTGTATGCAAGTTAGTGAGAAAAAATGACAAGCCTGTGTTGTCTCACCCTCCATAATGGCAAAGGCAATTGGCAGTATGTTTCGATTGCCATCTTGTGCAATAGCTAACAGTAATGTTCCTTTGTATTTTCCATATAAGAAAGTACCGTCTATTTGCACAATAGGTTTACAATACGGATACCCTTCAATGCACGATTTAAATGTCCAAAATAGTCGATGGAATATTCTCTTACCCTGGACCAGTCGATCACCATGATATGCAGGTACCGTTTGCAATTCCGCAATTGTATCAGGCACGAAATGTTGCATTGCACCTAACCATTTAGGTAGCTCATTGTACGATCTTTCCTAATCGCCAAAAACTCGAACAATTACCTTTTGCTTTGCTTTCCACATTTTCTTGTAGGAGGTGATGTATCCATACCGGATTTGTATCTCAACGATCAAAATTGAAACGGAGATCTCCGGATTTGCATGGACCAATGACAGAATGCATGAACAGATCATGTTACAATCTAACTTGCAATGATCTTGTGAAATCCTCCCCGATGTGCAAGTATGAGGCCCTTCATATTTTCTAATATCCCATGCCTGTTTATTCTTCATAAAAGTTGCCCTTATTCTCCAATTACACCCTTTTCCATACATTACACACTTGGCATAATATTTGGTCCGCTCAGATTCAATTACTTTGTAATCTACAGAGTTTTTGATGTTATAGTGCTTAATAGCTGAAAGCACAACCTCTTTCGTTGGAAATTGTAACCCAACACACAGATCAACTGCAGATGGATCAAATGTCAGAGGCGTAGCTAATGTATGAGCATACTCAGGAAATTCTAGCACTTGCATTGCCTCCAGATCCAGGGTATGCATATGGGATGCAGCCTCATATGAAGGAAGATCTCCATGAGTGTTGATCTCAGCAGGGACGACGTCTGGGTCAGAATCACTGTTGTCATCACTTGCGAATTCAGCATCCTCTTCCTGCTCACTAAATTCACCAACATATTCACCATCCACGTGGCGGAACAGGATCAACACCAGCTGGTTCATCTTCGAGGGTAGTAGGAATTGTTTGTGAGACTAATGAATTCTGAAACGTTGTAGCTTGAGATAACAGATCGACTTCTTCTGTAGGAACGTCGTATGTAGTGTGAACATAGAACGGCCCAGAATCATCATCTTCTATGGGAAAGTTTTCTGTTGTGCGAACATTTGAAGGCCCACAATCATCGTCGACATCCTCTATGTCAGCATATAACTCAAGTACACCAACATTTGCAAATGTCTCATGAGCATAAAACATGCATCTGACATCATCATCATCTTCAAGTGGAAATGTTCTATATCGGACACATCCTTCACCAATAGAAAGAGGATGCCTATACTTAACCTCTGAAACTCTTTTTCTGTTTTCAGCTTTAATTTTTGTATGAATTTGCAACTTTAGTTCCTCTAATGTGACGTCTTCTTCAACAGAAAACTTTTAGGACGTTCACAATCAAAGGTAGCACCTTCGTCAGTATTATGAATTTGGCCATTATAGTAGACCAATGCGATCACTCTATTGCTCATGTTGTGTAGTAATGAAACTAAGAAGGATGAGAATGGAGGTATTATCACTCGGCAAAAGAAAGAAGAAATATAGAAGGATGAGAATGAAGAGGTTTTAGCACTCAGAAAAAATCTGATTCAAAAACTGCTGTAGGGGGTATTGTAAACCTTCATCAGTATTATGAATTTATAATGGTTCATTATGTTGTACCAGATGACAAATCCCATCCTTTGTATAGGATGGAATCTGATTCTCATATTGTGGCTAGGGTTATTTGACTGAAAAAGTGATAACTCATTCAATGCAAAAACTGATGATAAATCCCACCCTTTGTACTGGACTGTCCAATAGTCCCATCCATTGTAGAAGGAACCCAATTCCAATATTTTCTGCAGCATTTGATTGACTGGAAAATAGCTGAAACCTATCCCTAACCCTAAATCATTAGTCCCATCCATTGCAGAAAGAATCCAATTCCAATATTTTCTGCAGCATTTGATTGACTGGAAAATAGCTGAAATCTATCCTTAACTCTAAATCATTAGTCCCATCCGTTGCAGAAAAAATACAATTCCAATATTTTTTGGAGCATTTGATTGACTGAAAAATAGCTGAAACATATCCCTAACCCTAAATCATTAGTCCCATCCATTGCAGAAGGAATCCAATTCCAATATTTTCTGCATTTGATTGACTGAAAAATAGCTGAAACATATCCCTAACCCTAAATCATTAGTCCCATCCATTGCAGAAGGAATCCAATTCCAATATTTTCTGCAGCATTTGATTGACTGGAAAATAGCTGAAACCTATCCCTAACCCTAAATCATTAGTCTCATCTATTGTAGAAGGAATCCAATTCCAATATTTTCTGCAGCATTTGATTGATTGGAAAATAGCTGAAACCTATCCCTAAACCTAAACCATTAGTGTCATCCATTGCAGAAGGAATCCAATTCCAATATTTTCTGCAGCATTGATTGACTGAAAAATAGCTGAAACCTATCCCTAACCCTAAACCATTAGTGTCATCCATTGCAGAAGGAATCCAATTCCAATATTTTCTGCAGCATTTGATTGACTGGAAAATAGCTGAAACCTATCCCTAACCCTAAATCATTAGTCCCATGAAGGAATCCAATTCCAATATTTTCTACAGCATAAAATTAAAATAATAAAAAAATTAATTAAAAATTTAAGTATATATATTTAAAAAAAATTTAAAAAAATCGAAGATAAAATTTTTTATATCTATTTGTTATAGATCTCACATATAAAATTTAAATAAGAAATCAAAATTTTTATTTATTAAAAATTAAAATAAGAAATAAAATTTTTCATATAAAAATTTAATAAGAAATATATATATTTTTTAAATTTTAATAAGAAATAAAATTGTATTTTTTATAAAATTTTAATAATTATTAAATTTTATTTTTTATAAAATCATAAGAAATAAAATTTTGGATATAAAAATTTAATAAGAAATATAATTTTCTTTTTTAAATTTTAATAAGAAATAAAATTGTATTTTTTATAAAATTTTAATAATAAACTAAATTTTATTTTTTATAAAGTTAAAAAATTATAAGAAATAAAATTTTTGATATAAAAATTTAATAAGAAATATAATTTTCTTTTTTAAATTTTAATAAGCAATAAAATTGTATTTTTTATAAAATTTTAATAATAAACTAAATTTTATTTTTTATAAAATTAAAAAATTATAAGAAATAAAATTTTTGATATAAAAATTTAATAAGAAATATAATTTTCATTTTAAATTTTAATAAGCAATAAAATTGTATTTTGTATAAAATTTTAATAAGAAATAAAATTTTATTATTTATAAAATTTTAATCATAAATTAAAATTTTAATATATATTTAAAAAATAAACAAATATTTTTAAAAAATAAATAAACAAACCTAGATAATTTATTTTATTTAATTTACAATTTTTTTAAATTAAAATACAAATTTTAAAAATAAATTTATAATTTTTTTTATTTAAGTAAAATATATATATATATATATATATCAAGGGAAATCGCCATCCCCATTACGATTTGTTTTTATTTTTTTTACAATTTTTGCAAAATACACGTTGGAAAATCGCCATGGAAGATGATGATTTTTCAGTTAGAAAAAAAAAACGGATTTTAAAAATTAATCTGAAAACAACGGTATTTTGATATATAATTTTTTTTTTTGGGTGCTATATTTGGATAAAAATCCCTATTTAAATAGCCCTCCATTAGCCTTAAATAGGGGGGGGAGAAGGACAACAATCAGAGCAAAACAATGATAGAAATAGAGAAGAACAATCAAGAGCAACGCAGAAAGAAAAGGATAAAAATAGGGTTTTAGAAGAAGTTAGGGGTTTCGGAGTTGCCAGTTTTGGGGTTTTTTAGGGTTTTCTAGATGGCAATTAGGGGAAGAAAGGAAGACTTTTGCATGGTAGCAGAAAAGGTTTCAGCCAATGGCGATATCGAAACTTTGGGTTTAGATCTAGGTTGATTTGAGGAGATTTAAGAAAATCTAACCTAAAAAAGGGAAAAAGGGGTTTGAGGAGAATAAATAATAAGTTATTTTTTTTTTAGGTTGGGACACTGGTGTATGGCGGAGGACGGCGGTCAGATTTTAGAATTTGAGTTTTTTGATGATCAAAAACTGGATTCTAGATTTGATTATGGCTTAAGGTTGAATTCTCCGATGATCAGTTGAATTTTCTAGCATCAAAATCTGGAAAGGACGATAGAGATGTCCAGAATTTGTGTGAGGTTTTCTGGGCTTTTTTTCTTTTTAGAGAGAAGTGAGAGAGAATAGAATTTAAAGAAAGTAAAAAACAAAAAAGCAATGAAAGAAAATTTGTAGTTTTGGTTTTTATACATCAATCAAACAGTGCGTTTTTAGTTGGAAGAAAAACCCGCGTGAGATTCGCGCTTCAGGTCAACGCATTTGTAGTGACCTGAATCTCTTTCACTTCTTAACGGGGAGTTCTACCGTAAGTTTCTTACGGTAAGGTTGTGGTAAGCTTCAAATTGAAAAACCTGTGTAGCAGGTTATCAGGTGACAAATTTTTACATATGCACTTGATAAATTACATATCAACTTGGACGAATTACATATCAAACATGAAAAATTACATATCAACTTGAGAAGTTGAAAAATTACATATGGACTTGATAAATTACATATGAACTTGGAAAATTACATATGAAAAATTACATATGAACATGGAAAATTACATATGAACTTGGAGAATTACATATGGACTTGATAAATTACATATCAACTTGGAAAATTCCCGAATTACATATGGACATGGACAATTACATATGAACTTGGAGAATTACATATGGACTTGATAAATTACATATGAACTTGGAAAATTCCCGAATTACATATGGACATGGAAAATTACATATGAACTTGGAGAATTACATATGGACTTGATAAATTACATATGAACTTGGAAAATTCCCGAATTACATATGGACATGGAAAATTACATATGAACTTGGAGAATTACATATGGACTTGATAAATTACATATGAACTTGGACAATTCCCGAATTACATATGGACATGGAAAATTACATATGAACTTGGAGAATTACATATGGACTTGATAAATTACATATGAACTTCGAAAATTCCCGAATTACATATGGACATGGAAAATTACATATGAACTTGGAGAATTACATATGGAGTTGATAAATTACATATGAACTTGGAAAATTCCCGAATTACATATGAACATGGAAAATTACATATGAACTTGGAGAATTACATATGGACTTGATACATTACATATGAACTTGGAAAATTCCCGAATTACATATGGACATGGAAAATTACATATGAACTTGGAGAATTACATATGGACTTGATAAATTACATATGAACTTGGAAAATTCCTGAATTACATATGGACATGGAAAATTACATATGAACTTGGAGAATTACATATGGACTTGATAAATTACATATGAACTTGGAAAATTCCCGAATTACATATGGACATGGAAAATTACATATGAACTTGGAGAATTACATATGGACTTGATAAATTACATATGAACTTGGAAAATTCCCGAATTACATATGAACATGGAAAATTACATATGAACTTGGAGAATTACATATGGACTTGATAAATTACATATGAACTTGGAAAATTCCCGAATTACATATGGACATGGAAAATTACATATGAACTTGGAGAATTACATATGGACTTGATAAATTACATATGAACTTGGAAAATTCCCGAATTACATATGGACATGGAAAATTACATATGAACTTGGAGAATTACATATGGACTTGATAAATTACATATGAACTTGGAAAATTCCCGAATTACATATGGACATGGAAAATTACATATGAACTTGGAGAATTACATATGGACTTGATAAATTACATATGAACTTGGAAAATTCCCGAATTACATATGGACATGGAAAATTACATATGAACTTGGAGAATTACATATGGAATTGATAAATTACATATGAACTTGGAAAATTCCCGAATTACATATGGACATGGAAAATTACATATGAACTTGGAGAATTACATATGGACTTGATAAATTACATATGAACTTGGAAAATTCCCGAATTACATATGGACATGGAAAATTACATATGAACTTGGAGAATTACATATGGACTTGATAAATTACATATGAACTTGGAAAATTCCCGAATTACATATGGACATGGAAAATTACATATTAACTTGGAGAGTTACATATGGACTTGATAAATTACATATGAACTTGAAAAATTCCCGAATTACATATGGATATGGAAAATTACATATGAACTTGGAGAATTACATATGGACTTGATAAATTACATATGAATTTGAAAAATTTCCGTATTACATATAAATATAAAAAATTACATATGAACTTGGAGAATTACATATGGACATGAGAAATTACATATCAACTTGACGAATAACATATGAACTTGACAAATTACATATCAACTTGAGAAATTCCCGAATTACATATGAGCATGAGAAATTACATATGAACTTGACAAATTACATATGGACTTGATAAATTACATATGAACTTGAGAAATTTTCGTATTACATATAAATATAAAAAATTACATCTAAATATAACAAATCATTACAAATTTGATTACTTAACATATAAACGTGCTAAATAAAATATAAATATAATAAATTACATATAAATATAAAAAAAAATTTATATGTTTAGAAATTATGTTTTTATCACTTAACATTAATAAAAATAATTATTGATTTAGATCACCAAGTTAGTAGGTGAAGTCTAAGATACAATTGTGAGAGTTCAATCTTCACTTCTTTTCATATTTATAAAATTTCAACTTGACAAGTCTATGATACCATTGCATTTCCATCATAATATTTGTAGATATGTTCCAACTTCTTTTACTTCTTTTACAGGGGCTTTAATCTCATCCAAGTGAAATGCACAAAATCAATGGCTATGTATTGCAAACACAAGAATTGCCTCAAGTTATTAATTACCAATTCAAATCACAAGTTATAACTTTAATCGAAATTTTTTGTGGTATGTTATGTATTTAAGACTTTTTAAATACATATATGAGTTACTATTATGTAATAGATGCATATCATGCATCCTTTACTGTTTCAATTGCATGTAGCCAAGTATCGTCCCAAAATCAATGTGATGTTGAGGTAGAAAATGTTCAGAGGAAAATTATGGACTGTAGCCAAGTACTCCAAACGTTGTACAAGAATTATTTATCCAAAAAAACAAATGTTGTACAAAACTCCCCAAACTAAGACAAAGGACTGCACTTTCTTTCATAGCATTTACATTGTATATTTTTCTGCTGAGAAACAAAGCAAAGGCGATGCCACATGAAAATCTATAATACTGTCCAACTCAGCCATATAAAATACATATTGTTATGAGAGCAAAAAATACATATTTCTGAACTTATTCTTCTGCTGAAACAAAATTAAAATACTAGAAAGAGATTATAACCACCTCCACCACAACCCAACTAGCCATATTTTCAATACTGCAGAACAACAGAAACAACAGATTTTCAACCCACCTAAACATTCGTACACTAATATGAAGATGTTCATAGTACAAATTTAATAACCAAAAACAACAGAAATGTGGACTGAACTTTGCAGACATAGAATTGTAACATTACATTGATTTCACGATCTTCCCCATCTTTCTCTAAGTACATGGCACTATTATCCTTTGCTAACAAATCAAACATTATAATTGCTGGGGCAGTTCCTTCGCTGATTGAATTATTGATGGATGACAAGGCAGGCATAACAGATGATTCCTTGGGAGTGTTGGCTCTACTTTTGAGTTGTCCTGAAGGGCTTGAAGCTATAAAAAAAAGTAGAGTTTTGGTGCCTCTTCTTATTGATCTCTTGAGATTTGGATTAGCCAAAGGGAAGGAGAACTCGATAACACTTTTGCTGGGGTTGTTCAAAGATGGAGGATAAATCACGCACGTATACGCCCATTGTGGTCTTTCGTCCATTAGACCCAGGGGAGAATTCCTGAAATAAGAAACGATGATTTCACCTTGTGCCCCAAACAGAAACATAGTTCCACATGCTAAAATCAAGAAAAAAAAAAGGAATAAAATAAATGATTGTTCCTAATAATTTTATATAGGTATTTTTTTTAATCATCTATTTATTGTCATTGAAAAAACCAGTCAAAGAAAAAGAAAGACATATCTTCTAGCCAGAGTGCTTGCAGAATAAAGATTATAGACACTGGAAATGATGACAACTAGAGAAGGCTTTGCTTCGATCTATCCATCCAAGCCCAAGCTTAACTGGATTAACTAGTCAACCTATCTTTACTTAATTGCTGCAGGAACATAAGCATGAATGTTGGGGTAATAGTTATCCATGAGATAAATATTTATCTACATTTAAACATGAAACTGCTCATTAAACAAATTACAAGAAATGATGGCACTCGAACCAAAGAATAAAGGACCATAATTCAGCCATACATTCCAACCATTTTATTACAATCGTTGTATCTGCAATTCTAGTGCAAAAATGGACCTAAAGCAACCAAGGAATCTGAATTAATGTAGTTAGGCAATTGGCAAACTGTAGGAATAGTCCACACAATATGACTAAATTAGTATAGTTAGAACAAGAGATACTGATGCATTATTTATCAAAAACTTGACTGAGAAAATCTCATAAAACAATAAAAAGAAGCATCAAAACTAAGCACACCAAGATAAACGAGAACGATATATAGGAGTGAGGGGTAAAAAAAATGTCATGAAAGAAAAAATAATAAATGAAAACTCAGTCTTGGTTTATAGTTTCTAAGAGACAAAACAGAGAATACGCAAGAGCATTTTCAAAACGACATAATGCCCAATCTTGGGTGTAGCAATACGGAAATAGGATCTGGTTCCTATTCATAAAAACTCTAAATCCATAGCTATAGTAGATAATAATACTAAGCAAAATGAATGAACAGATATAACTGAGTCAACAGACAATGTTGATCTATCAGTACAGAAAACCCAGGATTGAGAAAATATCAGTAACAAAAAAAAGAGAGACTCATCAATCCTTGATATTGTAGGCATCTGTAAGCATAGCAAGGTACTATTATAAGGAGTGGGGCAAACTCTCAGCAACTCAAAGAAACAAGTACACCTCAACCTTTGTTTGTAGAAATCTGCTATGTAAAACAATAATATTATAATGCTTACATATTTACTTTTACACTGATACAACAAAAAATAAGGCAAGCTTGGTCAGGCACACCACTCTAGTAAGCAAGCTCTTTTAACGTCTAAAAAGTTCAAAAACACAAACAACAATGATAACAACACAGTAAGAAAGTTATGTTTAAATCTTAAACAAGTTGTAAATTTCATCAATGACTTCGTGGTATGTCTTTAATCGGTAAAGCTCTTTGAAATAATCAGAGGATAGTATATTCATACAAAGCACCTTCTCTAATAATGAATCAATCGGTTTACCACATGTCTGTATCTCCATGACGATACCCGTACTGTCAACACAAGAATACCCCAAACAAAATGTCATAACCTTATTCCACTCAAAATAACATCATCTAATTTTTGAGAAAGAAAAGACAAAAACGAAAAAAAGAAAAAGAAATCAGATTCAGAACCAGAACCAGAAAACCCTCGCAATTATTCTAGATACAACAACCGTACCTAATTAAATTAAACGAAAAAAGAAAATAAAACTTAATCGGAATTGTACCTTTCACAAAATCTCAGCAGAAAATCTGAAAACATGGCTGAGTTGGACAGTGTTATAGATTTTCATGTACCTTTCACAAAATCTATAACACTGTCCAACTCACAAAAAGAAAATAAGATCTGAAAACATGTACCTTTCACAAAATCTCAGCTTGAAGCTTCATCTGAGAAAACAAGCAAAAAAAGTTGAAAAAAACCACTGCCTTTTGGCTTTTACTTCATCGCAGTCGCAGATCTGAATTCACCTCTGTCCCAGGAACCAACCATCGGACTAGGGCTTGTACTTGGCTTCGCCTCTCTTCTCTTCTTTATTTGTAATAATTTTGAAGGAAAAACGAATCAATGAGAAAAAAGAAAAATAGAAATCTACTGTAAGGGAAGCAAGCAGCAATCGGATCCGAAAAGAAGGAGAAGATGAAGATGAAACAACTCGAAACTTGGGTTTGGCTCCACAACTTTGGTTCGGATTAGATTTTCGAAACAGAAAAGGGAGAAGAAAATTTAGGGTTTTAAACAAATTTTTGTAACAGAGGGGAAGGGTTTTTTCGAAACAGAAAAGAGGATTAGGGGTAAGGGTTTTTTCGAAACAGAAAAGGGAGAAGGAATGGGTTGGTATTCATGACCAGGTAAACCGGTTGCAAATTTTTTTTTTTTTTTTAAATTTCAACGGTTCAGATCATTCATTTATCATCTAACGGATAGAATTATTCTAAGCTGATGGGAAGCGTACCGTAAGAAACGTTTGTTAGAATTTTCCCTTCTTAACCCACGCTTTGACTCGCGAACAACCCGGGCCTAGTTCCAGCTCACTCTAGTAATCCACTTGCTTTGGATTCGTGTAATTGGGCTAAGCCTAAACTGTTTTGGGTACAAAAATAATTAATTTTTTATTTATTTATTAGTTAGTTATCTAATTATTAGTTCGTTTATTTATTAGATTATTTACTTATTTATTATTTGTTAATTTATTTATTTAATTAATTGTTTGTTAATTTGATCATTTATTTATGTGCTTTTTATTTTATTATTGACTTGTTTACATGTGTGTGCTTATTTAGATATGTTTAGGTTTATTAGAATAAATATTACTTTTACTATTTTAAAGAATAATAATAATAAAAGCTTTTGCAAAAAAGAAAATTTTAAAAAGAAACTCAACAAACTAAATCAATTTATCTGCAGTTTTTTCATTAATACTTGATGAAAAAAAAAAAAAATTGAGATATTTTTGATGATGAAATTTTAAGGGGATTGCAATTAGGCAATTTTATAAGAAATTTCTAGGTGAGAATATTTTTCTAAATTCTGCCAGCATGATAGAGAGTTTAGGAGACGATTTCGATATCAACGGTAGATATTTATTTTCAAATCAAATAGTAATAACAAATTATGTTGGGTTTTCGGGAATTGCAATGTGGAACATAACCTAAATTAAACAATCCGAGCTTATGTATTTGTTGCTTAGATCAACCTATCTTTCTCTTCTTAAGGCTGCTATTACATTAAATCTAGATAGCTTATTTTAGGTTATCTAATAGTTAGAGATTAACTAGAGAGCTTGTTCTATTTAACAATGAACTAAGGAAAGATTGGGGTAATAGAGTTTGTTGTTATCTACGGTTGATAGCTTTGATAGCTAATTGATGTTGATAGATATGAAATTGATTCTCATTGATGCCTAGTGATGGTAACTCAATTAAGAGTTGTAAACCCAAGTGCAGGTTATGTTCAAGTAATAAATTCTCGGGTGTCCGAGGTCGAACCACAGGGAAGCGTATTAGTAAGTATAAGTTTATAAATATATAAGAAAAAGAAAGTAAACAAGATATTAGGGAATCAACAACAAAACAAAATAAACAAGATATTAGAGAACAAAATAAATAAAATAACATAAAAGAAATTAAACAAAATATAAAAAAAAAACAATAAGAAAAGATGTTGAGGTTAGAGAATCCACTCTTGGTGTTATGCTAAGATTAATCTTGTTTTATTACACAATTGAAATTCACACATAAGGGAGATTCCAATCGGAAGGTTTAGCAATTCAGTCCAAATTGTCCAACGTCCATAGCATATGATATTATGTTCATTTGGTGTCCTCAAAACTCACAAAAAGAGTCCAAGCATTCCTTATGCCAAGGTATATGTCTACAACAAATCAAGGTTATGAAACCAAGCATTTACTGTGCCATTTTCATTGTCAATAATGAATCAAGATCCCTACTTTGCAAGTATGATTTTAAACCAAAAGAAAATATTATCTATACTAAATGATGATTTATTTTAGCTCATGTTTAAGAGACTAACCTTAGCATTTACCAAAAGCTTCACCTCATCACCTCAACAATATGATTAGCAACACATACTAGATATGAAGAAAATGAAAAGAAAAATAAAGAAAAAGAAAACTAGAGAAAGGAAAGAAGAAGAAAACTTAGAGAATTACATTGCAATGGCTAAAATCCTCCCAATGTATCTATGTATCCCCATACTCATCCAAGGCCCTCTATTTATACACATTTTGGAGGGCTAAATGACAAGAGACAAGCTTTACAAATTTCAAAGGTAGGTATAATAGGTGAGTGCATTTTTCTAACAATTTTCGTCATATTGTATGACAATTCTGATCAGCCAGCTTGATGGTCGATTTTTTCAATGTTGGAGGCTCGATCTGATAAAATTGTCTTCTAGAAAAATATACCCCTATCAGTTACGGATCCATAGCCGTTGGAATCAGCTCATTTGCTGATGTGGATAAGAAGATATGGGCAAAATACGAAAACAGGTCAGCACAGACGTCATTGCACATCAGCCAACTTGATGGTCGATTTCGCTAGGGAAAACGACTCCGTTTCAAGAAGTGTAAAACATGAAAAAGATAGATATGCCTCTTAGCTTTGCACGGCTACAAATTTCAGCCTTATTGCTTCAGTGAAACTCGAGATATAGCTGATATGGCAAACGGTGTCGGAACTGGAACTGAACTGGATTTGCCCTTAATTCTAGTAATCTGAAATCACTCAAAGAAACTTGTGAAAAACACCAAATTACATAAAAATATAAAATATCATAAACACAATTAGACTAAGCAATAATAACTCGTATTTGACACAAAACAATAATAAAACATAACTAAAAACTATATAATTATACGAGTTATCACACCCCCACACTTAGATTGTTGCTAGTCCCTAGCAACGACTCAATAAAAATAAAATAAGAAAATCTAATCTAATCCATTGTCGTAGGAAATCACGGTGGCACTTAGCATGTGACACAAGCCTTTAAACCCCTAGGTGTCCCTAGTGGACGAGTTTAGTCTCGTGAGGGTTTGCTAGAACGATACCCACAAACATTGAAAAACTAAAATATAAGTAAACTACATACACTAAAAATATTTACTCCTAATCCTTTCAATATAAATTAGAGACAATCTTTGAACAAGTCTTATAAACTAATCAATAGCTCAAAGAATTTCACAAAAATTCATGCTTGAATGTAAATAAATGAGTTAAGCCAATATTAACATAACATATTTCAATCAAAATAGTGCATATTCAACTTAATCTCAACTTCTCACTATACTCTCATCATTTTCACTCTTTAAAGTAATGGTAAAGTGTTTACACTCAATCAATCTCATGAAAACAGTTCTACCATATGCTTGCTTGTCTACCTATTCTCCACTATTTAGATCATACAACTTCATAAATCAAGAGGTCTTTTTTCAAGGTTGTAATGGGGCCAAAGAGTTATAATGTGGTTAAAGAACAAAAGGATAAAGATATCACAAAGGTTCCAAAGAGTTCATAGAGTTTAGAGACATAATAAGATCATACAAATAAAACTTCTCAAAACTCTTATAAAGCACATAATAACATAGGCTAAATATTCATGTTGAGCCTTTGCTTCATTCTAACCAACTTTGTAACATCTTTTTCTTTACTTTAACTAGAAGTTCAAGAGAAGATTTTTTTTTTTAATATGGGAATGTATTTGACAATGATCCCTTTCTTTTTCTCTTGACTTTTGCCTCTCTCCTCCCCCACACTTATCTTTCGTTCTAACCCAAATTTTCAAAAAGTATCCCTTGTTTTTGCAATATGTCTCAAAATATATAATCCATCTTTAGAACAAGGGTAAGGATATAAGTATATTTAGGCTAGGTGTAAGTTCTGGTTACCAATAAAATAGCATATTTAATGTAGGCTCAAATTGGCTCACTAGTGGGGATGTTCTCTTAGAACATTAATAATGGATGGCTGTTTGGCTCTAGTTATAATCCTAATGCCTCTATCATATTCATGTTGTCACATGTATCAATATAGTCTCAAACGGTTTAAAGCAAGTTCTAGAGAATCATGTAATCATAAGAGCACTCAAGAAAGAAATTAGATTGATTTGTATAATGCATCAATCATTATAGGCTCAAAAACTCACAAGGATGATTATACAAGTCAGATTAAGTCTAAACATGCTTCTTTCTCAATCAACATATCATATTAACATTGGCTCATAAAAAGGTTGACATCAAGCTCAATTCTCATGAAAATCTTCTCACTAATAAATCTGTTTTAGACTTATGCAATTCATATCTCATCATTGTATTAAAAAGGAACTAAAACACACTAAAAACACACTAAGCCTAAACATGCTTTTTTTTTTTTTTGAAGAAGATTAAATCAAACTGACAAGGTATGTCTCAAGTCTCCCTTACTCAGACCTTGTTCAGAATGAATACTTCTAAATTGCTTAAAACACAACAATTTTTTTTTTTTTTAAATTAGCAAAATATGTCCCTTACCCCCTACTAAAATATGACATTGTCCCCAATGTCAAATTTTAAAGGTAGAATTTAGGAGATATTACCTGCAGAGATTGCTAACCACTTATTATAACTGAGACACAACAAACAAAATGTTAGATAATGTCACAAAGACAGAGTGCAATCCACTCCTTGCTTGTCGACATCTCTTTTTCTTTTTCCGAGCGTTTGCGAAACAACCGTAGCAGGTAAATACTCATAAGCTTGGAGCTTTTTGAGTAAATCTTCAATGGTTGTAGCAGAAATTATGGTTCTCCTTGCCTCTGAAAACATGAATCCATTATCCACAGCATTATCTAAATATGAAAGCAAATTACTAAAATAACCATTAATATTAAGCAAACCAATGGGTTTCTTATTTGTGACCAAAGATGACCAAGAAGCCACGCAAGCTATTTCTTCCAATGTACCTAGACCTCCTGGTAAAGCAATGAATGCATCGGCAGAATGGTACATGATTGTCATCCGTTCAGGGATACTCCAGACTTGTATTTCCTTACCCACGGTAGGTCCACAAAAATCTGTGAATAGTTTTGGCACGATTCCTAGAACTGGACTTCCTCCGGCGTGTGCTACTGTAGCGACTGCTCCCATTAAACCCGTACTACCGCCTCCATAAATCAACTGGATCTTTTGTTGGGCAAGTATTACTCCAACTCTTATGGCTTCATCAGCGAATATGTTATTTTTCCCTGGATAAGCACCTCCAAAGACACAAATTTTTTTAATGCGTTGGGACGAAGTACTTTCCATTTTTTTTTCGAGTGCCTGAAAGAGAATGAGTACATGGTGTAATATATAGAGGACTGAGTAGTGAATCAGACAAGAGTAATAATGTCGCCGAAAGTGTATCTGATCTGTCAGAAGAAAATGTTAACCTAACAAAAGATTTTTGCGTGATTTCAGGAAGAAAATCAAAAAGAGAAGAAAAATCAACCGTAAAAGTCAAGAGTATTAATGTTGCCGAAAGTGTATTTGGCATCTTCCTCTGGTTTTACGTCCAGAAACAGCTTAAACGCCTTCTATGAGTCGAGGATATGCTTCCCATCCAGTTTTCTTACAAGCTGGCAAACAGGGTCTTTTAACATCAGATTCCCAAGATGTTGCCATTCCCTTTGGAATTGCGGCCATAAATCAAGAATTTCTCTTTGTACGTCTCCACTAGGATGCGTCTCAAGAGAAAGTTGGATATTACCCAAATTCTCCTTACTCAGTCCATCCTTAATGAATTCAATTTTATCATCTCGATTAGAGGACGAAATCCCAATAGAACGACATTTACCGTTACACGTCCATCGTGCACATGGTAGGAGTTGTATTAGAAAGATTACCTGAAAAAGTTTCACAATAAAATCTAACTAAACGACGAGATCTAAAATCACGTCGCCAAACAAGCATAAAACAAAGTTAATATACAGATTAGGCGGTATAACCAGCCAATAAAAATAAAACAAAGTTAATATACAATATAAATATAAATATATAGAAAATTAGGCGGTATAACCAGCCAAAATAAATCAAAGTTAATATACAAATTAGGCGGTATAACCAGCCAATAAAAATAAATATAGGCGGTATAACCAGCCAATAAAAATAAATATACTTATAAACTTATATACTTAGTATTGCCTCCCCGGCAACGGCGCCAAAAACTTGATGGTAACTCAATTAAGAGTTGTAAACCCAAGTGCAGGTTATGTTCAAGTAATAAATTCTCGGGTGTCCGAGGTCGAACCACAGGGAAGCGTATTAGTAAGTATAAGTTTATAAATATATAAGAAAAAGAAAGTAAACAAGATATTAGGGAATCAACAACAAAACAAAATAAACAAGATATTAGAGAACAAAATAAATAAAATAACATAAAAGAAATTAAACAAAATATAAAAAAAAAAACAATAAGAAAAGATGTTGAGGTTAGAGAATCCACTCTTGGTGTTATGCTAAGATTAATCTTGTTTTATTACACAATTGAAATTCACACATAAGGGAGATTCCAATCGGAAGGTTTAGCAATTCAGTCCAAATTGTCCAACGTCCATAGCATATGATATTATGTTCATTTGGTGTCCTCAAAACTCACAAAAAGAGTCCAAGCATTCCTTATGCCAAGGTATATGTCTACAACAAATCAAGGTTATGAAACCAAGCATTTACTGTGCCATTTTCATTTTCAATAATGAATCAAGATCCCTACTTTGCAAGTATGATTTTAAACCAAAAGAAAATATTATCTATACTAAATGATGATTTATTTTAGCTCATGTTTAAGAGACTAACCTTAGCATTTACCAAAAGCTTCACCTCATCACCTCAACAATATGATTAGCAACACATACTAGATATGAAGAAAATGAAAAGAAAAATAAAGAAAAAGAAAACTAGAGAAAGGAAAGAAGAAGAAAACTTAGAGAATTACATTGCAATGGCTAATATCCTCCCAATGTATCTATGTATCCCCATACTCATCCAAGGCCCTCTATTTATACACATTTTGGAGGGCTAAATGACAAGAGACAAGCTTTACAAATTTCAAAGGTAGGTATAATAGGTGAGTGCATTTTTCTAACAATTTTCGTCATATTGTATGACAATTCTGATCAGTCAGCTTGATGGTCGATTTTGTCAATGTTGGAGGCTCGATCTGATAAAATTGTCTTCTAGAAAAATATACCCCTATCAGTTACGGATCCATATCCGTTGGAATCAGCTCATTTGCGGATGTGGATAAGAAGATATGGGCAAAATACGAAAACAGGTCAGCACAGACGTCATTGCACATCAGCCAACTTGATGGTCGATTTCGCTAGGGAAAACGACTCCGTTTCAAGAAGTGTAAAACATGAAAAAGATAGATATGCCTCTTAGCTTTGCACGGCTACAAATTTCAGCCTTATTGCTTCAGTGAAACTCGAGATATAGCTGATATGGCAAACGGTGTCGGAACTGGAACTGAACTGGATTTGCCCTTAATTCTAGTAATCTGAAATCACTCAAAGAAACTTGTGAAAAACACCAAATTACATAAAAATATAAAATATCATAAACACAATTAGACTAAGCAATAATAACTCGTATTTGACACAAAACAATAATAAAACATAACTAAAAACTATATAATTATACGAGTTATCACCTAGTGGTAGAGAATGAAACCTTAACCGTATTTTCTCATATTTGACTTCTTATCTTTAATTATTTGCACTCTTATTATTCTGATTTATTTTACTTTCACTTATTTCAAAAACCCCCTATTTCCTTTGTTTTTTTTTTCTTTCTTATAACTAAAGTTTTGAACCAATAAACTTATAAATTGAAACCCAATCCTTATGGACTCGACCCTTGCTAACTACTATACTTACAATTGATCTTTTTAGTGCAAGGTTAAATAAGATATACTCTTTTAAGTTCATCAGATTTAATTTATAAGTTACTAGTTTATAATTTAAGTTCAAAGAAAATAAAAGTAAATGGGGTTTTGAAGTAGTTTTAAAATTAAAGTAAACAAGAAAAGTAAGATGCAAGTAAGAGAAAATCAAATAAGAGAAATATGGTTAAGGTGTCATTCGCCAGCACTAAACATTATTGAGAATCAACATCAATTAACTATCAAAACTATCAACCGTAGATAACAACAACCCGTGTTACCCAATCCTTCCTTGGTTTATCGTTAAATAGAATAAACACCACTACTTAATCTCTAACTATCAAATAACCTAGGATAAACATCTCTAGATTCAAAGTGACAGCAGCTTTATGATGAGAAAGATATGTTGATCTAAGCAACATACACATAAACATGGAATGTTCAACTTAGGTTATGTTCCACTTTGCAATTAGCGAAAACTCTAACATAATCATTAATCACAAACTGCCACTTATGAATAGAAAATCAAGACAATTACGGATCAAGACTCCTAAACTAGCATTAAATAATTATCAAGATATATCTAGTTGATCACCCTAAATAAATCAAGACAAAGATAATGAACAATTTTAATAGAAGAACATAATCAATTTTGATAGAAAACTAATGATAGATATAATCTGATCAATTATACAACATGTCTAGGACTTTGAAATCACCCTTAAGAATTTAGCCTAGCATAGGCATTGTTAACATAAACATGAAACTAGAAAGAAACTAAAAAGAAAAATAAGAGAATGGAGAATAAGAAGAAGAATATGGACTATTCAGCCTCTTACTCTCTCAAACTCTTTAAGGAAACAATAAATTCTGACTACTATAATATGTACAATATATGTTGTGGCTCTCCCGCTTGTTAGGCAGCAACTAGGGCTTCAAAAGTGATTTGTGGCTATGACTCTCAGGGTTTTAAAGAGGGATTTGTGGCTAGGGTTTTTCTGTAGCTAGAGTTCTTTAGGGAGATATTCCAGCGCCGATTTAGATAATCATTTCTTATCCGATTTGGGCTCATGATATACTGTTGGAAAGGTATTCAAGTCAGCTTCAAAAGTCAAGAAGAAAGTTTCTTTGAATAATGATAACTCGTATAATTATATAGTTTTTAGTTATGTTTTATTATTGTTTTGTGTCAAATACGAGTTATTATTGTTTAGTCTACTTGTGTTTATGATCTTTTATATTTTTATGTAATTTGGTGTTTTTCACGAGTTTCTTTGAGTGATTTCAGATTACTAGGTTAAATCAAGAATTAAGGGCAAATCCAATTCAGTTCTAGTTCCGACACCTTTTTCCATATCAGCTATATCTGGAGTTTCACTGAAGAATTAAGGCTGAAATTTTTACAGTGCATAGTTAAGAGGCATATCTATCTTTTTCATGTTTTACACTTCTTGAAACGGAGTCGTTTTCCCTAGCGAAATCGACCATCAAGTTGGCTGATGTGCAATGACGTCTGTGCTGACCTGTTTTGGTATTTTGACCATATCTTCCGATCCACATGAGAAAATGATCTGATTCCAACGGCTATGGATCCGTAACTGATAGGGGTAAATTTTTCTAGAAGACCATTTGATCAGATCGAGCCTCCAACATTGACAAAATCGACCATCAAGCTGGCTGATCAGAATTGTCATACAATATGACGAAAATTGTTAGAAAAATGCACCCACCTATTATACCTACCTTTGAAATTTATAAAGCTTGTCTCTTGTCATTTAGCTCTCCAAAATGTGTATAAATAGAGGGCCTTGGATGAGCATTAAAGATACATTGGTAGGATATTAGCCATTGTAATAAAATTCTCTAAGTTTTATATTTTCTTTCCTTTCTCTAGTTTTCTTTTTCTTTATTTACTTATGCTTCTTACATTTCTTTTCATTTTATTCATATCTAGTATGTGTTGCTAATCATATTGTTGAGGTGATGAGGTGAAGCTTTTGGTAAATGCTAAGGTTAGTCTCTTAAACATGAGCTAAAATGAATCATCATTTATAAACACTAGTATAGATAATATTTTCTTTTGGTTAAAATCATACTTGCAAAGTAGGGATCTTGATTCATTATTGACAAGGAAAATGGCACAGTAAATGCTTGGTTTCATAACCTTGATTTGTTGTAGACATATACCTTGGCATAAGGAATGCTTGGACTCTTTTTATGAGTTTTGAGGACACCAAATGAACATAATATCATATGCTATGGACGTTGGACAATTTGGACTGAATTGCTAAACCTTCCGATTGGAACCTCCTTTATGTGTGGATTTCAATTGTGTAATAAAACAAGATTAATCTTAGCATAACACCAAGAGTGGATTCTCTAACCTCAACATCTTTTCTTATTGTTTTTTATATCTTGTTTAATTTCTTTTATATTTTGTTTATTTTGTTCTCTAATAACTTGTTTATCTTATTTTGTTGTTGATTCCCTAATATCTTGTTTACTTTCTTTGTCTTATATATTTATAAACTTATACTTACTAATACGCTTCCCTGTGGTTCGACCTCGGACACCCGAGAATTTATTACTTGAACATAACCTGCACTTGGGTTTACAACTCTTAATTGAGTCTCCATCAAGTTTTTGGCGCCATTGCCGGGGAGGCAATACTATGTATATAAGTTTATAAGTATATTTATTTTTATTGGCTGGTTATACCGCCTATATTTATTTTTATTGGCTGGTTATACCGCCTAATTTTCTATATATTTATATTTATATTGTATATTAACTTTGTTTTATTTTTATTGGCTGGTTATACCGTCTAATCTGTATATTAACTTTGTTTTATGCTTGTTTGGCGACGTGATTTTAGATCTCGTCGTTTAGTTAGATTTTATTGTGAAACTTTTTCAGGTAATCTTTCTAATACAACTCCTACCATGGCTGACAATGAAAGTGTTCATGCTGAAGATGAGAACAGACAAGTACGCACCATGCGTGACTACTTGCAACCAACTCGAAGCTCATCACCCTCTTGTTTTATTTTTCCTCTCAATGCAAACAACTTTCGTTTTAAACCAGGTATGATAGCTTTGCTTCCAAATTTCCATGGGTTAGAATCGGAAAGTGCTTACTCGTTTCTAAAAGACTTCGAAGATGTATGTGTCACCTTTAATGACCAACAATGTACAAATGAAATTGTCAAGCTAAAATTATTTCCTTTTTCTTTAAAAGATAAAGCAAAAATTTGGCTTCATAATTTAAAACCAAGGTCAATTGGCACATGGCAAGAATTACAAACTGAGTTTCTAAAGAAATTTTTCCCAGCACATAAAACTACTGCTTTGAAAAGACAGATTCAAAATTTCAATCAAAATCAAAATAAAGCATTTTTTCAGTGCTGGGAGCGTTTTAAAGATTTGTTAAGTTCTTGTCCACATCATGGTTTTGAAAAATGGCGTCTTATTAGTTTCTTTTATGAAAGTTTAACTCCCGAAACTAAACAATTTGTTGAAACAATGTGTAACGGTGAGTTTCTAGAAAAAGAACCTGAAGAAGCCTTTGACTACCTAGACCATTTGGCAGATAACTCTCAAGCCTGACACACAGATAATTCCTCTGAAAGTTCCACTAGATCTAATCTTGTTTCTAACAGAGGTAAATATCATTTTAGTCTAGAAGATGAGATAAAAGCTAAAGTAGCTAATTTGGCTAGAAAGATTGAAGCCATGGAACTTAGAGAAGTAAAAGAAGTCAAAACGGTTAAAAATGAAGAAAGTTGTGGAATTTGTGAAATCATGGGACACCCCACTTCTGAATGTCCAAACATTCCCATTCTTAAAGAAGCGTTGCATGATCAAGTAAATTCCATAAACACATTTAAAAAGCCTTTTCCTTCTCCTTACTCTGAAACGTATAACCCTGAATGGAGAAATCATCCCAACTTCAGTTGGCGGAATAATAATCATGTTCAGGTACCACAATCTCAAAAGCCGGGCAACACTTTTTCCTATCAACCTTCACGTGTACAAACCTTGGAAGAGACATTGCAAGCATTCATTCAAACACAAGCAAATGTGAATAACCAAACTTCACAGGACATCAATGAGATCAAAAACACCTTGTCCACATTGACAGCTTCATTACGCACTCAAGAAAAAGGTAAGTTTCCTGCTCAACCTCAGCCTAACCCTTCTACTCAATGTCTTGTTTCTTGCTCCAATAAAACTCAACAGGAAAATGCCAGTTCTATCACAACTCTTCGAAGTGGAAAGGCAATTGACAAAAACATTCCATCAAAAGACCAAGATCCTCCTTCCCCTCCGAAAAGTAATGGTAAGGATGATGGTAAGTCTGAACTTCTTGAAAATTTGGACAAAGAAAAAGGTATGCATCCTGCTCCTTTTCCTCAAAGGTTGCAAACAATAAAGAATTTGAATCAAAATGCTGAAATTTATGAACTTTTCAAACAAGTTAAGATTAACATTCCTTTGTTGGATGCAATCAAACAAGTTCCATCTTATGCTAAATTTTTGAAGGACATGTGCACATTTAAAAGGAAACATAATGTACAAAAGAAAGCATTTCTGACGGAAAGTGTGAGCTCAATCATTCAGCACCTTACTCCACCAAAATTCAAAGATCCTGGATGTCCAACAATCTCATGCATCATTGGAAACACTAGAATAGAACGTGCATTGCTTGATCTTGGTGCTAGTGTTAATCTTTTGCCTTTTTCTGTTTATCAACAGTTAGGTTTAGGTGAACTCAAGGAAACACCTGTTACACTTCAACTAGCTGATCGTTCTGTAAAAATTCCTCGAGGGATAGTTGAAGATGTTTTGGTTCGAATTGATAATTTTTACTTCCCTGTTGATTTTATTGTTTTGGACACACATCCTGTTTCAAATCCAAATGTTCAAATTCCTGTTATATTAGGCCGTCCATTTCTTGCAACTTCTAATGCTCTGATAAATTGCAGGAATGGTATTTTGAACATTTCTTTTGGAAATATGACTTTAGAATTAAATGTGTTCAACATTTGCAAGCAACCTGGTGATGATTCAGAAGTACATGAAGTGGATTTCATTGAAGAACTTGTTCATGAACATCTCACCACTACCACATTTCATGATCCTTTAGAAGTTTATTTAATTGAATGTGAGTTTGATAATGCTTCAGAAATTTCACACACTGATTCTTTGTTAAATTCTTTTCAGGATAAGTATTGTTGGAAACAAAAGTTTGAGGAACTTCCATCACTCACAAATGTCACTGTACCATCAACTATTGAACCACCCAAGCTGGATTTAAAACCATTGCCATCCGAGCTAAAATATTCCTTTTTGGGTGAGAATGAAACTTTTCCAGTCATAAATGAACTTGAGGAACTCAGAAATGATGCATATGAGAATTCTAAAATTCATAAAGAAAGAACTAAAGCCTTTCATGACAAGTTAATTTCAAGAAAAATATTTGATGTTGGGCAAAAAGTTCTACTTTATAATTCTAGACTTCACATATTTCCTGGTAAGTTGAGATCAAGATGGGCTGGCCCATTTGTGGTTAAGCATGTGTATCATTATGGAGCAGTTAACATTGAGAATCCTAAAAATGGTAACGTACTCAAGGTAAATGGACAAAGACTCAAACTCTTTTTGGAAAATCATGTTACTCAAGAAGAGGTTGTTTTTCTTTCTGATCCTTGTTTTGAAAATAACTAGATGTAAATATAATTTTTACTAATCTTCAACAAAAAAAAAATACATTTTTTTAACCCCGGTTAAATGGTGGATAACGGTACTCCGTGATTATTTAAGTCGGTTCCATCAGCTACCCACAAAACTGATATTGTATATAAATTTCTCTTTCAATTTCTTTTTCATTTTTTTTTTCAAGATGGATGATATTCTCACAAGATTGCAGAAACGATTTCCTCCTTTTCCTCGGAATATTTTACTGAAGCTTTACCAAGTTCGATTTGAAAGATTAAGAATGCTTATGCACAAAGGGATTCCTGAAGACATACGTTGGATAATTGAAGCCAAGGTACGTGAAGATGAATATCTTCCTGTTTTGCATTTACCAGGTACAGGTAGAAGCACTTTTGCAAAGAAGCGACGAGCAAAGCGCATGAGTTCAAATTGCCACAAATGTGCACGATGGACGTGTAACGGTAAATGTCGTTCTATTGGGATTCCGTCCTCTAATGGAGATGATAAAATTGAGTTCATTAAGGATGGACTGAGTAAGGAGAATTTGGGTAATATCCAACTTTCTCTTGAGACGCATCCTAGTGGAGACGTACAAAGAGAAATTCTTGATTTATGGCCGCAATTCCAAAGGGAATGGCAACATCTTGGGAATCTGATGTTAAAAGACCCTGTTTGCCAGCTTGTAAGAAAACTGGATGGGAAGCATATCCTCGACTCATAGAAGGCGTTTAAGCCGTTTCTAGACGTAAAACCAGAGGAAGATGTGAGCCACAATCACAACTACAATAAATGACTTCTCAACTTTTGGTTTGATTTGCAATAACTTCATTTCGGTTTAATTTACGTGTTGTTAGATTTGTGTAATTATTCTCGTTTTTTTTTTTTTTGCATTGGTCTTTTACGGTTGATTTTTCTTCTCTTTTTGATTTTCTTCCTGAAATCACGCAAAAATCTTTTGTTAGGTTAACATTTCCTTCTGACAGGTCAAATACACTTTCGGCGACATTATTACTCTTGTTTGATTCACTACTCAGTCCTCTATATATTACACCATGTACTCATTCTCTTTCAGGCACTTGAAAAAAAAATGGAAAGTACTTCGTCCCAGCGCATTAAAAAAATTTGTGTCTTTGGAGGTGCTTATCCAGGGAAAAATAACATATTCGCTGATGAAGCCATAAGAGTTGGAGTATTACTTGCCCAACAAAAGATCCAGTTGATTTATGGAGGCGGTAGTACGGGTTTAATGGGAGCAGTCGCTACATCAGCACACGTGATGGTAACTCAATTAAGAGTTGTAAACCCAAGTGCAGGTTATGTTCAAGTAATAAATTCTCGGGTGTCCGAGGTCGAACCACAGGGAAGCATATTAGTAAGTATAAGTTTATAAATATATAAGAAAAAGAAAATAAACAAGATATTAGGGAATCAATAACAAAGAAAGTAAACAAGATATTAGAGAACAAAATAAACAAAATAACATAAAAGCAATTAAACAAGATATAAAAAACAATAAGAAAAGATGTTGAGGTTAGAGAATCCACTCTTGGTGTTATGCTAAGATTAATCTTGTTTTATTACACAATTGAAATCCACACATAAGGGAGGTTCCAATCGGAAGGTTTAGCAATTCAGTCCAAATTGTCCAACGTCCATAGCATATGATATTATGTTCATTTGGTGTCCTCAAAACTCATAAAAAGAGTCCAAGCATTCCTTATGCCAAGGTATATGTCTACAACAAATCAAGGTTATGAAACCAAGCATTTACTGTGCCATTTTCCTTGTCAATAATGAATCAAGATCTCTACTTTGCAAGTATGATTTTAAACCAAAAGAAAATATTATCTATACTAATGTTTATAAATGATCATTCATTTTAGCTCAAGTTTAAGAGACTAACCTTAGCATTTACCAAAAGCTTCACCTCATCACCTCAACAATATGATTAGCAACACATACTAGATATGAATAAAATGAAAAGGAATGTAAGAAACATAAGTAAAGAAAAAGAAAACTAGAGAAAGGAAAGAAGAAGAAAACTTAGAGAATTTTATTGCAATGGCTAATATCCTACCAATGTATAATGTTTTCCAATACTCATCCAAGGCCCTCTATTTATACACATTTTGGAGGGCTAAATGACAAGAGACAAGCTTAACAAATTTCAAAGGTAGGTATAATAGGTGGGTGCATTTTTCTAACAATTTTCGTCATATTGTATGACAATTCTGATCAGCCAGCTTGATGGTCGATTTTGTCAATGTTGGAGGCTCGATCTGATAAAATGGTCTTCTAGAAAAATATACCCCTATCAGTTACGGATCCATAGCCGTTGGAATCAGATCATTTTCTCACGTGGATCGGAAGATATGGTCAAAATACCAAAACGGTGGAGAACAGACGTCATTGCACATCAGCCAACTTGATGGTTGATTTCGCTAGGGAAAACAACTCCGTTTCAAGAAGTGTAAAACATCAAAAAGATAGATATGCCTCTTAACTTTGCACGGTTAAAATTTCAGCCTTATTGCTTTAGTGAAACTCGAGATATAGCTGATATGGCAAAAGGTGTCGGAACTGGAACTGAACTGGATTTGCCCTTAATTCTTTATTTAACATAGTAATCTGAAATCACTCAAAGAAACTCGTGAAAAACACCAAATTACATAAAAATATAAAATATCATAAACACAATTCGACTAAGCAATAATAACTCGTATTTGACACAAAACAATAATAAAACATAACTAAAAACTATATAATTATACGAGTTATCACACCCCCACACTTAGATTGTTGCTAGTCCCTAGCAACGACTCAATAAAATAAGAAAATCTAATCTAATCCATTTTCGTAGGAAATCACGGTGGCACTTAGCATGTGACACAAGCCTTTAAACCCCTAGGTGTCCCTAGTGGACGAGTTTAGTCTCGTGAGGGTTTGCTAGAACGATACCCACAAACATTGAAAAACTAAAATATAAGTAAACTACATACACTAAAAATATTTACTCCTAATCCTTTCAATATAAATTAGAGACAATCTTTGAACAAGTCTTATAAACTAATCAATAGCTCAAAGAATTTCACAAAAATTCATGCTTGAATGTAAATAAATGAGTTAAGCCAATATTAACATAACATATTTCAATCAAAATAGTGCATATTCAACTTAATCTCAACTTCTCACTATACTCTCATGATTTTCACTCTTTAAAGTAGTGGTAAAGTGTTTACACTCAATCAATCTCATGAAAACAGTTCTACCATATGCTTGCTTGTCCACCTATTCTCCACTATTTAGATCATACAACTTCATAAATCAAGAGGTCTTTTTTCAAGGTTGTAATGGGGCCAAAGGGTTATAATGTGGTTAAAGAACAAAAGGATAAAGATATCACAAAGGTTCCAAAGAGTTCATAGATTTTAGAGACATAATAAGATCATACAAATAAAACTTCTCAAAACTCTTATAAAGCACATAATAACATAGGTTAAATATTCATGTTGAGCCTTTGCATCATTCTAACCAACTTTGTAACATCTTTTTCTAGAAGTTCAAGAGAAGATTCTTTTTTTTTTTTAATATGGGAATGTATTTGACAATGATCCCTTTTTTTTTCTCTCGACTTTTTCTTTTCTTTTCTTCCCCCACACTTATCTTTTGTTTCTAACCCAAATTTTCAACTAAAAATATCCCTTTTTTTTTTTTTTTTTTTTTTAATATGTCTCAAAATATAAAAATCCATCTTTAGAACAAGGGTAAGGATATAAGTATATTTAGGCTAGGTGTAAGTTGTGGTTACCAATAAAACAGCATATTTAATGTAGGCTCAAATTGGCTCGCTAGTGGGGATGTTCTCTTAGAACATTAATAAAGGATGGCTGTTTGGCTCTAGTTATAATCCTAATGCCTCTATCATATTCATGTTGTCACATGTATCAATATAGTATCAAACGGTTTAAAGCAAGTTCTAGAGAATCATGTAATCATAAGAGCACTCAAGAAAGAAATTAGATTGATTTGTATAATGCATCAATCATTATAGGCTCAAAAACTCACAAGGATGATTATACAAGTCAGATTAAGTCTAAACATGCTTCTTTCTCAATCAACATATCATATTAACATTGGCTCATAAAAAGGTTGACATCAAGCTCAATTCTCATGAAAATCTTCTCACTAATAAATCTGTTTTAGACTTATGCAATTCATATCTCATCATTGTATTAAAAGGAACTAAAACACACTAAATAATAATAATAATAATAATAATAATAAAGACTCATAAAAAAAAATAGTAGACAAAAATAAAAGAAATCCTAAATCGTTCCCCCCACACTTAATTCTTACATTGTCCTCAATGTAAGTCTATTAACCCAAATGAAAGAATCATGTGTAAGAGAAAAGAACTAATAACATAAGAATAGGAATAACTAAGACTCAAAACAAAACAAACTCATGCAACCTAAATAATCCTAAAATACTAAACAAAAATTAACAAGTAAACATAAAAAGATTAAAATCAAACTGACAAGGTATGTCTCAAGTCTCCCTTACTCAGATCTTGTTCAGAATGAATACTTCTAAATTGCTTAAAACACAACAAACTTTTTTTTTTTTTTGAAAGAAGAAATCAAACTGACAAGGTATGTCTCAAGTCTCCCTTACTCAGACCTTGTTCAGAATGAATACTTCTAAATGGCTTAAAACACATCAAATTTTTTTTTTTTTAAAAATTAGCAAAATATGTCCCTTACCCCCTACTAAAGGTAGAATTTAGGAGATATTACCTGCAGAGGTTGCTAACCACTTATTATAACTAAGACACAACAAACAAAATGTTAGATAATGTCACAAAGACAGAGTGCAATCCACTCCTTGCTCGTCCATATCTCTTTTTCTTTTTCCGAGCGTTTGCGAAACAACCGTAGCAGATAAATACTCATAAGCTTGGAGCTTTTTTAGTAAATCTTCAATGGTTGTAGCAGAAATTATGGTTCTCCTTGCCTCTGAAAACATGAATCCATTATCCACAGCATTATCTAAGTATGAAAGCAAATTACTAAAATAACCATTAATATTAAGCAAACCAATGGGTTTCTTATTTGTGACCAAAGATGACCAAGAAGCCACGCAAGCTATTTCTTCCAATGTACCCAGACCTCCTGGTAAAGCAATGAATGCATCGGCAGAATGGTACATGATTGTCATCCGTTCAGGGATACTCCAGACTTGTATTTCCTTACCCACGGTAGGTCCACAAAAATCTGTGAATAGTTTTGGCACGATTCCTAGAACTGGACTTCCTCCGGCATGTGCTGCTGTAGCGACTGCTCCCATTAAACCCGTACTACCGCCTCCATAAATCAACTGGATCTTTTGTTGGGCAAGTATTACTCCAACTCTTATGGCTTCATCAGCGAATATGTTATTTTTCCCTGGATAAGCACCTCCAAAGACACAAATTTTTTTAATGCGCTGGGACGAAGTACTTTCCATTTTTTTTTCGAGTGCCTGAAAGAGAATGAGTACATGGTGTAATATATAGAGGACTGAGTAGTGAATCAGACAAGAGTAATAATGTCGCCGAAAGTGTATTTGACCTGTCAGAAGAAAATGTTAACCTAACAAAAGATTTTTGCGTGATTTCAGGAAGAAAATCAAAAAGAAAAGAAAAAGCAACCGTAAAAGACCAATGCAAAAAAAAAAAGAAAAAAAAACGAGAATAATTACACAAATCGTAAATTAAACCGAAATGAAGTTATTGCAAATCAAACCAAAAGCTGAGAAGTCATTTATTGTAGTTGTGATTGTGGCTCACATCTTCCTCTGGTTTTACGTCCAGAAACGGCTTAAACGCCTTCTATGAGTCGAGGATATGCTTCCCATCCAGTTTTCTTACAAGCTGGCAAACAGGGTCTTTTAACATCAGATTCCCAAGATGTTGCCATTCCTTTTGGAATTGCGGCCATAAATCAAGAATTTCTCTTTGTACGTCTCCACTAGGATGCGTCTCAAGAGAAAGTTGGATATTACCCAAATTCTCCTTACTCAGTCCATCCTTAAAGAATTCAATTTTATCATCTCGATTAGAGGACGGAATCCCAATAGAACGACATTTAGCGTTACACGTCCATCGTGCACATTTGTGGCAATTTGAACTCATGCGCTTTGCTCGTCGCTTCTTTGCAAAAGTGCTTCTACCTGTACCTGGTAAATGCAAAACAGGAAGATATTCATCTTCACGTACCTTGGCTTCAATTATCCAACGTATGTCTTCAGGAATCCCTTTGTGCATAAGCATTCTTAATCTTTCAAATCGAACTTGGTAAAGCTTTAGTAAAATATTTCGAGGAAAATGAGGAAATCGTTTCTGCAATCTTGTGAGAATATCATCCATCCTGAAAAAAAATGAAAGAGAAATTGAAAGAGAAATTTATATACAATATCAGTTTTGTGGGTAGCTGATGGAACCGACTTAAATAATCACGGAGTACCGTTATCCGCCATTTAACCGGGGTTAAAAAAAAATTATATTTACATCTAGTTATTTTCAAAACAAGGATCAGAAAGAAAAACAACCTCTTCTTGAGTAACATGATTTTCCAAAAAGAGTTTGAGTCTTTGTCCATTTACCTTGAATACGTTACCATTTTGAGGATTCTCAATGTCAACTGCTCCATAATGATACACATGCTTAACCACAAATGGGCCAGTCCATCTTGATCTCAACTTACCAGGAAATATGTGAACTCTAGAATTATAAAGTAGAAATTCTTGCCCAACATCAAATGTTTTTCTTGAAATTAACTTGTCATGAAAGGCTTTAGTTCTTTCTTTATGAATTTTTGGATTCTCATATGCATCATTTCTGAGTTCCTCAAGTTCATTTATGACTGGAAAAGTTTCATTCTCACCCAAAAAGGAATATTTTAGCTCGGATGGCAATGGTTTTAAATCCAGCTTGGGTGGTTCAATAGTTGATGGTACAGTGACATTTGTGAGTGATGGAAGTTCCTCAAACTTTTGTTTCCAACAATGCTTAACCTGAAAAGAATTTAACAAAGAATCAGTGTGTGAAATTTCTGAAGCATTATCAAACTCACATTCAATTAAATAAGCTTCTAAAGGATCATGGAATGTGGTAGTGGTGAGATGTTCATGAACAAGTTCTTCAATGAAATCCACTTCATGTACTTCTGAATCATCACCAGGTTGCTTGCAAGTGTTGAACACATTTAACTCTAAAGTCATATTTCCAAAAGAAATGTTCAACATACCATTCCTGCAATTTATCAGAGCATTAGAAGTTGCAAGAAATGGACGGCCTAATATAACAGGAATTTGAACATTTGGATTTGAAACAGGATGTGTGTCCAAAACAATAAAATCAACAGGGAAGTAAAAATTTTCAATTTGAACCAAAACATCTTCAACTATCCCTCGAGGAATTTTTACAGAACGATCAGCTAGTTGAAGTGTAACAGGTGTTTCCTTGAGTTCACCTAAACCTAACTGTTGATAAACAGAAAAAGGCAAAAGATTAACACTAGCACCAAGATCAAGCAATGCACGTTCTATTCTAGTGTTTCCAATGATGCATGAGATTGTTGGACATCCAGGATCTTTGAATTTTGGTGGAGTAAGGTGCTGAATGATTGAGCTCACACTTTCCGTCAGAAATGCTTTCTTTTGTACATTATGTTTCCTTTTAACTGTGCACATGTCCTTCAAAAATTTAGCATAAGATGGAACTTGTTTGATTGCATCCAATAAAGGAATGTTAATCTTAACTTGTTTGAAAAGTTCATAAATTTCTGCATTTTGATTCAAATTCTTTATTGTTTGCAACCTTTGAGGAAAAGGAGCAAGATGCATACCTTTTTCTTTGTCCAAATTTTCAAGAAGTTCAGACTTACCATCATCCTTACCATTACTTTTCGGAGGGGAAGGAGGATCTTGGTCTTTTGATGGAATGTTTTTGTCAATTGCCTTTCCACTTCGAAGAGTTGTGATAGAACTGGCATTTTCCTGTTGAGTTTCATTGGAGCAAGAAACAAGACATTGAGTAGAAGGGTTAGGCTGAGGTTGAGCAGGAAACTTACCTTTTTCTTGAGTGCGTAATGAAGCTGTCAATGTGGACAAGGTGTTTTTGATCTCATTGATGTCCTGTGAAGTTTGGTTATTCACATTTGCTTGTGTTTGCATGAATGCTTGCAATGTCTCTTCCAAGGTTTGTACACGTGAAGGTTGATAGGAAAAAGTGTTGCCCGACTTTTGAGATTGTGGTACCTGAACATGATTATTATTCCGCCAACTGAAGTTGGGATGATTTCTCCATTCAGGGTTATACGTTTCAGAGTAAGGAGAAGGAAAAGGCTTTTTAAATGTGTTTATGGAATTTAATTGATCATGCAACGCTTCTTTAAGAATGGGAATGTTTGGACATTCATAAGTGGGGTGTCCCATGATTTCACAAATTCCACAACTTTCTTCATTTTTAACCGTTTTGACTTCTTTTACTTCTCTAAGTTCCATGGCTTCAATCTTTCTAGCCAAATTAGCTACTTTAGCTTTTATCTCATCTTCTTGACTAAAATGATATTTACCTCTGTTAGAAAAAAGATTAGATCTATTGGAACTTTCAGAGGAATTATCTGTGTGCCAGGCTTGAGAGTTATCTGCCAAATGGTCTAGGTAGTCAAAGGCTTCTTCAGGTTCTTTTTCTAGAAACTCACCGTTACACATTGTTTCAACAAATTGTTTAGTTTCGGGAGTTAAACTTTCATAAAAGAAACTAATAAGACGCCATTTTTCAAAACCATGATGTGGACAAGAACTTAACAAATCTTTAAAACGCTCCCAGCACTGAAAAAATGCTTCATTTTGATTTTGATTGAAATTTTGAATCTGTCTTTTCAAAGCAGTAGTTTTATGTGCTGGGAAATTTTTTTTTAGAAACTCAGTTTGTAATTCTTGTCATGTGCCAATTGACCTTGGTTTTAAATTATGAAGCCAAATTTTTGCTTTATCTTTTAAAGAAAAAGGAAATAATTTTAGCTTGACAATTTCATTTGTACATTGTTGGTCATTAAAGGTCACACATACATCCTCGAAGTCTTTTAGAAACGAGTAAGCACTTTTCGATTCTAACCCATGGAAATTTGGAAGCAAAGCTATCATAGCTGGTTTAAAACGAAAGTTGTTTGCATTGAGAGGAAAAATAAAACAAGAGGGTGATGAGCTTCGAGTTGGTTGCAAGTAGTCACGCATGGTGCGTACTTGTCTGTTCTCATCTTCAGCATGAACACTTTCATTGTCAGCCATGGTAGGAGTTGTATTAGAAAGATTACCTGAAAAAGTTTCACAATAAAATCTAACTAAACGACGAGATCTAAAATCACGTCGCCAAACAAGCATAAAACAAAGTTAATATACAGATTAGGCGGTATAACCAGCCAATAAAAATAAAACAAACTTAATATACAATATAAATATAAATATATACAAATTAGGCGGTATAACCAGCCAATAAAAATAAATATACTTATAAACTTATATACTTAGTATTGCCTCCCCGGCAACGGCGCCAAAAACTTGATGGTAACTCAATTAAGAGTTGTAAACCCAAGTGCAGGTTATGTTCAAGTAATAAATTCTCGGGTGTCCGAGGTCGAACCACAGGGAAGCATATTAGTAAGTATAAGTTTATAAATATATAAGAAAAAGAAAATAAACAAGATATTAGGGAATCAATAACAAAGAAAGTAAACAAGATATTAGAGAACAAAATAAACAAAATAACATAAAAGCAATTAAACAAGATATAAAAAACAATAAGAAAAGATGTTGAGGTTAGAGAATCCACTCTTGGTGTTATGCTAAGATTAATCTTGTTTTATTACACAATTGAAATCCACACATAAGGGAGGTTCCAATCGGAAGGTTTAGCAATTCAGTCCAAATTGTCAAACGTCTATAGCATATGATATTATGTTCATTTGGTGTCCTCAAAACTCATAAAAAGAGTCCAAGCATTCCTTATGCCAAGGTATATGTCTACAACAAATCAAGGTTATGAAACCAAGCATTTACTGTGCCATTTTCCTTGTCAATAACGAATCAAGATCTCTACTTTGCAAGTATGATTTTAAACCAAAAGAAAATATTATCTATACTAATGTTTATAAATGATCATTCATTTTAGCTCAAGTTTAAGAGATTAACCTTAGCATTTACCAAAAGCTTCACCTCATCACCTCAACAATATGATTAGCAACACATACTAGATATGAATAAAATGAAAAGGAATGTAAGAAACATAAGTAAAGAAAAAGAAAACTAGAGAAAGGAAAGAAGAAGAAAACTTAGAGAATTTTATTACAATGGCTAATATCCTACCAATGTATAATGTTTTCCAATACTCATCCAAGGCCCTCTATTTATACACATTTTGGAGGGCTAAATGACAAGAGACAAGCTTTACAAATTTCAAAGGTAGGTATAATAGGTGGGTGCATTTTTCTAACAATTTTCGTCATATTGTATGACAATTCTGATCAGCCAGCTTGATGGTCGATTTTGTCAATGTTGGAGGCTCGATCTGATAAAATGGTCTTCTAGAAAAATATACCCCTATCAGTTACGGATCCATAGCCGTTGGAATCAGATCATTTTCTCACGTGGATCGGAAGATATGGTCCAAATACCAAACGGTGCAGAACAGACGTCATTGCACATCAGCCAACTTGATGGTTGATTTCGCTAGGGAAAACAACTCCGTTTCAAGAAGTGTAAAACATGAAAAAGATAGATATGCCTCTTAACTTTGCACGGTTAAAATTTCAGCCTTATTGCTTTAGTGAAACTCGAGATATAGCTGATATGGCAAAAGGTGTCGGAACTGGAACTGAACTGGATTTGCCCTTAATTCTTTATTTAACATAGTAATCTGAAATCACTCAAAGAAACTCGTGAAAAACACCAAATTACATAAAAATATAAAATATCATAAACACAATTCGACTAAGCAATAATAACTCGTATTTGACACAAAACAATAATAAAACATAACTAAAAACTATATAATTATACGAGTTATCAACACGCCGGAGGAAGTCCAGTTCTAGGAATCGTGCCAAAACTATTCACAGGTTTTTGTGGACCTACCGTGGGTAAGGAAATACAAGTCTGGAGTATCCCTGAACGGATAACAATCATGTACCATTCTGCCGATGCATTCATTGCTTTACCAGGAGGTCTGGGTACATTGTAAGAAATAGCTTGCGTGGCTTCTTGGTCATCTTTGGTCACATATAAGAAACCTATTGGTTTGCTTAATATTAATGGTTATTTTAGTAATTTGCTTTCATATTTAGATAATGCTGTGGATAATGGATTCATGTTTTCAGAGGCAAGGAGAACCATAATTTCTGCTACAACCATTGAAGATTTACTCAAAAAGCTCCAAGCTTATGAGTATTTATCTGCTACGGTTGTTTCGCAAACGCTCGGAAAAAGAAAAAGAGATATGGACGAGCAAGGAGTGGATTGCACTCTCTCTTTGTGACATTATCTAACATTTTGTTTGTTGTGTCTCAGTTATAATAAGTGGTTAGCAACTTCTGCAGGTAATATCTCCTAAATTCTACCTTTAGTAGGGGGTAAGGGACATATTTTGCTAATTTAAAAAAAAAAAAAATTTGATGTGTTTTAAGCCATTTAGAAGTATTCATTCTGAACAAGGTCTGAGTAAGGGAGACTTGAGACATACCTTGTCAGTTTGATTTCTTCTTTCAAAAAAAAAAAGTTTGTTGTGTTTTAAGCAATTTAGAAGTATTCATTCTGAACAAGGTCTGAGTAAGGGAGACTTGAGACATACCTTGTCAGTTTGATTTTAATCTTTTCATGTTTACTTGTTAATTTTTGTTTAGTATTTTAGGATTATTTAGGTTGCATGAGTTTGTTTTGTTTTGAGTCTTAGTTATTCCTATTCTTATGTTATTAGTTCTTTTCTCTTACACATGATTCTTTCATTTGGGTTAATAGACTTACATTGAGGATAATGTAAGAATTAAGTGTGGGGGGAACGATTTAGGATTTCTTTTATTTTTGTCTACTATTTTTTTTTTATGAGTCTTTATTATTATTATTATTTTTTTAATGTGTTCTAGTTCCTTTTTAATACAATGATGAGATATGAATTGCATAAGTCTAAAACAGATTTATTAGTGAGAAGATTTTCATGAGAATTGAGCTTGATGTCAACCTTTTTATAAGCCAATGTTAATATGATATGTTGATTGAGAAAGAAGCATGTTTAGACTTAATCTGACTTGTATAATCATCCTTGTGAGTTTTTGAGCCTATAATGATTGATGCGTTATACAAATCAATCTAATTTCTTTCTTGAGTGCTCTTATGATTACATGATTCTCTAGAACTTGCTTTAAACCGTTTGAGACTATATTGATACATGTGACAACATGAATATGATAGAGGCATTAGGATTATAACTAGAGCCAAACAGCCATCCATTATTAATGTTCTAAGAGAACATCCCCACTAGTGAGCCAATTTGAGCCTACATTAAATATGCTATTTTATTGGTAACCAAAACTTACACCTAGCCTAAATATACTTATATCCTTACCCTTGTTCTAAAGATGGATTATATATTTTGAGACATATTGCAAAAACAAGGGATACTTTTTGAAAATTTGGGTTAGAACGAAAGATAAGTGTGGGGGAGGAGAGAGGCAAAAGTCAAGAGAAAAAGAAAGGGATCATTGTCAAATACATTCCCATATTAAAAAAAAAAAAAAATATTCTCTTGAACTTTTAGTTAAAGTAAAGAAAAAGATGTTACAAAGTTGGTTAGAATGAAGCAAAGGCTCAACATGAATATTTAGCCTATGTTATTATGTGCTTTATAAGAGTTTTGAGAAGTTTTATTTGTATGATCTTATTATGTCTCTAAACTCTATGAACTCTTTGGAACCTTTGTGATATCTTTATCCTTTTGTTCTTTAACCACATTATAACCCTTTGGCCCCATTACAACCTTGAAAAAAGACCTCTTGATTTATGAAGTTGTATGATCTAAATAGTGGAGAATAGGTGGATAAGCAAGCATATGGTAGAACTGTTTTCATGAGATTGATTGATTGTAAACACTTTACCACTACTTTAAAGAGTGAAAATCATGAGAGTATAGTGAGAAGTTGAGATTAAGTTGAATATGCACTATTTTGATTGAAATATGTTATGTTAATATTGGCTTAACTCATTTATTTACATTCAAGCATGAATTTTTGTGAAATTCTTTGAGCTATTGATTAGTTTATAAGACTTGTTCAAAGATTGTCTCTAATTTATATTGAAAGGATTAGGAGTAAATATTTTTAGTGTATGTAGTTTACTTATATTTTAGTTTTTCAATGTTTGTGGGTATCGTTCTAGCAAACCCTCACGAGACTAAACTCGTCCACTAGGGACACCTAGGGGTTTAAAGGCTTGTGTCACATGCTAAGTGCCACCGTGATTTCCAACGAAAATGGATTAGATTAGATTTTCTTATTTTATTTTTATTGAGTCGTTGCTAGGGACTAGCAACAATCTAAGTGTGGGGGTGTGATAACTCGTATAATTATATAGTTTTTAGTTATGTTTTATTATTGTTTTGTGTCAAATACGAGTTATTATTGTTTAGTCTACTTGTGTTTATGATCTTTTATATTTTTATGTAATTTGGTGTTTTTTCACGAGTTTCTTTGAGTGATTTCAGATTACTAGGTTAAATCAAGAATTAAGGGCAAATCCAATTCAGTTCCAGTTCCGACACCTTTTGCCATATCAGCTATATCTGGAGTTTCACTGAAGCATTAAGGCTGAAATTTTTACAGTGCATAGTTAAGAGGCATATCTATCTTTTTCATGTTTTACACTTCTTGAAACGGAGTCGTTTTCCCTAGCGAAATCGACCATCAAGTTGGCTGATGTGCAATGACGTCTGTGCTGACCTGTTTTGGTATTTTGACCATATCTTTCGATCCACATGAGCAAATGATCTGATTCTAACGGCTATGGATCCGTAATTGATAGGGGTATATTGTTCTAGAAGACCATTTGATCAGATCGACCCTCCAACATTGACAAAATCGACCATCAAGCTGGCTGATCAGGATTGTCATACAATATGACGAAAATTGTTAGAAAAATGCACCCACCTATTATACCTACCTTTGAAATTTATAAAGCTTGTCTCTTGTCATTTAGCTCTCCAAAATGTGTATAAATAGAGGGCCTTGGATGAGCATTAATGATACATTGGTAGGATATTAGCCATTGTAATAAAATTCTCTAAGTTTTCTTTTTCTTTCCTTTCTCTAGTTTTCTTTTTCTTTATTTACTTATGCTTCTTACATTTCTTTTCATTTTATTCATATCTAGTATGTGTTGCTAATCATATTGTTGAGGTGATGAGGTGAAGCTTTTGGTAAATGCTAAGGTTAGTCTCTTAAACATGAGCTAAAATGAATCATCATTTATAAACACTAGTATAGATAATATTTTCTTTTGGTTTAAAATCATACTTGCAAAGTAGGGATCTTGATTCATTATTGACAAGGAAAATGGCACAGTAAATGCTTGGTTTCATAACCTTGATTTGTTGTAGACATATACCTTGGCATAAGGAATGCTTGGACTCTTTTTATGAGTTTTGAGGACACCAAATGAACATAATATCATATGCTATGGACGTTGGACAATTTGGACTGAATTGCTAAACCTTCCGATTGGAACCTCCTTTATGTGTGGATTTCAATTGTGTAATAAAACAAGATTAATCTTAGCATAACACCAAGAGTGGATTCTCTAACCTCAACATCTTTTATTATTGTTTTTTATATCTTGTTTAATTTCTTTTATATTTTGTTTATTTTGTTCTCTAATATCTTGTTTATCTTATTTTGTTGTTGATTCCCTAATATCTTGTTTACTTTCTTTGTCTTATATATTTATAAACTTATACTTACTAATACGCTTCCCTGTGGTTCGACCTCGGACACCCGAGAATTTATTACTTGAACATAACCTGCACTTGGGTTTACAACTCTTAATTGAGTCTCCATCAAATAAAGATTCTAACATCATGTTTTCTTAGGAACAACCTCTAGAGGTCAAATCTGCCTTCTTGTTTTGCACCAAGAATTTGATCTTTTTGACTCCCAAGTATTTTTTCCATCTTGTGATTGTGATTTTGTAAGCTCTTTAACATCCTAATTGACATGTTTTGACTTCATCTCTTCCAAAATGCCAACAAAGCATAAAAACCTAGTAAAATGTCAAGGAACTTAAGAATCAAAACACAAAGTATAAGGAAATTAAATAGGAAAATATATGAAATTAAGCACTTAACAAAGGTGGTGTAGACCCTTGAGAGCATTCAGCTTGAACTTTACTGAAGGCTTCAACCATTTTCTTTAAATTAGCAATCTATCCCTCTAATTCCCAGACCGTATGTCCATATTCCTCTTGATTGCGCTCCAAAGCATTCAGTCGTCCCTCCACTTCATTCCCTATTTTTTTTAACTCCCTTAGTCTATTAACAAATGAGATTAACACTATCACCATTTATGAAATAATAAATGCAACCATAAATGTACATGCTCTATTCACATATGCATGAATGTAATGATGATTGATGCATGAAATGTACAAAATGCAAAGATGCTTGAGGAAATGAACTTTCACATCTACAAATTCTCAAATAATATGAATGTCATGTAGAATGCAATGAAAAGATCAAGTAACGGAGATCCTAGTATCACATTTTTTTTTCTTTGATTTTCTTTCTATTTTTTACTTTTCTGACAACTATTCTGTTTGACATATTTTCTTCTTTTTTCATATCTTCTCAAAAGTCAAAACTAAAAGCAGATTTTTGTTATTCTTTATAATACTACTCCACCACAAAAGATTTTTTTTCCATTATTCTCAATTTTCCATTTTTTTCATTTCTTTCTTTTTTTCAAGAAGAAATATTTTTCATGGAATAAAAACTTTTTTCCTTTTCTAAAAATTCCCTTCAAAGGTACAAGTATAAAAGAAAATTTCCTTTTTTCAAAATAAGAGAGGAAAATACAAGAACACTGATTTTTCAGTATTATTACAAATGATGTATGAAAAAAGCAGTAAATGAGTAAAATCATCAAAACAAAGTAAAAAAAAAAGTTAATGAACATTTGCCCCAACAATATCAACTTATTTAGGCATCATAGTGCCTTTGGGGTGGAATATTAAACTTATTACGGACGATGTACGTTCATCCCTGCCCGATCCACGATGGTTATTCAAAATGTAAAATAAATAACAAAAGGTCAGAAGTGTTCCTCCAAGTGTCCCTAACCTCGGGATATCTAATCAGAAAATTCGGTATGGCTCTACCTAGGTTGGTTCCATACAGCTCACTATATGAGGTTGAATAAGGTTCTAAAGGCCCCAAATTGCTCCCCACTGTCACTTGTGAAGGCCTGATCCGAAGAAAGGGTTCAATTTGTTGGAGTATAGTTTCCTAAACCCATATGGAGGATTATCACGAAAGCTTAGGTGCTTTATACTCCGGAAGTGTTTCACTAGCCCATATAGAGGATCATCATGAAGGCGCTACTTTACTCCCACTTAAAAGGACAAAGCAAGTGTAGTGTGTGAGAAGGAATGAACAAACCTTTCATCATCTATTCTACAACCCTTCTTCCAAATGCCCCAACAATTTAATAAAAACAAAAATCAAATAATGTAAAGCATTAATTAACCAGAGAGCAATAATAATATACAACAATAAATAACCAGAGAACAAAAATAATATGCATGAAAAATAACATATTTATAAACATTTTATTATTTTCAAAAATCCTCCTTATTTGTTTAAAAAAAATATGGGAATTATAATTAAATATCGATTAAAATCGACAAATCAAGACCTGTGATAAGACATGATTAATTTTAGGTCTGACTCTCTAAGTGTCCCCAACGGAGTCGCCAAGCTGTCATAACGATCTCGCGACCGTTAAATGACGTTAAGGGAAGAGGAAAAGAACTAATTGGTTCCTCGTAAATAATATTATGTTTTTGAAAAACCTTGAAAAAATGGAGTCGCCACCTATATTTTTGGCTAGTTGTGATCGGTCACCTATTAAAATCGATTTTCTTAAAACTTTTAAAAATTAATTAAAATATTTTAAAAAAACAATTTCGAAGTTCGAGCTTTAAATTAGAGTGAAAACAAAAGCATTTCGGAAATCGGTTATGTCACGGGGAAGGTATTAGCACCCCTACAACGCTCATATGAAACGGTACCTTATTAATCATGTGTTATCATTAGTCTCGGTGAAAGTCGATTTTAGCTTCGGTATTTTAAAATAATTTTCCTTTTAAAAACAATCATATTGTGTGAGAATGACCCGAAATTTATTGCCATAAAATTTTCTATATTTCTCGACAGACCCGACAAAACATAAAAATTTTCCTTTATTTTGAAATTCTCTGAATCATCCTCGTTTTTGAGAAAAAGATATTCCGTTGTTAATGATAATTGATGAAATCCTCTTCAGCAGACCCAACAAAGAACTCATGAATTATTTTAACTCAGGAACATTACCTCGTTTTATTAAAATATTTATTTGTATTAAAAATCATTTATTATGAATATGAATATGAGAACATGATTAATATGCAACATAAGAGAAATAATGTGAATACTAATTATCTCATGGCATAAATTAGAAATCAACATGGATACTAACCATCACACAGCATGAAATAATCACAAATTAACATGACACTTATTATCTCATGGCATAAAAATTTAGCATGGATATTTTAGCATCATATAGCATGAATAAATCAAAAGTCAACATGGCATTTATTGTCTCATGGTATGAATTTACAAAGATTAACATGACATTTATTGTTTTATGTCATGAATTTTATTATGACATGGCAAATAATTCATCATGACATGTCATACGTTTTATTATGACATGGAAAATAATTCATCATGACATGACATATGTGTTTATTATGACATGGAAAATAATTCATCATGACATGACATACATTTTATTATGACATGGCATGATCAAAGAACATATACACATCATTCATCAAGTAGTATGATCAAAATAACAATATGTACATCAATTATTAAATGACATAATCATGGAATATGTTCATAACATTATTCAAAATATCATGAACATAGAACATGCACACAACATTATTAAAAAGCTTTTTCATGTATGCATATTTTCATGTATGAAATTACATATGTAGACACCTAATTTTGTCCCGACCACTAAAACAAGTATGTTTTCTTCCTAAATTGATGTTTCAGAATATTAAAAGATTTTTTTTCATCCTGCAGGTGGTACTCTGAGACTTTGTCTAAGAAGACGAGCATAAAAAGTCAAACTTGAAAAAGTACACCCCAAAAATTCAATTACTAAAAAAGTCAACCCACTTTCAAAATCAAGATTTGAAGTTCAATTGAAAAATGGCAAAAGAATTTTGATAATCCGAGGTCTACATTGAAAGATATGGAGTTCGAAAGTTGGGTTACAGAGATTCAATAGAAAAGAAAACCTAGTTCGAGAAATTTAGAGAAAAGTGCTTAAATGATAAAATTGGTAAAAATTGAAGGTTCCAAATGAAAGATAAGCACTGACTATGGGTAATGGAGAAGCTACTTGGAAGAAAAACTGAAAGAAAAGTCAATCCGAAAGAAAACCGAGAATTAGGATTTTTGGTGGATTTCAGTGAAATTTGGAAGAATTACAGAAATGGCCCGATTCGGTAAGACTAAAGCCCTTAATGGATGAGGAATGATTAAACAAGGATAGCGCAAGGCTCAATTTGAAGAAAATCTGAAAATTGGACTTGTTTTGAGCAAAATCGGGTTTTAGAGGCAAAAAGACAAAATTGGAAAATTTGGGAAAAATAGAAGAACTCCAAAATTTTTGAAAATTTGCAGATCTCATTCTTAAATCATTTCGAAGAGATTGGAGAAAGAAAATTCGGACTCGGAGTTCGTTTGCAAAATGGCCAAATCCCGGGTCCCCTATGTAGAAATTCAAGAAGATAAATCCCGAAAAAATAGCAAATGAACTCCAAAAATTCTGAAAATTTTCAGATCTCATTCTTAAATTATTTGGAAGAGATTGGCGAAATAAAATCTGGATTCGGAATTCGTTGCAAAATGGCCAAATCCCAGGTCCACTATGTAGTAATTCAAGCAGATAAATCCCGAAAAAATACCAAATGAGTTTCAAAAATTATGAAAACTTTCAGAACATACTTTTAAATTATTTGGAAGATATTGGTGAAGAAAAATCTGAATTTGGAGCTCGTTTAAAAAATGGTAAAATTTGGGAGCACAAAAGGTCAATTTTGGAAGAAAAATCCAAATAAATAGCAAATAGGCTCGAAAAATTTTGAAAACCTCCAAAATTCATTTTTTTATTATTTTGAAAGTATTGAAAAAATAACATTTGAATTTGGAGTCTGTTTTCTATTTATTTATGTTCGGGGGGCAAAAAGGTCATTTTATCCAAGAAACCGAAAAGGGCTTTTCTTGCCTTTTGAAAAAATGGAGATTGGGCTGGAAGATAAGGGGTTAGCTGGCCAAGGCCCAAGGGTGGGCAAATATTTTTTGATTTTTAATCAAAAGGCCAACAATGAAGAGGAAGGTAGTTATTTTTTGATCAAGCCTTTGCAATTAAGCCACATGGACCAATGCATGAAGAGAGAGAATGTCAGCATAATGGCTTAAGATTCTTGAACAACTGTAATTGTGGATAGCTGATTGCCTAATCTAAGGGTGATAATTTCACATTTTAAACATCTTGGATTAATAGCCTTTGGATGAAAATTGGTTGAAGAAAAAATGACAACATCCTAGCAAGAAGGGGCCATTCGGCAACTACAAGGGTGAGGGGAGTCTCTCTTTCATTTCCACTCTCTATTCACTCTTGTTTGGCTGATTTCTCTCCATTGTTAAAAGGCAAAAAGAAAAGTTTAGAAAAGAAAAGAAAGTTAGAAGAGAAAAAGCTTGCAAAATAGCTTCTAGAGGTTGCTTTAAGCACCATACTCTTGCACTTTCCTTGATTTTCTATTCTTGATTTTCTGTTTTGATTACTATTTTGGTGAGCTTCTTTTGATTTTTTTTTTAAAAATAAGTGTTTTTAATATTCTTCTTCAAGTTCTTCTTTATATCTTCTTGGAAAAAGCTTCGAAAATTTTCTTTTCTTTTGTTTTTTGGGTGGCCGAATGGCTTGCTTTTTTTTTTTTTTTAGTGTAGTTGCTGTTTGCATTTTTATTTCATGTTATTCATGATATTTAACAAGTTTTGATGCTCTAAATCTTCTTCAAATGCATAAGCATGAAGCTTGTTTTGATTTGGTTGCTTGCTTGCTTCCATTTTTGAGTCTATTCTCTTGTTATCATGTTTATTTTACTTGTCTTGCATTTTTGATTTTCTGTTTTTAAAATGTTTAAGTTTGTTTATGTTTTACATTTTGTTAATCCATGTGTTTGTGAAAATGCCTATTGGTTTTCATGCCTTTTCTTTATATTTGCATGATTTGAGTATTATTCTTTAGTTATGCATGTTAGTATATCATGTGTTTGTGAAAATGCCATGCTCATTTTAAAGCATGAGACCATTCGGCCATCCCTCTCTTTTAAGCTTTGTGTGTGTATTTTTGTTATACTAGTTGATAGGTTTGCATTTTCATGATATTTGGTTTTGTATTTTGTTTAAGCATGCTATATGTTTGTGTTATTGCCATGCATTCTTTAGGTTTAGGATTGGTTTGCTTTGCCAAGCATATTCATGCATTTTAGACCTAGGTTGCATTAAATGCCATATAAGTTTATTTAGGTCTAGGTCATTTTATTGATGCCATGCATTTTTCATGTCATTTAGGTTTTAAATCATGCATTTCATGCATCATATTTGTTGTATTTTCATGCATTTCATGTCATTGCCACTTGATTTATGACTTAGACCAATCAATGGTTCAAAGTCATGCTCATTTTGAGCATACTTGTGGAAAATTAAAGAGTTGTCAAATTGATTATTCTACCTTTGTGATTTTTTTTACTCAACCAATTTTTGCTTAACTTTTCAAAAGTGTTAGCTACTGTTTGTGAGTCCTTAGGAGAGTCTCTAACATTTTTACTTTGATTTTTAAATGATTTTATCAAAGGCAAAAAAAATGTGTTTTGGTAAAACAGTTTTTTTTAACCCAGTACTCGTACTTTTCTGATTTTTCTGGGCAGTCATTTTTAATCAAAAAATTAAGATAATGTTTTCTCGTGTAATTTTACATGTCCTGAGTCTCCAGTATTTTTTTTAGATTTTTTTTTAATTTTTAAAAATAGGGTAAAAATCGTGCTTTAAAACTGGACAGTGGAGTCAGAATTGAATTTGAAGGAAAATCGTTTTTCTGTTTTGGTTAAGTTACTTAGAGGGGCTGATTAGGAAGTTTAGCTACTGTTTTAGGATAGTTTCTAAGCCTTTTTAAACTCTAAAAATGATTTTTTAAATCTCGGGTTAAGGGTGGTCAAGTCCGGGATTTTAAACTTAGAAAATTAGAGCCATTTAAAAAGGGTTTAGCTAAGTTTATATTTTTAATCTAAGATTTTCAAAATTGTTTTCAAACAATCACAAAGTATTTTGGTTTTAGAATATTTAATTTGATATATTTTCCTAAGGTAGCCGGATATCTTTTTAGATATACGGATTTTCTTAATTAAAGGAAAAAATACATTCTCATGCATTGCATTTTCCATATTCATGCATACTATATAATATGTGATTTTTGCTATGTTAATTTTTCATGATGGTGTTATTGTCTTTGATTTAAATTTTTTATATTATATTAATTGTTTTATGGTTTAGAATATTACATGCTATCCTATGCTTTTTATTTAGTTATTTATTTTTGTCACATTATTTATTATATATTATGTTCATGCATTATTATTTTATTTTTATTTTCATGCATATTACATGATAGCATTATTTTATGTTTCATGTCATTTCATATCATTTAGATTATATGTCATATCATTTATATTTGCCATGTCATTTAAATCATTTTATTTCATTTAGAATATATCATGTGACTTAGGATATTTCATTTCATATAGAATATATTATGTTACCTAGGTCATTTCATTTCATTTAGAATATATTATGTCACTTAGGATATTTCATTTCATTTAGAATATATCATGTGACTTAGGATATTTTATTTCATATAGAATATATTATGTTACCTAGGTCATTTCATTTCATTTAGAATATATGATATGACTTAGGATATTTCATTTTATTTAGAATATGCTATGACATTTAAATTATATCATACCATTTAGGTTGCATTATATTATCTAGACTTTGCTATGTCATTTTATTTATGTCACACACATTCATATTTGTTTTTAAAATGCTTTGAAAAAGGTAATGATTTTCAATAAAATAAAGATATTCCCAAATTAAAATAATTCATGAGTTCTCTGCTGGGTTTGCTGGGGAGGATATCATCAATTATCATTAATAACGGAATATCTTCTTTAAAACGAGAATGATTCGGAAATTTTTTTCAAACTAATAAATTTTTTTAAATTTTGCCACGTTTGTTGGGGAATATAGGAAAATTTTGAATTTATGAATTCCGGATCATTTTCAATTAAAAATGGAATTATTATTCTTTAAATTGGGAATTAACTTGAAATACTAAATTAAAAATCGACTTTTTACCGAAACTTGAGATAACACATGATTAATAAGGTACTGTTTTATACGAGCGTTGTGGGGGTGCTAATCCTTCCCTACACGTAATCGAGTCCCGAACCCAATTCTTCAATCTTCTCTGGTTTAAAACGCAGACTTGAAATTGGTTTTAAAAATGTTTTAATTAATTTTAAAATGTTTTATAAAACCGGTTTTAATAGGTGGCCGATCACACCTAGCTAAAAAAGATTGGTGGCGACTCCATGTCTTTTTCAAGGTCATTTTCAAAACCTTCATTTTTCAAGAGGAATTAAGTCAACTTTTTCTCGGTTTTTTTTTAATGTCACGCTTAACGAATATAAAGTCTTGTGATGAGACTTGTTATTTTTTAGGTTGCGACAGCTTGGCGACTCCACTGGGGACATTAGAGAGTCAGGCCTAGAATTAGTCGTGTGTTATCAAAGTCTCAGTTTTGTTGGGTTAATTGGTATTTAATTTTAATTCCCATATTTAAAAAAAAAAGATAATTTCAAAAATAATAAAATATTTTTAAATACGTCTATATTCATGTGCATACATATTATAATTGTTCTCTGGTTATTTTGGTGCATATATTCATTTATTGATTAATTGATGACTTATGTGGTTTAATCTTGTTGGGGCATTTAGAATAAGGGATAGGTGGTGAAAGGTTATTTCTCCTCACACACTACACGTGCATTTGCATATCATGAGTCCTATACTCAGGTTCCGTCCTTTTAGGTAGGAGCAAAGTAACTATGCCTTCGTGATTATCAATCCGCATGGGCTAGTGAAACACTTCCGGAGTACTAAATTACCTAAGCCTTCGTGATTAACAATCCGCATGGGCTAGGGAAATAGACTCTAATGAATTGAACCCGCTTTTATCGGGGTGCCTTACTAGCCTTCATCGACGACAGTGAGGAACAATTCAGGGCTTTTAGAACTAATTCACCTTCATATAGTAAACCTAGGCGAAGCCATGCTGGATTTCGAATTAGATATCCCGAAGTTATGAACACATGGAGCAATATTTCCAATCCTTTTACCTTCTATTCTACTTTTCGAACAAGTTTATTTTTGAAAATCGGACAATGATGAACGTACATCACAATGCCCATAATAAGTGTTGGTGTGTCGTCCCAAGGGTGTTATAATGCCGAAATTTTGTTGGCGTCCTCAGGGATAATTATTGTTTTGAATTATGTGTTTTTTGTATTATTCGAATTTATTCCCGTTACTAATTCATTTTCTTTTTTTTTTGTTGTTGTTGTTTCTTTTTTTTTTTTTTTTTTTGCATTCTTGTCATCAATTTTTGCACATGGAAAATTATTGGTCTCGGGATGATATTCAACCAAAAGGGCTTCCATGGAGGGTCAAAATGTCTCAGTGGTCGAGAAGCATTTAGAGGTTAGGAAACAGTCCGAGAAAGGTCAGCAGGATAATGGGGATTGTTTGAAAATGGGATATGTGTCAGTATTGCCAGCCGAGGTTGATCTTACTATTAGGCAAAATGATGTCTGGGAATTGATGGATATATGGAATCAATGGAACATATCAGAAAAATAAGCCTTTACTCAAACTTATGGGGACATAGCACTGTTAGTTCAGGTTAAGGTTAGTGGTGAGGTGATCCAGGCTGTGGTACAATTCTGGAACCCCACTTATCGGTGTTTTACCTTCAATCGAGAGGATATGACTCCAACCATGGAGGAATATTCGACCTTGCTGCATATTGAGAACGTTATTCCTGATCGTATTTATTTGAAGGATACAAAGACGTCGGGTTTCAAGAAAAAGGTGTCTAAGATTCTGGGAGTGGAAAGAAATTAGGTCGAAAGCCATGTTGTCAGAAAAGGTAAGCTACTATATATCATGGGATACTTTACGAACCTTAATCCATAGCCATTCAAGTAAGGAGATAGTTAGGAATATTTTTGCTTTGGCTATCTATGGTTTAGTTATCTTCCAAAAGACATTAGGGTATGTGGATGTGGCGGTATTTGATGTTTTTGAGAGGCTTGAGTAGAGGATAAACCCAGCCCCGACAATTATACCAGAAACAATCCGACCGCTGAATTTTTGTAGACGAGAAGGAAAAGGGCATTTTATAGGTTGTATACAGCTTCTTTACATATGGGTTCAAAGCCATTTTTGTAAACAAGAGAATTCCCTCTTCGCTCGTATTGAAAGTCTTTTACACCAATTGGTGAATTTCTTAAGAGGGATTGGCTTGAAAATAGGACCGAGGAACAGTGGATCAACATATTCTGGAATATCAGGGCTGAGATGATAATTTGGAGAGCTCCATAGTTAGCTCCTATGCCGATATTGTACAAGTGCGGAGATAAAGCTATCGTTCCATTATTGGGAGTATGGGGAGGAGTGAGCTATGCACCACTGCTGATACTAAGACAATCGGAATCCCGTCACTTTACTCCTACGACCCATGACCTTAGTGATTTAGAATTTGCTTATGGAGAAGACGGATACTCGGGAAAGGTACGTGAGATTGTAGTAGCATGGAAGGAAACTCATCGGGTGGAGGTAGCTAGATATGCAGACATCGTCACACCTGATTACCTGGTATGGAAGGAATTGAGGGTTAATGATAGGTTGTTGACATCAGATGGAAAGTAGGTCTAGTTCATGAGTCGACCACCTAAGAAAGCGCCATCAGAGTTAGAAATTGCAAAGGCAGAATTCGAAAAAGAAAAGGCCCAAATGAGCAAGGAAATTGCCCGATTGCAAGAAGAGCTTGAGGATATGAAAAATAGGGAATCAGCTCGAGAAAGAGAAAAGGAAAACATCAAGAGAGAAAGAGACACTGCTAAAAGCGATCTTCAGGAATTACATTTGGAGAACAAGAGGTACTGCTTCGAGCTCACATTTGAGGGGACCCTCAAGACTTTCGGGGAATGGGATCAAGAGGTAAAAAACCTCAAGAAGGATAAGAACTATTGGAAAGAGAAAGCAAAGCATGAGGAAGCCCGAGCCAATCAACTGAAAAAACAAGCTAAGGAAAGCTTACATGGTGATGCTTCTGCTGACATGTCAAAGGGCCGTGAACAAGTAGGGGTCAGATTGAAGAGCAAGGCAATCAAAAGAGAACAGTAAAAAAGGTCCAAGATCCGAGGGAGTTACTATAGGACCGATGTTTTGTAATAGTATTTTTGAATTAGGATAGACAGATCATCAGATTGTCTTAAGCAGTGATATTTTATCTTTGATGTATTTAGTTATAGGAAATCAATGAAAGACCGTTTGGTTGAAATTATCCTGGGGCCAATACTTTTAAATGCATTTATTATTCATTTGTTCTTTCCTTTATATATTTTGTTTGTTCATTCATTTATTTATATTTATAATCATTCATTTATTCTTTATAGATTATACATACACTTAGTCATTTATTTATTTGTCCATTCATTTATTCTTTATAATTATTCATTCATATTCATACACTTAGTCATTTACTTATTTGTTAATTCATTAACATTTATTCATTTATTCATTCATTCATTTTTATAAAATAGAATAAAAAATGTATCAATAATTTCTAATCCATGGTTTTTAAAACTAACGGTACAATTGGTCGCACTCAGAAAGAATCAAACTTTCAACACCCCTACAATACTTGATCTCAAGCAAGAGCTATGGAGAACGATCAGCTTGCTAGAATTGAAAGGATGAAAAGAATTCAAAGGGAACTGCAGGAACAGTTGGCTAAGTCTCAAGAGGAGTTACGGGAACAAATGACCAAACTCATAGAGATGATGAATACCATGATGAGGCAGAAATGGCTAGGGGAAAATTCAGTTACAGGAATGGGGGCAGTAAACCAGGAAGACCGACCAGAGATGGTACAAAAGAATGGCCAGACATCCCAGCATGTGGGAAATGAACTTCCGACTGGGGCAGCATCCTATATTTACATCCAACCAGCGGCTGAAGAACAGAATTTTGGTCCTAAAAGGGTAATATTGGGGTTGATCCAATTGATGTGGACATTCCAAACTTTGAGGAATTGACTGAAAAAGAAAGGGCAAAGATAACTGAGCTGAAGAGGGTTGAAACAGCAGAATCCCAGAAAAAATATCAGGTACTGGAGGAAAGATTGAGGGTAGTTGAAGGAGCGGAGCTATTTGGCAGTCTGGATGCCAAAGATGAGTTTAGTGCACGGTCTGGTGATTCCTCCAAAGTTCAAAGTACCAGACTTTGAAAAATATAATGGAACTACAAACCTATCAGCGCATCTGACCATGTATTGCCGGAAGATGACCGGACATGATGAAGACGAAAAATTGCTTATCCGCTATTTTCAAGATAGCTTGATAGGGTCCGCAACTCGGTGGTATAACCAACTTAACCGTACTAAGATCCGTTTTTGGATATGGATCTAGCTAAAGCTTTCATGGAACAATACAAGCATGTGAGAATATGGTGCTTGACTGTCTAACTCTGCAAAACATGGAAAAGAAAGCTACTGAAAGCTTTAAAGAATATTCTCAGAGATGGAGAGACCTGGCTACACAAGTACAACCTCCTTTGACCAACAAGGAAACTACAGTGCTTTTCATCAATACCCTGAAAGCACCTTATTATTATAAATTGGTGGGGAGTGCCACCAAGGACTTTGCAGATATGGTGATATCCGGGGAGATGATAGAGTCTGCCATTAAGAACGGGAAAATGGAAGGGGGTGAGTCTGCTATCCCGAAGAGGGTTTTCCCTGCAAAGAAGAAAGAGGAGACACATGCAGTCAGTTTCAATCAATACCCCTATACACCTCCTACAGCATACACACCTCCCAGGCCTTATACTCATACTACATCTTATACACCTCCTACACCTTACACACCTTATTTGGGGTATAATCCGTACTACCCCAATGTGAACCACCTTACCCAAAATCCATTCCCTTATACCAATATACCACAACAACCGTTTCCAACTGGTATATCCCCACAGATAACCCTTCCTCGAAACACTTACCCAAATACTCAAGGTCCCGCGCGCAATGACTTTCGTTCACCAAAGAACGATCAAAAACCCTAGTTTGATCCCATTCCTACCACCTATGGTGAGCTATATCCCAAATTGCTGCAAGGCCAACTTGTCGCGCCCGTATATCTTAAACCTTTGACCCCACCATACCCAAGGTGGTACAATACAAATACCAACTACGCATATCATGCAGGAATTCAGGGGTATTCGACTGAGGATTGCATTGCCTTCAAAAAGAAAGTCCAAAGTTTAATCAATACCAGAGTTGTGAAGTTTGGGTCAAAGAATGGGCTGAATGTAGCAAGAAACCCATTGCCCGATCATGCTAAGAATCGGGTAAATGCAGTATGGACAGGGGAAGTCAGAAAGATAAAAAGGGATGTCAGGGAAGTCAAGACTCCAATGTTAACAGTATGGGTCAAGATGGTTAAGGCAGGAATGGCGGGGGATGCAGGCAGTTTAAAAATGGTTGTAAAGAGGGTGTAGAATTGGTGCCTGTTCCATAAATATAGAGGTCATATCATACAAGACTGCGGGGACTTTCTGGCTAAAGTCCAAAAGATGATGGATGATGGAGAGGCCCAGTTTTACGAGGTGACAGAGAAGGAAGTAGAGGTTATTGAGAATGCGGCTGGCTATGGAATAGGAAGACCTTTGATCATCTATTATGATGAACCAGAGAAGACTACTCCGATTGTTGAGAAAATTACGCCCAAGCTAATCATAGATTTGCCTTCTTTCTTTTCATACAAGGAAAACAAAACTACATCATGAAAATATGACAGTAGCATGGTTATGCTCGGGTCATCAAGTCAGCAAAATATTACAGGTGTGGGGCACTTAACACAAAGTGGAAGGTGTTATGCCCCTGAGGTTATTGAACAGGGATCAATAAGAAAGGATGGAGGACTGGACAAAGGGAAGAAAGCAGCTGAACCAATCCATATTGAGATAGATTTGTCACAAGAAGTAGAGAGGGGATCAGCCCCGGTAAATAGGATAAAAGAGCCAGTGAACGAGAATGAGGCCTGCGAGTTTTTAAAGTTCATAAAACATAGTGAGTATAGTGTGGTTGAGCAATTACAGCGTCAGCCAGAAGAATCTCCATCTTATCATTGCTATTAAACTCGGAGCCACACAGAAATGCCCTAATGAGAGTGTTGAATCAGGCATATGTGGCTAACAACATATCGGTAAAAACGTTAGAGAGGCTGGTAGAAAACATTGCGGCAGACGACCATATATATTTCAGTTATGATGAAATACCACCCAATGGTATTGGTTCCACAAAGGCTCTTCACATAACAACCACCTGCAAGGGGCATATACTACCAAGGGTGCTTTTGGATAATGGTTCTTCATTAAATGTAATGCCCTTGGCAACCCTGTCTAAGTTGCCAGTTGATATGTCTTATATGTTACCGAGTTGCACAGTAGTCAGGGCTTTCGATTGAACTAGGAGAGAGGTAATGGAAACTATTGAGGTTCCTCTGGAGATAGGCCCATGCACCTATACGGTGAACTTTTAGGTCATGGATATTAATCTGTCCTATAATTGCTTGTTGGGAAGGCCGTGGATACATTCAGTAGGGGTCATACCCTCGTCTCTCCACCAAAAGCTGAAATTTGTGATGGAGGGCCGTTTGGTCACTGTATCAGGAGAAGAAAACATAATAGCCTCTACATCTACTGAATCTCATCTTGAACCCAATAAAGATGCCGTAGAATGTTCTTTTCGATATTTGGAATTCGTAAATGCAGTTTTCGTCGCTGAAAGACGAAAAATTCCAAAACCAAGGTTGTCCAAGAACACAAGGCTTGGAGTAAGAACCACAGTGGGAAAAGGGTGCAGGGCTGGAAAAGGTCTTGGAAAATATCTTCAAGGGATGGCCCGAGCAATGGAAGCAGTGGGAAAGAAAGATCGGTTTGGCTTAGGGTATCTTTTGAAGGCCTATGAAAGGAGGAAACAAGTTGGAAGGAACTGACAAAGGAGGATGGCCCGTTTCGTGGGTATGGATAATGAATGGGAACCCTGTTGTTGCTAGCAAATACCACTATTTTTGGTTTTGGATCTTCCAAATCATTCCCGCAGGAGATCCGGACCCATTTTTTTCTGATCCTTCGATAAAAAGATTCATTTTCTTCATAAAAAATAGGAGGTAGAACCGATAAAGATTTCTTTTTCGATTCATCCCTGGAGTTTCCCACCAATCCTTCACAACTTCCGCTCTACTGGTTTTCTATTCGGAGAGAAGAATTCAGAGGATGTACTCATAATGATCGAGCAAGCTTTTGAAAAATTCCATGTGAATAAAGGGGGGGTAGATTCATGATATGGTAATTTGCATGACTGGGAAAGAAGGGATGGAAAGTGACAATGCGAACTGGATGGTGCGACCTTGTCCACAAGGATATAGACTGACCAATTGGAGTGCGACTGAGTTGCCCATAGTTTTTAAGTCTATTCCAACGTAATACTTTAAAAAACAATCTTAATTATCTTTACCCAGAGATATTAAGAGTTTTTTTTTCTTTCTATAATGGGCTTTTTGTTTAAACATTTTCATTCAATAAATAATAAGCACAATGCATTTTATTCATATTGATGTGTCCATATTCTTTCATTTTTGCTATTTATTTTGTTTTCATTATACATATTTTCCTATATTGTTTCTTCTTCACCTATTTACAGGTGTACGGATGCGGAATATGAGGACCTTCCTGTTAGTAATTCTGAAATTGATTTTGAAAGAACTATTTGCACGGGTGATTTTGAGGCTAACAAAGATACTGAGGATTATGGTCTACATCTGGATCTATTAAGGAAAATAGAACAAGAGGAGAAACAAATACTTCTTCATAAGGAATTATTGGAAATGATAAATCTGGGAAATGGTGAAGAGATAAAGGAAGTCAAAATCGAGACTTCATTGTCATCATCAATAAAGGGTGAATTGATAGCCTTGCTTCAAAAATATGTGGATGTATTTGCATGGTCTTACCAAGACATGCCAAGGTTGGATCAGGATATTGTGGTTCATAAGCTCCCTTTAAGGTCAAAATGCAAGCCAATTCAGCAAAAGTTGAGAAGAATGAGGCCGGACATGCTGTTAAAGATAAAAGAGGAGGTGAAGAAGCAATTTGATGCTGGATTCTTAGAGGTGGCAAAATATCCAGAATGTGCGTTGATTACCGAGATTTGAACAAGGCCAGCTCTAAAGATAATTTCTATTTGCCCCATATCGATACTTTAGTGGATAATACGGCGAAGAGTTCTTTATTTTTTTTTTCATAGACGAATTCTCAGGATACAATCAGATTAAGATGGCACCAGAAGATATGGAGAAAACCACATTTGTTACAATGTGGGGAACCTTCTGCTACAAGGTAATGCCATTTGGGTTGAAGAATGCTGGGGCAACATATCAGAGAGCCATGGTGACCTTGTTTCATGATATGATGCATAAGGGAATTGAGGTCAATGTTGATGATATGATTGCAAAATCACAAGGAGAAGAGGAGCATATTGTGAATCTTAAGAAGCTCTTCGAACGACTAAGGAAGTTTTGACTCAAGCTAAATCCGGCAAAATGCACTTTTGGAGTCACCTCGGGAAAATTGCTAGGTTTTGTCGTCAACAAAAGAGGAATTGAGATTGATCCGGATAAAGTGAAAGCCATTCAGAATTTTATACCACCTCGTACTCAAAAGGAAGTAAGAGGCTTTCTGGGGAGATTGAATTACATTGCTCGGTTTATTTCTCAGTTAACCGACAATTGTGATTCAATATTTAAGTTACTTCGAAAATGTGATCCAGGAGAATGGGATGAAGATTGTTAGATTGCATTTGAAAAGGTTAAACATTATCTATCCAACCCATCAGTATTAATGCCACCTGTTCCGGATAAACCAATGATACTATATTTATCAGTATTGAGAGATCCATGGGTTGTGTTTTGGGGCAGCTTGATGAGACTGGAAAGAAAGAATAGGCAATTTACTACCTCAGCAAGAAGTTCACAGATTATGAGTTGAAATATTCGTAGGTAGAAAAGTTTGATGTGCCTTAGCTTAGACTGCTCGAAGACTCAGACATTACATGTTGTACCATACAACATGGTTGATTGCCAAGCTAGATCCAATCAAGTACATGTTGGAAGCACCTTCTTTGTCAGAGAGGACGGCAAGATGGCAGGTTTTATTGTCAGAGTACGACATTGTATATGTAAGTCAAAAAGCTATTAAGGGCAGTACAGTGGCTGAATTCTTAGCAAGTTGGGCAGTGGAAGATTATGAGTCGTTGAACTTTGACTTCCCGGATGAAGATTTGTTGTATGTTTCACAAGCAGATGAGGTTCCCCTGAAGAAGAAAGTATGAAAAATGTACTTTGATGGTGCATCTAATGCCATGGGGCATGGAATCGGTGCAGTGCTCATATCCCCAGAAGAAGATTATTATCCTTTCACTGCTAGATTGGATTTTGATTGTACAAATAATACTGCCAAGTATGAAGCATATACTATGGGCCTTGGTGCTGCAGTGGACAGAAAGATCAAAGTATTGGAAGTTTTCGGAGACTCAGCCCTAGTGATATACTAGCTACGGGGAGAATGGGAAACCTGAGATACAAAGATAATCCGATACCGAGAACTCATACTGAGTTTATTAGAGGAATTTGAAAAAGTGAATTTCAATTACTTCCTTCGAGAAGAAAACCGAATGGCAGATGCTCTGGCTACTTTGTCATCAATGTTTAAAGTGAATGAAGGGGCTGGAGTTGTGCCAATAAAGATGAGTATATGCGAGTCTCCTACCCACTGCCTGAGTATTGAAGAAGAAACAGATGGCCTCCCTTGGTATAACGACATCTTGCAGTACATCAAGAGTCAACAGTATCCAGAATAAGCAACAGAAAATGACAAAAAGACTCTAAGAAGGCTAGCAATGGGTTTTGTTCTAGACAATGAGATTCTCTACAAGAAAGGAAAGGACCAAGTCTTATTGAGATATGTCAGATCTGTCGAAGCTCGGAAAATTATAGAAGAGGTCCATGAAGGGATATGTGGCACTCATGCTAATGGTCACATGTTTGCTAAGAAGATTATGAGGGCGAGATAATATTGGTTGACAATGGAAGGAGATTGTATAAGTTACTCCCGGAAGTGCCATAAATGCCAGATATATGCTGATAAGATTCATGTGTCGCCATCACCATTGCATGTCATGACTGCACCATGGCCTTTTTCAATGTGGGAAATGGATATGATTGGACCTATTACCCCGAAAGCTTCAAATGGACATCGTTTCATCTTGGTGGCCATAGATTATTTCACAAAGTGGGTAGAAGATGCTTCCTATGCGAATGTAACAAAGTCGGTGGTATGCAGATTTGTTAAGAAAGAAATCATATGCTGTTACGAATTGCTAGCAAGAATTATTTCGGATAATGCTCTCAATTTGAACAATAAGATGATGAGAGAAGTGTGTACTCAGTTCAAGATTACACATCATAATTCGGCACCTTACCGTCTGAAGATGAATGGGGCAGTAGAAGCAGCTAACAAGAACATCAAGAAGATTATTGAGAAGATGACTGATGTGTACAAGGATTGGCATGAGATCTTTTCTTTTTCTCTTCATGCATATCGTACTTCGGTCCGCACATCTACAGGGGCAATGCCTTTTTCTTTGGTATACAGGATGGAAGCAGTGCTACCTATTGAAGTTGAGATCCCTTCACTTCGGGTTTTGATGGAAGTTGGCCTAGAAGAAGCAGAATTGGTTAGAGCTTGTTATGAACAGCTGAATCTCATCGAGGAGAAAAGATTGAAAGCAATTTGTCACGGACAGTTGTATCAGAAAATGATGATTCGAGCCCACATCAAGAAAGTTCATACCAGACAGTTCCGAGAGGGGGAGTTGGTACTGAGGAAAATTCTCCCTATAGTAAAGGACCCGCGAGGAAAGTGGGCTCCGAATTGGGAAAGACCTTATGTGGTAAAAAGAGCTTTTTCTGGAGGAGCATTGATTTTAACTCGGATGGACGGGGAGGATTTCAGAAATCCCGTGAATGCTGATGAACTGAAGAAGTATTATGCTTGAAAAAAAAAGTGTGATGTTGTGCACATGGAAATTCGAATGATTCCAAGTGTAAAAATGGAAATTCTATATATCTATCTCCCCTGTAAATTGCTTTTTAATGAGTGATAACTCGTATAATTATATAGTTTTTAGTTATGTTTTATTATTGTTTTGTGTCAAATACGAGTTATTATTGTTTAGTCTAATTGTGTTTATGATCTTTTATATTTTTATGTAATTTGGTGTTTTTCACAAGTTTCTTTGAGTGATTTCAGATTACTAGAATTAAGGGCAAATCCAGTTCAGTTCCAGTTCCGACACCATTTGCCATATCAGCTATATCTCGAGTTTCACTGAAGCAATAAGGCTGAAATTTGTAGCCGTGAAAAGCTAAGAGGCATATCTATCTTTTTCATGTTTTACACTTCTTGAAACGGAGTCGTTTTCCCTAGCGAAATCGACCATCAAGTTGGCTGATGTGCAATGACGTCTGTGCTGACCTGTTTTCGTATTTGGCCCATATCTTCTTATCCACATCAGAAAATGAGCTGATTCCAACGGCTATGGATCCGTAACTGATAGGGGTATATTTTTCTAGAAGACAATTTTATCAGATCGAGCCTCCAACATTGACAAAATCGACCATCAAACTGGCTGATCAGAATTGTCATACAATATGACGAAAATTGTTAGAAAAATGCACCCACCTATTATACCTACCTTTGAAATTTGTAAAGCTTGTCTCTTGTCATTTAGCCCTCCAAAATGTGTATAAATAGAGGGCCTTGGATGAGTATTGGGATACATTATACATTGGTAGGATATTAGCCATTGTAATAAAATTCTCTAAGTTTTCTTCTTCTTTCCTTTCTCTAGTTTTCTTTTTCTTTATTTACTTATGTTTATTACATTTCTTTTCATTTTATTCATATCTAGTATGTGTTGCTAATCATATTGTTGAGGTGATGAGGTGAAGCTTTTGGTAAATGCTAAGGTTAGTCTCTTAAACATGAGCTAAAATGAATCATCATTTATAAACACTAGTATAGATAATATTTTCTTTTGGTTTAAAATCATACTTACAAAGTAGGGATCTTGATTCATTATTGACAAGGAAAATGGCACAGTAAATGCTTGGTTTCATAACCTTGATTTGTTGTAGACATATACCTTGGCATAAGGAATGCTTGGACTCTTTTTGTGAGTTTTGAGGACACCAAATGAACATAATATCATATGCTATGGACGTTGGACAATTTGGACTGAATTGCTAAACCTTCCGATTGGAACCTCCCTTATGTGTGGATTTCAATTGTGTAATAAAACAAGATTAATCTTAGCATAACACCAAGAGTGGATTCTCTAACCTCAACATCTTTTCTTATTGTTTTTTTATATTTTGTTTAATTTCTTTTATGTTTTGTTGTTGATTCCCTAATATCTTGTTTACTTTCTTTTTCTTATATATTTATAAACTAATACTTACTAATACGCTTCCCTGTGGTTCGACCTCGGACACCCGAGAATTTATTACTTGAACATAACCTGCACTTGGGTTTACGACTCTTAATTGAGTCTCCATCAATGAGAATATTCATGCTTGATTTGATGAATGGACATCTTTCATAATCCTTTCACTAAGAAGAAATTATCCTTAGTCACCCCTTTGAGCCTTAGGAATTATTTCTTTCTTTAAACCTTGATCAAGGATCACCCTCTACACTGGAGGATACATGCGAGGAAAAATAATAAAAAATCATGGCAAAAAGAGAGCCATTGAAAAATGTGAAATCAAAGAATGGGAAATGAATGCCAACAAAGCAAAAAAAAAAAAAAAAAGTCCAAAAAAGAGACAAATGTTTCAAGAATGAACTCTCCTCAAGAAATGATCCTTCATCCAATCACCCTTAAACACATTTTGGCCTATTTATCCTTTCTTTCTAAACCTGAGCCTTGGCCTACATTATGTGCTTTAAAAGCCCATTTTGATCAAGCATGGATATTTAATTTGAAAGGTTATTCTCAGAATTCATCCCATCTTTTGAATTGATATTTTTACCTTGGAAGCATTTAGAATTCTCAAATGCATGGTAGAATACAAAAAAAAAAGAATGTAAAAGGAGAGGTTTAAGCCGAAAACCCGCAAAGGGCGACTTAATACCGAATGGAGGACACTTGAGTTGAAAACCCGCAAAGGGAGGCTCAGGTACGGATTAAAGTTCGTATCAATGCTCTGTGTAAAGGGGGAGAAAGTATCTGAAAATCAAAGGAAAGGGGAACAACTCAGTCTGACGTAACTACGAAAGCCGAGAGGTTACCCAAGTAAATTGCTTGTTCAAGAGAAATTTCAGATGGTTTGAAAAAGGAGGGGTCCAAGATATTCCGTATCAGGGGCATCTACAACCTATAACATTACATTTGTTTCTTATATCCTTGATATTCACTTTTACAATTAAAAAAAAAAACATTTGTTGCAATAAATTCTTGTTATCCTTTCCATGACATTTTTTGCTTGATTCATATTTTCTTTCATACATTTTTGAGATGTATCATGATTGTTATTAAATTGAATGATGATTAGTAATAAAAAATCTTAATAAAAGGATTTCAGAGTATTACTAAGGAATAGATTTAAATCTTGGGAAAGGTTTGGAAAGTTCACCAAGAAAAGAAAACAGTGAACGTGTTGGAAACGCCATCACGAAGTCAAAAAATCTGTGAATTTCAGCAAAAGTCAGAAACTAAGACTGTTTGACAAGTTATCTTGAGTGAAAGATTCCTTAAGTGGGGCATCAGTGAACAATTGAAGACTCCATCATGAAGTCGGATAATCTGTGAACCTCAAAGAAACCATGGATTAGAAATCATGACACAATCATTTGATTGCATTCATTCTTAGGAAACATACAAGCATTTGCAAAGCATGTCATTCTCATCATCGCATTTAGTTAACATTGCAGAAATCAGGGAAACTTGGACTTCCCCAAGGTGAACTCGTTCTATTTTATCAAATAAGTCAAGCCCCGAGACCATCGTCGAGGTATTTCCTTTTGTTTTAAACTGAATTCATTCTGTTTTATCAAATGAGTCGAGCCTTGAGACCACCGTCGAGGTATTTCCTTTTGTTTTAAATCGAATTCATTCTGTTTTATCAAATGAGTCGAGTCGAGACCATCGTCGAGGTATTTCCTTTTGTTTTAAACCGAATTCATTTTGTTTATCAAATGAGTGGAGCCTTGAGACCACCGTCGAGGTATTTCCTTTTGTTTTAAATCGAATTCATTCTGTTTTATCAAATTAGTCGAGCCTTGAGACCACCGTCGAGGTATTTCCTTTTGTTTTAAATCAAAAATTCTGTTTTATCAACTCAGTCGAGCCTTGAGACCACCGTCGAGGTATTTCCTTTTGTTTTCATTTCATATAGAATATATTATGTTACCTAGGTCATTTCATTTAGAATATTTTATGTCACTTAGGATATTTCATTTCATTTAGAATATATCATGTGACTTAGGATATTTTATTTCATATAGAATATATTATGTTACCTAGGTCATTTCATTTAGAATATATCATATGACTTAGGATATTTCATTTTATTTAGAATATGCTATGACATTTAAATTATATCATACCATTTAGGTTGCATTATATTATCTAGACTTTGTTATGTCATTTTATTTATGTCACACATATTCATATTCATATATTTTTTAAATGTTTTGAAAAAGGTAATGATTTTCAATAAAATAAAGATATTCTCGAGTTAAAATAATTCATGAGTTCTCTACCGGGTTTGTTGGGGAGGATATCATCAATTATCATTAATAACGGAATATCTTCTTTAAAACGAGAATGATTCGGAAAGTTTTTTCAAACTAATAAAAATTTATATATTTTGCAACGTTTGTTGGGGAATATAGGAAAATTTTGAATTTATAAATTCCGGATCATTTTCAATTAAAAATGGAATTATTTTGCTTTAAATTGGGAATTAACTTGAAATACTAAATTAAAAATCGACTTTTACCGAGACTTGAGATAACACATGATTAATAAGGTACCGTATTATACGGGCGTTGTGGGGGTGCTAATCCTTCCCCACACGTAATCGAGTCTCGAACTTGATTCTTCGATTTTCTCTGGTTTAAAACGCAGACTTGAAATTGGTTTTAAAAATGTTTTAATTAATTTTAAAATATTTTATAAAATCGGTTTTAATAGGTGGCCGATCACACCTAGCTAAAAAAGATTGGTGGCAACTCCATGTCTTTTTCAAGGTCATTTTCAAAATCTTCATTTTTCAAGAGGAATTAAGTCGATCTTTTCTCGGTTTTTTTTAATGTCATGCTTAACGAATATAAAGTCTTGCGATGAGACTTGTTATTTTTTAGGTTGCGACAACATAAATGGTAAATGATGGAATATTTTACCAAATTCCCCGGCAGACCCGACTAAGCTTTGGAAAACATTATTTCGCTTAACACTTATGTAATTTCGAATAAAACAAAAATCATATCTTACGATTTCATAAACACGTGTGTTGAATAATTTCCTAACCTCCATGGCAAACCCGACAAAGATTAAGAACTAATTCTAGCCAAATGTCTATGAAATCGAAAAAAGAACTTTTTATGACAAACTCGAAAAAACATTTTTTAAATATGAAATGTATGAAAAAAGGGACAATTATCGGAATGTGTTTCTCTCTTGAAGAGAGGGCATTGGAATACCTAAGGAGGTATCCAAATACCTTTGAAAGAAATTTATATTGGACTTTAAGAAAAATGGATTTTTGGGCACGGATTTTTCTCGGATTAGGGGGAATATCCGAATGCCCTTGTTTGGCATCCAAATACCTATAAGTGAGTCTTAATGCAAATATTTTGAAAACCTAAACAAACTAAAAGATACAAATTTTCAAAATAAAAACCAAAGTGGTTGAACGGTACCTAGTAGGAATCAAAATCTTGACTCATTTTTGAAGCTCGTTTTAACTACCCGAAGACCGGTTTACAAAAATCATATTTTTTAAATCTTAAAGAACCAAAAAGCAAACTAGGAGCAGCCCCCATCGGTCTCAGCCAGCCCCTTTCCCTAGAGAAAAAAATCCAAACTTTGGCTAGTTTTAAACTCGTTTTTCCTACCCAAAACTCGATTTTATCTAAATATTTTTTAAAACCCTTAAGAAAAACTCAAAAAACATAAAATTTTAACCCTAAATGAGGTTAAAACATTTTTTATTTGGAAATAAACTACATTGGATTTATGTTGCCCAAAATCACTATATTCAACCTTTAAAACATTGCTTTTTCCAACACTTTGAGAAACAAGATTTTGGCTATGGACCATTGCTTGATCCTAACCAAAATCATTTTTAAAACATGTTTTAATGCACACATAATGATTGGCTCGAGGTTGGCCTCATGGATGTTAATCTAGCCTAACCATCTCTTGGAAGAATCCAAGGTCATCAAGCTCATAACCATTTTTCCAAAGAAAGAAACAATATGTAACATGAAGGATGCTCCACAATAAACTCATATCCAGAAAAGTATGCACATGAAGATGACAAAATATAAGCAAGAAAAACAAAGGTTGGCTCAAGGTTGGCCTCTTTGATGTTAATCCGGCCTAACCATCACTTGGAAGAAATCAAGATCATCAAGCTCATAACCTTTTATTTTTTAAGAAAAAAGCAAAATAAAAATCATCAAACAAACTCAATAGACCACAATACATCAAGAATCAAAAGAAAACATGAAGCAAAACTTGGTAAAAAAGAGCACGAAGGTGGCAGCACTAGTAGAGAAAAACATTGTTTTGCAAAAACTTAGTAGTTTTCAAAAATAGAGGAGAAGAAGAAAAGAAGCTTTCTAAAAAATCCTTTTGAAAACCTTATTTTTGAGAAGAGAAATGAAACATCAAGAAAGAAGAGGAAGAAAACCTTTAAGAGAAAGCAAAATGGAGAAAAAATCTAGCAAACTAACTTAGAGAAGCTTTAAGAACCTTAAAGCCCTTCTTTTTTCCTCATTTCCTCTATTCCTTTCCTTTTCTCTTTTGGTGAAAATTTTCAAACTCCTTTCTCCTTTTAAAAACACAATGGTCGGATAGGGTGGAATGAGTGCTGCCTTTCCTTTTTTTAATCTTGATTTCCCAAAGTTGATTACCCGTTGACTTTGACTTTTTGGTCAATTCTCATAACTTCGATCTTGTCCATTATGCGAAAACCAAGTGTGGGATATTAGGCCATGAAATCGAGGCAAAGTTAGGAATTCAGATTTGACGGAAGAATGTACCTTGTTTAGGGACCAAAACAAAATTAGGTGTCTACACTTCCAATAGTCTACCTTGCCATTGAAATGGAAAGTACCCTTGTTCTTGTCCTTTATTCCACCACTCAGCCTTATGACCTAAACAATTTAGGTCTATTTTCTTTCTTTTCTTCTTCCTAGATGAACCATTCTTAATTTTAGAAGATGAAATAAGAAGAAAAGTATTTTTCTAGTGTTACCTTAGAAGCTTAGAAGTCTTAATAGCCAATATCATATATGTGGCTTTATCATCATCATCATCTCTATGATTTTGATAGACCTCTAATGCCTCATGTTAGTATCCTCAACACGGATAGGTACAATTGGACATACAAGTTCCTTTCTTGCTTGAGAACTGTTCTTAAGTCTTAGTACAAATCCAAGAAGTTTTGGCACAATTGGCATCCATTAAGATTCAAAGTGATAAGTTATTATTCTTTATTATAGCAACCACACAAAACACATATACATATATAAAGAACTAGCAAGTTTAAGTCATATCGTATTAAACCAATTTAGATAAGGTCTTTAATCTTTTAATTGGTTACTCCTACTATTTTCTTCAAATTAATAGCTTTTTCCATTAATTTGGCTGTAGACAAGAGAAAAGATAATATGAGACATAATAAGTTAATGGAAAGAGCTATTATACTCCCACAATTAATTAGAAAACCTAATCCCATAAAATTTTAGGGTTAGCAATAACCTAATCCAATTAGGATGTTGTTGCTCCTTCAAAGCTTAATGAATTGGAAAAATTTGGACTATATGTTTAAACAAGCAAATCAAATCCAAAAAGTCTCAAAATTTGTACCAATAATATATATATTGTATAAAATCACATGTTAAATTTTCATGGCTACAAGAGAACCCTGGATAGAACCAAATCTATTTGAATCAATAATGCAGCATCTGTTAGATTTGGCCTCATGCTTAAACAATAAACGATTTAATGAAGAACATGAACGCAACGGAATGTGAAAACACATAAAAAAAAAAGATATAGCCAAATCTCCAAGGATCATGCTTGTAAAATTTAATGCGATCAAGCAATTATATAGCAAGAATCATACCTTAACTCAAAGATTTAGTAATCTTGAGTTTCCAAATAGCCCATGCAATCTTGCACACCAAGAAGGAATTCCGAGACTTTAAGTCGCCCAAGTGTTTGGCCTCTAACGGTAATCCACACAAGATGAACAAGAGAACCTTCTTCAAGGTAGGAATGAAGTGCTTGTCGAAATCCATGCTAGTGGTTTAGTTTTCATAAACCTCTCCCCATCAAGAACAATCATGGTCGAATACTTCATAAGCATCAAGAAGGAAGAAAACATTTCTCTACCTTTCATAGAGTTTTATGCATCAATCATAGGGAAGATCTTAATCTTCTTTCTTTTCACTCTAAGCCTTTGCTCTCTTGAGATAAACTTCTTCTCTCTAGCAATCCATTAAAAGGCAAGGAGAAAGAAAGAAGAAGAATACACCAAAACATGCACATCCAATGTGCGGCTAGGGTTAGGTAAATATGATGGCTATGTTTCTTCATATAGGGGGCAGCAAGACTCCAAGGTTATAACATAACTCTTATGTTATTTTCTCTTCAGTCCCTCCACTTAATTAAACCATTCAATTAAAACCTTATTGATTAAATTATCAATTTAAACAATTAGTTTAATTCCATTTTAATCTCTTAATTCACCTTAATGTGTGTAACCCATTAGGCTTTTAATATGTTGCCAATGAATATAAATTATAATCCAAGGATAATTAATTTTACATTCATAGATCATGAGAAGACTCTAGCAAGCCATCGTGACCATCCAAATATTGGAGAGTCAAGTTAGTCTCGACATAACCTTTTAGTGTCCAATCCATCAGTGTAATTCGGTCCTTCCACCAAATATCCCAGAAAGACCATGAGCATGGTGCAGTTTCTACTCATGTAATCAATCCATGTTAGTTCTTGCAGCTTATGGTTAACCACATGAATTTAGAGAAACGATTTCTCCTAAATTCATCTTGCTCTGGCTAGAGACTTCATCAAGTTAACCGAAGCCAAGAACGAATGAGATATATCTCCCAATGTCACTTGGAGTGGTGAATCCTCTATGGATCACTCATCCACCTTCGTATGCTTCATATCATACCCAAAATCACTCTCCCATAGGCATCCCTTAGTGGGACCCGTTCGTGATGAAATCAAAGCATGACATTCCCTATACAAGATGACCTAGTATCATAAGTCAGAGGACTATTTACACGACTGGTATGTGAGAACATTTCCATAGACATTAGAGTGACAATACCAAATGGAGTTCTCATAGCTGGCCATGTTCAGTGAACTTGTTCTGTTACAAGCACCTATATGTTATCCCAAGTATACCATATACTTCAGTCCATGAGATCAATTGATTACTTCACAAACAAGAAGGCTTAACATGTATTGGTCTTTAAGCATTGCCAATGCCCCGTCTTAGCAATACGATGACCAGGAACAGTTTAGGAACATAGCTTTGATGCATAAGAATTTCATAATTATAACTCTTTATAATTTCTTTGCAAGGCCTTTATGTTACATGGGCTTCATCTAATTAGTACTTAATAACTATTATTATCGTACTAACATGAAGGAAAACCTTGTATGACTAAGGAATAGTGATAGGTTTGTATTATTAACTGTATATTCCTTGTCCAATCTGATTGGCTCTAGGTATATACTAACAATCTCCCACTTGCACTAAGCCAATCGCTAATGTATTCAATATCGAACTCTTTCAATTAACAATTGTACCTTTACTAGGACATAGCTTCAATACATTGTCGTGAGAATATGCTTCGATCATATAATTTTGATAATCTCTATTATCAAAGTCATAATACTTATCCGGATCACAATGAAACCCGATTCCTTTCTTCATGGCTCATGTTGTTACTTTAACAACTAGGAATAGTTTAATTAGCCCACTGAGCTATAGATCCAAATACTCTTTTTGCAGTCTTAAACAAAAGGTTTGTATTCTGACTTAGAATATAAATAATTCAGTCCTCTCTAATTTGGAACGTTTCCAAATGAATGATTTATTTACATCATGGCCTTAAGTCACTTGTTGGATTCTTTCTATGTTAAAGTTATTTAACATTTAATCCAATCATTTGTTGCTAAATTCGTTAGATCTTAGCCTTATTTTCGATTTACTTTGTAGTCATCAATCTATCTGATATACATTGTTTAATGAGTAATTTGTATTACTCCCACTAACCCTTAGGTGTGCACATAAGATATCTCATCATTTTGATAAATTCAACTCGTGAATGTTACTATCAAAATTGGATATCTCTTATAAGTAATGCATCACAATGCATACTACTTAATCATTATGTTTAGTAGACTCATCTCGTATGAGTAATGCATCATAATGCATCCTACTAAATCTTTGTGCCTTTATGCATCCTATGCATGATTTCAGATTTCAACCTATGACCTTGAACTTTTAAAATGTCATAGATTTCCCAATGCTTCCTACATGTGTAGAAACATTCAAAGTAAACTTATTTACTTTCCATTGGGATGTGAATTCAGAACTATTTTGAATACACATTTGTAATCTTAAAACTAAACATCTCATATCCCGTATGAATGTTTGTTTTACCATTACAACTTGAAATCCTTTATAGGTTAGTGTTTCGACAATCTTGGCTATTTGTAGCATCATGGACTTTTCTAAGTCATTACATAGTGATGTACATCCAAATTTTTTTTATATGAATTCTATTAGATAATCAATCAATTTAGTTTCAAGCAATTCTTCATTTAGATCATATCTTAATAAGAATGCTTTTTAACTAAATCAGTTTCATAATCTCATTATGAAACCTTGAGCCAAAGCTCATCTAATTGTCAAGCTTTGTATAAGATTTCCTTTGATTCATAATAATAAAGAAAGTACTAGTAACTGTTTACTATTATCTTATACTCTTAATTTAAACAATTAGTAATTTGATTATCTTTCATGAAAGTTTCTAAGTTATTATGAGTGTAATAAGACCATGATATGGAACAAATTCCATAGGACTTTTCGGTTTATTCTTAGATGAATAGCTAAGTATCTAATGCTAGCAAAACCGAAATATAAATGATAATGTTTCTAAAATATTCATCATGATTAGGTTGGCAAGCTTAATCAAGTATCATCTTAGGTTGCCACCTCCTTGGTCTTATCCTTTCACTTGTCCTTGTCATTAGTTCCATCTATATGTCATACATGTATTTGAACCAACTTTATAGGTATCATATACCTAAAGGTAGTGAAAATAAACTCATAATACCCATGAAGTGAAACTTCTCAAGTATCTTTGCCTTATTGAATCGAATATACTTCTTGCATTTAAGCCTCTAATGCCTTGCATTGCCACAATGATGGTATGTCCTTTTATCAGTATCAATTTCTTTCTTCATTTCATCATCCTTTCTTTGAAGAACTTTTCTTCGGTTATCTTCCCATGGTGAAAGAAACAAAGTGGATAATCTTTGTAGTCTAATGAACACATTTAGCAACACCAATCAGTTCACATTGTAGTTCAACATGATTTGCAACTTACTCTTAGACAGTGAAGAAAGAACTAAGTCCATACTTAGATTATGATCCATAAATCAACCAAGTTTCTCAAACTTGTTGTTGCATCCAATAGCACACGATGCCTCATAGGCTACCTTCTCACATCTTTCATTGGAACAATGCCCTTGAGATGTTGAACTTCTCAGTCTTAAGTACCTTATAGAACAATTCTTTAAGGTCAAGGATCCTTAAGTACATAGACCTTCATTTCATATTTAACACAATCTTTATTGTGAAATTGATTAATAGAAATCGACTTTCTAAAGTTTGCATCAAGTATGCAATTAAGTGACTAATTAATTTTCCATGATGATTTATATCCCATATAAACCAATGCATATAAGTCATTATGCAAATTTCAATAATTAAAACTAGGTTTTAGTCCTAACTATTTTATCAACATAGTAGCCCTCATCTACTATTCGAGAAATTTAACTTTTAAACTTCTTAGTGAGCTAGTACCCCTTAAACTTTCTCATGACCTTGAGTGACTCAACAAGCCATGTAGAAACTAATTGAGTAAGTAACTTAACTTACCAATTTGCATATATGTGCAACTCCTAAATCAGTTAAGGGACAACACATTGCCTAAATGCATCATATGCATTTCACCTAACCATTGTCTCTAATGTCATGCAGTCAAGTTTCTCGCATCCGGGCAACACAACATTTAGTTGAGGAAGATCCACCTTCATAATTCAAACATATTCGTGTAAAAATTTGACTTGTGATCGTCACACCAAGCCTCCGATTAAAAGAACTCTTGTTATCTTGTTATGTTGGTGAAAGACAACTTAATCATGCAAAGCATAGACTCAATATTTTAACGGATGAGATATATCCACCCAATGTCTGATTCGATTCTTCTGATCTAGTCCAAGGTGTTTTAAGTCAACCCTCCATAGATCCCTTTGTTAGCATAAAATTTTAGCCTTTAATTTTTTTATGTATTTGGTTGTATATTTATTTTATTGTTGTTAGACATTTATATTTATATATATAATAAAATATTCTTTTTGTGAGTTATTTAAATAATGTAAAAATAAGAAAAACGCATTCCGTTATATGTATTTATAGCACTTATGTCCATGAACTTCATGGGTATATTAATGAAAAGCATTTTAAATATGTATTTTAATTTTAAATTGTAACTACAAATTTGAATAAATTATTTTAACCTATAAACAAAGTAATTAAAATATCATAAATCATTCTAAATATACCATAAAGAATTTGTGATAAAAATGTTAAATCAATTAAAAATATCATAAAATATTTTAAAAATCATTAAAAAAGAGTTTATGATTATAATTATAATTACTATATATTTTACAATAAATTGTGCAAAATTGAAAAAAATTCACGATCGCGATAATCACAATAACTGTGATAGCATCTGTTACGTCCTCAACCACAATAAACGCGACACGACCAAAAACGAGACCATGATCGCAATTTAAATCCTTGATTTTGATTCAATGATGATTTTATAATTACAAGTTTTTGTAATTTCCTTGCAAAGCTTATTTATTCGATGGATTTTATCTAAAAAGTAAGTAACATCAAATACATTAACTTGTAGATAAAAATTAGTTAATAAAATAATGTTTAATATGACATATATCTCGTAACTAATCTGATTGGATCATAAGACATATACTATACCGATATATATATATATATATATATATATATATATATATATATAAAGAAGGATCTACTTAGTCTAATGTAAAACTAAATTAGTTTTATGCATTTAATAAATTTTTATACGATTAATATTTTAATAAAATCGAACGTTGGATTTAGCAATATAATTGTACTCATCATGCACTAAAAGTTCCGAATCGATTCGATATCTCTATCATATAGATCGAGAATATTGTCTTTTTCAATATATATTCAACGGTTGAAAGTTTTTTTACATCGAATAAATAGTTAGACATTTTTAATTTACTCAAAACTCGATGTGCATGATCTACGTGAATAAAACATGAAATATAATAGTTGGATTGTTAAAATATTAATCGGTATAAAAAGTTATGAAAGTGTGTAAAACTAATTTAGTTTTACACTAATATATATATATATATATATATCTCGAGATAAGCAAATACTAATTAATTATTTAATTATATTAATGACCAAGATATTAAGGAATTCAATAATGAAGGTAGGAGTAATGTATATGTACAAACACAGCTTAAGCTCGAGATCTGATATATATGACGGATGATGATGATGAATATATATATATATATATATATATATATATATATATATGTATGTATGCATGACCGAGATCTCAAAACTCAGATAGGCAATAGCCTACATTGTTAAGCGGAGAAGATGTTTTTTCCTGGACCCTATACGCGGCGGCTCACGCTTGAGTTTGACCATATGGCTGAAAACCTTGGCATAGCGACTCATCATTCCTTTGAGCTTCACTCCATTATCTTGTTGATGTTTCTTCACGGCCAGCTGAAGCTGTTTCTCTTCTTCCGTGAAGTGGTGACCCAGTGAAGTACTACTCCTGCCTGATCTGCTCATCTCCTTTGCGTTTTCGTCCCCGTTGATGAGTTGCTTCAAGCTCTTACGATCACTCTCCGATTCCTCTCCATGATCACCTTTTCTTGGGGAGCTTTGATCAAAAATACTAGCAATACTTTTCAGAGGAATAATATCCCATTTAGAGGAAGCAGTTGCAGTTGTATGATTAGCTACTTGGAGATTCAATGGCTTCCTTGTTCTCTTCGACATTGTAATGTCGTAATGGCGCTTACTTGGATTGTCCTCACTGCCCATTTTCTCCGAAAAACTTGTTAAAACAACGCAGTTGAACTTGAAGGTGGTGTAGTTATGGTTAGAGAGGTGTTTGCTTAGTGAGCAATTTAATTAATAAGGGGTAGTTTAAAGGTGAAAGGTCTGTTTTCTCTCCAACTGAAAGATTAACCTTCTCGTCTACAAAGTAGCTGCAGAAGGTGAAATATTACCAACCGACTTAAACAATTCCCTTTGTCTCAAGTAATTGTATTGTATGACTATGATGTTTACTGCTTATTTTTAAGCTTTTGCAGTGGAAGAATAGGGAAGACAAAGGGAATTATTGAAGTTGGTCGCTGATATTTCACCTTCTGCAGCCACTATTGTACATTAAACCTTTTCTATATATTATGATATTTGAGCCCTGGAACTCTTCTTTCTCCACGAAAATATCATTCACACCCAATGCCATGAAAATCTTAAACACTTCATCCAACGGTTTCGACCAATTCCCTCTATGATTCAGTGGTTATAAATTCTTTAATGCTATGTTAGGGAACATGAATTTGATAATTTGGATTTGAATTTTCATTTTCATTTGTTATATAAATTGTGATAATGAAATGCATATCTTAGTTAAAATTCAACATGATTGTATATTTGAAAGGTATAAAAATATGAATTTTTAATTCACAAATAACTATAGGTATTTCAAATTCATCACTACATAGGCATCGAACAAATCAATGAATTTAAAAAATAATCATGAATGTTATATTTACATGTATTTTACTACACAATGACAATATTTTTGAAATCCGAATCCATTATTTAAAATCTAAATTTTCAAACGCAACCTAAGTTTATTTACAATTAAATTCATATATAAACATAATTTTAAAATACGGTCATTACGTAATATGACGATCACGACATTAAAACTTTCATATTATATTTTATCTGTTAAGTAATACTCACGATACTATTAATTTTTTTAAAACATTATTAAATTAAATTCACGTTCGCGTTAGGTAAGATTCATAACACTCACAACACCACAACTACATCCATAATAAAATCAGTGATCGAGATATAGAACTATGATATAAACCCTCGTACTATTTCGGAAAATTTAGATAAGCTTGGATTCTTTTATCATGTCTAATAAAGCGCCTAAAATGTTTTTATTTATTTATTAATTATCTAAACCCTTATTTGGATGGAATGAAGACATGTCAGACGGTTGTCTCTGGCATTAATTGGATAAGAGGAATGACAATCTGGAAAAGCCACAAATGTGGCACTGATGTGAAATTGACATAGCACTGTAATTTTTTTTTTCTCTCTCCTCTCCTTCTCCTTCTCCTTCTCCTTTTTTTTCTTTTTCTTTTTCTTCCTATTTCTATTTCCCCTCCCGTCTTTGTCCACAGATCAGCCATGGCTGGAATTACATATCAGTGCCTCTGGGCACCAGAACTGACCATCCAGCAGCAGAGTAGGCTATAGAAAGCTATATATGGTTGTAAATGAATAGAGCAAATGAACGATTCGTTAATAGTTCGATTTTTGTTCGTTTATCAAACTAAATAAAAGATTATAAACATAATTTTAAGGTTCATTTATAAACGAATCAAATTCGAATAAGGAATGTTCAGTTCATTTATATTCATAAACAAATTCGTTTATAAATCATTTAAAATTCATTTAATAGATCGTTTAAAACTCGTTTATTGTTTGATTTATTATTATTATTATTATTTGTATTTTATTTATTTTAAAATATAATTAATATTATTTATTTTATCATTTTATATTTAATAATAATTTAAATTTAATAATTTAATAATATTTGTGTTTTATTATTTATATTTAATAATAACTTAAATTTAATTAAATTTGTATTTATTATTTTATATTTAATAATAACTTAAAATTGACTTATTTGTTTGTTTGTTTAAAATTATTTAGATTTGTTTGTTTATTGTTCTTAAACATATTTTTAATTGTTCGCAAATATATTCGATTATATATTCATAAACATGTTCTTTCAATGTTCACGAATAAATTTATTTAATTTAAAAAAATGAATTTAAACACACTTAATTTTAAACGAATAGGATTTGAACATAATTTTAAATTTTTTAATGAATACAAATAAATTCAAAAATAAATAAAAGAATATGAACATAGATCTATTTATGATTCATTTATTTCTCTAGATATGGCACACAGTGACATCAGGCCCAGAAGTTGATGCCAGAAATCATTCTCAAATGCGTCGTCCGGCAAGTTTTGGGCTCAAAAGCCGAGAGATAAAAACTAGATGTCAAAGACATCCTCATGAGACTCCTAGCACAAGTGCAAATATATGCTACGTAAGTATTAGTTTTCTAACAAATATATATACATTCAGGTCAAAACCAAAAACGATTCAACTCTTGGTCTAAGGGAAGCAAAATGGCATTACCTTGGCTTACTAAGTCTGAACAGCTATAGTAGGGGAAAAAATAAAATAAAAACCCTGTTAAAAGCAAAGAGCTATATGTGGTCTAGGAAGTACGGATACGGACACGCAATACGGATAAAATATAATACGAATACAACCATGTAAAATTGATATTTTTCAATCAAATATTAATGCGCAAATAGATTTTTAATTTTTTTAAAATTATTTTTGAATTTAAAAACTTGAATATTAAAAAAATCATTAGAACCAAATTGTTCATTGTTGATTTCATATTAGTAGAAAAATGCAACAAAAAAAAAAACCTTCATCGCGTGTCCAATCGTGTCTTGACTATATTTTAACCGTGTTGGCGTGTTCGATTTTATTTTTATTTTTTTTGACATATCCTCGCGTATCCGATACGTATTCAGCCATATCAAAATCATATTCGTTGTGAATACGTATCTAAAACTTGGACACTCTCTTAACAAAAGTGTATGTGGTTCATTTAAAGGTAGGAGAATTCATGACTTGAGTCCAAAAAGAATTTGACATATCCCTATTTATATGCCTTTTCTCCACAAGTAAGTCTTGAAGTAGAGACAGAGCTTAAGTCTATCTTCTGCTACTCGACATTCAAAACCAGCAACAGCCTTAGGTAGTACTTCAACAAGAATACTTATTGATTCCATCTGTTTTTCTGTGCTCACTTTCATTTGCTTAACAGGTGATAAAAATATTCTCCTTCTCTTTGGCAGCAACAAGAAGCCTCCTCTCATCATTGCTTTCTCTCAAATCTTTCACTGCCTGGTCATGCTTCAGATTTAATTCACATATCTCCACTGTATGTTCATGGGCGGATTTCTAACCCCCTAAATCTTTTAACACAATTAGAACCCCTTAAGATAATCACTTGAAAAAAAGGAAAATTTATATTCCCCCCCCCAAAAAAAATTTTCAATTTGCTCTTCTCTTTGTAGAATTTGTAATTTGATATGATAAATTTTGTAACACTTTTAATTTAGATCTCATTAATTATTATTAGCTTGATTATTTCTATTTACCTTTTCAATCAATCAAATATATAAATTTATATTAATTAATATATTAATATTTTTTATTTTATGCTCATAAGGGATAAAACAAATAAAAAAAAAGTTAAATCATTACAATATTTAATATAAATTGTGCATATAATTTATTTTACTTTTTTCTAAATATATATAATCTTATGGTTTTTTTTTTTTTTGTAATATAAAATAATTCTACATTTTTTAATTATTTTAATTAGACTATAGATTCTTCTTAGTTAAGACTTTCATTCTTATTAAATTTTTTAAATATGCAACATGAATCATGATATTTGAAAATTGAAATTTTTTATTCATTATAAGAAATTTATATATTGTTTGCAATTTTAATATCATATATAATATTTAAATTTAATATTTTCATACTAGAGTTATTCACAAGATCGATCGGGTTAGGCCTGCATAGCAAAAAAATTTGCTTATCTAAAACACGACCCGAATCAAACCGACAAATAATCCGACTCATGAGCAAGTTTATTTCATACACAACTTTTATTTTTTACTTTAAATATATATATATATATATATATATATATATATATATATATATCGGCCCCCTCTTAACAGTATTTCTAGTTTCGACCCGAGATTAATTTTCAGAACACTGGATTCATCATTGCACTTAGAAATTATCATTTGCTGCTGGTTTTCTGATCCCTGACAATGTCAAGCTATTGAGAAGCCACCATAAATTTCTCCTTTTCTCTTGCCAATGCAGCTGTTGTTTGGGATTTAAATAGCTGTTGTTATGCGATGTTACGGTTATTATTTTAAAATTTCGACTCTTTTCTTCATCGATATTCATGACCGATATTTATTACAATTGACCGCGATAGCATTCATTACATCTACAATAGCGATAAACGCGATACGACTAAAAATACATTCGCAACCGCAATTTAAATCCCTAGTTTCATCAACCCTGACCAAACCATGCATTTAAGGTTGTTAAGTGCTTTGTTTCTTTCCTTTGTCATTTATTTGCGTAGATTCTTTTTGGATAAGTATTTGCGTAGATTCCATACGCCATGGAGTTTAAATTTTTTAACATATAATTGCCCCACCCATCAGAATCGGGAGCTAATTATTGCTAAATATTACTTAAAAGTAACATATTAATTTCGATTTTATAACAAATAAATGTAAAGCATATATAAGAACAATAGCAATATCATCCTTTATTACATAAAGTGGTAAATATAAGAAATAAATGTAAACTATGAGAAAAATAAAATTACCATATTGTGTTAAGTAATGTAGCAAAAACATGTTGGTTAGTATGAAATAAATGTAAAAAAGATCAAAAGTAGTAATACAATTTCTGGTTACTGATTATAACATATTATGTTATTTGATAACAAATAAATGTAAAAGTAATACATAAATGTAACTTAAATTATATTATCAAAAAATTATAAAATATCATTTGATAACAAAAGAAGGTAAAAATGATAATAATGTAAAGCCTCTTTGCACTCAACACTTATTAGATCATCCATCCTTATCCAAAACTCCAAGTCAATCCCAAGCTTTTTTATCAGATAAAAGTAAATGAGATAGAAGTAGTACATCTCAACTTGTAAATAATCTCAGTAATTATTATTGTAGATAATTCTTGTCTATATCACTTCACAGTTGTAATTATATAAATACTCAATTAATAAGAACAGAAATGCAACTTGTCTTTCTCAAATCTTTTATGGTATCAGAGCCTCTATAGCTTTAACGAGTTTTGTTCCTACTTTTTTTTTTCCTTCTAACGAGTCTTGATCCTACTTTTTTTTTTTCCCTTCAATGTTTACTGACACATCATCTAGTATCATCTAGTTATGACATCAACATGAACCTCCCCCATGGATTCTATCATCTCCATTAATGCAGCTGCCCAACTTCCATTGAAACTTACATCTTTCAATTGTCAATCTTGGCGTGCTCAGATCGATACACTCTTGATTGGCCTTGAATTAATGGGCTATGTAGAAGGTTCAAACCAATCTCAATCGAAAACAATTTCAAGAGACGGATAGGAAATTATCAATCCAAACTATTCTCGTTGGCTTCGTTAGGACAAGCTTATTCTCCATGCAGTTTTTGCTTCCACATCATAATTGATGCTGCCCTTCATAGCCTCATAAAATTCTCAAGAAGCATGGCAGAAATTCATTCATCTGTATGCCAACCGAACTCATTCCAGAGTGATGGGTCTTAAAAACAAATTAACATGCAACAAGCGTGAATCTAGGTCAGTTGGTCAATATTTACAGCTTATGAAAAATATAGCTGATGAACTTACTCCTGCTGGTGTAGCTATAGAGGAGGATGATCTCATTCTTCATACTTTTAATGGAGTGGGCAATGAATTTAGGGAGATTGGTGATGCAATTAGAGCACGTGAGAGTTCCATTACATTTGAGGAGCTCCATGATAAACTTACAGCATATGAGCTCCATCTTAAACAAGAAGCCGCTGAGAATGACACTATCATTGCTACAGCCAACTCTACAAAGAAATCGAGAAATCCTTCAATTGCTCGCAATCTCTCAAGTAGATTTCAGTCTGCTAGGATTGGTTACCAACCTCAATCAACCAATTGATGATCTAACAATTTATTCACAGCTTCACCAAGTCAACGTGCTCGTCTTGTTTGTCAAATTTGTGAAAAATCAGGCCACAATGCCAAACAATGCTTCAAGCGAAAGCAATTTTTCAACTCCACTTCACCAGCAAACCGTACCATCTCATCCACTGCTGCAAATCAAGTGACTACATCTCATGCTTCTAACAAAAAATGGATAATGGATTCTGGAGCCTCACACCATGTCACCTCATAACTCAATGATCTCTCCTTATACACTAAGAATGATAGGCCTGATGAGATTCTTGTAGGCAATGGGGTAGGTTTGGCTATAACACATACTGCTTCTGCTTCTTTAAAACCACATCTACATTCTTTTAAATTATTTGATATATTCTGTGTTCTTTCAATTCGAAAAAAATTAATCTTAGTTGATAAATTCTATAAAACTAACCATGTTTTCGTTGAATTTTTTTCATCACATTTCTTGATAAAGGATCTAAACACGGGGCGGTTCTTCTGTGCGGCCCGAATAAGGATGATACATATGAGTTGCATGGGGATAGACAAGTCTCAAACCAAACACTGAATGCTTTTACAAGCATCAAGTCATCAATGGCTTGAACATCTTTCTCTTAGAATTCTTCAATTTATGATTCAACATAACACTTTGCCACTTTCATCATCTAGTTTAAAATTCTCTTGTGATTAATGTTATTGTTAGAAGAGCCATAGGCGCTCTTTCATTCATTCTACCTTGAAAAGCACTATGCCTTTAGAATTATTATATTCAGATGTTTGAGGTCCTTCACCTATTTGCTATGTTGATGGTTTTCAATACTATATTATCTTTGTTGACTACTTTACGAAATATGTTTGGTTTTATCCCTTGAAAAAGAAATCTGATGTGTTCTCTATATTTCCAAAATTTAAGACAATTGTTGAGAATTTTTTTTTAACTTACCTATCATCTCTATTTACAGTGATTGCGGAGGAGAGTACAAAAACTTGGATCAATTTTTTGCCACACATGGTATCACTCTTTTCAAACCCCACCCCCCACACACTGCAACACAATGGTTCTGCCGAGCGATATCACATCACATTGTTGAAACTGGTCTCACCCTCTTACATCAAGCTTCATTTCCTACATTTTTTTACTCATTCTTTTCAAGCAGCAACATATTTGATAAACCGAATGCCTACTCCCTTACTTGATATGAGATCTCCATTTGAAACATTATTTGGTGAGAAACCAAATTAATCAAAACTCAAAGTCTTTAGTTTCCATTCTTACCCTTGGTTAAAGCCATACAATTCAAACAAACTACAACTAAAGTCTAAACCATGCACATTTCTTGGATATTCCCTTTCTCAAAGTGCATTTAAATGTTATTGTATGGTTACTAGTAAGATTTTTGTTTCAAGGCATGTTTGGTTTTTTGAATTTGAATTTCCATTTGCTGCAAAACTTAAAGCCTCATCCACCTTACACTTTACTGGTAATGAAACTTCTATTGACCCCATCTCCTTAGGTCAATTATTTTATACTATACCTCTGATGCATAATACTTCCACTACATCTCCATCCATTAAAACTGATCTTGAGTTGTAGGCATCTTCCCCACAATCTCGGCAAGTTATGTCCCCCTTAAACTCCTCACAAGGTAATCCTAATTTCACCACACAGCAGGACATCCATCCAAATTTGGATTCTGCATTAGGTATGTCTTCTTCTCACCCAATTTCTCAAACTAATATACCATATATTTCCATTGAACACTTTCCTCAACCTATGAGAACACATCAAATGATAACCCGGTTCTAAAATAATATTTTCAAGCCAAAGAAAATTCTCACTACTACTAAACACCCTGTAGCCGAACATCTTGAACCTACTTGTGCCTCATAGGCCATCAAAGATTCCAATTGGCAATCAGCAATGTCAGGCGAGTTTAATGCTTTCATTCGCAATGGAACCTGGGATCTAGTTCCATCAAATTCAACTCAAAATCTAATTAGATGCAAATGGGTCTTCCGGATAAAAAGAAAACCAGATGGAACCATTGCAAAAGTGGCTAAGAGATTTCATCAACGTCTTGATATGGATTATACAAAAACCTTTAGCCTTGTGGTTAAACAAACTACCATCCGAGTCAAGCCAAAGAAAATTCTCACTACTACTAAACACCCTGTAGCCGAACATCTTGAACCTACTTGTGCCTCATAGGCCATCAAAGATTCCAATTGGCAATCAGCAATGTCAGACGAGTTTAATGCTTTCATTCGCAATGGAACCTGGGATCTAGTTCCATCAAATTCAACTCAAAATCTAATTAGATGCAAATGGGTCTTCCGGATAAAAAGAAAACCAGATGGAACCATTGCAAAAGTGGCTAAGAGATTTCATCAACGTCTTGATATGGATTATACAAAAACCTTTAGCCTTGTGGTTAAACAAACTACCATCCGAGTTGTATTATGTTTAGCTCTTTCAAGAAATTGGAAAATTCGACAATTAGATGTTAATAATGCTTTTCTGCATGGTTCTTTATCTAAAGATGTTTACATGGTACAGCCTCCTAGGTTTAGAGATGCAAACCACCCTAACTATGCTTGTAAATTGCAGAAGGCACTTTATGGGCTTAAACATGTACCTCGGGCTTGGTACAAAGAGTTAAGCTCATTTTTGCTCGCGAATGGTTTCACCAATTCAATTTCTGATGTATCATTGTTTGTATATTTTGATAAAAGAATTATTGTCTACTTTCTAATCTATGTGGATGACTTGTTAATCACAGGAAACAATGACACCTTTGTGACAGAGTTTATTGCAAAATTGACTGACAGGTTTTCTCTCAAAGATCTTGGGCAACTACATTATGTTTTGGTTGTTGAAGTCATTTCCACAGAGAAAAGTTTGTTTTTATCCCAACATAAATACATAAGAGATCTTCTAGAGAAAAATGGGATGATAGGTGCAAAAACAGTTTTCACTCCATTATCTCTGTCAGTTTCTCTTAGTCTTCATGATGGCTCTTCATCAACAAATGCCACATATTATAGGAGTATTGTGGGTGCTCTTCAATACTTATATCTTACATGGCCAGATATAGCATATTCAATCAACAAATTATCACAATTTATGCACGCACCTACTGTTCAGCATTTGAGTTCCTTGGAACGAGTTTTACGGTATTTGAGAGGAATAATTTATCACGAGTTGTTTCTCAAAAGAGACTCTTCTTTACAGCTACTTGCATACAAAGATGCTGATTAGGCAGGAAATGTTAATGACATAACTTCAACCTCTACTTATATAGTGTACATTGGAAGAAATGTGATCTCTTGGTCTTCAAAAAACAACAAACAGTAGCACACTCCTCAACTGAAGCAAAATATAAAGCCATTGCGAACACAGTAGCTGAAGTTATTTGGATTTGTATAACCTCTTATCTGAGTTGCAGGTTCCACAAACCAAACCAGCCTTGATTCTATGTAATAATGTTGGAGCAACTTATCACTGTTCAAATCCTATTTTTCACTCTCGCATGAAACATATTGAATTGGATTATCACTTTATTAGAGAACAAGTTGCAGCTGGTTGCCTTCAAGTGTCTCATGTCAGTTCAAAATATCAATTTGCTGATGCCTTAATGAAAGCTCTATCCAAACAACCGTGATCTTTCTTCGATCCAAGATTGGGGTTTTCGACGGCTCCCCTATCTTGCGAAGGCGTGTAAAGCCTCTTTGCACTTAAAACTTATCAGATCATCCATCTTCATACAAAACTCGAAGTCAATCCCAAGCTTTCTTATCAGATAAAAGTAGATCAAATAGAAGTAGTACATCTCAACCTTGTAAATAATATCAGTAATTATTATTGTAGATAATTCTTATATATATTACTTTACAGTTGTAACTATATAAATACTCAATCAATAAGAACAGAAATGCAACTTGCCTTTCTCAAATCTTTCCTTCAACTTTTCTGAGAAAAAAAAACGATTTGAGTTTTGTCAAAAATTAATGATTTGACATCAGCAAAATAAAACTCAGGTTTATTCCTTAAATCCCTTTTTTTTGTTGGCTCTTTTGAACCCTTTGCTAGACACTCAAACTAGCAAGGGTATTATCATCACAATGACCATTGATTGGTCACTGATGCTTAGAGAAAATTCTCGAGCCTATAACTTTAAAAAAGATTTCAAGTTTTTCAATCACAAATCCAACAAAAACAATGAAAGCTCCTCAAGAACCAAATACAGATCAATCTAAAATCAATAATCTATGGAAATTTAAAAGTAAAGAAAGCAATATCAGCCACCTTTGATCAAAACTTCCAAAATTCCAGCAATCTCCCCTGATTTCCCTTCTTTTTTTTTTTTCTTTCTCTTTTTTTTCCATTTTTCCTCTCTTTTTTCTCTCTCTTCCATGCTCTCCAAAAAATGCAACTGTCCCAGTTTTGACTGGATGCTCACCTTATTTAAAGGCCTAACTGTCTTAGCCGAAGCAAAGGTCATTTTACTTTGGGCCTCCCATCTCTCCTTTTATGCTTTCCAATTTTTTTTTTTCTTTTCAATTTATTTTTTCATCTCTGAAAAATATAATGCATAATTTTATAATGTTCAGGATTCGAGAGCCCTAATCCCTCTTTGGCTCGAGTTTGACTAGAATTTCAAAATTTTAAATTTTAGAGCCCAAGTATAAATTGCCAATTAAGGCTCAAAAGATTTATAATTTAATTTTACTGTTGATTATAAAATTTTTGAATCTTAAAATCTTACTGAAAATTGACTTGAGCTTGTTTAGCCAAAATTTGCTTAAAATTTTCCTAAACAAAATTAAATGTCTACAAATGATAATACTATACAAGAGTTATTTGTAATAACAAAATAAGTATTTGAATAAAAAAAGATTTAAAAATAACAATATATTTGTTGATGGTGGTTTTGGTGTTGGATGGTTTTGAGGTAAAGGGGAAGGAAAAGGGCAGAGCTATAATGGTGGTTTCTTTGGTGGTAGGGGTTTCTAGAGAGATTCGGCTTCCTCTTTTAGTGATTTTGTGATTTTTTTTTTTTTAATTTTTCAAATTAACTAAGAACAATAAAAAAAAATAAATGAAACAACAAAATAATAATAATAATACTAATAATAATAATAAATATAAATATAATAATAATAATAATAAATATATAATAGTAACAAACAAAGGGGCCGGTCCATTAGACTCCAAGACCTAGTAAATTAGAGATCCAAACACTTAAAATGGGCATACTGTATTTAAATTAAATTTCAAAGCCCAAATTATCCGAAACTTTAGACCGGTCCAAATTTGGATTTCGAAATCTAATAAAAATCCGATAATAATTAATTTTGCAATATCAAATTCAATATTAATTTAAAAGACCAAAATAAAATCGAGTGTCTACAATCTGATAACCCAGACAAGCAAAATTCATCCGAGACATAAAAGGAACCAATCCCAAACGAAACCATAGACTCCATTAGGCCAAACAATCTGAATCAGGGCATCAAACTTATTCCTAATCAAGAACCCTGAACTAGAAAACTATTCAAATTAATGAGAGTTGGGTAATTACAATAACACACACCACTTAGCAGAAGAGTCCAATTCTTTTACAAAATCATGGCATCAACCAGAAGTAAAAAAAAACTTAAACTTACTCACCAAACCCGTGAGCCATTCACCTGAACAACAGTGTAATTCACTGATCCCTCTCCACTAATTCCTTTAGTTTTCCCACTTGCAAAAACACCCAACAGCTTTTCCACCTATTCCTCACATAGAGCTTTCCTTTTATAGAGAATCATCAGAAGAGAGGTTTTTTTTGGCTAACTTACTATACTTAACCTTGAGCATATTAGCTCTATGATCATTTCTCAAGTTTTTTTTTTTTTTTTTTGTATAGAGCATCCTCTAACTCCTATAATGTTTTTTATTTCTTAATTTTCCTTTTCAAAAGCTCTCCATGTCTCAATGATAAGGATTCATGGTTCTCCAATGCACATAACGGCCCACAAAATTATAACTTTAAAAAGAGGGTCATCTCCAACTTTTCACCAAGCCCATACACCAACCATTTACCTCCTTAATAGAATCCAAATCCTCTTCCGAAAATTCAAGCAATGCCATTTGATTGTTATTACTTCTTGAAACTTGAAGAAAATCTTATTAACAACCTCTGTTTCATACACATGCGAAAGCCTTTATATTAGTACACAAGCTGGCGAAATTAACCACACTAGCTCCATTCTCCTTGAGCCTCACAACCCTATTTTCAACATTAAATCTTTCACCACTAAGCTCAAGCTTTTATTAACTAATAATTTAGCCCCTTCAACTTCTTCTCTACCCTTGCCATGGCAGAACAAAACTACTGCCAGAGCTGCCATTGAACCAAATTAAATCTGAGTCTCTCACTTTGATCATTATAATTATCTGATCTTGATATTTGTAACCAATGCAGCTCCCATGATCCACAACCCCCAAGCACTTTACTTGCTCTGTTTTCCTATCTTGATTAATAGTAGATTGGGATTTTGAAACCAATTAAGTGAAAAGATTATTAACAAAATAAATTTTGGATAAGGTTGAAAATTGTCATGAATCGTCATCTTCATTTATGTGATATTTCATGCATAAAATATATCATATGTGCAAGTAAGGAATTAAAGGATCCTGATGATGAAATTTTCTAAGCGATTCAAAGGGCATTTTTTTAAAAATTCTCTAGGTAAGGAGGATTTTCTAAATCTCACTAATGGCATTGGGATGATTTATGGGAGTTCCCAACAAAAGTTTTTTGCTTATTTTTTAGTTCTTTCTTATTGTATTCTATATATCTATCATGTGACATATGTAAGTGACTGAAAGATCCTGAGGATGAGATTTTTTAAGCTATTCAAGAGACAATTTTTTGGAAATTTTCTAGGTAAGGAGGCTTTGTAAAAAAAATTGTTGCAACGTAGAGGCATTTATTATTACAAATGCTGCTAAATCACGGCGTTTATAACGCCACTAAATTCTTTAAAATCTCAATAAAGAAAACACGTAAAATGGCTTTTTTAAAACACTAGGAATAAATTTACAGATGCCGCTACATTTTTCGACGAGTTCATAACTGACGCTTTTAACAGCCTTTTACCCAATGCCTGGAAAGTGTTAGCCGCGTTTATGAATGATAAAAAGAAAAGGCAACGAAAAACCCATTTTTGGTTTAGTGATTGTCAAGTTCATCTTGCAGACTATCAGACTTGTTTACCTATAAATTCGGTAGTTGTTAGATTGTCAAGCTTGATAAGTTGTGATTTTCAGTCAAGATAATCCTATGCTCTTAGACTAGTCAACCTAAAAGTTTTAATCATGTTTGAGTTTATACTTAGGTCTATGTTTTGACTTAATGTGAATCTTTCATTAGTTTCTACCGAGTGATTTCATTCAAGAATTTTAACTTGCAAGTTAATCTTTGATTAATTAAACTGCGTATGTCTAAAATGTATTTCAACAACGTTGCACTATAATTTGAGTATCAAAAGTGCAATTAATTTTTATTAAAAAATATTAATCGAAAATTAGGGGCTAAAAGTATTAGTAACTCTTTGAGTTGCACGTACATAATTGCTTGTAGAGTTCAATCATTTTTTTTTTGTATATATTAATAAAAGGAAGTTCAAAGGAAGAATGATGATTTGAATGTTGAAATATATATATATATATATATATAAGGAATCAATTTATATTGATGTAAAATTAATTAGTTTTATATGTTTTTATAACTTCATGTACGTTTGATATTTTAACAAACCGACTGTTAAATTTAACAAATATAATAACACTCTCTGTGCATTTAAATTTCGAATTGATCTTATATTAATATCACATCGATCGAGAATACCATTTTTTTTATATATATTTAAGGGTCAATTTTTTTTTATATCAAACTAATAGTTAAACATTTTTAATTTACTCAAAATTTGACGTGCATAATCTATACTACATGAATAGAGTATGAAATAAAATGGTCCAATTAAATATGAGTAGTGTAAAACTAAATTAGTTTTATACTAGTGTAAGTGAATCCTTCCTCATATATATGAAAGATCAATTTTCTTTGGTGTAAAACTAATTATATATATATATATATATATATATTACTATATCTTTTCTGCTCCTCATTAGAATAAATAGGGGCAAAATAGACATTCAAATTTGAATTTATTTAGAGTCTATATTATCTTCTACTTCTATTATTATCAAGGTCAATTCTTGCATTTATTTCAAAAAGGAAATTACGTTACCTAAAAAACAATTGACCTTACCTGAGGACTCTCTCTCTCTTCTTTTACTCTCTCACAAAACCTAATTTTTCCTTACAAAAAATTAAAATTTGGCCTAATAAATCTCTTTACTCTCTTCTTTCCCATTACATCTTTTCCTTTATTCATCTTCTTTTTCCGTTTTCCTTTTCAAAAACTGAAAATTCCATAATAAATTCCTATATTTTAGCTAAGAATTAAATTTGCATGTTTCTCAATCTCTTTTTTTTTTTTTTTTTCAATTCATTCATTTTTTCCAAATTTGAACACATTAATTCTCAATTCATTTTTAGGGCTTCCGTTACTTCGTTTCTTTCTTTCCCCTTCTCATTATTTCCTGTTATAAATACTTTCCAAGTTGGTTTGATGCATATTAGTTTGGGTTATCAAATTTCATCCTAATTTTTATTGTTATTTGGTTCGCTCTCTCAACAATGAGGTAAGTTATTGATAACCACCACAAGATTCACTGCAATTTGTCTATGGCAATATGATGAATACCTTAACAACACAGTAAGAACTCTGGAGAAGAAAGGTTAAGGAATATAGAGAGGAAGAGAGATAACAGAAATAAGAGAATTGTCAGAGAAGGAGAATGTTGTTAATCATTTCTTGAATTCCATCGATCTCTGATAGTGTTCAAATACCACTCAGAATTGCTTAGTCAGCAATTCTGTTACAACAGAAAACAAGCAGCAATAACAGAAATAATAAGCAGTAAAATAACAGAAACATAAGCAGTAATGGGCTAGCAGAAATAAGGCCTCAAGTATTTGGCCCGTAACAATACTTCCCCCTCAAATGATCCTTGTCCTCAAGGATCAAATAGTGGAAACCGTTGTTGAAGATCAAAGAGACATTCCCATGTAGCATCTTCTGGGAAGCAGTTGCTCCATTGTACTAGGACCTCTGTGATCATCTTCTTTCTGCGTTGGTTGATTCTTCTATCCAAAATGGCAACAGGCTCTTTGGCGATTACTCCATCTGTGTCTAAAAGTGGCAAACTGGTTTGTATAGGAAGTGGTCCGACATGTTTCCTCAACTGTGACACATGAAAAACCGGATGAACCTTGGATCCTGAAGGTAGTTCCAACCTGTAAGCTACAGCACCCACCTTGCTTAGCACTTTATAGGGACCAAAGTACTTGGCAGTTAGCTTCAAGCAGAGCCTATTAACCACCGTTTTCTGTCTGTAAGGTTGGAGTTTGAGATAAACCATGTCTCCCACTTCAAATTGTCGATCAGTTTTGTGTTTATCTGCCATCTGTTTCATCCGATGTTGAGATCTTTGGAGATGGAATTTCAGCATTTTAATAGCTGCTTCCCGGGCTTGCAAACTGCGATCCACTGCTTCAACCTTGGATTCACCAGGCAGGTAAGGCATGTGAGTAGGGGCAGCTTGCCCATACACAATTTCATAAGGAGTGTTATCGAGTGTAGTGTGGTGATTGGTATTGTACCACCACTCTGCAAGTGGAATCCATTTAGACCAGTCTTTGGGCCTCTCCCCTGTCATACATCTGAGGTATGTCTCCAAGGTTCTGTTAACCACCTCTGTTTGCCCATCTGTTTGAGGATGATAGGAGGTGGACATCTTCAATTCTGTGCCAATGTGCTTGAAGAGTTCTCTCCAAAAATGGCTGATGAAGATTTTGTCCCTATCAGAGACAATGCTGTGAGGGACCCCATGGAGCCTATAAATCTGATCCAAGAAAAGTTGAGCTACAGTGATGGCAGAAAAAGGATGGGATAAGGTAAGGAAGTGGGCGTATTTACTTAGCCGATCGACAACCACCATAATGGTGTCTTTACCATGAGACTTAGGAAGGCCCTCAATAAAGTCCATGGAGATATCAAGCCATATTTTATCAGGCACTGGCAGTGGCTGCAACAATCCTGGATAAGCTGCTATATCGTACTTGCACCTTTGACAAGTCGAGCATTCCTTGACAAATTGTTTCACTTCCCGCTTCAAGCCTTTCCAATATACCACACTGGATATTCTCTTTAAGGTGGCATCAATACCTGAATGACCTCCAATGGAAGAGCCATGGAAGTAATCAAGTAATTCCTTCTTAAGCCTAGGGTCAGACCCTACCACCAGCTTCCCCTGTCTTCGCAGCTGACCTGCTTGCCATGCATATTTAGATGGTGCACCCTGACCATGCTGAGTTTTGTGAATAATATGGATGATCTTTGGATCCTTGAGCCAAGATTGTTTGATTTTTTCCAGTAGCCCTGTAGTAACCACTGAAATAGCATTAAACTCAGCTGCAGGTCTTCTTGACAGTGCATCAGCAACTACATTAGTGATTCCTTTTCTAAAAATCACCTCATAATCATAGCCTATCATCTTGATCACCCAATGTTGTTGAGCTGGAGTGTTAGTCTTTTGATCTAACAGAAACTTAAGACTATGGTGGTCAGTCTTAATCTGGAAGTGCCTGCCCATCAAATATGGATTCCACTTCTTAACTGCAGTCAAGATGGCTAGCATCTCTTTCTCATAGACTGAAAGAGTTTGATGTTTGGTAGACAAGGCTTTGCTAAAATAGGCAACAGGCCTTCCACCTTGACTTAACACTGCTCCAATTCCACCATGAGAGGCATCGGATTCTACCACAAACATAACAGTAAAATCTGGTAAAGCCAATACTGGGGCCGTGACCATGGCCTGTTTGAGCTTTTCCAAAGCTGCCTGAGCTGTTTCATTCCAAGTAAAGGCATTTTTCTTAAGCAATGCTGTTAAGGGTTGAGCAATAGATCCATATCCCTTAATGAATCGTCTATAATACCCTGTTAGTCCTAGGAATCCTCTCAATTCCTTGACTGATGTAGGTGTAGGCCAGTGAACCATGCACTCCACCTTCTTGGAATCCATTGAGACCCCTTGTGCACCAATAATATGGCCTAAGTATTCAATTTGAGATGCGCCAAAGTCACATTTAGAGAATTTGACATAAAATTGGTGATGTTGGAGGACTTCAAAGATGAACTGTAGATGCTGCAGGTGATCTGCCCAATTAGCTGAATACACTAATATGTCGTCGAAAAACACAAGGACAAACTTCCTGAGGAAGGGCTGGAATATGCTGTTCATGATGCTTTGGAAAGTAGAGGGGGCATTAGTAAGCCCGAAAGGCATGACTAGAAACTCATAGTGCCCTTGATGGGTTCGAAAAGCTGTCTTGTGGATGTCTTGCTCGTGCATGCACCTGATGATATCCAGATCTAAGATCCAATTTAGAAAAGTAATATGCCCCGATAAGTTCATCAAGTAATTCTTCCACCAAAGGTATTGGGAATCTATCCTTGATAGTTAGCTTATTGAGCTGCCTGTAATCAATGCACAAGCGCCATGACCCATCTTTTTTCTTGACAAGCACCACAGGAGATGCAAAAGCACTGGTGCTGTTTCTTATGATACCTGCTTCCTCCATTTCAGCTACAATTCTTTCAATCTCATTTTTTTGAACAGTAGGGTACCGATATGGCCTAATTTTGACAGTTTGACCTTCATCAATCAGCTGAATTCTGTGATCTTGAGGCCTTGGGGGTGGTAAACCTTGCGGTACTTCAAACAAGTCAGAGAATCGAGACAGCAAAATCTGCAGATCCTCAGGCAAAGTGGAAATGTCCTTCTCATCGAGTTGCACAGCCATTACCTGTGATGGTTGAGCATCCAGCATCACAAGTGTGCAAGTTCCAGTATGATGACTGCACAATTTGGATGCTTGTCTTTTGGCCATAACCTGCACTGCTCCTGCTACGATTTCTTTTAACCTAGTCTTAGATTCACCCACCGAGAACTGCATTGTCAAATCATTGAAGTCCCAAATAATTGGACCAAGTAACTTCAACCATTGTACTCCTAAAACCAAATCACAGCCTGTTAGGGGTAAGACTAAGAAATCAGTGGTTTGTTTGAAACCTTGTACTTCCCATTCGACTGCCTTGCAACTACTTTGTGCCCACATTTGGTCTCCATTGGCAACCGAGACACTCATACCAGTGACCAATTGTGTTTTACACCCCATCTTCTTGACCAAGGATTGATCAATGAAGTTGTGTGTGCTACCCGAATCCACTAGAATGATAACTTGATAGTGCTTAATGCTGCCCTGCATTCGCATAGTCTGATGGTTAGCAGTTCCTAACAAAGCATGCAAAGATATCACTGGATGCCCTGTGTTGATAGATTCCTCACCCCCTGGATGTTCCATTGTATCCAAGCAGTCTAAGAATTCCTCAGGATCAGTTGACAGTTCTTCTGTATCATTCACAAGCATCTGATATAGCTGAGATCTTACACATTTATGACCAATCCCATATTTGGCTCCACACCACATACATAATCCCCTTCTCCTCCTATCATCCCTTTCTTCTCTGGTAGGTGTTTTGGATAAGGTTCTATTGGTATTGTCTGTCCTCATTGGTGGTTTGTAAGTGTTTAGTGGTGTTTGGTATCTAGGTTGGTTTTGATAGGAAGGGAGAAAATGTTTTGGTGTTGGTAATAAGGCTGGTAATTCTGTTTTTGGTGGAGGTTGATTAATAGTATGGATAGGAGATTGATTGGTTGGATTTTTGTAGGACATATGAGGTTTTCTGGGTATGTTAAACATTAGAGATTCCCATTGTTTTGCTAGGTTGTATGCATGGGTCAGTGTTTTGGGATAGAACAATCGAACAGGGTTAGATATCTCAGGTTTTAGATTGCTTATGAAAATACTCAAGGCATATTCATCAGATAACTGTAACAGATTAAGAGTACTCTCGAATTCTTCATAATAATCATCAACAGTATTGAGATGCTTAAGGCTAACCAAATCAAACATAGGATTGGTAAATTCATTTTCAGAAAAACGAGACTTCATTTCAGTAAGATAACAGTTCCAGCTTACCTCAGAAAGTTTATCATAGCCTTTCATGAACCTCTGGTGCCACTGAAGAGCTTTACCCTCCAAATGCATCATCACCACTCTCACCTTATCATGCTCCTGAGTATTGTCTGCTTCAAAGAACTGGTCAATCTTGAGCATCCAGCCTCTGAAATCATTTCCATCGAAGTGAGGGCATCCCAACTTAGAGAGCTTAGTTTGAGTTTTAAAACCTCCCATCAGATCAGTGTAAGTTGCAGATTTTTGTTTGTCGATGGCAGATCCTCCTTCCATGGAATCACTGCATTGAGGTCCCTTGGAAAACTGGTCGAAACGATGCATCATCTGTTCGAACATAGTTCTCATCTCCACCCCAACACCTTCAAGCCCTATTTGCAGATCATTTCGCAGCTGCCCAGTGGTAACATTCAGCTTCTCGAAATCTTTCTGCAGCTGGTTCACATCCTTCTGCAACCTTGTTGTAACGCCTTCTGCCATGGCCAGGAACAGCAGCTCTGATACCAATGATAACCACCACAAGATTCACTGCAATTTGTCTATGGCAATATGATGAATACCTTAACAACACAGTAAGAACTCTGGAGAAGAAAGGTTAAGGAATATAGAGAGGAAGAGAGATAACAGAAATAAGAGAATTGTCAGAGAAGGAGAATGTTGTTAATCATTTCTTGAATTCCATCGATCTCTGATAGTGTTCAAATACCACTCAGAATTGCTTAGTCAGCAATTCTGTTACAACAGAAAACAAGCAGCAATAACAGAAATAATAAGCAGTAAAATAACAGAAACATAAGCAGTAATGGGCTAGCAGAAATAAGGCCTCAAGTATTTGGCCCGTAACAGTTATTCTTTAGGGTTTTCATGTTTTAGGATTTAAGGTAAAGGCTTTCGTGATTTCTTTCTTTTATTACGTAATTTCCTATTTTTTTACAAACATTTGCACATATGAGTTCATGTTCAAAAAAAAAAAAAAAATTTACTGGGTGAATGAATTAATTTATTGATTTTGATGAATTAATACTTGACTAATGCGTTAATTTTAAAAAAATGAGAGATTAATTCATTTACCATGTAAAGCACTCTTTTCTTTTACAATTATTTATTGAGTTTGGATCATTCTTCTTTGGATCATTTTCTATCTTAAGGTTAATCTAAAGCTGTAAGTTAAATCTTTTGAATCTAAAAGATGTGTTTGATTTATTTTCAATAAACAATTAATTAAAGATAATGATTTATATAATTTATTCATTCTCCTCCTTTTATCTCTTTCATTCAAGTGCAGTCTTTCTTTTCACATACATATATATATATATATATATATATATATATATATATATATATTCACTAGCTTAAGAGATATGACTCCGTGACTGTCACTAATATATTATTTTTATTTTAGGAAAACAAAAAAACTTAGTTAATGAATTAGATTATCTCTATATTAGAGACGACAATGGAAGCCTCCATATTTTGGTTGAGGTATGTGAATTTTTTGGATTTTAAGAAGCATTTTATGTTTCTTGCTTTTCTTGATTTAAGCCTGCATATTTGAGATATGTTGTCTCTATAATGGCACAAGTTTTTTTGAGGTTTCATATTTTTAGTTATCAAATTTCATAGTAATTTTGATTTGCGGTTGTTATGTCGCTGCAATGAGTGAGTTTTTCAATGGGTTTTTCATTTTCGATGTAGTTGAGCAAATTATTTTTTGAATAGTGTTCTTGGTTAAGGATTTGCTAATTTCTTATATTTTACCTATTCAATATTTATATGATGTAGAGGAGATCATTACCGGAGTTTTGGTGAGATTGTTCCTTTGTAAGTATGAAAATATCAGATTGTGATATATTTTCAATATTTTTTCATCTGCAATTTGAAGAAAGGTTCTTAATACTTATAAGAGATTTAATAGATGTAATTTTTATAATGTGCAGCCAATTGTTTCAATAAAGGAGCATAATTATACACCAGATGAACATTATGTTCATACATTACTTTGTGTAAGAATTTATATAAAATCTGAAGCACCCCTATTTTTTTTTTTTTTTTTTTTATCATATTCTCAGTTGATTGTTGGTTTTAGTAGCTGATTTTTTAGAGCAATCAAATATGTTGGTTTAGAAACTGCATGTGTAAACTATTTTGTGGTTCTCATATCCTACACTTGCCATTTGTAATAGACTTTTTACTTTTATCTTATATTTGTGGAAGAAAAGATTGCTAATTCCAAAGCTAAACTTTGATGAGAATGTAGAACTTTTTTTCATGTCAATTCTGGAATTAAACGGTTGCTAATTCCTAAGCTAAACAGTTCTTAGTTTATCTAATCCATTTAAATTATCTTCTTTTTTTTTTTCTACAATTATTTAATTTTTGGTCAGAATTTCCATCTTTTCATTCACTTCGAAGATTTAATGATTATTTCAGTTGAAAATAGATAAATCTCCATGAGCCATCAGAATTGTTATAAAGTTCTAATTAATTTAGACAATGATCAAATTCTTTTTCTTTATTTTCTATAGTTATTTACATCATATTTATTTTTACAGATTTTCATTCTCAAAATTAAATGGATAACTACTATAAACAAAATCAATGATGTAAAAACGTTATCGATCCATTTAATAATTGCTAGCTATTGGTTTATGCCATAATTAATTCAAATATTGGCCGGTTACAAACTTACAATCATTGAAAGTTTTTCTAATTAACATACCAGAGGCTCCAACACTTTATTCTCATTTCATTACCTATTTATATGTTTTATACAATTTACATATCTATTAATTTTTAATTAATTACTAATTATTATGTAACTGTAATTTTGCATTTAACTTTGGAAAGAATTAAAAAAAATTACTTAAGCATCCAAAATTTGGTTAAGTGATTGATGCATGCATGATTTAAATACTACAAAATATAATACTAAAATATTGCACTTAATATATAAACAACTTTTGTATTTAACATCGATGATAATTGTAAAAGACAATATATATATATATATATATATATATATATATTAAGGCAATTTTTTTGTACAAAGAAGACCAAGGTTGACCCCTCTAGATTCATATATATTAAGGCAATATGCTCATATTGATAATTTTTTGATGCCATTTAAGGTAATACCGGGATTACATTTACAAATAAATTCATATTTTTTTTTTCATCAACCCTTTTGGTTTAGCTTCTATTACCACAACTAAAAAAAATAGAAGTGGATCATATTAAATTTTGTGACTTAAAATTTCATCTTTGAATATATGAAATTCGTTCAATCTTTTTGAACTATTACACCGGAACATTTGACTCAATAAATTTTAAGCATGATACAAATTCCTCTTTCCTCATAAAAATAAAAATTAAAAAAACTTTTTGAATTGTAAACATGATTTTAATTAATGGCTTATTTTTTTAAAAATTAATTTTTTTTTAATTTATTCATTTTATTTTAACTAAAGAAAAATTAGTTTTGTTCGTCAAAAATAATTTGCAGTCATAAAGAGTAGTATGAATTGGATTATTACTTTAATGGAGACGAGGTTAATGCTTTAATTTTTTTTTAATAGAAGTAAAGCCATTGAAGATGATTTAATAGTTACAACACCATTGTTATTGGTTATGGAGCAAGAGGGCTGCGAAAAGACTTTTGTAATTCAAGTGAGTTAAATCTTTTCTTTTTTGACATTACTCTTGAATAATTTGTACATTTTTTTTTTTTTAGAAAATAAGGGTGTAATTATTAAGAGAAGCATTTGTAAGTTTTTAAAAAGTTTGTTTGATGCATATCAGTTTTGGATTAATAAATTATGTCATAATTTATTTTTTCGATAATAGGTAAATTTTTTTAAGGATCTTCATATTCTCAATTTTGGGTTATCAAATTTTATCATAATTTTGATAAGATAAACTGTTTGTACAATGGCATAAGTTTTTTAGGAGGTTTTCATGTTTAATTGTCATTACTCATTATGTTTGTAATATATACAAACATGTCTATCAAAAGTTTGATATATATATATATATATATATATATATATTTAAAATGGTTGAATAGTTAGAATTAATGTCGAAGGAATCAATTTGAAAATCGTAAGATTGGAGCTTTCAAAAGCAGCTTCCTTATCGTCATTTTTTAGCGCATATATAATTTCCAATAATTTTATCATAATCTTTTATTAGATAAGATTCATGACAAATTAATAGTACTAAGTCAGGTGAACGAAATTTCTAAGGAACATTATTATCCTTCTAGCACAGTTGTGGGTCCTCTATACTTCAATTCAAACCATACCAGTTTCATTGAGGTTATTGGAAATTATACTTTTCTATAGTTTCATCTCATGTGAAATTTTACTTCTCTTTTTCCTTTTTTGTCGATATGTCTTGATATCTTGGTCGATCACGTGTTACGTTAATATATATAATATATATTTTTTTCGTTTTATAAAGATGAAAAATTCTCTCCTAATTATTAGGGCGACGAAAAATCAAATTATCATTATATTTAGTTATATTTTTTTTTTTTTTTACTTTTTTTTTTCAAGTGTAGGATAACTTGAAGAGGTTGTGGTTTTTTTTTTTTTTTTTTTTTTTTTTTTTATTTTATCAATTGTAGCTATCCCTTCACCACCCCATGGGATGGTCTATCAGGTTCATAACTTTCAATTATAAGAAAATTTTTTTCTTTAATCAGTCATGAATTTTTTAGGACAATATTATTACAGCTTGCCAAACAAAGGCTAAGAGAAAAAAGAAAAACATGTATTACGTACTGGCATAAAATCTACGATTGGATTCAAAAAAGCGAAGACCTCGGGCAATTTGACGAATAAAAAATTACTCGAAAAAAGGGCAGAATTAAAACAAATGCAGATCAAATTAAAAGTATTAAGCATAACAAAACTTTTTTCTTAGAGATAATTTTGATTGATTTATTAATATATATGTTTTTTGATATAAGGAAAAAAAAAATGAAGAAAGGAAAATAAGGCAGACTAAACAATAATTTTATTTAAATATTAATATAATTATTGTTTTAATAATAAATAGTATTATTTTAAGTATTTAATATTAATATAAATTTTTAGTATTAAATATTATTATTTGAAATATCAATATTTTAATAATAAATAATAAATAATTTTTAATTTTTTGATATTTATGTTAATATTGCTATTTGAAAAAAGTAATTTTTCATGAGAATAACCAAACAACAGAAAATATTTTTTATTAAGTCATCCAAACATCATAAAATCTATATTTTTTCCGAAAAATTTTCACATTTTTCAAAAAATATTTTCTGAATAACAATTTATGTGAAACAAACGGACGCTTAAATTTCAATCTAGAAACCTAAATTATGAAATGAGAAATTTCGTAAACTTAATGCTTATTAAAAAATCATTTATTTCTTTTGTTTTAGAATTAAAAAATAATTTAAAAAAAAAAATTAAGAGAATAATAAAGTTTATTAAATATGTGTCGACATTCTGTTAGATCAAGTTTTGATTATTGTAGAGTTCGCTATTTTTCTATACTCGAAAAACAACTTAAAATTTTCATAATAAATGTCTAAAGCCTATTGATATATAATTACTAAACCTTTTTGCAACTAATTATATCTATCAGCAACCATTCAAGCCATCTAACAAATTCCTAAAATATTGAAGCAAAAAGTTAAGGAGATGGCTTTTATGTAATTACTAGTGTTTTAATCCTCGCGTTACTTCGGTTTTATTGTCACTGATAATATATTGAATACGATTATAACACACAAAAAACATGAATTTAGAGTTAAAATTGAATTATTATGACAAACTATGCAAAATATCCTAACTTACAGACAACTTTTAAAGTTAGGTATAAATATAAAATAACACAAATATATCACGAATACATAAATCTAATTCATTATATGTAAAAAAAAATTAAGATAAATATCAAATTTTAATTTATTTAGATTATATTAATATCCATAATTTCTATTCATATTAAGAAATAAAAAAAATAAAAAAATAAAACTAACAACTATAATACAACAACTCATAACTTATAATATCATTTAACGTAGTCTTTTTTACTATTTAATCATCATAATATCTTTTCTTTTGATTACACCAAAAGTTTAAAAAAATTACTTACATAAACTCATCTCATCTCATATTATTATTCAATATTTTAATTTTTATCAATATAATAATTTTTTATTCGATAATATATAAATCAAAAAATTATTATTAGCTTATTTTTCAAAATAAAAATAAAAATAAAGAATCAATTATTATACAACACCTGACACAAAATTAAGAGTTATTCGAATAGTGTCACACACGAACGTGTCAAAATTTATATAAACGAATTATTAACTTGTCAAAATTTTTATAAATATATAATAACTTGAATACAATGATCACACAAAAATAATACAAACAAGATTCGAATGCACGAATTTTTCTCTCATTTTTCTCTTTCCTTCTTCTCTCTTTTCCTTTCCTTTCTTTCCTTCTTTCTCTTTCTCTTTCTCATTCTTTCTTTTTCTTTCTTTCTTTTTTTTCTTTCTTCTATCACAATCTCAAAAAAAAAAAAAAATTCTTACAGAATTACCCTAAATTGGATAACTAATTGAGAAATTACCCCTCAATTGGTTATCCAATTGAGGGGATTACTTTTATTGGTAATGGTTATTCAATTGAAGGAATTACTTTTATTTATTTTATTAGTGTTTGAATCCTCGTGTTACTTCAGTTTTATTGTCATTAATAATAAATTGAATACGATTATGACACAAAAAATAAATTTAGAGTTAAAATTGAATTATTATGACAAACTATACAAAATATCACAACTTGAGGACAACTTTTAAAGTAAGGTATAAATATAAAATAACACACTTACATCATGAATACACGAAACTAATTCATTATATGTAAAAAAAAAATAAAAAATTAAGATGGATATCAAAATTTAATTTATTTAGATTATATTGATATCCATCATTTCTATTCATATTAAGGGAATATATATATATATATATATATATATATATATATATATAAACCTAACAACTATCATATAATAACTTATAACATCATTTAACATAATTTTTTTTTACTATTTAATCATCATAATATTTTTTCTTTTGATTCAACGCCAAAAGTTTAAAATAAATTACTTACATCAACCTTCTCATATTATTATTCAATATTTAATTTTTATCGATAATTTATCAATACAATAATTTTTTTATTCAATAATATAAAAATAAATAACTAATCATTATATAACACGTGACAAAAAATTAGGAGTTATTTGAATAGTGTCATGCACGGACATGATATGAAAAAATAACTAAAATACGACACGACACGAAAAAATAATATGACCATGACATGAATACACGAACGTGCCGAAATTTATATAAAACGAACTTGATACAAAATTAGAAGTTATTTGAATAATGTCAATTAGATCTGATAATTTTGGAAACCGATGCAAACACGACACGAAAAAAATAACAAAAACACAATAAAACACGAAAAAATAATACTAACACGAATGGACAAATGCACAAATTTATTAAAATATATATAATACGAATTATTTATCAATACAGTAATTTTTTAATTCAATAATATAAGAACCAAACAATTAATATGATCTTATTTAAAAAAATTAAAGAACCAATCATTTGACACATGACACAAAATATGGAGTTATTTGAGTAGTGCAAATTAGACTTGGCAATTTCAGGCACAACATGATTATAGACAGGAACACGACACAAGAAAAATAACTAAAATACGACATGATATGCGTCAAAATTTTTATAAAACGAATTATTACCGTATCAAAGTTTATATAAATATATAATAAATTGAATACAATTATGACACAAAAATAACACAAACATGATATGAATACACGAATATTTCTCTCATTTTTTTTCTTTCCTTCCTTCTCTTCTTCTATCACAATCTAAAAAAAAAAAAAAAAAAGACAATAATGCTTACAAAATTACCCCCAATTTGATAACTAATTGAGAAATTACCTCTCAATTGGTTATCCAATTGAGGGGATTACTTTTACACTACAAGAGTACAAACTTTTACTGACGAAATTTTTCGTCGGTAAAAGTCTGTATTCCGTCTGTAAAGCCTTTTACCAACGAAAATATCCATCGGAAAATTTCGTCGGTAATACTTAAGTCGATGATACTATATCCATCGGGAATAAAAATTTCGTCAGTAAAAGTATTATCGACGAATTTTTTTTGATGGAATATTCTATCAAAAAAGACAATACTGACGGAATATTTCGTCGATGAATTTTATTACCGACGGAATATTCCGTCAGTGATTAGTGTTTTGGATTAAAAAAATAAAATTTTAATTTAATTGATTTTTTATAAATAAATTATTATTTTAATTTTTTAAAATATACCAAAATATATTGTTATTTGTCATAAAAAATAAAGTAAATTATCAACAAATATTTTAATAAATTACAATATTATTAAAAAATATAATAATATTCAAATGTCCAAGTTGGCAATAAAAAAATGCCGAACACTGGGTACTGCTGCCATCAGCGTCACTATCTACGTCGCCACTACCTCCGGCACCACTTCCTCCCACACCACCTCCAACAGCACTGACTCCAGCACCACTGTCTTCGACAACACCGACTCCAACAGCACTAACTCTAGTAGCACTGGTTCCAATCCCGCCTAATCCAACTGCTAGCTGTGACTGCAGCAAATGTGCGAACATCGTAGTCCACGTAGTAATGAAATTCTCAATTCTCGCCATTTGCGTAAAAAGTTGCGAAACATCGGACCTCAATGCATTATACCTGTTTTTGGGCTGAGCTACTGGCGGCTGCTGTACAGTACTAGGACCACATGGAGTATAACTGGCTGCATCTGAACTTTGCTGACTACCGGGTGTATCAAAAACCCATAAACATGCGTCCGCGTAGTCTCAATGCCCCCAATAGCATTAGACCAGGACTGAGGATCAAAATCTGGATATGAAGAGGTATCGTTCCCATATTTTTGCTGCAACGAGGCAGTATAGTTTTCCTACAATCACAAATATTTAAATATAAACAATTAATATGTGACACTGTAATGAATATGTACATAAACAATTCAGTAATATAATCAATTAATGTAATATAAAAAGTATTGATTTAGTTAAATACTTACACTAATAGTTTTAGACTTGTTGTCTACGTAATCACCTTGACCCTTTGCATGTTTATGGGTTTTGTTAAATAGTTCCAGGAAACTCACGTCGCGCTGCAACTCTTGTGACTACAGATTAATAAATTTTTTTAAAATGTTGTTAATAAAAGAAAATATTCACATATTTTATAGAATAATACTTTTAAATAATAAATTGCAAAGAAAATAAATCCTACTATCCTGTAACTAGAAAAGGAACTGATCATCTAGTGTGCTTGGTAATGCTTCCATCCTTCTCTATGTTCCTATTACCCTTGGCCTTTCGGGACCTATTTTTCCAAGTGTTAGTACTCCAGACGTTGTTAATAAGTTGATCCCAAATATCGACTGCTATCCAATCACACTTGTAAACCTTGCAATCTTCTATTCTCGTCGTCTGAAAGAAGGCCAAGGAATTTTTGCTCTCATAATTCAACATGCCTTTGAATCGATCCTTTCATGTGACCTCCCATAATTTTCTAACCAGTGGTGTTTGCTCGGGAGACCGCTGCCATTTTCCCAACAATGAGACAGTTCGAATTAATATATAATATTAAAGATAATTAAATTATAATATGACTCTTAACCAAATCATACCTGAAATAAAGTCCATATAAAATGTTTCACGTCAGCATGTATCTTTGACCAAATAGGCCATGGTCTGTTATAGTGTTGTCTGATCAATGAGGCAATGGTCGATTTTACACAACTCTCCATGAAAGTCCTAAAATAAACGATACATGTCAGTCAACAATAATTTATTTGTTACTCAAAAAATGGAATTATCATAATGTAATTAACTTACGTGTTTTGAACAATTGATAGTCGAAAACTGTCATCCGGATTACTCGGTGTCGGTAATCTTTTCGTCCGACCTCTAACCCATTTTCTCTGCTCAGTGAGAGTACTACGAGGCTGCGAAGAATGTGATGAAGGTACCTTTGACTCCTGCCCAGTGACATCATCCGTGAAATATTTCAGTGCTGGCTCATTGACGAAATACTGCGAAATGTCATCCAGTGCTGGGGTAGTCAATGGTACTGCGGGATCCACATGAGTCACTGGAAAAGATGTCAGGCGAAGCAGTGCTGAGGGACCCAGTGGGGAGGGAGTCGATGAGGACGAACGTACTGTGGAGGGAGCCAGTGCAGAGGGAGTCGGTGGGGAGGGAGCCGACCTAGGCGGCAACTGTGGTGTAAAAGGCCCTGAGGACAATCCTTGAGATGTTTTGAAAGCATCCCATACTGAACCACATTATTTTTTTGTAGTTTTACGCCCTCCTTGTATTTTATTTGTAACACGAATAATATGAAATTTATCAGTAAATATATATATGAATAGAATATATTATTTAACAGATCATGCACATATAAAATGATTAAAAAAATATTAACTTTCTAATCATTATCATTCTCGTCATTCTCATCAGCATCATTGTCATCGCTGTCTTCATAATCTCCTTCTACATCTTCATCTTCATCTACCTCTTCATCATCATCATCTTCTTCTTCTTCTTCTTCTTCTTCTTCTTCTTCCTCATCATTTTTTTCTTTATTTGTTCTCAGAACATTAATGTTTACTTCTTCGAAATCACCATGAACTAAATGTCGAGAATTGTCAAGATCTTCTGAATATGGTATAATGGTGGAATAGGTACATCCATTTTTTGATAAACCCCTTGGTTTAGATCAATTATTTCTCCTGCACGAGATCCAATGTCAAATCTACTCCTAGCCTTTGTTTGAACACAACCTACCAATCTCGACGTTCTCTTATATTCGATGGTTAAGAACTATAATACACTTGTTGACATTGATGAGCTAAAACAAAATGTTTATTACTAGCAAGTATTGACCTATACTTTATTTCAACAAGCCCATTATGAGGATCTACTCAAATTCCTTTATTCGTATCAAACCATTGACATTTAAAAAGTACAACCCGATTTCCCACACTAGAATATTTAAACTCCACAATATCTAACAATATTTCATAAAAGTCATGTGAAGAATCGTTATAACAGTTGCATTTCACGCATACATCGCTATTCATGGTTTTTCGATTTTGTCCATAATCTAATGTATGAAACTTGTAACAATCAACGAAATATCCAGAGTAACACCAACCCATACGTCCTGAACCATGAGATAACTCAACTATATGAGAGTTATATTGAATTGAACCTTGCTGAACCTATGAACAATAACGGAAAACAATATGAGATTCAATATCAAATTGTATCAAACAATATTAAACCATTAATTATTTCTTTATCAACCCATTAATTATTTCTTTCACTTACATATTCTTTAAAGCATTTTGTAAATCTAGCTGCACGGACTTTCTCCAACTCTCCATCACTAATGTTTGGTGCATCGATTTTCACTATCTCATCAAACACCCTAAAAATTAATTACAGAATGAGTTACACTATATTTATTATATAATGTAATGTCTAAATATATAATTAAGCAACGATAAATCTCTTATTCAATATAAGGTATGACTTCATCGCAATTCATTAAAACATATAATTCAGCTGTATCATACTCATCGTGCTTTAAGTAACGAGCCTTTATTTTTTTCGGACCAAAAGATTTCCCTGAATGTGTGAAAATTGAGAGTCGTTCCATCGGATCGACATCTACTCCATCATCATTTCGGGGCACCCGAGTAAATATTGTTTCAACATTTGGTTCAAAACATAAGGCGCAGAATGATGAAATTTCTTCCATTATATATGCCTAAACTATTGACCCTTTCCCCATATTAGATTTTTCACTTTTCTCTTTAGATGATGTAAAACCCAAAGAATAATAAACGAATATTAAATTAGCAAATGTTCATTTCAATAGAGTAAATAATCAATAAATTACGTACATCATTTAGTACCTTTCGAATGGATACATTCATCGATAATGGACTGGTCCACCATCTTTTGCCTCATAAGGTAGATAAATAGGCAAATGTTCCATTGAATCAAAAATGTAGGAAGAAATATTTTTCCAACTTGCAAATGGTTTGAACAATATTGGTTTCCAACAAATCCATCTGGTCGACATGGATTTCTGTAGAGCGTAAGTCTCTGAAAAAATGAGATAGCTTTGTAATTGCATACCAAATTGTGTTAGGTACCAAATCTCGAAAAGCAATTGGAAGCAATCACTGCATAAAAATATGACAATCATGCCATAAAACCTCTCATCAACTATATTTTTAAAATGCCCAATATTGGAGGCAAATCTATTGAGAAGTCGTAATTCTTTTACCCATGCACAAACTCTTTTTTTATCTTCCCTGTTTAATGTGTAACTGGCTTTAGGCTTGTAGGTTTTTCCATTGCTTTCCACCAATTCTAATTTCGACCGTCTGCAAAGCAATGATAAATCCATTCCAGCCTTTATATTGTCTTTTGTTTTGCTCTTGACATCCATCATTGTGTTGAACACGTTATCAAACACATTTTTCTCAATATGCATCACATCCAAATTATGCTGAATGAGATTGGTATGCCAATAAGGTAACTCCCAAAAAATACTCTTTTTAGTCCAATTATGACATTCCCTGAATCCAATCAACTTCGGAATGCAATCTATCATTTCCATAATTGCCTCACCGGATAATCGCTCAATTAGAGAGTCATGCTCAACTCTTCGTTCTAAAAGGATGATTTAAATTCAAGAACTATCGATGACAATAAAAAAACATGGTTTCTTGCCATAATGCAATCTGAAATAATTAACTTCTTCCATACAATAAGGACAAGCTAATCGTCCATGTGTGCTTCATCCTGATAACATGCTGTAAGCAGGGAAGTCATTAATCTTCCATAATAATGCAGCTCTTAATACAAAATTTTCTTTCCTATACCCATCATAAGTCAGAACACCATGATTCCACAATAATTTCAAATCATCTATCAATGGTCTGAGGAAAACATCAATGTTCTGTGATGGACTATTCGGATCCGGAATTACCATATTAAGAAACAAATATGGTTGCTTCATATACATCCATGGTGGTAAATTATATATACAAAGCATTACCGACCAACAAGAGTACGGTTTCACTCCATGAGTAAACGAACAAAACCCATCTGCACACAAACCCAATATGACATTTCGAGATTCCACTGCAAAAGACGGATGCGTACTATTGAAGTCTTGCCAAGCTTCACCATCAACAAGGTGAATCAACACTCTATCATCCCTTCGGTTATGCGCATGTCATGTCATATTCTCAGCTGTTACCATTGACATATATAATCTTTGAAGTCTTAGAATCAGTGACAAATAACAGAGAATCTTATAAGGAATTTTTTTTGACTTTCTAACACTTGATTTGCTTGGTTTATATCGAGGATAGCCACTTATGGAACAAAATTCTAAGTGGACCGAGTCATTATAAAACAACATGCAATAGTTGTTGCATGTATGTATCGTCAGATAGTGAAGTCCAAATTTGGCCATCTTTTTCTTCATTCGGTAAAAATTATTAGGTAAATTATCATTTTTTGGCAACATCCCTTTTATCTTAATCATCAAACGATTGAAACATGATTCGCTAATGTTAAATTTGAACTTCACATTTAACAATTATGACACAGTAGATAAAGTTATCTGTTTTGTACATCCTGACCACAACGGTTCTTCTGCTTCGTTCAACAAAGAATAAAAGTTTCTTGAACTTAACTTCGGTTGATCATCTTGAACCATTGTCTCATCAACGTTTTAATTACCACCTAAATTGAGATTCGGATTTAGAGCATCCATAACTATTCTGGCATAAGGATTATCTCTTTCAACATCACTTCTCGTCTCAACTTCATCATTATGCATCCTTGATGACTGAACTTGATGACTTTCACTATGTGCATACCTGATAAGTGCTTAATTTCATATATTTTCCTATTTAATTTTCTTATACTTTGTGCTTTGATTCTTAAGTTCCTTGACGTTTGACTAGGTTTTTATGCTTTTTAGGTATTTTGGAAGAGATGAAGTCAAAACATGTCAACTAGGATGTTAAAGAGCCTACAAAATCACAATCACAAGATTGAAAAAGACTTGTCAAAAAGATCAAATTCTTGGTGCAAAGCAAGAAGGCAGATTTGACCTCCGGAGCTTGTTGCTAAGAAAACATGATGTTAGATTCTTTATTCGAATAAACTTCCTGCTTGACTTTTGAAGATAACTTGAATACCTTTCCAATGATATATCATGAGCCCAAATTGGATAGAAATGGTTATCCAAATCATCATTGGAATATCACTCTAAACAACTCTGGCGACAGAAAAACCCTAGCCGCAAATCCCTCTTTAGAACCATGAGAGCCCTAGCCATAAATCACTTTTGAAGCCCTAGTTGCTGCCTATAAATAGGGGAACAAGAGGGAGAGCTGCAACACACATTGTTCATATTATAGTAGTCAGATTTTATTGTTTTCTTGGAGAGTTTGAGAGAGCAAGAAGCTGAATAGTCAATATTCTTCTTCTTTTTCTTCTACATTCTTTTAGTTTCTTCTTATTTTCTTTTTAGTTTCATGTTTATGTTAACAATGCCTATGCTATGCAAAATTTATTTTCGGTTAAGGGTGATTTCAAAGCCCTAGAACATGTTGTGTAATTGATTTTCAGATTCTATCTATCATTAGTTTTCTATCAAAGTTGCTTATGTTCTTCCATAAAAATTGTTCATGATGTTGTCTTGATTTATTTAGGCTGCAAACTAGATATATCTTGATAATTATCTAATGCTAGTTTAAGAGACTTGATATGTAAGTGTCTAGCTTTCCTATTCATAAGTGGCAATTTGTGATTAATGATTATGGCCAAGTTTTTGATAATTGCAAAATGGAACATTACCTAAGTTAAACAATTCATGTTTATGCTTTTCTTGCTAGATCAACCTATCTTTCTCATCATAAAGCTTCTATCAAATTAAATTTAAAGATGTTTATCCTAGGTTGTTTGGTACTTAGAGATTAAATAGTGGCGTTTGTCCTATTTAACGACGAACTAAGAAAGGATTAGGGTAACATGGGAGGTTGTTATCTACGGTTAATAATTTTGATAGTTAATTGATATTTAAAGATCTGAAATTGATTCTCAATTATATCTAGTGGTGGAGAATGACCTCTTAACCATATTTTTTTCATATTTGATTTCTTCTTACTTACTTGCATTCTTATTTTTTTGATTTGCTTTACTTAAAACTATTTCAAAAACCCCTTTTTCTTTTATTTTCCTTGAACTGAAGTTATAAACTAATAAGGCCTCGTTTAGCATTGCTTCTGGCACAGCTTTTGAGGTCAAAAGCTGCTTTTCACCGCAAACGCAATGCTAAACAGATAAAAAAATTTGGCTTATGCTGTTGAAACCATGGTTTGAAAAGCCAAACCAAAAAGCCAAAAAATATAGCTTTTGGGCTTTAAAAGCTGGCTTTTGGATAAAATGACTTTATTATCCTCACATCTCTACACTTTTATTATTTTAAACATATCTTTTTTTGACATTTCAATTTCCTACAACACTTTTTCACAGCAATACTAAACACTTAAAAGTTTTTAAACCACACTTTTTCACTACACTTTATAAACACACTTTTTTCAACTCAAGCTTTTTCCAACCCAAGCTTTTTCCAACAGCAATGCTAAACTAGGCCTAACTAATAAATTAAAACCCAATCCCTAAGGACTCAACCCTTGCTAGCTATTATACCTAACAATTGATCTTTTTAGTGCAAGGATTAAATAAGATACGCTTGATAACTCTATAAATAGAGTTATTTTATCAAATTTTGTGCTTTTAAAATAGCTAAGTCCTTGTAGTTTAAACTATTAATGTATTATTTTTAGTTATTTTTATTTAGTTTTATTTATTTATTTTATGTTTAATTTTTGTTATTAATACAATGTCTTTAGTAGTTTTGTAGAGTCCTAAAGCAAGAAGGATAGATTCAATTCATATATGGAAAGTCGAAGCTGGAGGCAGTTACTTAGCCACAAAGTTTCCCTTCTTCAGGCTTTTTTTAAGAACTCTATAAATAGGAATAGGACTTTTTTTTAGACTTTCTTAGTTTTTTGCTTTAATTTTCTGAAGAGGAGAGCAGCCATCACAACCTTGCAAGGAGCTAAGAGCAATTTTGGATACTAGAAGACTGAAGATCTGACAACCTTTAGTTTTCTTTTGTTCCTTAATCTTCTTTTATTCTTTTGTAATATTATGTTGGTGAAACTCCTTTGCTTAATGTTTTCAATGTTGAGCATGAACTAAATTCCTTTTCTAGGATTGCAATGGAACTCAAAACATAGTTTGGATTATTTTATTCTCTAGTTTGATTTAATGATATTTGAGTTGTTTATGCGATCTTGTACTTAATGCTTTTAATTGCTTGATCACCAATTAAACTGATTTGTTAACCCAAATACAACTTGGAAAAGGGAGTTTAGTGTTAGACATGGATTGCATAACACATGTTTCATATTCATTTATTATGATAAATTGATTTGCATGTAGGATAGGAATACACTTACGTGTCATGTGTAATCAAAGTTAGAGTCTAAGCTTAATGAGTTCTTCTTTAATTCAATTATCATAGGAATATAGTTAATTGGTTAAGAAGGATATTTTTATAAGACCATCGGAATATCCTTATAAATAGATTAGAACTCTAGGTTAACAACTCAAGATCATTAATCAAGCTAAGAGGGTAGGAGACGTTCAAGCGAAGTGTTGAGGGAAATTGTAACCCTAGGCTTTTCACCATTGAATTAAATCCTAATTTTTATTTGCTTTCTTTGTTTATTATTTTTCTTTAATTTAGTTTCAATTCACAAATTTTTAATTAATTATTTGGATAAGATTAAGCTGTTTTAATTTTAGTATTTAACGAAATTAATAGCAATTCCTCGTGAGTTTAACACTCTAATTCCATTCTATTATTTGTTTGCGATACGTGCACTTGCATAGTAAAATCTGACAATAAGTTTTTGGCACCGTTGCGAGGGAATTGTTTTATTATTTTTGTTTATATTAATACAAAGCATTCTTAGTCTTAATCCAAATTTTCTTTTTCTTATTTTTAGGTACTATTGGTTGTTGAATGCGGAGATCTAGAAGTTTCGAACTTGTCCCGTTTGATTCAGAATAGGAAAGAACTTTTTATCGACATCAAAGGGATAATTTACATGTCGCAACTAACAACCATACAATCTTTGAAGGCGAAGATACAAGAACCTTGCACGATTTTGCTGTCCCTCTCGTGCAAGGACCGTATTCAAGTATTCAAAGACTTGCTATTCAAGCCAATAATTTTGAGATCAAGCCAGCCATCATAGATGATTCAACATTTAGTACAGTTTGGGGGATTGCCTAATGATGATCCGAATACTCACATTAGGAATTTCCTGGAAATTTGCGATACTTTCAAGCATAATGGAGTTTTAGACGACGTCATCAGATTAAGACTCTTCCGTTTCTCACTTCGAGATAAGGCCAAGAGTTGGTTAAATTCACTCCTAGCTGGCTCTATTACTACATGGGATGACTTGGCTCAAAAGTTTCTAGCCAAATACTTTCCTCCGGCCAAGACCGCAAAGATACATAATGATATCACATCATTTATGCAATTTGATTCTGAATCACTATATGAAGATTGGGAGAGATTCAAGGATTTACTTTGAAGATGCCCTCACCATGGATTACCCAAATGGCGTCAGGTGCAAACATTCTATAGTGGATTGTTAGGACCACTTAGAATCTCTATTGATGTCACTGTAGGTGGAGCATTAATGGGAAAATTACCTGATGAGGCTTATGATTTGCTTGAAGAGATGGCACCTAATAATTATCAATGGCCATCAGAAAGACTTTTACCAAGGAAAGTTGCAGGGATTCATGACTTGGATACAATGAGTACCATAAATGCCCATATAGCTGTATTAGCTAAGAAATTTGATACTGTAAGTGTTCATGCCGTCCAAAGCCCATTTGTAGCTTGAGAATTATATGGAGAAGGACATACCAGTGATAGTTGCCCAACCAACTCTGAATCAGTGAAATATGTTCGAAACTATAACAGACAGCAAAACAATCCTTATTCCAACAATTACAATCTGGGTTGGAGAAATCACCCAAACTTTTCATGGAATAATAATCAAGGGCCTTCATCCTCTGCTAAACTAGCAATCTCTGTTGGGTTTCCATCACAAGCCCGTGTTCCTATTCCATAAAAGAAGATATCATTAGAAGAGATGTTTACAAAGTTCATGGCTAGTTAAGAAGTGACAAATCAGACTCATGCAGTGCCATTTCAGAGTCAAGCGGCAGCACTTAGAAATCTTGAGACACAAGTGGGCCAGCTTGCTAATGCAATTAACAATCATCCTAGGGGATCTTTTCCAAGTGATACTGAAACCAATCCTAGGGGAGATGGAAAAATTGCAAAGCCATCACACTTAGGAATGGAAGGGAGATAGAAGAGGAAATCAATAAGCCAGAATTGCCAACCAAGCCTTTTAATGAAAAAGATATGGTGGAACAAGAAGTTGAAAAGACTCAAGAAAAAAAGAAGCAATGTTATCCATCACCACCCTTTCCTCAGTGCTTTCAAAAGCACAAACTTGACAAGCAGTTTCAGAAGTTTCTTGAGGTATTTAAAAAGCTCCATATTAATATACCTTTTGCTGAGGTATTGGAACAAATGCCAAAATATGTCAAGTTTATGAAAGACATATTGTCCAAAAAGAGGAAATTTGGTGAATTTGAGACTGTTGCACTTACTGAAGAGTGTAGTGCTATCCTTCAAAAGAAACTTCCAACAAATCTCAAGGATCCGGGAAGTTTCACCATTCCATGCACAATTGGAAATCAGTTCATTGGTAGAGCCTTATGTGATTTGGAGCAAGCATAAGTGTGTCATCTATTCACATGCCATGTCATCTAGGTCATGCCATGTCATCCATTCACATGCCCTGTCATCTAGATTATGCCATGTCATTCATTCACATGCCATGTCATCTAGGTCATGCCATGTCATTCACTGATATGCCATGTCATCTAAGTCATGTTGTATCATTCATTCATATGCCATGTCATTCATGCATACACCATATCATTCACATGCCATATCATTGTCATGCCATGTCGTTCATTTATGTGCCATGTCATTCACATGCCATATCATTCATTCACATGTCATGTCATTTAGTTTATGCCATGTCATTCATTCGTGCGCCATACCATTCATATGCCATATATTTTATTCATATTCCATGCCATTTATTATTTTCGCTAGGTCATTTAATTTTGTCATGTCATAATAAATTGCTTGCCATACCATGTTAATCATGCATGTTATACATTCATGTTTTAATGTTAATTTGCACATTCATAATCATCTAGCCTTTTGAAAATTGACATTTTTTAATAAAATAAGGCAATACCCCCGAGTTATTATAATTCATGAATTCTTCTCAAGGTTGCCAGGGAGTCTTCATCAACTATATTAACAAAGGAATACCCTTTTAAGAAAGGATGATTACGGAGATTTCCAAAAACAATAAAAAAACCTATATTTTACCGATTTGCCGGGGTTATAGGAAAGTTTTGGAATAACAATCCGGATCATTCTTGAACAAAAACAGGATTGTTTTCAAAACGAGAATTATTTTCTAATACCAAATCTAGAATCGACTTTTCACCGAGACTCGAGATAACACATGACTAATAAGGTACCGTTTTATACGGGCGTTGTGGGGGTGTTAATCCTTCCTCACACGTAACCAACTCCCGAACCCGCACTTGTTTTCTCTGGTTCAAAGCGCAGACTTTGAAATTGGTTTTAAAATGTTTTAATTAATTTTAAAATATTTTTCAAAAACTGGTTTTAATAGGTGGCCGATCACACCTAGCCAAAAACATTTGTGGCCACTCTATTTCTTTTTCGAGGTTGTTTTCATACCATCAACCCTTCAAATAGAGGAATTAAGTCATCTTTTCCTCTCTTTTTTTCAATGTCACATCTCTTTAACGAGGCCAATTGTCGTGCGATGAGGCGTTCCCGACCTTTTAATGTGGTTGCGATAATCCCTTCTTCCCATCTTATTTGCATCACTCCATTGTCCAAAAACCATGACCACTCATTTTCACTAGCAAACATAAAAACTCAAATACAAAGAAACAAAAATAAAAACAAATCATACACACAAGAAATTAAATCCATTTGCCATTTCTATCTTTTTTTTCTTCAGAAACTCAAATATATGAAAGAATAAGAGAAGAATACAAACTCATTAAGTATAAAGGAATTCAAAATTTCAAGCATCAATGATTTTGAAGATTTTGTATCTCAACCCAAGTAAACCCAAATTCATATCTCACATTCCTACTAAAATCCCTATTCATCTTAAATTTTAAAAACCCATAAATCCGTGAAATCTAATGTTCATTAATTTTTTGTTACTTTTAATGGAAATTAAAATTAATTTCAGTTGAAAACCCTTACCCAATAACCTGTTAAAACCCAAACCACTCATCATCAAAAACTCGCAAAACCCGAAGCACCTGAAATTTCATAAGATGAAAGGAAACACAAGGAAGACCAACAACTAGAAGAAAAAAAGGATAAAAGAAAAGAGAGAGGGCTCGTGGAGAGAGAATCTGAGTGGAAGAGAGGAGAAACATTCAATGAGGGAAGGGTGAGGGTGACCAAATTTGGTTTTTACTAGTAACTTTGGCAATAAAGATCATATCTACTAGAAGGAAGAAGAAGAAGATACAAATTTTTTTTAAAAGAAAGGAAAAAAAAAGAATGAAAGGAAAAAGAAAAGAGCCTCTCCTTGATCTTGATCTTCATGGTTATATGCCATGGCTAGAAACAATGGAAGAAAAAAACTGTAAGAAGAATTGAAAGCACGAAAAAGAAAGAAAACAAATATCAACATTTTATTTTATCATGTGAGAGACATGTGAGTGTTTGGCTCCTATGTGTCATTTCTATTTTGGTATTTCAAATGCCACACCAGGTGACATTTGGAAAAAGAAATCTTTTTATTTCTTTAAACATTAACATCAATCATGTGACTACACGTGACATGTTTTCAGTTAAACTTTGATTTATTTATCAAAAAATATTAGATAGAGGGTTAATTGGTTCAAATAAAAGAATAAGGGCTTAAATGACACTTTTTGTATATGTGGAGAGCTTATTTTATCATTATGATAAAGGAAAAAGCTTGACTTTGGAAGATAGAGAAAGTGTTTCTCGACTACCTAGGTCTTAGTATCTAGTCCCCAAAGGGGTCAAGTATCAAGGGTCTATACATCCAATCCAAAAGACATGTCTATTAGATGAAGGAAGACCTATGACTTATAAGCACAAGTTCCATCCAATCTCTTTCCAATGTGGGACATGTGACATTCTCTTCCACCTAATTGTTCAATGCCCTCTTTGCATTGGCTCTTTCACTCATAGAGGAAAGGGACCTATTTTGATCTTAACCTACCTTCACTCTGGTATCTCTCATGGTGGCTCACATTAGTGAAGAGTTGGGTAGGCTCTGATACCACTTGTCATGGGTCCAAACATCCAGCCCAAAGGACATGTCTATTAGGTGCAAGAAGACCCATGGCTTATAAAAGCCCAAGACTCATCCTATCTTTTTCCAATACGGATCCATGAAATTTTCAAATTGAGGTCCTCTAACAATATGTGGTTCACAATGAGCCAAGTGGATAGTATTTGAAAGTCTTCTAGAGCCCCAAGACGTGAAACCTTTCCTAGTGGTCAACAGACCTTCACAAGGGTGGTTCTCACGGGTCCACATATCTAGCCCAAAACATGTCTACTATGTGGAATAAGACCCATGACTTATAAGCCCAAGACTCATCACATCTCTTTCTAATATGATATCTGTAACATTCTCCTCCATCCAGTTATTCAACGCCTTTGTTGCGCTGGCTCTTTCTCCTTTAGAAAAGAGACACACACCTTGGTCTGGACCTACCTCGACCTTGGTATCTCTCATGGGGGGTCCATATTAGTGAAGAGTTGGGTAGGCTCTGATACCGCTTGTCTTGAGTTCACGCATCCTCCCCAAAAGACATATCTATTAAGTGGAGGAAGACATATAACTCATAAGCACAAGACCCATCCGATCTCTTTCCAATATGGGAACCGTGACACATTGAATGAGATAACTCGATCTTTTGGGGGAGAAGTTTACTTTTTATTAGGGTAGGTCAATTTTTGTTCCCCTTCTATATATACATAAAAGTTTACATTACAAGCACCGAGAGCTTATTGGAGTGAATTCTCGTGGGTGGTTCCGCTTTAAGAAAGTCTAGGATTTTATTTCTCCATTTTCTCAAGCCAGCTAGATCAAAAATGACTGGGGCCAACACATGTAAATAGATAGGTCTAAGTTGTTAAAGGGTTAGGTCAAGGCCAAAAGTTGAGGCAGCGGAGGTTTTCCTTTCTAGGAGTCTTTTTTTAAAAAAAAAAATCCTACTAGTAGTCTATAGGTAATTCTGAGAGAGCTAATGATAATTGTAAGCACTAAATTTTGCACTTGATTAATTGATTAAATATTAATTAATTATTTAAATAAAATAAAATTGAGAGTAACTAAACTTAGGGTGTACATTTAGGTATTAAATAAATTGCTGGACCAAAATAAGCATTTTAGGTTTCATGGATAGGACCAGGAAGGTCATCATCAATTGACAGAACCTTTTGCCAATTGACTGGAGGTGTTTCATCTAAATTAGGACTATATTTGAATTGTTTTCAACTTTTCTAAATATAGAAAAGGTCTCTATACTGATCAGTTGCCCTTTTACCAATCACCTGATGCTATGCACACTAAGTAAGTAAGAGATAATTCTCTGTCGATAAATCTTGGGATAATTATCCCTGAGATTTATCAGCTCCAAGAGTTTGAGCTCGAGCTTTGGAATCATTGCTTGGCCAGCACTCAGCCTCTCTTTGACCGTCCACTATAAATGGGCTGACTGGACTTCATTTTGACATACACATATATAGAGAGAGAGAAATCCAAAGAACATCCACCAGAAAAATTACCTTGAAACCATGGACAAATCCATTTCTCCTCTCTATTTCCAGTCACCAAGACCCTCGTGCAACCAACCTTACCTTATTAGATATCCTCTAACCTCAGCCTAAACCATCGTCTAATCTCGAGCCTCTATCCAACTCCAACACTTACCTTGCAAAATATGAAGAAAAGAGCTACTGAGAGCTTCAAAGAATATACGCAGCGGTGGATGAGCCTGGCCGCCCAAGTACAACCACCCTTAATTCAGAAGGAAACCACTGTCCATTTTGTGAATACACTTCAGGCCCCGTACTATGATATACTTGTCGGCAACACCAAGAAGAATTTTTCGAACATGGTAATTTCAGAGGAGATGATTGAGAATACTATCAAGGATAGGAAAATTGAAGGAGAAAGAACATCTAATACCGAGAGAAATGGGGCATCTAAAAGAAAAAGAAAGATACCCAAGTCGTAGAAGGCTTTCCACCACCTCCCCAATTCTCCTCGTATCAGTGATTTTTCTCTACCTTGAACAATGTATCTCAAGATGCTTATCCTTACCACCTAATGCCTGCAACCACGCCAGTATTTACATATGTCTATCAATCTAACACCTTTGAGAATAATCGAAGGGGGTATAAAAAGTGAAAAAGAAATCAGGTTGACCCGATTTCTGTGAAATACAGTGAGCTACTACCTCAACTCATCCAGAATCACCTTGTGACACCCATACAATTAGAGCCTCTGAATCCCCCTTATCCGAGCTGGTATGATGCTAATGAGTGTTGTGGTTATCATTCTGGCAATCAAGATCACTCAACAGAGAATTGCCCCGCTTTGAAGTACAAAGTCAGGGATCTCATCAAGGATGGGTCGATAAGTTTTGAAGATGGGAAAGCCAAGTGTCATAAGAAACATAGTGCATAATCATATTAGGATTTTTGATGCATATAGTTCTATACACTGTGATGATGAAAGCACTTGTCTCATGTTGGCATCTACATGAAATAAATAAATTTTGAATTTAAATGTTTGATTTCATTATATTTTAGCACTCATTTGAATTTGCAAAAAAAAAAAAAAAGAACAAAAACAAATGAAACTTCATGAAAATTTGTGGTAAACAATAATAAGGGGTTTTTCACATGAAGTAATGGACAGTCTCGAGAATATTGATGAACATTGTTAGAAATGACCCAACACTTCCCTCTCTTTTTTAGGCTTTCCTATGCCAAAATCCCTTGAACCGAGACCACTTAAAAGACCTAATGCTTTAAAGAATATGATTGATTAAACTTCATAAACCATTGTCATCATAGAATATGCAAAGATGTAGATCCTAGTCTAGGCTATGAACAAAAGAACGAACTTTTTGAATTTTTTTCGAACTCCTTGAAATTCAAACAAATGAGACATTCTTTCAAGAATTTAGATCATGGTAATTTGGTGTGTGTCAAGATTGTGCTAAAACCATTCATGCCTTTACCAATAACCACAAAATGCTAATTGCTCAAACATCACTTCATGATTGACACCCTAGGGTACAATGATTAAACTAGATTATCCCATGTCCCAGAGAAAACCCGTTTTTGGGTCATATTTTCCTTGTCTCTTCAAAGAACTCAGAATTGAAACTCAGCCTTTTCAAAATAGAGCTAGACTTGCTATGTTCCTCGTTGATACAAATTCTCATGGTTAATCAAATTGGGGCACATATGTGGAAATGATGGATACATGGTGAAAAAAGATTGGACTAATGCATGAATCAGTGCGGCATGTGACCAAAAAAATGCGAAAAAAGAAGGAAAAACTTGTGATATCATGCATATGAGAATTTGGATGATTTCAAGTGCAAAATGAAATTTTGATTATCTATTTCCCCTGAGTATTGCTTTTCAATGAGAATATTGGTTCTTGATATGAGAAATGGTCATCTTTCATATCCCTCTCGCAAAAAAAAAAAAAAAAAATTATCCATAGTTACCCTTTTTGAGCCAAAAGAATTATTTCTTCTTTGAACCCTAATCAAGGTTCACCCTCAACACTAGGGGGCAAATGCGAGGAAAAATCTTCTCAAAGATCATTGAGAAATAAGTTTGAAGACATATACAAAGCGAATTGAGCTCCTAAATGAATATGGGCTTATTCTGTCTAAAGGAAATGGAAAAGATGGCGAAATGGAAGTGAAAAAAGAAAAATGAAATCGAAAAGTAAGGGAATTTGATTGTAAAAATTGGGCATTTTCAGACCAACTCCAATTCAATATATGAAAAAGGCATAGAAAAAGAAAATCTGAAAATTAGACTTGTTTTGAGCAAAACCGGGCTTTGGAGACAAAGAGACAAAATTGGAAAATTCGGGAACAATAGCAAATGAGCTCCAAAAATTCTAAAAAATTTTAGATCTCATTCTTAAATTATTTGGAAGATATTGGCAAAAGAAAATATGTATTCGGAGTTCGTTTGCAAAATGGCAAAAACTCGGGCCCACTATGCTGAAATTCAAACAGATAAAACGAGCTTCAAAAATTATGAAAACCTCCAGATCTTACTTTTAAAATATTTGAAAGAGATTGGTGAAGAAAATTTTGATTTGGAGCTCGTTTAAAAAATGGTAAAAGTTCGGGTACATAAAGGGGAAATTTTAGAAGAAAACATCCCAAAAAAAAAAAGCAAATGGGCTTGAAATTTTTTGAAAACTTCTAGAATTCAATTTTTTATTATTTTGGAAGTATTAAAAAAAATAAAATTTGGATTTGGAGTCCGTTACTATTTAATTAGGATTAGGGGTCAAAAAGGTCATTTTACCGAAGAAACCGAAAAGCGCCTTTCTTGCAATGGAGATTGGACTGGATTTTAAGAGGGCAATCAGCCAAGCCCATGATGGAGAGTGATTTTGAGAAGCCATTTCATCTAAAGGCGAATAGTGAATATGAATATAGTTATTTTTTGATCAAGCCTTTAAATTTGCAACACATAAACCAATGGATGGAGAGAGATGATGTCATATTTATGACATCATCTTCATGACATCATATTTAGGAGCTGATTATTCCAATCCAAAAGTGGGAATTTTACATAGAAAGCATCTTGGATTAAAGACCATTGGATCAAAAATTGGTTACAAAAAAAGTACAACTTTCCTACACTAAGAGGGGGCATTCGGCCAAGGCATGGAGGGGGGAATTCAAATTTTTGCTGGAGCTTTAGGGGCTGAATAAGGGCAGTAGCTAGGGAGAAAAAGAAAGAAAAAAAGAAAGGGGGAAAAAAGAGAGAAAAAAGAAAGGTTTGGCTTGCTACATCTTGATTTGGAAAGCTAGAGCAAGGTAAGTATGTTCTTTCATGGTTTTCTCATACTTTGATGACATGATTTTGCTGTTTTGATTGTTATTTTATTCTCTTTTATGAAATAAACTTGCTTTTTGAAATAAGTTCTAAAGAGCTTCTACTTTGTTTTTAAAGAAAACAAGTTTTCCACATTTTTTTTTATATCATGGCCGAATGGTGTCTTCTTTTTTTTAGATGATTTTATTTTTTATTTTGTTCATGAGATTTGTTGTGGTAGGTTAGCTTAATTTTGTTAGATTAGCTTGATTGTGGTAGGTTAGCTTGATTGTGGTAGCTTAGTTCTAAACCATGCCATGTGTTTGTGATAATGCCATGCCATGTTCATATTGTTTTCATTCGGCCATGATGGATTTCATTATGCATGTGTGCATTTTTATCATGTTTACTTGTTTAATATGCTTCCATTGATCTTCATACATTTAGTCCATGCCATGTTCATGTTGTTTTCATTTGGCCATAATGATTCTTTGTGCATGTTTGCCTTATCATCATGTTTGCTAGTTTATTATGCTTCCATGTGTTTGTGTTATTGTCTAGCTAGGATTTCATATGATTGTTTAGTGACCATTCGGCCAACATGTTCCATTTTGCTTTGTGTGTGCATTTTCATCTTATTTAGGTGATAGGTTTGCATTTCATGCCATAATATTGTGTGTTTTGATTTAGTTTGCCATGTGTTTGTGTTAATGCCTTGCTGCATTTTTCCATATAGAATTAGTGGCCATTCAACCTCTTCATGTGTTCCTTGCCTTGTGTGTGCATTTGCATTTTGTTTAGATACCATGCTTTGCATTACTATGCCATGAGATTGTGTATTAGTTGCTATTTGTTCATGCATTAGTATTAGGTTTATTTGGTCATTATATGTTCATGGTATTTTCATGCATTCTCATGACATTTTAGGTCTAGACCATTTTTGAATTGCCATGCATATTAGGTTTTAGATCATGTTAGTATTGCCATGCATTGCTATGCTATTTAGGTCTTATGTCACATTGGTATTGCCATGCATTTTCATATGCATTAAGTCTAGGTCACATTTGCATTGCCATGCATTTCATGCATATTAGGTTAGGATAGCATTTATTGCCATGCAAACTCATGCTAGGCATTAGGTTATTTTAAATTGCCATGCATTTCCTATATCATTTAGGCTCTAGATCATGCATTTCATACATCAAATTTGCTGTTTGTTCATGCATCTCATGTCTTGCCACTTGATTTATGACTTAGGCCAATCAATGGTTCAAAGTCATGCTCATTTGAGAATACTTGTGGAAAATTAAAGAGTTGTCAAGTTGATTTTACTACTTTTGTGATTTTTCTTACTTAGGCAAATCTTGTCCAATTTTTTAGAAAATTTAGCTACTATTTGTAGGTTCATAGAAGAGTCTCCAATATTTTTACTTTGATTTTTGAATGATTTTATCAAAGGCAAAAGAATGTGTTTTGGCAAAACAGTTTTTCACCCAGTGTTCTGACTTTCCTGATTTTTCTGGGAAGATATCTGAAATCAAAAAATTAAGCCAATTTTTTACCGTCTAGTTTTACATTTTCTAAGTCTCCAGTATTTCTTTTATATCTTCTTGAAATTTTAAAAATAGGTTAAAAAATCACGCTTGAAAACTGGATATTAGAGTTAGATTTGAATTCAAAGGAAAAACAATTGTTAATTTTGGCTAAGGCATCTAAAGGAGGTTGATTAGGAACCTTAGCTACTGTCTTAGGTTGGTTTCTAGGCCTTTTTAATCTTTAAAAATGATTTTATAAAGCTTGGGTCAAGGGTGATCAAGTCCGGGTTTTCAAACTTAGGAATTAGAGCCTTTTTCAAAGGGAATTCGGCCATGAATTATTTTTCATCCAAGATTTTCAAAATTGCTTTCAAACAATCACGTAGTTTTTTTTTATTTTTTTATTTTAGAAAATTTAATTTGATGTGTTTTCTTAAGGTAGTCGAATATCTTTTTCGGTATACGTATTTCCTTATTTAAAGGAAAAAAATACACTTTCATGCATTGCATTTTCCATGTTCATGCATACTATATAATATGTGATTTTTGTTATGATAATTTTTATGATATTGTTATTATTTTGATTTATATTTTATGGTATTACATTGTTTGTTATATGGTTTTGAATGTTCCATGTTATCCTATGCTTTTTATTTAGTAATAAATTTTGTCACATCATTTAGCATTTACTATGTTCATCCATTATTATTTTTATTTTCATGCATATTCCATGATAACATTGTTCTATGTTACATATCATTCCATGTCATTTTAATTATGTCATTTTATTTAGAATATGTTATGTTACTTCGGTTATTTCATTTCATTTACAATATGTTATGATACTTAGGTTATATCATTTCATTTGGAATATGCTATGCCATTTAAATTATATCATGCCATTTAGGTTGCATTATATTATCTAGACTTTGCTATGTTATTTTATTTATGTCACACATATTCATATTCATTTTTTAAAATGTTTTTTTAAAAAGGGATAATGATTTTAAATAAAAATAAAGATACGAGTTAAAATAATTCATGAGTTCTCTACCGGGTTTGCTGGAGGGGATATCATCAATTATCATTAATAAAGGAATATCTTTCTTTCAAAAAATGAGAATGATTCGAAAAGTTTTCCAAATAAATAAATTTTTTTATATTTTGCCGATTTTGTCGGGGAATATAGAAAAATTTTGAATTAATAAATTTCGGATCATTTTCGATTAAAAATGGAATTATCTTTCTTTAATTTGGGAATTAATTTGAAATGTCAAATTTAAAATCGACTTTTTACTGAGACTTGAGATAACACATGATTAATAAGGTACCGTTTTATACCGGCGTTGTGGGGGTGCTAATCCTTCCTCGCACGTAACCGAGTCCCAAACCCGTTTCTTCGATTTTCTCTAGTTTAAAACACATACTTGAAATTGGTTTTAAAAATGTTTTATTATTTTAAAATGTTTTACAAAACCGGTTTTAATAGGTGGCCGATCACACCTAGCCAAAAAAGATTGGTGGCGACTCCATGTCTTTTTCAAGGTCATTTTCAAACCTTCATTTTATTTCAAGAGGAATTAAGTCGTCTTTTCCTCTGTTTTTCCACTGTCACGTTTAACGAGTAATAAAGTCTCGCTATGAGACTTGTTATTTTTTAGGTTGCGACAATAACTATATTTCATAAAGTTATCATGCCTCACAATTCATTTAGACAAAACAAGATCGAACTTGTTCATTCTTCTCCTCGAACTTGTTCATTCTTCTCCTCCAAACTTCCCTTCAATCACTCCAAATTTTGAATCAAACAGATCTGCGAGGTAAATTCTATAATCTTTTAGTCATCCTCGGCCTCCGATTATCTCCGAGCAAGCAACATCCATTTTCTATGAGCATGCATCATGTGATCCTAGGAATGCATGAATCTATATCATTAGTCATATTTAGGGTATTACATGTCTTCCAATTCTTGAAAATCTTGAGAAATCGACTTGCTTTTTCTTCATTCTCTTTTGCTTTGTACTTCCAATAGTCCACCCCGTTTCTTAGTGTCTCGACTTCTTTTCACCACTCTTCATGGTTTGGGATGAGATCTCCAATCTTTATCACACTTCTCAATTTCTTATTCTCAACATGTAAATCACTGAAGTCTTCTTTAGTCACATCACGCTCTTTCCTTACCTTTTGCATTTTGCATTCTTGCACCATTTCTCTGTATTTCATTTGACTCAGTTGATCTTGCAATCTTAAGATCTCTCTATTCAATTTGCCTTCTCTATCTCGAATTCTTGTTCTCTAAGATTACTTTCTGATGGCCCGGCTTTAGGTTGAAGATTAGCCAATTGTATAGACTCATATGTCACCTGTCTAGTGATTTAATTGAGTCTATTGTCTCTCCAAGTAGGACATTCATAAGTGACATTATCCGCATAGCAGTCTAGCTCTACTCGATAAGTTTGTTTCCAGGCTTTGGAGATGTCCCTCACTTTTCTCACATAGCCCTCTTCCCCATAAGTGAAATCTATCTCGCTCAAACCATGTGCCGGGATGAACTATTCGTGTGCCATATTGCCAGTGGACCAAGAGTGGCGCATAACTAACAACTCCCAAGATTCCCAGAAGCGGTAGCTATGACTGATTTCCATATTTATATAATGCAGGTGTGTGTGGCATCCAAGGAGCCCTCCGAGTTACATCTTTACTTGAGATGATCTAGAGTGCTACTACCCATTGATCTGTTGTTGCAGCTCTAGCCCAATCTTTCTTACAAAATTCTCTAATAGGCACAAGGGTCTCCAAATATGGTCGGGGAGGAACCTTCTCTTTGCCCCAAAAATGGATTTTACCCCAAATGTAGAGCAATTTAGAACATCCCATAAACCGCCATTTCCCTTGCCTACGGCAAAAATTCAAGGATCAAATTGTTTTTCTATGATAGCTGGCGAATGATTGATCTTTGACTAAAACTGATGGAAAAAATCTACTACGGCAGCCTTAACATGCCTCAATACCTTTGGGAATATGACTAGACCATAAATGGTAAATGCAAATATGTCAAAAGCTTGTTCCTTCTCTTGGGGTTTCAAAATTTGAACACGCCGAAATTCCCAAAGAACACATTCATTCTCACCCTTCCTTGTCACATGTTTTTCTACCACATCACGCTCCATATTCAACATCTTGACCAACCTCTTTCGATACCCCGATGTCTTTTGCTCTTTCCAATATATTTTTTCATGATTCGGAACCTCAAGTCGAAGCAAAGCTGCATATTCTTCAATAGTGGGAGTCATGTATTCTCCATTGAACATGAAGAAACTATAAGAAGGATCCCAAAACTGTATTATGGCCTGAGGCAATTGCACGTTTATTGGGACTGAGAGCAGCAGGGCTATATCGCCATACTTCTGAGTGAATGCTTGGTGTTCTTCTATCCTCCACCCCTCCGAAATCCTAAGTAACTCCTTTGGATCGTTCTGATGTAAACCCATAAGTACATTATCTAGGAGCACTTGGACATGTCCCCTTTTCCTCACTGTGATTCTTTTGACCATGCTTTAACTATCATGAATTGTTCACAAGCTGACAGGATTTGATTTGGCAAGTCTCTTCCATTGGAAATTATCCTAGAACCAATATCTCTTGTTATGATATGTGAAATGATGCATGTAAAGGAAAACCATAGTTAAGTAATCTTAGTGTAAACAACTAATTTTTATTAAAGCATGCTCATGCCTCGAGATCAAGGGATGTTTGTCCTACTGCGGGCCCTTTGATGGTTATTTGACATAGCTTGCGCTATGGTTATCACTTACAAGGTAAAGAGTAAAGGAAAGAGTATCTTTGGTTGGGCATATCTTTACCTAGGTTAGGCTCCTTAAGGGGCACTGGATGCATGGTTTAGATAGTTGGATATTTATGGCTCCCAACTATTACTCACCATAGCCAAGCGGGCCGGTTAGGCTCCCCAATCCTCGCCAATTATAGGCTACAAACGGAAAGGGTCTAAGTGGGAGTATTTTGCTAGCCCATTTGAAGGATCATGAAGAAGGCATAGGTACTTTACTCCGAACTAAAAAGGGACAGAACCCGGGTATAGAGCTCATGTTATGCAAATGCAGTTGTGAGGTGCATTCGAATTCTTTTTGTCTTTTCTTTTTTAGTTTTTTTTATTTGTTATATTTTTTCTAAAAGACAAACTTTTTTGTTTTTGTTTTTATATATATCTTTTAGAAAATAGGTGGGTGCATTCAGATGTACCTCATGGTGCATTAGAATATACCTTTTTTTGCAAAATAAAAGAGGGACATTTGCATGCACTAGCTTTATTTTCACCTCTTCGAATATTCGAATCTCGTTAAAACTTTTAGAATTTTCATTTAAAAAAGAACACAAATAATGCATTTGAGTACCTTAGGTTGTATTCGAATGTATAGTGCAAAACCATATTTTAAATAACATCTGAATCCTTCCAAACCTAGAATATAAATTTTTATAAAAAGTTGCTTAAAACATCATTTGATTTTCTCATTCTTGTTAAAAAATAGATCTTATTTGTCCAAAACAAACAAGTAAATGATTTGAGCCCACCAAGTTAAAGACAAAACATAACCCCTATGATTAAACAAGATTAAACTAGTGTTACAAAGAGAACATGGATGAACAGAGGATATAAAAAACCAAACCTAGTTACCATTCTATATATCTGGTGAGAGCTAAGAAATGGTTTGACACAAGGATCCTCACATCATCTAGGCCAATGACCCACCAGAACCTTTTTTTTTTTTTGAAATGTTTATAACAGATGAACATAATAAAAATAAGCAGAGCAAATAACAAGCAACAGGAAGGGAAACACTAGGGGAGGAAGGAATTTTTTTAAGAGCGCCCGTGAACTAAGCCTACTTCACCAAACTTCTTAATCCTCTTCCCCTTTCTTGCACTAAAATAAACACCATATAAAAGGAAAAAGTTGAACAAATTATCACCTTACGAAAATTGCTCCTACTACCTTAAAGCTTTCTGACTCTTTCTTTCTTTTTTTTTTTTTTATTCTTAAAGCAAAATTATCTTCTTTTTTTTTTTTTTTTTCAAACCAAAACGATCTCATCCTTCAACATTTTCTTGGCTATTTATAGCCATGGAGGAGAAACAATCAAACGCTAGGATTCCTTGGAGTGAAAGAATGGTTGAGATTTAGAGCATTTGATTTGCCTTCTTCCCGTCTATTGTCTACACACACTGAAGATAAATGAAGGGCTGCAATTCCTCTGGTACAAGGCAATGAAGGGTCAAGATTTATGCCCTTGGCTGAGGGAACCCAGATCTACTTCCTACGTTAGGAATATTTTTTCTTCTGGGTCTTGGTAGCCAATGGGAAGAAAACTTATTAGCTTTTCATTAAATCGCTTCTGCTCCTTTCCTCTTTCTTTTTTCTTCCTGTTTTTACCTAGAAATTTTCCTTTTTCCATTTATAGGAGTCAACACTTTATTTCCCTTTTCCCTTCTTCTCTTTTCCTTTTTCTCTTTTGTCCTCCTTTCTTCTTTTTGTCTCTTTTCTTTAACTCCCAGATTCTTGTCTACTTTTTCAGATTTTAACTTATTTGGATGCATTTTACAAGTTATCCAAATACCCTAGACATAAAAAATATCTTATCCTTTCTCTTTTTTCCAAATTATAACTAGGGTATTGGGATGCACTTTATGAGTTATCCTAATATCCTAGGCACAAAAAAACCTTCCATTTTTTTTTTTCAAATTATAACTAGGGCATTGTGATGCAGTTTATGGGTTATCCTAATGTCCTAGACACAAAACTTCTTACTTTTTCATTTCCTCCCATTTCTTTTTATTTTCATTATTTTTAATTTATATTTATTGATACTTATTAATACTTATTATTTTTAATAAAAACTTATGGGATATTCGAATATCCTTACCCAAAAAGCAAATTGGGATATTCAAATATCCCATATATTTTTATTTCTTGGGCCTTTAGCTAGCCTCAACCCGAGGTCCGATTTTATTTCAGTCCAAAGTGTAGAAGTTGGGCCACAAGATGTATCATAGGTCCAATCCAGTGTTGAAGGCCTGTGAAAATTAATTATTTTTCTTTCAATTCGTGGTCTGAACATTCTTTTAGGATCCGAACAAAATTGAGTGTTTACACAATTGATTTTAAATTGGATACATAACAAAATATCAAGTCGATGTTTGTTATTCTTCTTTCTTGTTGCACCTTTTGACACTGTCACGTGGTAGGCCTTTCTATTTCGGTTGTTAGTAGTGGGTCTACACATGAATGAGGCCTGTTAAGTAGTGTTATCAAACATTAAGTTTTTGACTTTTGTGATCTTATACCTTTACATATATTTTGAAACTTTTAACCTATATTTGTTAAAAAAATAAACTATATTTTTATGAAAATTTAACAATAATTACTAACAAGCAATAAGCAGAGGAAATTATTTAAATAATGTAAGCTACTGCTTACTCATTTCACTAGCATTTCTATTTGGCCCATCATCGAACTAGGCATGCATTAATATGTTAACTTTATTCAATGGTGGAGCCAAGTGTAAGTGAAGGTGTGCACAGGCCCACCCTCAACTTATTTATTTTTTTCATGAGTTATAGACGTAGTATTAATGTAGTGCCCACTCTCTTTGCCAAATTTTGACCCCCTCAACTTAATTTTTTTTTATGAGTTATAGATGTAGTATTAATGTCATGCCCATTCTCTTTGCCAAATTGTGACCCTACTCAACTAAAAGTTCACTTTGAACTGAGAAACAAAATAATTTTTTACACTTTGAACTGAGAAAAAAATTAATATTATAGGTTTTCATGATTTTATTTTTCATTATGCATATTTAAAATTGTAAAAATAATGGGGTGCCCTCGCTGATCCTGGGGTCCTGGCTCCGCCACTGACTTTATTTATTAATGAAGATGAAAGGATGATCACATGCAAGAATATAGTTGAGTAATTTTGCATTTTTGTCACTGTCGTTTACTATTTTTGCATTTCAGCGGTTGACCATGAGATGTAGATTTTTTGAACTATCTTTATTTTAATTTGGGAAAGAGAAAATGTTAAAAAAATTTAAGTGAAAAAATCATACATCAACAATTGAACCTGATTTTCTCAACTCATGTTTATGAACATAATTATGGTTAAATTAACTCAAGGAGTTAGGTGTAATTTATTCTAATACAAAGGTTGAAAACTTCAGAAAGCTGAAGTGTACGGCAATTTGAAAGTTTTCTATCTTTATTTATGTCCATTATTAATATTCTAATGGACATCACACCACACATTCGTCACATTTCGAAAGTATAAGAAGTCAAGTTAGTTTTCTAATACAAAAGTAGTATTTATCCCTTATAATATATTAATAAAGTGTTTTATTTTTTTTATATCAATTTTTATATTTATTTTTATATTTATTTATAAAATTTTTATTATTTTTTGTTTTACTCATTAATGAAGTATCTTGTTGTAGTTCACTAATGGTGTGTAAAACTTATACAATGTCAATGCATCAAATACTAACTCTATTATAATAATATAAAATATCTAATTTAATGATATTGCTCTCTCGATACCAGACTGAAGAAAGAAATCAGGTTGCTAGTAAAATGGTGGGTTTTTTCAACTAACAAATGAGCATCTGAAATGAAGGCACATGACAGATGTTAATATTAAATTTGATAATTCGTATATCTATGTTATTTTATTTTTTCATATCATTTAGATTTAGTTGCACACCATGCTTCTTGGTTAAACTTTCTTACTTTTCTATATAATAGCACGAGCTCCTTTACTTTTATGCATCTTGGTTGAAAATACGGTGATTTGAATCATGTGTGATAGCACGAGAAATACAATTGTTCACAAAATTGCATGTATTATCTAAAACAGTGAAATATGCTTTTTAATTTGTAAACTAATTCGAGGATGAACTAAAGAGGATCAATAGAGGTTGGGTTTATCCTAGATAAAAGTTAGAGCTTTGATTCCTTCAAGATGAGAAATCCTTGAATCAATCGATTGGTGACTCCAAATCAATCCTTGAATCAACGCTGAATTTTTCTTAATCTTTTTTTTAGTCAATTTCAGATCGGGCGCCCTTGCTTATGGATAAGCCGTAGTTGTCCCTCAAAATGTGGAAACTTATATAGTTTGAGTGCTGAGCTCTGTGCTTTTCTATCCATTTTTTGTGGAAAGAAAAAGGCTTAATTAAGTAGGGATCTCCTCTTGTTCTTACCCTCCAAGTATTTTTTCTAGCTTTCCACCGTCAGAACCTTTGAGCTAACAGTACGATATATTAACAAGTTCAATAAACAGCCTATCTCTTAATCGACGCTTACGAGCATATCTTAGTTCTATCCCGTGCAAGTGCATCTCCTTTCCCATTTGTTTAAGTTTGAATTCCCTTCGGCAGGTGGGCAGGCAAGTTTGAGGTGGACAAATAGAATAGATTTCCTTTGTCTCCATTTGGTGCACCTCTTTGTGACCCTCCAATGATTTTTTGAAATGTATCCTAATAAAAAACAATTGTGTTTTACTGTTTATAAATAAAAAAAAAATAACTTTAAACACGTGTTAAAAAACCATTGGGGCACAAAGAGGGGCACCAAACAGGGGAAGAGGAAATCTGTTCGGGCAAATGAGCTTTCTAGACTTGTCTCCTAGGGTCTAATACAAGGAGTGACTAAGTTTTCAAAGAGAGGCGGCAAGTTAACAAGTCAGATTCTTTCACCAATCCTATGAACTAGCTCATTTCTTTTTAGCAGATCATGCTCACCAAGAAATGACCCAAAATTTCATCTTGGTCTATTTGAGATTGTTCTTTTTATTTGTAATCAAAGATGTTTTTGTGTTTGTTGTATAGTTCCCAATTGACTCGTTCTTGTATAGTTCCCGCGAAAAACGGAACAACTGTCCTATATTAGGGTTTGTTGCCATTTCATTTCACTTCCTGCTCAACTTGGAAGGGTAATAGCATCGGGGATGAGAGAATGAGACAAGATTCAACCCAACAAGTGAGCAAAAAAAGTGTTACAAGTCCATCCCAACAGACCTTCTTGATGGGACCTAAGTTTTGATCAAAACTATTATTTTATAGATTAAGAATGAGAAACTGTCATCCCATTCAATCGAATTAGGATGCCCTGGATCTTATGACCTAGGGAAGTCTGGTACATCGCCTTCTAATCTTTCTGTCTTTTTTCCCAGTCGGAGTTTATTTTCCCTGATATAAATATATATCATCGGCTGTAAAGCAGTTGCTTAGGGCAGAGGTTTTCTAGCTAGTAAACACTATCTGGATGAAATTCTAAGCAAAAAGTGATCTTGGTATGTACTATGTTATATAGGACTCCCAACTGATTTATTAGCTACTACAAATATGGATGAAATCACGAAATTGAATAGGACAGGGAGTTGACCCTGTCTCTTTTCTTACTTCATTTATTGAAAAGAACGGGTGATAATGGAAAGAGGGAGTCTCAAATAGAGGAAGTGCTTTAGTTGAAGTCTAATTACTAAATTTCACCAATTTCTTCTTAGGAGTTCGATTTTTATGCCTACTCTTTCAAGCTCTCAACGCCCATATCCATTTCCAGGTCAGGGATGAGTATTACTGGTAGAGAAAGGAGTACAGCATGTTTCTGATCCCCTAATAGGCTCAAGAAAAGAATAAGGGAAGGAAGTTAGCTTAGGATTCAGCAAGAAAGTATGCAAAGAGGGCATTATTAAGCGCAAGGATAGCTTCTGCTATAACAAAGACGGACTTTTACCGACAGAATTTTTTGTCGGTAAAAGCTTTTACCAACGGAATATCCATAAAAAAATTCCGTCGGTAATCCTTAAAACGGTGATACTATATCCGTCGGGAATAAAATTTCGTCGATAAAAGTATTACCGACGGAAATTTTTTGACGGAATATCCGTAAAAAAATTCCATCGTTAATCCTTAAATTGGCGATACTATATCCGTCGGGAATAAAAATTTCGTCGATAAAAGTATTACTGACGAAAAATTTTCGACGGAATATTTCGTCTATAATAAAATTCACCGACAGAATATTCCGTCAGCTGTTTTGGATAAAAAAATAAATTATTAATATATATTTTTTAAATATACCAAAATATATTATTATTTTTCATAAAAAATAAAGTAAATTATATAATATTATAAATAAAAAAAATATTTTAATAAGTTATAATATTATTAAAAATTATAATAATATTCAAATGTTCAAGTCGTCAATAAAAAATATGCATCATTGGGTACTACTATCATCGACGTCATTGTCATCGGCATCACTGGGTACTACCTCCAACACCGCCTCCTGCAGCACTGACTTCAGCATTTGATTTACTTATTTTATATCGAGGATGGCCACATACGGAATAAAATTCTAAGTGGACCGACTCGTTATAAAACAACATGCAACTATTGTTGCATGCATGTATCTTGAGATAGTGAAGTCCAAATTTGGCCATCTTTTTCTTCATTCAGTAAAAATTATCAGGTAATCACTTTCTGGCAACATCCCTTTTATCATAATCACCAAACATTGAAACACGATTCGCTCATGTTAAATTCGGACTTCACATTTAACTGTTGCGACACAGTAGATAAAGTTGTGTGTTTTGTACATCCTGACCACAATAGTTCATCTGCTTCGTTCAACAAAGAATAAAAGTTTCTTGAACTTAAATTCGGTTGATCATCTTTAACCATTGTCTCATCAATATTGTAATTACCACCTAAATTGAGATTTGGATTTAGAGCATCTATAACCATTCTGGCATAAGGATTATCTCTTTCAACATTACTTCTCGTCTCAACTTCATCATTATGCATCCTTGATGACTGATATTGATGACTTTCACCATGTGCATCTCGAATCAAGTAATTCTCATTAAACCCTCTGTAATACAAGTTCTTACGCACTACATCAATTTTTGCAAACCGACTATTCTGACACCTAACACAAGGGCATCTAATTCTATTGTCTTTTACGTACTTGCTGTGAGCATATGCAAAAGCTAAGAACTCTTCAACTCCATTCAAATACTCATTACTAATATATTCATCTTTGTCCAACCTTCTATACATCCAAGATTTATCGTGCACCATTGCCTAAGCCTAAGTAAGCTATCAACAATACAACAATACAATAAACACAATGACAAAATAAACAAAATAACATAATTAACACAATAATCACAATGACACAGTAATCACAATACACATTAGCAAATTAATTACAATAACACATTATGCAATTTCATAACTAAACACATTTAATAAAATTTCGTAATAAACATAACAATTCCATAACAAACATATTATACAATTTCATAATAACACATATTGTACAATTTGATAAATAAATTAATAAATAATTAACAATTACACAAGTAAAACACATATTTATTTTTAAATAAATATATTTTTTATAAATTAGATAATAAATTTTTTAACAAAAACAATAAAAAGTAAAACACATATTAATTTATAAATAATTTTTTTTTATATAAATTACATAATAAATTTTACCAAAAATAATAAATAAATTTTAACATAATGTTTAAAATTTTAACACAATATTGTAAAACTACATAATTTCACAATAATACATTTTATCCAATTTCATAAACAAACACATAAATTAAAAAAATTTATCAAAAATAATGGTTAAAATTACCGAAACTTTGTTGGAGGAGATGCTTTCAAACGAACCCTAAACCCTGCAAAATTTATCGTTTTTTCTTTAGTCCATTTCAATAACAAAATTAAAGAGAGAAGAGAGACTCGGGCTTACCAAAACGTGGGGGCGATGACCGGATGGACGTACGGCGGTGGTCGAGGGCGATGGGCGACGGCTGGATGAACGGTGGCCTTGGGGGCGGCTGTTTGACAGCAAGGGGCGAGGGGGAGGGTAGGAGAGAAAAGAGAGAGAAGAAGAGAAAAAAAAATAAAAAAAAAAAAAAAAGAGGAAAGAAAGTCTCAGGAAATTTTTAATCTGCCTAAGAGTTTTACCAACAAAAAATCCGTTGGTAAAACATTTTCACGATTTTTTAAAATTCCATCGGAAAAATATGTTTGACGGAATTTTCAGTCGAAAAAATATTTTCGACGGAATTTTCCATCGAAAATGTTTTTACCAACAGATTATATACCGAAAAAATTCTTTTTTTTTAAAATACATTTTTTTTTGTTTTAAATTTTAATTAAAATGGTTTTTCTTTTTTTACCTAAGAAATTTTTCGCCTCGGTAAAAAACAAATATTCGTCGCTGAAAGTCCGTCGATATTTGATTACTTTCGTCGAAAATAGGTTAAACTTCCATCGGTAAAAGGAAAAACATTTTCGAAGGTTATTTCGTCAAAAATGTTCGAAAATTCGTCGATAATACCAGTTTTTACCGACGGATTCATCCGTCGATAATAGTTTCATCGGTAATTAACTGTTCTTGTGTAGTGTAAGACCATTTCCTTTGTTCGTTTTGTAGCCTTTATAAATGCTTTAGGCAAGTGGGGATGGTACTAATACAAATGGTGATCCTATCCAGTCAACAAAGTCATCGGTCATTGAGATAGACGAGATAAATTAATGAGTCCGAATATTAATGAATTGATTTATAGACAAGTTATCTATCAAAATAATACTTTATTCTTGCCATTTTATTAACAACAAATAGATCTATGTCAGGAGAATTAGTCATTTGTCAAGAAAAATTAATACAAGAAATCGTGGATATACTTGAAATCCACGAACTATTGAAACACTATTTATATAGATCTAATAATATTGAATACGACACGATTACATGATACAAAAAAAATAACTAAAACACGATAGACACAAAAAAGAAACACGATCACGACACGAATACAAAAACATGTCGAAATTTATATAACACAAATTATTAACACGTCAAAATTATACAAATATAAAATATTATAATACGAGAAAATACATGACACGAATTGTCAGATCTGCTCGTACTTCCAATACTTGAGTTAAAGAAAAGTAGAATAATAATTAATTTAATATATGAATGGAAAACATTAAGTACATATAAGTACTTTCCTATTATATTAAGCTTCGGAAATTAAGATATTTAGCCTTGAAGAAGACTCAACACTTGCAAACTAGAATGTAGGTGGAAATATTTATGGATCAAGCGAAAGCAGCTAATTTGGGTTGAGGAGGGTTAACCAAGCACATATCAAGATACTTATCAATGGTAGTGTAATTGTAGTCAGGATAAAGCTTGGAGGCCTCCGCATCTTCTTCCATCAATTCATAACTCATTTGATCTCCTTTAATGAATATGTTGTGCAAAACCGCCACCGGAATGTTGTCCGGGAAAAGTAAGGCTACCAGAACAAAAAACAAAATTACTATGATATTTATTTATACTATAAATGTAACTGATGTTACATCATAACCATATATGTAATGTTGTAATCAAATTTGAGTATACTATAAATGTAACAAAATAATAATAATAATAATAATAATAATAATAATAATAATATATGAGATAAAGAGAATTAGTGGCTCACTCTCAGAGAGCTTTATAATTTCTTCCTCAGGAACATAAACTTTTTTCAAGGTTCGGCCAGTCTTTTTCTCCCATGCAGAAATCAGTTCCAACTGAGAAGCAACATTTGCGGGCGGTCTATAGATGATGACGCAATTGGCTACCCTTGGATCTGTCGCTGCTTTTACGGTATAGGCTGCAACATCTTCCTCATAGTTGAACACAACTGCATGTTGAAGTATAATTGATATAGTATGAATTAACAAAAGCTAACATGCATGCTTTAATTAAAAATACATTTTTTAAATTTTTTTAAATTTTAATTATAAATATTAATATAAAAATACATTTAATATTTTAATATTATTATGAACAGTTATATGAAATTTCGAACTAGTATTTTTATTTTCTCTCCTTAACAGATAATTTATTTCATCACACGAGATAAACGAAATCAATAAAATCTTCAAATAAACGACATAATTTCTATGATTACTTGTATTTTTTTTTTTTTTTTTTGGTTCATTCATGACCACAAAAACTATTCAAAGCAAGATCGAGATGATTAGAAAAGTCAATAAAATTTTCAAATAATCAACACCGGTTAAGCGAATCCTAAGTAAATATAAATCCAATATAAATAGCTGTTAAAACATTAATTAATTCCGATAAACTTACCCTTGGCTTCGCCAGTTCCGTAAACCACAACTTCATTTCGTTTCTCATGAGGATGAAGAAGATAGTCAACAAAATAGGCTAAAAATGTATTTCCAGCAACGTAAGTGTTAGAGAGTCCAGCTGCTTCTGCTGCCCTTCTGATCTTCCTTTTGTTAGCTAGTAAAGCTTCAAATGGTGGAAGTGCACTTGTTGATCTGTCTACTTCATTTCCATATTCTGAAGGCACAAACCTCTTCAATTTTCACCATATTTTAACACACATATATAACAACTTGTTAGCTAGGGATTGTTTCAAGCTCAATAATAAATCTATCTAGCTATATTAGTTTATATATTACCATCACTACAAGAGATAGAGATTTTTCCAACAAAATTTTTCATTGTTAAAACTCTAATATATATATATATATATATTAAATATGTAATATTATGACATAAATGTTAAAAATATATTGAATTATTCGTATTTTAAAATTTAATAAAAAAAAGTAATAATAGTAAAGATTAAATAAAAAATATCATGTTTTATTTTATTTTTTAAAAATTTATCTGGACAGGCTTTGATAAAATTTGAGACTAGAATTATTGGATCGAATTGAGTTTGAACAAACATGTAAGATGTTGATGTCATATTTAGATTGATCCAAAACATAGACACCTTTAATTAGTAATTAGTGGATCGAATCGTGTTTGGACAAACATGTAAAATATTGATGTCATATTTAGATCGATCCAAAACATATTCACCTTTAATTAGTATAGAATATCCATATTTTTTAAATTTTGGGTAGGAGTAATAACCTTTATTGTGCCAGCATCTTTCATAGCGCTTATTATTTTGAGTTGGTCAAGATGTTGTGGGACTGCTAGTGTGGAGATCACAACCTCAACCTGTTGAAGCACTGAAACTAGCTTTTCATGCTCATCCAGCTCCCCCTGTGTTAACATAAACCAAATCAAATCAATAGTCGGGAGAAAAAAAAAGTTAATTAAAACACAATTTTATGCTCATTTTAGTGAATGTTTTTGGCATTTTTTCGTAAAAAAAAAAAAATAGTAAAAACAAAAAACAAATAGCATATGATCTGTTTAAGAGCTGTTTACTCGTTCGGTTCGACAAACCCTGCCCGACAAGCTCGGCCCGTTTTGGGTCAAACTTGGACATAGGTTTTTGTAATTTGAATCGACTTGAATTACTATTTATTAATAAAAATAATAATTATATATAAAAATAATTTTTTAATATATTAATATTTTTGTTAAATAATGAAATGAGCTTCCGAGCCAGGCTTGAATAAGGGGTTTAAAAAAATTCGGATTACGATCCGGCCCGGTCCATAAAACCTATATAACAAATAGGAAATGATAACTAATGGAAAAATTGAAAAGAAAAGAAATTAAGTTACATAGAATATGGAGACTCCCATGGATTCAAACTCCTTGAGAAGATCAAACTTGGAAGTTGAAGAGTTTTGAGTGTGTGGGCTGAGTGGGCGAATGTAGGCATAAGTGGGATGACCCAAGGAAACGCTTGCCTTCACCATGTATTTGCCAAGATAGCCAGTGGCACCAAATATCAAAATCTTGCTCTTTTCACCGCCCATCCCCCTCTCACTCCTCACCACCTTTATATGCCTTAATTCCAAGCAACTCAGATTTTCCTACTTTACTACTGAATCCTTATATAGGGAAAAGCCGTTGAATATTGGCCTATTTCGCCAATTATAAAAAGATATGCAATTTGAAATGATGGATATTATTGTTTTCTTTGAATAAGTTTCCAACATGCATATTTATATATAATATATAGATAGAGGAGAGATCCACTTATATAATAAGTTTTACACATTTTTATAATTTTTTATACGATTTATGTTTGTTTAATTCGACCGTCGTATTTCATGATCTATTCACGCTAATCAAATTTAAGATATTACGATAGATTTTTTAAATTATTGCAAAATTTATGTGTTTTTAAGAAGTGTATATAGTATTCTTCTAATTTATATTATCAAATTATACCGTTTATTTTCTCTCCTTAACAGATAATTTATTTTATGTTTTCACCCACATATAAGATATAGGTTATTCTTATTAAAATGGGGTATAAGCTAAATAATATTATAAGAAAATATTGTGGTGGAAAAGCTTACTTTTTCACAAAAGAAAACAAAATTGTGCTTATATGAGGAGGTTTCCAAGGTTTGAATAGTCTGTTTTTTGACCGGACAACAAATTCCATCAATGATGTTACATTGTTTTTAACTTTTTTTTTTTTTAATAATGTGAGTGATGTGAAACGTATTAGTTATATTTTTTACAGTCATTTATTTGAAAACCTTAAATTTAATTTAATTAATTCATACAGTAATTTTTAAAAATTAATATTTAATAAGTTTGAGATTCGAATTTCAACATTTACGATTCATTTAATTTTATTTCCTTTGTATAAAAAAAAATCATCTGTTTTGATATTTTTATTTATAAGAAAATAAATAAAAAACAAATAACAAAAACATTAAGTACATGGTAAATGTTAACCAGTACTTAGTGATACTAATTAAGGTGACATATATAGAACGAAAATGTAATTATGACTTATTTTTTCTTCAATTCAGTAAAAATAATATATTAAATGAAAAAAAAGAAAATAATAAAAAATTGGTAATTGGTAATTAAACAACTTTTAATTTGAAATGATATGCAATTTTTTTTAAAAAAAAAAAACTGTGGATTGAATTTGGGGGCAAGTTTTGTGCAATAAAATTGTTAAAAAAATAAAGTTCAGTCCAAATCATGTTAATCTAATTATTGAATAGTTTTCTGTATATATTTATGCATTAATTTGTTTATTCTTTAGACAAATCAAATTAGCATCATGTTGCAATCATAACATGCATGGTCATTCATTGTAGAATACATTTGTGACATACATGATCGTTCTCCGTATATACCGGTATATCAATTTATTTATTCTTTACATGCATCATATCGACATCGTGATTGCATTCATAACAATAAGGTCATGCATTCGTGACATACATGGTCACTCATTGTATATGCTCATGCATTAATTTGTTTATTGTTTACATGCATCATATGGGCATCATGTTACATTCACGGCATTCATAGCTCATTCATCATGAAACATATTTGGGGAATAAAAAAGAAGTCGGCTTAGCTTCAAAAACTTTGAAGAGGTTTCTCTTTCAAATCAAAGGTATAAGAATTACTGCGTACCTCTATGACACAGGCCGGAACCATGGAGGATGAACAAAATAGACTGGATAGAATGGAAAGAGCACAGAGGGAATTACAAGAACAATTAGCCAGATCTCAGCAAGAAGAACAAGAACAGATAACAAAATCTCAAGAGGAGTCACGCGAGCAAATAGACAAGATGATTGAAATGATGACTAGATTGACCCGAGGAAAATGGGTTGCTGAAGGGTCGATCATAAGGGGAGAACCTCGACCTCAAGTAAACAACAACGAAGATCCGATTTACCTACCAAGTCACAAGGCCAAGGACAATTTCAATTGAACTCAGAATTTCACCCCTCAGACTCAGTTATTATTCCAAGCCAAGATGGTTCACTAGAACAAGAAAAGCTGAAGAAATGTGTGGCCAAGCAAGTGGAAGACACAGAAGTGCAACAGAAGTATGATCTGTTTGAAGAGAGACTCAAAGCCATAGAAGGAATAGACATTTTCGGGACTATGGATCCGGATGAGCTCAGCTTGGTCCCAGATTTGGTGATTCCGCCAAAATTCAAGGTCCCTGAATTTGAAAAGTATGACGGATCGAAATGTCCATCAATCCACATCATGATGTTTTGTCGGAAAATGGCTGGCTACACCAACAATGACAAGCTGTTAATCCACTGCTTCTAAGACAGTCTAACAGGGTCAGCTGCAAGATGGTATAATCAGTTGGATCGGGGCTGTATCCGTTCTTGGAAAGATCTGGCAAAAGCTTTCAAGACACAGTATAAACACATGATCGACATGGCACCAGATAGGTTAACATTGCAGAATATGGAAAAGAAACATACTGAGGGTTTTAAGGAATATGCCCAACGATGGAGGTATATGGCAACACAGTGCAACCACCACTCACTGAGAGAGAAAATACTGTATTGTTTATCGGTACATTAACGGCACCTTATTATGACAAGATGGTTGGCAATGCCTCAAGAAATTTCGCGGATATGGTTATTTCTGGTGAGATGATCGAGGATGCTATCAAGAACGAAAAACTCAAAGGAGATAAGACATCCAATGCCGAGAGAAACGAGGCACCTGAAAAGAAAGAGGAATATGTCCAGGCTGTGGGAGAATTCACTCCATACCCCCAATTCCCTTCATATCAATCATATTACTCCACCAATGCCTCTCCAAGCCATTATCCTTACCGGCCCAATATTCATCCCCAAACACCTAATCCTATGTCAGCCCCTGCAACTAGGCCTGCTTCCCAGAAACGACTGCGGGGCAACCAAGAGAAATTTCCAATCCCAATCTCTGACCTGTTGCAATTACTACTAAGGAACCAATACGTCACCCCTGTGCCTTTGAAAACAACTCCAAACCCATCAGCAAGGAGTTATGACCCAAACAGCAAGTGTGAGTATCGCATGGGGGCAATTGGACATTCAACTAAAAAATATAGACAACTGAAGGAAAAGATTGAAGGTCTTGTCCACGATGACATTTTGACTCCAGAGCTTATCGAACAGTGAAAATCCGCATTGCCATAAATCGGTTTCTTCTTTGGGGGTCTTGAGGATGAGAATAGTTACCTTTGAAAGCATGTCAACAAACATTGAGGAATATGCATGTAGTTTTATGCCTCATCATGAAAGCACTTGTCTTATGTTGGCATCCACATGAAATAAACAAATTTTGAATTTCAAATGCTTTGTGTTTATTGTGTTTTAATAATAATTTGAATTTGCAAAAATAAACATTAAGGAAATTCTTGATTTTGAAGAACACTTTCTTAAAAGAAAAAAAAAATCTTTATTCACATTAAGAAATGATGGGGAGTCTTGAGATTATTGATGATCATTGTTAGAAATGACCCTTCCACCTCTCTTTCGGACTTGCCTATGCTTGAATCTTTTGAGTTTGAAAAAAATCAATGCTTCAAGGAATATATTGTTGAATTTCAGAAACCATAGTCAGTGCAATAAGAAAAATGTAGATCCTAGTTTAGGTTATGAGCTCTTTGGTGTCTCAAACAAGTGAAACCTTTTTCAAGAATCTAGATTGTTGATGCGTGTCAAGGTTATGCCAAAACCGTTCACTTCCCTTTCAGTAACCACAAAACAAAAGTTGCCCCGACGTCACTTCATGATTAACGTCTCAGGTAACAATGACTAAACCTGATTTTCTTGTGTTCCTAGAAAAAAGCTATTTTTGAGCCATATTCTTTCTTGTCCCTTCAGAGAGCCAAAAAAAAACTTGAGGTGTTCCTCGTTATGATACGAATTCTCATTTGTATGACCAATCAAATGGTGCATCATTTGTAGATACGGAGGACATGTGGTGAATAAAGATGAAGTAATTTTCGGGGCATGCATCAATAAATAAGAAAAAAATGAAAAAAAAGCAAATGAAAAATGAGTGTGACATCATGCATTTATGAAATTCACAATGGTTTCAAGAAAGGAAGAAACATTTTCATTATTTTCCTCTAGGGAATAACTGTTCAGTTTACGTGCTTGTGTTTGAGATGAAAAATGGCCATCTTTCATCATCCTTTAACAGATTATAAAATATCCTTTTGCTATCCCTTTTGAGCCTAATGAATACTTTCGTTCTTTCAACCCCGATCAAGGATCACCCTCCACACTAGGGGGCAAATGCGAGGAAGGATCTTTTCAAAGGTCACAGATAATAAAGTCTTGCTTCAAAGACAAAAAAAGAATGCCTTGAATCAAAGAGAAATTTGAGCTTCCAAATAACTACGGGCTCACCCTGTCATAATAGAAATGCCAAAAAAAGAGATAAAAAGAAAAATGAAAGCAAAAAAATAGAAAGGGAAGAAAAGAACGGATGAAAATCATCGAATAAAGAGAAAGCTTAGAAAAGACAAATGTTTCGAAAAGAATCCTCCTCAAGAAATAATCCTTGATTTGATCACCTTTAAACACATGTTTGGGCCTATTTATCTTTTCTTTCAGTACCTCAAATATCGGCCTACATTACGTACCTGGAAAATACCATTTTGATAAAGCATGGCCATTTAAATTGATGAGTCTATTCTTAGAGAAATGCATGAGACTTCGGTCTCCTTTCTGGTTAAAAATCCTTTTTGGATAAGTCTTGATTTCTTGAATGCATGGTGAAACATTTAATGAAAAAAATGAAAAAATGAAAAAGAAGGAGACTCTAGGGTGAAAACCCAAAATGGGCAGTCTAGAGTAAAATGAGAGAATTTCGATGCCACTTATGGTATTGTCGAGGCCATGACCAAAGAGCAGGTCATTTTGAGGAAATCGAGGAACATTTGGGATTCCAAAATATCCCAAAACTGTCAACTCTGGTTTGGAGGTTTGGCTTCAAAAACTTAGACCTTTTTCCCTTCCAGCTTTCCCGTTTGAACATCCCGGCTAGCCTTAACGGTTCTCAAAATGCCATGATTTGGAAACTAAAAGAAGGTTGCATTTGTTCGATTCCCAAAGAATTCATGTTTTTTAAAACCTGTTCTATTTGTGAGTCTAGAAAAGACGTATATTTTTATTGTTGTGAAGTCTCCTTGGATCAACCAAAATCTTGTTGTACCAAGCCTTTTGACTAAATTTGAAAAAGCCGAATTGACACTCAGAAAAACGTCTAACAGTGGTCATCAATCTTTAAGAGATTTGGATATAGAGGATGACATTTTCAGCCCAAAAGTTTTTAGTACATAAGCAAATATTTTTCAAAAAAAGAGAGCAAGCAAAAGCAAATAAAAAATGCAAATATTTTCATAAAAAACCATTTTGATTAAAAATGATGTTGGCATGAGGCAAAGGTTTTTCTGGCCCAAAGGTATGGAACTATTGAGGTAGAAGAAATGAACATTCGGCTTAGAATTCTGTCGATAAGATTTTGAAAACCATCGGAGCAAAGAGATAGTACCAGAGTGAAGAAAAGGGTTGATCTCTTACGTAACACGAGTGTTTCGGGATACTCTCTGTTGCGAACAGGAAAAAAGAGTTGGAAAAGCTAAACCAAGGTCAGGAAAAACAATTGGGAACATTTGCATCATTCATCAACAGTCGCATATTTATTGAGTTTTGCATCTGCATCGTGTCGTAAAACATTTACATTATTCATGGGTACTTGCACATGCATCATTAGGGGGCATATGCATTGACTTCACATGACATTCACATTTCATACATGACATTGACTATTTGAAATTTTGACATTTGAATTTGAACATTCAAGTGAGATTTTCATCCAAGATATGATTGTGAAAGATCTTCAGGTATGATCACCAAGACCTCCGGGCACCTCTTTTAAAACCTCCGAGTTACAATTTTTAAAGACCTCCGGGCATTTCTTTTTTTTTTTTTAAGTCCTTTGGGCACAGCAAAAGAAAAGGAAAATTAGAAAAAAAAAAGACCTCTGGGCACCTGTTCTAAGACCTCCGGGTATTTCTTTTAAGTCCTTCCGGCATAGCGAAAGAAAAGGAAAATTAGAAGAAAAAAAAGACCTCCGGGCATATATTCTAAGACCTCCGGGTACCTCTTTTAAGACCTCCGGGAACCATTTTCAAAGAAAAGATAATTTTTATAAGACCTCTGGGCATTATTATCAAAAGTCATAGATAAGACCTCCTGGCACCATTTAAAAAAAAAAAAACATTTTTAAAGACCTCCGGGCATTATACTCAAAAATCACGGGTAAGACCTTCGGGCACCATTTTCAAAGAAAAGATATTTTTAAGGACCTCCGGGCACCTGTTCCAAGACCTCTGGGCATTATTCTCAAAAGTTATGTTTTCAAGATCTCCGGGCAATATTCTAAAAAATCATTGATAAAGACCTTCGGGCATCATTCTCAAAGTCAGGAAAAAGACCTTCGGGCACCATTTTCAAAGAAGTAACATTTTTTTAGACCTCCGAGCATCTGCTTTCAAAAACCTCTGGGTAGTATCTTTCAAAATGTTATTTTTCAAGACCTCCGGGTACCATTTTCAATTCTCGCAAAGTCGAACTCGTTTCCTTAAGATGGGTCAAGCCTTGGTATGATTAGTCAAGGTAATCTCTTTACGGCAAATCATTTTATCACAAGCTTCCAAAAAATAAAAAAATAAAAAATAAACTCCTGATCTTTCCTCAACGATGAACCAAGAGCCTCTCTAAATATGAACCTCTATAACCGGACAAAATTGGTTTTATTGTTTTTTCCCTATTCCTGATTCTCATCAATGTGCAAAGAGGGGCAGTTGTTATAACCAATTTCAGTCTGGGTCGGATCCGAATCTGACCCGGACCATTTGCAACAGGGTCTGCTATTTAGTAGGCCCAATCCGTCTGGCCCAACCAGCAAACCCAACCCCAACAGCTTGTCCAAGCCCAATCCCCAAACCTAGCCTTTCCCTCCTGCAGCAGCCACCCAATCCCAAAACCCTAGACCTAGGCACCACCCCCTACACACCATCCCCCAACCACCTGCACACGGCACCGCTTGCAAAGCCTCATCTCCATTGCTTGAAGCAATGTCACAAGTCCTAGAAAATCGGGGCTTTCTGGGAATCGACAACCAAAAAAGCATTACAAAAACACAAATTTTTTCAGCAAAGGGGGGAAAAACTCTCGGCAGCCAGAATAGGGGACGACGAGAGACCTGATAGGGAACCTTTTTTTTTAGACTCTCACCCCATTCGGACCCCCCCAGACCGCAACCCACCACCACAATACCCATGACCCCACTACACACAATCACAAAAAGAAACACAAACAGCAGCAAAATAAACCAACAAAAGAAAACACAAATCCAAAATGGGTCTCGACCTCTTGAGATTCCGGATTTCAAGGTCTTTTTGAAGGCTATCGGAGTTGGTCAGGATATGAAAAGTCTATATCTGTGGGTTTAGATCTATGAGATTTAGGTTGGATTTGGAGGAGACGAGTGGGGTTTTTAGAAGAGGGAAGATAAAAGGAAGGTTCGACCGAAATTTTGACCAAGTCCGACGGCGGACAGCGCCGGATCGGAGGTTTGAAGGTCGCAATTAAAATCTTAGATCTAGGTGTTTTGAGCCCTTTTTGGGGGATTTTAGGCTTGGATTGGAGAAGAGGAGAAGAAAAGGGGACTTTTGGTGAAATTTGGAAGAAATCGGCCGCCGGCGAGCGACGATCGACGGCGGAGTATGGCGGCCGGCACGGTGGTCCGGCCGCCGAGTTCTGGGTTTGGGATGTTTTCTGGGTTTTAGGGATGAATTAAGAGAGAGAGGAGGAAGGAAAGAGAGAGAGAGGGGAGAAAGAGAGAGAAAAAAAATATGAAATGAGAAAAAAAAAGGAAAAAGGGGAGGATCCGCGCGGGTTACCGGATCCAGACCCGCGACCCGCGCCGAACCGGACCTGACCTGCGCCGAACCAGGCCCTGGGCCCAGCAGCCCAGGCACTGATTTTGGGCCAGGGAGGAAATAAGGAAAAAAAAAAGAAAAAAAAAGAAAGAAAGAAAAAAAAAATTAAAATTAAAAAAAAAAAGAAAGAAAAGAAAAAAAGGGAAAATAAAAAGTAATAGAAAAAGAAGAAAAGAAAAAGAAATAAGAAAAAAAATTAAGTAAAATTAAAAGGAAAAAAAGAAAAAAATTAAAAATAATAATGATACAAAAAAAAGGGAAAAATTAGAAAAAAACAAAAAGGAGGAAAAAAATTAAAAAGAAAAATTCACGATTATCGATTTCGACGTTCTGATTTTTTTGAATTTTTGACATTTTTCAGGTGGTCGAGAAAGAACAAATAATTTTACGAAGATCAAGTTCGGCATTCTGATTTTCGGATTCTCGACATTTTTCAGGTATGATTTTAATTTTCTTTATTATTTTTTATTATATTACTACTTTTATTTATTTATTTTTGTCCAGCATTCGACATATTTTTATTATTCTGTTTCGATTTTAAAATTATAAAATAATAATTCTTCTAATTAATACATGTCTTTTAAATTATTTTCGGTAAATAAAATTCTCTAAAAACGGATTTCTTTCTCATGATGGTCGGAGCATCAATCGTTCTTTGAAATGGTCCGAGTAAGAATAATAATCGAAACATTATCGAAAATATCGGAGTGATTCGAGAATTATTCTTACATAGATAATTTCTTTTATTTCGAAAATAATTATTAAAAGCATTTTAATTTACTTTTCAAAAGAAAAAAGGTTTTAAGAAATGTGATATGCCGACTACGGAATTCGAAGGATATCACGGTTGTGATTCCTAAGATATCTTGAGGTGAGAAGATCTCGTTAAATACCACCAAGAGTGTTGGGAATATTTAATGAGTATTTTCGATAATAAATTTATGTTCACTTTCGTTCTCAAAAAAATAATAATAATAATAATAATTCAAAAATTCAGTAATAATAAACATGTTTTTTTATAAATAAAATAAATACTTTTTCGATTTTATAAATATTTGGCGAGAATTATTTATTAATATTTGCCGGGTTTGCTGGAAAGGTTAGGAAATTCCGTAACGCACGAATTTTTGAAGTATGATCGTTGTTTCACTCGAAATTACGCACGTATTAAGAGAAAGAATATTCTTCCAAGCTTTGCTGGGTTTGCTGAGAAGCTCGGTTATTTTTATTTATTTATTATTTTATTTATTTTTTATTTTTTGACATTTGCCATTTACATAATTTCAAATAAACAAATTCACGAAGAATGATTTATCTTCGAAAAATAGTTCTTTTCATATTTTTGTCTGTGTTATTTAATTATTGATGTTTATATTATGTTTTTAATTATGCCATGTGATAATTAATGTTCATATTATTTCTTCTCATGTTGCACATAATATTGTTTTTTTTATTCATATTTTATTTAAATAAGTTTTAATCGCATATAAAAATTAATGTTTTAGTAATAAAACAAGGCAATATTTTCGAGTTAAAATAATTCATGAATTCTCTGCTGGGTCTGCCGGGGAGGATATCGTCAATTATCATTAACGACGGAATACCCTTCTCCAAAAAATTGAAAATGATTCGTTGAATTTTCTCATTAAGAAAATTTTTGTGTTTTGCCGGGTTTGCCGGGGAATATAGAAAATTTCGTGTTAATAAATTTCGGATTGTTATTCAAATAATACGATTGCTTCTAAAGGGAATTAATGTTAAATGCCGAACCTAAAACCAACATCTATCGAGACTTATGATAATACGTGACCAATAAGGTACCGTTTTTAAACGGGCGACGTGGGGGTGCTGACCCTCCTCACACGTAACCGACTCCCGAACCCGCTCTTGTTTTTTCTCTCTGGATTAAAACGCAGATTTCAAAATTGGTCTTTTTAAAAATGTTTTAATTAGTTTTAAAATATTTTTATAAAAATCGATTTTTGACAGGTGGCCAATCACATCTAAACAAAAAAAGATTCGTGGCAACTCCCGCATTTTGTTTTCAAAATCATCTTAGCAGTCGAAAAACCGTTATGACATACGTTACTTATTTTTCTTAGGGTTTTCCTAATAAGTGCCCTTAAGACATTTTTTAAAATTAGTCAATATACTATTTATAAAAAAAATTATATTAAATGCAGTATTTGATAATTTTATTCATCATTTTTAATACATTGAATGAATATATTATTATAAATAGTAACTTTAATGAATATTCTTAAAACACTTATTAATAAAATCATTTTTCTTATAATATAATATCAATATTTTTTATCTTCTAACAATCTTAATGAAAAGAGAAAGTAAAATAGGTGTATTCGGCAACCAACTAAACAGTAAACACGTTGTAAGTATTGTACGAGGAATAGTTGATAAGCTGACTTGACCTGTCCAATAGGAAGAAAAAACAATAAAAAAAAACTTCTTTCCTTGCCATGCTTCTCTTTACTGTCTGCTAGTATATGCAAATCTTCTTTCCTTGCCATGCTTCTCTTTACTGTCTGCTTTCTAATTTCCCTTTGTTGTTTTCCTTCTTATAAATTTTTTTATTTTATAAATATTATTTGTTATTCGGTGAAACAATCATATTATTGTTTCATGATTCAAGCTCCAATGAGGGGTGTAATTTAGTCGAGCTCAGGTTATAAAAAATTTGAATTCGATTCAAAATTCAAGATTCGAAATTTGGTTCGAATTCGAATGAGTTTTATTTTTAAAGTTTGAGTTTGATTCGAGATAAAAATCAAACTATTCGAATTCGTTCAATTATGCTCGTTTACTTAGTAAAAAATGAATTTGATTCTCATGTTCGATTTCAAACTCGATTATTTGTGTTTTAGCTGAAACTCGAGTTCGAATTGATATTTTTTAATATTACTTAAAAATAATATATATATATATATATTAAAAATAAAAAAAACTCGATTAGACTTACGAGTTATTTGAGTAAAGTATTAGAATACTCGAATTTTACTTGTTCGATAGCTCGAACTGTTCAAGCTCTACTCAACTTGACAATTATCGATTCGACTTTGAATTTTTTTAAACTGAATCCAAATAACTTGCGAACATAAATATTTTATCTACAACCTAACTCTAATTAATGATTTAGATCTAAATAGTAAATATACAACAACTAAAAAGATGTTTCACCAAATTCTTCTTTATGTAATGTCCCCATCCCTTTCATTGATGAGTGAAAAAAGAAGAAAAAGAAATTAAAGTTACGTGGCGTGGCGTGGGAACACCTAAACTTTGAGTCAATTGTTTTTTCTTATTAAAGCTACTAGAAACTAACATTATTCATGCTTTGCACATTTTATCTCATTCTTTAAAGATAAATTTTAAAAGAATAAAATAAACCATGATATTTTTTTATTTAATCTTTAATATTATTATTTTTTTATTAAATTTTAAAATACGAATAATTTAATATATTTTTAACATTTATGTCATAATATTACATATTTAGTGTATATATATATATATATATATATATATATATATATTAGAGTTTGAACAATGAAAAATTTTGTTGGAAAAATCTCTATCTCTTGTAGTGATGGTAATATATAAACTAATCCCTAGCTAACAAGTTGTTATAAATGTGTGTTAAAATATGGTGAAAATTGAAGAGGTTTGTGCCATCAGAATATGGAAATTTCTGGTTAAGTAATTTCATAAGAAACATAAAATCTTGTATACTTAAGAAAAAACTTGAAATTAAGGTGATTGAGATTTGATATTTCTTTGGGTAGGTTTTTTATGATCATAGAAATGATGTTGATTATTTGAAAATTTTATTGAGTTTTCTAATCATCTCGATCTTGCTTTGAATAGTTTTTGTGGTCATGAATGAACCCAAAAAAAATACAAGTAATCATAGAAACTACGTCATTTATTTGAAGATTTTATTGACTTCGTTTATCTCGTGTGATGAATATGTAGATGAAAGCTAGTTTCTTAGGTTGTGTTTGGTTTGTACTTTTGATATATATATATATATATATATTGTTTATTTTTATATTAAAAAAAAAGTTAAAATACTAATCAAAGGAAATCTTAGTAATTTCATAAAAATTTAAAGTGTTTATTAGCAATCGAATTTTATACTATGTTAGTTGTTGTTAATTCATACTATATCAATTATACTTCAACATGCAGTTGTGTTCAACTATGAGGAAGATGTTGCAGTCTATACCGTAAAAGCAGCGACAGATCCAAGGGTAGCCAATCGCGTCATCATCTATAGACCGCCCGCAAATGTTGCTTCTCAGCTGGGAGAAAAAGACCGGCCAAACCTTGAAAAAAGTTTATGTTCCTGAGGAAGAAATTATAAAGCTCTCTCAGAGTGAGCCACTAATTCTCTTTATCTCATATATTATTATTATTGTTATTATTATTATTTGAACTTTCTATTCTTAACCTTATTATAGTGTGGAGGAAAGAATTGGGGGAAACCAATTAGAAATTTTAAAAGATATTGGAAAGTGGAAAGAAAAATTATATGTTTATCTTTACTTTTATATATATTTATCGTTTTATTTGATTTTTATCTTTTAATTTGTGACAACAATAAGCAATTACTCCTAGTCCTATTATTGTATCACTAGTATAGATAATTTATTTACAATATAGATATTGTTATTATGTATAAAAAAAAAAACAACTACTAAAAAAATTGATCATAACTCATAAATAGACTTGTCCATGGGTCAGGCTACCCATTCGGTCCAACTTGTATTGGACTGTGTTTGGACAGGAAAATTTTTAATTCGTGCTGGTCCGGCCTGAATTATTATTTATTAATAAAAAATATATTTTTTAATATTTTAATATTTTTAAACAGTAATTCGGACTTCTGAACCGGCCCGAACCGAATTTGGGTAAAGAAATTTAAAAAATTCGGACCGTGGCCTAGCCGATCCATGAACAAGTCTAGTCATAAATATACTCAAATTTGATTACAACATTACATATATCGTTATGATGTAATATCAGTTACATTTATAGTATAAATAAATATCTTAGTAATTTTGTATTTTGTTTTTTTTTTTCGTGTCTATCGTGTTTTAGTTATTTTTTTTCGTGTCATGTAATCGTGTTGTATTCAATATTATTAAATCTATATAAATAGTGTTTCAATAGTCCGTGAATTTCATTATCAAGAAGTATATCCACGATTTCTTGTATTAATTTTTCTTGACAAATGACTAATTCTCCTGACATAGATCTATTTGTTGTTAATAAAATGGCAAGAGTAAAGTATTATTTCGATAGATAACTCTTCTATAAATCAATTCATTAATATCCGAACTCATTAATTTATCTCGTCTATCCGAATGACCGATGACTTTGTTGATAGGATAGGATCACCATTTGTATTAGTACCATCCCACTTGCCTAAAGCATTTATAAAGGCTACAAAACGAACAAAGGAAATGGTCTTACACTACACGAGAATAGTTAATTACCGATGAAACTATTATCGACGGATGAATCCATCGGTAAAAACTAGTATTATCGACGGATTTTCGAACATTTTTGACGAAATTTCCATCGAAAATGTTTTTATTTTTACCGATGGAAGTTTAACCTATTTTCGACGAAAGTAACCAAATATCGACGGACTTTCAGCGACGGATATTTGCTTTTTACTGACGAAATTTTTCATCGGTAAAAAAAGAAAAACCATTTAATTAAAATTTAAAATGAAAAAAATGTATTTTAAAAAAAAAGAATTTGTTCGGTATATAATATGTTGGTAAAAACATTTTCGATGGAAAATTCCGTCGAAAATATTTTTTCGACTAAAAATTCCGTCAAAAATATTTTTCCTATGGAATTTTAAAAAATCGTGAAAATTTTTTACTGACGGATTTTTCGTCGGTAAAAGTCTCAGGCATATTAAAAATTGGCCTCTTTCATTTTTTTTTTCTCTTCTTCTCTCTTTTTTCTCTCCTCCCCTCCCCTTCTCCCCTTGCTGTCAAACCACCGCCCCCAAGGCCACAGTTCATCCAGCTATCACCCATCGCCCTCAGCCACCGCCATACGTCCATTCGGCCGTCGCCCCCACGTTTTGGTAAGTCTAAATCTCTCTTCTCTCTTTAATTTTGTTATTGAAATAGACTAAGAAAAACACGATAAATGTTGTAGGGTTTAGGGTTTGTTTGAAAGCATCTCCTCCAACAAAGTTCCAGTAATTTTAACCATTATTTTTTATAAAATTTTTTAATTTATGTGTTTGTTTATGAAATTGGATAAAATGTGTTATTGTGAAATTATGTAGTTTTACAATACTGTGTTAAAATTTTAAACATTATGTCAAAATTTATTTATTATTATTGGTAAAATTTATTATGTAATTTATTAAAAAAATATTTATAAATTAATATGTGTTTTACTTTTTATTTTATTTTTAAAATTTATTATCTAATTTATAAAAAATATATTTATTTATAAATAAATATGTGTTTTACTTGTGTAATTGTTAATTATTTATTAATTTATTTATCAAATTGTACAATATGTTTTATTATGAAATTGTATAATATGTTTATTATGGAATTGTTATGTTTATTACGAAATTTTATTAAATGTGTTTAGTTATGAAATTGTATAATGTGTTATTGTGATTAATTTGCTGATGTGTATTGTGTTTATTGTGTCATTGTGATTATTGTGTTAATTGTGTTATTTTGTTTATTTTTTCATTGTGTTTATTGTGTTATTGTATTGTTGTATTCTTGATAGCTTACTTAGGCTTAGACAATGGTGCACGATAAATCTTGGATGTATAAAAGGTTGGACAAAGATGAATATATTAGTAATGAGTATTTGAATGGAGTTGAAGAGTTCTTAGAATTTGCATATGCTTACAGCAAGTACATAAAGGACAATAGAATTAGATGCCCTTGTATTAGGTGTCAGAATAATCGGTTTGCAAAAATTGATGTAATGCGTAAACACTTGTATTATAGAGGGTTTAATGAGAATTACTTGATTCGGGATGCACATGGTGAAAGTCATCAATTTCAGTCATCAAGGATGCATAATAATGAAGTTGAGACGAGAAGTGATGTTGAAAGAGATAATCCTTATGCCATAATGGTTATGGATGATCTAAATCCGAATCTCAATTCAGGTGGTAATTACAATTTTGATGAGACAATGGTTAAAGATGATCAATCGAATTTAAGTTCAAGAAACTTTTATTCCTTGTTGAACGAAGCAGATCAACCGTTGTGGTCAGGATGTATAAGACACACAACTTTATATGCTATGTCACAACTGTTAAATGTGAAGTCCGAATTTAACATGAGCGAATAGTGTTTCAGTGTTTGATGATTATGATAAAAGGGATGTTGCCAGAAAGTGATAATTTACCTAATAATTTTTACCGAATGAAAAAAAAAATGGCCAAATTTGGATTTCACTATCTCAAGATACATGCATGCAACAATAGTTGCATGTTGTTTTATAACGAGTCGGTCAACTTAGAATTTTGTTCCGTATGTGGCCATCCTCGATATAAACCAAGCAAATCAAGTGCTGAAGTCAGTGCTGCCGGAGGCAGTGTTGGAGGTAGTACCCAGTGATGTTGATGACAGTGACGTCGATGACAGTAGTACCAAGTGATGCATATTTTTATTGCCAACTTGGGCATTTGAATATTATTATAATTTTAATAATATTGTAATTTATTTATAATATTATATAATTTTCTTTATTTTTTATGACAAATAATAATATATTTCGGTATATTTAAAAAAAATATACTAATGATTTATTTTTCCAAAACAGTAATCACTGACAGAATATTCCGTCGGTGAATTTTATTACAGACAAAATATTTCATCGGTAATACTTTTATCGACGAAATTTTTATTCCCGACGGATATAGTATCACTGATTTAAGGATTACCGACGGAATTTTTTTACGGATATTTCGTAGGTAAAAGCATTTACCGACGAAAAATTCCGTCGGTAAAATTTCGTCCACTTGTAGTGTTATAGCAAAAGCTATCCTTGCGCTTAATAACGCCCCTCTTTGCCTACTTTCTTGCTGAATCCTAAGCTAACTTCCTTCCCTTATTCTTTTCTTGAGCCTATTAGGGGATCAGAAACTTGTTGTACTCCTTTCTCTACCAGTAATACCCATCCCTGACCTTGAAATGGATATGGGCGTTGCGAGCTTGAAAGAGTAGGCATAAGAATCGAACTCCTAAGAAGAAATTTGTGAAATTTTAGCTTCAACGAAAGCACTTCCTCTATTTGAGACTCCCTCTTTCCATTATCTCCCGTTCTTTTCAATAAATGAAGTAAGAAAAGGAGAGAGGGTCAACTCTCTGTCCTATTCAATTTCGTGATTTCATCCCTATTTGTAGCAACTAATAAATCAGTTGGGAGTCCTATATAACATGGTACATACCAAGATCTCTTTTTTCTTAGAATTTCATCTAGATAGTGTCTACTAGCTAGAAAGCCTCTGCCCTAAGCAACTGCTTTACAGTCGATGATAAATATTTATATCAGGGAAAATAAACTCCGACTGGGAAAAAAGACAGAAAGACTGGAAGGCGATGTACCAGACTTCCCTGGGTCATCAGATTCAGGGCATCGTAATTCGATCGAATGGGATGGCAGTTTCTCATTCTTAATCTATAAAATAATAATTTTGATAAAAACTTGGGTCCCATCAAGAAGGTCTGTTGGGATGGATAAAGGGGTTGAATCTTGTCTCATTCTCTCATCCCCGATGCAGGAAGTGAAATGAAATGGCAACAACCCCAATATAAGACAGTTGTTTCGTTTTCCGCAGGAACTATACAAGAACGAGTCAATTGAATAAGCACAACTAAAAACAATTAGTCTTACTTGCTCCATTAGTAGGCCTAGTCTATACGGAACTCGTCTATTGCTTTCAGTAAACATAAACAGGTCTATTGGTTGGTTGTATTCTTCATCTGTCAACTTGCAAGCAAGCATTCATTGTCTTTTGTCACTCAAATTAGCTAGAAGCTAAATTACTGCCGAGGGAGAGCGTGTCCCCTATTCCCCTTCACCTAGAAAAAGATCTGTTACTAGAGTGCTACGCTTCTAAGGCCCTCTGCGTCTAATCACCAAGAGTTACAATTTGATCCATTAGATTCTTCAATTTATTCAAAAAAGAAATAAGAGACACAAAAACATCTTTGATTACAAATAAAAAGAATAATCTCAAATAGACCAAGATGAAATTTTGGGTCATTTCTTGGTGAACATGATCTGCTAAAAAGAAATGAGCTAGCTCATAGGATTGGTGAAAGAATCTGACTTGTTAACTTGCCGCCTCTCTTTGAAAACTCAGTCACTCCTTGTATTAGACCCTAGGAGACAAGCCGGAAAAGCTCATTTGCCCGAACAGATTTTCTCTTCCCCTGTTTGGTGCCCCTCTTTGTGCCTCTCCAATGCTTTTTTGACACGTGTTTAAAGTTATTTTTTTATTTATAAATAGTAAAACACAATTGTTTTTTATTAAGACACATGTCAAAAAATCATTGGAGGGGCATAAAGAGATGCACCAAATGGGGACAAAGGAAATCTATTCTATTTGTCCACCTCAAACTTGCCTGCCCACCTCCCGAAGGGAATTCAAACTTAAACAAATGGGAAAGAAGATGCACTTGCACGGGATAGAACTAAGATATGCTCGTAAGCATCGATTAAGAGATAGGCTGGTTATTGAACTTGTTAATATATCGTACTATTAGCTCAAAGGTTTCGACGATGGAAAGCTAGAAAGTATACCTGGAGGGTAAGAACAAGAGGAGATCCCTACTTAATTAAGCCTTTTTCTTTCCACAAAAAAATGGACAGCAAAGCACAAAGCTCAGCACTCAAACTATATAAGTTTCCACATTTTGAGGGACAACTACGGCTTATCCATAAGCAAGGGCGCCCGATGAAATTGACTAAAAAGAAGATTAGGAAATATTCAGCGTTGATTCAAGGATTGATTTGGAGTCACCAATCGATTTATTTATTTCTCGGGACTGATGTTGGTTTTAAGGACATAGTCTCATCTTGAAGGAATCAAAGCTCTAATTTTTATCTAGGATAAACCCAACCTCTATTGATCCTCTTTAGTTCAACCTCGAATTAGTTTACAAATTAAAAAGCATATTTCAATGTTTTCCATAATACATGCAATTTTATGAACAATTGTATTTCTCGTGCTATCACACATGCATCTAAAATTATACATGTGGGCTGGCAACTTTGAGTGATCTATTGATTCAAATCACCGTATTTTAACCAAGATGCATAAAAATAAAGGAGCTCGTGCTATTATATAGAAAAGTAAGAAAGTGTAACCAAGAAGCTTGGTGTGCAACTTAATCTAAATGACATGAAAAAAATAAGATGACACAGATATATGAATTGTCAAATTTAATATTAACATCTGTCATATGCCTTCATTTTAGATGCTCATTTGTTAGAAAAAACCTACCATTTTACTAGCAACCTGATTTCTTTCTTCAGTCTGGTATCGAGGGAGCAACATCATTAAATTAGATATTTTATATTATTATAATAGAATTAGTATTTGATGCATTGATATTGTATAAGTCTTATAAACCGTTAGTGAATTACAATAAGACACTTCATTAATGAGTAAAATAAAAAATAATAAAAAATTTATAAATAAATATAAAAATCGATATATAAAAAGATAAGACACTTCATTAATATATTATAAGGGATAAATACTACTTTTGTATTACAAAACTAACTTGACTTCTTATACTTTCGAAATGTGACGAATGTGTGGTGTGATGTCCATTAGAATATTAATGGACATAAATAAAGTTAGAAAAGTTTCAAATTGCCGTACACTTCAGCTTTCTGAAGTTTTCAACTTTTGTATTAGAATAAATTACACCTAACTCCTTGAGTTAATTTTAACCATAATTATGTTAATAAACATGAATTGGGAAAATCAGGTTCAATTGTTGATGTATGATTTTTTCACTTAAATTTTTTTAACATTTTCTCTTTCCCAAATTAAAATAAAGATAGTTAAAAAAATCTACATTTCGTGGTCAACCGCTGAAATGCAAAAATAGTAAACGACAGTGACAAAAATGCAAAATTACTCAACTATATTCTTGCATGTGATCATCATTTCATTTTCATTAATAAATAAAGTCAGTGGCGGAGCCAGGACCTCAGGATCAACGGGGGCACCCCATTATATTTAAAACTTTAAATATGCATAATAAAAAATAAATCATGAAAATCTATAATATTAATTTTTTTTTCTCAATTCAAAGTGTAAAAAATTATTTTGTTTCTCAGTTCAAAGTGAACTTTTAGTTGAGTAGGGTCACAATTTGATAAAGAGAGTAGGCATTACATTAATACTACATCTATAACTCATAAAAAAATTTAAGTTGAGGGGGTCACAATTTGGCAAGGAGAGCTACATTAATACTACATCGATAACTCATGAAAAACAAAAAAAATAAGTTGAGGGTGGGCCTGTGCACACCTTCACTTACACTTGGCTCCGCCACTGAATAAAGTTAACATATTAATGCATGCCTAGTTCGATGATGGCCCAAATAGAAATGCTAGTGAGATGAGTAAGCAATAGCTTACATTATTTAAATAATTTCCTTTGCTTATTAGTAATTATTGTTAAATTTTCATAAAAATATAGTTCCTTTTTTTAACAAATATAAGTTAAAAGTTTCAAAATATATGTAAAGGTATAAGATCACAAAAGGTCAAAAACTTAATGTTTGATAACACTACTTAACAGGCCTCATTCATGTGTAGACCCACTACTAACAACCGAAATAGAAAAGCCTACCACGTGACAGTGTCAAAAGGGGCAACAAAAAAGAAGAATAGAACAAACATCAACTTGATATTTTGTTAAGTATCCAATTTAAAATCAATTGCGTAAACACTCAATTTTGTCCGGATCATAAAAGAATGTTTAGACCATGAATTGAAAGAAAAATAATTAATTTTCGCAGGCCTTCAACACTGGATTGGACCCATGACACATCTTGTGGCCTAACTTCTATACTTTGAACCGAAATAAAATTGGACCTCGGGTTGAGGCTAGCTAAAGGCCCAAGAAATAAATATATATAGGATATTTGAATATCCCTGTAGACACCTAATTTTGTCCGGACCACTAAACAGGTATGTTTTCTTCCTATATTGATATTTTCGAGTGTAAAAAGACTTTTTTCATCCTGCAGGTGGTACTCCGAGACTTAGTTTAAGAGGGCGAGCATAAAAAGTCAAATTTGAAAAAAAGTCAACCCCAAAAAAGTCAACCCCAGAAAGTTAACTATTGAAAAAGTCAACCCACTTTCAAAATCAAGATTTTAAGTTCAATTGAAAAATGGTGAAAGAATTTTGATAATCCGAGGTCTACATTGAAAGATATGGAGTTCGGAAGTTGGGATTTGGAGATTCAATAGAAAAAAAACCTAATCCGAGAAATTTGGGGAAAAGTGTTTAAACGATCAAATTGATCGAAATTGAAGGTTCCAAATGAAAGATAAGCACTAACTATGGGTAATGGAGAAGTCACTTGCAAGAAAAATCGAAAGAAAAGTCAATCCGAGAGAAAACCGAGAATTAGGGTTTTTAGTGGATTTCGGTGAAGTCGGGAAGAATCATAGAAATGGCCCGACTTGGTAAGACCAAAGCCCCCAATGGATGAAGAATGATTAAAAAGGATAGCCCAAGGCTCAGATTGAAGAAAATCTGAAAATTGGACTTGTTTTGAGCAAAACCGGGTTTCGAAGGCAAAATTGGAAAATTTGGGAAAAATAGCAAATGGACTCCAAAAATTCTGAAAATTTGTCAATATCATTCTTAAATCATTTTAAAGAGATTGGTAAAATAAAATCTTGATTCGGAGTTCGTTTGCAAAATGGCCAAATCCCGGGCTTTTTATGCAATAATTCAAAAAGGAAAATCCCGAAAAAATAGCAAATAAGCTCCAAATATTTTGAAATTTTACACATATCATTTTTAAATTATTTGGAAGAGATTGGTGAAATAAAATCTTGATTCGGAGTTCGTTTGCAAAATGGCCAAATCCCGAGCTTCTTATGTAGTAATTCAAAAAGGAAAATCTCGAAAAAAATAGCAAATGAGCTCCAAATCTTTTGAAATTTTTCAGATCTCATTTTTAAATTATTTGGAAGAGATTGGATAAATAAAATCTTGATTCGGAGTTCGTTTGCAAAATGGCCAAATCCCGGGCCTCCTATGCAATAATTCAAAAAGATAAATCCCAAAAAAATAGCAAATGGACTCCAAAAATTCTGAAATTTTGTAAATCTCATTTTTAAATTATTTGGAAGAGATTGGCAAAATAAAATCTCGATTCAGAGTTCATTTGCAAAATGACCAAATCCCGGGCCTCTAATGTAGTAATTCAAGCTGATAAATCTCGAAAAAATACCAAATGAGCTCCAAAAATTATGAAAACTTCCATATCACACTTTTTAATTATTTTGAAGAGATTGGTGAAGAAAAATCTTGATTTGGAGCTCATTTAATAAATGGTAAAATGTAGGGGCATAAAAAGGCATTTTTGGAAAAAAAATCCAAATAAATAGCAAACGGACTCAGATAATTTTGAAAACTTCCAGACCTCAATATTTTATTACTTTAGAAGTATTAAAAAAATAAAAATTGAATTTGGAGTCCGTTTGATATTTATTTGCATCTGGGGGGCAAAACGGTCATTTCACCCAAACAACCGAAAAGGGCTTCTTTGGGCCTTTCAAAAAATTAGAGTTGGGCTGGAAAAGAGAAGTGTTGGCCTGCCCAAACCCAAAGGAAGGAGGAAGCTTCTGATTTTTCAATCAAATGGCTAAAAATCAAGAGTTAGTTAAAGATTCTCTTTGATCAAGCCATGGTGATTAAGCCACATAGGCCAAGAGAGATGTCAACATTATTCTCTAACAGCTGTAATTTGAGAGAGCTGAGATGCTAATCTAAAGGTGGTAATTTCATGATTTTTCACCTTGAATTATTAGCCATTTGATGGGAAATTGGTTACACAAAAAATGACAACATCCTAGGGGAGGAGAGAGGTAAAATTCTGCCAACATTAAGGGGAGAGCAGAATTTCGAATTTTCAAGTTCATTTTTGGCTGATTTCTCTTAGTTTTTCTCTTTTGGTTGAAAGCAAAAAAGAAAAGTTTAGAAAAGAAAGGAAAGTTTGAAGAGATAAAGCTTGAAATATAGCTTCTTGAGGTTGCTCTTGAGCACCAACTCTTGCACTTTCTTGATTTTCCATTCTTGTTTTTGCTATTTTGATTTCTATTTGGTGAGTTTCCATTTTAAATAAATGTTTTTTATTGTTCTTTTTAAGTTCTTCCTTCATCTCCTTCTTGAGTATATTTTTTTTTTTTACAATTGTTTTTACAATAAACTCACCATGGCCAAATGGCCTACATTATTTATTTTAAGTTGTTGTTTTGATTTATTTTACCATATTGTTTATGTTATTTTCTTTGATTTTGATGTTTTAAATGTTATGTTACTTCATATTCTTGAGTTATATTTTAATTTGGTTGCTTTGTTTGTTGCCATTTATGTTTTAAATATCATGTTTTTGCATTTTTAATTTTCTGTTTTCATGTTGTTTAAATTTGAGCATGTTTTAGATTTAGTATATCAAGTGTTTGTGAAAATGCTTGTGTGGTCTTTGCATGATTTGAGTTTTATATCTTAGTTGAGCATGTTTTAGATTTAGTATATTAAGTGTTTGTGAAAATGCTTGTGTGGTTTTTGCATGATTTAAGTATTATATTTTAGTTGAGCATGTTAGTATACCAAGTGTTTGTGAAAATGCCATGCTTGTTGGAGCTTGAGGCCATTTGGCTACTCCATGTGTTTTGCATTGTGTGTTGCATTTTTTTGCCATGTTAGTTGGTAGGTTTTTGCATTTACATGTCATTTGATTTAGTTTTGCATGCTAGTATACCAAGTGTTTGTGAAAATGCCATGTTTGCTAGTTACATTATGCTATTCGGCCCTCTTGGAATTTTTGCATTTTTTGTTCATTCTTGCCATGTTAGTTGATAGGTTAGCATTTGTATGATATTTGGATGAGTTTTTGGTTTAAGCATGCTTTGTGTTTGTGAAAATGCCATGCATATTTTAGTTATTAAGTTAGGTTTATTTGCCATGCATGTTCATGCATTTTAGGTCTAGGTTGCATTAAATGTTCATGCAAGTTCATTTAGTTCTAGACCCCTTTATGAATGCCATGCATTTTTTCATGACATTTAGGTTTAAATCCATGCATTTCATGCATTATGTTTGCTGTATTGTTTCATGCATTTCATGTTCATGCCACTTGAATAATGACTTGAGCCAATTAATGGTTCAAAGTCATGCTCTCTTGAGCACACTTGTGGAAAATTAAAGTTTGTCAAATTAATTATTCTACCTTTGTGATTTTTTTTTTACTTAGCCAATTTTTATCTAACTTTCAAAAAGTCCTAGCTACTGTTTGTAAGTCATTTTATGAGTTTCAAATATTTTTACTTTGATTTTTAAATGATTTTATCAAAGGCAAAAATGTGTTGGCAAAGCAGTTTTTTTTTTCTCCCAAAACTCGTACATCTCTGATTTTTCTGGGAATTCATTTTTAATCAGAAAATTAAGCTGATTTTTTCCTGTGTATTTTTACATGTTATGAGTCTTCAGTATTTATTTCAGAATTTTTTGAATTTTTAAAAATAGGGTAAAAATCGTGGATCAAAACTGGACAGTGGAGTCAGAATTGAATTTAAAGAAAAATTATTTTTCTGTTTTGGTCAAATTACTTAGAGTGGGCTGATTAGGAGGGTTAGCTACTGACTTAGGGTAATTTCTAAGCCTTTTTAAACTCTAAAAATGGTTTTTCAAGTCCCGGGTTAAGGGTAGTCAAGTCCGAATTTTTTAAACTTAGGAAATTAGAGCCATTTAAAATTTTTAGCCCAGTTTTTATTTTTAATTCAAGCTTTTCAAAATTGTTTTCAAACAATCACAAAGTATTTTGGTTTTAGAATATTTAATTTGACATATTTTCCTAAGGTAGCCGGATATCTTTTTAGATATACGGATTTCCTTAATTAAAGGAAAAAATACATTTCATGCATTGCATTTTTCATATTCATGCATTTTATATAATATGTGATTCTTGCCATAATAATTCCTATGATATTATTATTATTTTGATTTATATTTTTTGATGTTATATGGTTTATTATATGGTTTTGAATATTTCATGATATCCTATGCTTTTATTTAGTTAATTTTATTTAGCATATACTATGTTCATGCATTATTATTTTTATGCATATTATATGATAGCATTATTTTATTCCATGTCATTTAATTTATATGCCATACCATTCATGTTTTCCATGTCATTTAAATTATTTCATTTCATATAGAATATGTTATGTTATTTAGGTTATTTTATTTCATTTAGAAAATATCATGTTACTTAGGTCATTTCATTTCATATAGAATATGTTATGTTACTTAGGTTATTTTATTTTATTTAGAATATATCATATGATTTAGGATATTGCATCTCATATAGAATATACTATGTTACCTAGGTCATTTCATTTTATTTATAATATGTCATATAACTTAGGATATTATATTTCATTTAGAATATGCTAAGACCTTTATTTCATTTCATTTAGAATATGCTAAGGCATTTACATTATATCATATCATTTAGGAAGCATTATATTATTTAGATTTTGCCATGTCATTTTATTTATGTCATGCATATACATATTCATATCTTTTAAAATGTTTTCAAAAGGATAATGATTTTTCAATATAAAATAAAGATATTCTCGAGTTAAAATAATTCATGAGTTCTCTACCGGGTTTGCTGGGGAGAATATCATCAATTATCATTAATAAAGGAATATCTTTCTTTCAAAAAGGAGAATGATTTGGAAAGTTTTTCAAAACTAATAAATTTTTTTATATTTTGCCACGTTTGTTGGGGAATATAGGAAAATTTTGAATTTATAAATTCCGGATCATTTTTAATAAAAAAGTGAATTATTTTTTCTTTAAATTGGGAATTAACTTGAAATACTAAATTTAAAACCAATTTTTACCGAGACTTGAGATAACACACGATTAATAAGGTACCGATTTATACGGGCGTTGTGGGGGTGCTAATCCTTCCCCACATGTAACCGACTCCCGAACTCGTTTCTTTGATTTCTCTGGTTTAAAACGCAGACTTGAAATTGGTTTTTAAAATGTTTTAATTAATTTTTAAAATATTTTATAAAACCGATTTTAATAGGTGGCCGATCACACCTAGCTAAAAAAGATTGGTGGCGACTCCATGTCTTTTTTAAGGTCATTTTCAAAACCTTCATTTTTCTAGAGGAATTATGTCGACTTTTCCTCGGTTTTTTTAATGTCACGCTTAACGAATAATAAAGTCTTACGATAAGACTCCTTATTTTTTAGGTTGCGACAATCCCAGTTTGCTTTTTTGGGTAAGGATATTCGAATATCCCATAAGTTTTTATTAAAAATAATAAGTATTAATAAGTATCAATAAATATAAATTAAAAAAATGAAAATAAAAAGAAATGGGAGGAAATGAAAAAGTAAGAAGTTTTGTGTCTAGGATATTAGGATAACCCATAAAGTGCATCACACTACCCTAGTTATAATTTGAAAAAAAAAATGGAAGGTTTTTTTTGTGCCTAGGATAGTAGGATAACTCATAAAGTGCATCCCAATACCCTAGTTATAATTTGGAAAAAAGAGAAAGGATAAGATATTTTTGTGTTTAGGGTATTGGGATAACTTGTAAACTGCATTCAAATAAGTTAAAATCTGAAAAAGTAGACAAGAATCTGAAAAGAGACAGAAAGAATAAAGGAGGACAAAAGAGAAAAAGGAAAAGATAAGAAGGGAAAAGGGAAATAAAGTGTTGACTTCTATAAATGGAAAAAGGAAAATTTCTAGTTAAAAACACGAAGAAAGAAGAAAGAGGAAAGAAGGAGAAGCGATTTAATGAAAAGCTGGTAAGTTTTCTTCCCATTGGCTACCAAAGACCCAGAAGAAACAAATATTCCTAACATAGGAAGTGGATCTGGGTTCCCTTAGCCAAAGGCATAAATCTTGACCCTTCATTACCTTGTACCAAAGGAATTGTAGCCCTTCATACATCTTCAGTATGTGTAGACAACAGACAGGAAGAAGGCAAATCAAATGCTCTAAATCTCAACCGTTCTTTACTCCAAGGAATCCTAGCCTTTGATTGTTTCTCCTCTATGGCTATAAATAGCCAAGGAAATTTTGAAGGATGAGATTTTTTTGATCTGAAAAAAAAAAAGATAATTTTGCTTTAAGAAAAAGAAAAAAAAAAACAGTCAGTAAGCTTTAAGGTAGTAAGAGCAATTTTCGTAAGGTGATAATCTCTTCAACTTTTTCCTTTTATATGATGTTTATTTTAGTGCAAGAAAGGGGAAGAGGATTAAGAAGTTTGATGAAGTAGGCTGGTCTTATTTCACGGGCACTCTTAAAAAAAATCCTTCCTCCCCTAGTGTTTCCCTTCGTGTTGCTTGTTATCTATTTTGCTTATTTTTATTATGTTCATCTGTTATAAACATTTCAAAAAAAAAGGTTCTGGTGGGTCATTGGCCTAGATGAGATGAGGATCTTTATGTCAAACCATTTCTTAGCTCGCACCAGATATAGAAAATGGTAACTAGGTTTGGTTTTTTATATCATCTATTCATCCATGTTCTCTTTATAACACTAGTTTAATCTTGTTTAATCATAGGGATTATGTTTTGTCTTTAACTTGGTGGGCTCAAATCATTTACTTGTTTGTTTTGGACAAATAAGATCTGTGTTTTAACAAGAATGAGGAAATCAAATGATGTTTTAAGCAACTTTGTATAAAAATTTATATTCTAGGTTTGGAGGGATTAAGATGTTATTTAAAAGATGGTTTTGCACTATACATTCGAATGCAACCTAAGGTATTCAAATGCATCATTTGTGTTCTTTTTAAAAATAAAATTCTAAAAGTTTTAACGAGATTCAAATTTCTAAATAGGTGAAAATGAAGCTACTGCATTTGAATACACCTTATGGTGCATTCGAATGCCCCTATTTTGTTTTTCAAAAAAAATGTACATTCTAATGCACCATGAGGTGCATCTGAATGCACCCACCTATTTTCTAAAAGACATACATAAAAAAAAAAAAATTTTGCTTTTAGAAAAAATATAATAAATAAAAAAAAAAACTAAAAAAGAAAAGACAAGAGGAATTCGAATGCACCTTACAATTGCATTTGCATAACGTGGGCTCTATACCCGGGCTCAGTCCCTTTTTAATTCATAGTAAAGTACCTACGCCTTCACCATGATCATTCGAATGGGCTAGCAAAATACTCCCACTCTGACCCTTCCCGTTTGTAGCCTATAAGTGGCGAGGATTGGGGAGCCTAACCGGCCCGCATTGGCTATGGTGAGGAATAGTTTGGGAACCATAGATATCCAACTATATAAACCATGCATGAAATGCCCCTTAAGGAGCCTAACCTAGGTAAAGATATGCCCAACCAAAGATACTGTTTCCTTTACACTTTACCTTGTAAGTGATAACCGTAGCACAAGCTATGTCAAATAAACATCAAAGGGCCCGCAGTAGGACAAACTTCCCTTGATCTCGAGGCACGAGCATGCCTAAATAAAAATTAGTTGTTTACACTTAGATTACTTAACTATGGCAATACAATTGTTTGAAGTTGTTTTATTCACTTCTTTTTGTGGTTTTCCTTTACATGCATCATTTTACACATCATAACAAGAGATATTGGTTCTAGGATAATTGCCAATGGAAGAGACTTGCCAAATCGAATCCTGTCATCTTGTGAACAATTCATGATAGTTAAAGCATGGTCAAAAGAATCACAATGAGGAAAAAGGGATTGTTTAAAGCATGGACATGTCCAAGTGCTCCTAAATAATGTACTTATGGGTTTACGTCAGAACGATCTAAAGGAGTTGCTTAGGATTTGGGAGGGATGAAGGATAAAAGAACACCAAGCATTCACTCAAAAGTATGGCGATATAGCCCTGCTGCTTGCAATCCCAGTAAATGTGCAATTGTCTCGGGCCATAATACAGTTTTAGGATCCTTCTTATAGTTGCTTCACGTTCAATGGAGAATACATGACTCCCACTATTGAAGAATATGCATCTTTGCTTCGACTTGAGGTTCCGAATCCTGAAAAAATATATTGGAAAGAGAAAAAGACATCAGGGTATCAAAAAAGGTTGGTCAAGATGTTGAATATGGAGCCTGATGTGGTAGAAAAACATGTGACAAGGGAGGGTGAGAGTGAATGTGTTCCTTGGGAATTTCGGCGTGTTCAGATTTTGAAACCCCAAGAGAAGGAACAAGGTTTTGAAATATTCACATTTACCATTTATGGGCTAGTCATATTCCCAAAGGTATTGAGGCATGTTAAGGCTGCTGTAGTAGATTTTTTACATCAGTTTCAGTCAAAGATCAATCGTGCGCCAGCTATCATAGAAAAACAATTCGATCCTTGAATTTTTGCCGTAGGCAAGGGAAATGGCGCTTTATGGGATGCTCTCAATTGCTCTACATTTGGGGTAGAAATCCATTTTTGGGGCAAAGAGAAGGTTTCTCCCCGACCATATTTAGAGACCCTTGTGCCTATCAGAGAATTTTGTAAGAAAGATTGGCCTAGAGCTGCAACAACAGATCAATTGGTAGCAGCACTCTAGATCATCTCAAGTGAAGATGTAACTCAAAGGGCTCCTTGGATGCCACACACACCTGCATTATATAAATGTGGAGATCAGTCATAGCTACCGCTTCTGGGAATCTGGGTAGCTGTTAGTTATGCGCCACTCTTGGTCCACTGGCAATATGGCACACGAATAGTTCATCCGGGCACATGGTTTAAGCAAGATAGATTTCACTTATGGGGAAGAGGGCTATGTGAGAAAAGTGAGGGATATCTCTAAAGCCTGGAAACAAACTTATCGAGTAGAGCTAGACCGCTATACGGATAATGTCACTTATGAATGTCCTACTTGGAGAGACAATAGGCTCAATTACATCACCAGACAGGTGACATGTGAGTCTATACAATTGGCTAATCTTCAACCTAAAGCCGGGCCATCAGAAAGTAATCTTAGAGAACAAGAATTCGAGATAGAGAAGGCAAATTGAATAGATTACATCTTGAGAATAAGAAATTGAGAAGTGTGATAAAGATTGGAGATATCATCCCAAACCATGAAGAGTGGCAAAAAGAAGTTGAAACACTAAGAAATGGGCTGGACTATTGGAAGTGCAAAGCAAAAGAGAATGAAGAAAAAGCAAGTCGATCTTCTCAAGATTTTCAAGAATTGGAAGACATGTAATACCCTAAATATGACTAATGATATAGATTCATGCATTCCTAGGATCACATGATGCATGCTCATAGAAAATGGATGTCGCTTGCTCGGAGATAACCGGAGGCCTAGGATGACTAAAAGATTATAGAATTTACCTCGCAGATCTGTTTGATTCAAAATTTGGAGTGATTGAAGGGAAGTTTGGAGGAGAAGAACGAACAAGGTCGATCTCGTTCGATCTTGTTTTGTCTAAATAAATTTTGAGGCATGATAAATTTATAAAATATAGTTATTGTCGCAACCTAAAAAATAACAAGTCTCATCGCGAGACTTTATTACTCGTTAAGCGTGACATTGGAAAAACAGAGGAAAAGACGACTTAATTCCTATTGAAATAAAATGAAGGTTTGAAAACGACCTTGAAAAATATATGGAGTCGCCACCAATCTTTTTTGGCTAGGTGTGATCGGCCACCTATTAAACCGGTTTTGTAAAACATTTTAAAATTAATTAAAATATTTTTAAAACCAATTTGAAGTCTGCGTTTTAAACCAAAGAAAATCGAAGAAACGGGTTCGGGACTCGGTTACGTGCGGGGAAGGATTAGCACCCCACAACGCCCATATAAAACGGTACCTTATTAATCATGTGTTATCTCAAGTCTCGGTAAAAAGTCGGTTTTAAATTTGGCATTTCAAATTAATTCCTAATTTAAAGAAAGATAATTCCATTTTAAATCGAAAATGATCCAGAATTTATTAATTCAAAATTTTCCTATATTCCCCGACAAAATCGGTAAAATATAAAAATTTCTATTTATTTGGAAAACTTTCCGAATCATTCTCGATTTTTGAAAGAAAGATATTCCTTTATTAATGATAATTGATGATATCCCCTCCAGCAAACCTGATAGAGAATTCGTGAATTATTTAACTCGGGAATATCTTTATTTTTGTTTAAAATCATTATCCCTTTTTTAAAAACATTTTAAAAAATGAATATGAACATGTGTGACATATATAAAATGACATAGAAAAGTCTAGATAATATAATGAAACCTAAATGACATGATATAATTTAAATGGCATAGCATATTCTAAATGAAATGATATAACCTAAGTATCATAACATATTCTAAATAAAATAACCTAAGTAACATAACATATTCTAAATGAAATGACATAATTAAAATGACATGGAATGATATGTAACATAGAACAATGTTATCATGGAATATGCATGAAAATAAAAATAATAATGCATGAACATAGTAATTGCTAAAAGATGTGACAAAAATAAATGACTAAATAAAAAGCATAGGATAACTTGGAATATTCAAAACCATATAACAAACAATGTAATACCATAAAATATAAATCAAAATAATAACAATATCATAGAAATTATCATAGCAAAAATCACATATTATATAGTATGCATGAACATGGAAAATGCAATGCATGAAAGTGTATTCTTTTTCCTTTAAATAAGGAAATCCGTATACCTAAAAAGATATCCGGCTACCTTAGAAAAAGACATCAAATTAAATTTTCTAAAATAAAAAAAAAAACACTTTGTGATTGTTTGAAAACAATTTTGAAAATATTGGATGAAAAATAATTCATGGCTGAATTCCCTTTGAAAAAGGCTCTAATTCCTAAGTTTGAAAACCTGGACTTGACCACCCTTGAACCAAGCTTTATAAAATCATTTTTAAAAATTAAAAAGGCTTAGAAACGAACCTAAGAGTGTAGCTAAGGTTCCTAATCAACCCCCTTTAAATGCCTTAGCCAAAATTAACAATTGTTTTTCCTTTGAATTCAAATCTGACTCTACTGTCCAGTTTTAAAGCGTGATTTTTTAACCTATTTTAAAATTTCAAAAAAATCTAAAAAAAGTACTGGAGGCTCAAAACATGTAAAACTACATGGTAAAAAATTGGCTTAATTTTTTTATTAAAGATAGCTTCCCATAAAAATCGGGAAAGTCAGAACACTAGGTGAATTTTTTTTTTCCCAAAACACATTTTTGTTTTGTCTTTGATAAAATCTTTCAAAAATCAAAGTAAAAATATTGGAGACTCTTCTATGAACCTACAAATAGTAACTAAATTTTCTAAAAAATTTGATAAGATTTGCCTAAGAAAAAAAAAAATCACAAAGGTAGTAAAATCAACTTGACAACTCTTTAATTTTCCACAAGTATACTCAAATGAGTATAACTTTGAACCATTGATTGGCCTAAGTCATAAATCAAGTGGCAAGACATGAGATGCATGAACAAACAACAAATTTGATATATGAAATGCATGATCCAAAGCCTAAATGATATAGGAAATGCATGGCAATTTAAAATAACCTAATGTCTAGCATGAGTTTGCATGGCAATAAATGCTATCCTAACCTAATATGCATGAAATGCATGGCAATACAAATGTGACCTAGACTTAATGGACATGAAAATGCATGGCAATACCAATGTGACCTAAGACCTAAATAGCATAGCAATGCATGGCAAAACTAACATGAACTAAAACCTAATATGCATGGGAATATGCATGGCAATTCAAAGATGGCCTAGACCTAAAATGTCATGAGAATGCATGAAAATACCATGAACATATAATGACCAAATAAACCTATTACTAGTGCATGAACAAACAACAACTAATACACAATCTCATGGCGTAGTAATGCAAAGAATAGTACCTAAACAAAATGTAAATGCACACACAAGGCAAGGAACACATGAAGAGGCTGAATGGCCACTAATCCTCTATGGAAAAATGTAGCAAGGCATTAACACGAACACATGGCAAACTAAATCAAAACACTCAATATTATGGCATGAAATACAAACCTATCACCTAAATAAGATGAAAATGCACACATAATGCAAAATGGAACATGTTGGCCGAATGGTCACTAAACAATCATAATGAAATCCTAGCTAGACAATAACACAAACACATGGAAGCATAATAAACTAGCAAACATGCATAAATAATCATCACGGCCGAATGAAAACAATATGAACATTGCATGGTCTAAATGTATGAAGATCAATGGAAGCATATTAAACAAGTAAACATGATAAAAGTGCACACATGCACAATGAAATCCATCATGGCCGAATGAAAACAACATGAACATGGCATGGCATTATCACAAACACATGGCATGGTTTAGAACTAAGCTACCACAATCGAGCCAACCTACCACAATCAAGATAATCTAACACAAGTAAGCTAACCTACCACAACAAATCTCATGAACAAAATCAAAAATAAAATCATCTAAAAAAAGAAGACACCATTCGACCATGATATAAAAAAAAAAAGGAAAACATGTTTTCTTTTTAGTTCTTTAAAAACAAAGTAAAAGCTCTTTAGAACTTATTTCAAAAAGCAAGTTTATTTCATAAAAGAGAATAAAATAACAATCAAAATAGCAAAATCATGTCAACAAAGCATGCGAAAACCATGATAGAACGTAGCTACTTTGCTCTAGCTTTCCAAATCAAGAAGTAGCAAGCAAAACCTTTATTTTTTCTCTCTTTTTCCCCCTTTATTTTTTTCTTTCTTTTTCTCCCTAGCTACTGCTCTTGTTCAGCCCCTAAAGCTTTGTCAAAAATCTAAATTCCCCCTCCATGCCTTGGCTGAATGCCACCTCATAGTGTAGGAAAGTTGTAATTTTTTTGTAACCAATTTTTGATCCAATGGTCTTTAATCCAAGATGCTTTCTATGTAAAATTCCCACCTTTGGATTGGAATAATCAGCCCCTAAATATGATGTCATGGATGATGATGTCATAAATATGACATCATCTCTCTCAATCCATTAGTCCATGTGTTGCAAATTCAAAGGCTTGATCAAAAAAATAACTACCTTCCTATTCACTCTTGGCATTTAGATGAAATGGCTCAGCAAAATCACTCTTCATCATGGGCTTGGCTGATTGCCCTCTTAAAATCCAGCCCAATCTCTATTGCAAGAAAGGCCCTTTTCGGTTTCTTCGATAAAATGACCTTTTTGACCCCTAATCCTAATTAAATAGAAAATGAACTCCAAATCCATATTTTACTTTTTTAATACTTCTGAAATAAGAAAAAATTGAATTCTAGAAGTTTTCAAAATTTTTCGAGCCCATTTGCTATTTTTTTGGATTTTTTTTCCAAAATTTCCCCTTTATGTACCCGAACTTTTACCATTTTTTAAACGAGCTCTGAATCCAAATTTTTCTTCACCAATCTCTTCCAAATAATTTAAAAGTAATATCTAGAGGTTTTCATAATTTTTGGAACTCATTTGCTATTTTTTAAGGATTTATCTGCTTGAATTTTAGAATAATGGGCCCAGGCTTTCGCCATTTTGCAAACGAACTCCGAATCCATATTTTATTTCACCAATATCTTTCAAATAATTTAAGAATGAGATCTGAAAACTTTTAGAATTTTTGGAGCTCATTTGCTATTTTTCCCGAATTTTCCAATTTTGCCTCTTTGTCTCCAAAGCTTAGTTTTGCTCAAAACAAGTTCAATTTTCATATTTTTTTTCTATGCCTTTTTTCATATATTGAATTGGAAAAAACAGAAAACTTTCTTCATTATTCTTAGTTAGCAAAGCCTTCTATTGGCATCAGAGCTTCTATGATCTTTGAGGGGCTGTGAGAGAGAGAAAACAGGTAAGGTTCCCTTCACTACGAAATCATCTGAAAATCCAAGAAACCAGTGAGCTCATTAATGTCTATGAGCAGTTTTTCACCATTAGCACCTCTTGTTTATACAATGGAGAATTATTTATTCAATTTAGGTTGTGAAAATAAAAACTTACCTCAAAGCACATGATTTGTGGGAGAGGTTGTAGAGTCACCTCTATTGAGGCTCAAATAAAGCAGTATAGTGAGGAGTGTGCAAAGAAATGTCTGACACAATTTTCACAAGGATCATGGCTTGTGAAACAACAAAGGAAGTTTTGGACAAGCTCAAAGAGGAGTTCCAAGGTAGTGGCAAGACCAGACGGATGGAAGATGATGATAAAACTGTCAGACAATATACTGACTATTGTAGACCAAATCAAGCTGCTTGGAGAGGAGCTCATTGATAAAAGGATTGCTGATAAAGTGTTGGTTAGCTTGCTTGAGAAGTTTGAGTAAAAAATCTCATCACTTGAGGACTCAAGGGATTTCAAAGTATGTCTTTGACAAAGCTTGTTAATGCTCTGCAAGCACTTAAAACAAAGAAGAGCTATTGGCAAAAACAAAAATAAAAAAACATTTGCTTCACGTAGTGGAAGGAAGAAGCAAACCAATAAAAGAAAAGAAAGGGACAAGAAGAGTGATAACTCGTATAATTATATAGTTTTTAGTTATGTTTTATTATTGTTTTGTGTCAAATACGAGTTATTATTGTTTAGTCTAATTGTGTTTATGATCTTTTATATTTTTATGTAATTTGGTGTTTTTCACAAGTTTCTTTGAGTGATTTCAGATTACTAGAATTAAGGGCAAATCCAGTTCAGTTCCAGTTCCGACACCTTTTTCCATATCAGCTATATATCGAGTTTCACTAAAGCAATAAGGCTGAAATTTTAACCGTGCAAATTTAAGAGGCATATCTATCTTTTTCATGTTTTACACTTCTTGAAACGGAGTCGTTTTCCCTAGCGAAATCGACCATCAAGTTGGCTGATGTGCAATGACGTCTGTGCTGACCTGTTTTCATATTATGCCCATATCTTCTTATCCACATCAGCAAATGAGCTGATTCCAACGGCTATGGATCAGTAACTGATAGGGTAACATTTTTCTAGAAGACCATGTGATCATATCAGGCCTCCAACATTGACAAAATTCGACCATCAAGTTGGCTGATCAAAATCGTCATATATGACGAAAATTGTTAGAAAATGCACCCACCTATTATACCTACCTTTGAAATTTGTAAAGCTTGTCTCTTGTCATTTAGCCCTCCAAAATGTGTATAAATAGAGGGCCTTGGATGATTGTAGAGGATCATATTGTACATTGGTAGGATATTAGCCATTGTAATAAAATTCTCTAAGTTTTCTTCTTCTTTCTTTTCTCTAGTTTTCTTTTTCTTTATTTTCTTCTTCTTCTTTCTTTCTTTTATTTCCTTCTTAGATTCTCTTTAATTTTATGTTTATGTTTACAATGCCTATGCTAGGCTAAACTTCTATTTGGTTAAGGGTGATTTCAAAGCCCTAGACATGTTTTGTGATTGATTTTCAGATTCTATCTATCATTAATTTTCTATCAAAGTTGCTTATGTTCTTCTACAAGAATTGTTCATGATGTTGTCTTGATTTATTTAGGTGTACAACTAGATAGATCTTGATAATTATCTATTGCTAGTCTAGGAGTCTTGATCCGTGTAATTGTCTTGATTTCCTATTCATAAGTGGCAATTTGTGATTAATGATTATGGTCAAGTTTTCAATAATTGCAAAGTGGAACATAACCTAAGTTGAACAATCCGAGCTTATGTGTTTGTTGCTTAGATCAACCTATCTTTCTCATCATAAAGCTGTCATTAAATTGAATTTAGAGAGCTTATTCTAGGTTGTTTAATGGTTAGAGATTAAATAGAGAGCTTGTTCTATTTAACGACAAACTAAGGAAAGATTGGGATAACAGAGCTTGTTGTTATCTACGGTTGTTAACTTTGATAGTTGGTTGATATTGATAGATCTGAAATTGATTCTTAATGATGTCTAGTGGTGGAGAATGAAACCTTAACCATATTTTTCATATTTGATTCTTCTTACTTACTTGTTTTCTTACTTTTCTAGTTTGCTTATTTTTAAAAGTATATTTATTTTTATTGGCTGGTTATACCGCCTAATTTGTATATTAACTTTGTTTTATTTTTATTGGCTGGTTATACCGCCTAATTTAGTATATATATTTTTATTGGCTGGTTATACCACCTAATTTAGTATATATATTTTTATTGGCTGGTTATACCGCCTTGCATCTTATTCTTATTATTTACTTTAGTTTAAATCTGGCTTCAAAAACCCCTTTTCTTTTATTGTTTTCTTTGAACGTAAGTTATAAACTAATAACTCATAGATTAAAACCCAATCCCTGAGGACTCGACCCTTGCTAATCATTATACTTACAATTGATCTTTTTAGTGCAAGGTTAAATAAGATACACTCTTTTGGGTGCATCAAATTTTTGGCGCCGTTGCCGGGGATTGCTTTCTTTAGTTTATTAGTTTATTGGTTTATTCTTATTTTCTGTTCTAATTAGTTTGATTTTCTTGTACATACAAGTTTTTCTTATCAAATTTTCAAAAAAAATAAATAAATAAATAAAAACGATGGAATTGAGCAATCTAACACTTGAAGAGTTGGTGGCATACATGAACATGGAGAATCAACAAGCCAATCTCACTTCCTCAGTTCAACAATTGGCCATGGGAGGATGTCAAGGCCATCAATGGTTCCAAGACCAACCGCATGATCATTACTCCAACACTTACCATGAGGGATGGTGGGATCATACTAATTATGGCTACTCAAAAAATTACCAAGAAGTAGATCCTTATGCCAATTACACTCATCCATCTAGCTTCAATCAATCATGGTCTCAAGAACCAGATCTTTTTCAACCACCACATATGACTCAAAACTCAGGTACTTCTTTAGAAGATCTTGTACATTCTCTTGTTACTGATACTTTGCATTTTCAACAGGAAACAAGGGCAAGCATCCAGAGTTTGGAAAGGCAAATGAGCCTATTGGCTAGTAGTATGGTGGAATTAGTAGCAGAAAGATCTCTAGCACTCCCTTCCCAAACGGTGATTAACCCAAAGGAGAATGCTACTATTGTGACCTTGAGAAATGAGGAACAAGATGAGGATGAGACAAAACCAAAGATGGATTCACTTCTTGAGGATAATGAAGCCACCATTCAAATTGAGAGTACTTTGACACCTCAAGTAGCCTTTAAGGTTCTTATTTCTACTAATGTTCCTTCTCCACTTTTTCCTAGCAGATTTGCAAAGTCCAAAAAGGAGGAACATGAACAACAATTTTTGGAAACCTTAAACAGCTTGCTTGTGGATGCCATTAGACAAGTACCAAGATATGCACAATTCCTCAAAGAGCTATACCCCACCAAGAATGATGAAATAATACGTGTGGGGGAGAATGCATTGGCTGTTTTGGAAAGAAAACTTCCTCCAAAACGCAAAAATCCGAGAAGTTTCATGTCTAAGCCAAAAGATCCTAAAAAGCCAAGAAGGGGAATTGGCTAGGCTGAAAACAATCAATCAAGTGCTAATTAGGGGAGGCAGCCTAATTAGTGAAAGCATTGCCAAACTGCCATCCTCAGATTTGCTCTCTTTTTTTTCTTTATCTTTTTCGTATGTTTCTTTGTTAATTGTGTTTAATGTTTTTAAGTTCATTTAGGTTGCATAAGTTTATTTTGTTTATTAGTTCTTTTCACTTACACATGATTCTTGCATTGGGGGATAATAGCATTACATTGAGGACAATGTAAGAATTATGTGTGGGGGGAAGAATTTAGGATTTTATTTAGAGTGTTTTGTTTTTGAGTCTTTTTATGTTGTTTTTCTTTCTGATCCTTGTTTTGAAAATAAATAGATGTAAATATAATTTTTTTAACCCCGGTTAAACGGCGGATAACGGTACTCCGTGATTATTTAAATCGGTTCCATCAGCTACCCACAAAACTGATATTGTATATAAATTTCTCTTCCAATTTCTCTTTCAATTTTTTTCATTTTTTTTTCAGGATGGATGATATTCTCACACGATTGCAGAAACGATTTCCTCCTTTTCCTCGAAATATTTTACTGAAGTTTTACCAAGTTCGATTTGAAAGATTAAGAATGCTTATGCATAAAGGGATTCCTGAAGACATACGTTGGATAATTGAAGCCAAGGTACGTGAAGATGAATATCTTCCTGTTTTGCATTTACCAGGTACAGGTAGAAGCACTTTTGCAAAGAAGCGACGAGCAAAGCGCATGAGTTCAAACTGCCACAAATGTGCACGATGGACGTGTAACGGTAAATGTCGTTCTATTGGGATTCCGTCCTCTAATCGAGATGATAAAATTGAATTCATTAAGGATGGACTAAGTAAGGAGAATTTGGGTAATATCCAACTTTCTCTTGAGACGCATCCTAGTGGAGACGTACAAAGAGAAATTCTTGATTTATGGCCGCAATTCCAAAGGGAATGGCAACATCTTGGGAATCTGATGTTAAAAGACCCTGTTTGCCAGCTTGTAAGAAAACTGGATGGGAAGCATATCCTCGACTCATAGAAGTCGTTTAAGCCGTTTCTGGACGTAAAACCAGAGGAAGATGTGAGCCACAATCACAACTACAATAAATGACTTCTCAGCTTTTGGTTTGATTTGCAATAACTTTATTTCGGTTTAATTTACGTGTTATTCGATTTGTGTAATTATTCTCATTTTTTTTATTTGTCTTTTACGGTTGATTTTTCTTCTCTTTTTGATTTTCTTCCTGAAATCACGCAAAAATCTTTTGTTAGGTTAACATTTTCTTCTGACAGGTCAAATACACTTTCGGCGACATTATTACTCTTGACTTTTACGGTTGATTTTTCTTCTCTTTTTGATTTTCTTCCTGAAATCACGCAAAAATCTTCTGTTAGGTTAACATTTTCTTCTGACAGGTCAGATACACTTTCGGCGACATTATTACTCTTGTCTGATTCACTACTCAGTCCTCTATATATTACACCATGTACTCATTCTCTTTCAGGCACTCGAAAAAAAGAAAAAAAAAAAAAAAGAAAAAAAAATGGAAAGTACTTCGTCCCAACGCATTAAAAAAATTTGTGTTTTTGGAGGTGCTTATCCAGGGAAAAATAACATATTCGCTGATGAAGCCATAAGAGTTGGAGTAATACTTGCCCAACAAAAGATCCAGTTGATTTATGGAGGTGGTAGTACGGGTTTAATGGGAGCAGTCGCTACAGCAGCACACGCCGGAGGAAGTCCAGTTCTACGAGTCGTGCCAAAACTATTCACAGATTTTTGTGGACCTACCTTGGGTAAGGAAATACCAAGTCTGGAGTATCCCTGAACGGATAACAATCATGTACCATTCTGCCGATGCATTCATTGCTTTACCAGGAGGTCTGGGTACATTGGAAGAAATAGCTTGCGTGGCTTCTTGGTCATCTTTGGTCACAAATAAGAAACCCATTGGTTTGCTTAATATTAATGGTTATTTTAGTAATTTGCTTTCATATTTAGATAATGCTGTGGATAATGGATTCATGTTTTCAGAGGCAAGGAGAACCATAATTTCTGCTACAACCATTGAAGATTTACTCAAAAAGCTCCAAGCTTATGAGTGTTTATCTGCTACGGTTGTTTCGCAAACGCTCAGAAAAAGAAAAAGAGATATGGACAAGCAAGTAGTGGATTGCACTTTGTCTTTGTGACATTATCTAACATTTTGCTTGTTGTGTCTCAGTTATAATAAGTGGTTAGCAACCTCTGCAGGTAATATCTCCTAAATTCTACCTTTAAAATTTGACATTGGGGACAATGTCATATTTTAGTAGGGGGTAAGGGACATATTTTGCTAATAAAAAAAAAAGTTTGTTGTGTTTTAAGCAATTTAGAAGTATTCATTCTGAACAAGGTCTGAGTAAGGGAGACTTGAGACATACCTTGTCAGTTTGATTTCTTCTTTTCAAAAAAAAAAAAAGAGTTTGTTGTGTTTTAAGCAATTTAGAAGTATTCATTCTGAACAAGGTCTGAGTAAGGGAGACTTGAGACATACCTTGTCAGTTTGATTTTAATCTTTTTATGTTTACTTGTTAATTTTTGTTTAGTATTTTAGGATTATTTAGGTTGCATGGTTTTGTTTTGTTTTGAGTCTTAGTTGTTCCTATTCTTATGTTATTAGTTCTTTTCTCTTACACATGATTCTTTCATTTGGGTTAATAGACTTACATTGAGGACAATGTAAGAATTAAGTGTGGGGGGAATGATTTAGGATTTCTTTTATTTTTGTCTACAATTTTTTTTTATGAGTCTTTATTATTATTATTATTATTTTTAGTGTGTTTTAGTTCCTTTTTAATACAATGATGAGATATGAATTGCATAAGTCTAAAACAGATTTATTAGTGAGAAGATTTTCATGAGAATTGAGCTTGATGTCAACCTTTTTAATGAGCCAATGTTAATATGATATGTTGATTGAGAAAGAAGCATGTTTAGACTTAATCTGACTTGTATAATCATCCTTGTGAGTTTTTGAGCCTATAATGATTGATGCATTATACAAATCAATCTAATTTCTTTCTTGAGTGCTCTTATGATTACATGATTCTCTAGAACTTGCTTTAAACCGTTTGAGACTATATTGATACATGTGACAACATGAATATGATAGAGGCATTAGGATTATAACCAGAGCCAAACAGCCATCCATTATTAATGTTCCAAGAGAACACACCCTTAGTGAACCAATTTGAGCCTACATTGAATAAGCTATCTCTTTGGTAACCATAACTTGTCCCTAACCTAAATATACTTATATCTTTACCTTTGTTCCAAAGATAAATTAGCATGTTTTGAGACAAGTTGCAAAGACAAGGAAGATTTATTGAAAATTTGGGTTAGAAACAAGAAATAAGTGTGGGGGGAAAAGAAAGAAAAAAGTCAAGAGAAAAAGAAATGGATCATTGTCAAATACATTCCCATATTAAAAAAAAAAAATCTTCTCTTGAACTTCTAGTTAAAGTAAAGAAAAAGATGTTACAAAGTTGGTTAGAATGATGCAAAGGCTCAACATGAATATTTAGCCTATGTTATTATGTGCTTTATAAGAGTTTTGAGAAGTTTTATTTGTATGATCTTATTATGTCTCTAAACTCTATGAACTCTTTGGAACCTTTGTGATATCTTTATCCTTTTGTTCTTCAACCACATTACAACCTTGATTAAAGACCTCTTGATTCATGAAGTTGTATGATCTAAATAGTGGAGAATAGGTGGACAAGCAAGAATATGGTAGAACTGTTTTCATGAGATTGATTGAGTGTAAACACTTTACCACTACTTTAAAAAGTGAAAATCAAGAGAGTATCCCATGTGAGAAGTTGAGATTAAGTTTGAATATGCACTATTTTGATTGAAATATGTTATGTTAATATTGGCTTAACTCAAACAATTTACATTCAAGCAAGATTTTTTTTGAATTTCTTTAAGCTATTGATTAGTTTTTAAGACTTGTCCAATGATTATCTCTAATTTATATTGGAAGGATTAGTTATAATTATTATTTTTAGTTTTTCTTATGTCTTCAATGTTTGTGGGTATCGTCCTAGTAAACCCTCACGAGACTAAACTCGTCCACTAGGGACACCTAGGGGTTTAAAGGCTTGTGTCACATGCTAAGTGCCACCGTGATTTCCTACGAAAGTGGATTAGATTAGATTTTCTTATTTTATTTTTATTGAGTCGTTGCTAGGGACTAGCAACAATCTAAGTGTGGGGGTGTGATAACTCGTATAATTATATAGTTTTTAGTTATGTTTTATTATTGTTTTGTGTCAAATACGAGTTATTATTGTTTAGTCTAATTGTGTTTATGATCTTTTATATTTTTATGTAATTTGGTGTTTTTCACAAGTTTCTTTGAGTGATTTCAGATTACTAGAATTAAGGGCAAATCCAGTTCAGTTCCAGTTCCGACACCTTTTGCCATATCAGCTATATCTCGAGTTTCCCTAAAGCAATAAGGCTGAAATTTTAACCGTGCAAAGTTAAGAGGCATATCTATCTTTTTCATGTTTTACACTTCTTGAAACGGAGTCGTTTTCCCTAGCGAAATCGACCATCAAGTTGGCTGATGTGCAATGACGTCTGTGCTGACCTGTTTTCGTATTATGCCCATATCTTCTTATCCACATCAGCAAATGAGCTGATTCCAACGGCTATGGATCAGTAACTGATAGGTTAACATTTTTCTAGAAGACCATGTGATCAGATCAGGCCTCCAACATTGAAAAAATCGACCATCAAGTTGGCTGATCAAAATCGTCATATATGACGAAAATTGTTAGAAAATGCACCCACCTATTATACCTACCTTTGAAATTTGTAAAGCTTGTCTCTTGTCATTTAGCCCTCCAAAATGTGTATAAATAGAGGGCCTTGGATGATTGTAGAGGATCATATTGTACATTGGTAGGATATTAGCCATTGTAATAAAATTCTCTAAGTTTTCTTCTTCTTTCTTTTCTCTAGTTTTCTTTTTCTTTATTTTCTTCTTCTTCTTTCTTTCTTTTATTTCCTTCTTAGATTCTCTTTAATTTTATGTTTATGTTTACAATGCCTATGCTAGGCTAAACTTCTATTTGGTTAAGGGTGATTTCAAAGCCCTAGACATGTTTTGTGATTGATTTTCAGATTCTATCTATCATTAATTTTCTATCAAAGTTGCTTATGTTCTTCTACAAGAATTGTTCATGATGTTGTCTTGATTTATTTAGGTGTACAACTAGATAGATCTTGATAATTATCTATTGCTAGTCTAGGAGTCTTGATCCGTGTAATTGTCTTGATTTCCTATTCATAAGTGGCAATTTGTGATTAATGATTATGGTCAAGTTTTCAATAATTGCAAAGTGGAACATAACCTAAGTTGAACAATCCGAGCTTATGTGTTTGTTGCTTAGATCAACCTATCTTTCTCATCATAAAGCTGCCATTAAATTGAATTTAGAGAGCTTATTCTAGGTTGTTTAATGGTTAGAGATTAAATAGAGAGCTTGTTCTATTTAACGACAAACTAAGGAAAGATTGGGATAACAGAGCTTGTTGTTATCTATGGTTGTTAACTTTGATAGTTGGTTGATATTGATAGATCTGAAATTGATTCTTAATGATGTCTAGTGGTGGAGAATGAAACCTTAACCATATTTTTCATATTTGATTCTTCTTACTTACTTGTTTTCTTACTTTTCTAGTTTGCTTATTTTTAAAAGTATATTTATTTTTATTGGCTGGTTATACCGCCTAATTTGTATATTAACTTTGTTTTATTTTTATTGGCTGGTTATACCGCCTAATTTAGTATATATATTTTTATTGGCTGGTTATACCGCCTAATTTAGTATATATATTTTTATTGGCTGGTTATACCGCCTTGCATCTTATTCTTATTATTTACTTTAGTTTAAATCTGGCTTCAAAAACCCCTTTTCTTTTATTGTTTTCTTTGAACGTAAGTTATAAACTAATAACTCATAGATTAAAACCCAATCCCTGAGGACTCGACCCTTGCTAATCATTATACTTACAATTGATCTTTTTAGTGCAAGGTTAAATAAGATACACTCTTTTGGGTGCATCAAAGAGACTCAAGGCTAGCAGTACGTTAGAGTAGAATTTGCTCTTACTTTGCTTTGGTGATGGCGACAAGATTAATTCTCCTAGAACTTCAAGTTTGGTTGTAGCAAACCAATAACTATCCAAGTGTTCAGCCTACGACAGTAATCCACATGAACAAAGAGAAAAAAACCTTCATAAGGTTGGGTAGTGATCTAGTGGAAATCATATACTAGTAAGATCTTTGATTGCTCTCTCTAATTTTCTTTTCTCTCAAGAATTCTCAACACGATCGATAAGAGATGACTAATAGCCTAATTGTTATATGAAAAGGGGTGGCATAGAGCTCTTTAAATAGGGAAAGGGTCCGGTCAAGTCCTATTTCAAATAGGGCTTGTGATGTGGCCAACGATAAACCTAATCTAAATAAGACTATGTGATATACAACTAACCCTAAGAACTTCTCAATTTAGTCCATAATTAAACCTCTTTTTTAATTCAATTAAGTCCAACTTAATTTCAACCCAATTTAACTTTTCAAAGGTCACGTTCTATTGTGTGTAGCCCATTAGATTCCATGGCTAGGATCATTAGTAAGGTAAAATCAAACTATAACATTCTTCACATAAGATCATTAATAATCTCATGTCAAATAATCATTTATACAACCATCACATGAGAATATTGCTATAGAAACTAAGTAATTTACCAAATAGCATTCTCATATCGAGTTATGTCCAGTAAACTTGTTCTTATAGCAAGCACCTACATGTAAACTTAAGTTTATCCAGACTTCAATTCAAGTTGGGACAACAACTTAGTTAGAGAATCAACTATGTTATCCTATGTGAGTACTCGTTCTATCTTTACATCTTTTTTAAAGACATAATCTCTTATAAAATGGTAAGGCCTTAATACATGTTTAGATCTTTGATGAGACCTTGGTTCTTTTGCTTGTGCAATGGCTCCATTGTTATCACAATAAATTATGATTCGATTAATAATGCTAAGAACCACACCTAGTTCTATAATGAAATTTCTGATCCAAAATACTTTGAATATTTAATTGAAACTAGTTTCATTTGAAACTCTTTAAGCTTTCCAACAAGATAAAAATCACTAAATGCCAACATCAGACGAGGAAATTATAACCAATCAATGTTGACTCTAAGAACTTGGAAATTATAAGTGTTGGTCGACACTCACGTGTTTTATTTAGAAAATTTTCAAAAAATCATAGATTTTGCCCCTAAAAATTCTCATATGGATTCAGAAGAGGGCGTCTCTCATCATCGATATTTTCCCATAAATACCTTCTTCCACTCCCTTGTCCAACACACAACACAACACAACTTAACACAACACAATTCTCTCTATTTTTCTTGGTGCCTAAAAGTTCTTTCAATTCCCAACCGCCTATAGCCTACTATAACTTGCTTCCACCTCTGCCAAAATTCTTCAAACCTTAAATTACCACTTGCCTCTCCAAATTCTTAACATTCTTCCGCATAACCAACCTTCCACTCATACATCCAAATTTTAATTCTTTTTCCACCAATTTTCTATTTAATTCTTTTTTCCACCAATTTTCTATTTAATTTCAATCCTTGTACAATTACTTCGTCCAATCAGAAGCCAAATTCTATTCAACCAAAGCCTAAAAACTGTCCAAACATAGTCCAAACTCTACCAATTTTTTAAAGATCCATAACCTGGAAAGGAGCACAAACTCTACCAGCATCAATCCAACCTACAAGCTCAGGAGCTTAAGCTACCTTTTTTTTTTTTTTTAATCTAAAACATATTCACTTTGATAAGATCCAATCTCTCTTGCATGTCAAGTATGTGGCATAATCTGCCTATGATCATCCATTACGTAGCATGTTGACATGCTTAGATTTAAGATTATAACATGTCATATAGATTTAATTTTAGGATTGCATCATTTGTTATATAGAATATTATGTTAGGATTATTTTCTTTATTTTAATAGTATGGATGATTGGTTGTTGTAAATAATTATGTTTTTCAAATATGCCATATAGAAGAATGATCAGATTTAGGTACATTTTATTAAACATGTCATGGAAGAATTCTAATAATTTAATGTCATACAGTCTAGGAAGCATATTTTGATTTTACTTGTAATTTTATTTTATGGGTATTTATTATGTTAATTATTTATTTTCATAGATTATATGCTTTAAATATTGTTTTGCATCACCATTTAAAGGTCGATATACCACCCAAAATTATCCGCCTACTTAATTATGTTACATCCCGTTGCATAACAATGAGCTTTTGCCAGTGTTATTGGATTACACTTGACCAAATAGGCCCATAAACCAAAGTACTTGATTCCTGAATTTGAAGGGACTACAAGTCGCTTCCAAACGCTGGTGCTTTTGCGCTTTTATTTTCTATTGGTTTTTAAGATGCAAGTGAGATGATGCAAGATGGAAGGATCAAGGAATTGGGCCAGCAGAGCCCGTTGTTGGAGGTTTAATTTTAATTTAAGCCATAACGACTAGTTAGCTAGTGGTGTAAAAGTTAGTTAGTGAGAAGAAAAAAATTACCAAAAGCTATTGACTAAGCCATTATGTTATGATAAAAGCTATATTGTCATCATTGAGAAGGTATGTTTTTGAATACCAAAATCAATATTCTCTATCCTTATCATTCTCTCATGCTCTATTCTCTTCTCCTCTCATTTCCATCTGTAGTTGATTTCTTCATTTCTGTAGTTGTTATTCGATTTGCTTGAGTATTTCTATTGGATTGGAGACATCATTGGTATCAGAGCTTTCCATTATGGCCATGCCAGGCAATGCTACTACTAGGATGTAGAAGGAGATTGGACAAATGTAAAAAGAGTTGGAAAAGATAGAAACTAAACTGGTAGCACCACAGACTAATTGAAGAAACAGTTGAGGTTTGAAATGCGTATTGGTCTGGAAAATACGATGGTGGAAGTAAAAAAGATGTTTGAGTAGATGATGTTGAGAATAGATGGTTTATCTCAAGGAGTCGAAAGTGATAATCCTTAGCCAAAAGTTCTTCTAATGCTAAGAAAAAACTAGTTTTAGATATCTTCAAAGAAAACAATATGGTAACTCCTAATCCAAAAGCTCATTTTGACTTGTATGAAATGCCCATGATCAACTAAATATTCAAAGACGAGTGTGAACATTTTGATTGAGGAGATTTTAGAAGCTAGTTGCTCAAAATAGAGCAATTCTTTGAAGCAAGTCAAACAAGTAGGACAAGGTTCACACTGTGATGATGCATCTAGATACCAGAGCTTTGTAGTGGCACCAATGCTTCATGAAAAATAAAGAAAAGATTATTGAGGTAATTTAGGTACATTATGTATCTCAAATGAGGTCTAGATTTTTTGAGTATGAATTTGCATACCCTATGTTTGAGTTAGTCAATCTGAAATAAGTTGAATATAAATAGGAGTATGATGAAGAATCTGAAATTTATTGAATTTATTGCAACTCTCTAAGGAATATGGCCTTAGCATATTTGTCAATAACTTGAAACCAGAAATTTCCAAACCTTTAACTCATGCCTACAACCTTGACAAACAAATGGAATCCATTATGTTCAACTTACCCAAAAAACCCTTTCATACATATAGCAACCTAAACACTACTACGCCACTGTAAAACATTAAACAACCTCTCCAAAAATCAACCATCCTGCATTGTTACCAACCCAAAAAACTGTCTTTATACCTACCAATAGCAACTTAAACCTTAGATAACTCCTCCTACTTACGAAGGCCAAAATACCATAATGAGAGCTAATGGCATAAAAACAACTAAAGTACCTACTAAATTACATCTTTAACAGATGCAGAAATAAAGCAAATTTAAAATATATTCAATGAAAAAAAAAATTAAACTCCATCAAACTTTTTAATAGATACATTTCAAAGTCCAGTCATCAAAGCATAATACCTTTTTTTTTTAAATTAAAAAATATAAATTATAGAAAAAAATTATTAAATTTATTTCTTTAAAATTAAACATAAAATAATATATTATAGGATAAAATTAATTAAAATTTAGTTTTTATGTTTTAAAATTAAAGAGAGAAGTGTAGTTTTTTATGTTTTTAAATAAAAAAGAAAAGTATAGATTAAAAATATATTGGGTATATGAAAAATCTTAAATTTTAATTATTTATTTCTTAGTTATATGTGTGTCAGTATGATATGTCTAAAAGTTATTTTAAAAGTATATAAAAAATTATACTATTAAGTAGTAACTACTTACTAGTAAGTACTAAGTACTAATTAGTTTTAATATCTCATATTAATTAAGTTTTGCTTCTTTGATTTTTTTTTTTTTTTTTATATGTCTAAAGGTCATGATATTTATACTAATTAAATTAAATTTTCTATTATACAGATATTGAAATCGGATAGAGAAGAAATTAAGTTTGCTCTACTTATCATTTGTTTTAACAATCATATTATTACTATTAACTAAAACGAGTAAGCTATATTAAATAAAATGCTTAAAATATTTTTTATTTAGTTATATATTAAATAAGTATCATAATTAAAAGTTTAAAATAATATTGATAATTTATATATCTAATATTAAAAATTAAATGTGTTTTATATATAAATGTGTTAAGCGTGTTATTTAAACATGTCTACACGTTTAAGATACGTTAAATTATCGTGTTTTAAACGTGTTAATGGATTTTGACACAAGTAGAGATATTGAAACTAAGGTTATTGTTATACATGTCATTTTAGGATAAATATTTAAATATATAGTTTTTTTAAAATTTTATCATGTGATTTTTTAAGAGTATATAAAATAAATCATTGATGTGTATGTTATTATAATGATTTGTACATTATATTATAATATTAATAATATATTTACAAATATCAAATTCAAATACGTAAATTGATTAAGAATTTAAGGTAATGGTTTCAGCCTTCATGTATGCAATAATACCCGTTTGAGTAAAACTGTAAAATAGATACTTAAGTCTCGAATACAAAAAATTACCCGATTATGTTCAAATCAAAAAAATGGGTTAGATAAATATTTATTTTTAAATTAAAATTATAATGTCTATATTTATTTTTAATATTATTTATTATTTATTTTCTATATTTTTGACAATTTTAATTAAATATGACTCGATTAAATAATTTGTTTAAATTTAATCTAATTTTATTTTAAAATTAAAAATTGAACCTAAATGACCCTAACGATCGAATCCGAATAATCTGAGTGACAAACCCGAAATGACCCGAGTGTCAAACCCGAATGACCCGAACCCGAAACGATTCGAACCCGAATAACCTGAGTGTCAAACCCGAAGGACCTAAACCTGAAATGACCCGAAACCAAAATGATCCGAACCCGAAATTGACTCGAATATTTCCCGACCCAAATTGACCCGGCCTAAACCCAATCCAACCCGCCCAATTGACAGATCTAATTTGGGTGGATTGATGAAGCTCAAACAGCTTGGGAAAGTCTGAAACAAGCACTGGTTACTACAATAGTATTGGCATTACCAAAATGCAACATTTATGGTTGAATCTGATGCTTCAAGTAAGGGTATTAGAGCTGTTCTTAGTCCAGGGGAAGGCCAATTACATTTTTTAGAAAAGCTCTTTCTTGGAAACATTAGGCCTTGTCAGTTTATGAAAAAAAAATGTTAGCTATACTGACAGCAGTCGTGGAACTCTTGCTTACTGGGCATACATTTTCACATCAAAACCGACCATCCTTAAGTTTCTGTTGCACCAAAAAAAAAAATAAACACTCCAGCTTAGTAGCTTTGGGTTATTAAGATGATGGGGTATGACTATAAATTAATTTTCAGGAAGCACCAAATGCATTCTTCAGGTTACCTGTGCCTAAGCTTAATGCTATTTATGTATTAAGAAGTGATTTACTCTAAAGAATTAAATAGTATTGGATCCATGATAATACTATGGTACACTTAATCCATAAAGCTCAAAAAAGGCAGACACTGAATAATAAATATACCTGGCAGACAGGCCAATTAAAGAGAAAAAGGGTAAGCTCATGGTGGGGTTTGATCCTAATCTGAGGTAGAACTTACTAAGGTATATTCATGATTCAGCTGATGGGTTAGGGGTGTTCACTATACGGTTTTAACCGAATTAATCGACCGAAATTTAATTCAATTCGGTTAACCAAACAAAGTTCGGTTTGGTTAATCGGTTAACCGATAATGATTTTGAAAAATTTCGGTTATCGGTTAATTCATTTCGGTTAAGCAAAAATAACCAAATTACACGAATTAACCGAAACTATGTAATGTTCATGCTTTATTAGTTGTGTTTGTTTGATAATTGGATTTTATAATATGCTTTGATTTTGGATTTTGATTGGTTGGACTTGGATAGATTATTTGGATATAAAATCATGTATTAAAAATAGGTTAGCAAAATAAATTAGGTATTTATTTCGGTTAATTCGAAAACCAACCGAATTAACTGAAATAATTTTGGTTTGCTTAATTCACCGTTTTAACTATTCAATTCGGTTAACGGTTAATGGAAAAACACATTCGATTAATTCGGTTAATCGTAATTCGGTTCGGTTATTAACCGAATGAATACCCCTAGATGGGGTTATTCTGGTATTGGTGCAACCATGAAGAGAATGTCTAGCATAGTATACTGGAAGGACTAAAAAAGGATCAAAAAATTTAACCGAAAATGTCTTGTATGCCAGAAATACTCTTTTACTTATCATGGTCTTCTATAACCTCTGCCTATACCTCTCAAAGAATGGTCTAATATATCTCTTGATTTTATTAATATTAAAGTTGAAAATCATAATATATAAAAATTAATGAAAAATGATAATTTAGAACTTTAAAAAAAATGTGTTCATTTTTATCAGTTCAAAAAAAAAAAAATTCACGTCCATACTTATACATATATATATAGGAAGCAGATCCACTTACACTAGTGTAAAACTCATTAGTTTTACACTATTTTTGAACCGTTAGATGAAGATTAAATATGTGGCTCAGATTAAAACACTCTTTTAACATATTTTTGAGCCTATATGATTGATGGATTATACATATCAATCTAATTTCTTTCTTGAGTGCTCTTATTATTACATTATTCTCTAGAACTTGCTTTAAACCTTTTTGAGACTATATTGATGCATGTGACAACATGAATATGATAGAGGCATTAGGATTATAACCAGGGCCAAACAGCCATTCCTTACTGATGTTCCAAGAGAACATCCATTTAGTGAACCAATTTGAGCTTACATTGACTAAGCTATTTCTTTGGTAACCACATCTTGTCCCTAACCTAAATATATTTATTTATATCCTTACCCTTGTTCTAAAGATGAATTAGCATGTTTTGAGACATATTGCAAAGACAAGGAAGATCGATTGAAAATTTGGATTAGAAACAAGAAATAAGTGTAGAGGGAAAAAAAGAAAAGTCAAGAGAAAAAGAAAGGGAATATTGCCAAATACATTCCCATGTGAAAAAAAATGAAAAAGAAAAGCAAAGAAAAAGAAATATGAATCATCTCTTGAACTTGTGGGCAAAGAAAAAGATGTTACAAAGTTGTTTAGAATGGAGAAAAGGCCCAACATGAATATTCGGCCTATGTATTATATGCTTTGTAAAGAGTTTTGAGAAATTTTCTTTGTATGAATCTTATTATGTCTCTAAACTCTATGAAATCTTTGGAACCTTTGTGATATCTTTATCTTTTTATTCTTTAACCACATTACAACCCCTTGGCCCTATTACAACCTTGAATAAAGATCTCTTGATTTATGAAGTTGCATGATCTAAGTAGTGGAGAATAGGTGAACAAGCAAGCATATGTTAGAACTGTTTTCATGAGATTGATTGAGTGTAAAAACTTTACCACAGAGTGAAAATCATGAGAGTATCCCATGTGAGAAGTTGAGATTAAGTTTAAATATGCACAATTTTAATTGAAATATGTTATGTTAATACTGGCTTAACTCAAACTATTTACATTCAAGCATAATTTTTTATGAACTCTTTAAGCTATTGATTAGTTTATAAAATTTATCCAATGATTACCTCTGATTATTATTGAAAGTGAAATAGATTTGGTTTTCTTACTTTGTTTCTATTTGATTTGGCTCGAGGACTAGCAAAAGACTAAGTGTGGGAGAATTTGATAAGTGCTTAAATTCATGTATTTTCATATATCAATTCCTTATATTTTATGCTTAGTTCCTTGAAATCTTTGATAGTTTACTATGGTTTTGTGTTTTGTAGGTGTTTTGGAAGTTAAGGATTGCTATAGAGTTGAAAAGAGTGAATCTCGACAAGAACTGAAACTTCAAAAAAAAAAAAAAAAAGAAAAGCTGACTGCCTACAAGGAGACACCATGTGGCTAAACCCAAACTTTCCATAAATAAACTAGTGGCTTATCATATACTCTTTATCCATAAAAATCCTAGTTGGAAAACACATTCTCACACCTAAATTAGGGCTAGCGGGTAAAGTTTTTGAACCTTGAAGAAGTTTTGCCGCCACCTTCATTTAACCATGCATGGGTTGCCCTAATTCTTCCTTTATAGAATACCCTAGCTGACTTACATGTTTTCCTAGTCAACCAAGGAGCAACGGGTAGAAATAAATTAGGTTAAAGATAGGTCAGCCGCCAAACCCTTTTGTAGACACCATGGGTTGCCTTTGATTATCCTTTGTTGAATAACCTAGTTGAAATATATGCTTCTCCTTGTCAAAGTAAGATTAGTGGCTGTCAACTTGCATTAATTGCAAGAATCTTTCCTTAAAGCTAATCCTTGTCAAAGTAGGAGATTTAAACCAGCTATGACATTCCTTATTTCTACATGCCTTGGCTACCAAGTTTACCATATTTCTTTTAAAACATAAACCTACTCAAAGTAGGAGAACTAATTAGCCAAGACTTTCCTACTTTATTCAAACTTGGTTGCCAAGTCTTTTATCTTTCCTTAAACACATCAAATAAGTCAGCCACATTTCCTTAATACCCTAACACTAACCGCAAATCAGCATAAGTGAGAGGGAGGAGTCGCAACTTCGTTAATTGATGCATGTATGAAACATCAATTTAGGAAGAAAATGTACCTGATTTAGGGGTCCGGACAAAATTATGTGTCTACAGCTGCCCCTCTTTGGCTGTTGCTAAGAATCAGGAATCAGGCAAAGATAAACAAATACTAATTTTTGACGGTTAGTGAAATAACATGTGAAGGAAGAGAAATGGGTCTTCAATCATCATTTCTTTTTTCATTTCTTCTTTTTTTCATCATTTTTTCACTTTTATTTTTATTTTTTTGAAAGCTATAAATTGAAGATTTTGTCCTTAAATTGAATTTTCTGACTAATCAAGGCTCGATCCGTCTTAAAGAAACGGGTTCGATTTGCAAAAGAAAAAATTGTGCCTAAAGATCTTAAAAATGGTGCCCAGAGGTCTTAAAATGGTGCCCGAAGGTCTTAAAAATGGTGCTTGGAGGTCTTAAAAATGGTGCCCGAAAACCTTACCCATGATGAAAAATTATGCCTGAAGGTCATAAAAATGGTGCCCGAAGGTCTTTGAAATGGTGCCCGAAGGTCTTTAAAATGGTGCCCGGAGGCTTTACCCGTTGTGAAAAATTATGCCGAAAGTCTTAAAAATGGTGCCCGAAGGTCTTTAAAATGGTGCCCGGAGGTCTTACCCGTGATTAAAATACCTTGACGACGGTCTCAAGGCTTGACTCATTTGATAAAACAGAATGAATTCGATTTAAAACAAAAGGAAATAGCTCGACGATGGTCTCAAGGCTCAACTCATTTGATAAAATAGAATGAATTCGATATAAACAAAAGGAAATACCTAGACGGTGGTCTCAAGGCTCGACTCATTTGATAAGCAGAACGAGTTCGATTTGGGAAGCCAAAGTTTTCTTGATTCTTGCAATGTTAGCTAAATGCAATGATGAGAATGACATGTTTTGCAAATGCTTATATGTTTCCTGAGGATGAATGCAGTCAAATGATTGTGTCATGATTTCTAATCCATGGTTTCTTTGAGGTTCACAGATTATCCAACTTCATGATGGAGTCTTCAATTGTTCACTAATGCCCCACTTAAGAACCTTTTACTCAGGATAATTTTTCAAACAATCCCAGTTTCTGACTTCACTGAAATTCACAAATTTTTGACTTCATGACGGAGTCTCCACCACTTTCACTGTTTTCCTTTACATGGTCAATTTTCCATCGGGAGTAGTGGTTTCCAAACCTTTTCTAAGATTTAGATCTATTCCTTAGTAATACCTTTAAACTCCTTTTTATTAAAAAATTTAGGTTTACTAATCATCATTCAATTTAATAACAAACAAAATGCAATTTCAAAAATGTATGGAAGAAAGTATGAAACAAGCAATTGTCATAAAAAAGGGTAACAAAAATTTATAGTAACAAAATGTTTTAAAATGATAAAAGTAGATATTAAGAATATAAGAAACAAATGTAAAGTTATAGGTTGTTGATGCCCCGGATGCGGAATATCTTGGACCCCTTCTTTTTCAAATCGTCTGAAATTTCTCTTGAATGGTCAATTTACTTAGGTAATCTCTCGGCTTCCGTAGTTACGCCAGACTGAGTCGTTCCCCTTTTCTCTGATTTTCAAACACTTTCTCCCCCTTTACATGAAGCATTGATTCAAACCTTAATCAGTACTTGAGCCGCCCTTTGCGAGTTTTCAACTCAAGTGTCCCCTATTCGGTATTAAGTCGCCATTTGCGGGTTTTCGACTTAAACCTCTCCCTTTTTTTTTTTGTATTCTACCATGCATTTGAGAATTCTAAATGCTTCCAAGGTAAAAATGTCAATTCAAAAGATGGGATGAATTATGAGAAAAACCTTTCAAATTAAATATCCATGCTTGATCAAAATGGACTTTTAAAGTATGTAATGTAGGCCAAGGTTCGGGCTTAGAGGGAAAGGATAAAATAGGCCCAAAATGTGTTTAAGGGTAATTGGATCAAGGATCATTTTCTGAGAAGAATTCATTCTTGAAACACTCCCCCCCCCATTTTTTTTTTTTTTGCATTGGTGGCTTTCATTTTCCATTCTTTGATTTCACATTTTCCAATGGCTCTCTTTTTTGTCATGATTTTGATTATTTTTCCTCATATTTGCCCTCTAGTGTATAGGGTGATCCTTGATCAGGGTTCAACAAAAGAAATAATTCCTAAGGCTCAAAGGGGTGACAAGGGATAATTTCTTCTTAGTGAAGGGAATATGAAAGATAGCCATTTATCACACCAAGCATGAATATTCTCTTTGAAAAGCATTTCTCAGGGGAGGTAGATATATAGAATTTCCATTTCTACACTTGAAATCATTCGAATTCCCATGTGCATAGCATCACACTTTTTTTTAAAGTATAATAATTCTTCAATTCATCAGCATTCACGGGATGTCTAAAATCATCCCTGTCCATCCGAGTTAGAATCAATGCTCCTCCAGAAAAAGCTCTTTTTACCATATAGGGTCCTTCCCAAATTTGGAGCCCATTTTCCTCACGGATCTTTCACTATGGGGAGAATTTTTCTCAGTACCAACTCTCCTTCTCGAAACTGTTTGGGTCGAACCTTCTTGTTATGGGCTCGAATCATCCTTTTCTGATACAACTGCCCGTGACAAATTGCTTTCAATCTTTTCTCCTCAATGAGATTCAGATATTCATAACGAGCTCTAACCTATTCTGCTTCTTCTAGGCCAACCTCCATCAAAACCCAAAGTGAAAGAATCTCAACTTCAATAGGTAACACTACTTCCATACCGTATACCAAAGAAAACGACGTTGCCCCTGTAGATGTGCGAAACGAAATGCGATTTGCGTGAAGAGCAAAAGGCAAAATCTCATGCCAATTCTTGTACACATCAGTCATCTTCTCGACAATCTTCTTGAAGTTCTTGTTGGCTGCTTCTACTGCCCTATTCATCTTCGGATGATAAGGTACCGAATTGTGATACGTGATCTTGAACTTAGTATATACCTCTCTCATTATCTTATTATTCAGATTGAGAGCATTATCTGAAATAATTCTTGCTGGCAATCCATATCGGCATATGATTTCCTTTTTAACAAATCTGCATACCATTGACTTTGTTACATTCGTATAAGAAGCAGCTTCCACCCCCTTTGTGAAATAATCTATGGCCACCATGACGAAACGATGTTTATTTGAAGCTTTCGGGGTAATAGGCCCAATCATATCCATTCCCCACATTGAAAATGGCCATGGTGTGGTCATGACATGCAATGGTGATGGCGGCACATGAATCTTATCTGCATATATCTGGCATTTATGGCACTTTCGAGAATAACTGATACAATCTCCTTCCATCGTTAGCCAATAATACACTGCCCTCATAATCTGCTTAGCAAGCATGTAAGCATTAGCATGGGTGCCACATATCCCTTCATCGACTTCCTCTATGATTCTTTGAGCTTCGGCAGACCTGACACATCTCAATAGGACTTGATCTTTCCCTTTCTTGTAGAGAATCTCCCTATCTAGAACAAAACCCATTGCTAGCTTTCTCAGAGTTCTTTTGTCATTTTCTGTTGCCTGTTCTGGATACTGTTGACTCTTGATGTACTGCAAGATGTCGTTATACCAAGGGAGACCATCTGCTTCTTCTTTGATACTCAAACAGTGGACAGGAGACTCATATATGCTAATTTTGATCGGCACAACTTTCGCCCCTTCATTCACTTTGAACATTGATGACAAAGTAGCCAGAGCATCCGCCATACGATTTTCTTTTCGAGGGAAGTAATTGAAACTTACTTCTTCAAACTCTTCCAATAACCTCAATATGAGTTCTCGGTATCGGATTAGCTTTGTATCCTGGGTTCCCATTCTCCCTGCAATTGATATATCACTAAGGTTGAGTTTCCGAAAACTTCCAGTTTCTTGATCTTTCTGTCTACGGTAGCATGAAGGCCCATAGTACATGTCTCATACTCAGCCGTATTGTTTGTACAATCAAAATCCAATCTGGCGATGAAGTGATAATAATCTTCTTCTGGGGATATAAGCACTGCACCGTTTTCATGCCCCATGGCATTGGATGCCCCATCAAAGTACATCTTCCATACTTTCCTCTTCAAGGGAACCTTATCCGCTTGCGAAACATACATCAAATCTTCATCTGGGAAATCAAAGTTCAACAGCTCATAATCTTCCACTGCCCGACTTGCTAAAAATTCAGTTACTGCACTGCCCTTGATAGCCTTCTGACTTACGTATAGAATGTCGTATTCTGACAACAAAACCTGCCATCTTGTCGTCCTCTCTAACAAAGAAGGTGCTTCTAACATGTACTTGATTGGATCTAGCTTGGCAATCAACCACATCATGTGGTACAACATGTACTGCCTGAGCCTCCGAGCGATCCAAGCTAAGGCACAACACATCTTTTCTACCGACGAATATTTCAACTTATAATCTGGAAGTTCTTGCTGAGGTAGTAAACTGCCTGTTCTTTCTTTCCAGTTTCATCATGCTGCCCCAAAACACAATCCATGGACCTCTCAAATACTAATAGATACAATATCATTAGTTTATCCGGAGCCGGTGGCGTTAATGCTGGTGGGTTTGATAGATAATGCTTAACCTTTTCAAAAAACAATCTAACACCCTTCATCCCACTCTCCTGGATCACGTTTTTGAAGTAACTTGAATATTGGATCAAATTTATCGGTTAACTGAAAAATAAACCGAGCAATGTAATTCAATCTCCCTAGAAAACCTCCTACTTCTTTTTGAGTAAGTGGGGGTGGAAAATTCTGGATGGCCTTCACTTTATCTGGATCAATCTCAATTCCGCTTTTGCTAATAGCAAAACCCAACAATTTCCCCGAAGTGACTCCAAAAGTGCATTTTGTCGGGTTTAGCTTGAGTTGAAACTTTCCTAGTCTTTCAAAGAGTTTTCTAAGATTCAGAATATGCTCCTCTTCTCCTTGTGCCTTTGCAATCATATCATCAACATAAACCTCATTTCCCTTATGCATCATGTCATGAACAAGGTCACCATGGCTCTCTGATACATTGCCCCAGTATTCTTCAACCCAAACGGCATTACCTTGTAGCAAAATGTTCCCCACATTGTAACAAATGTGGTTTTCTCCATATCTTCTGGTGCCATCTTAATCTGATTATATACCGAGAATCCATCCATGAAAGAAAACAAGGAACTCTTCATCGTATTATCCCCCAAAGTATCAATATGAGGCAAAGGGAAATTATTTTTGGGACTGGCTTTGTTCAAATCTCGATAATCAACGCACATACGCACCTTGCCATCCTTCTTTGGTACTAGAACAAGGTTTGCCACCCATTCTGGATATTTCGCCACCTCTAAGAATCCAGCATCAAACTGCCTCTTCACCTCCTCTTTTACCTTTAGCAGCATGTCCGGCCTCATTCTTCTCAACTTTTGCTGAATTGGCTTGCACTCTGGCCTTAAAGGAAGCTTATGTACCACAATGTCTGGATCCAAGCCCGACATGTCTTGGTATGACCATGCAAATACATCTACAAATTCTTGGAGCAAGGCTATGAGTTCACCCTTTGTCGATGACGACAGTGTAGTCCCGATTTTAACCTCTTTTGTCTCTTCACTACTTTCCAAATTCAACAATTCCAATAGCTCCTCATGAGGAAGTACTTGTTTCTCTTCTTGTTCTATTTTTCTTAATAAGTCCAAAGGTAGACCATAATCCTCAATATCTTCGTTGGCCACAAAATCACCCATGCAAATGGGCCTCTCAAAATCAATTTCAGAATTACTGGCAGGAAGGTCCTCATATTCTACATCTGTGCACCTATAAATAGGTGGGAAAGAAACAATTTAGGAAAATATATATACAATGGAAGCAAAATAAATAGCATAAATGAAAGAATATGGACACATCAATATGAAGGAAATGCATCATGTTTGTTATTTCTTAGATGAAAAGTTTTAAACAAAAGGCCATTACAAAAGAAATTCTTAATATCTTCGGGCAAAGATATTTAAGATTTGTTTAAAAGCATTATGCTGGAATAGACCTAAACACTATGTGTAGCTCGGTTGCGCTCCAATTGGTTAGTCTATATCTCGATGGACAAGGTCACACCATCCCATTAGCATTCTCGCTTTCAATTCTTTCTTCCCCAGTCGTGCAGATCTCCATATCATACATCTGCTCATCCCTATTCACCTAAAATCTCTCAAAGGCTTGCTCTATCATTACGAGTACATCATCAGAATTATTTTCTCCGAACAGAGAACCGGCTGAGTGAAAGCTATGAATGATAGGTAGGAATGTCATAGGCTCTCATTCAGTATCCATACCCGTAAGACGGGCTATCCTCTTTTGTCGATTCTTTTCAACTTGTTTTCTTTTCTCATGGGCCTTCGAAAGATACCCTAGTCCAAATCGGTCTTTCTTTCCCATTACTTCCATTGCTCGAGCCATCCCCTGAAGATATTTTTGAGACCTTTTCCAGCCCTGCAGCCTTTTCCCACCGTAGTTCTTACCCTTAACCTTGTGTTCTTGGACAGCCTCGATTTTGGAATTCTTCGTCCTTTGGTTTATGAAAATTGCATTTACGAATTCCAAAGATCGAAAGAAAGATTCTACGGCATCTTCATTGGGTTCAACATAAGGAGTTTCGGTAGATGTAGAGGCTATCACATCCTCTTCTCCTGATATAGTAACTAAACGCCTCTCTATTACAAATTTTTGCTTTTGGTGGAGAGACGAAGGTACAGCCCCTGCTCAATGTATCCACGGCTTTCCCAGCAGGCAATTATAGGATGGATTAATATCCATGACCTGAAAGTTCACTGTATAGGTGCATGGGCCTATCTCTAGAGGAAGCTCCATAGTTCCTATTATATCTCTCCTAGTACAATTAAAAGCTCTGACCACCGTGTAGCTTGGCAGCATATAAGAAATATCCACAGGCAATTTGGACAGAGTTGCCAAGGGCTTCACATTTAATGAGGAACCATTATCCAAAAGGACCCTTGGTAATATGTGCCCCTTAAAGTGGTAGTTATGTAGAGAGCTTTTGTTGACCCAATACTATTGGGTGGTATCTCCTCATAACTGAAATATATATGGTCGTCTACCCCGATGTTTCCCACCAGCCTGTCCAATTTTTCTATCGATATATTGTTAGCCACATATGCCTGATTCAACACTCTTAACAGGGCATTTTTGTGTGGCTCCGAGTTCAAAAGCAAGGATAAGATTGAAATTCTAGCTGGTTGACGTTGCAGTTGCTCAACCACGCTATACTCACTGTGCTTTATGAACTTTAAGAATTCGCAGGATTCCTTCTCACTTATCGGCTATTTTGTTCTGTTAACCAGGGCTGATCCTCTTTCTGCTTCTTTTGACAAATTCATCTCACTATGGATTGGTTCAACTGCTTTCTTCCCTTTGTCCGTTCTTTTACCTGCTAACCCTTGTTCAACAGCCTCAGAAGCATAACACCTTCCACTTCGTGTAAAGTGCCCTACACCTGTGATATCCTGCTGACTCGAAGACCCAGGCATAACCATGCTGCAGTCGTATTTCCATGGTCCAGCTTTGTTTTCCTTGTATGAAAAGGAAACAGGCAAATTAATGATTAACTTAGGCGCACTTTCCTCAATGACTGACATGACTTTCTCCTATGGTTCATCATAATAAATGATCAAGGGTCTTCCTATCCCGTAGCCAGTTGCATTCTCAATTACCTCTATTTCCTCATCTGTTTCTTCGTAAAACTGGGCCTCCCCATTATCCATCATCTTTTGGACTTTAGCCAGAAAGTCCCCGCAATCCTGTATGACATAACCTCAACACTTATGGAACGGGCACCAATTTTGCACCCTCTTTGCGACCATTTTTAAACTGTCCGCATCTCCCACCTTTCCTGCCTTGACCATCTCAACCCATACTGTCAACATTGGAGTCTTGACTTTCCTGGCATCCCTTTTTACCCTTCTGACTTCCCCTGTCCATACTGCATTTACCCGATTCCCCGCATGATCTGGCAATAGGTTCCCCGCTACATTCGGCCCATTCTTTGCCCCAAACTTCACAACTCCGGCATTGATCAGGCTTTGGAATTTCTTTTTAAAGGTCGGGCAATCTTCAGTCGAATGTCCTTGAATTTCTGCGTGGTATGCGCAATTAGTGTTTGCGTTGTACCACCTTGGATATGGAGGTGTCAAAGGTTTGAGGTATACGGGTGCAACAAGTTGACCCTGCAATAGTTTAGGATATAGCTCACCATAAGTGGTAGGAATCGGATCAAATTGGGGTTTTTGATCGTTCCTTAGTGAACGTTGGTCATTGTGCTCGGCTCCTTGAGTGTTTGGGGCAGTGTTTCGGGGAAGGTTTATTTGTAGGGATATGCCAGTTGGAAACGGCTGTTGTGGTATAATTGTATAAGGGAAGGGATTTTGGTAAGGTGGTTCACATTGGGGTAATAAGGACTATACCCCGGGTAAGGTGTGTAGGATATAGGAGGTGCATAAGATGTGGCAGGAGTATAGGGCCTTGGTGGTGTATGTGGTGTGGGAGGTATATATGGGTATTGGTTGATACTAATTGCATGGGTCTCTTCTTTCTTCCTGGCAGGGAATACTTTTTTCGGGATAGAAGGCTCGCCCCCTTCTATTTTTCCATTCTTAATGGCTGACTCTATCATTTCACCAGATATTACCATGTCTGGAAAGTCTTTGGTGGCACTCCCTACCAATTTATCATAATAGGGTGCTTTCAAAGTGTTGATGAAAAGCACTATGGTTTCTTTGCTAGTTAAAGGGGGTTGCACTTGTATGGTCAGATCCCTCCAACTTTGTGAGTATTCTTTGAAACTCTTATTGGTCCTCTTTTCCATGTTCTGTAGCGACAACCTACCAGGTACCATGTCAGACACATGCTTATAATATTCCATGAAAAACCTTGCTAAACATGTCCATGAACGAATCTTGGTACGACTCAGTTGATTGTACTATCGGGTTGCTGACCCTATCAAGCTATCTTGGAAACAATGGATAAGCAGTTTCTCATTATCATCATGCCCCATCATCCTTTTACAGTACATGGTCAGATGTACTGATGGGTTGGTAGTCCCATTATATTTTTCAAAGTCTGGTACTTTGAACTTTGGGGGAATTACTAGATCGTGCACTAAGCTCATTTCTTTGGCATCCAGACTGCCAAATAACTCCGCCCCTTCAACGGCCCTCAGCCTCTCCTCAAGCAATTGATTTTTTTCTATGATTCTGCCATTTCGACCCTCTTCAGCTCAGTCATCTTTGCTTTTTCCTTTTCAGCGAGTTCCTCAAAGTCGGGAACGTTAACATCATTTAGGTCAGCTCCCACATTACATTTTCCAAGAACATAGTTTTGTGTCTCTACAGCTGGCTGGATGTAAACATAGAAGGCTGCCCCAATTGGCACCTCTTGGCCCTTTTGCTGTATGTTTTCAGGCTGATCCTCTTCAACTGCCACCCTTTTCCCGGTGACCGAGTTTTCTCCCGGCCCTTTTTGTTTCATCATGGCACTCATCATTTCCATGAGCTTAGTCATTTGTTCTCGAGACTCCTCATGAGATTTAGCTAATTTTTCCTGCAGTTCTCTTTGAGTTATTTCCATTCTTCCAATTCTAGCAAGCTGATCGTTTTCTATAGCTCTGGCTTGAGATCGAGTATTGTAAGGGTGTCGAAAATCCATTTCTTTCTGAGTGCGACCAATTATACCTTTAGTTTTGAAAACCATGAATTAGAAATTATTGGCACATCTTTTTTTTTTATGTTTTATAAAAAATGAATGAATGACTAAATATGAATGAATAAATATGAATGAATGAATCAAATAAAATGAATAACTACATGACGACGTATATGAATACGAAAAAAATAAATGAATGAACAAGTGAAATGAACAAATAAGTATTTAAGTGTATGAATATGAATGAATGAACAAGTAAAAGGAATAAATAAGTGGTTAGGTATATGAATATAAATGAATTTAAAAAATGAATGATTATAAATATGAGTAAATGTACAAATGAACAAACAAAACATATAAAATATGAATGCATTTGAATGTATTGGCCCCGGGATAATTTCAACCGAACGGTCTTTCAATGATTTCCTTGAACTAAATACATCATAGACAGAATAAAAGGATCACTGCCTAAGATAAGTCCGTAATTCACCTTTCAAAGTGCTATTACAAAATTAGTCCTATAATGACTTTCTCGGATCTTGGACTTTCTTTCACAGTCTCCATTTGATTGCCCTGCTCTTCAATCTGACCCCTACTTGTTCACGGCCCCTTGACTCGTCAGCAGAAGTATCACCCTGTAAGTTTTACTTAGCTTGCTTCTCCAGTTGATTGGCTTGGACTTCCTCATGCTTCGCTCTCTCTTTCCAGTAGTTACTCTCTTTCTTGAGGTTTTTGACCTCATGTTCCCCCGGAAGTCTTGAGAGTCCCCTCAAATCTGAGCTCAAAGCAGTACCTCTTGTTCTCCAAATGTAATTCCCGAAGATCGTCCCTAGCTGTGTCCCTTTCTCTCTTGATCCTATCCTTTTCTCTTTCCTGAGCTGGTTCTCTATTTTTCATGTCCTCAAGCTCTTCTTGTAGTCGGGCAATCTCCTTGCTCATCTTAGCTTTTTTTTTTTTTTTCAAATTCCGCCCTTGCGATTTCTAACTCTGATGGCATTTCCCTCGATGGCAGATTCATGAACTGGACCTCTTCCCCATTTGATGTCAACAGCTTATCATTAACCCTTAATTCCCTCCATACCAGGTAATCAGGTGTGACGATGTCGGCATATCTGGCCACTTTTATCCTGTGAGTTTTTTTTCATGCTTCAATCACTACCCACACCTTTCCAGAATATTCGTCTTCCCCATAAGTGAACTCTGATGATCCTAAATTATGAGTCACGGGTGTGAATTGCCGAGACTCAACCTATCTTTGCACCAACAAAGGCGCATAACTCACAGAACCCAAAATTTCGAGTAGTGGAACTCCCGAGTGGTCCCCACATTTGTACATAATCGGGAACCATCCATGGAGCTCTCCAAGTCACCATCTCCCCTTTTAGATTCCGGAACATGTTGACCCATTTCTCTTCATCCCCATCTTCAGGCCAATCATTTTAAAGGAATTCCCTAATCGGAACTAAAGACTTCATGTATGGTTTGAAGAAAACCTTTTCTATCTTCCAAAAGTGACTTTAAATCCAAATATAAAGGAGTTGTACATACCTCTTGATTCTCTCTCGTCCTGCCCTTTCGCAAAAATTCAAAGATCGGATAGTTTCAGCTATGATGGTCGGAGATGGGTTGATCTTCTGTTCCAACTTTTCAAAGAAATCAAATATCTTCGGGAATATGATTAACCCGTAGAAGGCTAGAGCGAAGATGTCCCTAGCTTTTTCTTTGTCGGAACAACCCAATATCAATTGTCGAAGAGTTTCCCACAAAATGCACCCATTTTTCTGGTTTGTATCCACATGACTCTCAACCCATGTTGTATCCATTCCTGTGATCCTAGCCACTTTCTTCTTAAAACCAGAAGGTTTCACTTCCTTCAAATATACCCAATCAGGATTAGGACGTCCAATACGTAACAGTGCTGAATATTCTTTGATCAATGGTGTCATATCCTCCTTGTTAAAAGTGAAACATCTATAAGCAAGATTCCAAAACTGTACCATAGCCTGAATCAACCCACTGTTGACCCGAATCAAAATTAAGATTGCTATATCTCCATATTTCTGAGTGAAGGCTTTTTTCTTTGATACATTCCATTGATTCCAAATGTCGGCTAACCCTTGAAGATTATTTTGCCTAGAATCCACTTTGACCCTTTCCGGCAATACTGACACATAATCTTTCTTCAGGTAATCACCATCCTCCCTCTGATCTTTTTTCGACCGTACCCTGACTACTGCATGATCTTTTATCACTGAAATAACCTGACACTCCGTGAAAGTCCTTTAGGTTGATGACTATCCCGAGGCCAATAAACTCAAGTGTATGATGATGTCTATGATGCATGTCAAAGAAAAGAAAACATAAAGAAATAGATTAGTAAAGAAATGAATTCACAAATATAACAGAAATAACAACATGCTTTAAAAAAATGTCCCGAAAATTTGAATAGAGTTTCGGCATTATGACGCCTTAGGACAAAATAATAAATTAATTACGAGCGACATGATGTTCGTTCATCATCACCAAATTTGTAAAATCTAACATATAGAAAGATGGTAAAAGGTTGGAAATGTTCCTTCATGTGTTCTTAAACTTCGGGTATCTAATAGAAATCTGGCATGGCTTCGCCTAGGTTCACTATATGAAGGTGAATCAGTTCTAAGGCCTTGAATTGTTCCTCACTGTCGCCTGTGAAGGCTAGTAAGGCACCCCAATAAAAGCGGGTTCAATTCGTCATACTATATTTTCCTATGTCTGTACGAAGGATTATCACGAAGGCATTAGGTACTTTATACTCTTAATGTGTTTCACTAGCCCATACGGAGGATCATTACGAAGGCGTAGTTACTTTACTCCCACTTAAAAGGACGGAACCCGGGTAGAGGATTCATGTTATGAAAATGCAAATATAGTGTGTGCGGGGGAACAAAACAAACCTGTCACCACCTATTCTACACCCCTTATTCTAAATACCCTACTAAAGTCAAACAATGTAAAGCATCAGTCAAGCAGACATATAAATATACGCAACAAAATAACTAGAGAACAAATAATAATATGCATGCATATGAAGATGGACATATTTGAAACATTTTATTATTTTCAAAATTCTCTTTATTGTTTTAAAAATATGGGAATTAAAATTAAATACCAATTAAACCAACGAAACCTAGACTTAGATAACACACGATTAATTCTAGGCCTGACTCTCTAAAATGTCTCCAGTGGAGTCACCAAGCTATCACAACCTAAAGAATAAAATATGGTTCAACGTCTCATCGCAAGACTTTATTATTCGTTTTCCTTAGACGTGACATTAAAAAAAGGAAAAGTCGACTTAATTCCTCTAGAAAAATGAAGTTGTCGATACGTGATCCCGTATCGCGGGGGACCCATTCGAGTAAGGGGCGAACCAGAAGCAGAGAAAAAGACGACTTAATTCCTCTAAAAATGAAATAAAAGGGCGAGGGTATGAAGACGGCCTCGTAAAAAGACATGGAGTGGCCACCAATCTTTTTTAGTTAGGTGTGATCAGCCACCTATTAAAATCGATTTTATAAAATATTTTAAAATTAATTAAAATATTTTTTAAAACCAATTTCAAGTCTGCGTTATAAACCAGAGAAATCAAAGAAGCGGGTTCGAAAGTCGGTTACGTGCGGGGAAGGATTAGCACCCCCACAACGCCCGTATAAATCGGTAACTTATTAATCTTGTGTTATCTCAAGTCTCGGTAAAAAGTTGTTTTCTAATTTAGTATTTCAAGTTAATTCCCAGTTTTAAGAAAAATAATTCCATTTTTAATTGAAAATGATCCGAAATTTATTAATTCAAAAATTTTTCTATATTCCCTGACAAAATCAGCAAAATATAGAAATTTTTATTCATTTGGAAAACTTTTCGAATCATTCTCGTTTTTTGAAAGAAAGATATTCCTTTATTAATGAAAATTGATGATATTCCCTCCAGCAAACCCGGTAGAGAACTCATGAATTATTATAACTCAGGAATATCTTTATTTTTTATTGAAAATCATTATCTTTTTCAAAACATTTAAAATTATGAACATGAACATGTATGACATAAATAAAATGACATGGCAAAGTCTAGATAATATAATACAACATAAATGATATGACATAATTCAAATGACATAGTATATTCTAGGTAAAAAAATCCTAAGTATCATGGCATATTCTAAATGAGATAAAATAATTTAAATGACATGGCAATTCTAAATGATATGGCATATTTTAAATAATTAAACCTAGATGACATGGCATATGATCTAAATGACAAAAAATGACATAATATATAATATGCATTAAAATAAAATAAACAAATAATGCATTGACATAGTATATGCTAAACATTATAACAAAACTAACTAAATAAAAAACATAGAATATCATAAAACATTCAAAATCATATGGCAAACAAATATAAAATCATAAAATGTGAATTAAAATAATAATAATAATATCATAGAAAATATCATAGCAAAAATCACAAATTTAAATAAAATGCATGAACATGGAAAATGCAATGCATGAAAATGTATTTTTTTTCTTTAATTAAAGAAATTCGTATATCTAAAAAGATATCCGGCTACCTTAGAAAAATATATCAAATTAGATTTTCTATAAAAAAAAACTTTGTGATTGTTTGAAAATAATTTAGAAGGAAAACTTGAATAAAAATTAAAACCCTTACCAAACCCTTTTAAAATGGCTCTAATTCCCTAAGTTTAAAATCCCGGACTTAACTACCCTTAACCCGAGATTTATAAAATCATTTTTTTAAGTTAAAAAAGGTTTAGAAACTACCCTAAGATAGTAGCTAAAACTTCTACCCAACCCCCTCTAAATGCCGTAGCCAAATTCAACCCTTATTCCACTTTTGATTTCAAATCTGCCTCAACTGTCCTGTTTTTCCACATGATTTTTTTGCCTATTTTTAAAAATTCAAAACATTCTAAAACAAATACTGGAGATTCAGAACATGTAAATATACACATGAAAAAATTGGCTTAATTTTTTTTATTAAAGATGACTTCCCAGAAAAATTGGAGATGTTCGAGTACTGTAAAAAAAAAAATTGTTTGTCAAAACACATTTTTTTGCCTTGGATAAATTCATTCAAAAACCAAAGTAGAAATTGTTGGAAATCATCCTAAAGACCTAAGGACAATAGCTAAACATTTTAAAAACCTTGGACAAAATTGGCTAAGTAAAAAAAATCACAAAGATAGAATAATCAATTTGACAATTCCTTAATTTTCCACAAGTATGCTCAAGGGAGCATGACTTTGAGCCATTAATTGGCCTAAGTCACAAATCAAGTGGCAATGACATGGAATGCATGAACATACATCAAATGAAATGTATGAAATGCATTGTCTAAAGGTCTAAACGGTAAAGGAAATGCATGATAATTCATGGCAACCTAAATGCCTAGCATGAATTTGCATGGCAATAAATGCTATCTTAACTCTATATGCATGCAATGCTTGATAATGTAAATGTGACTAAGACCTAATATGTTATGAATATGCATGAAAATGAATGTGACCTAAGACCTAAATAGCATATTAATTCATGACAATACCAATGTGATTTAAGACTCAATATGCATGGTAATACCAATATGGCCTAGACCTAAAATGTAATGAACATGCATAGCAATACTATGAACATACAATGACTCATGAAACTAATGTCAATGCTGGAACAAACAGAAACTAATACACAATTTCAAGATATGATAATGCAAAGCATGTTACCTAAACAAAATGCAAATGCATGACAAGGCAAGGGATGCATGAAGATGCCAAATGATCACATGAGACTCTAATGCAATCCTATTTAGTAAATGACATAAGTACATGACAAATCATATTAAAATGCATAATGTCATGACATTTTCAATAGCATATAACATACCAAAATCAAAATGCACAAGCTCATGGCATGGAAATGCAAACAAGTTAAGAAACAAGAGGAAAATGCACATGCAAGGCAAACAAACATGGTATTGCCGGATGGTCATGGATCAATATGATGGCATTCTATCATGGCATTTTCATAAGCACATGGCATACTAAAATCAGAATATGCAAGTTCATGACATGGAGATGCAAACAAGTTAAGAAGCAAAAAAAAAAAAAAATACACATGCGAGGCATACAAAATGGAATGGCCGAATGGTCATGAAACAAAGCTATGAGAATGCAAACATTTAAGACATGGTACATGAAAAAAAAATGCACAACATGAATATATGAACAACAATGGCCGAATATGCAAGGATGCAATATCAAGCATGGAAATGGAATACAAGTAAATACAGCATAGAAAATAATGTAAAGAAATATATAAACAAGATTTAACATAGACATGCAGAAATTACAAGCAAAACAAGTAAGTAGAACAAGGAAAGTTAAGCTGCATGGTTGGTATCAAATGGGCATAGCCTCTCACCAAACCATAATCACTTGGTCTTGCCAAGATCATGAAGCCTTTCCATCTAAATAAAACATAAAATAAACCATGTAAAACAAAAAATAAGGTGAGCTTCATGGTAGGTAAAAATGGGCATAGCCTCTCTCCTAACCATGGTCACTTGGTCTAGCCAATATCATGTAGCGATTTCAACCTTTTTTGCTTCATATTTTTTAAAAATCAGAACCTTAGAATACTCTAAAAAAACTTGTAAAAATCATTTTTCACAACAACATGCAAGGAAGAAAAAAGAAAAAGGGAAAAAAAATGTGCCATTCGACCATGGCATGAAAACCATAAGAAAAAAATGTTTTCCACCATTTTAAAGAAGAAGAAGAGATGAAAACATAAGTAAACATTAAAAAACTTTATTTTTATGAAAAATGTTGTAGGAAAACATGATAGAAAATCAAGAAAACACCATGAAAATGAAGAAGAAAGCTAGGCTAGAGCTTGGTAGAGATGACTACCTTCAAGCTCTCTATTGAAAACCTTTTTTTTTTCTTTCAAAACCTTTTTTCTTGCCAAATTAGCTACTGTTTTGCAGCCAAAGAAACCTCTGAAAAAATGAAAACATTATCCTCCCTTTAGCCTTGGACGAAAGCCCCCCTAACCCATTGATGGGAATTTCACTTTTTCTCCTCCAATCTTGGCCTTTAGATTTAGATATTTTGATGACAACATAAAAATTTCATCTTGACAATTGATAGCAGCCCTTAAGATGTGTACTCAGCCCTTATAGTAACCTTAGCCATTAGATGCCAAAGAGGACCAATCCCATGTACTCCCTTGCTTGTTGCTCTTGAGTACCTACCCTTGGATGAGTTGTGCTCTTCCATTCTTGGTCATTGGATAAAGCCAACATAAAAATGACATCTTGTAAATTAAATCCATCCCTCAACATGTGTACTCGGCCCTTGTAGATGGCCTAAGCCATTGTATGAAAAGAGATAATCCCATGCACTCCCTTGCTCAACCGAATTGATGCTCACTCTTGGATGAATTGTGCTCATCTTTTTTCTTCCATTCTTGGCCATTAGATGAGGATTCTTTTATGACAAATAAAAATGTCATTTTGGCATTTAAACTTGGCTATTGGATGGTGAATTCAACTTTCCTACAAGGCACCTAAGCCATTGGATGAAGGGGGGACCATTTGCAAGGTGTTAGTGATAGCATGTGGCTTGATAGTGACTAGGGAATTAAATTGTTCAAGCTTCCTTCTTCTCCTCTATGTTGGCTGACCAAGGGAAGACAAAATTCCAGCAATTCCTTCTTCTTTCATATTTTCCCCAATTACCAATTTGCCCTTTTTGGTTTCCTTGGTGAAATAACCTTTTTGCCCCCCGAACTTAAATAAATAGCAAACTAACTCCAAATTCGAATTTTATTTTTTCAATACTTCCAAAATAATAAAAAATTGAATTCTAGAAGTTTTCAAAATTTTTTGAGTCATTTGCTATTTATTTCGGATTTATTTTCGAAATTACCCCTTTTATGCACCCGAACTTTACCATTTTTTAAACGAGCTCCGAATCCAAATTTTTCTTCACCAATCTCTTCCAAATAATTTAAAAATGTAATCTGAAAGTTTTCATAATTTTTGGATCTCATTTCCTATTTTTTTGAGCTTTATCCTGTTGAATTACTACACAAGGGACCCAGTATTTGGCCATCTTGGAAACGAACTCCGAATCAAGATTTTCTTTTTCCAATCTCTTCCAAATAATTTCAAAATGAGATTTGCAGATTTTTATAATTTTTGGAGTTCATTTGCTATTTTTTCGGGATTTATCCTATTGAATTACTTCATAAGGGACCCGGTATTTGGCCATTTTGCAAACGAACTCCGAATCAAGATTTTCTTTTGCTAATCTCTTCCAAATAATTTAAAAATGAGATTTGCAAATTTTCAGAATTTTTGGATTTCATTTGCTATTTTTCTCATATTTTCCAATTTTGCCCTTTTGCCTCCGAAACTCGATTTTGCTCAAAACAAGTCCGATTTTCAGATTTTCTTCAAACTGAGCCTTGGGCTATCCTTGTTTAACCATTTCTCATCAATTAAGGACTTTAGATCAACTGAATTGGGCATTTATGCAATTCTTCCAAATTTCACCGAAATCCACCAAAAAACCTAATTCTCGATTTTCTTTCAAATTGACTTTTTTATCAGTTTTTCTTCCAAATGGCTTCTCCATTAACCGTAGTCAGTGCTTATCTTTCATTTGAGACCTTCAATTCCGACCAATTTGATCGTTTAAGCATTTTTCTCAAATTTCCCGAATTAAGGTTTTCTTTCTACTGAATCTCGTAACCCAAATTTTGAACTCCATATCTTTCAATGTAGACCTTGGATTATCAAAATTCTTTCACTGTTTTTCAATTGAACCTCAAATCTTGATTTTGAAAGTGGGTTGACTTTTTCAGTAGTTGACATTTTCAGGGTTGACTTTTTTGAGTTTGACTTTTTCTGTCTACTTTCTTAGACTAAACCTTGGAGTACCACCTACAGGATGAGAAAAGCCTTTTAGTATTCTGAAACATCAATTTAGGTAGAAAATGTACCTGATTTAGGGGTCCGGATAAAATTAGGTGTCTACATGTATAAATGACTTTTTTACCATTGAATTCAATAAATAATATTTTATTTATAAAATTAAACTTATTCTTTAATCATATTTTTTATAATATTATTAATATATAAAAATTTTAAATAAATTATATTTAGTAATAAAATATAAAATAAAAAATAAAAAATTAAATTAATAAATTAATTTTTTAAAATATATTAAAAATAATATCTAAAAAATATTATTATAAATTATATTTTAAAATTATTTTAAAAATAATATTTAAATTTATTTCTACAAAAATTAAAAATATGATATAAAAATAATATTTTTAAAAATAGTGTAGGCATATAATATTTAATATTCATAACATAATATTTTAAATATTAATTTAAAAATAATTTATATATATTTTTAAAATTTTTCAGAATATATAAATAGTATTTTATTTCATTTTCACTCTCATCTTTCTCTCTCTACATTTCTTATTCTCTCTCTAACCTCTTCCCTAAGCTCTCTTTTCACCTTAAATCAAAATCTTAAGAAACTTCAACATACCAAATTCTAGCGAATTGTCTCCCCCGTCCACCAACCCAAACTTTTTTCAAATTTCACCACAATCATCCTCTAAACCCTCTCCTTTCATTTTTCAAGTTAATTTTTTCTAAAAATCATTAGAAAAACCTAAATCTAGAAAAAGTCTCGCAGCTTCCACCCCTTTTTCATCGTCTTTCGGAGCTCCAAATGTCACCAATTTTTTATATGTTCCTCATTGTTCTATCCTCTACCTTCTTCCCAAATTTGGAGCCCTTAAACATCTTATAAATAGCCTTACCCGAAAATCACCAACTTTCTCTCCCTTGTTTTTTCAATTTTTGTTACTTTTTTTTCTTTTACCGCCTTGTGTTTTTTTTTTTTTTACTGTAATGGTGCTTGAGTTGTTGGTCATGTCACTAAAAAATGATCATAGGTGATCTGAAAAATGATAAAATGGTGGAGGATAATTTGAGAATAAAAATATTAAGGCTATTCCTTGTGACCATCATGACCATTTTGAGGGATAGCCTCGAATGGCCATTTGGTAGTTTTGGAGAATAGACTATTTCACAGAATATCCATTCTTTTGAACCAAATAATTTGTTAAAGTAATAAATATAATTAGATATATTAGGGATTACGATACAATTACGATAAGATATTCTTATTTGGTTCATTCTTAAATTAGAGAGAACCTTCTATATAAATAGGACGCTATTGTACAAATGAAAAACAAGTGATAATACAACAATATAACCATTTGAATCTTTTTCCATAAATATAAGCCATAATAACTGAATTACGTATTTTTTTATATTATTACGTTATTTGTTTTTCTTATAATATAATATCAATACTTTTTATCTTCCACCAAACTTAATGAAAAGAGAGACTGCAATAGGGTGTGATTCCGCAACCAACTAAACAGTAAACACGTTGTAAGTATTTTAGGAGGAATAGTTGATAAGCTGACTTGACGTATATGTTTTTTACTGTGACAAGACCTCGTGCCACTAGCTAGCTTTTTTTTATTATTATTATTAGAAACAACATTATTCATGCATTGCAATTTCCCATTGGGGTTGGGGGAATGATGCTTTGCACGTTTTTCTCATTCTTTAAAGATGTTTGAGGTAGACTTGACAAGATTGGCATACAAACCTTCGTTGAAAATTTGGGCCAAAGCCTTAGGTATCCTGTACTTGAAAACTAAACTTTGCTGCCACAAAAATTACGGGAACCATAAACGTATGAACGTGAATTTCTTTTGAATTAATAAAAATGAACATATTTTTTTTATTAAAATTTTAAATTAATTTTTATTTATTATGATTTTTAACTTTAATAATAATAAATTTAGTTTTACTAGAATTTCACACACTCATAATGTGAGTGAAAATATATTTTTTTAAATGTAATAAATTGATGTGAACTTTTAAGATTGAAACCCTTTGAATCCACTAACAATTTAAGATACCTAACCTAGAAAAAGCAAGATTCAGGTTGAAGAATCTAGACCCAATGAAATCTTGTTTCAAGAACCTAGATTTGGTTGTTGAACGTCACAAATGAAATATTTGATAAGTTTGAAATTCTTTCAAGAACTAGAAGAAAAAACTCTCTCAATTGATAAAAATCAAAATTATACAATGTCTTTTAGCTATAGACGGCTAAATAAGCTATTTATATCCTATAATACTTAACTTAGGTCAGCTAAGGCTTAAACACATTAATAATATATCCTAGTCAGCTAACACACTAATAATAGTACTATAAGCTGAACATGCTCAAGCCCAAAACTTAATAATTAAAATAAATCCAACTAGATTAAAGAGGTAGTCCCTACAAACCCAATAGACTTAATACATAAAATAGACCCACATGCCTAAGTGTTTAAATGTATTAAAACAAGCCCCATCTTGATTGCCACATCAATTAATGAAATGGTCCTCACACATGCCATGTCAATTAATTAATAAAGATAAACCCACTTCAACTCTCTCTCTAATGCCGCCACTTGGATAATCATTTCTTGGACAATTTGCAACATGGCCTAAGTGAATTTCACTCATCCTTGCCATGTTTCCTAGATCTTCTTGGATCTTGGCCCATATATAAATTGCCATGGGATCGGGCCATCTTAGATCCTATCATTCCCCCTTTCCTCGAAAAGATTCGCCCTCGAATCTTAGCCTTGTGTGTGAGAATGACGGCGCTAGGTACTAAATCAATGTGATGTGCAATGCCTTTTATGGGTGGCAACCCATCCTGTATTTTCTCTGAAAAGAAATCCTCAACATCTTCCAACAAAGAAGCAGCTAAAATAGGAAGAGATTGGTTAAGGGTATCAAAACTAAGAACCTCACTCTCCTTTGCATCAATAAAAAAATCTCAAATTCTTTGTTTTCATCTGTAGGAATTGTCTCATTTTCCACTAATGACTCCTCTCTTACTTCTTTAATTTTAGCCACCACTTCTTTTTCTTTTTCACTTTCTTTTTTACTCTCTTTTCCCTCTTGTGGCTCCACTTGTTTTTTAGCCACCTCTATTTCTTTTTCACTCTTTTTTGTTCTCTCTCTTTCTTTCTCTTATTGCACAAACTTTCCAAATAATAAGGTGAACTCTTTCATCTCTTGCAAAGCCTGCTTTACTTCGTCACCACATGTGAGAGACATCTTAAAGTTGCTGCAAAACAACTTTGGTTAGTAAAAAAAATATGAATGTCGATTTTTTCCTCTTTCTTTTGATCATTTTCGAATCTTTCTTTTTCTTTCTTTCTATTCGAACTATTTTCTTTCTTCTTCTTTTTCACGAAACTTTCTTAATTTTCTTGAAATCTCGGATTACTTTCTTTTTACATTCTTGAGACTGTTCAAATGCTCCTTTCAATTCTTTATTTTTTTTTTTAAGAACGGATCAAGAACAATAAAGAACGAATTTTAATAGATTAAGAACGCAAGAAGCAAATTCTTGATCTAAACTAACTTTCAAGAACGAAACCCCAAACGAGACTGCCTAAAAACTATAACCCAGGGCAAGAATGCCTAAATCTATAACCCCAAGACAAGAATGCCTGAAACCCCAAAATCTTGTTATCGATTTTGTTGTGATAGTATATGAAACCCCAAAAAAAAGTAACAAACAACAAATCAAAGCGATAACTGCAAAAAACCTGATCGGAAGCCTAAGCTCTAATACCAAATGATGTGAACCCTTAGGATTGAAACCCTTTGAACCCATTAACAATTTAGGATACCTAACCCAAAAAAGCCAAGATTCAGGTTGAAGAATCTAGACCCAATGAAATCTTGTTTCAAGAACCAAGTTTTAGCTAGACCCAATGAAATCTTGTTTCAAGAACCTAGATTTGGTTGTTGAACGCCACAAAGGAAACCTTTGATAAGTTCTGAAGTTCTTTCAAGACCTAGAAGAAAAAACTCTCTCAATTGATAAAAATAAAAATTACACAATGTCTTTTAGCCATAGACGGATAAAGAAGCTATTTATATCCTATAATACTTAACCTAGGTCGGCTAGCGCTTAAACACATTAATAATATGTCCTAGTCAGCTAACACACTAATAATAGTACTATGGGCTGAACATGCTCAAGCCCAAAACCTAATAATTAAAACAAGTCCAACTAGATTAATGAGGCCCACAAACCCAATAGGCTTAATACATAAAATAAGCCCACATGCCTAAGTGTTTAAATGAATTAAAACAAGACCCATCTTGCTTGCCATATCAATTAATGAAATGGTCTCAACACATGCCATGTCAATTAATGAATAAAGAAAAACTCACTTCAAATCTCTCTAATGCCGCCACTTGGATAATCCTTTCTTGGACAATTTGCAACATGAGCTAAGTGAATTCCACTCATTCTTGTCATGTTTCCTAGATCTTCTTGGATCTTGGGCCATATAGAAATTGCCATTGGATTAGGCCATCTTGGATCCTGTCATAAATTGTGTTTTAAAAAAATTAATGTAAATAAAAATGGGTAGTTTTTGTAAGTGGGTAGTTTTTAAGAAGTAAGTAGGTAATTTTTTTGTAAAATATTATTATATAAATATTAAAAGACATATATATCCTTATTTAATTTTTTATTTTTTAACATTTAATGGTTTATTGGTATTTTTAGTAACTGAGTTGGTGTTACTTGACTTAGTGACAACAACTCAGTCACTCCCATTGTAATAGTATAGATAAATAAAAAAAAATAAAAAGCTTTAATTATATTGAATTATTAACATTGTGATAAAATTTTAGGATAATATAATTCTTTAAGTAACTCTAGTAAAATTTCATAAAACATAGATAAAGTTATGCTACATGAGTAATTAAATTATCTTATTTGATTAAATTTCTAAATTATTATTGTAAATTAATAAAGATATTTAATTCTTATATCATTATAAATATTAAAATCGGACGCTCATAATGGGTACAATCCGATCCAATATAGAATCAAATAACTGTTTAAGGCAATTTAATTCAATTAATTTTGCACATGTTTCATTCTCTAGCTGCCAAAAGGCAATTAATGTTGCTTAGTGGCAACAAAAACAAATACTTCCACAAGGAACAACTTTTTAGTAATAGGGGAAGAGAGAACACTATTCAGCCATGGGGAAAAAAATTGTCTTCTCTAAAAATCAAGAAAGCAATACTCAAGATTTTTAGAAAACAATACTCAAAAATAATTTCTGTAATTCTCGAAGTGTTTAGGATGTGAAAAATAAACAACTTTCGTTTATGATTTTATCTCATATTAGTGAATTAAAATCGGGTCCATCATCGAAAATTCTGTAAGTTTGTCATTTCATTCCTTATTTATTATAAATATTTACGTGATATAATATTCATTGGTATAAGAGCCTATAAGTTGTGATTTTTGATTTGTTAATTGAATAATATGAATTTAAACCAAAGAAGTTGATTTTTTTTTTATTGAAATGCTTAAATCCATCAATATACTTTCAGATTCTTTGAATTATTATAAAAACGTGTATAAAATCACAAAATATAAATAATATAATAATTCTAAATTTGTTAGATCCTAACTTGAGTTTTAAAAATTATATTTTTATGAAAATGAGAATAAAAATTCGTCAATTTTTTAATTCCCAAAAAAAAAAAAACTTCAAATGCCTCATTATGCATTCTTTAAAGATGTTTAAAGGACTTCAAATTCCCAAAACCGTTTATTTTTTAATTTCCTTTTTTTTTTTTTTTTTTGGAGAATGATGCTTTACACATTTTTCTCATTCTTGAAAGATGTTTGAGGTATGTGTCGCAACCTAAAAAATAACGAGTCTCATCGCAAGACTTTATTATTCGTTAAGCGTGATATTAAAAAATCGAGGAAAAGTCGACTTAATTCCTCTAGAAAAATGAAGGTTTTGAAAATGACCTTAAAAAAGACATGGAGTCGCCACCAATCTTTTTTAGCTAGGTGTGATTGGCCACCTATTAAAACCGGTTTTATAAAAATATTTTTAAAATTAATTAAAACATTTCTAAAACCAATTTCAAGTCTGCGTTTTAAACCAGAGAAATCAAAGAAGCGGGTTCGGGAGTCGGTTACGTGCGAGGAAGGATTAGCACCCCCACAACGCCCGTATAAATCGGTACCTTATTAATCGTGTGTTATCTCAAGTCTCGGTAAAAAATCGGTTTTAAATTTAGTATTTCAAGTTAATTCCCAATTTAAAGAAAATAATTCCATTTTTTTTATTGAAAATGATCCGGAATTTATAAATTCAAAATTTTCCTATATTCCCCAACAAACGTGGCAAAATATAGAAATTTTTATTAGTTTTGAAAAATTTTCCAAATCATTCTCTTTTTAAAGAAAATATTCCGTTATTAATAATAATTTATGATATCCTCCCCAGCAAACCCGACAGAGAACTTATGAATTATTTTAACTCGGGAATATCTTTATTTTATTGAAAACCATTATCTTTTTTTTTTTTTTTTTGAAAACATTTAAAAGAAATGAATATATATATATGCAAGACATAAATAAAATGACATAGTAAAATCTAAATAATATAATGCAACCTAAATGACATGATATGATTTGAATGACTTAGCATATTCTAAATGAAATGAAATATCCTAAGTTATATGATATATTCTAAATGAAATTAAATGATCTATGTAACATAACACATTCTATATGAAATACAATATCCTAAGTCATATGATATAATCTAAATGAAATAAAATATTCTAGATGACATAATATATCCTAAATGAAATGAAATGACCTAGGCAATATAATATATTCTACATGAAATGCAATATCCTAAGTCATATGATATAATCTAAATGAAATAAAATATTCTAGACGACATAACATATCCTAAATGAAATGAAATAATTTAAATGACATGACAAATATGAATGATATGGCATATAATATAAATGACAAGGAATAAAATAATGCTATCATATAATATGCATGAAAATAAAAATAATAATGCATGAACATAGTATATGCTAAATAAAAATAACTAAATAAAAGCATAGGATATCATGACCTATTCAAAACCATATAATAAACCATGTAATATAAAAAAATATAAATCAAAATAATAACAATATCATAGGAATTATTATAGCAAGAATCACATATTATATAAAATGCATGAATATGAAAAATGCAATGTATGAAATGTATTTTTTTCCTTTAATTAAGGAAATCCGTATATCTAAAAAGATATCCGGCTACCTTAGGAAAATATGTCAAATTAAATATTCTAAAACCAAAATACTTTGTGATTGTTTGAAAACAATTTTGAAAAGCTTGAATTAAAAATAAAAACTGGGCTAAATCTTTTTTTTAAATGGCTCTAATTTCCTAAGTTTAAAAATCCGAACTTGACTACCCTTAACCCGAGACTTGAAAAACCATTTTTAGATTTTAAAAAGGCTTAGAAACTACCCTAAGCCAGTAGCTAACCCTCCTAATCAGCCCACTCTAAGTAACTTAACCAAAACAGAAAAATAATTTTTCTTTAAATTCAATTCTGACTCCACTGTCCAGTTTTCAGCCACGATTTTTTACCCTATTTTTAAAAATTCAAAAAACTCTGAAAAAAATAATGGAAACTCAAGACATGTAAAATTATACGGAAAAAAATCTTCTTAATTTTTTGATTAAAGATGGATTCCCAGAAAAATCAGAGATGTACGAGTTTTGGGTGAAAAAAAACTGCTTTGCCAAAACACATTTTTGCCTTTGATAAAATCATTTAAAAATCAAAGTAAATATATTTGAAACTCCTAAAATGACTTAAAACAGTAACTAGGACTTTTTGAAAGTTAGATAAAAATTGGCTAAGTAAAAAAAATCACAAAGGTGGAATAATCAACTTGACAAACTTAATTTTCCACAAGTGTGCTCAAGAGAGCATGACTTTGAACCATTAATTGGCTCAAGTCATTATTCAAGTGGCATGAACATGAAATGCATGAAACAATACAGCAAACATAGTGCATGAAATGCATGGATTTAAACCTAAATGTCATGAAAAAAATGCATGGCATTCATAAAGTGACCTAGACCTAAATGAACTTGCATGGCATTTAATGCAACCTAGACCTAACATACATGAACATGCATGGCAAATAAACCAAACCTAATAACTAAAATATGCATGGCATTTTCACAAACACAAAGCATGCTTAAACCAAAAACTCAACCAAATATCAGGCAAATGCTAACCTATCAACTAACATGGCAAGAATGCACATAAAATGCAAAATTTCAAGGGTGGCCGAATGGAATAATGCAATTAGCAAACATGGCCTTTTCACAAAAACTTGGTATATTACCATGCAAAACTAAATCAAATGTCATGCAAATGCAAAAACCTACGAACTAACATGGCAAAAATGCAACACACAATGCAAAACACATAGAGTAGCCAAATGGCCTCAAGCTCCAACAAGCATGGCATTTTCACAAACAGTTGGTATACTAACATGCTCAACTAAAATATAACACTCAAATCATGTAAAAACCACACAAGCATTTTCACAAACACTTAATATACTAAATCTAAAACATGCTCAATTAAGATATAAAACTCAAATCATGCAAAGACCACACAAGCATTTTCACAAACACTTGATATACTAAATCTAAAACATGCTCAAATTTAAACATTATGAAAACAAAAAATTAAAAATGCAAAAACATGATATTTAAAACATAAATGGCAACAAACAAAGCAACCAAATTAAAATATAACTCAAGAACATGAAGTAAAATAACATTTAAAACACCAAGATCAAAGAAAATAACATAAACAATATGGTAAAATAAACCAAAACAGTAACTTAAAATAAATAATGTAGGCCATTTGGCCATGGTGAGTTTATTGTAAAAAACAAAATTGTAAAAAATATATTTAAGAAAGAGATGAAGGAAGAACTTAAGAAGAACAATAAAAAAACATTTATTTAAAAAGGAAACTCACCAAATAGAAATCAAAATAGCAAAAACAAGAATGAAAAATCAAGAAAGTGCAAGAGTTGGTGCTCAAGAGCAACCTCAAGAAGCTATATTTCAAGCTTTATCTCTTCAAACTTTCCTTTCCTTTCCTTTCTTTTCTAAACTTTTCTTTTTTGCTTTCAACCAAGGAGAGAAAAAACAAGTAAAAACTAAAAGAACTCAGCAAAATGAAGATGAAAAATGAAATTTCTGACCCCCCACATGCTGGCCGAAACCCCCTCTAAATGGCTCAAGGATGTTGTCATTTTTTTGTAACCAATTCTCCATCAAATGGCTAATAATTCAAAATGAAAAATCTTGAAATTACCACCTTTAGATTAGCATCTCATCTCTCTCAAATTACAGCTGTTCAAGAATAATGTTGACATCTCTCTTGGCCTATGTGGCTTAATCACCATGGCTTGATCAAAGAGAATCTCTAACTAACTCTTGATTTTTAGCCATTTGATTGAAAAATCAGAAGCTTCCTCCTTCCTTTGGGCCTGGGTAGGCCAACACTTCTCTTTTCCAGCCCAACTCTAATTTTTTGAAAGGCCCAAAGAAGCCCTTTTCGGTTACTTGGGTGAAATGATCGTTTTGCCCTCCGGGTGCAAATAAATATCAAACCGACTCCAAATTCAATTTTTCTTTTTTTAATACTTCCAAAATAATAAAATATTGTGTTCTGGAAGTTTTCAAAATTATCCGAGTCCGTTTGCTATTTATTTGGATTTGTTCTTCCAAAAATGCCCTTTTATGCCCCTACATTTTACCATTTTTTAAACGAGCTCCAAATCAAGATTTTTATTCACCAATCTATTAAAAATAATTTAAAAGTGTGATTTGGAAGTTTTCATAATTTTTGGAGCTCATTTGGTATTTTTTCAGGATTTATCGGCTTGAATTACTACATAGGAGGTCCGGGATTTGGTCATTTTGCAAACGAACTCCAAATAAAGATTTTCTTTCGCCAATCTCTTCAAAATAATTTAAAAATTAGATTTTCAAAATTTCAGAATTTTTGGAGTCCATTTGCTATTTTTTCGGGATTTATCTTCTTGAATTATTGCATAGGAGGCCCGGGATTTGGCCATTTTCCAAACGAACTCCGAATCAAGATTTTCTTTCGCCAATCTCTTCCAAATAATTTAAAAATGAGATTTACAAAATCTCAAAAGATTTGGAGCTCATTTGCTATTTTTTCAGGATTTTCTTTCTTGAATTACTACATAAGAAGCCCGGGATTTGGCCATTTTGCAAACGAACTCTGAATCAAGATTTTCTTTCGCCAATATCTTGAAAATAACTTAAAAATGAGATTTTCAAAATTTTAAAATTTTTGAAGCTCATTTGCTATTTGTTTGGGATTTTTCTTTTTGAATTACTACATAAGAAGCCCGAGATTTGGCTATTTTGCAAACGATCTCTGAATCAAGATTTTATTTTACCAATCTCTTTCAAATGATTTAAGAATGAGATTGAAAAATTTTCAGAATTTTTGGGTTGACAAATTTTCAAAATTTTCATAGTCTATTTGCTATTTTTCCCAAATTTTCTAATTTTGCCCTTTTGCCTCCGAAACTCGGTTTTGTTCAAAACAAGTCCGATTTTCAGATTTTCTTCAAGTTGAGCCTTGGGCTATCCTTTTTTAATCATTCCTCATCCATTGGGGGCTTTGGTCTTACCCAGTCAGGCCATTTCTGTGATTCTTCCCGATTTCACCGAAATCCACTAAAAACCATATTTCTCGATTTTCTCTCGGATTGACTTTTCTTTCGATTTTTCTCGCAAGTGGATTCTCCATTACCCGTAGTTAGTGCTTATATTTCATTTGGAACCTTCAATTTCGACCAATTTGATCGTTTAAGCACTTTTCCCCAAACTTCTCGGATTATGGTTTTCTTTCTACTTAATCTCCAAATCCCAACTTTCGAGCTCCATATCTTTCAATGTAGTCCTCGGATTATCAAAATTCTTTAATCATTTTTCAATTGAACTTAAAATCTTGATTTTGAAAGTGGGTTGACTTTTTTAGTAGTTGACTTTCTGGGGTTGACTTTTTTGGGGTTGACTTTTTTTGGGGTTGACTTTTTCAAGTTTGACTTTTTATGCTCACCATCTTAAATTAAGTCTCGGAGTACCACCTGCAAGATGAAAAAAGTCTTTTTACACTCGAAAACATCAATATAGGAAGAAAACATACCTGTTTAGTGGTCCATACAAAATTAGGTGTCTACAGTATGTAGACACCTAATTTTGTCCGGGCCCCTTAAAACAGGTAAATTCTTCCTTGTACTTTTTAGAATGCAGAAAATCTCTTCTCATCTTGCAGATGGTCCTCCAAGACTTGTGATTCGAAGTTCAGCATGAAAAGTAAATCCAAAAAAAGTCAACCCTTAGTCAAAATCAAGGTCTGGAGTTGAATTGAATTGAATAATGGTAAAAGAATTTCTATAATTCGAGGTCTACAACGAAGGATATGGAGTTCAGAAGAGAGATTACGGAAATTTTATTGTAGAGGAAGCCCTAATTCGACAAATTTGGGAAAAAGTGCTTAAACGATCAAATTGGTCAAAATTGGAGGTTCCAAATGGAATATAATTAATGACTACGGCTATTGGAAGGGCCAATTGAAAACAAAACCAAAGGAAGAGTCAATTTGGAAGAAAAACCAAAAATTAGGGTTTCAGTTAAAAATGGTGAATTTTGCAAATTTTGGGAAAATGGAAAAGATGGTCCAATTCGGTGAAATTGAAGCCCCCAGTTGATAAAGAATGAGTAAACAAGGATACCCCAAGGCCCAATCTGAAGTGAATCCAAAGGAAGAGCCGATTGGAGCAAACACGAAAAACGAGAAAATTCCCAAGTTTGAAAAGGGAAAAACTAAATCGGAGAGAAATTTGATCGTAAAAATCGGACGTTTTTGGGCCAACTCAAATTCAATATATGACAAATGCAGTAGAGAAAGAAAATCCAAAAATCGGACCCATTTCGAGTAACAACGAGGCTTTGGAGGTTGAAGGGCAATATTGGAAAATCCCACAGATAATTTCGGGAAAAATAGCAAATGATCTCAGAAATTTTTGAAAACTTGCAGTCCTGAATTTTATAATTTTTGGAAGAGCCCGATTAAGAAAATTTTGGAATCAGAGCTCATTTGAAAAATGGCAAAGTTCAGGTGCATTGAGTCAAAATTCCAGAAGATAATCCGAGGGAAAATAGTAAAGAAGCTCCAAAAATTATGAAAAATTCTAGATCTGAGTCTTATAATTTTTGGAAAAGATCGGCGAAGAAAAATTCAGAATCGAAGCTCATTTGAAAAATGGCAAAGTTCAGGTACACTAAGCCGAAATTCCAAAAGATAATTCCGGGAAAAATAGCAAACGAGCTCCAAAAATTATGAAAACTTGCAGTTCTGGGTTTTATAATTTTTGGAAGAGATCGGAGAAGAAAAATCCGGAATCGGAGCTCATTTGAAAAATAGCAAAGTTCGGGTGCACTAAGCCGAAATTCAAGAAGATAATTCCGTAAAAAATAGCAAACGAGCTCCAAAAATTATGAAAACTTCCAGATCTAAGTTTTATATTTTTTGGAAGAGATTGGTGAAGAAAAATCCGGAATCGGAGCTCATTTAAAAAAGGCAAAGTTCGAGGGCACTAAGCCGAAATTCCAGAAGATAATTTAGGGAAAAATAGCAAACGAGCTCCAAAATTATGAAAGCTTCCAGATTTGAGTTTTATATTTTTGGAAGAGATTGGTGAAGAAAAAATATGGAATCGGAGTTCAAATGAAAAAGGTGAATTTTGGGTGACACTAACGGTAAAATCCAAGAAAAATTTTCAGGAAAAATAGGAAATGAGTCAAAAAATTTTGAAAATCTCCAGATCTCAATATTATATTTATTTGGATGGATTGGAAAAAGAAAAACTGGATTTGGGGTCTGTTTGCAATAAAATCAAGTTTGGAGAGCCAAAGTGTAATTTTACCAAAGAAATCGAAAGGGGCCAATTTGCAATTAAAAAAATATGAAAGATAAAGGAATTGCTGGGATATTCCAGACCCTTGGCTGGTCATGCATAGGGGAAGGGTTCAGATTTAATTCATTTCATCAACTGGTCCATATCAAGCTACAAGATGTCATTTTTAATGTCATGAAAATATCTCTCATCCAATGGCCTAAGTACCTTATGAAAAGATGAGTACATCTTTGAATGGCCAAGATCTAATTGCAAGATGACATTTTTATTGTCATGCAAATGTCCTCATCCAATGGCCAATATTGGTGGAAGAAAGATGAGCACAAGTCATCCAATGGTTGGAAATGCATGTAGCCAAATAAATATCTTTGCTCATCCAATGGCTTAGGCACATTATGAAAAGATGAGTACATCCTTGAATTGCTAAGATCAATTGGCAAGATGAAATTTTTATTGTCATGTGAATATCTTGGATCCAAGGGCTTAGAGTGTGTAGGACAATTAAATGAAATGATCTCCACCATTCACCAAGGGAGGGGGGTCAGCCACACCATTTCTTAAGGGAAGGGAGTTTCATTTTTTATACAAGTTGGCTGATTTTGAAACAAGGGTAGTAGCTGAAACCTTTGGAAAAAGATTTTTGAAAGAAAAGAAAGAAAGTTTTTGCTAAGGTAGCCATTCATCTTTGGTTCTTACATTTTTTTCTTTCTTCTTCTTCATGCTATTCTTTATTTTTTCATGTGATTTCCTGCTACTTTCTTTGCTTGATAAAGGTTTTATGAAAGCTTTCTTGTTGTTCTTGTTTTTTTCAAAACAAATAAAACAATGGTTAGGCTTCATGATCTTGATATGAATCAAGTGATAATGGTTAGGGTGGGTTTTGTCCAATGTACCAACCATGGAGTTCGTTTCCATATTTTTTTCATTTCATTTTATTTACTTATTTATTTGCTACTTTAACTTGCTTATTTCTATTATTGTTTATCTTTATAAGTGTTTATATTCTTGCTAACCATCTTGTTCTCTTGACTTATGACATACTTTTGCATATTGTGGCTATTTGTCATATAGTTTAAGCCATTTTCATATGCTATGTCATTTTACATTTCATTTAGACATTTAGGCCATTTTCATATGCTATGTCATGTTTCATTTCATTTAGACATTTAGGCCATTTTCATATGCTATGTCATTTTACATTTCATTTAGACATTTAGGCCATTTTCATATGCTATGTCATCTTACATTTCATTTAAGATTTAGGCCATTTTCATATGCTATGTCATCTTACATTTCATTTAGACATTTAGGCCATTTTCATATGCTATGTCATCTTACATTTCATTTAGACATTTAGACCATTTTCATATGCTATGTCATTTTTCATTTCATTTAGACATTTAGGCCATTTTCATATTGTCGCAACCTAAAAAATAACAAGTCTCATCGCAAGACTTTATTATTCGTTAAGCGTGACATTAAAAAACCCGAGAAAAAGTCAACTTAATTCCTCTAGGAAAATGAAGGTTTTGAAAATGACCTTGAAAAAGACATGGAGTCGCCACCAATCTTTTTTAGCTAGGTGTGATAGGCCACCTATTAAAACCGATTTTATAAAATATTTTAAAAATTAATTAAAATATTTTTTTAAAACCAATTTCAAGTCTGCATTTAAAATCAGAGAAATCAAAGAGAAGGGTTCGATACTCAATTATATATGGGGAAGGATTAGCACCCCCAAAACGCCCGTATAAAACGTTACCTTATTAATCGTATGTTATCTCAAATCTCGATATGAAGTTGGTTTTAAATTTAGTATTTCAAGTTAATTCCCAATTTAAAGAAAAATAATTTCATTTTTATTAAAAATGATCCGAAATTTATAAATTCAAAAATTTACTATATTCCCCAACAAACGTGTCAAAATATAGAAATTTTTATTAATTTTGAAAAACTTTCCGAATCATTCTCTTTTTAAAGAAGATATTCTGTTATTAATAAGAATTGATGATATCCTCCCCAGCAAACCCGGCAGAGAACTCATGAATTATTTTAACTAGGGAATATATTTATTTTATTGAAAATCATTATCCTTTTTTTGAAAACACTTAAAAGAAATGAATATGTATATGCATGACATAAATAAAATGACATAGCAAAATCTAAATAATATAATGCAACCTAAATGATATGACATAATTTGAATGCCTTAGCATATTCTAAATGAAATGAAATATCCTAAGTTAGATGACATATTCTAAATGAAATGACCTAGGTAACATAATATATGCTATATGAAAGGCAATATCCTAAGGCATATGATATATTCTAAATGAAATGTAATATCCTAAGTCATATGATATATTTTAATGAAATAAAATAAAATATCCTAAATGACATAATATATCCTAAATGAAATGAAATGACCTAGGTAATATAATATATTCTACATGAAATGAAATGACCTAAGTAACATAATATATTCTATATGAAATGAAATAATTTAAATGACATGGAATATAAAATAATGCTATCATATAATATGCATGGAAAAAAATGAAAATAATAATGCATGAACATGCTAAATAATATAACAAAAAAATAATAATTAAATAAAAAGCATAGGATATCATGAAATATTCCAAGTCATATAATAAACAATATAACATAACTCAAAATCATAACAATATCATAGAAATTATCATAGCAAAAATCACATATTATATAAAATGCATGAATATGGAAAATACAATGCATGAAAATGTATTTTTTCCTTTAATTAAGGAAATCCGTATATCTAAAAAGATATCCAGCTACCTTAGGAAAATATGTCAAATTAAATATTCTAAAACCAAAATACTTTGTGATTGTTTGAAAACAATTTTGAAAAACTTAGATTAAAAATAAAAACTGGGCTAAATCTTTTTTAAATGGCTCTAATTTTCTAAGTTTAAAATCCCGGACTTGACCACCCTTAACCTGAGACTTAAAAAATCATTTTTAGAGTTTAAAAAGGCTTAGAAACTACCGAAAGTCAGTAGCTAAACTTCGTAATCAGCCTCCTCTAAGTAACTTAACCAAAACAGAAAAATGATTTTCCTTCAAATTCAATTCTGACTCTAACGTCCAGTTTTAAGCCACGATTTTGTATCCTATTTTTAAAAATTCAAAAAAATCTAAAACAAATAGTGGAGACTCAGGACATGTAAAAATACACGGGAAAAAATCATCTTAATTTTTTGATTAAAGATGAATGTCCAGAAAAATGGGGAAAATATGAGTACTGGGTGAAAAAACTGTTTTGCCAAAATACATTTTTGCCTTTGATAAAATCATTTAAAAATCAAAGTAAAAGTATTTAAGACTCACCAAATGACTCACAAACAATAGCTAGGACTTTTTAAAAGTTAGATATAAATTGGCTAAGTAAAAAAATCACAAAGGTAGAATAATCAAATTGACAAACCTTAATTTTCCACAAGTGTGCTCATGAGAGCATGACTTTGAACCATTAATTGGCCTAAGTCATTAGTCAAGTGGCATGAAAATGAAATGCATGAAAAATTACAGCAAATATGAAGCATGAAATGCATGAGTTTAAACCTAAATGTCATGAAAAAATGCATGGCATCCATATGGTGACCTAGACCTAAATGAATTTGCATGGCATTTAAAGTAACCTAGGTCTAAAATGCATGAACATGCATGGCAAGATAAACCTAACCTAACATCTAAAATATGCATGGCAATATCACAAACACAAGGCATGCTTAAACCAAAAACTCAACCAAATATCATGCAAATGCCAACCTATCAACTAACATAGCAAAAATGCACACATGATGCTAGAATACATGGAGTGGCCGAATGGCCTATGATTCCTAACAAGCATGGCATTTTCACAAACACTTGGTATACTTAAACTAAAAACTCAATCGAATGTCATGCAAATGCAAAACCTACCAACTAACATGGCAAAAATGCACATACAATGTAAAACACATGGAGTAGCCGAATGGCCTCAAGCTCCAACAAGCATGACATTTTCACAAACACTTGATATACTAACATGCTCAACTAAAATATAAGACTCAAATCATGCAAATACAAAATAGAAATACTAAAACCAAACAAGCATTTTTACAAACACTTGATATACTAAATATCAAACATCAACAAATTTAAACATTATGAAAACAGAAAATTAACAATACAAGAACATGATATTAAATCATAAATGGCAACAAGCAAAGCAACCAAATTAAATCATTATTCAAATATATGAAGTAGAAGAACACTTAAAGCATCAAGATTAAAGAAAATAACATAAATAACATGATAAATTAAAGCAAAAACAACAACCATAATAAAAAAAAATATAGGCTATTCGGCCATTAAAGAAAAATAAGAAAAAAAAATTGTAAAAATTATTTAAGAAAGAGATGAAGAAAGAATTTAAGAAGAACATTAAAAAAAAAAAACGCTTATTTAAAAAGAAAACTCACCAAATAATAATCAAAATAGCAAAAACAAGAATGGAAAATCAAGAAAGTGCAAGAGTTGGTGCTAAAAGCAACCTCAAGAAGCTATATTTCAAGTTTTATCTCTTCAACCTTTCCTTTCCTTTCTTTTCTAAACTTTTTCTTTTTGCTTTCAACCAAGGAGAGAAAAAAAAAAAAAAAAAAAAACTAAGAAGAAATTTGAAAATGAAGTGACGAAAAATGAAATTCTGGTTCCCTTCCTTAAGCCAGCCGAATGGACCCTCTCTCCTCCAAGGAATGTTGTCATTTTTTTCCCAACCAATTTCCATCCAATGGCTAGTAATTCAAGGTGAAAAAATCATGAAATTATCACCCTTAGATTAGCATATCAGCTTTCCATAATTACAAATGTTCAAAAATAATGTTGACACTCTCCCTCCTCATGCATTGGCCTATGTGGCTTAATCACAATGGCTTGATCAAAAAAATCTCTAATTAACTCTTAATTCTTGGCCATTTGATTGAAAAATCAGAAGCTTCCTCCTTCCTTTGGGCCTTGGCAGGCCAGCACTCTTTTTTTTCAGCCCAAGTCTGATTTTTTGAAGGCCAAAAGAAGCCATTTTCGGTCGCTTGGGTGAAATGACCGTTTTGCCCATCGGATGCAAATAAATGGAAAACAGACTCAAAATTCAATTTTTTTTAATACTTTAAAAATAATAAAATATTGAATTCTGGAAGTTTTCAAAATTTTCAGAGTTCGTTTGCTATTTATTTGGATTTTTTCTTCCAAAAATGCCCTTTCATGCCCCCACATTTTACCATTTTTTAAACGAGCTCCAAATCAAGATTTTTCTACACCAATCTCTTCCAAATAATTTAAAAGTGTGATCTGGAAGTTTTCATAATTTTTGGAACTCATTTGTTATTTTTTTGAGATTTATCTGCTTGAATTACCACATAGGGGCTCGGGATTTGGCCAATTTGCAAACGAACTCCGAATGAATATTTTTTTTTCGCCAATCTCTTTCAAATGATTTAAGAATGAGATTTGAAAATTTTCAGAATTTTCAAAGCCCATTTGCTATTTTTCCCAAAATTTTCAAATTTTCCCTTTTGCCTCCGAAACCCGGTTTTGCTCAAAACAAGTCTGATTTTCAGATTTTCTTCAAGTTGAGCCTTGGGCTATCCCTTTTAAATCATTCTTCATCCATTGGGGGCTTTAGTCTTACCAAGTCGGGCCATTTCTGTAATCTTTCCCGAATTCATTGAAATCCACCAAAAAACCCTAATTCTCGGTTTTCTCCCGGATTGACTTTTCTTTCAGTTTTTCTTTCAAGTGGCTTGTCCATTATTCGTAGTCAGTGCTTATCTTTCATTTGGAACCTTCAATTTTGACCAATTCGATCGTTTAAGCCCTTTTCCCCAAATTTCTTGAATTAGGGTTTCTTTTCTACTGAATCTCCATAACACAACTTCCGAACTCCATATCTTTCAATGTAGACCTCGGATTATCAAAATTATTTTGCCATTTTTCAATTGAACTTCAAATCTTGATTTTAAAAGTGGGTTGATTTTTTCAGTAGTTGACTTTTTAGGGTTGACTTTTTTGAGATTGACTTTTTTGGGGTTGACTTTTTTTTTAGTTTGACTTTTTATGCTCGCCCTCTTAAACTAAGTCTCGGAGTACTACCTGGAGGATGAAAAAAAATCCTTTTACATTCTGAAACATCAATTTAGGAAGAAAACATACCTGTTTTAGTGGTCCGGACAAAATTAGGTGTCTACAGCTGCCCCTTTGTGGCTATTGCTAAGAATCAGGAATCAGGAAAAGATAAACAAACACTAATTTTGTACGGTTAGTGAAATCACATGTGAACGAAAGGGAAAGGAGTTTCTTTTTCATTTTTCTATCATTTTTCATTTTTTTTAAAAAAAAAAGCTGTAAATTGAAGATTTGTCCTTAAATTTAATTCCCTGACTAATCAAGGCTCGACCCGTCTTAAGGAAACGAGTTGGATTTCAAAAGAAAAAATTATGCCCGAAGGTCTTAAGAATAGTGCTCGAAGGTCTTTAAAACTGGTGCCCGAAGGTCTTTAAAATGGTGCCCGGAGGTCTTTAAAACTGATGTTCGAAGGTCTTTAAAATTGGTGCCCGAAGGTCTTTAAAATAGTGCTCGAAGGTCTTTAAAATTGGTGCCCGAAGGTCTTTAAAATAGTGCCCAGAGGTCTTTAAAAATGATGCCCGAAGGTCTTTAAAATTGGTGCCCGAAGGTCTTTAAAACTGGTGCCCGAATGTCTTTAAAACTGGTGCCCGAAGGTCTCTAAAATTGGTGCCCATAGGTCTTTAAAACTGGTGCCTGAAGTTCTTTAAAATTGGTGCCAGAAGGTCTTTAAAACTAGTGCCCGGAGGTCTTTAAAACTGTGATTTGAAAATACCTTAGCGACGGTCTCAAGGCTCAAACCGTCTGATAAACAAAATGAATTCGATTTAAAACAGAAGGAAATACCTCGATGGCGGTCTCGGAGTCTGAAACTTTTGAGAAGCAAAACGAGTTCTCTTTAGGGAAGTCTAAGTTTCCTTGATTTCTGCATTGTTAGCTAAATGTAATGATGAGAATGTCATGCTTTGCAAATGCTTGTATGTTTCCTAAAAATAAATGCAATCAAATGATCGTGCCCTGATTTCTAATCCATGGTTTCTTTGAGGTTCACAGATTATCTGACTTCATGACAGAGTCTTCAATTGTTCATTGATGCCCTACTTAAGGAATTCTTCACTCAAGATATCTTGTCAAATAGCCTCAGTTTCTATCTTTCGCTGAAGTTCACAGATTTTCTGACTTCATGATGGAGTTTCCACCACGTTCACTGTTTTCTTTTCTTGGTGGACTTTCCAAACCTTTCCCAAGATTTAAATCTATTCCTTAGTAATACTTTGAAATCCCTTTATTTAAAGATTTTTATTACTAATCATCATTCAATTTAATAACAACCATAATGCATCTCAAAAGTATATGAAAGAGAATATGAATCAAGCAAAAATTATCATGAAAAGGATAACATAAGTTTATTGCAAGAAATGTTTAAAATAGAAAAATAAATATCAAGGATATAAGAAATAAATGTAAGGTTATAGGTTGTAGATGCTGATAACTCCTATAATTATATAGTTTTTAGTTATGTTTTATTATTGTTTTGTGTCAAATACGAGTTATTATTGCTTAGTCTAATTGTGTTTATGATCTTTTATATTTTTATGTAATTTGGTGTTTTTCACGAGTTTCTTTGAGTGATTTCAGATTACTAGGTTAAATCAAAAATTAAGGGCAAATCCAATTCAGTTCCAGTTCCGACACCTTTTGCCATATCAGCTATATCTAGAGTTTCACTGAAGCATTAAGGCTGAACTTTTTACAGTGCACAGTTAAGAGGCATATCTATCTTTTTCATGTTTTACACTTCTTGAAACAGAGTCGTTTTCCCTAGCGAAATCAACCATCAAGTTGGCTTATGTGCAATGACGTCTGTGCTGACCCGTTTTGGTATTTTGACCATATCATCTGATCCATATGAGCAAATGATCTGATTCCAACGGCTATGGATCAGTAACTGATAGGGAATATTTTTCTAGAAGACCATTTGATCAGATCAAGCCTCCAACATTGACAAAATCAACCATCAAGCTGGCTGATCAGAATTGTCATACAATATGACGAAAATTGTTAGAAAAATGCACCCACCTATTATACCTACCTTTGAAATTTATAAAGCTTGTCTCTTGTCATTTAGCTCTCAAAAATGTGTATAAATAGAGGGCCTTGGATGAGTATTATTGTACATTAGTAGGATATTAGCCATTGTAATAAAATTCTCTAAGTTTTCTTCTTCTTTCCTTTCTCTAGTTTTCTTTTTCTTTATTTACTTATGCTTCTTACATTTCTATTCATTTTATTCATATCTAGTATGTGTTGCTAATCATATTGTTGAGGTGATGAGGTGAAGCTTTCGGTAAATGCTAAGGTTAGTCTCTTAAACATGAGCTAAAATGAATCATCATTTATAAACACTAGTATAGATAATATTTTCTTTTGGTTTAAAATCATACTTGCAAAGTAGGGATCTTGATTCATTATTGACAATGAAAATGGCACAGTAAATGCTTGGTTTCATAACCTTTATTTGTTGTAGACATATACTTTGGCATAAGGAATGCTTGGACTCTTTTTGTGAGTTTTGAGGACACCAAATGAACATAATATCATATGCTATGGACGTTGGACAATTTGGACTGAATTGCTAAACTTTTTGATTGGAATCTCCCTTATGTGTGAATTTCAATTGTGTAATAAAACAAGATTAATCTTAGCATAACACCAAGAGTGGATTCTCAAACCTCAACATTTTTCTTATTGTTTTTTATATCTTGTTTAATTTCTTTTATGTTATTTTGTTTATTTTGTTCTCTAATATCTTGTTTATCTTGTTTTGTTGTTGATTCCCTAATATCTTGTTTACTTTCTTTTTCTTATATATTTATAAACTTATACTTACTAATACGCTTCCCTGTGGTTCGACCTCGGACACCCGAGAATTTATTACTTGAACATAACCTGCACTTGGGTTTACAACTCTTAATTGAGTCTCCATCAAATTTTTGGCGTCGTTGCCGGGGAAGCAATACTAAGTATATAAGTTTATAAGTATATTTATTTTTATTGGCTGGTTATACCGCCTAATTTGTATATTAACTTTGTTTTATTTTTATTGGCTGGTTATACCGCCTAATCTGTATATTAACTTTGTTTTATGCTTGTTTGGCGACGTGATTTTAGATCTCGTCATTTAGTTAGATTTTATTGTGAAACTTTTTCAGGTAATCTTTCTAATACAACTCCTACCATGGCTGACAATGAAAGTGTTCATGCTGAAGGTGAGAACAGACAAGTACGCACCATGCGTGACTACTTGCAACCAACTCGAAGCTCATCACCCTCTTGTTTTATTTTTCCTCTCAATGCAAACAACTCTCGTTTTAAACCAGGTATGATAGCTTTGCTTCCAAATTTCCATGGGTTAGAATCGGAAAGTGCTTACTCGTTTCTAAAAGACTTCGAAGATGTATGTGTCACCTTTAATGACCAACAATGTACAAATGAAATTGTCAAGCTAAAATTATTTCCTTTTTCTTTAAAAGATAAAGCAAAAATTTGGCTTCATAATTTAAAACCAAGGTCAATTGGCACATGGCAAGAATTACAAACTGAGTTTCTAAAGAAATTTTTCCCAGCACATAAAACTACTGCTTTGAAAAGACAGATTCAAAATTTTAATCAAAATCAAAATGAAGCATTTTTTCAGTGCTGGGAGCGTTTTAAAGATTTGTTAAGTTCTTGTCCACATCATGGTTTTGAAAAATGGCATCTTATTAGTTTCTTTTATGAAAGTTTAACTCCCGAAACTAAACAATTTGTTGAAACAATGTGTAACGGTGAGTTTCTAGAAAAAGAACCTGAAGAAGCCTTTGACTACCTAGACCATTTGGCAGATAACTCTCAAGCCTGGCACACAGATAATTCCTCTGAAAGTTCCAATAGATCTAATCTTGTTTCTAACAGAGGTAAATATCATTTTAGTCAAGAAGATGAGATAAAAGCTAAAGTAGCTAATTTGGCTAGAAAGATTGAAGCCATGGAACTTAGAGAAGTAAAAGAAGTCAAAACGGTTAAAAATGAAAAAAGTTGTGGAATTTGTGAAATCATGGGACACCCCACTTCTGAATGTCCAAACATTCCCATTCTTAAAGAAGCGTTGCATGATCAAGTAAATTCCATAAACACATTTAAAAAGCCTTTTCCTTCTCCTTACTCTGAAACGTATAACCCTGAATGGAGAAATCATCCCAACTTCAGTTGGCAGAATAATAATCATGTTCAGGTACCACAATCTCAAAAGTCGGGCAACACTTTTTCCTATCAACCTTCACGTGTACAAACCTTGGAAGAGACATTGCAAGCATTCATGCAAACACAAGCAAATGTGAATAACCAAACTTCACAGGATATCAATGAGATCAAAACCACCTTGTCCACATTGACAGCTTCATTACGCACTCAAGAAAAAGGTAAGTTTCCTGCTCAACCTCAGCCTAACCCTTCTACTCAATGTCTTGTTTCTTGCTCCAATGAAACTCAACAGGAAAATGCCAGTTCTATCACAACTCTTCGAAGTGGAAAGGCAATTGACAAAAACATTCCATCAAAAGACAAAGTCCTCCTTCCCCTCCGAAAAGTAATGGTAAGGATGATGGTAAGTCTGAACTTCTTGAAAATTTGGACAAAGAAAAAGGTATGCATCCTGCTCCTTTTCCTCAAAGGTTGCAAACAAGAAAGAATTTGAATCAAAATGCAGAAATTTATGAACTTTTCAAACAAGTTAAGATTAACATTCCTTTATTGGATCCAATCAAACAAGTTCCATCTTATGCTAAATTTTTGAAGGACATGTGCACAGTTAAAAGGAAACATAATGTACAAAAGAAAGCATTTCTGATGGAAAGTGTGAGCTCAATTATTCAGCACCTTACTCCACCAAAATTCAAAGATCCTGGATATCCAACAATCTCATGCATCATTCGAAACACTAGAATAGAACGTGCATTGCTTGATCTTGGTGCTAGTGTTAATCTTTTGCCTTTTTCTGTTTATCAACAGTTAGGTTTAGGTGAACTCAAGGAAACACCTGTTACACTTCAACTAGCTGATCGTTCTGTAAAAATTCCTCGAGGGATAGTTGAAGATGTTTTGGTTCAAATTGATAATTTTTACTTCCCTGTTGATTTCATTGTTTTGGACACACATCCTGTTTCAAATCCAAATGTTCAAATTCCTGTTATATTAGGCCGTCCATTTCTTGCAACTTCTAATGCTCTGATAAATTGCAGGAATGGTATTTTGAACATTTCTTTTGGAAATATGACTTTAGAATTGAATGTGTTCAACACTCGCAAGCAACCTGGTGATGATTCAGAAGTACATGAAGTGGATTTCATTGAAGAACTTGTTCATGAACATCTCACCACTACCACATTCCATGATCCTTTAGAAGCTTATTTAATTGAATGTAAGTTTGATAATGCTTCAGAAATTTCACACACTGATTCTTTGTTAAATTTTTTTCAGGATAAGCATTGTTGGAAACAAAAGTTTGAGGAACTTTCATCACTCACAAATGTCACTGTACCATCAACTATTGAACCACCCAAGCTGGATTTAAAACCATTGCCATCCGAGCTAAAATATTCCTTTTTGGGAAAAATTCCTTCTCAATGGAGCCCCCAAGATAAAAGGAAGTTTCTGAATGAGGTAAAGAAGTTCTACTGGGATGACCCTTACTTGTTCAAATATTGTCCTGATCAGATTTTTCAAAGATACATTCCCGACAATGAGGTACGTAGTGTAATTAAGTTTTGTCATTCCGAGGCATGTGGTGGTCATTTTTCATCAAAGAAAACTGCTGCAAAAATTTTACAGTGTCGATTTTACTGGCCAATTTTATTCAAAGATGCACATAATTTTTGCAAGTCATGTGAAAGTTGTCAAAAATTAGGTTCCATTTCGAAAAGAAACATGATGCCTTTGAACCCAATTCTTGTAATTGAAATTTTTGACTGTTGGGGTATTGATTTCATGGGACCATTTCCACCATCTTTTGGTTTCTTATACATTTTAGTTGCAATAGATTATGTTTCAAAGTGGATAGAGGCAATTCCATGTCGAAATAATGATCACAAAACAGTGATTAAATTTAAAAAAAAAAAATATTTTGAGTCGATTTGGAATTCCTCGATCTATCATAAGTGATGGGGGAACACATTTTTGCAACAAGGTTTTTGAAACATTAATGAAGAAATATGCCATTACACACAAAGTTGCAACCCCTTATCACCCGCAGACAAATGGACAGGTAGAATTAGCAAATAGGAAGATTAAACAAATTTTGGAAAAGACGGTTAATCCAAATCGCAAAGATTGGTCTCTTAGACTTAACGATGCATTATGGGCCTATCGAACAGCTTTTAAAACAGCATTGGGCATGCCTCCTTATAGGCTAGTTTATGGAAAACCTTGTCATTTACCTGTGGAACTTGAGCATAAAGCATATTGGGCCATTAAAATGTTCAACTCAAACCTTGATGACGCTTCTAATTTACGGAAATTACAAATAAATGAACTTGAGGAACTCAGAAATGATGCATATGAGAATTCTAAAATTCATAAAGAAAGAACTAAAGCCTTTCATAACAAGTTAATTTCAAGAAAAACATTTGATGTTGGGCAAAAAGTTCTACTTTATAATTCTAGACTTCACATATTTCCTGGTAAGTTGAGATCAAGATGGACTGGCCCATTTGTGGTTAAGCATGTGTATCATTATGGAGCAGTTGACATTGAGAATCCTCAAAATGGTAACGTATTCAAGGTAAATGGACAAAGACTCAAACTCTTTTTGGAAAATCATGTTACTCAAGAAGAGGTTGTTTTTCTTTCTGATCCTTGTTTTGAAAATAACTAGATGTAAATATAATTTTTTTTAACCCCCGTTAAATGGCGGATAACGGTACTCCGTGATTATTTAAGTCGGTTCCATCAGCTACCCACAAAACTGATATTGTATATAAATTTCTCTTTCAATTTCTCTTTCATTTTTTTTTCAGGATGGATGATATTCTCAAAAGATTGCAGAAACGATTTCCTCATTTTCCTCGGAATATTTTACTGAAGCTTTACCAAGTTCGATTTGAAAGATTAAGAATGCTTATGCACAAAGGGATTCCTGAAGACATATGTTGGATAATTTACGTGAAGATGAATATCTTCCTGTTTTGCATTTACCAGGTACAGGTAGAAGCACTTTTGCAAAGAAGCGACGAGCAAAGCGCATGAGTTCAAATTGCCACAAATGTGCACGATGGACGTGTAACGGTAAATGTCGTTCTATTGGGATTCCGTCCTCTAATCGAGATGATAAAATTGAATTCATTAAGGATGGACTGAGTAAGGAGAATTTGGGTAATATCCAACTTTCTCTTGAGACGCATCCTAGTGGAGACGTACAAAGAGAAATTCTTGATTTATGGCCGCAATTCCAAAGGGAATGGCAACATCTTGGGAATCTGATGTTAAAAGACCCTGTTTGCCAGCTTGTAAGAAAACTGGATGGGAAGCATATCCTCGACTCATAGAAGGCGTTTAAGCCGTTTCTGGACGTAAAACCAGAGGAAGATGTGAGCCACAATCACAACTACAATAAATGACTTCTCAGCTTTTGGTTTGATTTGCAATAACTTCATTTCGGTTTAATTTATGTGTTGTTCGATTTGAGTAATTATTCTCATTTTTTTTTTGCATTGGTCTTTTATGGTTGATTTTTCTTCTCTTTTTGATTTTCTTCCTGAAATCACGCAAAAATCTTTTGTTAGGTTAACATTTTCTTCTGACAGGTCAAATACACTTTCGGCGACATTATTACTCTTGTCTGATTCACTACTCAGTTCTCTATATATTACACCATGTACTCATTCTCTTTCAGGCACTCGAAAAAAAATGGAAAGTACTTCGTCCCAGCGCATTGAAAAAATTTGTCTTTGGAGGTGCTTATCCAGGGAAAAATAAAATATTCGCTGATGAAGCCATAAGAGTTGGAGTAATACTTGCCCAACAAAAGATCCAGTTGATTTATGGAGGCGGTAGTACGGGTTTAATGGGAGCAGTCGCTACAGCAGCACACGCCGGAGGAAGTCCAGTTCTAGGAATCGTACCAAAACTATTCACAGATTTTTGTGGACCTACCGTGGGTAAGGAAATACAAGTCTGGAGTATCCCTGAACGGATGACAATCATGTACCATTCTGCCGATGCATTCATTGCTTTACCAGGAGGTCTGGGTACATTGGAAGAAATAGCTTGCGTGGCTTCTTCGTCATCTTTGGTCACAAATAAGAAACCCATTGGTTTGCTTAATATTAATGGTTATTTTAGTAATTTGCTTTCATATTTAGATAATGCTGTGGAAAATGGATTCATGTTTTCAGAGGCAAGGGGAACCATAATTTCTGCTACAACCATTGAAGATTTACTCAAAAAGCTCCAAGCTTATGAGTATTTACCTGCTACGGTTGTTTCGCAAACGCTCGGAAAAAGAAAAAGAGATATGGACAAGCAAGGAGTGGATTGCACTTTGTCTTTGTGACATTATCTAACATTTTGTTTGTTGTGTCTCAGTTATAATAAGTGGTTAGAACCTCTGCAGGTAATATCTCCTAAATTCTACCTTTAAAATTTGACATTGGGGACAATGTCATATTTTAGTAGGGGGTAAGGGACATATTTTGCTAATTTGTAAAAAAAAAAAAAATTGTGTTTTAAGCCATTTAGAGGTATTCATTCTGAACAAGGTCTGAGTAAGGGAGACTTGAGACATACCTTGTCAGTTTGATTTAATCTTTTCAAAAAAAAAAAAACACTATCTGGTCCGTTTATTATCTGCATGTGTTTTACTACTTTCGTGTATGTATTTTTTTTTAGTATGAGTATAATCTTGGCAAGCATGGGGATAAGGCAATAGAATTACAAAGGCTTTGAATAAGTTATCTAGGTTATTTTCAATTTGGTTTTCTGAAAATTGAATATTTTTGATGATCAAATGTCTTTGAGATTGTTTTCGGCAGATCGATTCGATTTTTGTTGGAATGTGAATTCATGGTGAACCTTTGGAAAGCCACGGAAAACTGGGAAGACATAGTAAGTTTACTTTTTCTCTTCATTCCACATGCAGATTTAAGTCATCACATAGATGCTTGCATCTATACATGATCTGATCTTAGAACAAAGTCACTATCCAGAAAGCCCCTTATCTTTGCCCCCCTTACATTAGGAGCCCATAGGTTGTAAACCTTCGGGTTGGATCCCTAGATATGAACTCCAGAAATTATGCCAAAGTGAACGGATACGATTCCGACCCCCATTCCCTCTTTATACTTTTATGATAATATTTGTGATCATTGGGTTTGGGATTGTGTGTTTCCTTCTTGTTTATTTTGTTATCTTTTGAAATCAAAAAAAAAAATTGGGAATAATGCAAAAGAGGGCAGTTAGAATGAGTGAGTGTTTTTAGAGTCGTGAACTTCGAACTTATTAATGCCAAAACAATATTGTGATGAGTTGAGAAAAAGATGCTAAAAAAAAGATCTGATGAAAATCTATCTTGTTTGATCAATTGAATGAAAAGAAAGAAAAATAAAGTATGGAATCCAATGTGATTTCTAAAAAAAAAAAAATTGATGATTATGAATAGATGTGATTGTGCATAAAAGATGTCCCAATGAGGGCACAAATCAAAAGAAAATCACTTGTGTTTAAAAAAAAATCAGAATTCAAGATTCGAGGTTCTTCATTATCGAGAGGTTTTTACTTTTCTATTTTCTTTGGATCGAGTCTTTTCTTGCTTTTTGTTTTTTTTTTCAAAATATTAATGTTGAACATAGGACTAAGGATGGGTGAGAATGGAAATATTTTGAGAGGATTGATCACATTATTATTATATTTCTTGAGCCTAACTTGTGATAAACCTCAGATTATGTTTGAATATCCCACTCCTCACTTGTCCATAAGCCTCAGATTCATCTCTGTACCGATCAGATTTGTCGAGTTCACTTGTGAACTGCGGTGACAAGAATCTTAGCATGTGTACTTATGAAGCTATAGTTTTCCTAGTCCTCCATGGCTAGCTAAAGTCTCGCCAAGAAGGAAGTTCCTCAATCGTACGGTAATGCCTTCAATTTTAATCTCATTGACCCTTTACTCGAACTTAATATGCCAATGATACTTAATTAGATGCCTTGCCAATTCTTACGCTTGATCTTGCTTGTTTGTTTGAGATCCCTTTAACTTGTTTCCTGTTTATTTTTTTCTAGGATTGAGTCGTTGTTAGGGACTAGCAACAATCTAAGTGTGGGGGTGTGATAACTCGTATAATTATATAGTTTTTAGTTATGTTTTATTATTGTTTTGTGTCAAATACGAGTTATTACTGCTTAGTCTAATTGTGTTTATGATCTTTTATATTTTTATGTAATTTGCTGTTTTTCACGAGTTTCTTTGAGTGATTTCAGATTACTAGGTTAAATCAAGAATTAAGGGCAAATCCAATTCAGTTCCAGTTCCGACACCTTTTGCCATATCAGCTATATCTGGAGTTTCACTGAAGCATTAAGGCTGAACTTTTTACAATGCACAGTTAAGAGGCATATCTATCTTTTTCATGTTTTACACTTCTTGAAACGGAGTCGTTTTCCCTAGCGAAATCAACCATCAAGTTGGCTGATGTGCAATGACGTCTGTGCTGACCCGTTTTGGTATTTTGACCATATCATCTGATCCACATGAGAAAATGATCTGATTCCAACGGCTATGGATCAGTAACTGATAGGGGAATATTTTTCTAGAAGACCATTTGATCAGATCAAGCCTCCAACATTGAAAAAATCAACCATCAAGCTGGCTGATCAGAATTGTCATACAATATGACGAAAATTGTTAGAAAAATGCACCCACCTATTATACCTACCTTTGAAATTTATAAAGCTTGTCTCTTGTCATTTAGCTCTCCAAAATGTGTATAAATAGAGGGCCTTGGATGAGTATTATTGTACATTGGTAGGATATTAGCCATTGTAATAAAATTCTCTAGGTTTTCTTCTTCTTTCCTTTCTCTAGTTTTCTTTTTCTTTATTTACTTATGCTTCTTACATTTCTTTTCATTTTATTCATATCTAGTATGTGTTGCTAATCATATTGTTGAGGTGAAGCTTTTGGTAAATGCTAAGGTTAGTCTCTTAAACATGAGCTAAAATGAATCATCATTTATAAACACTAGTATAGATAATATTTTCTTTTGGTTTAAAATCATACTTGCAAAGTAGGGATCTTGATTCATTATTGACAATGAAAATGGCACAGTAAATGCTTGGTTTCATAACCTTTATTTGTTGTAGACATATACTTTGGCATAAGGAATGCTTGGACTCTTTTTTTGAGTTTTGAGGACACCAAATGAACATAATATCATATGCTATGGACGTTGGACAATTTGGACTGAATTGCTAAACCTTTTGATTGGAATCTCCCTTATGTGTGAATTTCAATTGTGTAATAAAACAAGATTAATCTTAGCATAACACCAAGAGTGGATTCTCTAACCTCAACATCTTTTCTTATTGTTTTTTATATCTTGTTTAATTTCTTTTATGTTATTTTGTTTATTTTGTTCTCTAATATCTTGTTTATCTTGTTTTGTTGTTGATTCCCTAATATCTTGTTTACTTTCTTTTTCTTATATATTTATAAACTTATACTTACTAATACGCTTCCCTGTGGTTCGACCTCGGACACCCGAGAATTTATTACTTGAACATAACCTGCATTGGGTTTACAACTCTTAATTGAGTCTCCATCAGATGCCCCGGATGCGAAATACCTTGGACCCAGGGCCCTTTTCAAACCATCTGAAATTTCTCTTGAACGAGCAATTCACTTGTGTAACCTCTTAGCTTCTGTAGTTACATCATACTGAGTTGTTCCCCTTTCCTCTGATTGTCAGATACTTTCTCCCCCTTTACACGGAGCATTGATTCAAACTTTGATTAGTACTTGAGCCGCCCTTTGTGGGTTTTCAACACAAGTGTCCTCCATTCGGTATTAAGTCGCCCTTTGCGGGTTTTCGGCTTAAACCTCTCCTTTTACATTATTTTCTCATTTCCATTTTTTTTATTCTACCATGCATCTGAGAATTCTAAATGCTTCCAAGGTAAAAATATCAATTCAAAAGATGGGATGACTTCGGAGAATAACCTTTCAAATTAAAGATCCATTCTTGATCAAAATGGGCTTTTAAAGCACGTATGTAGGCCAAGGTTTTGGTTTAGAAAGAAAGGATAAAATAGGCCCAAAGTGTGTTTAGGGATGATTGGATCAAGGATCATTTCCTGAAGAGAACTTATTCTTGAAACATTTGTCCCTTTTTGGACTTTCTTTTCTTTTTATTTTTTTTTATTTTTTTTTGCTTTGTTGGCTTTCATTTGCCACATTTTTCGATGGCTTTCTTTTTTCCATGATTTTTTTTTATTATTTTTCCTCGCATTTGCCCTCCAATATAGAGGATGATCCTCGATCAAGGTTTAAATAAAAAAATAATTCCTAAGGCTCAAAGGGGTGACTAAGGATAATTTCTTATTAGTGAAAGAAATATGAAAGATGGCCATTCATCATATCAAGCATGAATATTTTCTTTGAAAAACCATTCACAGGGAAAATAGATATATAGAATTTCTATTTTTACACTTGGAATCATTCGAATTTCCATGTGCACAGCATCATACATTTTTTTTTTCAAGCATAATACTTCTTCAGTTCGTCCGCATTCACGGGATGTCTAAAATCATCTCCGTCCATCCGAGTTAGAATCAATGCTCCTCCAGAAAAAGTTCTTTTTACCACATAGGGTCATTCCCTATTCGGAGTCCATTTACCTCTCGGGTCTTTCACTATTGGGAGAATTTCCTTCAATACCAACTCCCCCTCTTGGAACTGTCTAGGACGAACCTTCTTGTTATGGGCTCGAATCATCCTTTTCTAATACAACTGCCAGTGACAAATTGCTTTCAATCTTTTCTCCTCAATGAGATTCAACTGTTCATAACGAGCTCTAACCCATTATGCTTCTTCTAGGCCAACTTCCATTAAAACCCGAAGTGAAGGGATCTCCACTTCAATAGGTAGCGCTGCTTCCATCCCGTATACCAAAGAAAACGGTGTTGCCCCTGTAGATGTGTGGACCGAAGTACGATATGCATGAAGAGAGAAAGGTAAGATCTCATGCCAATCTTTGTACACATTGGTCATCTTCTCAACAATCCTCTTGATGTTCTTGGTAGCTGCTTCTACTGCGCCATTCATCTTCGGACGGTAAAGTGCCGAATTATGATGCTTGATCTTGAATTGAGTACACACTTCTCTCATCATCTTATTGCTCAAATTAAGAGCATTATCTGAAATAATTCTTGCTGGCAACCCTTAACGGCATATGATTTCTTTCTTAACGAATCTGCATACCACCGACTTTGTTACATTCGCATAGGAAGTAGCTTCTACCCACTTTGTGAAATAATCTATGGCCACCAAGATGAAACGATGTCCATTTGAAGCTTTCGGGGTAATAAGCCCTATCATATCCATTCCCTACATTGAAAAGGGCGATGGTGCAGTCATGGCATGTAATGGCGATGGCGACACATGAATCTTATCTGCATAGATCTGGCATTTATGACACTTCTGGGAATAACTAATGCAATCTCCTTCCATCGCCAGCCAATAGTACCCTGCCCTCATAATCTGTTTAGCAAGCATGTGACCATTAGCATGAGTGCCACATATCCCTTCATGGACTTCTTCTATAATTCTCCGAGCTTCAGCAGATCTGACACATCTCAATAAGACTTGATCTTTTCCTTTCTTGTAGAGAATCTCACTGTCTAACACAAAACCCATTGCCAGCCTTCTTAGAGTCTTCTTGTCATTCTCTGTTGCCTGTTCTAGATACTATTGACTCTTGATGTACTGTAAGATATCATTATACCAAGGGAGACCATCTGCTTCTTCTTCGATACTCAAACAGTGGGCAGGAGATCATATATGCTCATCTTGATCGGTACAACCTTAGCCCCTTCATTTATTTTAAACATTGATGACAAAGTAGCCAGAGCATCTGCCATTCGATTTTTTTTCTCGAGGAAAGTAATTGAAATTCACTTCTTCAAACTCCTCCAATAAACTCAGTATGAGTTCTCGATATCAGATTAGCTTCGTATCTCGGGTTTCCCATTCTCCTCGTAGCTGGTAAATCACTAAGGTTGAGTCTCCGAAAACTTCCAATACTTTGATCTTTCTGCCCACTACAGCACGAAGGCCCATTGTACATGCTTCATACTCGGCAGTATTGTTTGTACAATCAAAATCCAATCTGGCAGTGAAAGGATAATAATCTTCTTCTGGGGATATAAGCACTGCACCGATTCCATGCCCCATGGCGTTAGATGCGCCATCAAAGTGCATTTTCCATAATTTATTTTTCAGGGGAATCTCGTCTGCTTGCAACACATACATCAAATCTTCATCCGGGATGTCAAAGTTCAACGGCTCATAATCTTCCACTATCCGCCTTACTAAGAATTCAGCCACTGCACAACCCTTGATAGCTTTTTGACTTATATATACAATGTCGTATTCTAACAATAAAACCTGCCATTTTGCCGTCCTTCCTGACAAAGAAGGTGCTTCCAACATGTATTTGACTGGATTCAGCTTAGCAATCAACCACGTTGTGTGATACAACATATACTGTCTGAGTCTTCGAGCAGTCCAAGCTAAGGCGCAACACAACTTCTCTACCGACGAATATTTCAACTCATAATCTGTGAACTTCTTGCTGAGGTAGTAAACTGCCTGTTCTTTCTTTCCAGTTTCATCAAGCTGTCCCAAAACACAACTCATGGATCTCTCAAATAATGATAAATACAGTATCATTGGTTTATCCAGAACAGGTGGCATTAATACTGGTGGGTTGGATAGATAATGTTTAACCTTTTCAAATGCAATCTGACAACCTTCATCCCATTCTCCTGGATCACGTTTTCGAAGTAACTTGAATATTGGATCACATTTGTCGATTAACTGTGAAATAAACCAAGCAATGTAATTCAATCTCCCCAGAAAGCCTCTTACTTCCTTTTGAGTACGAGGTGGTGGCAGATTCTGAATAGCCTTCACTTTATCTGGTCAATCTCAATTCCTTATTTGCTGACGACAAAACCCAACAATTTCCCCAAGGTGACTCCAAAAGTGCATTTTGCCGGATTTAGCTTAAGTCTAAACTTCCTTAATCGTTCAAAGAGCTTCTTAAGATTTGTAATATGCTCCTCTTCTCTTTGTGACTTTGAGATCATATCATCAACGTCAACCTCAATTCCCTTATGCATCATATCATGAAAAAAAGGTCACCATGGCTCTTTGGTATGTTGCCCTAGCATTCTTCAACCCAAATGTCATTACCTGGTAGCAGAAGGTTCCTCACATTGTAACAAATGTTGTTTTCTCCATATCTTCTGTGCCATCTTGATCTGATTGTATCTTGAGAATTCGTCCATAAAAGAAAATAAAGAACTCTTTGTTGTATTATCCACTAGAGTATCAATATGGGGCAAAGGGAAATTATCTTTAAGGCTAGCCTTGTTCAAATCTTGGTAATCAACGCACATCCGCACCTTGCCATCCTTCTTTGGTACTGGAACAATATTTGCCACCCATTCTGGATATTTTTCCACCTCTAAGAATCTAGCATCAAATTGTTTCTTCACCTCCTCTTTTATCTTTAATAGCATGTCGGGCCTCATTCTTCTCAACTTTTGCTGAATTGACTTGTATTCTGGCCTTAAAGGGAGCTTATGAACCACAACATCTGGATCTAACCCTGGCATGTCTTGGTAAGACCATGCAAATACATCCACATATTCCTGGAGCAAAGCTATCAATTCACCTTTTATTGATGATGACAATAAAGTTTCGATTTTGACTTCCTTTATCTCTTCACCATTTCCCAGATTTATCGTTTCCAATAACACCTTATGAGAAAGTACTTGTTTCTCCTCTTGTTCTATTTTCCTTAATAGATCCGGAGGTAGACCATAATCCTCAGTATCTTCGTTAGCCTCAAAATTCCCCGTGCAAATGGGTCTTTAAAAATCAATTTTAGAATTACTGACAGGAGGGTCCTCATATTTCGCATCCGCACACCTGTAAATAGGTGGAGAAGAAACAATATAGGAAAATATATAATGAAAACAAAATAATTAACAAAAATGAAAGAATATAGACACATCAACTATGGATAAAATGCATTGTGCTTGTTACTTATTGAATGAAAATATTAAAAAAGCCCATTACAGAAAAAATCCTTAATATCTCTGAGTAAAGATAATTAAGATTGCTTTTTTTAAAAGTATTAAGTTGGAATAGACATAAAAACTATGGGCAAGTCAGTCGCACTCCAGTTGGTTAGTCTATATCCTGGTGGACAAGGTCGCACCATCCAATTAGAATTCTCTCTTTCAATTCTGTCTTTCTCAGTTGTGCAGATCTCCACATCATACATCTGCTCATCCCTATTCACCTGGAATCTCTCGAAGGCTTGCTCTATCATTACAAGCACATCATCAAAATTCTTTTCTCCGAATAGAGAACCGGCTGAGCGAAAGCTATGAAGGATAGGTGGGAATGTCTTAGGCTCCCATTCAATATCCATACCCGTAAGACGAGCCATCCTCCTTTGTCGGTTCTTTTCAACTTGTTTCCTTTTCTCATGGGCCTTCGAAAGATACCCTAGGCCAACTTGGTCTTTCTTTCCTATTACTTGCATCGCTCGAGCCATTCCTTGAAGATATTTCCCCAATCCTTTTCTAGCCCAACAGCCTTTTCCCACGGTGGTTCTTACTCTCAGCCTTGTGTTCTTGGACAATCTTGGTTTCAAAATTTTTCGTCCTTCAGCGACGAAAACTGTATTTACGAATTCTAAAGATCGGAAAGAACACACCACGACATCTTCATTAGGCTCAACATAAGGAGATTCAGTAGATACGAAGGCTATTATGTCTTCTTCTCCTGATACTATGATCAAACGGCCCTCCATAAAAAAATTTAGCTTTTGGTGAAGAGACGAGGGTATAGCCCCAGCTGAATGTATTCACGGCCTTCCCAACAAGCAATTATAAGATGGATTAATATCCATGACCTGGAAGTTCACCGTATAAATGCACGGGCCTATCTCCAGAGAAACTTCAATAGTTCTCATAACCTTTCTCCTTGTTCCATCAAAAGCCCTGACCACTGTGCAACATGGTATCATATAAGATATATCCACTGGTAATTTGGATAGGGTTGCTAAAGGCATTACATTTAGTGAAGAACCATTATCCAAAAGAACCCTTGGTAATATGTGCCCCTTACAAGTGGTAGTTATATGGAGAGCTTTTGTTGATCCAATACCATTGGGTGGTATCTCCTCATAGCTGAAAAATATATAGTCATCTGCTGCAATGTTTCCCACCAGCCTGTCCAATTTTTCTACTGATATATTATTAGCCACGTATGCCTGATTTAATACTCTTAATAGGGCATTTCTGTGTGGTTCTGAATTCAAAAGCAAGGATAAGATTGAGATCCTAGCTGGTTGACACTGCAGTTGTTCAACCACGCTATACTCACTATGCTTTATGAATTTTGAGAACTCACAAGCTTCATTCTTACATATTGGTTCTTTCATTCTGTTAACCGGGACTGACCCCCTCTTTGTTTCTTTTGGCAAATCCATCTCAATATGGATTGGCTCGACTACCTTCTTCCCTTTATCTACTCTTCTGTCTTTCCCAGCTAACCCTTGTTCAGCAGCTTTCGAAGCATAAAACCTTCCGCTTTGGGTTAAATGCCCCACACCTGTGATATCCTGTTGACTTGAAGGCCTAGGCATAACCATGCTGCAGTCGTATTTCCATGGTGTAACCTTGTTTTCCTTGTATGAAAAGGAAACAGGTAAATCAATGATTAACTTGGGCGTATTTTCTTCAATGACTAGCATAACTTTTGCCTCCGGTTCATCATAATAGATGATCAAGGGTCTTCCTATCCCATAGCCATATGCATTTTCAATGACTTCTATTTCCTATTCTATCTCCACGTAGAATTGGGCTTCCCCATTATCCATCATCCTTTGGACTTTAACCCGAAAGTCCCCGCAGTCCTGTATGTCATGGCCCCCACACTTATGGAACGGGCACCAATTATGCACCCTTTCTGCAACCATTTTCAAACTATCTGTATCTTCCACCAATCCTGCCTTGACCATTTCAACCCATACTATCAGCATCGGAGTCCTAACTTATATCCCTTTTTAATCTTCTGCATTCTTTGATCAATATTGCATTTACCTGATTCCCAGCATGATCAGACAATGGATTTCCAGCTACGTTCGACCTATTTTTTTATCCAAACTTCACAACCCCAGCATTGATCAGGCTTTGGACTTTCTTTTTGAAGGCCAGGCAATCTTCAATCGAATGTCCTTGGATTCTCGCATGGTATGCGCAGTTAGTGTTTGCATTGTACCATCTTGGATATGGAGGTGTCAGAGGTTAGAGGTACATGGGTGCAATAAGTTGACCCTGCAATAGTTTTGGATATAGCTCACCGTAGGTGGTAGGAATCAGATCAAATTGGGTTTTTGATCGTTCCTTGGTGGGCGTTGATCATTGCGTACGGGACCTTGAGTGTTTGGAATAGTATTTCTATAAAGGGTTATTTGAGGGGATATACCAGTTGGGAATGGCTGTTATGGTATATTGGTGTAGGGGAAAGGGTTTTGGGTAAGGTGGTTGACATTGGGGTAGTAAGGATTATACCCCGGGTATGGTGTGTTAGGTGTCGGAGGTGCATAAGGTGTGGTAGGATTATAGGGCCTTGGTGGTGTGTATGGTGTAGGAGGTGTATAGGGGTATTGGCTAAAGCTTACTGCATGTGTTTCCTCCTTCTTCTTTGTAGGAAAAACTCTCTTTGGGGTAGCAGACTCACCCCCTTCCATCTTCCCATTCTTAATAGCTGACTCAATCATTTCCCCAGATATTACCATATCTGCAAAGTCCTTGGTAGCGCTTCCCACCAATTTGTCATAATAAGGTCTTTTCAAGGTTTTGATGAAAAGCACGTTGTTTCTTTGTTGGTTAAAGGGGGTTGTACGTGTGTGGCCAAATCCCTCCACCTCTGCGAATATTCTTTGAAGCTCTCATTAGACCTCTTTTCCATATTATGTAATGACAGCCAATCAGGTACCATGTCAGGCACATGGTTATAATATTCCATAAAAGCCCTGGCCAAATCTGTCCATGAACGAATCTTGGTACGACTCAGTTGATTGTACCATCGGGTGGCTGACCTTGTTAAGCTGTCTTGGAAGCAATGAATAAGCAATTTCTCATTATCATCATACCCCGTCATCCTTCTACAGCACATGGTCAGATGCGCTGATGGGTTGGTGGTCCCATTATACTTTTCAAAGTCTGGTACTTTGAACTTCGGGGGAATTACTAGATCGTGTACCAAGCTCATCTCTTTGGCATCTAGACTGCCAAATAACTCTGCTCGTGGCTGACCCTGTTAAGCTGTCTTGGAAGCAATGAATAAGTAATTTCTCATTATCATCATGCCCCATCATCCTTCTACAGTACATGGTCAGATGAACTGATGGGTTGGTGGTCCCATTATACTTTTCAAAGTCTGGTACTTTAAACTTCGGGAGAATTACTAGATCGTGTACCAAGCTCATCTCTTTAGCATCTAGTCTGCCAAATAACTCTGCTCGTGGCTGACCCTATTAAGCTGTCTTGGAAGCAATGAATAAGCAATTCCTCATTATCATCATACCCCGTCATCCTTCTACAGTACATGGTCAGATGAGCTGATGGGTTGGTGGTCCCATTATACTTTTCAAAGTCTGGTACTTTGAACTTCGGGGGAATTACTAGATCGTGTACCAAGCTTATCTCTTTGGCATCTAGACTGCCAAATAACTCTGCTCCTTCCACTACCCTTAACCTTTCCTCTAGTAGCTGGTATTTCTTCTGAGATTCAGTGATTTTGACCCTCTTCAATTGAGTCATTTTGGCTCTTTCTTTTCCGCCATTTCTTCGAAGTCTGGAACTTCAACCTCAATTGGATCAACTCTGATATTACCTTTTTTTGTACCAAAATTTTGTGCTTCGACTGCTGGTTGGATATAACTGTAGGATGCTGCCCTATTTAGAAGTTCATTTCCCACAAGTTGGGATGTCTGACCATTTCTCTGTACCACTTCTAGTCGATCTTCCTGGTTCACTGCCCCCATTCCAGTAGCTGAATTTTCTCTGAGCCATTTTTGGCTCATCATAATGCTCATAATCTCCATGAGTTTTGTCATCTGTTCTCGTGTCTCCTCTTGAGACTTAGTTAACTGTTCTTGCAGCTCCTTCTGGATTCTTTCCATTCTTTCAATTCTGGCAAGCTGATCGTTTTCCATGGCTCTTGTTCCAGATCGAGTATTGTAAGGGTGTTGGAAGTCTGGTTCTTTCTGAGTGCGACCAATTGTACCTTTAGTTTTAAAAACCATGGATTAGAAATTATTGACACATTTCTTATTTTATTTTATAAAAAATGAATGAATGAATGAATAAACAAATGCTAGTGAATGCATAACTAAGTAAATGACTAAGTGTATGAACTTAAATGACTAATTATAAATAATAAATGAATGGATAAATAAATAAATAAATAAATAAATGACTAAGTGTATGACCAATTTATAAAGAATAAATGAATAAATGATTATGAATATAAATGAATGAACAAATAAAATGAAACATATAAAAGAAAGAACAAATGAATGATGAATGCATTTAAAAGTATTGGCCTCGGGATAACTCCAACCAAACGATCTTTCATTGATTTCCTGGAACTAAATACATCAAAAAGATCTCTGTTTAAAACAATATGATAATCTGTCTCTCCTAAAAAACTATTACAAAATGCTAGTTCTATAATAACTCCCTCGGATCCTGGACCTTCTTCACTGCCCTCATTTGATTGCCTTACTCTTCCATCTGATCCCTACTTGTTCACGACCCTTTGACATGTCAGTAGAAGCATTGCCGTGTAAGCTTTCCCTAGCTTGTTTCTCAAGTTGATTTGCTCGGGCTTCCTCGTGTTTTGCTTTTTCTGCCCAATAGTTCTTCTCCTTCTTGAGGTTTCTGACTTCTTATTCCCATTCCCTAGAAGTCTTGAGAGTCCCCTCGAATTTGAGCTCAAAACAATACCTCTTGTTCTCCAAGTGTAATTCCTAAAGATCGCTTTGAACTGTGTCCCGCTCTCTCTTGATCTTTTCCTTTTCTTTTTCTCAGGCTGCCTCCCTATCTTTCATATCCTCAAGCTTTTCTTGCAATCGGGCAATATCCTTACTCATTTGGGCCTTTTCTTTTTCAAATTCTGCCCTCGCGATTTCTAACTCTGATGGCGCTTCCTTGGGCGGTGAACTCAAATGCCGAACTTCTTCCCCATCCGATGTCAACAACCTATCATTAACCCTCGATTCCCTCTATGTCAGGTAATCAGGTGTGACGATATCGGCATATCTAACTACCTCCACCTGATGAGTTTCCTTCCATGCCACCACAATCTCATGTACCTTTCCCGAATATCCATCTTCTTCGTAAGCAAATTCCAAATTACTAAGGTCATGGGTCATTGGAGTAAACTGACGAGATTCTGATTGCCTCAGTACTAGCAGTGGTGCATAGCTCACTCCTCCCCATAATCCCAATAATGGAACAGAAGCTTTATCTCCATATTTATACAATGTCGGCATAGGAGCTATCCATAGAGCTCTCCAAACTATCATCTCAGCCCTGATATTCCGGAATATGTTGATCCATTGCTCCTTAGTCCTATTCTCAAGCCAATCCCTCTTAAGAAATTCACCAATTGGTGCAAAAGATTTCCAGTATGAGCGAAGAGGAAAATTCTCCTGTTTACAAAAATGGCTCTGAACCCATATGTAGAGGAGCTGTATACAACCTAGAAAATGACCTTTGCCTTTTCGTCTATAGAAATTTAGGGATCGGATTGTTTCTGCTATGATTGTCGGGGCTGGGTTTATCTTTGGCTCAAGCCTCTCGAAAACATCAAATATCGCCACATCCACATACCCTAATGTTTTTAGGAAGATAACTAAACCATAGATAGCCAAAGCAAAAATATTCCTAACTATCTTCTTGCTTGAATGGCTATGAATTAAAGCCCGTAAAATGTCCCATGATATATAGTAGCTTACCCCTTTTCGGACAACATGGCTTTCTACCCAATTTCTTTCCACTCCGAAAATCTTAGACACCTTTTTCTTGAAACCCGGCATCTTTGTATCCTGCAAATAAATACGATCGGGAATAACATTCTCAATATGCAACAAAGTTGAATACTCCTTTATGGTTGGAGTCATTTCCTCTTGGTTGAAGGTAAAACACCGATAAGCGGGATTCCAGAATTGTATCACAGTCCAGATCACCTTGTCACTGACCTTAACCTGAGCTAACAGTGCTATGTCCCCATATGTCTGAGTGAAGGCTTCTTTTTTCGATATGTTCCACTGATTCCATATATCAATCAATTCCCGAAGATCATTTTGCTCGATAATAAGATCAACCTCGGCTGGCAATGCTGACACATATCCCATCTTCAAACAATCCCCATTATCCTGCTGACTTTTCTCGGACTGTTTCCTAACCTCTAAATGTTTCTTGACCACTGAGACACTCTGACCCTCCATGAAAGCCCTTTTGGTTGAATAATATCCCGAGACCAATAACCTTCAAATGTACAAAAATGATGGCAAGAATGCAAAAAAAAAAAAATGAATAAGTAACGGGAATAAATACGAATAATACAAAAAACATATAATTCAAAGCAATAATTATCCCTGAGGATGCCAACAAAATTTCAGCATTATAGCATCTCGGGGATGAAATATCAACATTTATTATGGGCATTGTGATGTACATTCATGATTGTCCGAAAAAATAAACTTATTCGGAAAGTAGAATAGAAGGTAAAAGGATTGGAAATATTCCTCCATGTGTTCATAACTTCGGGATATCTAATTGGAAATCCAGCATGGCTTCACCTAGGTTTACTATATGAAGGTGAATGAGTTCTAAAAGCACTGAATTGTTCCTCACTGTCGCCGGTGAAGGCTAGTAAGGCACCCCGATAAAATCGGGTTCAATTCGTTAGAGTCTATTTCCCTAGCCCATGCGGATTGTTAATCATGAAGGCTTAGGTAATTTAGTACTCCAAAAGTGTTTCACTAGCCCATGCGGATTGTTAATCACGAAGGCTTAGTTACTTTGCTCCCACCTAAGAGGACGTAACCAGGGTATAGGATTCATGATATGCAAATGCACGTGTAGTGTGTGAGGAGAAATAACAAACCTTTCACCATCTATTCTATATCCCTTATTCTAAATGCCCCAACAAGATTAAACAACATAAATCATCAATTAATCAATAAATAAATAAATGAATATATGCATCAAAATAACCAGAGAACAATTATAATATGTATGCACATGAATATGGACATATTTAAAAATATTTTATTATTTTTTTGAAATTATCTTTATTTATTTTTTAAATGTGGGAATTAAAATTAAATACCAATTAAACCAACAAAACCGAGACTTTGATAACACACGACTAATTCTAGGCCTGACTCTTTAATTCTCCGCAGTGGAGTCGCCAAGCTGTCGCAACCTAAAAAATAACAAGTCTCATCGCAAGATTTTATTATTCGTTAAGCGTGACACTAAAAAACCCGAGGAAAAGTCGACTTAATTCCTCTAGAAAAATGAAGATTTTGAAAATGACCTTGAAAAAGACATGGAGTCGCCACCAATCTTTTTTAGCTAGGTGTGATCGGCCACCTATTAAAATCGATTTTATACAATATTTTAAAAATTAATTAAAACATTTTTTTAAAACCAATTTCAAGTCTGCATTTAAAACCAGAGAAATCAAATAAACGGGTTCGGGACTCGATTACGTATGGGGAAGGATTAGTACCCCCAAAACGCCCGTATAAAACGGTACCTTATTAATCGTGTGTTATCTCAAATTTCGGTATAAAGTGGGTTTTAGATTTAGTATTTCAAGTTAATTCCCAATTAAAAGAAAAATAATTTCATTTTTAATTAAAAATGATCCGGAATTTATAAATTCAAAATTTTCCTTTATTCCCCAACAAATGTGGCAAAATATAGAAATTTTTTTATTAATTTTGGAAAACTTTCCGAATCATTCTCTTTTTAAAGAAGATATTCCGTTACTAATAATAACTGAGTTATCCTCCCCAGCAAACCCGGCAGAGAACTCGTGAATTATTTTAACTCAGGAATATCTTTATTTTATTGAAAATCATTATCCTTTTTTGAAAACACTTAAAAGAAATGAATATGTATATGCATGACATAAATAAAATGACATAACAAAATCTAAATAATATAATGCAACCTAAATGATATGACTTAATTTGAATGCCTTAGCATATTCTAAATGAAATGAAATATCCTAATTTATATGACATATTCTAAATGAAATGAAATGGCCTAGGTAATATAATATATGCTATATGAAAGGTAATATCCTAAGGCATATGATATATTCTAAATGAATTGTAATATCCTAAGTCATATGATATATTCTAAATGAAATAAAATATCCTAAATGAAATGACCTAGGTAATATAATATATTCTACATGAAATGACCTAAGTAACATAATATATTCTATATGAAATGAAATAATTTAAATGACATGGCAAATATGAATGATATGGCATATAATTTAAATGACATGGCAAATATGAATGATATGGCATATAATTTAAATGACATGGAATATAAAATAATGCTATCATATAATATGCATAGAAAAAAAAATGAAAATAATAATGCATGAACATGCTAAATAATATAACAAAAAAAAATTAAATAAAAAGCATAGGATATCATGAAATATTCCAAGTCATATAATAAACAATACAACATAACTCAAAATCATAACAATTTCATAGAAATTATCATAGCAAAAATCACATATTATATAAAATGCATGAATATGGAAAATGCAATGCATGAAAATGTATTTTTCCTTTAATTAAGGAAATCTGTATATCTAAAAAGATATCCGGCTACCTTTGGAAAATATGTCAAATTAAATATTCTAAAACCAAAAAACTTTGTGATCGTTTGAAAACAATTTTGAAAAGCTTAGATTAAAAATAAAAACTGGGCTAAATCTTTTTTAAATGGCTCTAATTTTCTAAGTTTAAAATCCCGGACTTGACCACCCTTAACCCGAGACATAAAAAATCATTTTTAGAGTTTAAAAAGGCTTAGAAACTACCCAAAGTCAGTAGCTAAACTTTCTAATCAGCCCCCTCTAAGTAACTTAACCAAAACAGAAAAATGATTTTCCTTCAAATTCAATTCTAACTCCAACGTCCAGTTTTAAGCCATGATTTTTTATCCTATTTTTAAAAAATCAAAAAAATCTAAAACAAATACTGGAGATTTAGTACATGTAACAATACACGGGAAAAAATCAACTTAATTTTATGATTAAAGATGAATGCCCAGAAAAATAGAGAAAGTATGAGTACTGGGTGAAAAAACTGTTTTGCTAAAATACATTTTTGCATTTGATAAAATCATTTAAAAATCAAAGTAAAAATATTTAAGACTCACAATATGACTCACAAACAGTAGCTAGGACTTTTTTAAAGTTAGATAAAAATTGGCTAAGTAAAAAAATCACAAAGGTCGAATAATCAATTTGACAAACCTTAATTTTCCACAAGTGTGCTCATGAGAGCATGACTTTGAACCATTAATTGGCCTAAGTCATTAGTCAAGTGGCATGAACATGAAATGCATGAAAAATTACAGCAAATGTGAGGCATGAAATGCATGAGTTTAAACCTAAATGTCATGAAAAAATGCATGGCATCCATATAGTGACCTAGACCTAAATGAACTTGCATGGCATTTAATGTAACCTAGGTCCAAAATGCATGAACATGAATGGCACGATAAACCTAACCTAACATCTAAAATATGCATTGCAATATCACAAACACAAGGCATGCTTAAACCAAAAACTCAACCAAATATCATGCAAATGCCAACCTATCAACTAACATAGCAAAAATGCACACATAATGCTAGAATACATGGAGTGGCCGAATGGCCTATGATTCCTAACAAATATGACATTTTCATAAACACTTGGTATACTTAAACTAAAAGCTCAATCAAATGTCATGCAAATGCAAAAACTACCAACTAACATGGCAAAAATGCACATAAAATGTAAAACACATGGAGTAGCCGAATGGCCTCAAGCTCCAACAAGCATGGCATTTTTACAAACACTTGATATACTAACATGCTCAAGTAAAATATAACACTCAAATCATGCAAATACAAAATAGAAATACTAAAACCAAACAAGCATTTTCACAAACACTTGATATACTAACATGCTTAACTAAAATATAACACTCAAATCATGCAAATACAAAAATAGAAATACTAAAACCAAACAAGCATTTTTACAAACACTTGATATACTAAATATCAAACATCAAAAAATTTAAACATTATGAAAATAGAAAATTAAAAATGCAAGAACATGATATTTAAATCATAAATGACAACAAACAAAGCAACCAAATTAAAACATGATTCAAATATATGAAGTAGAATAACACTTAAAGCATCAAGATTAAAGAAAATAACATAAATAACATGATAAATTAAAGCAAAAACAGCAACCATAATAAATATATATATAGGCCATTTAGCCATTAAAGAAAAATAAGAAAAAAAATTGTAAAAATTATTTAACAAAGAGATGAAGAAAGAACTTAAGAAGAACATTAAAAAAAACACTTATTTAAAAAGAAAACTCACCAAATAATAATCAAAATAGCAAAAACAAGAATGGAAAATCAAGAAAGTGCAAGAGTTGGTGCTAAAAGCAACCTTAATAGGCTATATATTTCAAGCTTTATCTCTTCAAACTTTTCTTTCTTTTCTAAACTTTTTCTTTTTGCTTTCAACCAAGGAGAGAAAAAATAAGAAGAAATCTGAAAATGAAGTGAAGAAAAATGAAATTCTGGTTCCCTTCCTTATGCCAGCCGAATGGACCCTCTCTCCTCCAAGGAATGTTGTCATTTTTTTCCCAACCAATTTCCATCCAATGGCTAGTAATTCAAGGTGAAAAAATCATGAAATTATCACCCTTAGATTAGCATATCAGCTGTCCATAATTACAGCTGTTCAAGAATAATGTTGACACTCTCTCTCCTCATGCATTGGCCTATGTGGCTTAATCACAATGGCTTGATCAAAAAAATCTCTAACTAACTCTTAATTCTTGGCCATTTGATTGAAAAATCAGAAGCTTCCTCCTTCCTTTGGGCCTTGGCAGGCCACACTCTCTTTTCTAGCCCAAGTCTGATATTTTGAAAGGCCAAAAGAAGCCCTTTTCGGTTGCTTGGGTGAAATGACCATTTTGCCCCTCGGATCAAATAAATGGCAAACGGACTCCAAATTCAAAAATTTTTTTAATACTTTCAAAATAATAAAATATTGAATTTTGGAAGTTTTTAAAATTTTCCGAGTCCGTTTGCTATTTATTTTGATTTTTTCTTCCAAAAATGCCCTTTCATGCCCTCACATTTCACCATTTTTTAAACGAGCACCAAATCAATATTTTTCTTCACCAATATCTTTAAAATAATTTAAAAGTGTGATCTGGAAGTTTTCATAATTTTTGGAACTCATTTGGTATTTTTTCGGGATTTATCTGGTTGAATTACTACATAGGGGCTTGGAATTTGGCAATTTTGCAAACGAACTCCGAATCAAGATTTTCTTTCTCCAGTCTCTTTCAAATGATTTAAGAATGAGATTTGCAAATTTTTATAATTTTCGAAGTCCATTTGCTATTTTTCCCAAATTTTATAATTTGGCCCTTTTGCCTTCGAAACCCGGTTTGCTCAAAACAAGTCCGATTTTTAGATTTTCTTCAAGCTGAGCCTTGGGCTATCCCTTTTAAATCATTCTTCATATATTGGGGGCTTTATTCTTACCATGTCGGGCTATTTCTGTAATCCTTCCCGATTTCACCAAAATCCACCAAAAAACCCTAATTCTCGATTTTCTCCCGGATTGACTTTTCTTTCAGTTTTTCTGTCAAGTGGCTTCTCCATTACCCGTAGTCAGTGCTTATATTTCATTTGGAACCTTCAATTTTGACCAATTCGATCGTTTAAGCATTTTTCCCCAAATTTCTCGGATTAGGGTTTTCTTTCTACTGAATCTCCATAACACAACTTCCGAACTCCATATCTTTCAATGTAGACCTCGGATTATCAAAATTATTTCACCATTTTTTAATTGAACTTCAAATCTTGATTTTGAAAGTGGGTTGATTTTTTTAGTAGTTGACTTTTTGAGGTTAACTTTTTCGAGGTTGACTTTTTTTGGGGTTGACTTTTTTTGAGTTTGACTTTTTATGCTTGCCCTCTTAAACTAAGTCTCGGAGTACCACCTGCAAGATGAAAAAAAAAATCTTTTTACATTCTGAAACATCAATTTAGGAAGAAAACATACCTGTTATAGTGGTCCGGACAAAATTAGTTCTCTACAGATATGCTATGTCATTTTTCATTTCATTTAGACATTTAGGCCATTTTCATATGCTATGTTATTTTACATTTTATTTAGACATTTAGGCCATTTTCATATGCTATGTCATTTTACTTTTCATTTAGAAATTTAGGCCATTTTCATATGCTTTTTCATATGCTAGGTCATTTTACATTTCATTTAGACATTTAGACCATTTTCATATGCTATGTCATTTTACATTTTATTTAGACATTTAGGCCATTTTCATATGCTAGGTCATTTTACATTTCATTTAGACATTTAGGCCATTTTCATATGCTATGTCATTTTACATGTCATTTTAGACACTAGGTCATGCATATTCCATGTCATTTATTTCATGCATTTTGACATTTCCCACTTGATTTTTGACTTAAGCCTCAATGGCTCAAAGCCAAGCTTTAATGATCATACTTGTGGAAAATTAAGATTAGTCAAGTTGGATTTTCTAACTTTATGATTTTTTTCTCATTAGGCAACCCTTGTCCAAATTTTTAGAAATTTTTAAAACTGGTTATAGGACCTTAGAGAAGTCTCTAATATTTTTATTCTGATTTTTGGACATTTTTATCAAAGGTTTAAAAATGTTTTTTGGTTAAGCAATTTTTTTACCAACTGTTCTGTCTTTCATGAATTTTCTGGTAGGTCATCCTTAGTCTAAAAACTAAGAACATTTTTTCCCATAGAATTCGACATGTTATAAGTGTCCCGTAATATTTTTAGATCTTTTTGAATTTTTTTAGAAGGGTAGAAAAATCGGTTTCCAAAACTGGTCAATAAAGTCAGATTTGTTGTTATGAACCAATAATTTTTCTGTTTTGTTTAAGGCACTAAGGGGGGCTGATTTAAAATATTAGTTGTTGTCTTAGGTTAATTTTCAAGTTATTTTAATCATAAAATTTGATTTTTTAGGAGTCGGGTCAAGGTTGGTCAACCTTGGGTTTCAAAACTAGGAAAAATGAAAGCCTTTTAAAGGGTGTTTTTGGCCAAGTTTTATTCTGTCCAAAAATTCCAATTTTTTTTTTAAATCCGAGTTAGAAAATCCAACTTAGGTCTCTTCCAAAGGTAGTCGGATATCTTTTTTAGATATACGAATATCCTTATTTTGTGGGAAAAATACATTTTCATGCATTTGCATTTTTCATATTCATGCATATTTTATGACATTTAATTTTTCTATTTTGGTTATACAAATGCCATATATATATATGTGTGTGAATATTCCATAGTTATGTCATTGCTTTGATTTAGATTTTATGTTGTCATTTTGATTATAAGATAATTATGAATATTCTATGATATTGTTTGCCATTTAATTTAGATTTTTGCTATGTCATATAGAATTTCAATATGTCATCTAGGTTTTATCATGTCATTAATTCTTCCCATTTAATTTAAATTTTTACTATGTCATATAGAATTCTAATATGTCATCTGGGTTTTATTATGTCATTAATTCTTGCCATTTAATTTAGATTTTTGCTATGTCATATAGAATTCTAATATGTCATCTAGGTTTTATCATGTCATTAATTCTTACCATTTAATTTAGATTTTTGCTATGTCATATAGAATTTTAATATGTAATATAGGTTTTATCATGTCATTAATTCTTGTCAATTTTATTTAGATCTTTGACATGTCATTTAAATTCTACCATGTCACTTACATTATGCCATGTCATCCAGATTTTGCCATGTCATACATGCCATGTCATTAATCCATATGCCATGTCATTCACTCATATGCCATGTCATTAGTAATAATTTGCATATTCATAACTTTTTAAAAATGTTTTCTAAAAGATCATGTTTTTTTTTAAAAAGTAAGGATATTCCTGAGTTAAAATAATTCATGAGTTCTCTGCCGGGTTTGCTAGGGAGGTATCATCAATTATCATTAACAACAAAATAATTTTTTTTTTTCAAAAAAATGAGAGTGATTCGAAGATTTTATAAATAAATAAAAAAAATTATTTTTTGCCGGGGATATAGAAAAATTTTAAGTTAATAAATTCCGGATCATTTTCGACTAAAAATGGGATTATTTTTCTTTAATATGAGAATTATTTTAAAATCCTATTTTCAAAACCGATTTTTTACCGAGACTCGAGATAACACACGATTAATAAGGTACCGTTTTATACGGGCATTGTGGGGGTGCTAATCCTTCCCCTCACGTAACCGACTCCTGAACCCGTCTTTTTTTGTTTTCTCTAGTTTAAAAGTGCAGACTTCGAAATTGATTTTTAAAATATTATAATTAATTTTAAAATATTTTATAAAATCGGTTTTAATAGGTGGCTGATCACACCAGCCAAAGATTGGTGGTCACTCCATGTCTTTTTCGAGGATGTTTTCAAACCCTCATTTTATTTCAAGAGGAACTAAGTCGTCTTTTTCTTTGTTACCCCAATGTCTCACTTAACGAGTAAAATATCTCGCAATGAGACTTGTTATTTTTTAGGTTGCGACAAGATAGACTTGACAAGATTGGCATGGAAACCTTCCTTGAAAATTTGTACTAAAGCCTTAGGTATCCTGTACTAGACAACTAAATTTTGCCGCCATATTTTCAGCCTAAAACAATTAGGACATTAGTAAGAGATGGCAAAATTTATTGGTCAATTCTAATTCAAATTTGAAAATTTTGATTGATCCATCCGAATTTAAATTTGATTTGATCAAAAAAATTAACAATTCGAACTCGATCCAATCCTAATTCGAAATGACCTGAATCTAAATTGAACCAAATTAGAATTCACTCAAATCTGAGTTGACCCGAACAATTAACCTAAAATTATCTGTACTTAAATTAAGTATAATTATATTTTTAAAATAATAAATTAATAAAAATAATAACTATAACATAAATTAATAATTTATTTTAATTTTATAACTTATAATTATCATTTTGGAGTACGATAAAGTATGCACTATGTAGGCAGTGACTGTGGGGAACATTAGAAAAAAAAAAAAAAAAAAAAAAAAGCTTGATGTTATTATATATAGTATTAGGAATTAAATTTTTAATCAATCGGTTGTAAATCAATTTTAATATTATTATTTTAAATCAAATTATTGGATTGGATAAGTAGTAAGTTTGTTGTGTTTTTTTATTAGTAAGTTTGTTGTTATTACCATAATAACATTCTTAAATTAATTGATCAAAAATTCTAGATAATTGTTCAAGAACTTAAATAGTCTTTTAAATAAATTAATAAAATATTATATAATTATGATAATCTTATAATAAGATTTAAAATAAATTATTTATTTTAATTATCATATATGTACATATGAATATGATAATCTTATAACATTCTTTATTGTTATAAATATTATTTAAATAAATGTATTCTTTTTTTTAAAAGTATAATCCATTCTTATGTAATTTTGAATAAAACACATAAAACAAGTTGTTAATAATGATACGTTATTTTATCATAATTATTTGTATATTACATTATAATAATATCTTATCATGTAATTTAAATCAAATTATATAATCTCTTATCATTATACATGTTATTTTTAAGGTAAATGTATGATTTTTATTTTAAATGTATAATATCTTAAGTCTTATTATGTGTTTTTCTAAAAGTATATAAAATAGGTCATTGATATATGTATTGTATTATAATGGATTGGGAAAACGATTTTATGTAGACATGTAGAAGGAGAAAAATTTATCAATTAGAATTTCTTTTAATTAAGAAATTTTCAATTAAATTATGCATCACCATGTGAAATTGATGACATCATATGTGATGACATCATAATTAATTATTTTATAATTAATTAAGTATGCACACATGGCTTAACCAATCAAATTGCAAGGATTCATGGATCATCCAATCAAATTTCGCCTATGTGTCATTATTATTTTATCTTTAATTAATTAAATTAATTAAGAGATAAATAAGGAAGTGAAATTCTTTTAGAACTCTTTTATAAAAAAAATCATATTCTTTAAGGACTCTCTTTCACCTGGTTGGCTGACACTACAAATAGGGACATCCCTTAAGCCATTCAATAGAATTTCACAATTCAGAAGCCTGAAGAGAAGAAGAAGATTTTGAAGATTCCAAGCCTCTCCAAAGTCCCAAGAATTAGGCTCTGAAGAATTCAAGAATTCAAGAAATTTTGAAGAACACTATCTGTGCCAGCTTGTTCTCAAGAATTCTTAAGAAGTTGCTCTTTAATCTTGTGTTGATCCAAGAAAGAAAATAAATCTTATTTGCTCAAGATCTATTCTCGAAGACTCTTTAAGCAAACCACGTGTGTTCAAGATCAAGTCATTAAGACTTTTGAAGCACAATTATGAAAAACAAAGCCTGAAAAGAATCTGGGGGAAAAGATCTAAACAACAAATTCTCCAGAATTTCATCAATCAAGTTCAAGAAGGAAGACCTGAAGATCTGAACCTGAAGATCTAGAAATCCCTAAATCTGGGACCAAATTTCAACAATTCCAAGATTCCCTAAATTTGGGATTAAGTTGAAGCAAAGTTCAAGACTCTTGAAACAAATCTCATTCAAGATCAAGTATTCTAGATCCTTGAAGTAAATTCAAGATCAAGTCATCAAGACCCTTGGAACAAATTTCATTGATTCAAGAACAAGTCAAGATACCTTTGAAGCAAAGTTTCCATGCGAAGAAAAGAATCAGAAGATTTTCTTTATCTTTAAAAATTCTCTAAGATTGGAATCTTCATGTCTGATAAATAAAATTATTATTTTACTCAAAAAAAAAATTTGTATTATTTTCGACACGGAATTTGTGTGTACAATACAATTATACTCATTTAAGTAAAACGGATATTCGAATTTTAAAAATTATCGGTTTATGCCCTAATAAAAAAAATCAGGTTAAATTGATATTTATTTTAAATTAAATTTACAATGTCAATATTTATTTATTTATAAATATTTATTTATTTATTTATTTCAATAAAATTCTAATTAAAATTGACTCAATCAAATAATTTGTTTAAATTTGATTTGATTTTAAAATTAATCAATTGAACACGAATTACCTGAACCCGAATAACTCGAGTATCAAACTTGAATGGCACGAATCGAATCACCCGAACTCGAATAACCCAAAATTCAAACATGAATGTCCTGAACCGAAAATGACCCGAACCTGAAGTGACCCAAACTCGGAATGATCCGAACCCGAAAATGATCCAAAAATTTTAAGATCCAAATTGATCCAACCCGAATTGACCTAACCCAAAACCAACCCAACTCACCTAATTGACAAGTCTAACTGGAACCATAAACTTGAATGGACATATTTATGTATTAAATTTCTAAATTATCATTGTTCATTAATTTTTATTTATTATGATTTTTACTTTAATAATAATAAATTAGTTTTATAAATAAAAAATATTTTTAATTATATTGAATTGTTGACATTATGATAGAATTTTAGGATAATATAATTCTTTAAGTACTCCAATAAAATTTCATAAAACATAGATAAAATTATACTACATGAGTAATTAAATTATTTTATTTGATTAAATTAAATTTCTAAATTACCATTATAAATTAATAAAGATAAAGTTAAAGTCATTACTTTAAATCTCATTCCATTATAAGTATTGAAATAGGATGCTCATAATAGGCACAAACCGATCCAACATAGAACCAAATAAGTGCCTAAAACAATTTTTTTTTGCAAATGGATACTTCGTTAATCTTAAATATTAATAGCATCATGCATAATAGTTTGATGAAGGAACTCAGGATAGTCCTCCATCCAATACAAATTCTTTGTAATCTCAAGACTGTATCTCGCCAACATGTGTGCAGCCTCATTTCCTTGCCTCCTAGTGTGTTGAATTTGACATTCTTCAAACTCTTGAATTCTCATTCTTCCCTCATCTAAAATCGGACCAAGATTAGAGAAGTTATCCTCCTGTTGTAATAAACTCTGAATGGTCAATAATGAATCTCCTTCTAGGATTATTTTCCTATAGCCCATTTGAGCAGCAACCTCCAGTGCCTTCACTACAGCCAGAGCTTCTAAAACACTTGCATCATAAACACTGTTGATGAGAATTGAAGCCCTACCCAACACAAATCCCTCATAATCCCTAATAATAATGCCAATTCCTTCTTTCTTGAGTTTACTATCAAAAGCACCATCAAAATACACATTGTAGAAACTTCCTTGTGGTGGCTTCCAATACGAGTTGGTTCATATTCACTATAGGTTTCACCCGGCCCTCATTTGCTTTCTTGAAGTCTGTTAATAGAGTTCTGGTTTTGTCCACTATAAAATGCTCATTTTGTTTTAGATCTTACTTAACCTCTCCATTACGAGCATTCCAAAGAGCCCATGTTATCATAAAAAAAAAGTCAAAATCATCTTTCCCTAGTTGTTGTGCTGCTATTTCCAACCAATCGATACCTCGACTGAAAGAATGTTGCAAGATGGATTGTGGAAACTGGCATAGTCCAACACCTTCTTTGAGAGCTCACACTCTCTTAGCGCATGCAGCTCAGATTCTAAAGGATAACCGTATCTCTTGCAATTACCACCCGTTTCTCTCAAAATGGAAGCAATCTTGGCCGCTATGGGAAGGATACCATGGCATAATCCCCATCCAAAAAATTTCACCTTGTTCGGGACATCAATGGTCCATAGTAGCTTCCAATCCATTGAGGTCCAATGCCAAGCCTCACATCCTATTGCAGTTTGTAACCACTCCGGACTGAGAATCTGCCATCCCTGCTATGTGCCAAACAAGCCGGTCTGGTGTGCTACTTTTTGCAATGGGGATACTACAAATAATATCTACTTCATCCTGCGAAAACTCGGTTATGATAATCTCCTTTTTTCGCTCCTTTGTGTCTTCATCAATTAAAGTCTCCACATTAGCATCCAAGGGCAAATCATGCCTTGTAAAAGTGATATAAAACGATCCTTTTAGCGACAGCCAATTATCTCCCCATATTTTAATAGCTTTCACATCCCCTACACTCTATCGTACTCTATTTTGGAGTAATGCTTTTGAAGTCCATATACTTAGCCAAATGTACGAAGGCCATGAACTAATGTTCGACTCAAGGAAGCTCTCGTGAGGAAAGTATTTAGCTTTAAGGACCTTGGAACATAGGGAATCTATGGTGAGAAGCAAGCACTAACTCTGTTTCGCCAATAAAGCAAGGTTGAAAAAATGAAGAACCTTGGAACCAAGCCCATCATCACCTTCGGTATACACATGTATTCCCAATTCAACCAGTGAATTCCTTTCCCCGTAGATTTTTTTTCCACCAATATCGCCTAATAATCCCCATAAGCTCATCAGTCAAAGATTTAGGAAGAAGGAAATAGTTCATGATATAGCCTGGTAATGATTAAAGCACAACCTTGATGAAGATTTCTTTGCTACCAAAAGATAAAAGTCTTCGACTCCACCCTTGAACTTTAGCCCCTATTGCTAATTTCCTTAAAAGCTTTCTTTTTCCCTTTACCAATCATCGTGGGCATACCTAAATATTGGCATCTTTCAGGGCTGGACGATACTTGGAGCCGAACAACCTTTGCAACTCAGTTTTTTTGTTTCGTCGTTGTATTAGGACTGAAAAAAAAAACTGACTTTGCAAAATTTATTTGTTGTCCCGAGCTATCTTTATATGACTTTAGCAAGCTCTTCAAATTTTCTCCCTCGCTTTTCTTTTCCCTAAGCTGTCATCCACATAGAAAAGATGATTAACCCGAGGACCAAATCTACTTGCTTGTACTCCTTGCAGTGCGCCATCTCTTTGAGATTTAGAAAGAATGGCTGATAATCCTTCTGTACACAGTGAGAACAAAAATGGAGACAATGGGTCTCCCTGTCGAAGTCCACGTTCAATCTTAAAAGTCTCAAAATTTTGCCCATTAACAATGATCGAGTATGACACCGAAGTGAAAATAGACTGTTGAAATCCAAGGAGCTCCAAAACCCATTTTAACCATCATCACCTCCAAGAAAGCCCATTCCACTCTGTCATAAGCCTTACTCATATCAAGCTTAAGCATAAAACAACTATTTATCCCTGACTTCCTCATCTTCAAGTTGTGTATCAATTCATAGGCCACTATAATATTATCTGTGATCTGCCTACCAGGTACAAAGGCACTTTGAAATTCAGTAATGCACATCGGGAAAGCCTTCTTCATCCTATTCACTAACAGTTTGGCCACAATTTTATAAATTACATTGCAGAGACTAATAGGTCAAAATTATGACATGTGTTTTGGATTGTTAACTTTGGGGATAAGTACTATATGAGTAAAGTTGAGATCATGTAAAGAATAACCATTATTCAAAAATTTTAAACAGAGTAAGGTAATGTCGTTACCAATAAGATGCCAATATTTTTGGTAGAAAAGTGCTGGCATACCATTAGGTCCAGGAGATTTGTTGGGATGCTATTGTTTGAGAGTGACCATTATTTCCTAAGCATTATACTCTGCACAAAGAGTTTGATTCATTTCACTTGTGACTCTGTGCTCAACAGCCTCAAGTATTTCCTCATTATTGGTAGTTCCTGGGATTTGAAAAGCTTTTTGAAATAACTAGTAACCATCCTCTGCACTTCCTCTTCATCCTCTCTCCAAATACCATCTTCATCCTCCAACCCCAGAATATGGTTTTTCTGTCGTCTATTGGTAGCTTGTGCATGGAAAAAGGTCGTGTTCCTATCACCCTCCTTTAACCAAGTAACTTTGGATCTTTGATGCTAGTATACTTCCTCTTTGGCCAAAAGATGATCAAGTTCCATCCTAGTTGCTTTCACTTCTTCAAGAATATTGTCTTCAGGCTGCGCATTGAGTAACTCATCTAGATGTTCATGTACTGCCTTGAGCCTGTTGCCTAAATGACCAATATTTTCATGGTGCCACTTAGTGAATTTTTCCCAACTTCAGCCACCCTCCCGGGTACCTCTAAATCATTTGTTTCATCCTACGTGTTGGAAACGATTTGCTCGCAACCTATTTTTGTAGTCCGTAATGCTTCGAAATGAAAACGATGTTTCTTACCCCGTCTTACACTCCCTATTTTGCTTCCAATGGTGTTGATTAAAAGTAGGCAATGGTAAGATCTAGAGCTATTCAGATGTTCAACACTAGACCACGAATACAGGTCAATCCAATTTTTGTTGGCAAGGCACCGATCTAGTCGTTCTCTTACCAGCTCCCCTACTTTTCTGTTGTTAGACCAAGTAAACCACGTGCCTTTCAAACCCAAGTCAAGTAATTCATAATCCTCAATGGCTACCCTAAATGCATCTATTTGACTTTTCGCTCTTAGACGTTTGCCACTTTTTTCACCTCCATGCAGGATTTCATTAAAATCGCCCATACAAACCCATGGCGGTGGATTATGTCCAGCTAGCATTCTAAGCAAATTCCACGAAGCATCTCTCTTGCTTATTTCTTGGTTCTCCATAGAAACCTATTATTCTTTGAATTACTTGATTTTTTTTTTTATGAGTTCCATATCAATATGGTGCCTTGAGTAACTATTCAAACTAAGCATCATGTCAGACTTCCACATCATTGCTAGACCACCCTTACGCCCTTCACAATCAATCACAAATGAACTGTCCATCTTACACCCTCGACATATTCTATCAAACTCTCTTGTGGTGAGCCTTGTCTCGCAAAGAAACACCATATCGGGATCTTTAAAGCGCATGAGCCTCTTCAAGGCTCGAACTGTCCGTGGGTTCCCAAGCCCACAGCAGTTCCAATTAATCATCTTCATGGTGATTGGCGAGGCAAGAAATCGACAATAAACTCATGTTCGGTTCATCCTCAAAGCTTGTCCTTTTTTGTTTTTCCCCACTGCCATCCAACTCCATTTCACAAACTTCTCCTTGTTGCTGTCTCTCTTTCCTTTTTCCATTCTCTGATACATTATCATTGGCATTGATATCACCTTGACGTGCTACTTTTTCCACCTAGCCTTGGTTTTTCCTCCTTGCCCTCTAGTAATGAGAACATCCTTCCCTAATGACTTCCCATTTTCATTTATTATAATTCTTCTAGTGGCCTTTTCCCCGTGGCCCCCAGTGGCAGAGTTGTCTGCAATGAAGTCTATGCATTGACTTCCTAGGCTTTGTCCTTTTTTACTATATCCTTGATTGGTCACTTTTGATTGGGTTGTAATTTCTAGAGGAGACCTCATATAACACAGATGTATTTGTTCAAGGAAATTTGTGTCATTTACTTCAGTGTTTGCACTTTCCATACTAAGCATTATTCCCATAATCTGCATGTTTTCCTCTTCATTCTCTGAACTCACCATTGATCGAACACCCTGCAGCTTTGTGGTTGACACTCGACACTACTCTGATCATGAGTCTTCTTCTCGTCAATGACTGCCATATCTTTATCATCTTTCATCAATAATTTGTTTCCTTGTCATTTCAGGGGTGAAGCCCTCAACCAATCTCTGTATTGTCTAAGCTTTCCTCCAGTCCCTTGGTCTTTATTAATATGCTCTTCTTTATCACAGTCATCCTCTACATGTCCAATCTTTCCACATTGATAACAGAAACTAGGCATTCTTTCATACTTTAATTTGCACCATATTGGTTCTCCTTCATGATTCTTTTCAAGTAAAATAGCCCTTCTGAGTGGTTTTGTAATATTTAACTCTACCCTTATTCGTAGAAACCTGTCCCGACCACTATCTTTTTTGTTCCTATCGATGCCTAAAACTCTCCCAATCATATTACCTAGGCATAAGGCAATCTCCTTATTCAACCAACCCAGTGGAAGATCATAAAACCTTACCCAGAACGCTACCTGCTCAAAAGTATAATCTTTCGGCCTCATTCTCGCCTCATAGGCTTTTAATAGCAGGAGATGTTTGTCAAAACTCCAAGGGCTGCCATCTAGGACTCGATTCTTATCCTTCTCCAACACATATTTGAACAGGAAGAGATTTTTATAAGCACTAAAATATCGATGTCATTGGCCAATCTCCAAATTGATTTTAGGTTTGCACAAACCACCTATTTATTGAATGGCTTTTTTATCCATAAAGTCCCTACCAACCATGGCTTCTTACCATCAGTATCTTCAAGATCTAGAGCCCCCGACGCGTCCACCTTCGTTCTCTTCCTCCGTGAATGACAACTTCTTCCATAACTCTTCCAAATTTGGATCCATATTACATTACGCTAGCAAATCCGAAAGAGCACCAAATGGATTTCTTTGAGATCTAAACCTTACATTGCACAAGACTCACCAACTCCCACAAAGAAATCGTTGAAACCGCTATACAGTTTTTGGTGCCTAAAGCAATTTAATTCAATTAATTTTGCACATGTTTCATTCTCTAGCCGCACAGATTTTCTCCAATAACTGCCAAAAGGCAATTAATGTTGCTTAGTGGCAACAAAAACAAATACTTCCACCAGGAAAGGAACAATTTTTTAGTACTTGGGAAGAGAGAACACTATTTGGCCAAAAGAAAGAAAAAAAAAAAGAGCAATATGTTTTCTCTGAAAATAAGAAAGTAATATTCAATAATAATTTACATATTTAAAAAATAGACAATTTTCGGTTCTGATTTTATCTCTGATCAGTGAATTAAAATCGAGTTCATTATCTAACGATCTTGTAAGTTTTATTTAATTTCTCATTTATTATAAATATTTACGTGATATAATCTTCGTTGGTATGAAATTCGGCTTTTTTATTACAATATAGCCAAAAAAAAAAATTTATCAAATTACCGTTGCTTTTTGATTATTTCCCAAAATACGGATCTTTTTTTTCTAGCTGGGAAATCGCCATCCCCCATGGCGATTTCCCAGCGTGTGTTTTTGCAAATTTGCAAAAAAATACCAAGGGAAATCGCCACCCCCCATGGCGATTTCCCTTGGTAATTTAAGCAAAATTTGCTAAAACCATGAAGGGAAATCGCCATGGGGGGTGGCGATTTCCCTTCATGTATATATTTTTTTTTTAATTAATAAACAAAAATTATATTAAAACAAAATTTTATTTTAATTTGATAAATTTATTTTTAAAAATTATAAATTAAATTAAAATATTTTTTTATAGGTTTGGTTATTTATTTTTTTAAAATATATATTAAAAATGTAATTTAATTTATTATTACAATTTTATAAAAAATAAAAATATATTTCTTATTAAAATTTAAAAAGAAGATTATATTTTTTATTAAATTTTTATATCAAAAATTTTATTTTTTATAATTTTGTAATATTATAAAAAAGAAAATTTAATTTATATCAAAAATAATTTAATGATGTAAAATGTAAATAAATTTTTTTTTAAAGAAATTTATCGAGTCACTTTTTTAAATAAAGAAGTTATTTTTAAGTTGGTATCGTAAAATAATTTTTTTAATTTGATTAGTTTTTTTGAGTTGGTATTCGATTAACTCGTGACATCAATTTAATCATTGTTTTTAATAATAATATAGATTGTTACAGTTTAAAACTGGATTATTGATAAAAAAAATTTAATTTAATTTCTGATTAAATTTTTTTTCTTATTAAAATTTAAAAAGAAAATTAAATTAAAATGAAAAAAAGAAAAGCAACTTATCATGTAATTTGGATTATTATATTAAAATTAAATAACAACATTAAGATATAAATTAAAATAAAATATAACAATTAATTTCCGAACAAATTACATGAAATGCAAAACATATAAATTTATATTAGAAATTTAAAACACATTACAATTATTCTAATTATTGCGTGGTGTAGAGCAACAGTGTCGAGTTCTTCTAGTGCGTGGTGGTTGCACCCGTCGTTCAACCTCGTCAGTGGCACGTATTCGCGGTCCACCACGACCTCTTGCTATAACCGCCACTGGTTCCGGTTGTATGTCATCAGTCGTTTCATCCGTATCAAAAATTTGAAACCCACTGCTGGATGAGCCAACACCTAGTTCACCCATAACGGGAACCTGACTACTAGATGCACCCATAAATGATGTAACATCAAATGCTGACGAAGGGGTTCCAAACTGATACATGGATGTTAAATATGCTGAACTTGGACTTAGGACGGGGAGCTGGTCATCTAACCTCGTTCTTGGCGGTGATGGTCGGTAACACTCATCAACGTCATATCCGGGGTGACTTACGGAATAACGATGGCTGGATGGTACTCCATGATCCCGTTCAGGTTCAGGATGATCAAATGACATCCTCGGTGCTGTGAACTCCGATGAGGTCGGTTGACGCCTTCGCCCACGTTGTCGGCGAGGTCTAGGAGCATCCATATCCTGTGTAGGAGGGACTGGAGCTGAAGTTTGTCCGGTAAATGGCATACTCCTAACATCCTCGTGCATCGACGGTGGACAAACGAAAGGCCGACCTTCATTTCTATACCATCTTATGTAATCAGCAGATGGGTTGAAATTATTACCAACAATCGGTAACCGGTCGGAATTCGTTGAAAACGTATGTTCCACCATTGGATCCAATGTTCATGCTTCGCAGGCCAGAATTCATCATTACGACCACGCATGTCGACCTTGTGAAGCTTATCAAGGTTCATCGGGGCTGCAGGAATTGGTTGTTGCATCCCAAATTTTCGCAACACCCGGTCAGTTTGGTGCCACTCTACATATGAAAAGCATATCAATGCTGTGTTTGCTTTCCATATATTGAAATTATTGTAGGCATCTGATGGGAGGCGTGCCATAATTTCACTCGAGGAATATGGCATCCACAGAAACTGCGAATAATTATTACAAATTATTAGTTTCATATGGATTAAATAAAAAAAAAAAAAACTTCAATGTAACAATCGAAATATTTACCTTATCATATCCTAGTCGATCTAGTCGTAGTCTTATACTTGCAAGATCGCTCGGAGTCTCTGTAAAATCTCTACCCGTACTCCTACTCCACCTATTAAAATGCATATAATATCTTAATGACCTATAAAAATACAATTTCGTACAAAATTAATAAAATAGTAAAGATTATTACCTGCTTGCAAGGGGGTATACAGCCGAAATATCCACGCGCGGAGCAAGAAATGGTAGCCGATACCAAGCCCATGATTGTAGAAGCACTAGACATCCACCTATGTCATGGTTTTTTGGAACTGTAGCTCGGCAAAGTTCTCTATACAAAACTGCCAAACACGCAGAACCCCAACTATAATTTGCTGCTTCCTCTAAATCACGTAGCAATGGAAGATACATTAAATGTACCCGACTGCTCGATTTGTCAGGCATCAGTAATCCTCCAATCAAACGTAAAATATATGCTCTAGCAGCATATTGTATTTGTTGTTCGGTTGCATGTAATGGCAGATTTTGAAACGTTTTCAACCAAGTCAGTCTCACCGTTGAGTCAGATACGACGTCTTCTGGAGGTACCTCACCCAATAGATCTTCACACAGTTCATTCCAATCTAGCAGGCTTCCGCCTGTAACTGCATCGCCATGGATCGGAAGTCCAAGTTGCAGCGCAACATCTTCGAGACTGACCGTGCATTCACCACATGGAAAATGAAAAGTGTGCGTCTCGGGTCTCCATCGTTCGACCAACGCAGAGATTAAATCGGGTTGTATCACAAGTCGTCGAATTTGACTTGCGTGATAAAATCCGACTCTTCTTAAGTGGTCGATAATATAAGGATGCGGGTCCTCCAATGTAAATTTCCTCGAACGTAATACGCGACGAGTTTCCTGTTATAATAATAACAATTAATATATTATAAAACTATAACAATTAAAAAGTAATAAATAAAACTATAAAATAACAAAATAATAATATAATATAATATAATATAATATAAACAATAATAATATAATATAATATAAAACAATAATAATATAATATAATATAATATAAACAATAATAATATAATATAATATAAAACAATAATAATATAATATAATATAATATAAAAAATAATAATATAATATAAAACAATAATTTCGTATAAAAAAACAATAATAATATAATATAAAAAAACAATAATAATATAATATAATATAATATAAAGAATAATCATATAATATAATATAATATAATATAATATAAAACAATAATAATATAAAAAACTATAATAATATAATATAAAACAATAATAATATAAAAAACAATAATAATATAATATAAAACAATAATAATATAAAAAACAATAATAATATAATATAAAACAATAATAATATAAAAAACAATAATAATATAATATAAAACAATAATAATATAATATAATATAAAACAATAATAATATATAAAACAATAATAATATAAAAAACAATAATAATATAATATAATATAAACAATAATATAATATAATATAACACAATAATAATATAAAAAATAATAATAATATAAAAAACAATAATAATATAAAAAACAATAATAATATAAAAAACAATAATAATATAAAAAACAATAATAATATAACAATTTACTTACCTCGTTAAATATAACCTCCGAGATGTGATTTTCTTGTAACCTCAATAGTGAAGCCATTTCAAAATATTGTTGTAGAAAAAAAAAATTTGTAGAAAGAAATTTTTTTTGGTAGAAAAATGAAAAAATTTTGAAAGAAAATGAAAATTTGAATGAGAGGAATGAAAATTTGAAGGAGAGGAGGGGGGTATTTATAGAGGGTGGGGGGTGTGGGGGGGAGGGGGGACGTGGGGGAGGGGGGATTTGGGGATGGGGGCAACGGTCATATGACCGTTGCCCCCTTTCAATTTTTTTTTTTTTTTCTAATTTGTTTTTTTTCATTTCAAATTTAAAATTTAAAAAAAAATCAAAATATTAAATTACAAAAAAACCTAAAATATATTTTACGAATTTTTAAATTTTTTTAAATTATAAAAAAAAATTTAATTTAATTTATAATTTTTAAAAATAAATTTATCAAATTAAAATAAAAATTTGTTTTAATATAATTGTTGTTTATTAATTAAAAAAATATATATATACATGAAGGGAAATCGCCACCCCCCATGGCGATTTCCCTTGGTAATTTTAGCAAATTTTGCTAAAATTACCAAGGGAAATCGCCATGGGGGGTGGCGATTTCCCTTGGTATTTTTTTGCAAATTTGCAAAAAACACCAAGGGAAATCGCCATCCCCCATGGCGATTTCCCTTGGTGTTTTTTACAAATTTGCAAAAAAACACGCTGGGAAATCGCCATAGGGGATGGCGATTTCCCAGCTGAAAAAAAAAAGATCCGTATTTTGGAAAATAATCAAAAAGCAACGGTAATTTGATAATTTTTTTTTTTTTTGGCTATATTGTAATAAAAAAGCCATGAAATTCCATAGGTTGTAATTTCTAGTTTGTTCATTGAATAATATAAATTTAAATCAAGAAAATTGATTTTCCTGATCAAATGTTAAATCCACCAAAATAATTTCAAATTTTTTGAATTATTATAGAAACGTATACAAAACCATGAAACATTAGTAATATATACTACAAACAAGTTGCCATATATTGACGTTTACCTATACTGACAGTCAAAATCCGTCAGTATAAAGGATCTATACTAACAGATTTTTGTTACGGTCAGAATATAATTAACATATACCGACACTTTGTTGTCCGTCGCTATAGATACCCCGTATACTGATGGTTTATCATTGACCATCGGTATAGATACCCTGTATAGTGACGGTTTATCATTGGCCGTCGGTATAGATATGATTTTTACTGACGGCTTCCCTTCTTCCTTCAATGTATTTGAAAAAAACCCGATTTTTTTTTAAATGGCGGAGAAATTTACTTTTTATGTTTTTTTTATTTTAAAAAAGCCTATACCAAAATTAATTTATAATTGTCAGTATAGGTATAAGTTATATTTAGGGTTTATTTTAGCCGCGTCTTCTCGTCCGCCTCTCCTTTCATTTTCATTCTCTCTTTTAATTTTCATTCTCGTCTGCAGAGACAGGTAATTGTTTCATTTTCATTCTCGAAGCATTTTTATTTTATTTGATTGATTTGGATTTTAGATTGTTAGATTGTTTTAGATTGTCGGTTAATTTTTTAGATTGTTTGATATTAATTTTTTTTGTTTGATATTAAGTTAAGGTTTTAGATTGTTTGATATTAATTCTTTTAAACAATTTTTTTAAACAATCTGTCGACTTTATCCGTTCTATGCTACTATTGTTCTTCAAAAGCATCATTCATATCATATTGATTCCCAAGTCAAAATTCATAGCTCTGGTGACTTGGGATATGGCTGGATTGCAACTTCTTTAGGCCGATTTAAAGAGACTCCGACCAAACCCTATGCACAACAGCAGATCCAACGATGTAAGTAAAACTCTCTTACTCCAATTTTGGGCTTTTGGACACGGCCATGATCGAACCAAAACCTAAATTTCCAAAATATCTCCCATACTACCCAATCAAATTTCCCCTAGATGACCATTAACCAACCATCAAATTTTCATTGCAATCCATTTTTTTAAAAATTTAATTTGCTTCATCTGTTGGATTCAGGCCAATAAAGTCGAACAATCCAAGTGTTGGATTCAGGAAAAATTAAAAAATCAAGGCAACGGCCCTGAAACTAGAGGTGATCATGGGCCGAGCCGAGCCGCGGCCCGTTTTTTTTTTTCTCTGCCCAGGCCCGGCCCTGAGTAGCCCAAGCCCGCCCGTTTAGGCCCGAATTACTGTTCATTGGAATAAAAAAATAATTTTTTTATTTTTTTATAATTAAAATTAAATAAAATAATAATATTATATTAAAAATTAGTGTTCCGAGCCGGGCCTGTCGGGCCGGGCGGGCTGCCCGGCCCGTGAGCAGGTCTACCTGAAACTTCTTATTCTTATTTTAGTTTCCTTTATTTGTTTTTCTTGAATTTGTTATAATTCAATCATACTTCTAGGAAATTTCGTAGATAAGTTGTCTAATTTTGACTTGATATTCATGACATTTCGACAATGATGTGAAGAAAAACTATGATGATGACCAAAGATGATTTGGGTTCTTGTTTTTGTTTTCTTATTTATATAATTTTGTCTTTGATAAGATTTTTTTCTTTTGTATCAAAATCAATGGAAGACTTATGATGCAGCTTTCGGTGACACAACTATACTAGCTAGAAGGACAAATTATGTGGAATTTACTCAGCCACATGCATTTAATTAAGACTTGAGATCTTGCACTGAAGGGCGTAGTGCATTGCTGTCTGTTTTGCTATATAGTGGCAGTTCCATTCGTGGGGAACTTGAATCAGAGAGAGGAGATGAAAAGAATGCGAATTTTCATTTTCTAAATGAATCTGAATGGAGAAAGTCTACCCCCTTGCTATGTTGCTAGACAAAGTTGTTAAGATCCGTTGATTCAAAAGATTGTTTATCAACTTGTACAATTGAAGCTGTTAATGCATTGTCTTTAGGTACTTTGTGCTTTTGCATGGATGGGAATAGGTGAGATATGCACATTTATCACTGATCTCTTTCATAATCTTGCTGCATGTGTACTCACAGCAAACCAGATGATAGTGTTTAATATTTTTTTTGTTGGTAGGACTTGTCATTTTATTGTTTTAGACCATCTTAAACTTAATAAAATAATCTTATGGCTTCAGTATGTTTTTTCAGGAAGATGGTGATGTGTTTGTTTTTTAGAATAGTGGTTTCCATGTTTTTTTTTTTTCATACAAAATAGAGAACTCTTGCAAAAAACTCTTTTGGTGATTAAAAGAGTTACTGAGTTTTAGAAAATTCAACTCCAATTATGGCAGAAAATAGAGAATGATTCAAACATGTGTCACTATTTTCCATCAAATTAAAAAAGAGAGAGGAAAGCAAAACACTCTGTATTCTTTTCCACCAAATGCATGTATTGGGATTGGAAAGAAAAAAAATTTGGGAAACCAAAAAAAGAAAAAAGAAATCTTTTCAAAACCCAAATGCAACCTAGCTTTCTCTAGCTATATGCATATAGGCTTTGTAATATTTTAAGCTTGATTCATGTTTCGATTCTATGACATGTCTGCATGTTATTTTGTTTGCTCAGCTATTCATTTGAAGAGTGTTTGTGGCCAACTTATGTTGTGCTCTCTCATCAGTTTGAACATGAATGTTGTTGTAGCATTGAAATTCCTTTTCGGGCATCTTGATGATATGGCTGGGATAGGTGGCTTTCCAGAAGACAACATAAATCTATTCAGGAATTTTCTACTCTGTTAAGTTCAAGGATCAGTAATGATGATGACTATCAATCTCCATCGGATATGCAAATCACCATTTGTCAGGTATAACTAGGTGCACTTGCATGCTTTCATTTCCCCTGATTTGTTTTTAAAACCTGAACTTATCACTGATGCACAAGTTTCAGAGCTTGTGAAATCATTGTTGTTATTGTTCCAAAATTCTACTGCTGCTGTTAAGGTGGATGATATCATTCTCTATGCACATGTATCTTGAACCTCTAAATTTTCTATGTAATATTTTTTATTTACCTGATGCTGGTAATGCTCTAAATTTGTCACCACGTCCAATAATAAAGTCTTCAACTTTTAGTCATCAAGTTAATAAAAATGAAGATGATAAACTACTTCATTATTTTATTCTTTTATATTGACTTCACTACGTAATTGTTTTTAATTGTATAATATTTGTCAATTTTATGCAGATGCTGCTCTATAGGATTATTCATGAGATTTTGACTGCTTATTTTACTTTATGTAATTGGATTGCTTATTTAGTTTGTGTTTGGACTGCTTAATTAAGACTGTTTTATGACTTTAGTTTGCGACTTCTATTTAGTTTGTAAAAGTTATATAATTAAGACAAATTATTTGTAATTTTATTCTTAAAATTATTAAATATTTTTTACTTTCTTCTAATGGTTTTTTTTTTCATATATGAAATATGTTGGATTAAATTATAAATATATCAATATTAGTAATTGAAAATATGATAAAATTTTATTTTACCGATGTTTTGACCTCTATACTGACAATTCATATAACAATAAAAAATGTATAATATACTAACGGAGTAAATCGTCGTTAAAATTACGACAAACTGTCACTATAGGTAAAATATATATTTTACAGTTTCATCTATACCGGCGGATGCGAAAAATAATTCATCGGTATATGTATACCAATGGACAAAATGACCGTCGGTATATGTACATCTATGGTATCTATACCAACGGAAATTAAATCCGCGGTATAGGTAAAAACAAAAGGGACTAACTCAATGTAGGCTATACCGACCGTTAGTGACGCCTTAAACCGTCGGTATAAGTTATACTTCCTATTCCGATGATAGCTTTTTCCGTCGGTATAGATCTATACCGACGAGGGTTTTACCGTTGCTTAATTTTTTGTCGAAATAGCCATTTTGACCATCGGTATAGGATTTTAGGACTTTTAGTGACGAATTTTTGGATTTTACCAACGTTTTTTGGACCGTCACTATATGACAATTTGTTTATAGTGATAGTAATTTTGAATTTGTTGAATCGTAGATTCAATTTTAAAAATTATATTTTTTATGAAAATGAGGATAAAAATTTATCAATTTTGGATCCCCAAAAAAGGACTTCAAATGCCTCATTAGTCATTCTTTAAAGATGTTTAAATATGGATAAATTTGAAAAACATACCATCAACAATACAATAATTATTAAAAGGTATAATGAGTAAGAATTATTTGAAAAAGAGAAATGAAAAAATAAAAAATTATTAGGAAGGAAATTGTAAAGACAAAATTACCCTTTAACTTTCTCCTCCCTTTTTTCTCTTATTTTTTAATTTACTTTTTTAATTAAAAAATAATACTTTTTGAAAATAAAATTTTTTAATTTTAAAAAATAAATATTTATATTTTTTATTTAACTTTTTTTAATTAAAAAATTTTAAAAAATAAAAAATAATAAAAGTAATATTTCTAAAATTTATTTTTTTAATTTTTTTAATTTTTAAAAAATAAATATTTAAATATTTTATTTTTTAAAATTTATTTTTAATTAAAATTTTTAAAAATTAATATTTATTGAATGAGAGGAGAAAGGAAAATGAGTTTTTTCATTAAGATCAAATTTGCCTTTACAATATTCTTCCTAATAATTTTTAAATTTTTTATTCTGCTTTTTCAAATAACTTTTATTTATTAAAATATTTAACAATTATGTCACTATTAAAGACATATTTTTTAGATTTACCCTTTAAAATCTCATTCTTTAAAATGTTTGAGATAGACTTGACGCATGCAAACCTTCCTTGAAAATTTGGGCTAAACCCTAGGTATCCTGTACTAGACAACTAAATTTTGCTGCCATATTTTCAGCCAAAAACAATTACGGCACGTTTGATTTTCTAAAATGTAATAAAGGGAATATAGAATAACATTAGATGGAAATAGAATAAAAGAATGATTGAATGAAATAGAGTAGTAATATTATTACATTATTTGTTTGGTTAAGATGATGATAAAGAATATGTAAATAGTAGGTATAAAATGATTATTTTACTTTTGAATTCAATAAACAATATTTTATTTATAAAATTAAACTTATTCTTTAATAATATTTTATATAATATTATTAATATAATAAAAAAATTAAACTTATTCTTTAATAATATTTTATATAATATTATTAATATATAAAAATATTTAACCAAATTATATTTAGTAATAAAATATAAAAAAAATGTAAAATTATTTTTTAAAATATATTAATAAACAATAATATCTAAAAATATTATTATAAATAATTTTTAAAAATAATTTTTAAATTTTATTTTTAAAATAATATTTAAAAAATATGATATAAAAATAATATTTTTAGAAATAGTGTAGGCATATAATCTTCAATATTTATAACATAATATTTTAAATATTAATTTAAAAATATTTTATGTATTTTTTTTTCAATTTTATAAATAGCTTTTTTTTTTTTTTTTTCATTTCACTCTCTTCTATCTCTCTATACATTTCTCATTCTCTCTCTAACCTCTCCCCTTTCTCTTCACCCTAAACCAGAGTTGCTGAAAAATTCAACATACCCAGTTTTTGACGAGTCGCCGCCCACAACTATCGCTACCGCCAGCCACTAACCCAATTTTTTAAAAAAGTTCACCCAAATGCTCTTAACCCCCTCTTTGCGTGTTTCAATTTAGTTTTTCCTAAAAATTATCATAAAATCCTAGATCTACAAAAAAGTCCCACGGCTTCCACCCCTATTTTGTCGTCCTCCGCCTCTCCAAATGCCACCAATTTTTTATATGTTCCTCCTCCTTATATCCTCTTCCTTCTCCCCAAATTTGGAGCCCTAAAACCTCATATAAATAGCCTTACCCGAAAACTACCAAATTTTGAATTTTTTTTTTTGCCTTGTGCTTTTTTGCTGTAATGGTGCTTGAGTTATTGTCATGTCGCTGAAAAATTGTCACAGGTGGTATGGAAATAGATAAAATTGTGGAGGGTATTTTGGATAAAAAATATTGGGGCTATTCCTTGTGACCATCGAATGCTCATTGTGAGAGGGTGGCCCCGAATGGCTATCGATGGTTTTGGAGAATAGACCCTGAATAGATATTCCACAAAATACCATTCTTTTGAACCAAGCAGCTGAATGGAAAGGGGGAACCGAATATGACCTGATTCGGTTGGCTATTACAATCAACCAAACACAAAATTAGGACATTAGTAAGAGGTGACAAAATTTACTAGAACTAGGCTTGTCAATTTTGATCCAAACTCGATAAATTCGAGTAATTCATCTGAATCCAAATCTGATTTAACTCGATTTGATTAGAAAAGTTAACAACACGAACCCAATCCAACCCGAACCCGAAAAATGACCCGAACACGAAATGATCCGAATCTAAATTGACCCAAACTCGAAATGACCCGAACTCGAATTGACCCAAACAATTAACCTGAAATTAACCGAACTTAAATTAAGTATAATTTTATTTTAAAAATATTAATTTAATAAAAATATTAATTATAATATAAATTATTAATTTATGTTAATTTTATAACTTGTAATTACCATTTTGGAGTATGATAAAGTATGCAAGCAGTGACTGTACGAAAAATTAGAAAAATAAATAAATAAATAACTTGATGTCACTATATATAGTGTTAGGGTATTAGAAATTAAAATTTTAATCAATCGGTTATAAATTAATTTTAATATATTTATTTTAAATCAAACTGTTGGATTGAATAAGTAATAAGTTTGTTGTATTTTTTATAAGTAAGTTTGTTATATTATTATCATAATAACCTTCTTAAATTAATTATTCAAGACTTTAAGATAATTATTCGAAAACTAAAATAATTTTTTAAATATATAATAATATCTTAAATAGATTAATAAAATATATATAATTATGATAATCTTATAATAAGATTTAAAATAAATTATATATTTTAATTATCATAATATACTTATGATAATTTTATAACATTCTTTATCGTTATACATATTATTTAAAATAAATATATTATTTTTATTTTAAAAATATAATCTATATTCTTATGTAATTTAAAATAAAGTATATAAAATAGGTTGTTAACAATGATACGTCTATTTTATCATAACAATTTGTATGTTATATTATAATAATATCTTATCATATAATTTAAATGATATTATATAATTCTTTTTCGTTATACATGTTATTTTTAAGGTAAATGTATTGTTTTTATTTTAAATGTATAATCTCTCAAGTCTTATCATGTGTTTTTCTAAAAGTATATTAAATAGGTCATTGATATGTGTTTTGTATTATAATGGATTGGGAAAATGATTTCAGGTATACAATTATACTCGTTTAAGTAAAACGAATATTCTAATTTGAAAAATTACAGGATTATGCTCGAATCCAAAAAATAGGGCTATATAAATATTTATTTTTAAATTACGATGTCAACATTTATTTTTAAATATTATTTATTTTTTATATTTTAATAAAATTCTAATTAAATCTGACTCGATCAAATAATTTATTTAAATTTGATATAATCTGATTTTAAAATTAATAAATTGAACCGGAATTACCTGAATCCGAATAACCTGAGTGTCAAACCCGAATGACACGAACTCGAAATGACCGAAACCCGATTATCAAGCCCGAATGATCCAAACTCAAAATGACCCGAACCTGAAGTGATTTGAACCCGAAAATGACCCTTATATTATAAGTCCTGATTTAACCCAATCCGACCTAAAACCAACCCGACCTGAATGATTCAATTTGAGCAAACTAAAAAAAGTCAACAACCTCAAAGTTCAAACATTATGTTATATATAAATATAGAGAGAGAGAGAGAAGGGAGGGAGGGAGGGAGAGAGAGATCCAATTATACAAGTGTAAAACTAAATTAGTTTTACACATTTCTGTAACTTTTTATATGATTTATATTTTAACAAATCGACCGTTGGATTTAATAATATAATTGTACTCGTCGTGCACGTAAAGTTTCGAATCGATCCGATATTTCTATCATATCGATCGAGAATACTATTTTTTTTCAATATATATTTAACGGTTGAAAGTTTTTTACATGAAGACGTTTTTAATTTACTCGAAACTCAATGTGCATGATCTACATGAATAGAACATGAAATCCAACGGTCAGTTTGTTAAAATATAAATCATATAAAAAATTACGAAAGTGTGTAAAACTAATTTAATTTTACATTAGTGTAAGTAGATCTCTCTTTATATATATATATATATATAAAAGTATGGACGTGAAATTTTTTTTAACTGATAAAACTGAACATATTTTTGTATTGAAGTTCTAAATTATCATTTTTTTTCATTAATTTTTAATAATAATAAAATCAAGAGATATATTAGACCATATTTTGTCGGGTATAGGCAGAGGTTATAGAAGATCATGATAAATAAAAGAATCATATTCGCATTTCTGGCATACAACACATTCCCTGATAAATATTTTGATCCTTTTTTAGGCCTTCCAGTATACTATGCTAGACATTCTCTTCATGGTTGCATCAATACCAGAATGACTTCATCAGCTGAATCATGAAAATACCTTAGTAAGTGCTGCCTCGGATTAGGATCAAACCCCACCATGAGCTTACCCTTTTCTCCTTAATTGCCCTGTCTGCCAAATATATTTGTTATCCAGTGTCTGCCTTTTCGAACTTTATGGATTAAGTGTACCATAGTATTATCATGGATCCAATACTATTTAATTCTTTGGAGTAAATCACTTCTTAATACATAAATAGCATTAAGCTTAGGCATAGGTATCCTGAAGAATGCATTTGCTTCCACATTAGTAGAGTCCTTCCTGGAAATTAATTCATAGTCATACCCTATCATCTTAATAACCCAAAGCTACTAAGCTGGAGTGTTTTTTTTTTGGTTCAACAGATGGTCGGTTTTGATGTGAAAATGTATGCCCAATAAATAAGAGTTCCACATCTTGACAGCTGTCAGTATGGCTAATATTTTTTTTCTCATAAACTGACAAGGCCTAACGTTTCGAGAAAGAGCTTTGCTAAAAAATGTAATTGGCCTTCCCCTTTGACTAAGAACAGGTCTAATACCCTCACTTGAAGCATCAGATTCAACCATAGACTTTCCCAAGCTGTTTGAGCTTCATCAATCCACCCAAATTAGACCTGTCAATTGGGCAGGTCGGGTTTGGATCGAGAAAAATTCGGGTCGATTTCGGGTTCGAGTCATTTCGATTTCTGGTGATTTCGGGTTTGACACTCAAGTTATTCGGGTTCGGATCGGGTTCGGGTCATTCGGGTTTGTCACTCAAATTATTTGGGTTCGATCGTTCGGGTCATTTAGGTTCAATTTATTAATTTTGAAATAAAATTAGATTATATTTAAATAAATTATTTTATCGAGTCATAGTTTATTAAAATTTTGTCAAAATATAGAAAATAAATAATAAATAATATCAAAATTAATATAGATATAGATATTATAATTTTAAATAAATATTTATCTAACTCGATGATTCGAATATTATCAGGTAATTTTTTGAATTCAAGACCTAAGTATCTATTTTACAGTTTTACTTAAACGGGTATTATTGTATACTTGAAGGCGGAAACCATTACCTTAAATTCTTAATCAATTTACATATTTAAATTTGATATTTGTAAATATATTATTAATATTATAATGTAATATAGAAATCATTATAACAACGAACACATCAATGATTTATTATATACTCTTAAAAAATCACATGATAAATTTTAAAAAGTTATATATTTAAATATTTATCCTAAAATAACATGTATAACAATAATCTTAGTTTCAATATCTCTACTCGTGTCAACACATATCCATTAACACGTTTAAAACACGATAATTTAATGTATCTTAAACATGTAGACACGTTTAAATAACACGTTTAACACATTTAGATATAAAACACATTTAGTTTTTAATAAAGCATATATAAACTATCAATATTATTTTAAACTTTTAATTATGATACTTATTTAATATATAACGAAATAAAAAATATTTTAAGCATTTAATTTAATATAGCTCTACTCGTTTTAGTTAATAGTATAATATGATTGTTAAAACAAAGGATAAGTAGAGCAAACTTAATTTCCTCTCATATAATATCCGATTTCAATATATTTATAATAGAAAATTTAATTTAATTAGTATAAATATCATGACCTTTAGATATATATATATATATATAAAATCAAAGAAGCAAAACTTAATTAATATGAGATATTAAAACTAATTAGTACTTAGTACTTACTAGTAAGTAGTTACTACTTAATAGTATAATTTTTTATATATTTTTAAAATAACTTTTAGACATATCACACTGAAACATAAATCTAATAAACAAATAATTAAAATTTAAGATTTTTCATATACCCAATATATTTTTAATCTATAATTTTCTTTTTTATTTAAAAACATAAAAACTATACTTCTCTCTTTAATTTTAAAACATTAAAATTTTTATCCTATAATATATTATTTTATGCTTTGATGACTAGAATTTGAAATGTATCTATTAAAAGGTTTGATGGAGTTTAATTTTCATTTTTTTTCATTGAATATATTTTAAATTTGCTTTATTTCTACATCTGTTAAAGATGTAATTATGTTGATCAATTGGTAATATGATTAATTACTTTTTGCATTAGGAATTAAATGGCATATCGTTTTACCTTTTGTAGTGTATTTGAAAAATAGATGTTTTATATAGTAATTGCATACCTTATCATACTCCAAAATGATAATTACAAGTTATAAAATTAAAACAAATTGATAATTTATGTTATAGCCATAGGTATTATTTTTATTAAATTAATATTTTCAAAATAAAATTATACTTAATTTAAGTTCGGGTCTCGGGTTCGTATCATTTCGGTTTCGGGTCATTTCAAGTTTGGGTCATTTTGAATTCAAGTCATTTCGAGTTCGGGTTGGTCGATTTCGGGTTCTTGACTTTTTTTATCAAATCGTATTGGGTCGGGTTTCGATTCGGGCAGGTTGGGCTAGTTTTTCGCGTTCGGGTCAGAATTGACAGGTCTAACCCAAATGCATTTTTCTTCAAGAGAGCATTAAGAGGTTGAGCTATTGAACCATACCCCTTAATGAACCTTCTATAATAGCCCATTAATCCCAAAAATCCCTTTAACTTCTTAACAGACTTAGATACCGGCCATTGCATAATGCAAGCAACCTTTTTGGCATCCATAGTTACCCCCAGGTTATTAATTACATGGCCTAAGTACTCAACTTGAGAAGTAGCAAATTCACATTTGGAATACTTAGCAAAAAGTTGGTTCTTCAACAGAATCTCAAACATCACTTGAAGATGTTGTAAGTGTGCAGACCAGCTAGCAGAATATATAAAAAATACAAGAACAAACTTCCTGAGATAAGATTCAAAGATACTATTCATAAGACTTTAAAATGTTGAAGAAGCATTAGTTAAACCAAATGGCATTACCAGAAATTCTAGTATCTATGATGAGTCATAAATGCAGTGTTATGAATATTAGTAGCACGGATTCTTATCTGGTGGTAACCAGATCTTAGATCTAGCCTTGAAAAATTACATGCTCCAGCCAGTTCATCTAGCAACTCTTCCACTTAAGGAATTGGAAATTTGTTATTAATTATAAGTTTATTAAGCTCTCTGTAATCCATATATAATCTCCATGATACATCCTTCTTCTGAACTAGTATTACTGGGGAAGCAAATGAACTAGTACTATCTCTTATGATTCTTGCTTCTTTCACCTCTGCCACCATCTTTTCTATTTCATTAATTTGTATGGTAGGATACCTATATAGTCTAATTTTGATAGCTTTGGATTCATCCACTAAGGAAATTCTATGGTCATGAGTTCTGGGTGGGGGCAAACCCTTAGGTACCTCAAATAACAATGAAAACTGAAGTAACAATCCTTTGAATTCAACAGGCAACTTACTATCAATAACATTTTTTCCTTGTACTGACATGAGTTGCATGGGATCCATTTCAGACATCAACAATGTACAAGTACCAATTGGTGGTATACAATTTAATTGCTTTTTTCTTGGAAACTAATTGCACAGCGCTAGATGCAACTCCTTGAAGAGTGAAGAAGTTGTTTCCTATTGTAAACTACATGCTCAAGTCAGTGAAATCCTAGACGATTGGTCTCGACATTTTTACCATTGCACACCTAGCACCACATATAGCCCTGTAAGGATAATGCTAAGAAATCAGTGCAATGCTTCAAGCCTTGTACCTTCTATTGTAGTCTCTGGCAAATTTCTTATGCCAACTTTTTTTCTCCATTTGTTACTAACAAACTGACTCCACTAACTAATTCAGTGTTGAACCCCATTTTTTTAATCACAATCTGATAAATGAAGTTATATGTGCTACTTGAATCTACCAGGATAACAACCTTGTGATTTTTTATCCTACCTTGAACTCTCATAGTTTTGAGAATCTCTAGTGCCCAGCAAAGCATGCAATTACATGGCTGGTTTATAAATTGTATTAGGATTTTCTGTTCCCAACTCATCTATGTTCTCCACACAGTCAAAGAATTCTTTTGGTTTTATTAGCTTTTCCTCAAACTCATCCACCATCATTTAATAAAATTGAGACCTCTTGCATTTATGGCCAACAGTGTACTTTACTCCACACCACATGCACAGACCCGCCTTCCTTCTTTCGTCCATTTCTTCCTTGGTAGGTACTTTAGTTGTTCTCATGCCATTAGCTCTCATTATGGTATTTTGGCCTTCGTAAGTAGGAGGAGTTATCTAAGGTTTAAGTTGTTGTTGGTAGGGTATGAAGATAGTTTTTTGGGTTGGTAACAATGCAGGATGGTTGATTTTGGAGAGGTTGTTTAATGTTTTACAGTGGTGTGGTAGTTTTTAGGTTGCTATATGTATGAAAGGGTTTTCTGGGTAAGTTGAACATAATGGATTCCATTTGTTTGGCAAGGTTGTAGGCATGAGTTAAAGGTTTGGAAATTTCTGATTTCAAGTTATTGACAAATATGCTAAGGCCATAGTCCTTAGAGAGTTGCAATAAATTCAATAAATTTCAAATTCTTCATAATACTCCTATTCATATTCAACTTATTTCAAACTGACTAACTCAAACATAAGGTATGCAAATTCATACTTAGAAAATCTAGACCTCATTTTAGATACATAATGTACCTAAATTACCTCAATAATCTTCCCTTGATTTTTCATGAAGCGTTGGTGCCACTACAAAGCTCTGGTATCTAGACGCATCATCACAGTGTGAACCTTGTCCTACTTGTTTGATCTGCTTCAAAGAGTTGCTCCATTTTGAGCAACCAGCTTCTAAAATCTCCTCCATCAAAATGTGGACACCCGTCTTTGAATACTTAGTTTGATCATGGGCATTTCAAACAAGTCAAAATGAGTTTTTGGATTAGGAGTTACTATATTGTTTTCTTTGAAGATATCTAAAACTGATATTTACATAGCATTAGAAGAACTTCTGGCCAAGGAATTATCACTTTCAACTCCTTGAGATGAACCACCTATTCTCAACATCATCTATTCGAACCTCTTTTTACTTCCACCACCCGTGTTTTCCAAGCCAATACGCATTTCAAACCTTAACTCTTTCTTCAATTGGTCTGTGGTGCTACCAATTTAGTTTCTATCCTTTCCAACTCTTTTTACATTTGTCCAACATCCTTCTACATCTTAGTAGTAGCATTGTCTGGCATGGCCAGAATCGAAAGCTCTGATACCAGTGATGTCCACAATCCAACATAAATACTCAAGCAAATTGAATAACAACTACAGAAATGAAGAAATCAACTATAGATGGAAATGAGAAGAGAATAGAGAAAGAGAGAATGTTAAGGATATAGAATATTGATTTTGGTATTTCAAAACATGCCTTCACAATGATGACAGTATAGTTTTTATCATAACAAAATGGCTTAGTCAACAGCCTCTGGTAATTTTTTGCTTCTAACTAACTAACTTTTAGATCACTAGCTAACTAGTCGTTATGGCTTAAATTAAAATTAAAACTCCAACAATGGGCTCTGCTGGCCCAATTCCTCAATCCTTCCCTCTTGCATCATCTCACTTGCATCTTAAAAAACCAATAGAAAATAAAAGCAAAAAAGCACCAGTGTTTGGAAGCGACTTGTAATTCCGTCAAATTCAGGAATCAAGTACTTTGGTTTATGGGCCTGTTTGGTCCAGTGTAATCCAATAACACTAGCAAAAGCTCATTTTTATGTAGCGGTATTTAACATAATGAAGTAGGTAGATAATTTTGGGTGGTATATCGACCTTTAAATGGTGATGCAAAACAATATTTAAAGCATGTAATCTATGAAAATAAATAAATAACATAATAAATATCCATAAAATAAAATTACAAGTAAAATCAAAATATGCTTCCTAGACTATATGACATTAAATTATTAGAATTCTTCAATGAAATACTTAATAAATGTACCTAAATCTAATCATTCTTCTATATAGCATATTGGAAAAACATAATTATTTACAACAACAAATCATCCATACTATTAAAATAAAGAAAATTGTCCTAACATAATATTCTATATAACACATGATGCAATCCTAAAATTAAATCTATATGACATATTATAATCTTAAATCTAAGCCTGTCAGCATGCATAGCTATGTCTACGTAATGGATGATCATGGGTAGATTATGTCACATACTTGACAGGCAAGAGAGATTGGATCTTATCAAAGTGAATATGTTTTAGATTAAAAAAAGATAGCTTAAGCTCCTGAGCTTGTAGGTTGGATTGATGCAGGTAGAGATTGTGCTTTTTTCCAGGTTATGGATCTTCAAAAAAATTGGTAGAGTCTGGACTGTGTTTGGACAGTGTTTGGGCTTTGATTAAATGGAATTTGGCTTCTGACTAGACGAAGTAATTGTACAAGGATTGAAAATAAATAGAAAATTGGTGGAAAAAGATTTAAAATTTGGATGTATGAGTGGAAGGTTGGTTATGTGGAACTAAGTATTAGGTTATGTAGGGAGGTTATAAATACCTTGTGTAACAGCCTACTATCATTGTCTTTTGATCAATTAAGTCTAATTTTATTCAGTGAGAGTTTTCTCTTTTAGTTCTTGAAAGAACTTAGAACTTATCAAACAATTCTTCTTTGTGGCGTTCAATACCTTCAAACTTAGGTTTTTGGAACAAGCGTTCTTAGGGTCTAGCTTAGCTTATCTATAGGTTCTTTGAAACAGGATTTCACTCGATTTAAGTTTGCATTGCCTGAATCTTGGCTTTTCTGGGTTAGGTATCCAAAATTGTTAGTTGATTCAAAGCGTTCAATCCCACGGGTTCACATAAGAATGCTATTTGGTAAATTACTTAGTTTCTATAGCAATATTCTCATGTGATGGTTGTATAAATGATCATTTCACTCGAGATTACTAATGATCTTATATGAGGAATGTTATACTTTGATTTTACCTTACTTATGGTCCTAGCCATGGAATCTAATGGATCACACGCAATAGAACGTGACCTTTGAAAAATTAAATTGGGTTGAAATTAAGTTGGACTTAATTGAATTAAATAAGAGATTTAATTAAGGACTAAATTGATAAGTTCTTAGGGTTAGTTGTATATCACATAGTCCTATTTAGATTAGGTCTATCATTGGCCACATCACAAGCCCTATTTGAAATAGGACTTGACCGAACCCTTTCCCTATTTAAAGAGCTCTATGCCGCCCCTTTTCATATAACAATTACGCTATTAGTCATCTCTTATCGATCGTGTTGAGAATTCTTGAGAGAAAATAAAATTAAAGAGAGCAATCGAAGATCTTACTAGTAAATGATTTCCACTAGATCACTACCCAACCTTGTAAAGGCTTTTTTCTCTTTGTTCATGTGGATTACTGTCAGAGGCTGAACATTTGGATAGTTATTGGTTTGCTACAACCAAACTTGAAGTTCTAGGATAATTAATCTTGTCGCCATCACCAAAGCAAAGTAAGAGTAAATTCTACTCTAACGTACCGCTAATCTTGAGTCTCCTTCTTGTCCCTTTCTTTTCTTTCATTGGTTTGCTTCTTCCTTCCACTGCGTGATGCAAATTTTTTTTTTTATATTTTATTTCTGTTTTGGCAAAAATGCTCCCTCAGTTGTTTGTTTTTGCCAATAGATCTTCTTTGTTTTAAGTGCTTGTTGAGCATTAACAGGCTTTGTCGAAGACATACTTTGAGATCCCTTGAGTCCTCAAGTGATGAGATTTTTTACTCAAAATTTTCAAGCAAGCTAACCAACACTTTATCAACAATCCTTTTATCAATGAGATCCTCTCCAAGCAGCCTGATTTGGTCCACAGTTTCATCATCATCTTACATCATTAGAACTTCAAATTCTCTTCTAAGGTTGATGACTTGCATCCTTCTGGTCTTGCCACTGCCTTGGAACTCCTCTTTGAGCTTGTCCAAAACTTCCTTTGTTGTTTCACAAGCCATGATCCTTGTGAAAATTGTGTCAGACATAGCTTTGAATTTCTTTGCACACTCCTCACTATACTGCTTTATTTGAGCTATAGTGTGATTTGCTCTCAATGGAGGTGGATCTCTACCTGACTCTACAACCTCCCACAAATCATGTGCTTTGAGGTAAGATTTTATTTCACAACCCAAATTGGATAATTAATTCTCCACTGTATAAACAAGAGGTGCTAATGGTGAAAAACTGCTCTTAGACATGAATGAGCTCACTGGTTTCTTGGATTTTCAGATGATTTAGTAGTGAAGGGAACCTTGCCTGTTTTCTCTCTCTCACAGCCCCTCAAAAATCATAGAAGCTCTGATGCCAATTGAAGGCTTTGCTAACTAAGAAGAATGAAGAAAGAAAGTTTTCTGTTTTTGCTGCAAAACCACACTGCACGACAGACTCTTACATTCAAATATAAATACAGTGCAAGATTTTCAACTGCTTTTAACAACTACAACATATATATTTGTCTGCCTAACAGTCAGGATCACCACAAAGTTAGAATTCAAAAACTTGCACAAATTCTACTAAAGGTTGACACAACTGCTAGAAGATATTACAAAATCCATTTTGCAAAATGACGGTAAAAATGTCAATTCTGCTGCTTACATGGCCGGTAATCCTGTTTTCATGAGCCTACAAAACATATTTAGTTGGATTGTCGTTTTGTCCTGTTGAAATCAAATTTGTTGTTTGTTACCACCCAAACCTTTGTTTTAGTGATTGGTGCATACTTCCCTACTCGAAAAGAATAGGGTCCGATTCTCCGTACCCCAAATTATCAAAAAAATAAATAAATAAATTTGTCTCTTCAATTAATCAGTTGGTGGACATATTCACCATCACTAAGCCCCTTGTCAGGAATGCTTTTGGTTTGTTACTTGGTAAGCTGAGCATTCATAATTTTCATGCACCAACTTGAGCAGAGTAATGAACCCATATTTGACTTTGACTTGGAGATCAATTTCTCCATATATGTAGGCAGCCAATGATGAAACCATGTTTCACAATTTTCACCATCAGGTTTTGTAATAGCCATTCATTAGATGTGACATTTATTTTAAATAATAATAAATAAATAAAAAAAAAGTTATTGTAATTGCCATCAGAGAGGCCTTTCAGCAAAATTTCACAAGAAACCAACCAAAGTGCCAGAAATTAATTCATAAAAGTTAATTGAATAAATAGAATAATAAATAAGGCAAGGTTCCTTCCACTCCATATGAACAAGAAACAATATTAAAGAAATTATTTTGGTGGAGGAAAATAGTTATTGATCAAGAGGCATCCACTCTACTTGTAGATAAATTTCTCCACATTCAACATTTTGGAGCTTGAGTGACACATCTTGTTTCACCTTCCCATCAATAATGTTGACGATGCTGTCCTCTAAAAGGGCGTTATCCTGGGACTTCAGCCATTTCCCAATCTGCATATTTCCAAACCTTTCAGGGTCCCCATATGCCATTGCGGATGTTATCAACGGCTGGATATCGATCTCTGCTTCTCCCATTATGTCATCCGCCGAGAACGTGTCATGATCATATACTTGCTACAATGTGCAAGTTTTAACAGATTAGAGAAACCCCAATCATAATTATGCTTAAGATGGCAGCATATCTCATATGAATGAATAATAATGCAAGCATCAGCCCAGTTCAAACACACATCTTCTCATTGTGCTTAACAAAAATTGGTTAATTAACAATCAAAGTAGACAAATTAGAAAATTGGCCCTCTAATCTACAAGTTTTGTTTTTATGTGAAACTCCTAGTTAAGTGAGATAAATTGCAGTTACTCTTAATAGCTAGTGATGATTACCTATGTTACTCGGACTCGGATGTGAGTATTGGATATGGATATGTTCACTTTTTTCTAAGTTTCTGGAGGGTTAGATCTCCATACTCATGTGTCGGATATGCATCGGACACAGGTGTCGAACATAGGTACTTCAAGAAAATAAAGAGTCGGAGCAACATAGATTTTTAATTACAGCTACAAGAGAGATTTAACTAGAGAATTTGCCTAATAAACAAGGTAGCTAATCAGTAAGGCTAGCTTTCAGATAATATCTTTATTTATCTTTCTCCTTTGATGACTTAAAGGGAAAACATAAAATAATACCCTCGGTCAGTTATACTGTTGGACACTCCTGTAACTGCCTTTTTACCTGAATATCTTTGAACTATAAACTGAACTCAATCAAGGTGGTTTCAAATCCAGGCTTCAGACTTATCAAGCTTCTAATAAATCAATCATATGACAAACAATCTGCCATTTCTAATTCCATCCTTTCTCACCAGATACAGTGACAAAAGGAGGTCTGCTCCATGATCCCAGTATACGTTTCCCTTTATTTCCTCTTCAATACACATCATTTTTATCTGTCTAACCATAATATGGAGGTTGAAACCATGAACAACCAGTCAATGGTTCATCCAGCACGGCTAATGATAATTAGGATATCAATCCAACAGGAAGAGTGGCTAGAAAATAAAAATTTACTTAAAGTACACATTAAGCTTTTAGAGATGAAAAGTGCTGGGCAGTAATCATGAAAATGTGCAATTCATCGCAGTTCCCAGGTAAAACTATAAACTGTTCCAGATGCAAAATAACCGGCAAAACATCCGGAAGTTTGGTAATATTTTAGAATTTAAAGTAAGACGGAATATTTTCCATTTCTAATACTAGAGTTGGCACAATGAATCTGACTAGTTGAAAACCAGACTGACTCAGCCCAAATTGACTCAAAATTTAATAACTTGAAAAAGCAACCCAAATCTGAATTGATGCAGACGAATGGGCAGATACCTCGAATGACCTGAAACTTAAATAACCTGACCTCACCACTGTCCCACCTGATTAACCCAGGGAAAACCTGTTCTCATTCAGGTCAAATTGATTTAAAACTTCAAGAACCAGAACCTAAGCAAAATGAACCAGAACAACCCAAAACCTGAAATGATCCAAACCCAGCCAACACAAAACGAAATGAACCCGAACCTAAACAATCCTTAAAACAGAGCCAAATACATGAAATTCATGACTTGATCCAAATCCAACCCAATCAGCCACATCGCCATTACAGAACTTCATAAATAGGTAGAACCACAAACCTGAAATGATCCAAACCCAGCCAACACAAAACCCAATGAACCTGAACCTAAACAATCCTTAAAACAGAAGCAAATACATGAATTCATATGACTTGATCCAAATCCAACCCAATCAGCCACATCGCCATTGCAGAACTTCATAAATACATAGAACCACAATTCTAAAATATTGCATGCACACAGAGGGTAATAGTTCTTTAAAAAGTAGTAAAGTTTTTGCAACTACAAACTTTCTTCTTTTTCTTTTTTGAGGAAACAACTACAAAGTTTCTTAATAACATAGATTGGGAAGAAAACTACACTTACCAACTTCACAGGCCCAAAATTGTGAGGAACGGACAGCATGAGCTCCTCATTCCAAACTGGATTCAAGTTGCTCTTTACTATAGTCGTCTGAATAGTCTAATAAGATACAAAAAAAAAAAAAAAAAAAAAAAAAACCCAATGTTGTAATTAGTAAAAGAAATAGCACCACTCAAAGCAACTAAACCTTATTCTCATTTTGATAGGAAAACAAAAACATAAGAAAACATGTCAAGCATATCCAGAAGGTACATGTTTGTAGCACAAATTAAAAGGAAAAACATATAAAGTATAACAAAAGCTTTAATAGAGGTCTGAAGTCTGAATCACCATCCAACCGAGTGAATGGTACTAACAGCTTGATCCACTTGCAGAACTGATACTGATGTAATCTACAAGCATAAATGCCCACAAATCCATGTATGCACATACACACAGAGAGAAACAGAAACAGAAAAAAGGTCTACAACATAAGATTGTCAAAAGTTAACAACACAATGTATAGCCTTGACATAATAAAAGCCAAAGACATGAAGCAACTAACCTGCTGCCCAAGAGTCAAGACAACATACGGATCACTTGTCATCATATCCCGGATGGCTAAATTTGTGCCTTTTACCACTTTGACCTTCAGTAACCCAATAAATTCTACCATGCCTTCCTGTTACCACTTTCACGTCAAATGGATTGAAGTTATTATTGACTTGACTTTTGTCAGAAAGAATACAGTCACAACTTGCAACCCTTAACATGGGCCTTTTCTAGGTTTAGTGGTAGACTTACTTTTCCAAAATAGAAAACACGAACCAACTAACATCATGTAAACAAGCAGCACATAAAAATATACACCCTCAATCATTATGGATCTAGACAAATAAACTGAATGCAAAATGAACCTATAGAGTATAGACAGAATGCAACAGAAGCATCCCATCTACATGTTCAGCTCAACCTATTCGACAAGTGACCATATTATCTCTTAACATCATTAGCAGCATGATCTCCCGTATGGTTCCTGAGACAATGAAGCAGTTTGGAAGAAACAAAGAGCAAATGAATTTACCGGTTCCTCTGATGGCTTTAACCGGAAACTATCCAAAATCTTAGTAGAAAAGCTAGATCGAATAGAAGCAGAAGAACTCTTCCCTGATGTGATCCGCAAGCTAGGTTTCAAAAATTCTTGAAGTTCATACTTGGACCTACAGGAAGATATGAAATAAGTAATTACTGACATCTAAACTATGGTGATCTGTCAAATCTGCTATATGCTTCCAGAACAAACACAGAGAGAGCAATTAGTAGGTTGAATGGTAGGTCATGCTAGGTTACTGCAATTTAAGCACTGATTTTCTATCTAAATCCAGTAAAGAAGTGCCAAAAAAAGGAATGTTATGAACAGGGAAAATAATTTAGAACATATACAGTATTCAAGAGAAGTGACAAAGAAATGTTCAACTTGAGAGATTCTATATTTGTCTGAACTCTAACCTGATGAATCTCCTCCGCTCATCATGACTACCATTTGGGCCAGGCTTTGAATAACCTTCAGGTATATAGGCCTCATAGATTGCATTAGCAGAGGAATTTCCTCCAACTTCAATCATGGCATCAATTTCACCATCAGACCATTCATCCAATGCCACAGATAAAACCTGAAATTATCATAAAGTAAAAAAAGGGACAAGAATAAAAGAAACTCTAAGCGAACAACAAGACAAGAAAATAAAATTTCAAAGTATCATAAGCTATTATGTAAGTGGAATTGAAAGCATGATATAGGCATCAATTTGGTCAAAATAATGATAATATAACTATAAAAGAAAAAAGAAAAACATAATACCCTAAAATTAAGCCTTTTAAAAGGGCAAATCCATCACAACAATCCACAGTTAAAAGGCTCTACACCGATAACATAAACATGTGAAAGACTTCAGTTAAACATATGAAAGATTCAACTGGTATTATGATCATAACAACCAACCAATAATGTTACAGTTGACAGATAAATGCTTTTGTAACATGTATCAGTTCTGCATGACAATTTGATTGCATCCTGTGAACTTTTAAGGAAACACAATAAAAAGAAACAAGATTTATTTAACAGCCGAAACAAAATTGATCCTCAAGATAATTATTTTTCATCTTGATCCATGAATGTTCTTCTCAGCTTCAACCAGGTTAAGCCAGGGAAGCTTTTAAGAAGTACATGTGAATTAACACAGACATTCATTCTAGACCAATCAGTGGTTATCTTAAATAGGCTAGCAGTTAGACACATTAGTTCACATCAGTGTTGTCAAGGGCGCAAGGCGCACTCTAGGCGCTAAAACCCTTATATTGCCTCAGGCGCAAGGCGTAAAAAAAGCGCTCGCCTGAGTGAAGTAAAGTGCAATATGTGTATGTGTTTATATATATATATATATATATATATATATATATATATATATATATAAGCTTAAGATATATAATTATGATAATAAACTCTAAAGAGTGGTCCAGTTTATTTACAAAACATGCAATTTTTTGTTGTTGCCCTGCATGATTTCTTAGGTCCCATGTCTGTTGTTAAAATACTCAAATATTGAGAAGTAGAGAGTTTGATACTATCCTCTTTCTTACTAGTAAAGGTACATCTAATGAAAAAAGTTAAAATAAAAGAAATTAAAGAGAACTTCAATCGGACGAGCTTTTTTTACACCTATCGCCTTAAAAAAAAAGCGCGCCTAGGCACACCAGGCGTGCACCTGATCAAATGCGCCTTGCCCGAAAAGATTTGAGGCGTTTTTGTTATCTAACGCTAAGGCGTAGGCACGCCTAGGCGTACGCCTTGACAACACTGGTTCACATATTAGTTGATTAAATTTGTTTTTTCTTCTCATTTATACCATGAAACATTTTATTTATCAATTGTGTAAAATTCACAGCTATGCTGCTGGTTCTATTATCAAACTAAACACCTATTACCCAATACTTTGATCTTCTAATTGTACTGATTTATCTAATTATATTAAAATCCCATGCTAAAAATCAGATAACAGATTGCCTATGATAAATTAATATAACCATGTATGCTGAAACAGCCAACAGAAAATCCTTCATACGTTTCTCCAATGACGGGTCAAGATTCCATGAAGAAAAATATTATATTAGATGCAGCCTAGAGTACTCACCTTGGAGACGTGTGTACCAAGGCTTCTGTGCACACCGCAACATTTCAAGCATATGAAGACGCCAATATTTGCTGATCTGAAAATACAATTGTCAAGTCATTTTCTTAATCCCTTCTTATGCTACAAACAAACATAAATACACAGCTTGATATTACAGTGCTTTATGTGGTTAGGTTCTAAGCTTTGCATTAAATTCATACTTCAAAGGTGTCAAAGAGACATGTATTCATCACTCTATCTCCTGTTCATCGGAATAGAAATGAATAGGCAAATCTAAATATGCTGTAATGGTAATACTTACGCCCACTTTGGATCCGGAGCACTGCAATCAGCACAAATGCGATTATCAGATTGATTCAATAAGCTCTTCAATCTTCCATTAGCTGCAGAGGAAAGACACATTTTCCACAAAATTCAGTAAAATAATCTATTAAAAATCAACATATATTAAGGAAAAGGGCAGAAATATTGTCCTGAAAAAGAAATGCAATTATGCCTATTAAGGTTCAATTCATCAAATTGGAGAATCTCTAGCCTCTTATACTGAATGCAAAACCAAAATGTGAACCGTTAGGCTTTTTAGTGTTTGATCACAATGCAATCAAAACCAGATTATAAGTGTTTGTATTTTGAGGAAAATCCAATGTCTTCAAGAATGGTCGAAATGAAAAGGAGAAAAGAAAAGAAATGAGTGGCATTAAGGATATGAATTTATCCCTTCATTCTCAAGTGCCATGTTAAATCTTAGGCCTTTATATACACAACTTTTACACTTCGTAGTGAAGAAAACAAGTTGACAACTGAATTTTACAAAGACAAATCCAAAAGATTAGCTCTCTTTAAGACAAGCATTACATTCTTTTCACCTTACTTTCTTCAAATTGAGATGTACAGGCCAACCACAAAATAATGCTAAGACTAATGCAATTACTTTGAGAAAAGCTTGAGCGCGTGTGCAAATGTCCCATGTATGATGCATACCTACTAATTAGAAATTTCGCATGTGAAAATTGCAAACTTGTCATTTGGCAAATTAATAAAATTTAGTCAAAAAATTCCCTACCTATGTGCTCATAAGTTTGCATGGAGAACATGGTTATCTATCTGTAATTCATTTTGAAATCATTCTATTGAACTGACTAAATATGAGCACCATTGATTGATGTATAATATTAGCATACCTGAGGTAGGCTTCTTAACTCCACTCATTGCTCTGCTACCAACCCACAATCATCCAACAAACAAGCTTGAAAAACTGACAAAAACACAAACAAAAACCAATCTAAGTGTCAAGACTTTTCTCTCTTCTTCTTTTTACTGCATTCTAAAGAGAATTGGAAATACCAGAATAATATAATTATAACAATAAAATCAATTACAGTTAAACAAGGTGGTCCAATCAACTAAAGATAAAAGAAGAAACATAGAAATGAAATTAAGGTGATACTTCAAATGAAATACTTATAACAATATCCTCAGACAGCAAAAAATCAAATTAAAAATAAAATAGAACAGATTAAAAATAAAGATTTAAAAATTTGTAATTTATTTTCATTTCCTTCATTTTTCCATCAACATACAGAACAGAAACAGAGAAAACCCAATCATTAATATTCAAGAAATCAGCTAAAAGTTGTAAACTGTTGAAAGTGCAATAAATACCAAAATTTAAAGTTTGTTGATCATTAACAGAAAGGATAATATGAAGAAATAAATAACCAAAGCCAAGCAACAATAGAAATTTCAAAAAAAAAAAAGGAAAAAAAAAAAGTCAAATTAAATTCGAAAATGAAATGAAAGATCTGAAAGAGGTGTTTGGAAATTTACCACTGAATTGAAATTGAAAATCCAAAGATACCCAGAGACAGATTTGGGTAAGAGAGAGAAAAAGAGAATGAGAATGAAAAGTTGTACTTTTCAAAGCCAAAAGGTGATGACAACTATGGAAGGAATCAAGCATTATTTGTTTATTTTTATATTCTATAAGTATGTTTTTTTTTATTTAATAAATTGTTTTTTTTTTTTTTTTTTAAAAGAAATAGATCGAGAAGAATGGAAGAATCTTCCTATTATTACCATTTTTTTAATAAATATTAATAAAAATATTCATAAATTTATGCTAAGTGCCACCACATTTATTTTTAATTTTACGTTAATTTATTTTAAATTTATTCATAAATCGGATTACAATTTAATTTAATTTTTTTACTTATATTTAGGTCAGATCGATGTAAAAATTTATATCATTATTTAAAATAATATTAAAAAAAATTATAAATATTTATAATTAAATTTTAATTTTTTTTTATAAATAATAATTCAAATCGAATTGAATTGTTCTAAATTAAAAAAATTTATTCAAATTAAATCTAATATAAACCTGCTCGAGTTAAACGAAAATAAAAAAATGACATGATATGATATGTCAACTTTGATGTCCCATCATCAAATTTTGTTTTTGAATATTATTACTAATCCATGTTATTATCTGAATGATTTGAATATTAAATAAAAGAGAAAAAACAAATTATTTGTTATAAAATAAAAATTATATGTTAATTTTTTTTAATTATTATTAAATAAAATATTTTAAAGAAGTTTTTTTGTTAAATTTTATTTTTGAACCATCTAAATTTAAAATTGAGTGACAAAATTTAATAAAAAATCAAAATTTAATCACAAAATTCAATCAAATAAAATTTTTAACAAATTTAATATTAAATTCATAATATAATAATAAATTTACGCTTAATTCTTTTATTAAATAAAAATATACTTACGGACTGATAATTTCATTAAACAAATTAGTAACATAAAAAAATAGCTACATAGAACGGTTTTTTTATCTTAATATAGCTGCTTTTTTTTTATTTATCGAAATACCGTTGTTTTCAAATTATTTTTTAAAATCTATTTTTTTTAACCAGTTGAAAAATCGTCATGGCTCATGACCATTTCCTAACGGTAAATTTTATTATTTTTTTAAAACTAAGTTGGGAAATCGCCATAGGCCATGGCGATTTCCCAGCTTAAGTTTTAAATTTTTTTTGATTTTTTACATTGAGAAATCACCACCCACTGTGGCGATTTCCCAAGGTTCTTTATTTATTTATTTTTAATTTATAAAGAAACAAAATATATTTCGTTTCTTCTTCTCTCTTTTTTATTCTTTTTCTTTTAATTTTTTTTATTCTTTTAATATATTTTTTTTATTTTTTTATTCTTTTAAAATTTGGACAGAAGTCATGTATGGTACTAACACCATATTTGCTTGTTCAAACCCGGCCCTGCTCGAAATTATATAAATACGATCCAGATTTACCGGGCCGAGATTAGGACCATGGGATAAAAATTATATAAATTATTAATTATTAATTTTTTATTTTTTTCAAATTATAAATTATATATATTTTTTAATTTTATTTCTTTTGCATAATTTATAATTGTAAAATTTAAATAATAACAAATTTGAAAATTATATAAGTACGATCCGGGTTTACCAGGCCGACTTACCACCATATAGACCTGTCCAAGAGCCAGGCTACCTGCCCAAGTCCGAAGACCCGTCCCATATTTGGGAGGGCTTGGACAAAAATATTAGGCCTGAAAAATGGGCTTGGGCAAAACAATTAGATCCGTTTAAAATATGGGCCGGGCCTTGGCTACAACATTCAAGGCCCGCACCCGACCCGGTCCTTTTTTAATTAAATAATATATTATTTATATTTTTATATATTATGTAATTTATGTCATATAAAAATTAAATATCTAATATTATAGTGTAAACATTAAAAAATATGTTAAGTTGTCCATGTTTAACAACTTAATAAAAGAAAAAAAATATAAAATTATTAAAGATTAAATAATAAAAATATATATTTAAAAAAATAGAAAAAAATAATATGGGTGGGGCTAAACGGGTTTGGACAAAATTTGAGACTCATATTCCGGGCCGAGCCGGGCTTGGACAAGCAAATGTGGTGTTGATATCATACATGGGCCCAGCCCATGTTTTAATAGAATAAATATATATATATTAAAAGAATAAAAATAAAAATAAAAAAGAGAAGAAGAAAGGAAATACATTTTGTTTCTTTATAAATAAATAAATAAATAAATAACCTTGAAAAATCGCCACCCACCTTGGGATACCACACTATTGTGAAGAATTCCTTTTGGGAAATCGCCACCTATGGTGGCGATTTTTCAATGCAAAAAATCAAATTTTTTTAAAAAAATAAATTGAAAAATCGTCATGGTCCTTAGCGATTTTCCTAGTTTTTTTTTTTTTAAATTATTTTTGAGAAATCGCTATGGACCATGGTGGTTTTTCAACTAGTTAAAAAAATAGAGTTTTGAAAATAATTTGAAAACAACTGTATTTCGATAAATAAATAAAAAAAAAAATCAGTTATATTAAGATAAAAAAAAATCACATAGAACTATATTAAATTTATTTATGAATTTTTATAGTGCAAAAGGTGAAATATGTCTTTTCCAAATGAAGCTATCGTCAAGAATATGTCGTAATAAAATTTGAAATTAAAAAGTTTTGAATACTTAAATAGGAAAAAAATAGGCCAAACTAATTAAATTGTTGACTAATGAAAATGATGACACATCTTTAACATCTATAATAACATAACATACTATAAAAACTATCCCTATATTCAATCTAATGCTTTGATTGAGGAAATTGAAGTCATAATTTTTTGCTACCTTAACAATGGTGTTACTCATGTTTTTAAGGATTTTTTTGCGTAATTGGGATATTAGTAGGTAGCTAAGCAAGAGGTTTTAATTAAAAAAATCTATAATAATAATTAACTATAAAAACTATCTCCAAATGCATGAGAGTAAAGAATTTATGATTTTAAAACATCATTGATATGCCACATAAGCCATGTCATTAACTATAGTTTGAAGGGTAATTATAGTATTTGAATTTTTGTCATACGATTTATGGATTAATTAGGCCATTTTAGAATTTTTTTGTGTTTATTTTGTCTTTTAATTAACACTAATGAGATATTTTGGATCTCGAATTATTTCGGGTTCGAATCATATCAAGTTTAGGTCTTTTCGAGTTCGTACCTTTTCGGATTCAAATTTTTTCTAGTTTCAAATCATTTCGGTTTCAAAAATTGTATTTTGTTCATGTTATTTTTTGTTTCATATTTGTGTTATTTTTTTGTCTGTTCAAAATATTCGTGTTTGTGTTATTTTTCGTGTGTTCAAAGTATTATAAATTTATATAATTTTTACAAGTTAATAATTCATTTAATGTAGATTTTACACATTCGGGTTGTATTTGTATTATATTTTCGTATGTTCAAAGTATTATAAATTTATATAATTTTTACAAGTTAATAATTTATTTAATGTAGATTTTGAAACATTCGCGTCGTATTTGTATTAATTTTTCGTGTATTCAAAGTATTATAAATTTATATAAATTTTTACATGTTAATAATTCGTTTTATATAGATTTTGAGACGTTCGTGTATTTGTTTTGTGTTCATGTTATCCTTCGTGTCGTATTTTAATTATTTTTTCATGTTGTATTTGTGTCGTTTAAAATTCATCCAAATATTTTGTATAGTTTGTCATTGTAATTCAATTTAAAAAAAAATTTGTGTATATGTGTCGTGTCTCAATTCATCCCATCTTTTGCATAACTTGTCATAATGATTTAATTTAAAGAAAAAATATATGTTCGTAACGTGTTTATGTTATTTTATCATGTGTTTAAAGTATTATAAATTTATATAATTTTTTTCACGTGAATAATTGGTTTTATGTAGATTTTGATACGTTCCTCTATTTGTGTCGTGTTCATGTTATTTTTCGTGTTGTGTTTTAATTTTTTTTTTCATCTTCTGTTCGTGTCGTATAATCATGTTGTGTCCGAAATTAACAAGTCTAATTGACACTATTCAAATAACTTTCAATTTTGTGTCACGTGTCGTTGTGTTCGTGTTATTTTTTTTTTTTTGTCATAATCGTATTCAAAGCTATTATATATTTATATAAATCTTGACATATTAATAATTCGTTTTATGTAGATTTTGACACATTCATGTATTTGTATCATGATCATTTTATTTTTCATGTCGTGTTTTAATTATTTTTTCATGTTATATTTGTGTCATATAATTATATTTTGTCCAAAATCACTGTATCTAATTGACTATATCAAATAACTCTCAATTTTATATCAGGTGTCGATTAATTATGAGATTTATTATTTTTTTAAAATTATCTTCACTTCTTTTGCTTTTTTATCTTTTAAATTTATTACAAAATATCAATTCAAATTCGATAATATACATGCAACGAAGCGCGGGCATTTTTTTAGTTAAAAAATAAAAATAATCGCCAAAATATTTATAGTCAAATTTAAGATTTTGTTTTTTATATATTAGTAGTGGAGGTTTTAAATTTTATAAATAAAATTAAGAAATTCATTTTTTTTAAAATAATTTTTCATTTTTAATATCTAAGATTTGTAAAATTAAAATTTTCATTAATTGTGGATGGAATAATTTCTCAAAATTTAATTATGCTTTTTTTTTCTTTAGCATAATTAAAGGGTTTTTTGCCTATAGCCAATTTCCCATTAATTGGAATAATAATGTGTTTCCACTAACAAATTGACATTAAGAATTTAGGTAGTTTGCCAACCGAACCATTATAACCCAAAAGTACAAAAGAGAATGTACACATATAATAAATCTTATTTTAAATGCAACATTCTCATTTCCTTTTTTGTTCTCTTCTTTAATATGTATGTGTAGAACGAGAATTTTTTTTACCAATTACGAAGTGTCACATTTTTTTTTTCTGTAATTTATTTAATGATTAATTAATTTTTTAAATATTTTTAAATAAAGTAATTGAAATTTTTGTAAGTCACATAGTAAATCAAGATGAAACATGTTGCTTGGCCAATTAAATTTCAAAATCTTATAATCCAATCAATCAGTATTTTTCTACGAGTTATCATTTTTATCTCTACATAAATTAAAATAATTTAGAGATAATATCAAATTTTGGTCAATCAAATTCCTAAGATTCCATGGAACATCTAATCAAATTCCATCATGAGTCATCTTCTTTATCTCTAATTAAATCAAAATAATTTAGAGATTAAATTTTTCAAGAATTCTCTCACCTAGCATCACCTACCATTATAAATAGAGGGCTCCTCCAAGCGATTTGATACACAATTTGGGGAAAGAATACCTGAAGACAATTTGAAAAGACAAGTTTAGGAAGACAATTTGGAAAGTAGAAGATCTAAAAAATCAAAGCCTCCAAAGCTCAAACAAGTCCAAGAAGGAAGATTTTAAGAATAAAATCTTTCGAATTTATACAAACAAGTCTAAGAAAGAAGATCGAAAAAATTCCTAAAATGAGACCAAATTCCAAGATTTCTTAAATTTGTACCAAATTCCAAGATTTTCAAGACTCCTTAAATTTTAGATCAAATTCCAAGACTGTTAGCTCAATTGTGTATAAGCAATCCAAGATGGCGTGAATTGGATTGACTTCAAATTTTTTTAAAAAGTATATTTCAATAAATGTAAGTGAAAAAATAGCAAGATAATAAATATATATATATATATATGAAATTTAAGTATAATTGAAGTTGAAATTAAAAGGAGGAGAAGGGATACAAAAAATAAATTCAATGATCTATAAAGATTCGGTCCTTCGTTTAGACATATACGCCCTCTCCATTGGCTTCTTCTTGCCAAGAGGTCCAATTCACTATTTTCTTCAAGATTACAAATACTTTTTAAAGGCTTAGGTATTAGTTTACAATTTTCAAATCAATTAAGTGAGCTTCTAACAGAAAGTCACAAATTCTCTCAAGAGGATACCTCACATCTGGATCACTCACAAATTCTAAGAACTTAAAAATGATTTTGGCAAACTAAAAACTGCTCAAAAGTTGAGTGTTTACTAATTTAGTACAATGAGAGACAAATGAAGGATAGATAAAGATTGGGTACAAGAATTGGAAGAATTAAAGTACCAAACACTTGAAAACTCTATTGCTTGGAGGAATTAATTGAATGCATAATGTGTCTTGACTTCAATGGTGTTGGAGAGACCCCTTTTATAGTTCAAGAGAGCTTGGAGCGTTGGGGTTGAGTTGGTGGAGGAAAGAGTAATTGATTACACCTAAATTAATCGTTTGAATGTTGCCAAACACTAGGAGATCGATCCTTTAAGAAAAATGGCTTCAAGGAGACTTTCTACCATGTAGGAAATTAATCCCATAAAACAGGGGATTATTCCCTAAAATAGTGTTAGTATATGCCTCAAAACCAATCAGATTGAACAAAGGATAAACAATTAATAATGCAAATCTATCACTTTACTATAGTGATACAAGGTTTTCCTTCATGTTAGTACGATAGTAAAGAGTTATTAAGTACTAATTAGATGAAGCTCATGGAACATAAAAGCCTTACAAAAGAATTATAAAGGGTTTTAATTATGAGATCCTTATGCATAAAAGCCATGTTCCTAAAATTGTTCCTGGTCATTATATTGCCAAGACAGAGCATTGGCAATTCTCAAATACTAGTACATGTTAAGCATTCTTACTTATGAAGTAACCAACTAATCTCATAGGTTGAAGTATGAGGGATATTTGGGAAAACATTAAGGTGATTTTTAGTTGAACAAATTCACCGAACATGGCCCGTTGTGAGAACTTCATTTGGTATATTCACTCACGTGCCTATAGAAATGTTCTCACGTGCCAATCGTGTAAATAGTCCTCTGACTTGTGATACCAGGTCATCTTGTGTGTGAATTGCCATGCTTTGATTTCATCTGAATGGGTCCCAAGAGGGATGCTTATGGTAGGATGATTTTGGGTATGGTATGAAGCATACGAATATGGATGAGTGATCCAGAGAGGATATTCACCACTACAAGTGATATTGGGAGACATATCTCATTTATTATTGGCTTGGGTTAACTAGAAAAAATCTTTGGCCAAAGCATGATGAATTTAAGAGAATTCATTTCTCTAAATTCATAAAGTAAACCATAAGCTACAAGAACTAAAAGGTATTGATTACATGAGTAGACACTGCACCATGCTCATGGTTTTCGAGATATTTGCTAAAAGGATTGAATTACACTGATAGGCTAGTTATTGAAAGGTTTCAACGAAGTCATCTTGACTTTGCAACATTTGAGTGGTCATGATGTATTGTTAGATGCCGCTCATGATCTATGTTTATAAATTGTAAGCTATGTTGAAAAACATAGATTATAATTTATGATTATTGCCAACATGTTGGGAATCTAATGGATCACATACAATAGATCGAATTGTTGGATTAAATTTGAGATTTAATTAAGTTGGACTTAATTGAATAAAATGTTTTAATTTGGAGGACTTAATTGAATAACTTTAATTAAGATTGAATTAAGACATAACTTGAATTTGGGAAATCTAATTAGGGATGTCTTAATTATATTGTGGATAAGCTTGTCTTAACAACACATTATCTAAATGTAGACATGTCTTAAGACAAGTGTTGTGGTCGAATTTGTGTTGTCCAAAGTTGAAAAAGTTTCACTTTGTTTTGGAGATTGGTTGAGAACCAAACTATTCCCTCTCTATCTATGTTTAACCACACATGGAAATGTATTTGTCTAGGTTCGGCCTAGCACTGTGTGATAGTGGTTGAATAAAACTAGGAAACTTCTAAGTGGAAGAGTTTCACTTGAGCTTAAAGTTTTATTTAGAATCAAACTCTTACTCAAAGTTACCTAGGTTCGCTAAACACTTAGTGGAACTAAGAGAGTTGATTTTGAATCAAACTCTAACACTCATGCACCTTGATGACTGGCCATGTATTTGGTTTTGCCTATGTGATAAGTTCAGCTATGCATACTAAGTGTTAGTGTCATAGTTCAACAAGGGCACTTGAGGTGGAAGAAGTGTTTTACTTTTAGTGAGATGTTTGATTGAGAATCATACTTTAATCCCCTAAATATCCCAAGCATTGGCCGTCCATGTATGTAGTCTCTTTTAGGTGTGATAGTCGGCCAAGCACACTAAAAGTTAGTGTCAAGGCTGAATAAGGACTCTTTGAAGTGAAAGAGTTTTACTTCAAGTGACTTGTTTGATTTTGAATCAAACACTTCCTTACTTTATCTTGTCTTAGGGGGACGGCCATAGTGTGTATGATAGAGATCATTTATGCAAAAAATCAGTTTTACTACAACCTAAAATAAACTCTTGAAAGGATTCGGCCAAGAAGAGTGACCTAAACTTGCCGCACACCTTTGTGCTTCCTCCTCCTTGCATTCCTTTGTTGCCACACACCATAGAAATGTTCTAGTGAGGTTCGGCTCTTGAGGTAAAACAAAGGAGTTAACCTTTTGATTAGACCAAAAGTCTGCCAACTAGCATTGGTGAATCCCCAAGCCTTGAGAAGGCTCTAACAATCCATTCGAGTGTATCACCGTTGGAGGCAATACACTTGTGCTGCTTGTGACCTTGAAGATTCCTTGAGGTAATTATCTCATTGCGGTTTTCGTTTAAGGAATGGCTTAAGATTACGATATCTTAAGTAAGTATGATCACTAATGTTATGGGTGAAAATTTTAAATACCTATTTTTGATCACATGTACATCGCAACCTTGATCTCAGTGGAAATTCGACTTTTTCTTTATATAATTCTTTCGCTGCTTAACTTTGATGTTTATTTTTTATTTATGTATATTGCAATATGAATAAGGCTGAGTTTCCAACAAATAGGGGATTGATCCCTTCTTTTACAAATTAAAAATATAAATTCTCAAATCATAAAAATCTTATTTTGTTACTTTATTTATATTCCATTTCTTTTATCAACCTTTTTTAATCTCAAATATAATTTATTTAAGAGTTATTTTAAATTCAAAACTTGAGATAAATATGGAAAAAAATTCACTTAATATTTGAGTCCAAAAATAAATATTTGCAAAGAAAAATTATTTGAATATTCTTTTTAACTTAGTGAAGAAAAACATTTCCTTAACTTTCATTTTTTTTTCAAAAGTTTATTTCTTAAAGAAAATAGTAGAGCTCAATATATATATATATATATTTTTTTTGAGAGGAAAATATCTAGTCAAGTAAAACACATTGAAAAATTTTCAGTTCTTGAAATCAGTAATGTAAATTATATTTAGGTATGACAATTTAAAATGCGGATTCGGATATCCGATCCGTTGTTTATGGATTAGGACTTGCGGATTCGGATAAAAGTCAGATTCAGATATTAAAATTACTATCTTCAACAAATTCGGAGTGGATGCGGATACGAATATGAAACCTCAGATATCCATTATCTTCCTCATTACTTCTGTGAATTCGAAAAGCGAATTCGAATATCCGAATCCGCTTATTTGTAAAACACATAAATTTTGTTTTATTTTATATTTTTATTTTTAAAAAAATTGATTTATTGAATTCAGATTTTTAGCGGATTCGGATATCCGGCGGATAATGTTATTTAATTCTGATTCGAATTCGGTTAGTAATATGCAAATAATTTGAGGATTCGAATTTTAAAATAGTTTTACGGATTCAGATTCGGATAGTACAGAAAATGCAGATATCCGACCCGCTGTCATCCCTAATTATATTAAGTCCAAGACAAATAAGATTTCTTTGAGTATCAATTGGACTTGCATTTTCATAAAAATTTCCTTCTCTCAAAACCAATAAAAAAATTATAACAAGTCCAAGGAAAATACATTTTTCTGAAGATCAATTGAACTTGCATTTTCAAATTAAGGACATAGAAAATTTTATTTCTCAAAACCAATAGTATCACAATTATATTAACCAAAGAAAAATAATTTTTTTTTAAAATAGCAATTGGACTTGCATTTAAGCTCAAATAAAAATCTTTAAAGCAAATTTTTTGGTTTGAGAAGTACACAAAAATTTAAAATAAATTTAGTTTCAAAACACACTTAAAGTTTTTGTTATTTCAAAAACAATGATCTATTTAAGGCTAAAAATCTCCCTGTTTTTAATATGACAAAACTTAAAGACAAAATTTGTTTTTTTATAAAAACTCCCCCTAAATTTATTCAAGAAGTAAGTCAAAAAAAAATTGAAAACGATTTTAACAAACCCCTTATAAATATGGCTAGTTACAATTCATAGCATCAACTCTAACTCAATATTCCAGTACAATTTATAAGTTCATTCTTAACATCTATTTATTTAAGCACATATATAAAGCAATTTTGTTCATAAAACATTTCTCTTCCTTTTTGTCATATCAAAAAGGAGATTAATTCAAGGCATAAGGACAAATATATTTCAAAAGCATTTAAGTATTTCCAAGTATAAGGATGCACAAATGTATCCAATTCAAGAATTTTCGCACAATATGTATAAAGTCACAACATGCTATTTATGATAAAAAAAGATAAAAGAATAATATGCATCATACTCATAAATTATGTCACAAATTTCAATTCAAGCCAAATTTGTATTCTAAGATTTCTCCCCATTTTTTAATAGAAAAATTGATCAATTTAAGACATACACAAGTTTTGCATTGAAGACACAACCTATACCAAGGATATGCACATACTTTTGCATGATAGGTACATTCCATGAAAGTTCAAAAGTTCATTAGCATTTTTAACTAACAACTTTCAAGTAGCAAACATATCTCAAGCACATGGAACATTCTGAAACTCAAATAATAATTATCAAGAGCAATCTTCCATAAGTATATTCAATTCAAAGGAATATCCAACTAGAACCATAGCTCATATGTCATCTAATATAAGAGATAAGTATTCATGCTAAATAAAGTTCAAACCATCATTCTATATCTATATATTACAAATTTCAAATTATGATTTCATTTTATAGCAATATGTCCAATCCGAACATATGCAAGCATTTAAAATCAAGATGGTACATAATATATATATATATTTTTAAATGTGGTTTAACTCAAGAAAATGAAAGAAACTGTATAAGACTCGTCATAACGAAAAATTATAGGTCCCATTGCAGGACCCTCTTTCGATAGGTGACGTTAGAAAAGGAATAGGAAAAATAAATGGGTTTCCTCGAAATGAAAACGGGAGGGTTTGAAAACAATCTCGAAAAAGAAATGGAGTCTCCACCAATCTTTTTTGGCTAGGTGTTATCAGTCACCTATTAAAATCGATTTTTGTAAAATATTTTAAAATTAATTAAAACAATTTTTTAAAACCAGTTTCGAAGTCTGCACTTTAAACCATAGAGAAATCAAAAGCGGGTTCGGGAGTCGTTACGTGTGGGGAAGGATTAGCACCCCCATAACGCTCGTATAAAATTGTACCTTATTAATCGTGTGTTATCTCGAGTCTCGGTGAAAGTTGGTTTTATATTTGATATTTAAAAACAATTCCCTCTTTAAAAAAAAAAAAAAAACAATCATATTATTTGAAAATGATCTGGAATTTATTAATGCAACAAATTTTTCATGTTTCCCAACAGACCCGGCAAAACAGAGAAACTTTATTTATTTTGGAATTTTTTAATCATCCTCGTTTTGAAAAAAAAGATATTCCGTTATTAATGATAATTGATGACATTCTCCCCGACAAACCCAGCAGAGAACTCATGAACTATTTTAACTCGAGAATAATCTTATTTTATGAAAAATCATTATTATTTTTCATGCATTAAAAATGATTTAAAAAATTGATCATGGATATGCAAATTATAACTAAGGTAGAAATATAAATTAAACATGCATAATTATCATAGTATGGCAAATATTTTATTAGGACATGGCAAAAGAATTAATGACATGTCATACATAACATAACAAATAATTCATGACATGACATATATGATGTGGCAAATAGCTTATGACATGGCAAGGGAATTTATGACAAGGCATACATGGCATGGCATGACACACATAGCATGGTAAGTAACTCATGACATACATGACATGACATATGATTCATGACATGGCAAATATTTTATGACGTGGCCTACATAACATGGCATATATGACATAAGTTGATGTGAACCCTTGGAGTTGAACCCTTTGAACCCACTAACAATATGAAAATACCCTAACCAAGAAAGCCAAGATTCAGGCAATGAAAACTTAAACCCTATGAAATCCTGTTTCAAAGAACCTAGATAAGCTAAGCTAGCTAGACCCCAAGAACACTTGTTTCAAGAACCTAAGCTTGATAGTTAGAACGCCACAAAGAAAGACTCTTTGATAAGTTCCTAAGTTTTGTCAAGAACTAAAAAGAGTAAAAACTCACTTGAATAAAATTCAACTCAAAATAGATTAATGGTTAAGCTTCACATGGGCTGCCTTAGAGGAATACAACTGGCGCCTATTTAAACATGAAGTGGAGACCAATTCATTAATGATGTGGCGCCTAATTAGATGAATTATTTGGGTCTTGTATTTATTTAGGCATTTGGGCCTAACTTATGTGACTTATGTAATATGTCCAATAAGCTAAGTGGGGACTACCTTTATTAAACTTGTTGGACATCCTTGTAATTTAATTAGGTTTGGGCTTGAGCATGTTCAGCCCATATTTAGGGAGTTTTATTATTATGTTTTAGGTATGCCCTAATTCTATATTGGAGAAGGTCTGGCCGAATCCTCTTGTTATTAGGTTAGAAGTCCTTGGCTACCAAGGAATAGTATTTGTACTAGAAGTCTTAGAGTTAGTAGAATTAGGGTTGTAGGGAGGCTATAAATACACTGTTTTAGTCGCCTACTTCATAGACAACAAGGAATTGATTAAATCTGATTTTATTCAATGAGTATTTACTCTTTTTAGTTCTTGACAGAACTTAGGAACTTATCAAAGAATTCTTTCTTTGTGGCGTTCAACTATCAAACCTAGATTCTAGAAACAAGCGTTCTTGGGGTCTAGCTAGCTTAGCTTATCTAGGTTCTTAGAAACAAGATTTCTAAGGGTTTAAGTTTCCATTGCCTGAATCTTGGCTTTCTTGGGGTTATTGTATTTCAATTTGTTAGTGAGTTCAAAGGGTTTAACCCCATGGGTTCACATCATAAGCACCAATCATAAGAATGACATCATCATAGAATATTTACAATCACACCATGATCAAAATGGCAACATGAATATTAGATCATAAAATGACATCATCATGGTATATTCATAAACATAGAATTTTCATGATTAAGATAGCAAATGTAGATATCATGGAATATGCATGAACATGTAATATGCACACATCATTAATTTGAAATTAATTTTCATGGATTTTTCATGTGAGGAATCACATAAATGGCATATGTCGGAAAATATTATCATACTCCCCTGCAAACCCGGTAAAGCTTGGAAAATAATTCTTTTATATGACATATACATAATTCCGAGTAAAAAGAAAACCATACCTTTCGATTCCATAAACATGTGCGTTGAATAATTTCCTAATCTCCCCAACAAACTCGACAAAGATTAGGAACTAATTCTCGCCAAATGTTTAGGAAACCGAAAAATATGTTTTTTATACACTAAATTAATTAAAAAAATTTAAAAATATGCAATGTATGAAAATGGAATGTGTTTCTCATTGAAGAGAGGACATCCGAACACCTAAAAAGATATCTGACTACCTTTGAAAGAAACCTAAGTTGGATATTAACAATGAGAGATTTCGGACACGGATTTTGGCTTAGTTTAGGGGACATTTGAATGCCCTTAGTTGACATCCAAATATTTTTAAAACAAGCTTTGAATGCAACATTTTGAAAGCCAAAATAAGTAAAAAAAAAATGCAAATTTTTGAAATGGAAAACCTAAGGTAGCTGAATGGTGTCTAGGTGAAATCCTAATTCTTGCTCGATTTTGAAGCTCGGATTAACTACCCATGACCCAATTTTCTTAAAAATAATTTTTAAACCTTAGAACACTATGAAAACAACCCTAAAATAGTGGCTACAGGTCTCGACCAGCCCATCCCCTTTTTGCAAAAATCCAAACCGTTGCTAGTGTTAAAAGCTCACTTTGACTAAAAAAATCTATTTTTAGAAAGCTATTTTTTAGACCCTTATAAAAAATTCAAAAAAAAAATAAATCAACTTAGACTCAAAAAATGATGAACTCAATGAGGTAAAAATGTTTTTTCATTTTGACAAAAAATTCCTAAGCTAAAGTTGCCTTAAAACAGTATATCCAACTAAAAATCAGTTTTATCGAAATCATTTTTTAACCCTTTAGAAATTTTTTAAAAATTCTGGAAAAATTACCAAGGACTCATCTAAGGATTTATTTAAAGAGGTTAAATCATATATTTTTTTTTTGACAAAATATGCATGGTGAAAACATTGCCCAAAATCAGCATACTCAACTTGTAAAACATTGTTTTCTTCCAACTAGTTTGAAAAGTAGACTTTGGCTATGGAACATTAATTGATCCTAACCAAAAATCAAGTTGGAAATAAGTTGAAAACTCATTTTTACAGCAATCAAGCATATGAATATGATGAAATATAAACAAACAAAGAAAAATAAAGGTTGGCTCAATGGTTGGTTCCTTGGACATAGCCTTACCTAACCAAAATCACTTGGTAAAACCAAGATCCTCAAGCACATCAAACCTTTTTATTTTTGTTTTTTTGATAGAAAACAAAAAAAGAAAATCTATCCTACCACAATAGTGAAACCCACATCCAACATGCAAGCAAGAAAATCAAGCAAAAGACAAGCACAATAACAAACACCATGTTTCGGCCAAGGTAGAAATATGTAGGAAAAAATTTGTAAACTTTGATATTTTGTAGAGAATAGAAGAAAGCCTTTTTAAAACCTTTTTAAAAAACCATTTGAAAGAAAAGAAGATGAACATGACGTAGAAGAAAAGAAATCATAGACATGGAAATGAAAAGAAAACCATAAACAAAGGAGAAAGGAAAGCTACCTAGAAAAGCTTCCAAAATCCTCTTAAAATTCCACCCTTTTCTCTCTTTTTTCCCTTTCCCTCTCTTTTTATCCTTGAGAGGTTTTAGCTACTGACTTCTTTCTCAAAATGTAGTGAATAGTGTGGGAAAAATGAAGAGAGACCCCTCTTAATATGCCTTGGCCAATCCCTGATGCACCCAAAAGAGTGTATCTTATTTAACCTTGCACTAAAAAGATAAATTGTAAGTATAATGATTAGCAAGGGTCGAGTCCTCAGGGATTGGGTTTTAATCTATAGTTATTAGTTTATAACTTACGTTCAAAGAAAACAATAAAAGAAAAGGGGTTTTTGAAGCCAGATTTAAACTAAAGTAAATAATAAGAATAAGATGCAAGGCGGTATAACCAGCCAATAAAAATATATATACTAAATTAGGCGGTATAACCAGCCAATAAAAATAAAACAAAGTTAATATACAAATTAGGCGGTATAACCAGCCAATAAAAATATATATACTTTTAAAAATAAGCAAACTAGAAAAGTAAGAAAACAAGTAAGTAAGAAGAATCAAATATGAAAAATATGGTTAAGGTTTCATTCTCCACCACTAGACATCATTAAGAATCAATTTCAGATCTATCAATATCAACCAACTATCAAAGTTAACAACCGTAGATAACAACAAGCTCTGTTATCCCAATCTTTCCTTAGTTTGTCGTTAAATAGAACAAGCTCTCTATTTAATCTCTAACCATTAAACAACCTAGAATAAGCTCTCTAAATTCAATTTAATGGCAGCTTTATGATGAGAAAGATAGGTTGATCTAAGCAACAAACACATAAGCTCGGATTGTTCAACTTAGGTTATGTTCCACTTTGCAATTATTGAAAACTTGACCATAATCATTAATCACAAATTGCCACTTATGAATAGGAAATCAAGACAATTACACGGATCAAGATTCCTAAACTAGCAATAGATAATTATCAAGATCTATCTAGTTGTACACCTAAATAAATCAAGACAACATCATGAACAATTCTTGTAGAAGAACATAAGCAACTTTGATAGAAAATTAATGATAGATAGAATTTGAAAATCAATCACAAAACATGTCTAGGGCTTTGAAATCACCCTTAACCAAATAGAAGTTTAGCCTAGCATAGGCATTGTAAACATAAACATAAAATTAAAGAGAATCTAAGAAGAAAATAAAAGAAAGAAAGAAGAAGAAGAAAATAAAGAAAAAGAAAACTAGAGAAAAGAAAGAAGAATAAAACTTAGAGAATTTTATTACAATGGCTAATATCCTACCAATGTACAATATGATCCTCTACAATCATCCAAGGCCCTCTATTTATACACATTTTGGAGGGCTAAATGACAAGAGACAAGCTTTACAAATTTCAAAGGTAGGTATAATAGGTGGGTGCATTTTTCTAACAATTTTCGTCATATTGTATGACAATTTTGATCAGCCAACTTGATGGTCGATTTTGTCAATATTGGAGGCCTGATCTGATCACATGGTCTTCTAGAAAAATGTTCCCCTGTCAGTTATTGATCCATAGCCGTTAGAATCAGCTCATTTGCTGATGTGGATAAGAAGATATGGGCAAAATACGAAAACAGGTCAGCACAGACGTCATTGCACATCAGCCAACTTGATGGTCGATTTCGCTAGGGAAAACGACTCCGTTTCAAGAAGTGTAAAACATGAAAAAGATAGATATGCCTCTTAACTTTGCACGGTTAAAATTTCAGCCTTATTGCTTCAGTGAAACTCCAGATATAGCTGATATGGAAAAAGGTGTCGGAACTGGAACTGAACTGGATTTGCCCTTAATTCTAGTAATCTGAAATCACTCAAAGAAACTTGTGAAAAACACCAAATTACATAAAAATATAAAAGATCATAAACACAATTTAGACTAAACAATAATAACTCGTATTTGACACAAAACAATAATAAAACATAACTAAAAACTATATAATTATACGAGTTATCACACCCCCACACTTAGATTGTTGCTAGTCCCTAGCAACGACTCAATAAAAATAAAATAAGAAAATCTAATCTAATCCACTTTCGTAGGAAATCACGGTGGCACTTAGCATGTGACACAAGCCTTTAAACCCCTAGGTGTCCCTAGTGGACGAGTTTAGTCTCGTGAGGGTTTGCTAGAACGATACCCACAAACATTGAAGCCATAAGAAAAACTAAAAATAATAATTATAACTAATCCTTCCAATATAAATTAGAGATAATCATTGGACAAGTCTTAAAAACTAATCAATAGCTTAAAGAAATTCACAAAAAATCTTACTTGAATGTAAATAGTTTGAGTTAAGCCAATATTAACATAACATATTTCAATCAAAATAGTGCATATTCAAACTTAATCTCAACTTCTCACATGGGATACTCTCTTGATTTTCACTCTTTAAAGTAGTGGTAAAGTGTTTACACTCAATCAATCTCATGAAAACACTTCTACCATATGCTTGCTTGTCCACCTATTCTCCACTATTTAGATCATACAACTTCATAAATCAAGAGGTCTTTATTCAAGGTTGTAATGGGGCCAAAGGGTTATAATGTGGTTAAAGAACAAAAGGATAAAGATATCACAAAGGTTCCAAAGAGTTCATAGAGTTTAGAGACATAATAAGATCATACAAATAAAACTTCTCAAAACTCTTATAAAGCACATAATAACATAGGCTAAATATTCATGTTGAGCCTTTGCATCATTCTAACCAACTTTGTAACATCTTTTTCTTTACTTTAACTAGAAGTTCAAGAGAAGATTTTTTTTATTTTTTTTTTATATGGGAATGTATTTGACAATGATCCCTTTCTTTTTCTCTTGACTTTTTCTTTTCTTTTCTTCCCCCACACTTATCTTTTGTTTCCAACCCAAATTTTTAACTAAAAATATCACTTGTTTTTTTTGCAATATGTCTCAAAATATATAATCCATCTTTAGAACAAGGGTTATATTTAGGCTAGGTGTAAGTTGTGGTTACCAAATAAATAGCTTATTCAATGTAGGCTCAAATTGGCTCACTAGGGGTGTGTTCTCTTGGAACATCAATAAGGGATGGCTGTTTGGCCCTGGCTAAAAATCCTAATGCCTATCATATTCATGTTGTCACATGCATCAATATAGTCTCAACAAGGTCTAAAGCAAGTTCTAGAGAATCATGTAATCATAAGAGCACTCAAGAAAGAAATTAGATTGATTTGTATAATGCGTCAATCATTATAGGCTCAAAAACTCACAAGGATGATTATACAAGTCAGATTAAGTCTAAACATGCTTCTTTCTCAATCAACATATCATATTAACATTAGCTCATAAAAAGGTTGATATCAAGCTCAATTCTCATGAAAATCTTCTCACTAATAAATCTGTTTTAGACTTATGCAATTCATATCTCATCATTGTATTAAAAGTAACTAAAACACACTAAAAAAAAAATAATAATAAAGACTCAAAAAAAAATATAGTAGACAAAAATAAAAGAAATCCTAAATCATTCCCCCCACACTTAATTCTTACATTGTCCTCAATGTAAGTCTATTAACCCAAATGAAAGAATCATGTGTAAGAGAAAAGAACTAATAACATAAGAATAGGAACAACTAAGACTCAAAACAAAACAAAACAAACTCATGCAACCTAAATAATCCTTAAATTCTAAACAAAAATTAACAAGTAAACATAAAAAGAATAAAATCAAACTGACAAGGTATGTCTCAAGTCTCCCTTACTCAGACCTTGTTCAGAATGAATACTTCTAAATTGCTTAAAACACAACAAACTTTTTTTTTTTTGAAAAGAAGAAATCAAACTGACAAGGTATGTCTCAAGTCTCCCTTACTCAGACCTTGTTCAGAATGAATACTTCTAAATGGCTTAAAACACAACAATTTTTTTTTTTAAATTAGCAAAATATGTCCCTTACCCCCTACTAAAATATGACATTGTCCCCAATGTCAAATTTTAAAGGTAGAATTTAGGAGATATTACCTGCAGAGGTTGCTAACCACTTATTATAACTGAGACACAACAAGCAAAATGTTAGATAATGTCACAAAGACAAAGTGCAATCCACTCCTTGCTCGTCCATATCTCTTTTTCTTTTTCCGAGCGTTTGCGAAACAACCGTAGCAGATAAACACTCATAAGCTTGGAGCTTTTTAAGTAAATCTTCAATGGTTGTAGTAGAAATTATGGTTCTCCTTGCCTCTGAAAACATGAATCCATTATCCACAGCATTATCTAAATATGAAAGCAAATTACTAAAATAACCATTAATATTAAGCAAACCAATGGGTTTCTTATTTGTGACCAAAGATGACCAAGAAGCCACGCAAGCTATTTCTTCCAATGTACCCAGACCTCCTGGTAAAGCAATGAATGCATCGGCAGAATGGTACATGATTGTTATCCGTTCAGGGATACTCCAGACTTGTATTTCCTTACCCAAGGTAGGTCCACAAAAATCTGTGAATAGTTTTGGCACGATTCCTAGAACTGGACTTCCTCCGGCGTGTGCTGCTGTAGCGACTGCTCCCATTAAACCCGTACTACCGCCTCCATAAATCAACTGGATCTTTTGTTGGGCAAGTATTACTCCAACTCTTATGGCTTCATCAGCGAATATGTTATTTTTCCCTGGATAAGCACCTCCAAAAACACAAATTTTTTTAATGCGTTGGGACGAAGTACTTTCCATTTTTATTTCTTTTTTTTTTTCGAGTGCCTGAAAGAGAATGAGTACATGGTGTAATATATAGAGGACTGAGTAGTGAATCAGACAAGAGTAATAATGTCGCCGAAAGTGTATCTGACCTGTCAGAACAAAATGTTAACCTAACAAAAGATTTTTGCGTGATTTCAGGAAGAAAATCAAAAAGAGAAGAAAAATCAACCTTAAAAGACAAATAAAAAAATGAGAATAATTACACAAATCGAATAACACGTAAATTAAACCGAAATAAAGTTATTGCAAATCAAACCAAAAGCTGAGAAGTCATTTATTGTAGTTGTGATTGTGGCTCACATCTTCCTCTGGTTTTACGTCCAGAAACGGCTTAAACGCCTTCTATGAGTCGAGGATATGCTTCCCATCCAGTTTTCTTACAAGCTGGCAAACAGGGTCTTTTAACATCAGATTCCCAAGATGTTGCCATTCCCTTTGGAATTGCGGCCATAAATCAAGAATTTCTCTTTGTACGTCTCCACTAGGATGCGTCTCAAGAGAAAGTTGGATATTACCCAAATTCTCCTTACTCAGTCCATCCTTAATGAATTCAATTTTATCATCTCTGTCGCAACCTAAAAAAAATAACGACGAGTCTCATCGCAAGACTTTATTATTCCTTAAGCGTGACATTAAAAAAACACCCGAGGAAAAGTCGACTTAATTCCTCTAAAAATGAAGGTTTTGAAAATGACCTTAAAAAAGACATGGAGTCGCCACCAATCTTTTTTAGCTAGGTGTGATCGGCCACCTATTAAAACCGGTTTTATAAAATATTTTAAAAATTAATTAAAACATTTTAAAAACCAATTTCAAGTCTGCGTTTTAAACCAGAGAAATCAAAGAAGCAGGTTCGGGAGTCGGTTACGTGTGGGGAAGGATTAGCACCCCCACAACGCCCGTATAAATCGGTACCTTATTAATCGTGTGTTATCTCAAGTCTCGGTAAAAGTTGGTTTTAAATTTAGTATTTCAAATTAATTCCCAATTTAAAGAAAAATAATTTTATTTTTTATTGAAAATGATCCGGAATTTATAAATTCAAAATTTTCCTATATTCCCCAACAAACGTGGCAAAATATAGAAATTTTTATTAGTTTTGAAAAAACTTTCCGAATCATTCTCTTTTTTGAAAGAAAGATATTTTTTTATTAATGATAATTGATGAAATTCCCTCCAGCAAACCCGGTAGAGAACTCATGAATTATTTTAACTCGGGAATATCTTTATTTTTATTGAAAACCATTATCTTTTTGAAAACATTTAAAATAAATGAATATGTATATGCATGACATAAATAAAATGACATAGCCTAAATGACATGGCAAACATGAATGATATGGCATATAATTTAAATGACATGGAATAAAATAATGCTATCATATAATATGCATGAAAATACATATGCAATGCATGAAATGTATTTTTTCCTTTAATTAAGGAAATCCGTATATCTAAAAAGATATCTGACTACCTTAGGAAAATATGTCAAATTAAATATTCTAAAACCAAAATACTTTGTGATTGTTTGAAAACAATTTTGAAAAGCTTGAATTAACAATAAAAATTGGGCTAAAAATTTTTAAATGGCTCTAATTTCCTAAGTTTAAAAAATCCAGACTTGACTACCCTTAGCCCGGGACTTGAAAAACCATTTTTAGAGTTTAAAAGGCTTAGAAATCACCCTAAGTCAGTAGCTAACCCTCCTAATCAGCCCACTCTAAGTAGATTAACCAAAACAGAAAATTGGTTTTTCTTTAAATTCAATTCTGACTCTATTGTCCAGTTTTAATCCACGATTTTTTACCCTATTTTTAAAAATTCCAAAAATTCTGAAAAAATTACTGGAGACTCAGGACATGTAAAACTACATGAGAAAAAATCGGCTTAATTTTTTGATCAAAGATGAATTCCCAGAAAAACCAGAGATGTACGAGTTTTTGGAGGAGAAAAAACTGCTTTGTTTTTCTTTAAATTCAATTCTGACTCCACTGTCCAGTTTTAATCCACGATTTTTTACCCTATTTTTAAAAATTCCAAAAATTCTGAAATAATTATTGGAGACTCAGGACATGTAAAAATACATGGAAAAAAATCGACTTAATTTTCTGATCAAAGATGAATTCCCAGAAAAGCGGAGATGTACGAGTTTTGGGTGGAAAAAAAACTGCTTTGCCAACACATTTTTTTTTTGTCTTTGATAAAATCATTTAAAAACCAAAATAAAAATATTTGAAACTCATAGAATGACTTGAAGACAGTAGCTAGGACTTTTTGAAAGTTAGATAAAAATTGGCTAAGTAAAAAAAATCACAAAGGTAGAATAATCAATTTGACAAACTTAATTTTCCACAAGTGTGCTCAAGAGAGCATGACCTTGAACCATTAATTGGCTCAAGTCATTATTCAAGTGGCATGAACATGAAATGCATGAAATAATGCAGCAAACATAATACATGAAATGCATGAATTTAAACCTAAAGGTAAGGAAAATGCATGACATAAATAATATGGCCTAGACCTAACATGAACTTGCATGGCAATAAATGCAACCTAGACCTAAGATATGCATGGCATTTTCACAAACACAAGGCATGCTTAATTCAAAATTCCAACCAAATATCATGCAAATGCAAAAACCTAACAACTAGCATGACAAAAATACAACACACAATGCAAAACACATGGAGTAGCCAAATGGCCCCAAGCTTCAACAAGCATGGCATTTTCACAAACACTTGGTATGCTAGCATGAAAAACTAAGTCATAACACAAAAATCACACAAGCATTTTCACAAACACCTAATATACTAAATCTAAAACATGCTCAAATTTAAACAACATAAAAACAGAAAATTAAAAATGCAAAAACATGATATCTAAGACATAAATGGCAATAAACAAAGCAACCAAATTAAATATAACTTAAGAACATGAAATAACATAATATTTAAAACATCAAAAATAAAGAAAATAGCATAAACAATATGGTAAAATGAATCAAAAACAACAACTTAAAATAAATAATGTAGGCCATTTGGCCATGGTGAGTTTATTGTAAAAACAAAATGTAAAAAAAAAAAAAAAATACTTAAGAAAGGAAATGAAGGAAGAACAAGAAACATTATTTTAAAATGAAAACTCACCAAGTAGAGATTAAAATAGCAAAAAATAAGAATAGAAAATGAAAGTGCAAGAGTTGGTGCTCAAGAGCAACCTCAAGAAGCTAATATTTCAAGCTTTTCTCTTCAAACTTTCCTTTTTTTCTAAACTTTTCTTTTTTTGCTCTCAACCAAGAAGATAAAAAACTAAGAAAAACTAAGAGAAATCAACCAAAATGGAAAAGAAAAAACAAAATCTGCCTCCTCCCTTAGGGCTGGCAGAAAATGATGCTTATATGGACTCCAAGATGTTGTCATTTTTGTGTAACCTAATTTCCATCAAATGGCCAATAATTCAAGATGAAAAGTCATGAAATTACCACGCTTAGATTAGCATCTCAGCCCTCTCAAATTACAGCTGTCCAAGAAAAATGTTGACATCTTTTTTCCAGCCCAACTCTGATTTTTTGAAGGGCCCAAAAAGCCCTTTTCGGTTGCTTGGGTGAAATGACCATTTTGCCCTCCCGGATGCAAAATAAATATCAAACGGGCTCCAAATTCAATTTTTCGTTTTTTAATACTTCCAAAATAATAAAATATTGAGTTCTGGAAGTTTTCAAAATTATCCGAGTCCGTTTGCTATTTATTTGGATTTTTTCTTCCCAAAATGTCCTTTTATGCCCCTACTTTTTACCATTTTTTAAACGAGCTCCAAATCAAGATTTTTCTTCACCAATCTCTTCAAAATAATTAAAAAGTGTGATCTGGAAGTTTTCGTAATTTTTGGAGCTCATTTGGTATTTTTTCGGGATTTATCGGCTTGAATTACTGCATAGGAAGCTCGGGATTTAGCCATTTTGCAAATGAACTCGGAATCAAGATTTTCTTTTACCAATCTCTTTCAAATGATTTAAGAATGAGATTGAAAAATTTTCCATAATTTTCGGAGTCCATTTGCTATTTTTCCCAAAATTTTCCAATTTTGCCCTTTAACCTCCGAAACCCGGTTTTGCTCAAAACAAGTCCGATTTTCAGATTTTCTTCAATCTGAGCCTTGGGCCATCCTTTTTAATCATTCCTCATCCATTGGGGGCTTTGGTCTTACCAAGTCGGGCCATTTCTGTGATTCTTCCCGATTTCACCGAAATCCACTAAAATCTCTAATTCTCGGTTTTCTCCCGAATTGACTTTTCTTTCAGTTTTTCTTGCAAGTGACTTCTCCATTACCCGTAGTCAGTGCTTATCTTTCATTTGGAACCTTCAATTTCGACCAGTTTGATCGTTTAAGCACTTTTCCCCAAATTTCTCGGATTAGGGTTTCTTTTCTACTGAATCTCCAAATCCCAACTTCCGAACTCCATATCTTTCAATGTAGACCTCGGATTATCAAAATTCTTTCTCCATTTTTCAATTGAACTTAAAATCTTGATTTTGAAAGTGGGTTGACTTTTTCAGTAGTTGACTTTCTAGGGTTGACTTTTTCAGGGTTGACTTTTTTCAAGTTTGACTTTTTATGCTCGCCCTCTTAAACTAAGTCTCGGAGTACCACCTGCAGGATGAAAATAGTCTTTTTATACTCGGAAACATCAATATGGGAAGAAAACATACCTGTTTAGTGGCCCGGACAAAATTAGGTGTCTACAGCTGCCCCTCTTTGGCTATTGCTGAGAATCAGGAATCAGGCAAAGATAAACCAACACTAATTTTGTACGGTCAGTGAAATCACATGGAAAGGAAAGGGGTTTTCTTTTTCATTTCTTCATTCATTTTTGCATTTTCCATTTTTTATTTTCTTTTTTTATTTTCTATTTTTTTCATTTTTTCTCTTTTTTTTTTCTTTTTTTTTTCAATTTTTTTTTTTGAAAACAGTAAATTGAATATTTGTCCTTAAATTGAATTCCCTGACTAATCAAGGCTCGATTCGTCTTAAGGAAACGAATTCGATTTGCAAGAAAGGAAACGACCTCGACGATGTTCTCGGGGCCTTAACCTTTCTTGTTCTCAGCTGTGTTTAAAATTCTGGATATCTCCTCCAGAAGCTTCGGCTATCACCACCAAAGTCTTGCTCATTTTTTAAAATGTAAAAATTCTGGGTATCACCTCCAGAAGCTTCAGCTATCACCACCGAAGACTTTCTATCTTTTCAAAGGATTTTAAAACTCTGGATATCTCCACCAGAGGCTTCAGCTATCACCACCGAAGTCTTGCTCATTTTTAAAACTGTAAAATTCTGGGTATCATCTCCAGAAGCTTCAGCTATCACCACCGAAGACTTTTTACCTTTTCAAAGGATTTTAAAACTCTGGATATCTCCACCAGAGGCTTCAGCTATCACCACCGAAGTCTTGCTCATTTTTAAAACTGTAAAATTCTGGGTAGCATCTCTAGAAGCTTCAGCTATCACCACCGAAGACTTTCTACCTTTTCAAAGGACTTTTAAAAAAAACTCTGGATATCTCCACCAGAGGCTTCAGCTATCACCACCGAAGACTTGTTCATAAATAAAAAAAGTACCTCGACGATGATTTCGGGGCTCGACTCGCCTTAAGGAAACGAAATCGATTATACCTGAAAGCTTTAAGAGATGATGCAAATGCTTCATGATGCAAATGCGAATGTCTTTTGTTGATGCAAACGCTTCTTGATGTAGATGCAAATGACTTAGCTTGGTGCAAATGTCTTTGATGCAAATGTAAATGACTTGATTTGATGCAAACTTTCTTGATGCAGATTTAACTAACTTAGATTGATGCAAATGCTTCTTGATGTAGATGCACATGTTGAAAAAATTCTGGATAACTCCTTCAAAATAAGATTTCTCATTTTTCAAAATTATAAAACCCTAGATATCTCTACCAGAGGCTTCAGCTATCACCACCGAAGACTTCTTCATTTTTAAAACTGTAAAATTCTGGATATCCCCACCAGAAGCTTTGGCTACCACCACCAAAGACTTGCTCAATATAAAATTCTAGATAACTCATCTAGAAGAAGATTTCTCATGTTTCAAAATTATAAAACCCTGGATATCTCCACCAGAGGCTTCAGCTATCACCACCGAAGACTTATTCACTTTTAAAACTGCAAAATTCTGGATATCACCACCAGAAGCTTTGGCTATCACCACCAAAGACTTGGTCATTGTAAAATTCTGGGTAACTCCTTCAGAATAAAATTTCTCATGTTTTCAAAATTATAAAACCCTGGATATCTCCACCAGAGGCTTCAGCTATCACCACCGAAGACTTGTTCACTTTTAAAACTGTAAAATTCTGGATATCCCCACCAGAAGCTTTGGCTATCACCACCAAAGACTTGCTCATTGTAAAATTCTGGGTAACTCCTTCAGAATAAAATTTGTCATTTTTCAAAATTATAAAACCCTGGATATCTCCACCAGAGGCTTCAGTTATCACCACTGAAGACTTGTTCACTTTTAAAACTGCAAAATTCTGGATATCACCACCAGAAGCTTTGGCTATCACCACCAAAGACTTGTTCATTGTAAAATTCTGGGTAACTCTTTTAGAATAAAATTTCTCATGTTTTCAAAATTATAAAACCCTGGATATCTCCACCAGAGGCTTCAGCTATCACCACTGAAGACTTGTTCACTTTTAAAACTGCAAAATTCTGGATATCACCACCAGAAGCTTTGGCTATCACCACCAAAGACTTGCTCATTGTAAAATTCTGGGTAACTCCTTCAGAATAAAATTTCTCATGTTTTCAAAATTATAAAACCCTGGATATCTCCACCAGAGGCTTCAGCTATCACTACCGAAGACTTGTTCACTTTTAAAACTGTAAAATTCTGGATATCCCCACCAGAAGCTTTGGCTATCACCACCAAAGACTTGCTCATTGTAAAATTCTGGGTAACTCCTTCAGAATAAAAATTTCTCATGTTTCAAAATTATAAAACCCTGGATATCTCCACCAGAGGCTTCAGCTATCACCACCGAAGACTTGTTCATTTTTAAAACTGTAAAATTCTGGATATCCCCACCAGAAGCTTTGAGAAATGATGCAGATGCACATGTCTTTTAACAAGGTGCTCATGCTTCATGGTGCAAATGTAAAATATTTCTTAGTGCAAATGCAAATGGCCTGGATTGATGCCCATGTTTCGTGATGCAGATGCCCCTACTAATTGTGTTCATGTAACTGGTTTATGAATGGTGTAACTACAATTACCACACAATAATGAAAATGCAATGATTCTAGAAATGATGCAATTGCTTGAGATGACACAAATGCGAATTCCATGAAGAATGTAAATGTAAAGGTAAAATGCAGATGCTTATGGAATAGTGCCAATGCAAATACCCATGAATGATGCAAATGCTTGCTGACACTGTGCAGATGCAAAAGCTCGATAAAGAGATGAGTGCTCATGAGTGATGCAAATGCCCCCGGTTGTTTTTCTAGACTTTGGCTTAGCCTTTCAAATTCATTTTTCCTCTTCAAATCAGAGTATATCTTCAATTCATTTTGGCTATTCTCTTTGCCCCAACAGTTTTCAAACTTTCATCAACAGAGATCTGAACCGGGTTCGATATCTTCTTCTCATATCTGGAAGTCAGGACCTATCCTGGCAGTTATATATCTTAGGGTTAGAAAAATCCTTGTCTCATGTCAACATCAAAAATGGGTATTTCAAAAATATTTTTATTTTCCCTTTTTGAAAAACAATTTTGCTTATTTAAGGAAAACTTCTAAGCCAAAAATTTTAACTCCACAGTGTATGATGTACAAATCTTTTGATGACTGATGATCACTGTTAGAAAATTCCCTAAGTATTAATTTGGGTTTTTCAATTTGAATTGACAAAGCTCGATACAACAAGATTTTGGTTTTTCCAGGAAAACTTCACAACAAAAATGAATGTCCCTTCTAGGCTCACAAATGGAACAGATTTTATAAATCATGAATTCATTGAGAACCAAACAAATTCAACATTCTTGTAGTTTCCAATATCAAGGTATTTTGACAAGCGTCAAGATTGGCTGGGATGTTTAAATCGGAAAGTTTGATCTTGGAGGAAAAAAAAGATTCAATTTTTGAAGACAATCCTCCGAATGAGAGCTGACAATTTGGGGGGTTCAGGAATTCCTAGATGTTCCTCGATGACCACCTTTTTTTAAGATGACCTTCTCTTTTTGGGGTATCGGCACTATCATAGATGGCATCAAAAATTCCTATTCTACTCTAGACCGCCCATTTTTGGGTTTTCGCCCTAAAATCCCATTCTTTTCAATTTTTCTTTTTTTTCTTTTTTTTTTTGTTTTTGTTCTACCATACACTTGAGAATTATAAATTCTTCCTTAGTGAAATGATAATTCGATGAAATGGGATAAAATCTGAGGAAAAACCTTTCAGATTAAATATTCATGCTTGATCAAAATGGACTTTTAAAGCATATAATGTAGGCCATGGCTCAGGGTTTAGAAAGAAAAGATAAATAGGCCCAAAATATGTGTTTGAGGGTAATCAGATCAAGGATCATTTCTTGAGGAGGATTCTCTTTGAAGCATTTGTCCCTTCTTGGACATTTCTTTCCTTTTGACTTTGCTCTTTTTCTTCCTTGCTCTTGGCTTTCAATTTGCCATGTCTTTCACACACATTTTCTTTTTCATTGTGTTTTTCTTTTGTTTTTCTTGGCTTTCATTTCACCATCTTTTTCTCTTCTTTTTCTTTGACAGAGTGAGCCCGTATTTATTCGGGGCTCCATTTGCTTTGTGTCGGTCCTTGAGCTATCACTCATTTCTCAATGATCTTTGAAAAGATCTTTCCTCGCATTTGCCCCCCAGTGTAGAGGGTAATCCTTGATCAGGGTTCAAAGAAGAAAGAATTCTTTTGGCTCAAAAGGGGTGACTATGGATAATTTCTTTTTGTGTGAAAGGGATATGAAAGATGGCCATTTCTCATGTCAAGGACAGATATTCACATTGAAAAGCAATCCCCAGGGGAAATAGATATTCAGAATTTCATTTTGCACTTTGGAATCATCCGAATTCTCATATGCATGACATCACAATTTTTTTTTTGTTTTTTTTTTCGTCGCACGCCCCCAATGATTCATGCATTAGCCCATCCTTCTTCACTATGTATCCATCATTTTCACATATGATGCCCCAATTTGATTAACCATGCGAATTTGTATCAACGAGGAACATTGCAAGTCTAGGTCTGTTTTGAAAAGGCTGAGTTTCCAATCTGAGTTCTTTGAAGAGACAAGGAAAATATGACCCAAAAACAGGTTTTCTCTGGGACAAGGGATAATCTAGTTTAATCATTGTGCCCCGGGGTGTCAATCATGAAGTGATGTCTGGGCAATTAGTGTTTTGTGGTCATTGGGAAAGGTCATGAATGGTTTTAGCACAATCTTGACACACACCAAATTATCAAAATCTGGATTCTTGAAAGAATGTCTCATTTGTTTGATTTTCAAGGAATTCGAAAAATTTCAAAAAGTTCATTCCTTTGTTCATAGCCTAGACTAGGATCTACATCTTTGCTTATTCTATGACGACAATGGTTTAATGAAGTCAAATCATTCATATTCCTTGAAGCATTAGGTCTTTCAAGTGTTCTTGGTTTAAGAGATTTGGGCTTAGGAAAAAGTAAAGAGAGGGGAGAAGGTATTGGGTCATTTGTAACACTGATCATCAATATTCTCAAGATTGTTCATTATTTCATGTGAAAACCACTTATTTATTGTGTACCACAAATTTTCTCAAAGTTTCATTTTTTTTTTTTTTTTGCAATTTCAAATTTATTGCTAAAATAAAATGAACACAAAATATTTAAATTCAAAATTTATTTATTTCATGTAGATGTCATCATGAGACAAGAGCTTTCATTATCAAAGTGTAGAAATATATGCATTAGAATGCTCCTATTGACATGCTTTCAAAGATAACAATTCTTATCCTCAAAATTCTTCAAGAGGAAATCAATTTATGGTAAAACAAATTTCCAATGTTCGATAAGCTCTGGAATCAAAATGCCATCATGGACAAGACCTTCAATTTTTTTCCTTCAGTTGTCTGCATTTTTTAGTCGAATGCCCAATTGCCCCAATGTGATACTTGCACTTGCTGTTGGGGTCATAGCTTTTAGCTGACGAAGAAAACTCTTCAAAGCTAAGCCAATTTCTATTTCATCTTATTAATGTGTTTCATGATGAATGAGCTATGAATGTCATGAGTGCAATTTGATGCATGTGAAGGATAAACAAAGTTATGTGTGGTCATATACAGTGGAAACATGTTGACCATGTATGTTATAAATGCAACATGATGCCAACATGATGCATTTAAAGAATAATAAATTAATGAATGGATATATACAATGAATGACCATGTATGTTCCAAATGTATTTCCCAATGAATGATCATATACACTATGAATGCCATACAATGTCAATTATGATGCATGTGAAGAATACATGACTGACACAGAGTATATACAAAGAAAGTCATGCTGGCCGTGTATGTCATGAATGCAACCTGATGTCAATATGAAAAATTAATGCATGAGCATATCATGATGACTGTGTATGCCATGAATGCAACCTGATGCCAACATGATGCATGTAAAAAATAAGCAAATTAATGCATAGATATATACAGAAAAATCATGCTGATTATGAATGCATGAATGCAACCTGACAAATAATTGATGGGATGCAAAATGCAAAGGGGGAGATATCAAGGAGGAAATAAGAATCGGAGGAACTTAATCATCAACCTCTCATAAATTTGAAACATAATCAATTCATTCCCACATCAACATTCACAATGGTATAAACCATGTTTTACAAAATTTGAACAGTGGTTAAGACTGTCCTTACAAGCACTTTATTCTTCCTAACATCCTAAGACTATAAGAGCCGGCTACTGAAAAAGTGAAATCCTATTACATCATATAAGACCGAAGTCTTTCCACCTCAATGATGTAAATCTCCCAATCCTAATGACGCTTTCCCAGTCCTCTATCAATCAGTGTCGTGGGATCCAACCACTTGGCATTTATAAGAGTTTGCACTTTCTTTTTGAATGCCATACAGTCTTCAACGTTATGGCCAACAATTCCACAATGATAATCACATCTTGCATTTGGATTATACCACATTGGATATGGTGGTAACAGGGGTTTCAATGGGACACAGGCAACCATGTGATTTTGGATCAGTATAGGGAGGAGCTCTTGGTAGCTGATTGGAATGGGATCAAAAGGCATTTGGGTCTTATCCTGGGGTCGTTTCTTAGTCACACATGGCCTAGGAGTTGGGGCACTTGGTGGTGGCACTAAGGTCCGAACCGGAGTGTTTACATGGAGATGTGGCGGAACAGCATGGTGAGGGTATGGATTTGGACACGAGGACTTTGGAGGTTGTACATAGCTCGAGGTTCCTATCCCAGGTACTGGATAAGGTGATTGATGAGGGAAATAGTATGAACTGGCAGTTGTTGGTGATGGTGTGGGATTCTGGAATCCCGTAGTGGTCATCCCAATGGACGATTGGACCATAGTAGGGTTGGGATACTGGTTTGGACCTAGAAGAGTTTGCAGGTATGGTACTGGATTCGAGGTTTCTGTCTTTGGTATCAAGCTTTCAGGTTTAATTATTTTCATGATTTTGTCCACAATTTCATCAGGATTGCAACCTTTGTGGCATTGACAAGTGCAGGATCCAGCAAGGATTGTATGTTCTGGACCTAATGGTTTTGGTTGATCCGAAGATGATGCGAAGCCCTGAGAAAGTTCCTTTTTACTGTTACCCATATCCTCAACCATTTTCAGCAATTTGGCAAGTTGTTCCTTCACCTCTCGGATTTCATGTCCATATTCCTCTTGATTGCGTTCCAAAGCAACAAATCGTTCCTCCGATTCATTCCTCATATCTCGAACCCCTTTCATGCAAATGAAAATGTCATGAGATTAAGAATACAATTATGAATGTACATGCTCTATTCCTATGTGCATGAATATACTGATAATTAATGCATGAACATATACAGAGAATATGTATGATGACTATGTATGCTATGGATACAATCTAATGCCAGGTATATACAGATAATGACTATGCATGTATTCTACAATGAATGAACATGCATGCTATGATGTCAAAATGATACATGCTAAGACTAAATGAATTACCACAAAGGTATACACAAAGAAATCAATGATTACACGAAATTGGTGGGACCTAAATCTTGATTATTCAACAATCTCATTATGCAAGATTTGCCTCTAAATTTATGATGATTTTTTTTTAACATGTTTTTTTTTTCTGTGTTTTTTTTTTCTGAGAAACCAATCACATTATTTTCAAAAGACTTTCAGGGTGGATCCTACTATGGTACAATATGCAAATGTTCATGTGACACTACCAGTTTTATGAAATCATCAAATGAAATTACCAACTGTTTACTGCAAAGAATAAGATCAATAATACAACAAAAAATGTACATGCTCTATTCACACATGCATGAAATGTGAAACATGCAAAAATGCTTGAAAAAAGATTTTTTTTTTTTTTAAAACAGCTAATGAACATCTGCCCTAGCAATATCTGCTTATTTAGGCATCACGATGCCTTCGAGGCGGAGTATCACATTTATTATAGGCGATGTACGTACATCGTTGCCCGATCTACCACACTTATTCGGAGTGTAAAATAGGTAACAAAAGGTTTAGAAATGTCCCTCCATGTTTCCTATTTTCGGTACATCTAACGGAAATCCGGCATGGCTTCGCCTAGGTTCACTATATGAGGGTGAATCAGTTCTAAGGCCCCGAATTGTTCCTCACTGTCGCCGGTGAAGGCTAGTAAGGCACCACGATAAAAGCGGGTTCAATTCGTTAGAGTATATTTTCCTATGCCCGTACGGAGGATTATCACGAAGGCATTAGGTACTTTATACTCCGGAAGTGTTTCACTAGCCCATACGGAGGATCAATCACGAAGGCGTAGTTACTTTACTTCCACTTAAAAGGACGGAACCCGGGTAGAGGATTCATGTTATGCAAATGCACGTGTAATGTGTGTGGAGGAATATCAAACCTTTCACTACCTATTCTACAAACCTTATTCTAAATGCCCTAGCAATTAAAACATTCAAGAATAGTGTAACGCATTAACCAACAAGCAATTATAATATACAACCTTAAATAACTAGAGAACAAAAATAAAATGCACGCACATGAGAATGAACATTTTTAAAAACATTTTATTATTTTCAAAATTCTCTTTATTAGAAAAATGTGGGAATTAAAATAAAATACCAATTAAACCAACCAAAACTGAGACTTTGATAACACACGACTATTTCTAGGCCTGACTCTCTAATAGTCCCCAGTGGAGTCGCCAAGCTGTCGCAACCTAAAAAAAATAACGACGAGTCTCATCGCAAGACTTTATTATTCCTTAAGCGTGACATTAAAAAAACACCCGAGGAAAAGTCGACTTAATTCCTCTAAAAATGAAGGTTTTGAAAATGACCTTAAAAAAGACATGGAGTCGCCACCAATCTTTTTTAGCTAGGTGTGATCGGCCACCTATTAAAACCGGTTTTATAAAATATTTTAAAAATTAATTAAAACATTTTAAAAACCAATTTCAAGTCTGCGTTTTAAACCAGAGAAATCAAAGAAGTAGGTTCGGGAGTCGGTTACGTGTGGGGAAGGATTAGCACCCCCACAACGCCCGTATAAATCGGTACCTTATTAATCGTGTGTTATCTCAAGTCTCGGTAAAAGTTGGTTTTAAATTTAGTATTTCAAATTAATTCCCAATTTAAAGAAAAATAATTTTATTTTATATTGAAAATGATCCGGAATTTATAAATTCAAAATTTTTCTATATTCCCCAACAAACGTGGCAAAATATAGAAATTTTTATTAGTTTTGAAAAAACTTTCCGAATCATTCTCTTTTTTGAAAGAAAGATATTTTTTTATTAATGATAATTGATGAAATTCCCTCCAGCAAACCCGGTAGAGAACTCATGAATTATTTTAACTCGGGAATATCTTTATTTTTATTGAAAACCATTATCTTTTTGAAAACATTTAAAATAAATGAATATGTATATGCATGACATAAATAAAATGACATAGCAAAATCTAAATAAGATAATGCAACCTAAATGACATGGCAAACATGAATGATATGGCATATAATTTAAATGACATGGAATAAAATAATGCTATCATATAATATGCATGAAAATACATATGCAATGCATGAAATGTATTTTTTCCTTTAATTAAGGAAATCCGTATATCTAAAAAGATATCCGACAACCTTAGGAAAATATGTCAAATTAAATATTCTAAAACCAAAATACTTTGTGATTGTTTGAAAACAATTTTGAAAAGCTTGAATTAACAATAAAAATTGGGCTAAAAATTTTTAAATGGCTCTAATTTCCTAAGTTTAAAAAATCCGGACTTGACTACCCTTAGCCCGGGACTTGAAAAACCATTTTTAGAGTTTAAAAGGCTTAGAAATCACCCTAAGTCAGTAGCTAACCCTCCTAATCAGCCCACTCTAAGTAGATTAACCAAAACAGAAAATTGGTTTTTCTTTAAATTCAATTCTGACTCTATTGTCCAGTTTTAATCCACGATTTTTTACCCTATTTTTAAAAATTCCAAAAATTCTGAAAAAATTACTGGAGACTCAGGACATGTAAAACTACATGAGAAAAAATCGGCTTAATTTTTTGATCAAAGATGAATTCCCAGAAAAACCAGAGATGTATGAGTTTTTGGAGGAGAAAAAACTGCTTTGTTTTTCTTTAAATTCAATTCTGACTCCACTGTCCAGTTTTAATCCACGATTTTTACCCTATTTTTAAAAATTCCAAAAATTATGAAATAATTATTGGAGACTCAGGACATGTAAAAATACATGGAAAAAAATCGACTTAATTTTCTGATCAAAGATGAATTCCCAGAAAAATCGGAGATGTACGAGTTTTGGGTGGAAAAAAAACTGCTTTGCCAACACATTTTTTTTTTCTTTTTGTCTTTGATAAAATCATTTAAAAACCAAAATAAAAATATTTGAAACTCATAGAATGACTTGAAGGCAGTAGCTAGGACTTTTTGAAAGTTAGATAAAAATTGGCTAAGTAAAAAAAATCACAAAGGTAGAATAATCAATTTGACAAACTTAATTTTCCACAAGTGTGCTCAAGAGAGCATGACCTTGAACCATTAATTGGCTCAAGTCATTATTCAAGTGGCATGAACATGAAATGCATGAAATAATGCAGCAAACATAATGCATGAAATGCATGAATTTAAACCTAAAGGTAAGGAAAATGCATGACATAAATAATATGGCCTAGACCTAACATGAACTTGCATGGCAATAAATGCAACCTAGACCTAAGATATGCATGGCATTTTCACAAACACAAGGCATGCTTAATTCAAAATTCCAACCAAATATCATGCAAATGCAAAAACCTAACAACTAGCATGACAAAAATACAACACACAATGCAAAACACATGGAGTAGCCAAATGGCCCCAAGCTTCAACAAGCATGGCATTTTCACAAACACTTGGTATGCTAGCATGAAAAACTAAGTCATAACACAAAAATCACACAAGCATTTTCACAAACACCTAATATACTAAATCTAAAACATGCTCAAATTTAAACAACATAAAAACAGAAAATTAAAAATGCAAAAACATGATATCTAAGACATAAATGGCAATAAACAAAGCAACCAAATTAAATATAACTTAAGAACATGAAATAACATAATATTTAAAACATCAAAAATAAAGAAAATAGCATAAACAATATGGTAAAATGAATCAGAAACAACAACTTAAAATAAATAATGTAGGCCATTTGGCCATGGTGAGTTTATTGTAAAAACAAAATGTAAAAAAAAAAAAAATACTTAAGAAAGGAAATGAAGGAAGAACAAGAAACATTATTTTAAAATGAAAACTCACCAAGTAGAGATTAAAATAGCAAAAAATAAGAATAGAAAATGAAAGTGCAAGAGTTGGTGCTCAAGAGCAACCTCAAGAAGCTAATATTTCAAGCTTTTCTCTTCAAACTTTCCTTTTTTTCTAAACTTTTCTTTTTTTGCTCTCAACCAAGAAGATAAAAAACTAAGAAAAACTAAGAGAAATCAACCAAAATGGAAAAGAAAAAACAAAATCTGCCTCCTCCCTTAGGGCTGGCAGAAAATGATGCTTATATGGACTCCAAGATGTTGTCATTTTTGTGTAACCTAATTTCCATCAAATGGCCAATAATTCAAGATGAAAAGTCATGAAATTACCACCCTTAGATTAGCATCTCAGCCCTCTCAAATTACAGCTGTCCAAGAAAAATGTTGACATCTTTTTTCCAGCCCCACTCTGATTTTTTGAAGGGCCCAAAAAGCCCTTTTCGGTTGCTTGGGTGAAATGACCATTTTGCCCTCCCGGATGCAAAATAAATATCAAACGGGCTCCAAATTCAATTTTTCGTTTTTTAATACTTCCAAAATAATAAAATATTGAGTTCTGGAAGTTTTCAAAATTATCCGAGTCCGTTTGCTATTTATTTGGATTTTTTCTTCCCAAAATGTCCTTTTATGCCCCTACTTTTTACCATTTTTTAAACGAGCTCCAAATCAAGATTTTTCTTCACCAATCTCTTCAAAATAATTAAAAAGTGTGATCTGGAAGTTTTCGTAATTTTTGGAGCTCATTTGGTATTTTTTCGGGATTTATCGGCTTGAATTACTGCATAGGAAGCTCGGGATTTAGCCATTTTGCAAATGAACTCGGAATCAAGATTTTCTTTTACCAATCTCTTTCAAATGATTTAAGAATGAGATTGAAAATTTTTCCATAATTTTCGGAGTCCATTTGCTATTTTTCCCAAAATTTTCCAATTTTGCCCTTTAACCTCCGAAACCCGGTTTTGCTCAAAACAAGTCCGATTTTCAGATTTTCTTCAATCTGAGCCTTGGGCCATCCTTTTTAATCATTCCTCATCCATTGGGGGCTTTGGTCTTACCAAGTCGGGCCATTTCTGTGATTCTTCCCGATTTCACCGAAATCCACTAAAATCCCTAATTCTCGGTTTTCTCCCGGATTGACTTTTCTTTCGGTTTTTCTTGCAAGTGACTTCTCCATTACCCGTAGTCAGTGCTTATCTTTCATTTGGAACCTTCAATTTCGACCAGTTTGATCGTTTAAGCACTTTTCCCCAAATTTCTCGGATTAGGATTTATTTTCTACTGAATCTCCAAATCCCAACTTCCGAACTCCATATCTTTCAATGTAGACCTCGGATTATCAAAATTCTTTCTCCATTTTTCAATTGAACTTAAAATCTTGATTTTGAAAGTGGGTTGACTTTTTCAGTAGTTGACTTTCTGGGGTTGACTATTTCGGGGTTGAATTTTTTCAAGTTTGACTTTTTATGCTCGCCCTCTTAAACTAAGTCTCGGAGTACCACCTGCAGGATGAAAACAGTCTTTTTATACTCGGAAACATCAATATGGGAAGAAAACATACCTGTTTAGTGGCCCGGACAAAATTAGGTGTCTACAATCTCGATTAGAGGACGGAATCCCAATAGAACGACATTTACTGTTACACGTCCATCATGCACATTTGTGGCAATTTGAACTCATGCGCTTTGCTCGTCGCTTCTTTGCAAAAGTGCTTCTACCTGTACCTGGTAAATGCAAAACAGGAAGATATTCATCTTCACGTACCTTGGCTTCAATTATCCAACGTATGTCTCCAGGAATCCCTTTGTGCATAAGCATTCTTAATCTTTCGAATCGAACTTGGTAAAGCTTCAGTAAAATATTTCGAGGAAAAGGAGGAAATCGTTTCTGCAATCTTGTGAGAATATCATCCATCCTAAAAAAAAATAAAAATAAAAAAAATTGAAAGAGAAATTGGAAGAGAAATTTATATACAATATCAGTTTTGTGGGTAGCTGATGGAACCGATTGAAATAATCACGGAGTACCGTTATCCGCCATTTAACCGGGGTTAAAAAAAATAAAAATTATATTTACATCTAGTTATTTTCAAAACATGGATCAGAAAGAAAAACAACATAAAAAGACTCAAAAATAAAATCTTAAATTCTTCCCCCCACACATAATTCTTACATTGTCATTAATGTAATGCTATTAACCCAAATGAAAGAATCATGTGTAAGTGAAAACAACTATTAAACAAAATAAACTTATGCAGCCTAAATGAACTTAAAAACACTAAACACAATTAACAAAGAAACATAAGAAAAAGATAAAGAAAAAGAGAGCAAGTCTGAGGATGGCAGTTTGGCAATGCTTTCACTAATTAGGCTGCCTCCCCCAATTAGCACTTGATTGATTGTTTCCAGTCTAGCCAATTCCCCTTCTTGGCTTTTTAGGATCTTTTGGCTTAGACATGAAACTTCTCGGATTTTTGCGTTTTGGAGGAAGTTTTCTTTTCAAAACAGCCAATGCATTCTCCCCCACACGTATTATTTCATCATTCTTGGTGGGGTATAGCTCTTTGAGGAATTGTGCATATCTTGGTACTTGTGTAATGGCATCCACAAGCAAGCTGTTTAAGGTTTCCAAAAATTGTTGTACATGTTCCTCCTTCTTGGACTTTGCAAATCTGCTAGGAAAAAGTGGAGAAGGAACATTAGTAGAAATAAGAACCTTAAAAGCTACCTGAGGTGTCAAAGTACTCTCCTTTTGAATGGTGGCTTCATTATCCTCAAGAAGTGAATCCATCTTTGGTTTTGTCTCATCCTCATCTTGTTCCTCATTTCTCAAGGTCACAATAGTAGCATTCTCCTTTGGGTTAATCACCGTTTGGGAAGGGAGTGCTAGAGATCTTTCTGCTACTAATTCCACCATACTACTAGCCAATAGGCTCATTTGCCTTTCCAAACTCTGGATGCTTGCCCTTGTTTCCTGTTGAAATTGCAAAGTATCAGTAACAAGAGAATGTACAAGATCTTCTAAATAAGTACCTGAGTTTTGAATCATATGTGGTGGTTGAAAAAGATCTGGTTCTTGAGACCATGATTGATTGAAGCTAGATGGATGAGTGTAATTGGCATAAGGATCTACTTCTTGGTAATTTTTCGAGTAGCCATAATTAGTATGATCCCACCATCCCTCATGGTAAGTGTTTGAGTAATGATCATACTGTTGGTCTTGAAACACTTGATGGCCTTGACATCCTCCCATGGCCAATTGTTGAACTGGGGAGGTGAGCTTGGCTTGTTGATTCTCTATGTTCATGTATGCCACCAACTCTTCAAGTGTTAGATTGCTCAATTCCATCGTTTTTTTTTTTTTTTTCAAAATTTGATAAGAAAAACCCGTATGTACAAGAAAATAAATATCATTAGAACTGAAAATAAGAATAAACCAAGTAACAAATAAACTAAAAAAAATAATCCCCGGCAACGGCGCCAAAAATTTGATGCACCCAAAAGAGTGTATCTTATTTAACCTTGCACTAAAAAGATAAATTGTAAGTATAATGATTAGCAAGGGTCGAGTCCTCAGGGATTGGGTTTTAATCTATAGTTATTAGTTTATAACTTACGTTCAAAGAAAACAATAAAAGAAAAGGGGTTTTTGAAGCCAGATTTAAACTAAAGTAAATAATAAGAATAAGATGCAAGGCGGTATAACCAGCCAATAAAAATATATATACTAAATTAGGCGGTATAACCAGCCAATAAAAATAAAACAAAGTTAATATACAAATTAGGCGGTATAACCAGCCAATAAAAATAAATATACTTTTAAAAATAAGCAAACTAGAAAAGTAAGAAAACAAGTAAGTAAGAAGAATCAAATATGAAAAATATGGTTAAGGTTTCATTCTCCACCACTAGACATCATTAAGAATCAATTTCAGATCTATCAATATCAACCAACTATCAAAGTTAACAACCGTAGATAACAACAAGCTCTGTTATCCCAATCTTTCCTTAGTTTGTCGTTAAATAGAACAAGCTCTCTATTTAATCTCTAACCATTAAACAACCTAGAATAAGCTCTCTAAATTCAATTTAATGGCAGCTTTATGATGAGAAAGATAGGTTGATCTAAGCAACAAACACATAAGCTCGGATTGTTCAACTTAGGTTATGTTCCACTTTGCAATTATTGAAAACTTGACCATAATCATTAATCACAAATTGCCACTTAAGAATAGGAAATCAAGACAATTACACGGATCAAGATTCCTAAACTAGCAATAGATAATTATCAAGATCTATCTAGTTGTACACCTAAATAAATCAAGACAACATCATGAACAATTCTTGTAGAAGAACATAAGCAACTTTGATAGAAAATTAATGATAGATAGAATTTGAAAATCAATCACAAAACATGTCTAGGGCTTTGAAATCACCCTTAACCAAATAGAAGTTTAGCCTAGCATAGGCATTGTAAACATAAACATAAAATTAAAGAGAATCTAAGAAGAAAATAAAAGAAAGAAAGAAGAAGAAGAAAATAAAGAAAAAGAAAACTAGAGAAAAGAAAGAAGAAGAAAACTTAGAGAATTTTATTACAATGGCTAATATCCTACCAATGTACAATATGATCCTCTACAATCATCCAAGGCCCTCTATTTATACACATTTTGGAGGGCTAAATGACAAGAGACAAGCTTTACAAATTTCAAAGGTAGGTATAATAGGTGGGTGCATTTTTCTAACAATTTTCGTCATATTGTATGACAATTTTGATCAGCCAACTTGATGGTCGATTTTGTCAATATTGGAGGCCTGATCTGATCACATGGTCTTCTAGAAAAATGTTCCCCTGTCAGTTACTGATCCATAGCCGTTGGAATCAGCTCATTTTCTGATGTGGATAAGAAGATATGGGCAAAATACGAAAACCGGTCAGCACAGACGTCATTGCACATCAGCCAACTTGATGGTCGATTTCGCTAGGGAAAACGACTCCGTTTCAAGAAGTGTAAAACATGAAAAAGATAGATATGCCTCTTAACTTTGCACGGTTAAAATTTCAGCCTTATTGCTTCAGTGAAACTCCAGATATAGCTGATATGGCAAAAGGTGTCGGAACTAGAACTGAACTGGATTTGCCCTTAATTCTAGTAATCTGAAATCACTCAAAGAAACTTATGAAAAACACCAAATTACATAAAAATATAAAAGATCATAAACACAATTTAGACTAAACAATAATAACTCGTATTTGACACAAAACAATAATAAAACATAACTAAAAACTATATAATTATATGAGTTATCAATCCCCTTCCTTTTTGGTGTAGAGTGTGCTTATCTTTTTTTTGCCTTGGTCATGCTTCGCATGCTCTCCCAACATCCTTTCCACATGGATATTTCTTGTCCCATTTCCTCATGGACATCTCCTAAAATTAAGGCTCTACTAACCTCCCATTGGCTCCAAATGCCACCTCAATTATTCTTGTCCCATATCTCTACAACTTCTCTTAAGCGACTTTTCATGATCAAGTAGCTTACTAACAAAACATCTTCCTAGTTGGCATTTTTATTCCATTTGACATCATTATATAGCCTTCACATGGTCTTCACATGGCTTTCACATGGCCTCCCATCCTTACAATTAAAATGTCTCTTATTGGCCAAAAACGCCACAAAGGCAAGTAGTGGAGAATCTTGTCATTACTTTAAAAATGTCATCTTTCTACTTCATCTTGGCCATTGGGTCAAAGTTTGATCAACCTCTCATTTCCTCTCTCTATGCCGGCCGAAAATGGCCTGGATTCCAGGTCATTCCTCTTTTTTACTTGCAAATTGGTCATTTTTCGGTTTTTTGGTAAAATTGCATTTTGCCCCCCTAAACTTGATCTATTTGCAAATGGACCCCAATTATGGATTTTTCTTTTCCAATCTTCCCTATCCAATATGAAACTCAGTTCTGGAGGTTTTCATAATTTTTCGAGCTCGTTTTCCATTTTTCCCGGATTATTCTCCAAAATTGCTGTTTAGAACCCCCGAACTTTGCCTATTTTCATTTCAGCCCCATTTTTTGGATTTTTCTTTTCCAATATATCCTATCCAATATAAAACTCAGTTCTGAAAATTTTCATTATTTTTCGAACTTGTTTTCCATTTTTCTTGGATTTTTCTCTAAAAGTGCCTATTAGTCTCCCGAATTTAGCCTATTTTCATTTCTGCCCCAATTTTTGGTTTTTTCCTGCTCATTTCCTTCTTTCTATCCTAAAACTTAATTCTGGAAAGTTTCGCAATTTTTTGAGCTCGGATTCTATTTTTCTCAGATTTTCCAAAATTACCTTTTAGCTTCTGAAACCTCGATTTTACTCGTAACGGGCCAATTTTTTGGATTTTCTTTTTCCATCACCTTTGTCACATATTGAATTGGAGTCAGACCAATTTTGCCCAATTTTTACATCCGAATTCCTCTCCGATTTAGTTTTCCCTTTTTCCTCAAAATTAGAAAATTTCTCGAATAATTCAATTTCTCTTCCAATCGGCTCTTACTTTAGATCCATTTCAAATTGGAACATGGGATATATTTATTTATTTATTATTTATCAACTAGGGATTTCAATTTTACCGAATTGGACCATCTTCATAGTTTTCCCCAAATTTGTGATTTTTTCATTTATTAACTAAATCTTTATTTTCCTTTTTCTCTTCAAATTGATTCTTCTTTCAATTTCACTTCAAATTAGACCTTCAAATGTCCTTATTTATTGATCTTATTCCATTTTGAACTTCAATTTTGTCCAATTTGATCATTTATATACTTTTTCCAAAATTTGCAAAATTTCCTATTTTCCCCCAAAATGGCTGTCGCAACCTAAAAAACTAACAGTCTCATTGCAAGACTTTATTATTCGTAAGCGTGACATTAAAAAAACCGAAGCAAAATCGACTTAATTCCTCTTGAAAATGAAGGTTTTGAAAATGACTGTGAAAAAGACATGGAGTCGCCACCAATCTTTTTTAGCTAGGTGTGATTGGCCACCTATTAAAATCGATCTTATAAAATATTTTAATATTAATTAAAACATTTTGAAAATCAATTTCAAGTCTGCGTTTTAAACCAGAGAAATTAAAGAAGCGGGTTTGGAACTCGGTTATGTGTGGGGAAGGATTAGCACCCCCACAACGCCCGTCTAAAATGGTACCTTATTAATCGTGTGTTATCTCAAGTCTCGGTAAAAAGTCGGTTTTAAATTTAGTATTTCAAGTTAATTCCCAATTTAAAGAAAAATAATTCCATTTTTAATTGGAAAGGATCCGGAATTTATAAATTCAAAATTCTCCTATATTCCTCAACAAACGTGGCAAAATATAGAAATTTTTATTAGTTTGAAAAACTTTCCGAATCATTCTTATTTTAAAGAAGATATTCTGTTATTAATAGTAATTGATGATATCCTCCCCAGCAAACCTGGCAGAGAATTCATGAATTATTTTAACTCGGGAATATCTTTATTTTGTTGAAAATCATTACGTTTTTAAAACATTTTAAAAAAAATATGAATATGAATATGTATGACATAAATAAAATGACATAGCAAAGTCTAAATAATATAATGCAACCTAAATGGTATGACATAATTTAAATGTCTGAGCATATTCTAAATGAAATGAAATATCCTAAGTTATATGGTATATTCTAAAAGAAATAAAATTACTAGGTAACATGGTATATTCTATATGAAATGTAATATCCTAAGTCATATGATATATTCTAAATGAAATAAAATATCCTAAGTGACATAATATATTCTAAATGAAATGAAATCACTCTAGGTAACATTATATATTCTACATGAAATGAAATGACCTAGGTAACATAATATATTCTATATGAAATGAAATAATTTAAATGACATGGCAAATATAAATGATATGGCATATAATCTAAATGACATGAAATATAAAATAATGCTATCATATAATATGCATGAAAATAAAAATAAAAATAATAATGCATGAACATACTATATGCTAAATAATATGACAAAAATAACTAAATAAAAAGCATAAGGTATCATGAAATATTCAAAACCATATAACAAATTATATAATATCAATAAATTTAAATCAAAGATAATAACACCATCATGAAAATTAAACATAGCAAAAATTACATATTATATAATATGCATGAATATGAAAAATGCAATGCATGAGAATGCATTTTTTCCTTTAATTAAGGAAATCCGTATATCTAAAAAGATATTCGGCTACCTTAGGAAAATATATCAAATCAAATATTATAAAATAAAAATACTTTGTGATTGTTTGAAAACAATTTTTTTTGAAAAGCTTAGATTAAAAATAAAAACTTGGTTAAACCCTTTTTAAATGGCTCTAATTTCCTAAGTTTAAAATCTCGGACTTGACCACCTTTAACTCGAGACTTAAAAAACCATTTTTAGAGTTTACATGTAAAATCAATGCACAAAACATACAATATGTTAATCACCAAGAATCGGCATGCACAAACCTCATGTAATCATCAAATCCTTAGCTCTGATACAACTGTTGGGAAATCCGAGCTCATGCTTATACAAAAATATAAAAGTAAATGCAGTAGAAGGTAAACATAGAAGCACCGGGATCCCTCAGGATCTCTAGATTGTTATTTACATGGATTTACAGGGAAATAAAACTTTAAATCACTCATGTTATTAAGATCGTACCTACTCGAGAACTTGTAATCTCGAGTGTGCCGTTGCCTGCAAGATGACAGCGACGATATGATCACTAGATGATTTCTCCAAGGCCATGAGCAACTCAAGCGACTTGCCTCCAACGGTGATCCACACGAACGACTGTTGGCACCTTCACAAGGCTTAGGGATTTGCCTGTGCTAGCAGACTGATCTTCCAATCAAAATCAAAAGGTTCTCTTCTTGGATTTCTCACAAGGCCAAAACCATAAAAGGCAAGCAGTGGTTCAGCCAATCAAGGAAAAACAACAAGGAAAAAGAGAGGAGGAGTTACGACTATTCATAAGAAAAACTCTTGGCCAATTGTATCTTTTCACTTAAAGAGCCAAAACAATTTTTCACTCCTAGTGTATTTTTCTCTAAACCATAAAAAGAAAAGTGTAGAATTCTGATTACACTTCACCACCTTTAGTCGGCCACTATCCAAGGGAAAGGATGGAGTTTCTATTTCATTTAAACTCTAATTATGATAAGAACTCTTCCTATCAAGGTGTTTAATTTTCAGCCAACCTCTTTTTAATCAAAGCTTAGCCGAATCCAACCCTTATAGTGTCCAGGTTCATCTACTAAGAGATAGGTAAGGATAGGAGTTTGATTCTCAATCAAAGTTCTAGTTGAGGTGAAACTCTTTCACCCTCAAGCATCCTAGTTCGACTGAAACTCTAACTCTTAAAGCTGAGGTCGAACCTATCCTAGATCATATCTATGTAATTGCTCGATTTCACAGGGATAAGAGTTTGATTCTCAATCAAACTCTTAGAATTCTAGTTGAACTCAACCAGCTAGGATTAATAGAGTTTGATTCATAATCAGACTCCCTGTTCAAGTGAAATTCTTTCACTTAACAAGTGTTAGAGTCCTAGCCAAACACTAACTCTTAGTGTCGACTCTGGCTTGGACATAATCGAAGTGATGTTCGGTTTAGTGAAATACGAGTTGATAGAATTTAATTCATAATTAAACTCCTTGAAAACAATAAACTTTTTCTCATTTTGGACAACTTTATTTTCGGCCAGGTCAACTTATCTTAAGACATGTCTACATTTAGGCGTTGTCTACTTAAGACAAGCTTATCCACATTGTCTTGTTAAGACATCCTTATTTGGATTTCTCAAATCCAAATTATGTCTTAACCTACCTAAATTGAATCTTATTCAATTAGGTCCTCCAAATTAACATTTTATTCAATTAAGTCCTTACTTAATCAAATCCTAAGTTTAAGCCAACATTTTCATCCTATTGTGTGTGACCCATTAGGTTCCCAACATGTTGGAAATGCGTATAAATTAATCTCATCAATTTATACCCATAGATCAAGAGCGGGATCTTGCAACCCATCATGACCACCAAATGTTGAAAAGTCAATGTGACCTCATTGAAACCTTTGAGCAACTAGCCTATCAGTGTAATACGGTCCTTTCACCAAATATTCCGGAAAGCCCATGAGCATGGTGCAGTGTCTACTCATGTTCAATCCATATTAGTTCTTGCAACTTATGGTCAACCTTATGAATTTAGGGAAATGATTTCTCCTAAATCCATTATGTTCTGGCCAGAGACTTCATCAAATTAACTGAAGCTAAGAACATATAAGATATGTCTCCGATGTCACTTGGAGTGGTGAATCCTCTCTGGATCACTCATCCATCTTCGCATGGTTCATGTCATTCCCAAAACCACCCTACCATAAGCATCCTTTCTTGGGACCCATTCGTGATGGAATCAAAATATGACACTCTCCATACAAGATGACTTGGTATCACAAGTCAAAGGACTAATTTACACTACTGGCACGTGAGAACATTTCCATAGACACTAGACTGACAATACCAAATGGATTTCTCACAGCGGGCCATGTTCAGTGAACTTGTTCAACAGACAAGCACCTACATGTTATACTAAGTATCCCTCATACTTCAACCAATGAGATCGGTTGCTTACTTCATAAGTAAAAAGGCTTAACATGTACTAGTCTTTGAGCATTGCCAATGCCCCGTCTTGGCAATAAGATTACTAGGAATAGTTTGAGGAATATGACTTTGATGTATAAAGATTTCACAATTACAACTCTTTGTAATTCATTTGCAAGGCCTTTATATTTTCCATGGGCTTCATCCAATTAATACTTAATAACTCTATATTATCATACTAACATAAAGGAAAACCATGTATCACTAAAGTACAGTGATGAGTTTGCATTATTAACTGTATATCTTTTGTCCAATTTGATTGGCCTTAAGGCATATACTAACAACTGATGTGTCACACTTACATGCCACATCGTCCAGCCAACCTAGCTACCTCCAGCTAGTTTCACTCCACCTCAGTTAAACCCATTGTGGTACCGTTGTGTAGTTTCCTTGTTGGACTTCTATAGAAGAAAAAAAATGTCTCTTTTGAGATTTTTTTGTAATTGTAGTCAAATCTCCTTGGACTTATTTTCCATTGTATTTTTGATTCATAGCTGTTTTTTTAGCTCAAATTTTCCATGTTCAAATAATCAGCCAAGAAATTGTTAGTACCTTTTATATGCTCAACGGTAAATTAATACTGACAAATAAAATTGTACCATCTAATTCTTTTTAGATTAGTTTTATTTTTCTTGTTTTTATGAAAATCTTTAACTACTTGATTATATATTCTTATGATAAATTTTCTAGGTGCTAAATTCATTTGAATAATTTTTATTCCTTTAACTATTGCTAATAATTATTTTTCATAAATTATATAATTTTATTCATTTATTTTTAAATTTTCCAGAGTTGTATCCACAGATAAGTTCATTTTTTTGATCTTTTACCTGTACTTTTAGAACTGGCCATATATGCATATGCGTTTAGACCAATACATAAAATATTATTTGAAAATTATTTATTATTTATTTTGGTTTTATTACTCAAAAAATCTCTTGATGGCTAAATTGAATTTTTTTTTATCTAATTGCATGAAAGTCCTCTCAGATAGAACTCTCTCTTAAAATGATATAATTGGATCCTTATACTCAAGAACAACAAAACATTATTTATGAGGTTTGTGAGAAAACATTTCAAAAAGAAATGAGTAAAATTAGATTGATCGTTGGATTAATGAAGTTGTTAGGATGATGACATTGTGAATGCACAAGTCTTCTCTCTTGTTAAGCAACTAGATTTTTTCTATGTATTCTTGCAGTGGGAGATGTAAGAAAAAAATAAATCCTGTCAAAAAGGTATGTGGAGAATCTTAGTTAAATATAGAAATGATACTAGTGGATTTAGAGAATGGCCATTGTGGACCTTCTAGGTTTAAAGAGCTAGTTGTGAAAGTTGATTGTGAGAATGCAATGTGTCCATGATCATGCTAGTCGAGGGTTATGTAGTTAAGATTTGGTCAAGTTTGGAGTATCATTTTGCAATGATAACAATGTGTGTATGAGGGTGTAATAATAGTTCTAATGATCCCAACACTGTCAAGTTCCTCCCAGCCAAACAATGAAAGAGAAAATAGGGGGAGGGGGGAGAGCATTTAGGAGTTATTTGGTTTTATTGAATCTTATTGCATTTGTTAAACTTTTTCAATGGTCCTTTGTAGTTGGTTCAAATATTCATTGGCTTCAATAGATGATTTCTTTCCCAAGAATTAGGAGATTAAAATGCCAGTCAGTGAGTGTCATAACGTGTCCTTCGCAGGACCTATTAAATGACGTAAAGGGGGGAGGAGGAAAATAAAATTGGGTTTGGTTCCTCGTAAATAAAATGGAGGGTTTTAAAACAACCTCGAAAAAATGGAGTCGCAACCTATCTTTTTTGGCTAGGTGTGATCGGTCATTTATTAAAATCGATTTTTTGTAAAACATTTTAAAATTAATTAAAATATTTAAAAAAAAACCAATTTTGAAGTCTGCGCTTTGAACCAAAGAGAAAACAAAAGCGGGTCCGGGAGTCGATTATGTCACAGGGAAGGATTAGCACTTCTACAATGCCCGTATAAAATAATATCTTATTAATCATGTGAGTTTCAGCAATAAAAAAAAAAATCACCAAAAATTACAGCATCTATATAGACATGTTTCAGACTTCTCCTCAAATTTCAAAATTTTTGGACACATCTAACCATGTCAAAACTGTTACAGCAGATGTGCAGAAAAATCCTGCACTTTTGTTTTTCGAAATTCAAACACCAAAACCAAACCAATCCAATCCAAATCAAATCCAAACTTGTTTCTTTTAACTTTTTTGTGTCATGCAATCATGTGGCAAGGTTTACAATTGATCAGATCAATTTTAAACATGTTTTAAACAATTTAAAACACCAAGATCAGATTACACACAAAACAGTCCAGAACTGAAATAAAGCAGAAAACATTTTTCTTCATGGAACTTTGCTAAACCGACACACAATTTAATCCAATTGAATACTACCAAGAAATAAACATGTAAATCACAAGAAATCTTACAACCTGGCTTTGATACCACTGTAGGGATTCGATCTCATGCTCAAACATTAATCGAATTAAAGAAGAACATGAACGCAGCAGAAAAACAAACAAAGAGATAGTCGAATCTTACAGGATCATGCTTGTAAAATTTTGATGCGATCTTGTAATTATAAAGCATACATCTTATTAAGACTCATACTTTAACTCAAAGATCTAGTAATCTTGAGTTTACAAATAGGCCACTCAATCTTGAACACCAAGAAGGCAATGCCAAAACTTTAAGCCACACAAGTAGCTGGCCTCTAACGGTGATCCACACAAGATGATCGAAAGAACTTTCATAAGGTAGGAATGGAGTCCTGCCGAAATACATGCTAGTGGTTTAGGTTTCAAGAAACCTCTCCCCATCTAAATATCCCATGGTCAAATGCTTCATTAGGCATAAAGAAGAAGAAAAACGTTTTTCCTTCCTTCTCCGGGTTTGGTGCGCCAATCACAAGGATTATCTTGATCTTCTTTCTTCTTCACTCTAAGCCTTTTTCTCTCTTGAGAGAAATGTTTTCTCTCTTAGCAATCCATGAAGAGGCAAGGCAGAAGAAAGAAATCAAGAAGAATACACAAAAAACCTCTAAGCACATCACATGTGTGGCTAGGCCATTAAGGAGATCGGATGACAACTTGTTTCTTTTAATAGGGGGCGGCAACACTCCAGGGTTTGACTAAGGGCTATAACATAACTCTTATGTATTTGCTATTAAGTCCTTCCACTTAATTAAACTATTTAATTAAGTCCTTATTGATTAAATTCTAAATTTATTCAATTAGGCTCATTCCAATTTAATCTCTTAATTCACCTTTCTGCGTGTGACCCATTAGGCTTCCAATATGTAGGCAATGCATATAAATTAATCTAATTAATTTATACTCATAGATCATGAGTAGACTCTAGCAAGCCATCATGACCACCCAAATACTGGAGAGTCAAGTTAGTCTCGACATAACCTTTCGTGTTCAGTCTATCAGTGTAATTCGGTCATTTCACCAAATATCCCGGAAAGAGGATGAGTATGATGCAGTGTTTACTCATGTTCAATCCATATTAGTTCTTCCAGCTATTGGTTAACTTTGTGAACTTAGAGAAACTATTTCTCCTAAATTCATCATACTCTGGCTAGAGATTCCATCAAGTTAACTTAAGCCAATAATAGATGAGATATGCCTTCGATGTCACTTGGAGTGGTGAATCCTCTCTAGATCACTTATCTATCTTCGTATGCTTCATGTCATACCCAAAATCACCCTACCATAAGCATCACTCTTTGGGACCCGTTCGTGTTGAAATCAAAGCATGACAATTCACAGACAAGATGACCTGGTATCACAAGTCAGAGGACTACTTACACGACTGACACATGAGAACATTTCCATAGACACTTGAGTGATAATACCATATGGAGTTCTCACAGCGAGGCATGTTCAGTGAACTTGTTCAATAGACAAGCACCTATATGTTATCTTAAAGTATCCCTTATACTTCAACATGTGAGATCAGTTGCTTACTAAGTAAGTAGGCTTAACATGTACTAGTCTTTGAGCTTTGCCAATGCTCTGTCTTGGCAATATGATAACCAGGAACTAATTTAGGAACCTGGATTTGATGCATAAGGATCTCACAATTATAAATAATTCCTTTGCAAGGCCTTTATGTTCCATGGGCTTCATCCGATTAGTACTTAATAACTCTTTATCATTGTACTAACATGAAGGAAAACCTTGTATCACTAAGATATAGTGATGGGTTTACATTATTGGTAGTTTATGCCTGACCAAACCAATTGGCTCTAGGGCATATAACAACATAGATATATATTGTAAAACAAAATAAATACAAGAAAATCCAATCTGACCCCACATCTCAAAAAGTAGATGAGATCACCAACTAATTTAGCAAAGCACATTGTAGACACCTAATTTTGTCCAGGCCCCTAAACAATGAATGTTTCTTGTATGAAACCATCTTCCTAAATTCACTCCATTTTCTCGATTTAATGGCCTTAATATTTGAGTTCATAAAAGTGGACAAGGCCAAAGTTAAGATCAAGGTCAAAGTCAAAGTTGATCGAAAGTCAAAGTCAACAAAAAAGTCAACTTTGGAAAATCGAGATCAAAGGGAAAATCGAATGTCAAAGAGGCAATCTTGATAATTAGAGAAGCCATAATTGAAGATTAAAGGCGGGAAATGATTAATGGAAACGTTGGAAGTACTAAATTGAACAAATTAAAAGTTCAAATTTAGAGGAAATTATGGAAATGATTAAATTGGATGAAATTGAAGTTTCAACTTGAGAAATAATCAATGAATGGAGGTACTTAAAAGTACAATTCAAAGTAGAATGAAAGAAGTCAATTGGAAAATGAATTGGAAAAACAAGGACTAAACTGAACAAATTGAACATTCAATTTTTGGGGAAAATATAGAAATGATTAAATTGGATGAAATTGAAAGTTCAATTTGAAGAATAATCAATAAAATACATGATTCAAGAAGCTTAATTACAAGGAGAATGAAGGTAGAAGCTAATTTAAAGAAGAATTGAAAATACAAGGACTAAATTGAAAGTTCAATTTCAAAGAAAAATTTGAAATTGGAAGAAATTGAAAGTTCAATTTAAAAGAAAATCAATGAAGGAATGGATTTGAAGAGAAAAATTACAAAGAGAATCAGAGATGAATCAATTTTAAGAAGAAATTGAAAAATTGAGGGACTAAATTGCACAATTTAAAAGTTTGGATTTGTAGAGAAGGGTGCAATTGGAGTGAAAATTAGTTTGGGAATAATGGAGAGATGAATAAGAAATAAATGAAAGATGGGGGAAGGGTATGGAAATAACCCAAGGTAGAAATGTAGTAAAATGAAGAAGTGATGCCATTTTGGAAAAAACACAAGGTGGCATTGTTGTAAATAAATGGATGAGTAGGATAGAGAGAGGGAACAAGAGTACATGACATGGCATTTTGGTCCAATAAAAATGATACTTTGTCCTTAAGAATAGGAAAATATGACCATGTGGAAGGGGGACCAAAGGGATGACCATTTGGAGCATGAAAAAAAGATGAGCATGGGATATTTTGGAGGGCCATTCGGCCAAGTTAAAAACCAAGGGGGGCTCGAAATTTCTAGCAAGCATTCAGCCCTTAAAATATCACTAAGAGAGAAAGGAAAAAAAAAAAAAAAAGAAAAAAGAAGGGAGGAAAAAGAAGAGAAAAAGGGAGGTTTTGCTAAGGGTTTTTTTTTGTGCCAAAACTAAGGTAGTCTCTACCTCTTTTCCTTCATGGTTTTTATTTCTTCTTCATGATCCATTTCATTTTAGTTGATTTTCTTTTGGAAAACAATGTTTTAAAAAGGTTTTTAAATATTTCTCTTCTTCTCTTTTTTTTTTGATAACTACAAAATTTTTACAAAGTGTTAACTTGTTTTCCTACAAGTGCCGCCACCTTGCTTGCTTGCTATTACATTTTTGCTTCATGATTTTACCTTGATATTTGATGTGGGTTGGTCTATTGTGGTAGGTTAGTGATTTTTCTTTTGTTTTCCTTTTTAAAATAAAAGGGTTTTGAGCTTGACGATCTTGGTTTTATCCAAGTGATTGTTAGGCCGGATCTAGCATCCAAAGGGCCAACCTTGAGCCAACCTTTGTTTTCTTGCTTGTTTATGATTCTTGCTTATATATCTTGTCATTCTAATGTGCATACTTTGCTTAATATGAGTTTATTGTGGAGCATTCTCTTTGTTACATTTGTTTTTTTTTCTCTTTGGAAAAAATGATTATGAACTTGATGATCTTGGTTTCTACCAAGTGGTGGCTAAGCCGGATTTACATCCAAGAGGCTAGCCTTGAGCCAATCATTTTTGTTTGCTATAATTCATGTTTTCAAACCATTTCCAGCATGATTTTGGCTAAGATCAAAAAATGGTCCATAGCCAAAATCTTGTTTTCAAAATAGTTGGAAAAAGCAGTGTTTTAAAAGTTGAATTTACTGATTTCGAGCAATATTATTCCTATGCATTTTTTATCCAAATAAAAAACTATTTTAACCTCATTTACTTCACCCTTAGGTGAACCTAAGTCTAATTTTTTAGATTTTTTTTTGAATTGTTTAAAGGGTTTAAAAAATAGTTTAGTAAAATCGGATTTTTGAAGTTAAAATGAGCTTTAAAACTAGCAAGTGCTTGGATGTTTTACACAAAGAGGGAGGGGCTGGTAGAGATCATTAGGTACTATTTAGAGCTTGTTTTCTTGATCCTTTAAAGTTTACAAATAGGTTTTAAGAAAATCGGGTCATAGGTAAAACAAGCTTAAAAAATTAGAAAAAAACTTTGATTTTTACACTAAGGCTATTCCGCCATTTTTATCTTTTCTCTTTAAAAAGTGCATCTTTTAATTTGTTTTGGCTTTCAAAATGTTTGCATTCAAGGCTCGTTTAGAGATGTTAAACGATGGCATTCGGATGTCCCCTTAATCCGAGCAAAAATTCGTGCCCGAAATCTTTCGATTTTAAAGTTTAATTTAAGTTTCTTTCAAAGATAGTCAGACATCTTTTTAGGTGTTCGGATATCCTCTCTTCAAGAGAGAAACACATTGTGATAATGGTCTCCTTTTTCATGCATTTCATATTGAAAAAAGTTTTATTTAGTTTATCATAAAAACGTGCATTCTCGATTTCATAAACATTTGGCAAGAATTATTTCTTAATCTTCTCCGGGTTGCCAGGGAGGTTAAGAAATTGTTCAACGCACATGTTTATGAAATCATAAAGTATGGTTTTTGTTTAACTCGAAATTATATAAATGTTATATGAAAGAATTATTTTTCAAGCTTTGCCGAGGAGTGCGGTAAAATTTTTCGACATATGATGTTGATGTAATTTCACAAAGAAAATCCATGAAAAAGAATTTTAAAATAATGTTGTGTGCATATTCCATGTTTATGCATATTCCAAGATGATGTCATTTAGTAATTGTTGTACATATTGTTATTTTGGTTATGTTATGTGATGCTCGGTGTGCAAAAAATTTTATATATATGCTATGTCATGCTTAAATATGTGCCATGTCATGAATATACTATGTCATAGTAAATTTTGTGTTAAACCATGATAAATGTATATGTTATGTGATTTATGTTCGTATTTAAATAATGTTCGCATACTCATGATTATTTAAATGAATTTAGTCGCATAATAAAAATTAATATTTTTTTAATAAATAAGGTAATATCTCCGAGTTAAAATAATTCATGAATCCACCGTCAGGTTTTCGAGGAGTCTTCATGAATTATTATTAACAAAGAAATACCCTTCTAAAAGGAGAATGATGCGGAGAATTTCAAAACAATAAAAATTCTATGTTTTGCCGGTTTGCCGTGGAATATAGAAAATTTTGTAATAATAAATTATGAATTGTTCTCAAAATAATATGTCAATTTTTAAAAGGAATTGTTTTTAAATATCAAATATAAAACCTATTTTCCTCGAGACTTCATGATAAAAGTTGTGCAAACAGTTTGCATGGCTGTTGGAATTTTCTGGGTAGCCTTGAGTTCTTGAATTTGATTCTTGAATTGTAGGTATAATTCGCTGAAAATCAAAAGATGAAGTGTGTGTGAATTTGAGGCGGTTGCTTGAGGCAAACGTTGCCCCGAGAAGGGCTGCCGAATGCGGCAACACTATTTACCAAAAATAGGAGGCGACTACACACAAATTGTGTGCTAGGGCATCACCTTCTATTTTTGGAAATTCTTATTCTTTGGAAATTTGGACTTGTGGAAATTGTTTCCTAATCAAGATTGGATTCCTAAGAGTTAGGAATGCACGTAAGCTTTTCTTATGGAAATTGTTTCCTAGTTGAACAAGGACTCCTAAAAGTTAGGATAAGATATGAACTTTCCTTGTAAAGAATGTTTCTAATCAAACTTGAACTTCCTAAGGTGTTAGGAAATCTAATTAAATTATTTAATTAGATGGAAGATTTTAATTCAAACAATCCTAATTGGATTAGGACTCAAGTAAATTGAATTAAAAATTAAAATTGCTAAATAATTTGAGCCAAGTATATTTAAATGAATTTAAATATTACTTTCCTTAAATGACATACAAGATTACAAAGTGACATTAAATATGTATACATTCATTTTATGCTTTATGATGTGATTATGAAAGCATGAGGGTGATTATGGACCTAAACCTTAGACTTAGGTCATCGTTGGTTAAATTTTCTTTTTGGTATTTTTATAAATAGGGTCTGCGAACCCTACCTTCTCTTTTTTATTTTCGGGGTTAAATTCTCTTCTCACCTAACTCCCCTCGAATGTAACTCGAGGTTTCTATCAAAGATATGTAAATGTTATATAGGTTTTGTAGATTTAGATTTAGGCTAAGATTAGAATTTATATAATCCCCAAATGTAAGGAGACAAGGCGCCAAGAAGAAGCACCAAGGAGATCACCATCAAGACTTATGAAGACTATGTATGGTATCCCTAGGAATTTGACCAACTAGTTTCCTAATGGCTCAAGGAAACTAGAGTAGTAAAATCCATAATCATCCTAATAGATTGCATGAGATAGATTTATTTTTGAATTTATATATGTGATATATATTTGAATAAATGCTATGCATGTCAATCAACAAAAAAAAGCAATGAGACCTAACAGACGAATAAATCCCTTATTAAATTATATTGAGTCCATGTTACGCATGATAAGTTGCCTTCCACCATCTTAACAAGATAACCAAAGTTCTTCCATTAGGAGGCTTGTTGAGCCACTCTAGGTCAAACTATTGTACGAATATGTTTAAGTTATAGAAGGTGGGTCTTACTCAACTAAGTGTTATGTTATCCAGATGCTTTAAAACTTGATCACATGACATTTAGAGGCAAAGTTAGGCGAAGCACATATGATGTGCTTAGGTAAAGAGTGGTCACATAACTGGTCAAGGAGTTGCATAGAGATGCAATTGGTAAGCAAAGTTACCTAATTAATTAGTTTCAACATGGCTTGTTGAGTCACTCAAGGTCATGGTGGCATGAAAAGGGTCTTGCTCACTAAAAAGTTTAAAAGTTCAATTTCTCGAATAGTAGAGGAAGGCTACTATGTTGATAAAATAGTGAGAACAATCATTTAAACTCTAAAAACCTAGTTTTAATGATTGCAATTTGCATAATGACTATTATATGCATTGGTTTATATGGGATATAAATCGTAGGTTAACTAGTCACTTGATTGCATACTTGATGCAAACTATAAAGCCAATTTTTATTAATCAATTGCACAATAAGATTGTGATGGATATGAAATGAATGTCTATGTCCTTAATGATCCATGGCATTAAAGAATTGTTCTATAAGGTACTTAGCAATGAGAAGTTCAACATCTCAAGGAATTGTTTTAATGAAAGATGTTAGAGGGTAGCCTATGAGGCATCATATGCTAATGGATGCATCAACAAGTTTGAGAAACTTGGTTGATTTATGGATCATAATCTAAGTATGAACTTAGTTCTTTCTTCATTGTCTAAGAGCAATTAGCAAGTCAAGTTGTAGGACAACATGAACCAATTGGTATTGCTAAATGTCCTCTCTAGACTGAAAAAAATCATCCACTTTGTTACTTTCACCAGGGAAAGGTAATCGAAGAAAAGTTTTTCAAAGAAAGGATGCTTCTTTCTAAAAGGCTTATGAAGCCGAATGGTGAGATGAAGAAAGGAATTGATATTGTTAAAGGGACATACCATCATTGTGGGAATGCAAGGCATTGGAGGCTTAAATGCAATAAGTATATTCGATACTTGTAGAGAAGTGAAACTTGAGAAGTTTTACTTCATGGTTATTATGAGTTCGTTTTCACTACCTTTAGGTATATGATACCTATAAGATTGATTCAAAGATATGTATGGCATATAGATGGAACTAATAGTAAAGACAAGTGAAAAGAATAAGACCAAGGAGGTGGCAACCTTAGTTGATACTTGATCAAGCTTGCCAACCTATTCATGATGAATGTTTTAGAAACATTATCATTGATATTTTGGTTATGCTAGCATTAGATGCTTGGCCATATATCCTAGAATGAACCGAAAGGTCATATGGAATTTGTTCCATGTCATGGTCTTATTAGACTCATAACACTAGAAACTTGCATAAAAGATAATCAAAGGTTGTTCAAGTCAAAAGTATAAGGCTAAAGTATATAGATACAGTAGTTTCTTTGATTATGAATTAAAGGAAATCTTATACAAAACTTGAGAACTAGATGAGCTTTGGCTCAAGGAATTTCATAATGAGATTATGAAACTAATTTAGTTAAAGAGCATTCTTATTAAGAAATGATCTAAATGAATAATAGCTTGAAATTAAATTGATTGATTATCTAATAGAATTCATATAAGATGAATTGGATGGACATCACTATATAATGACATAGAAAGGTCCATGATGCTCCAAATAGCCAAGATTGCCGAAACACTAACCTAGAGAGGATTTTGAATTGTATTTGTAAAACAAACATTCATATGGGATATGAGATGTTTGATTTTATAATTACAAATGTTCATTCAAAAGAGTTTTGAATTCACATCCCATAGGAAAATAAATGAGTTTACTTTGAATGTTTCTACACAAGTAGGAAACAGTGGGAGTATTATGACATTTTAAAAGTTAAAGGTCATAGGTTGAAATCCAAATTTGTGCATAGGATGCATAAAGGCACAAAGGTTTAGAAGAATGCATAGTGATGCATTACTCATAGGTGATAAGTCTACTAAACATACTGATTAAGTAGGATGCATTGTGATGCATAACTCATAAGAGGTGAGTCTACTTAATAAAACATTGTTAGACAATGTATTTAGATATCCAGTTTTGATAGTGACATTCAAGAATTGAATTTATCAAAAGGATGAGATATCTTTTATGCATACCTAAATGTTAGTGGGAGTAATATTGATTAAACAATGTATATCAGATACGTTGTAGATTAAAAGGTAAATCGACTAATAATGTTAAGATCTAAAAGATTTAGCAACAGATGATTGGATTAAATTTTAAATAAGTTTAACATAGAGAAAATCCAACAAGTGACTTAAGGCCATGATGTAAATAAATCTAGTCATTTGGAAATGTTCCAAATCAGAGAGGACTGAATTATTTATATTCTAAGTCAGAATACAAACCTTTTGTTTAAGGCTGCAAAAAGGTGTATTTGGATCGATAGCTCACTGGGCTAATTAAAAGATTCCTAGTTGTTAAAGTAACAACATGAGCCATAAGGAATCGGGTTTCAATGTGATCAGGATAAGTATTGTGACTATGATAATAGAGATTATCAAAACTATATGACCGAAGCATATTCTCACAATAAAGTACTGAAGCTATGTCCTCGTAGAGACAGTTGCTATTCGAAAGAGTTCGACATTGGATGTATTAGCGATAGGCTTAGTGCAAGTGGGAGATTGTTGGTATATGCCCTAGAGCCAATCGGTTTGGTCAGGCATAAACTACCAATAATGCAAACCCATCACTATATCTTAGTGATACAAGGTTTTCCTTCATGTTAGTACAATGGTAAAGAGTTATTAAGTACTAATCGGATAAGCCCATGGAACATGAAGGCCTTGCAAAGGAATTATTTATAATTGTGAGATCCTTATACATCAAATCTATGTTCCTAAAAAGGTTCATGGTCATCGTATTGCCAAGATGGGGCATTGGCAATACTCAAAGACTAGTGTAGACACCTAATTTTATCCGGACCCCTAAATCAGGTAAATTTCTTCCTTCTGATGTTTTAGAATGCAGAAAAGCTCTTCTCATCTTGCAGATAGTACTCCAAGACTTTGTTTAAGAGGTTAAGCACGAAAAGTCAACCCTAAAAAAGTCAACTTCAAAAAGTCAACCACTAAAAAGTCAACCCTCATTCAAAATCAAGATCCAAAGTTTAATTGAACAATGGTGAAAGAATTTTGATAATCCGAAGTCCACAATGAAAGATATGGAGTTCGAAAGATGGGTTATGGAAATTCAGTGGAAAGGAAACCTTAATTCGATAAATTTGGAGAAAAGTGCTTAAACGATCAAATTGGTCAAAATTGGAGGTTTCAAATTGAATATAATCAATGACTACATGTATTAGAAAGGCCATTTGGAAGCAAAACCAAAGGAAGGGTCAATTTGGAAGAAAACTGAAAATTAGGGTTTTTGGTGAATTTTGGCAAAATTGAGGAAAACTGCAGAAATGGCCCAATTCAATAAGATTAAAGCCCCTAATTGATGAGGAGTGAGTAAACAAGGATAGCCCAAGGCTCAGTTTGAAGTAATTTCGAGAAAAGAGCCGGTTGGAGGAAAAACGAAAAAACGAGAAAATTCTCGATATTGGAAAAAAGAAAAATCAAATCGGAGGGGAATTTGATCATAAAAATTGGGAATTTTTAGACCAACTCCAATTAAATATATAACAAAGACATGGAAAAAGAAAATCTGGAAATCGAACTTGTTTTTAGTAAAACCGAGGCTTCGGAGGTTAAAAGGCAAATTTGGAAAATCCAAAAAATAGAAAATGAGCTCGAAAAACTGCCAAAACTTCCAAATCTCAATATTATGTCATTTGGAAGAGATTGGCGAAGAAAAATCTAGAATCGGAGCTCATTTGAAAAATGAAAAAGTTTGTGCCACTAAGCGAAAATTCCAGAAAAAATAGCAAATAAGCTTGGAAAGTTATGAAAACTTATAGACCTCAATTTTATATTATTTGGAAGATATTGGCAAAGAAAAATCCAGAATTGGAGCTCGTTTGAAAAATGGCAAAAGTTCGGGTGCACTAAGTTAAAATTCCAGAAGATAAATCCAGGAAAAATAGCAAATGGGCTCAGAAAATTATGAAAACTTCCAGAACTCAATTTTATATTATTTAGGAAGTATTGGAAAAATAAAATTCGGATTTGGAGTCCGTTTGCAATTTAATCAAGTTTAGGGGGCTAAAATGCAATTTTACCGAAGAAACTTTATTTTTGCAATTAAAAAAAAAGAGATGGCTTGAATTTGAAGGGCCATTCCGCTAGCCCAAGAAAATGAGAGGTTTTGCTGAGTTCTTTCATCCAAAGGCCAAAATTGGATAGTAAGGTGGTTATTTTTTTTATCAAGCCTTTGTGATTTTGCCACATGGTCAAATGAATGAAGAGGAAGGATGTCAGCATTATAGTTACATATTTTAGAATAGCTATATTTGTTAGGAGCTAATCCCTTCATCTAATGGTGGTAAATTCACATTTTTAGCATCTTTGATTAGTGGCCTTTAGATCATATTAGCTAGAAAAAAATATGACAACATCTAAGGGGTTTGGCTTGGCCTATAAATTAAAGGGGGCAACCAGCCATAGAGAGAGGGGAGAGGTCAGATTTTGTGCAAGGGCAATAGCTATTCTTGAAAAAAAAAAAAGGGAAGAAGAAAAGAGAGAAAAAATAAGTGATTTTCTTACTACTCTTTTGATTTGGAAAGCTAAAGCAAGGTAGCTATTTTCTTTCATGCTCTCCTCCATGCTTTGTTCATATGATTTTGTTATTTTCATTTTTAGTTTATTTTCTTTCATGAATAAAATTGTTTTTCAAAACAAGTTCCAAAAGGTTCCTACCTTTTGTTTTCATCAGAAAATATCAAAATGAAATTTTTTTTTTTTACTCTATTTTTCAGCCATGGCCGAATGGTGTCCTTGAGTATGATGATCTTGTGTTTGATTTTATTCCTATGATTGGTTGTGGTAGGATAACTTTGCATTATTTTCCATGCCATATGTTTGTGTTGTTGCCATGCCACTCTTACATTTTCAGCTTTAATATACAGCCATGCTTAATCGTTGTCTTGAATGTTTGCATTTTCATCATGATTATTTGGATGCCATGCTTCTATTCATGTTTTGCACATTTTTCAAGCCATGTGTTTGTGTTATTTTCATGCCATATTGTATGCCATTTTAGGTCTTCATTAGGTTTTCATGCTTTCATTTCATGCACATTTCCATTCGGCTAGGTCATCTTGTATGTCATATTAGGCTAGGTCATTGTATTTCATGCCATGCATATTTCCTATGCCATATTAGATTTTAGGTCATTTTGTTTCCTATGTCATATTAGGCTAGGTTATTGTATTTCATGTCATGCATATTTTCTATGTCATATTAGATTTTAGGTCATTTCATTTCCTATGTCATACTAGGCATTAGGTCATCATATTGCCATGCACATTTTGCATAACATTTAGGCATTAGGTCATGCATTTCATGCATTTGCTGTTTGTTCATGTATTTCATATCATCCCACTTGATTTTTGACTTAAGCCAATCAATGGCTCAAAGCCAAGCTCTCATGAGCATGCTTGTGGAAAATTAAGAAGTTGTCAAGTTGGATTTTCTACCTTTGTGATTTTTTTTCATTAGGAAATCCTTGTCCAAATTTTTATAAATTCTTACTACTGTTTTTAGGACATTATAGGAGTCTCCAATATTTTTCTTCTGATTTTTGAGTGTTTTTATTAGAGGTTTAAAAATGTTTTTTGGTTAAACAGTTTTTCACCCAATATTCTGAATTTCGTGATTTTTCTGGTAGGTCATCCTTAGCTTAAAAATTAAGCCAATTGTTTCCCATAGAGCTCGACATGTTCTGATTCTCCCATAATTTTTTCAGATTTTTTTGAAAATTTTAAAATAGGTTAAAAATTACGTTTTAAAACTGGTCAGAAAAGTCAAATTTGATTTCAAGAAGAAAATATATTTTTTTGTTTTGGCTAAGGCATTAATAGGGGGCTGATTTAGAACCTTAGCTACTGTCCTAGGTTTATTTCTAAGTCATTTTAATCCTAAAAAATAATTTTATAAAGGTCGAGTCAAAGGTGGTCAAGTCCGGGTTTTCAAAGTTAGGAAAATAGAGCATTTTTAAAGGGGTTTCGGCCTTAGTGCCATTTTTATCCAAATTTTTTAAAATTATTTTCAAACCAATCACGAATTATATTTGATTTAGAATAATCTGATTTGATGTATTTTCTTAAGGTAGTCGGATATCTTTTTAGATATACGGATTTTCTTATTTAAAGGAAAAAATACACTTTCATGCATTGCATTTTCCATGTTCATGCCTATTATATAATATATGATTTGTGCTATGAATTTTTATATGATAATGTTATTGTTTTGATTTATATTTCATGGTGCTATATTGATTGTTATATGGTTGTGAATATTTTATGTTATTCTATGCTCTTTACTTAGTCATTATTTATTTTGTCATATCCTTGAGGATTTATTATATTCATGCATTGCTTTTTTTATTTCCATGCATATTTTATTATAATGTTTTTATGTTTTTTTTATCATGTCATGTTATTAAATTATGCTATGTCATTTAGAATATACTATGTCACTTAGATTATATCATGTCACTTAGATTATATCATGTCATTTAGGTTATATTATGTCATCTAGATTTTACTATGTCATCTTTTATTATGTCACTCATGTTCATATTCATCTTTTAAAAATGTCTTAAAAAAGATAATGATTTTCAATAAAAATAAAGATATTCCCGAGTTAAAATAATTCATTAGTTCTCCGTCGGGTCTGCTGGGGAGGATATCATCAATTATCATTAATAAAGGAATATTTTTCTTTCAAAAAATGAGAATGATTCAGAAAATTTTTCAAATAAATAAAAATTTCTATATTTTTTCGGGTTTGCTGGAAAATATAGAAAAATTTTGAATTAATAAATTTCAGGTCATTTTCAATTAAAAATGGAAATTTTTTTCTTTAAATTGGGAATTATTTTAAAATGTCAAATTTAAAACCAAATTTTACCGAGATTTGAGATAACACACGATTAATAAGGTATCGATTTATACGGATGTTGAGGGGGTACTAATCCTTCGCCGCACGTAACAGACTCCCGAACCCGCTTCTTTGATTTATCTGGTTTAAAACGCAGACTTTGAAATTGGTTTTAAAAAATATTTTAATTAATTTTAAAATGTTTTACAAAATCGATTTTAATAGGTGGTCGATCACAACTAGCAAAAAAAGATTGGTGGCGACTCCATTTCTTTTTCGAGGTTTTTTTTGAACCCTCATTTTATTTTAAGAGGAATTAAGTCATCTTTTTCTATGTTTTCCTCAATGTCACACTTAATGAGTAAAAGTCTCGCAATGAGACTTGTTATTTTTTAGGTTACAATAGCTTGGCGACTCCGCTGGGAAAATTTAGAGAGTCAGGCCTAGAATTACCATGTGTTATCAAAGTCTCAGTTTTGTTGATTTTTATTCGGTATTTAATTTTAATTCCCACATTTTTTTAAATAAGGAGAATTTTGAAAATAATAAAATGTTTTAAATATTTTCATATTTGTTCACATGCATTTTATTATCATTCTCTAGTTATTTAGTGTTGTATATTATAATTGCTTGTTGGTTAATGCGTTACACTATTCTTGAATGTTCTTTTAATAAATTGTTGGGGCATTTAGAATAAGGGGTGCAGAATAGGTGGTGAAAGGTTTGTTGTTCCTCCTCACACACTACACTTGCATTTGCATAGCATGAGCTCTATACCCGGGTTCCGTCCTTTTAGGTGGGAGCAAAGTAACTAAGCCTTCGTGATTAACAATTCGCATAGGCTAGTGAAACACTTCCGGAGTACTAAAATACTTACGCCGTCGTGATTAACAATCCGCATGGGCTAGGGAAATAGACTCTAACGAATTGAACCCGCTTTTATCGGGGTGCCTTACTAGCCTTCATCGGCGACAATGAGGAACAATTCGGGGCCTTTAGAATCGATTCACCCTCATTTAATGAACCTAGACGAAGCCATGCCGAATTTTCGTTAGAGGTACTGAAGCTAGGAACACATGGAGGAATGCTTCTAATCTGTTGCCATTTATTTCTACATTCCGAACAAGCATCATGAACCGGGCAAGGATGAACGTACATCGCCTGTAGTAAATTTAAATTTCCGCCCCAAAGGCTTTGTGATGGCTAAATAGGTGGATACTGTTGGGGCAAATGTTCAATAACTTTTTGAATTTGAAAATATAAAAATTCCTTTTCAAACATTTTGTGTTTTGCATATTTCATGCAAATGTGAATAGAGCATGTACACTTATGTTTGTATATTTGATCTCATTCTTTGCAATAAATGGATGGTGATAATAATCTCATTTGATGATTTCATAAACATTCATTGGTTGAATAAGAATTATAGACCGGTAGTGTTGAATGAACATTTGGACACTGTACCATAGTAGGATCCACTACCCCGAAATTCTTTTGAAAAATAATATGTTGAATTTTTGTGGAGGAAACATGTTTCAAAAAATCATAGATTAGATTTGGAAGCAAATCTTGAATAATGAGATTTTTGAAAAATAAAAATTTGGTCCCACCATTTTCGTGTAATCATTGATTAATTTCTTTGTATATACCTTTATGTTAATTCATTTATTCTTTACATTTATCATTTTGACATCATGTTACAGTCATAGCATGCATGGTCATTCATTGTAGAATACATTTATGACATGCATGTTCATTATCTTTATATACTTGTGTATCAATTTATTCATTCTTTACATGCATCATGTTGGCATCAGGTTGCATCCATGGCATACATAGTCATTATAATTTCTCTGTATATGCTCATGCATTAGTCATCATTATATTCATGCATATAGGAATAGAGCGTGTACATTCATAATTGTATTCTTGATCTCATAATAATAATGTCAAATTTCATTTGCATGAAAGGGGTTTGATATATAAGGAATGAATCGGAGTAACAATTGGGTGCTTTGGAATGTAATCAAGAGGAATTTGGACATGAAATCCGGGAGGTGAAAGAACAACTAGCCAAATTGATGAAAATGGTTGAGGATATGGGTAAGAGTAAGAGGAAACTTTCTCAGGGCTCTTCATCGCCCTCGGATCAACCAAAACCATCAGGTCCAGAACATACAATCCTTGCTGGGTCTTGCACTTGTCAATGCCACAAAGGTTTGAACCCTGATGAAATTGTGGACAATGTCGTGAAAATGACTAAAACAGAGAGCTTGATACTAAAGACAGAAACCTCAGATCCCAAACAGTCCTTGCAATTGGTCCTAGGTCCAAAACAGTGTCATCACTCTACTATGGTCCAATCATCCACTGGGATGACTACTACGGGATCCCCGAGTCCCACTCCATCACCACCAATTGGCAGTTTGTACTTTTTCCCTCATCAAGCACCTTATCAAGCATCCGGGATAAGAAACTCGAACTATGTACAACCTCCAAGGGTCCCGTGTCCAAATCCATACCCTTATCATGCTGTCCAACCGCCTCTCCATATAAACATTCCAGTTCGAGCCTTAGTGTCACCGTCAAGTGTCCCAATTCCTAGGTCGTGTGTGACTAAGAAACAACCCAAGAACAAGATCCAAAGGCATTTTGATCCCATTCCAATCAGCTATCAAGAGCTTTTCCCTATGTTGATCCGAAATCACCTAGTTGCCTATGTGTCGTTGAAACCCCTATAACCATCGTATCCCAAGTGGTATAACCCGAATGCAAGATGTGACTATCACTGTGGGATTAGTGGGCATAGTATTGAAGACTGCATTGCTCTCAAGAACAAAGTACAGTCTCTTATAGATGCCAAGTGGTTGGATCCTACGACACTGATTGATAGAGGACTGGGAAAGGGTAATTAGGATTGGGAGATTTACACCAATGATGTAGAAGGAATTCGGTCTGATATGATGTAGTAGGATTTTGCTTTTTCGATAGCCGGCTCTTATAGCCTTAGGATGCTAGAAAAAATAAAGTGCTTGTAAAGACAGTTCTAACCACTGCTCAGATTTTGTAAACATGGTTTATACCTTGTGAACATTGATATGGAAATGAATTGGTTATGCTTTAAATTTATGAGATGTTGATGATTACGTTCCTCCAATTCTTATTTGCTCCGTGATATCTTCCTTTTTGCATTTTGCATCCGATCAATTATTTGTCACACCATACATTTCATTCATACATGTATCTTGGTGGCATCAGGTTGCATTCATGATATACATAGTCAGCATGATTTCGTGTTGCTTTATAATTATATAGTATCATTCAGTGGGAAATGCATCTGGAACATACATGGTCATTCATTGCATATATCCATGCGTTGATTTGTTTATTCTTTGCTTGCATCATGTTGGCATCGTGATTGCATTTATTATATACATGGTCAGCATGTTTCCACTATATATATTAATAAATCACTTTGTGTATTCTTTACATGCATCAAATGACATTCATAGCTCATTCATCATGACACGCACTTGGGGGAATAAAACAAAAATTGGCTTGGCTGTAAGAGTCTTTGAAAGAATTTCCATTTCAAATCAGAGGTATAAGAAGTACTGAGTACCTTTTTATATATAGGCTAGAGCTATGGAGAATGAACAAGCTGCCCGAATGGAAAGAATGGAAAGGGCACAGGAAGAATTGCGAGAAAAGTTGGCAAAATCTCAAGCAAAATCGAGAGATCAAATGACTAAATTGATGGAGCTGGTATCTGCCGCAGTCAAGGGAAAAGGATACACTGGAAACTTGGCTGCCAGAGAAGGGTTAGAGGCACAAAAGGGTCAGATTGAGGTCATGATGTTGGATGGCTAGAACGTAGTTAATCTTGTCAACATTCTAAACTTAGATGATCTAGCTGAACATGCAAAGTTGGAAATGGTTGTAGTGAATGAGATTGAGTTAGCAGATTCCCAAAGGAAGTATCAGCTGTTAGAGGAAAAGCTTCGGGCAGTAGAAAGTACAGATGTATTTGGGAACGTAGATGTGAAAGAACGTTGCTTGGTTCCTGATTTAGTCATTCCTCCTAAATTCAAGGTCCCCGACTTTGAGAAATATGATGGGATGACCAATCTGTAAGCCCACATCACTATATTCTGTCGAAAGATAATGGGTCATATAGATAATGATAAGCTTTTGATCCACTGTTTTCATGATAGCCTCAGAGGGTCTGCAATTAAATGGTATAGTCAGTTGAGCAAGAATCAGATTCACTCCTGGAATGATCTGGCTAGGGCTTTTCTAAGCCAGTACAAGCATATGACCGACATAGCACCTGACCTTCTCACCTTGCAAAATATGGAGAAAAGAGCTACTAAGAGCTTCAAAGAGTATGCTCAGAGGTGGAGGAACATGGCCACCCAAGTACGACCGCCCCTGACTTAGAAGGAAACCACTATCCTTTTTATAAACGCACTGCAGGCCCCGTACTATGATAGACTCCTCGGCAATGCCACGAAGAATTTTTCGAACATGGTAATCTCTGGGGAAATGATAGAAAATGCTATCAAGGCTGGGAAACTCGGAGGAGGTAAAACATCTAATGTAGAGAAAAATAGGAGACACAAAAAGAAAGTGGAAGATGTCCAAGCTATGGGAGGCTTTGCCCCGTATCTTCAGGCTCCTTCATACTAACTATCCTGTCTTTCTATGAACTACATATCCTAGGGTTCATACTTATATCGGATGGCCTCTCAGAATCCATCAAATCTTCAACCTCTTGTCAGCCAGAGGAAGCCGAAGAACATCCAAAAAAGAGATCGGTTTGAGCCACTCCCTTTGTCTTACTCTAAATTATTGCCTCAGCTGGTCGAAGAGAAACTCCTCACTAAAGTTTCGGTGGAGCCTATCCAACCCCCATACCCGAGCTGGTATGACAAGAATGCATATTGTGATTATCATTCTGGGATGACATTCCACAGAAAATTGCCTATGTCTGAAACGAAAGGTTCAAGCACTCATCAATAAAGGCTAGTTAGATATGGGGAAGAAACAAAGGTCAAACAGCATGGAGAATCCTCTGAATGAGAATAATGAGACCATTGTGGATGTCATAATGAGGGAAGAAGATGAAAAGGTCGAAAAGAGTATCGAGGACTAGCCAGTTTGAATTAGGGAAAACATGTCAAGGGGGAGTTTTTTTATGCATGTAGTTTCATACCTCATGGTGAAAACACTTGTCTTATGTTAATATTCGTATAAAATAAATGAATTTTGAATGCTCTTATTTTTATTGTGTTTTAATAATAATTTGAATGTGCAAAAAAACAAGCATTAAGGTAGTCCTAATAATGGATAGGCTTGAGAATATTGATAATCATTGTTAGAAATAACCCAATACCTTTCCTCTTTTGGGATTCCTTATGTCTAAAACCCTTGAACTGAGATCATTTGAAAGGCCCAATGCTTCATGGAATATGAATGATTGAACTTTATAAACCATTTTCACTACAAAATAAGAAAAGATGAAGATCCGAGTTTAGGCTATGAGCAAAGGAACGAAATTTTTGTTATTTTTTCGAGCTCCTTGGAAAATCGAACAAATGAGACATTTTTTCAAGAATGTAGATCATGGTAATTTGGTTTAGGTCAAGGATATGGCAAAACCATTTACATCCTTTCCAAATAACCATAAAACACCAATTGCCCAAACATCATTTCATGATTGACACCTCGGGGCACCATGACTAAACCAGATTATCCTATTTTGGGCCATATTCTTTCTTGTCTCCTCAAAGAACCCAGGACTGAAACTCAGCTTTTTTGGTGTAAACCTAGACTTGCGATGTTCCTCATAATGATACAAATTCTCATGGTGCATCATATATGGAAATAATGGAATCCTGGTGAATAAGGATGGATTAATGCATGAATCATTGGGGGCATGCAGGAAAAAAAAGAATGAAAAAGAAAAATTATGATATCATGCATATGAGAATTCGGATGATTCCAAAGTGCAAAATAAAATTATGATTATCTATTCCCCCTGGGGATTGATTTTCAATGAGAATATTCGTTCTTGATATGATGAATGACCATCTTTCATATCCCTTTCACAAAAAAATAAATTATCCATAGTCATCCCTTTTGAGCCAAAAGAATTCCTTCTTCTTTGAACCCTGATCAAGGATCACCCCCTACACTGGGGGCAAATGTGAGGAGAAATCTTCTCAAGGATCATGGAGAAATGAGTCCTAACTTAAAGGCAGATACAAAGCAAATTGGGCGCCAAAATAAATACGGGCTCACTTTGTCGAAGTGAAGAAAAAGGAAAAAGAAAAATGGAGAAATGGAAGCTAAGAACAAAATAAAAACAAAAAAAAGAGAAGAAAGAACACACAAAAAAGTGTGAAAAAGTTTGGCAAATGAAAGCCAAGAACAAAGAAAATGAGCAAAGGAGCAAAGTAAAAAGGTCAGAAAAATCCAAAAAGAACAAATGCTTCAAAAGGAATCCTCCTCAAGAAATGATCCTTGATCTGGTCACCTTCAAACACATATTTTGGGCCTATTTATCCTTTCTTTCTGAACCCCGAACCATTGCCTACATTACGTGCTTTAAAAGTCCATTTTGATCAAGCATAAATATTTAATTTGAAGGATTTTTCCTTAGTTTTTATCCCATCCCATCTCATCGAATTATTATTTCACTTTGGAAGAATTTAGAATTCCCAAGTGCATGGTAGAACCAAAAAAAAAGAAAAAAAAAGAGAGAAAAAAAAGAAAAAATGGAAAGAATGAGACTTTACGGCGAAAACCCAAAAATAGTCACCGCCTAGAGCAAAATAGAAATTTTTTATGCCATCTATGCCAGTACCGATGCCATAACAAAAGAAGTGGTCATCGAGGAACATCTAGGAATTCCTGAACCTCCCAAATTATCAGCTCTTATTCAGAGGATTGACTTCAAAATTTGAGACTTTTTCCCTCCAGGATTAAACTTTTCAGTTTAAACATCCCAGCCAATCTTGACGCTTGTCAAAATGCCTTGATACGGAAACTAAAAGAATGTTGAATTTTTTTGGTTCTCCATGAATTCATGATTTATAAAACCTGTTCCACTTATGAGCCTAGAAAGGACATACATTTTTGTTGTGAAGTTTTCTTCGATCAACCAAAATCTTGTTATACCAAGCCTTGCCAATTCAAATTAAAAAATTCAAATTGACACTTATGGAAATTTCTAATAGTGATCATCAGTCTTCAAAAGATTTGTACATCATACACTGTGGGGTTAATATTTTTTGGCTCAGAAGTTTTCATTAAATGGGCAAAATTGTTTTTCAAAAAGGGAAAATAAAAATATTTTTGAAATACCCATTTTTGATGTTGACATGAGATAAGGGTTTTTCTAACCCAAAGGTGTGGAACTACTAGGGTTAACCTTGACTTCCAAATATGAGAAGAAGAAATAGAACTCGGCAACCAAACTTCTGTCAATAAGAGTTTGAGAACTGTTGGGGCAAAGAGAATAGGCAAAGATTGGAAAATGAATTGAAGATATACTCTGGTTTGAAGAGGAAAAATGAATTGGAAAGGCTAAGCCAAAGTCTAGAAAAACGATCAGGAGCATTTGCGTCACTCATGAGCACTCATCTCTTTATTGAGCTTTGCATCTGCACAGTGACAGCAAGCATTTGCATCATTCATGGGTATTTGCATTGGCACTATTCCATAAGCATCTGCATTATACCTTTACATTTACATCCTTCATGGATATTTGCATTTGCGTCATCTCAAGCAATTGCATCATTTCTAGGACCATTACATTTTAATTATTGTGTGGTAACTGCAGTTACATAGACCATTTATATGAACACGATTAATAAGGGCATCTGTATCGTTCCATGAAGTAGTTGCGTCAACTCCAATTTTTGCATTTGCATCATTTAGAAGCATCTGCATCCAAAGTCATCTGCATTTGCATCAAGAAGAATTTGCATCAACAAAAGTTATTTGCATTTGCACCATGAAGCACCTGCATCCTATTCAACATCTGCATCTGCATCAAGAAGCATTTACATCAACAAAAGCCATTTGCATTTGCACCATGAAACATATGCATCAATATCTACATCTGCATCAAGAAGCATTTGCACCATGAAAAATTTGCATCAATATCTACATCTGCATCAAGAAGCATTTGCATCAATCCAAGCATTTGCATCCTCTCTCAAATCCTCCAGGTTAATTTCCAACATATTTCCCAATCTTTGGTTTCATCCAAATCTTCCTCAACTTTCTGGTTTCACCCATGTCATATCAATCTTTGGTTTCATCCAGATCTTTCTCAACTTTCTGGTTTCACCCATGTCATATCAATCTCTGGTTTCATCCAGATCTTCCTCAATTTTTTGGTTTCACCCATGTCATATCAATCTCTGGTTTCATCTAGATCTTCCTCAACTTTCTGGTTTCACCCATGTCATATCAATCTCTGGTTTCATCCAGATCTTTCTCAAATTTTTAGTTTCACCCATGTCATATCAATCTCTGGTTTCATCCAAATCGTCCTCAACTTTTTGGTTTCACCCATGTCATACAATCTCTGGTTTCATCCAGATCTTCTTCAATTTTCAGTTTCACCCAGGTCATTTCGATCTCTGGTTTCATCTCGATATTCCTCAAACTTTCTAGTTTCATCCAAGTCATATAAATGCCTCTGGCTTCATACTAACTTTTCGACTTCTAGTTTTGCCCAAGTCATCACCATGAAAATTATCTATGGTTTCACCTAGATAACTTTTCGACTTCTGGTTTCACCCAAGTCATCACCATGAAAATTAACTATAGTTTCGCCTACATAAATTTTCGACTTCTGATTTCGCCCAAATCATCACCATGAAAATTATTTATGGTTTCGCCTAGATAACTTTTCGACTTCTAATTTTGCCCAAGTCATCACCATGAATATTATCTATGGTTTCGCCTAAATAACTTTTCGACTTCTGGTTTCGCCCAAGTCATCACCATGAAAATTATCTATGGTTTCACCTAGATAACTTTTCGACTTTTGGTTTCACCCAAGTCATCACTTTGCAAATCAAACTCGTTTCCTTAAGACGGGTCGAGCCTTGATTAGTCAAGGAACTCAATTTAAAGATAAAATCTTCTATTTACAGCTTTTCCAAAAAATAAAAATGAAAATAAAAATGATGAAAACTCCCTTTCCTTTTCCTTACAAGTGATTTCACTAATCGGACAAAATTAGTGTTTATTTATCTTTGCCTGATTCCTGATTTTCAGCAGTAGCCAAAGAGGGACGGCTGTAGACACCTAATTTTGTTTGGACCCCTAAATCAGGTAAATTTCTTCCTTGTGATGTTTTAGAATGCAGAAAAGCTCTTCTCATCATGCAGGTGGTACTCCAAGACTTTGTTTAAGAGGTCAAGCACGAAAAGTCAATATAGAAAAAGTCAACTCTAAAAAGTCAACCACTGAAAAGCCAACCCTCATTCAAAATCAAGATCCAAAGTTTAATTGAATAATGATGAAAGAATTTGGATAATTCAAGGTCTACAACGAAAGATATGGAGTTCGAAAGATGGGTTATGAAAATTCAGTGGAAAGAAAACCCAAATTCGGTAAATTTTAGGGAAAAGTGCTGAAACGATTAAATTGGTCAAAATTGGAGATTCCGAATGGAATATAATCAATGACTATGGGTATTGGAAAAGCTATTTGGAAGCAAAACCAAAGGAATGGTCAATTTGGAAGAAAATCGAAAATTAGGGATTTTGGTAAATTTTGACAAAATTGGGGAAAACTGTAGAAATGGCCCATTCGGTAAGATTAAAGCCCCTAAGTGATAAGAAGTGAGTAAACAAGGATAGCCCAAGGCTCAGTTTGAAATAATTCCGAGAAAAGAGCCGGTTGGAGGAAAAAGGAAAAACGAGAAAATTCTCGATATTGGAAAAAGAAAAAATCAAATCAGAAGGGAAAGGAAGGGAAGGGAATTTGATCGTAAAAATTGGGCATTTTCAGACCAACTCAAATTAAATATATAGCAAAGGCATGGAAAAAGAAAATCTAGAAATCAGACTTGTTTTGAGTAAAACCAAAGCTTTGGAGGTTAATGGGCAAATTTGGAAAATTCGAGAAACATAGCAAATGAGCTTGGAAAATTTTGCAAAGAAGAGCTTGGTGCCCGCCATGGCGCCCAAACCACTAAAATATTTTGAGAGCCCAGCGTCGTGGCACTGGCCGTTGGCGCCGCAATGTTAGGATACTTTCCAAAAACGAAAATTTTGCCTCCTAACTTTACTTGTGAGGCAAGAAAGGATTATCGAGGTTTTAAAGCTCTATAAATAGCATCTTTTGAGCCATAAATTAGACATGTTTTGAGGAGGCTTGAAGGAAAAAATAAAGAATTCTTGAAGATCATCATTAATCTTTTTCTTCTTAATTCTCTAATTCTCTTTTAAAAGTTTTATGTTTATGTTAACTATGCTAGGCTAAATTTTCTTTTGGTTAAGGGTGATTTCAAAGCCCTAGACATGATTGTTAGTTAATAATTTTAGATTATCTTTCAACTCTCTTTTGAATTTGTTATATTCTACTGATTGCATGTCATAAATTGCTATTTTGTTTATTTAGGTGCGCAACTAGATGAATATTATAGTGATTTGATTGCTAGTTTAGTGTTTTGATCCGTAATTGTCAAGATTCCTAAACATAAGTAGCAAATTGTTATCAATGATTATGGGACATTTTCGTTCGATACAATGTAGATTATGGTTTGTGTGTGTTTGTTGCTCGATATAATTTATCTTTCAAGATTGAATGCTTTCATTGAATTAAATTTAGAGAGCTTGTCCTAGGTTGTGTTCATTGAAAAGAGATTAGGTAAAAGCGCTTGTTCTTTTTCCTAACAACACAGTAAGGAAAGATTCAAGACAATCCCGCTTGTGTATTGTCTTAGGGTTATTAAATTTAAAAGAGAGAGTGAAAAATAATTCTGATTATTTACTATATTTCATGTTTAGTGGTGGAGAATGATTCCTTAACGGTACTTTTCATCATTATTGTTATTTGATATATTTAAATTCTTGTTCCTTTAAATCTTAGTTTTAAATTTTAGTTTTTCTTATTTTCTTTATATTATCAAAAACAAAATCTCCCAAGTTTAGTTTAGGTATTAGAATGAATTAACAAATAAATTAAGAACAATCTCTATGGATTCGACCTTTGCTTACTACTATACACAATTGCAATCATAATTTATTGCAAGGATTTAAGAGATACATTATTTGTGTATCAATTTTTGACGACGTTGCTGGGGATTGATTTCTTTAATTTATTTTTTACTGTGTTTATTTTTATTTTAGTTCTAATTAGTTTTATTTTCTTTTCAGTGAATGTTCCAAACTTCCAAAGAAGACACAAATCAATCGAAGTTTAAGAGGATCTTGGAATTCATATCTCCTTACCACAAATCAAATGAGGATCAAACCTAAATAGTTAACTCTGAGCAAGGAGAGATGACATTGAACAACTGAACTCTTAAGGAATTAGCAGCTCCAAGTCTGGATCAACAACCATTATGCATAGAATATCTTAACCTTGAGGTAGCTTTTGAGCTTAAATCTGGTTTGATTCATCTTCTCCCAACATTTCATGGTTTTGCAGGAGAAGATCCAAACAAGCACCTTAAGGAATTCCATGTAGTCTGCTCAAGCATAAAGCCAACCGGGATCTTTGAAGAGCAAATCAAGTTGAGAGCCTTTCCATTCTCTCTGGCAATCTATGCAAAGGAATGGCTCTACTATTTACCATCTAAGACCATCACTATGTGGAATGTTATGAAAAGATTGTTCCTATAGAGATATTTTCCTGCATCAAAGGCTTCCAACATTAGAAAAGAAATTTGTAGGATTCGGCAATATAACGTAGTCTTTGTATGAGTATTGGGAGCGGTTTAAGAAGCTTTGTGCAAGTTGTCCATATCATCAAATAAGTGAACAACTTCTTATACAGTACTTTTATGAAGGTCTCATGCCTATGGAGAGAAGCACGATTGATGCTCCAAGTGGAGGAGCTCTAGTTGATAAGACCCCTGAAGCTACAAGGATTCTCATCTCCAACATGGCAGCCAATTCCCAACAATTCAGCATGAGACATGAACCACCACCACCACCCAACAAAGTAAATGAGGTAAGCACACATTCCATTGAACAACAACTCTCTCATCTTACTTCTCTTGTGCAACAAATGGTTATAGGTAATTTGCAGCAAGTTAAAGCCTGTGGCATCTGTTCTACAATGGGGCACACAACTGATATGTGCCCAACACTTCAAGATGGTTAAAATGAACAAGTTAATACTATGGGTGGATTCTCAAGCCAGCAACGCAAGTATGACCCCTTATCAAACACATATAATCCAAGATTGAGGGATCATCCAAATTTCAGCTATGTAGGAAATTATTACAAGCTGCTCCTTATGCCAATTACAATCATCCACCTGGATTCAATCAACCAAGGCCACAACAACCAGATCAGTTTCATCCGCAACCGGTGATCCAAAGCCAAGTTAAATCTCTTGAGGATATAGTTAAATCTCTGGCTAATAATTATTTGCATTATCAACAGGAAGCAAGAACATCCATTAAGAGCTTGGAAACACAAGTGAGCTAATTGGCTAATAGCATGGCTAAAGTGGAAGCACAAAGATTTAGAAAACTTCCTTCCCAAACTATGATTAACCCAGAAGAGAATGCTAGTGTTGTAACCTTGAGGAATAGGAAACAAATTGAAGAAGAACCAAAAAGAGCAAGGAAGCCCGAGGAAGAGATAAACCCAAAGAGGGATTCAACTCTTGAGGATAATGAAGCCACAATTCCTATTGAGAGTACTTCGGCACCTAAGGTAACTTCTAAGGTTCCTATTTCTACTTATGTTCATTCTCCACCTTTTCCTAGCAGGCTTGCAAAGTCTAAGAAGGAGGAACAAAAAAACAAATTCTGGAAACCTTCCGCAAGGTACAAGTAAACATACCTCTTTTATATGCCATTTAGCAAGTATCTATATGCAAAATTCCTCAAAGAGCTATACACCACTAAGAGCAAATTAAAGGGTGATGAGATAGTAAGTGTGGGGGCGAATGCATCTGCCATTTAGCAAAGAAAGCTTCCACCAAAATGTAAAGATCCTGGAAGTTTCACCATACCATGCATAATCGAAAACACCAGGTTTGAGAAAGCCATGCTAGATTTAGGAGCATCCATTAATGTTATGCCTTATTCTGTTTATGCTTCTTTAAATTTTGGTTCACTTAAGGAAACCGATGTTGTTATTCAACTCGTCGATCGATCTAACGCTTATCCAAAGGGTGTTTTGGAGGATGTTTTAGTGCAAGTAAATAAGTTAGTGTTCCCAGCTAATTTTTATGTTCTTGACATGGAGGGACACTCATCAACAATGCCAATATCATTACTCTTAGAAAGATCATTCATGAAAACGTCTTGAACCAAAATAAATGTCTAGAATGGTATTCTAACCATGGAGTTTGGGTGAGATTATATGCTTCAATATTTTTGAAGCAATGAGGTATCCAAGTGATTTGCATTCTTGTTTTTCAGTTGATATACTTGATTCATTAGCGTAGCAACTCTTTGAGTTAAATAGCGAGGATGCATTGGATATTATAATGAGAAAGAGTCTTGAAATAGAAGATCTTAAAGTGCCAATTACAGATGTGCAACTTTGTGACAACATTAAGTAGACCATGGCATCTTATAATGCTTTCTTTATTTCTTTACCCTTGTCTAATAAGAAACTTTTGCCTTCTGTGATGCAGGCCCCTACATTAGAGCTTAAACCTCTTCCCGATCATCTTAAATATGTTTTCTTAGGTATGTAAGACACATTGCCTATAATCATTTCAAGGAATCTCACAGCATTGCAGGAGGAGAGGCTAGTCCGAGTGCTAAAAGATCATAAAACAGCTATAGATTGGACCATAGCCAACATAAAATGGATTAGTCCTTCAATGTGCATGCATCGAATTTTGCTTGAGGATGGAGCAAAGCCAACCAGGGATGCTCAACGCCGATTGAACCCTCTTATGATGGAAGTTGTTAAGAAAGAGATCTTCAAATTGCTAGATGTTGGTGTGATTTATACCATTTCGGAAAGTATATGGGTGAGCCCGATCCAAACTGTTCCTAAGAAATTCGGCATCACCGTAGTTAAGAATGATGAGAATGAGCTTGTACCAACTCATGTCCAAACCAGGTGGAGGGTTTGCATTGATTATTTAAAACTTAACTTGAATACTCGCAAATATCATTTTCCTTTACCTTTTATTGATCAAATGTTAGAAAGATTGGCAAGTTATACTCACTTTTTCTTTCTTGATGGTTATTTAGGTTATAATCAAATAGTGATTGCACTGGAGGACCAAGAAAAGACGACATTCACTTGCCCCTTTAGAACATTTGCATATCGACGCATGCCATTCGGTCTTTGCAATGCTCCTACAACTTTTCAACGATGTATGGTTAGTATATTTTCAGAATATGTCAAAAATATCATAGAGATTATTATGGATGATTTTAGTTTCTATGGTGATTCTTTTGATAAATTCTTAGATAACCTTACACTTATTCTTAAATGTTGCATGGATACCAACCTTGTGCTTAATTTTGAGAAATGTCATTTTATGGTAGATCAAGGTATCGCTTTAGGACATGTCATATATGTCAAAGGAACAGAAGTATATAAATCTAAGATAGATCTTGTGTGTTCCTTACCACCTCCCACAAGTGTGTGAGAGATTCGTTCTTTTCTTGTCCACGCAGGTTTTTATCGAGATTCATCAAGCATTTCTCAAAAATTACAAGAACCTTATGCAAGTTTTTACAAAAGGAAGTGGCATTTGAGTTCAATGAAGGCTGCAATGAGGCATTTGAAAAGCTTAAAGAGCTATTGACCACAGCCTCCATTATTCAACCACCTTATTGGAACCTCCCATTTGAATTAATGTGTAATGCAATTGACTATGCCATGGGAGCAGTATTGGGATAGCGAGTTAGCAAACTTCCTCATGTTATTTATTATGCATCAAGAACCTTGAATAATGCACAGCTTAATTACTACACAACTAAAAACGAGCTATTATCTGTTATATTTGCTTTAAAAAAGTTTCGACGTTATTTAATTGGTACTAAAGTAATTGTGTACTCTGATCATGCAGCTCTTAGGTACCTACTCACTAAGAAGGAGGCTAAGCCAAGACTTATAAGGTGGGTACTTCTCTTGCAAGAATTTGATTTAGAAATAAAAGAGAAAAAGGGAATTGATAATGTAGTTGCGGATCACCTCAGCTGCCTCATTCATGATGAAGATGCACTTTCTTTGTATGAACACTTTCTAGATGAGCAATTACTTACAATGGAAATTTCGGCTCCTTGGAATGCTGACATTGTGAATTATTTAGTTGCCACAAAGATGTCAGATGATCTGACTCGTGCTCAAAAGGATAAGTTAAGGAAGAATGCAAAGCAATATATGTGGGATGAATCATTTTTGTGGAAGTATTGTGTCGATCAGATGATAAGAAGGTGTGTACTTAATTCTGAATTTTCATCTATACTAACCTTTTGTCATTCTTATGCATGTGGTGGACACTTTGGAGCAAAAAGAATAGCCCTCAAGGTACTCGAGAGTGGATTTTATTGGCCTACATTGTTCAAATATGCATTCCTTTTCTGCAAATCATATGATCATCGTCAAAAAATAGGTAACTTAAATACACGAAATCAAATACCACAAACACCTATACTTATTGTTGAAATCTTTGATGTTTGGGGCATTGATTTCATGGGACCTTTTCCTTCTTCATATAATAATCTTTAAATACTTCTTGCTGTTGATTATGTGTCTAAATGGATGGAAGAAAAAGCCATCCAAACTAATGATGCTAAAGTGGTTATAGATTTCGTGAAGACTAAAATATTTACAAGGTTTGGAACACCAAGAGCCATGATCAACGATGGAGGTAGCCATTTTTGCAATCGTTCATTTGAAGCTTTACTAAGGAAATACAATATTACACACAAGGTCTCTACACCATACCACCCACAAACTAGTAGTTGAAGTGTCAAACCGAGAGGTCAAGTCCATTTTAGAGAAAATCGTGAATCCAAATAGGAAGGATTGGAGTTTGCGCCTTAATGATGCGCTTTGGGCATATAGGATAGCTTATAAAACACCAATAGGGATGTCACCCTTTAGACTTGTGTATGGTAAACCTTGTCACCTTCCAGTTGAGTTAGAACATTCAAGGCATTTTAGGCGGCACTTTGGTTGCTACAAAGAAATTTCTATCTCCGAATCTAAGCTACCTCATCACAGTCAATCAATCTATTTATCCCAGCCAGGGGTTGTTCCAGAGAGAATTCCTACGGCATCAACAAGAAAGCGAGAAGGGCTTCTTCTAGCTCCTATTTTGATGAAAACCAAGGATGGCACGAATCGCCCATTAGCCCCAGTTGAACAAGAGAGCATTGAATTCTTCGTTCCCTCGGCTTAGCCCTGCCTTAAAGCTTAAAGATGGAAGACCGGTAAAGCCTAATCCAAGAATGTTGAATCCTGGATCGGAGAAGCAGCTAACAAAAGGCTAGTAGCCTTTATCAATAGCAGCGAAGTCGTTCACAAGAACTGCCTATTCTATCTTATATTCCGCAACCTAGAAAGCAAGAAAGAGAAGTCCTTTCATTAAGCAGAAGTGATCAATGAAGACCTAAGAGTGGATGGCGAATCCTTTATCTCTTGGCTTGGGTTTACAAATATTAAAGAGATGGGCCGTAACTGGGAACTCTAAAGACAATCTGGCTGGGCCACTAAAGAAAGAGTTTTGTTTTTCTCCTTTTTGGGCTAATTCTTGTGAAAGCAGCAAATCTTTCTCTAAGTATGGAAGCAGTTAGTTAAGGCCTACCATAAGATAGTTATTTCATTAAGTCGACAAGCTAATAACTCTTCCTTCTTTTAGTTATCGCTCTGTGGTAATCTTATTTATTGATGAGACCCCTTATTCTATGACACCAGAATAAAGTTCATCCCTTGGCTTGGCAACTATTCGATGGGCTGCCCTATATACCTAGAGCCGAGAGTATGTTTCTTTCCTTGCTTTTTGGTCGGTCATACAAGCATACTAAAATGGAGTTTTTTTTTTCTTGACCTTATTTACCCCGTAACTTGCCCCTTAGGTGCTATGGTGAATAAGGGGACACGTTTTTCCTTTCCCAGTCTAGTCCCCTCTCTACGGACTACTACAGACAATGGTAAGGCATCTTGTTCATAATCACCTTGTAGATAAGATGGTTTTCGTGAGGGGTAGTTTTTGTTAGGGAAAGCGAGACCTGGGCTGACTTTATACCTGCGCGAAGGTCTATTTCCCTATCTTTCTGTGCTTACTATCGCACCTTTGTTTTCCCTTACTAGGGCACACAATCCCTGGTTAACGAAGGAGTTTGACTCTGGTTACATTGAAGATACGATGATGACAGGCTGTCATTCATACATGCAGCAGACTATATAGGAATTGTTGAGAACCCGGCGTCAACATTGAATAGTCCAACTGCTAGCCACAGCTTTTTTCAAAACTTGGACAACCTCGAAACTACTATACAAGGGACCCTTTCTCTAGCTCCTCCTCCAAAAGCCTATCAAAGGTAGGTATGTAGGTAGTGATGTTCTTGCTTTTATTCTCGTCTATCGAGGCACAGGGAAGAATGGACCACCAATGAATCCTTCTTCCTTATCTTCTTATTCCTCCATTCCGTGGATTGGTTCCAACATCAACATTGGTGGAGGAGAACTCAAGTCAATGCGCTTACCAACTCCTTATCGACCTTCAAATCTCTTATCTAGACAGGATAAGAGCAAATGAACCCCCTATTATCTATCCTTACTCCTGGCTCATTGCCGGTGGGTATTAACTAGACCTGTTCTCTAAGTTATTTATTGGTGCTCTCGGCATAAGAAGTAGCGTCGATTGATCCAGCACTTTGCTAAGTATCTATTTTAGTTCCATAGCCATAGCCTTTTGTAGTTCCAATTGATCCAATCGTTGATCCTGCAGCTTATCAAAATAAGCACCAGCAGACAGAGGTATATACAGAGCCATAGGCAAACCTTCATGATCGATAGCGTTATGAATACGACCCTCGTGCTCGAGAGGCAGATCCAAAGCCAGTAGCTTACCTAGAAGCATACTTCGGTGTAGCATATATAACGGCATACCCCTTTAACCTAGGTGGAAAAGTGATCTATTGATACCCACTATCAGTTTACCAAAAAGCCCACGGAGCAGTGAAGGGAACAAGATTTCTCTCTTCGAAGAAAAGCGTTTCTTCTTTCGTCCCTGAGGGTGAACTGATCCTATTGAAATGTAAACTACATTTCTACCCCATCCCTAACAACCAACCTTTATGCAACATCTAGGTAGTTCTCATCAGGAACCATTGTAATGAAGTAGGTAGACCATTTAGCATGTGTCCTCTCAATGCCTGCTATTTTTATTTCTCCACCGTCTTCCCGCATCAAAAAATCAGTTTTGTATTGTATTATGTACAATTGGAGAATCATTCTTTGGAAAAATCATATGAACTATCTTTCCCGCAGCCCAGACTAAGATTCTTTCCTATCGCGCTATGGGCTTTGATGCTTACACGTGCCTTAGCACGCGAAATATTGCCTTCCTAACAAAGCTAATCGGAGCTTTTGCCCTATCATATTATTCGGTCCTCCCTTCTCTAACACTGTGCTAATAAAGCATGGGGCTATTAAGATGTAGAATATGTCCCCTACACTCTTTCAATCTCTTAAGATTTGGAATCTCAGCCATACTTCCCATCCTCCATTGAATTTGGTCTATCTTTTAATTCTGGTCATTTTTTCTCCATCATACAAGACCCGTGCCACTTCCACCTATAGTTGATGCAGCCGTTTTGCTTTATTTTATGGAAGAAGGAGCGAAAGCCACTCGACTGTAAGGAGAGGAGTGAAAAGCTGCTTTTTCAAGCTTCCCATTTGCTAATCAAGTGAGTGAGGTCGAAAGACTTCCCAGGTCGGGGGGTTTATCTGGACATCTAATCCATGCAGGTATGCCAAATGACTTTCTCTTTATAATGAGGAAGGGAAATGGAATTTATAGGAAGAAGCCTCTGTGATGTGGTATAAAATGGCCAATTGCATTAAAAAAGTGGCTAAAGATGTTTTTGGAGAATCTAAGGGTTAAAATCACTCACATAAAGAAAATTGTTGGTGGAACCAACCAAGATATATGTCGTCCGACCCAACCTCAGACTCTTTCTTCTCAACCTATTTTGCTTTTTTGCCGCAGTTATTTAGGTGGTATCCCGAGATTGAAGAGATCGAGTTCCTCCCGATACAATATGGAGATGGATGCTATGGGTGCACATAGAAAACTTCAACTAAATGAGCTTGAGGAAATCAGAAATGATGCCTATGAGTGTTCACAGATTTGCAAGGAAAAATCTAAGGCCTTTCATGACAAAATGATTTTAAAGAAGAATTTTGTTATTGGACAGAAAGTCCTTCTATTCCTTTCATGCCTTAAGCTATTTCTGGGTATGTTACGTTCTCGATGGGTTGGACCTTTTTATTGTTACTAATGTATTTTCTCATGGTGCAATGGAAATTAGAAGTTTGCAAACAAATAAGGAATTCAAAGTAAATGGACATAGGCTAAAACCTTATTACGAATCCTTTGTAAAGCACAACGTGGAGGAGGTACCCCTCTATGAACCCACATATCTTGATGAATAAAAGGGGATACATGTCAAGCTGAAGACAATAAATTAAGCACTAATGGGAGGCAACCTAATAGATGAAAGCTTTGGAGACATACCATAATCAGATTTGCTTTCTCTTTCTTTTATTATTATTATTGTTTATTTAGTGTTTTAGATTTATTTAGGTTATATTAGTTTGTTTTGATTCCTAGTTATTTTTATTATTTTGTTTTTAGTTCATTTCTCCTAAACATAATTCTTTCATTGGAGGTGATAGTCTTATATTGAGGATAATGTAAACGTTAAGTGTAGGGGGGAGAATTTAAGATTTCTTTTTGTGATATTTTAATTTAGGTTGTTAGTTGGATTTAAGATGTTTTAGTTCTTTTCAATACAATGATGAGATATGAACTGTATAGGTCTAAACCTGGTATATTAGTGAAAAGGATTTTCATGAGAATTAAGCCTGAAAATCATTCTTCATAAGCCAATGTTAATATGATATGTTGATTAAAAAAGAAGCATGTTTAGACTTAATGTCAACTTATATAAATATCCTTGTGAGTTTTCAGCCTATAAGATTGATACATTATGCATATCAATCCAATTTTTTTTCTTGTGTGCTCTCATGATTACATGTTTATCTAGAACTTGCTTTAAACCCTTTGAGACTATATTAATACATGTGACAACATGGATTTGATAGAGGCATTAGGATTTTTACCACAAGGCCAAATCAGTCAGTTCCCTCTTGATGTTCCAAGAGAACATCCCCTCTAGTGAGCCAATTTGAGCCTACATTGAATAAGTTGTTTCATTGGTAACCACATCTCTCACCTAGCCTAAATATACTTGTAGACACCTAATTTTGTCCGGACCCCTAAATCAGGTACATTTTCTTCCTAAATTGATGTTTCAAAATGCTAAAAGGCTTTTCTCATCCTACAGGTGGTACTTCGAGACTTAGTCTAAGAAAGCAGACAGAAAAAGTCAAACTCGAAAAAGTCAACCCTAAAAAAAGTTAACCCCAAAAAAGTCAACCCATTTTTAAAATCATGATTTGAGGTTCAATTGAAAAATGGTGAAAGAATTTTGATAATCCGAGGTCAACATTGAAAGATATGGAGGTCGAAAGTTGGGTTACGAGATTTAGTAGAAAAAAACCCTAGTTAGGGAAATTTGGGGAAAATTGCTTAAACAATCAAATTGGTCAGAATTGAACGTCTCAAATGAAATATAGGCACTTACAACGGGTAATGGAGAAGCTACTTGGAAGAAAAACTGATAGAAAAGTCAATTCGGAAGAAAATCGAGAATTAGGGTTTTTAGTGGATTTCGGTGAAATTTGGAAAAAATATAGAAATGGCCTGATTCGGTAGATCTAAAGCCCTTAATTGATGAGAAATGATTAAACAAGGATATCCCAAGGCTCAGTTTGAAGAAAATCTGAAAATCAGACTTGTTTTGAGCAAAACAGGGTTTTGGAGGCAAAAGGGCAAAATTGGAAAATATGGGAAAAATAGCAAATGAACTCCAAAAATTCTGAAAATTTTCAAATCTCATTCTCAAATTATTTCGAAGAGATTGGTGAAATAAAATCTTGATTCGGAGTTTGTTTACAAAATGGCCAAATACCGGGCCCACTATGCAAAATTCAATAGGGTAAATCCCGAAAAAATAGCAAATAAGCTCCAAAAACTATAAAAATTTGTAAATCTAATTTTTAAATTATTTGGAAGAGATTTGAAAAAGAAAATCTTGAGTCGGAGTTCGTTTGCAAAATGGCCAGATCCCGGGTCCCCTATGTAGTAATTCAAGTAGATAAATCCCGAAAAAATAGAAAATGAGCTCCAAAAATTATGAAAACTTCCAGATCACATTTTTAAATTATTTGAAAAATATTGGTGAAGAAAATTTTGGATAAGGAGCTCGTTTAAAAAATGGTAAAGTTCGGGTGCATAAAAGGGGCAATTTCGAAAATAAATCCAAAATAAATAGCAAATGGACTCAACAAATTTTGAAAACTTCCAGAATTCAATTTTTTATTATTTTAGAAGTATTGAAAAAAGAAAATTTCAAATTTGGAGTCCGTTTGCTATTTGTTTAGGTTCGGGGGGCAAAAAGGTCATTTCACCTAAGAAACAAAAAAAGAGCAAATTTGTAATTGAGAAAAATATGAAAAGAAGAAGGAATTTCTGGGATTTTTCTTCCCTTGGTCAGCCAGCATAGAGGAGAAGAACGAAGCTTGAACAATTTAATTCCCTAGTCACTATCAAGCCACATGCTACCACTAACACCTTGCAAATGGTCCCCCCATCATCCAATGGCTTAGGTGCCTTGTAGGAAAGTTGAATGCACCATCCAATGGCCAATTTTAAATGCCAAGATGACATTTTTATTTTTCATGAAAGAACCCTCATCTAATGGCCAAGAATGGAAGAAAAAAGATTAGCACAATTCATCCAAGGGTGAGCATCCATTCGGTTAAGCAAGGGAGTGCATGGGATTGTCTCTTTTCATCCAATGGCTTAGGCCATCTACAAGGGCTGAGTACACATGTTGAGGGCTGGATTTAATCTACAAGATGTCATTTTTATGTTTTCCTCATCCAATGACCAAGAATGGAAGATCACAACTCATCCAAGGGTAGGCACTCAAGGGGGCAAGCAAGGGAGTGCATGAGATTAGTCCTCTTTTGCATCTAAGGGCTGAGGTTACTACAATGGCTGAGTACATATCTTAAGGGCTGCTATCAATTGGCAAGATGACATTTTTATGTTGTCATCAAAATATCTTAATCTAAAGGCCAAGATTGAAGGGGAAAAAGTGCAATTTCCATCCAAGGGTGAGAGGCCATTCGGCCAAGGCTAAAGAGGGGGGTTGGTTCCATAGGTTTTTTGGCTGAAGTCAATAGAGAGCTTGAAGGTAGTCATTTCTACCAAGTTCTAGCACAGCTTTCTTCTTGTTTTCCATGGTGTTTTCTTGATTTTCTATCTTGTTTTCCTACTACATTTTTCATAGAAATAAAATTTTTTAATGTTTACTTATGTTTTCATCTCTTCTTCTTCATTAAAATGGTGGAAAACAATTTTTTTTTTTTACATGGTTTCATGCTTGGCTGAATATGGCATGTTTGCTTGCCCTGGTTTTCTTTTTCTTTCTTCCTTGCATGTTGTTGTGAAAAATGATTTTTAGACGGTTTTTTAGAGTATTCTAAGGTTCTGATTTTTTACAAAAGATGAAGCAAAAAGGTTGAAATGGCTACATGATCTTGGCTAGACCAAGTGACCATGGTTAGGAGAGAGGCTATGCCCATTTTTACCTACCATGAAGCTCACCTTAATTTTGCTGTTTAGCATGGTTTATTTTCTGATTTTTGAAATGGAAAGGCTTCATGATCTTGGCAAAACCAAGTGATTATGGTCAGGTGAGAGGCTATGCCCATTTTATACGAACCATGGAGCTTAACTTTCCTTGTTATATTTACTAGTTTTGCTTCTTATTTGCTTTTCATGTCTATGTTTAATTTTATATATGTTCTTTACATTATTTTCTATGTTATATTTGTTTCTATATTTCATTTCCATGCATGATATTGTGTCCTTGAAGATTCGCCCATTGTGTCATATTCTCATATTGTGCATTTTTTTATGTATCATGTCTTATTTTATAAATATGTTTGCATTTTTCATATATTGTCATATGGTCATTCGGCTATTCCATGTTAATATGCTTTGCATGTGCATTTTCATCTTGTTTCTTGGCTTGTTTGCATCTACATGCCATGAGTTAGCATGTCTTGATATTTAGTATGCCTTGCATGTGCATTCTCATTTTGCTTCTTGACTTGTTTGCATCTCCATGCCATGAGCTTGTACATTTTGATTTTAGTATGCCATATGCTTGTGAAAATGCTATGACAAAATGCCATCATTTGGGGTATATGACCATTCGGCTATTCCATTTAGTATGCCTTACATGTGTTTTTTTTATCTTGTTTCTTGACTTGTTTGTATCTCCATGCCATGAGCTTGTACATTTTGATTTTAGTATGTCATATGCTTGTGAAAATGTCATGACATTATACATCTTGATACGAGTTGTCATGTACTTGTGCCATTTACTAGATAGGATTGCATTAGAGTATTATGTAACTACATTCGGCCTCTTCATGCATCCCTTGCCTTGTCATGCATTTGCATTTTGTTTAGGTAACATGCTTTGCATTATCATATCTTGAAATTGTGTATTACTTTTTGTTTGTTCCAGCATTGACATTAGTTTCATTGGTCATTGTATGTTCATAGTATTGCTATGCATGTTCATTACATTTTAGGTCTAGGCCATGTTGATATTGCCATGCATATTGGGTCTTAAATCATATTGGTATTGCCATGCATTGCTATGCTACTTAGGTCTTAGGTTACATTAGCATTTTCATGCATATTATAACATATTAGGTCCAAGTCACATTTACATTATCAAGCCTTGCATGCATATTGAGTTAGGATAGCATTTATTGCCATGCAAACTCATGCTAGGCATTTAGGTTGTCTTGAATTGTCATGCATTTCCTTTACCATTTAGACCTTTAGACCATGCATTTCATACATTTCATTTTTTGTATGTTCATGCATTCCATGTCATTGCCACATGATTTATGACTTAGGCCAACCAATGGCTCAAAGTCAAGCTCTCTTGAGCATACTTGTGGAAAATTAAAGAGTTGTCAAATTGATTATTCAACCTTTGTGATTTTTTTTTACATAGCCAATTTTTATCCAAGGTTTTTAAATGTTTTAGTTACTGTCCTGAGGTCTTTAGGATGATCTCCAACAATTTCTACTTTGATTTTTGAATAAATTTATCAAAGGCAAAAAATGTGTTTTGACAAAACAGTTTTTTTCACCAAGTACTCGAACTTCTCAGATTTTTCTGGGCAATCATATTTAATCATAAAATTAAGACAATTTTTTCTTGTGTATTTTTACATGATCTGATTATCCAATATTTTTTTGAATTTTTAAAAATAGGCAAACAAATCGTGTGACAAAACCAAATAGTAGAGGCAGATTTGAAATCAAAAGAGAAATAATGGTTGAATTTGGCTAAGGCATTTAGAGGGGGTTGGTTAGAAGCTTTAGCTACTATCTTAGGGTAATTTCTAAGCCTTCTTAAACTTTAAAAATGATTTTATAAATCTCGGGTTAAGGTTGGTCAAGTCCGGGATTTTAAACGTAGGAAATTAGAGCCATTTTAAAAGGGTTTGGTAAGGGTTTTAATCTTCATTCAAATTTTTCCTCAAAATTATTTTCAAACAATCACAAAGTTTTGTTTTTTTTTAGAAAATCTAATTTGACATATTTTCCTAAGGTAGCCAGATATCTTTTTAGATATACGGATTTCTTTGTTTAGAGGAAAAAATACATTTTCATACATTGCATTTTCCATGTTCATGCATTTTATTTAATATGTGATTTTTGCTATGATATTTTCCATGGTATTATTATTACTTTGATTTAAATTCTATGATGTTATATTGTTTGCCATATGATTTTGAATATTTAATGCTATCCTATATTTTTTATTTAGTCATTTAATTTTGTCACATTATTTAGCATATACTATGTTCATGCATTTTATTTTATTTTCATGCATATTTTATGATAGCATTATTTTATGTTTCATGTCATTTCTTGTCATTTAGGTTATTTATTTATAGCATGCCATGTCATTTAAAATATGCTGCCATGTTATTTAAATCATTTTATCTCATTTAGAATATACCATGATACTTAGGATTTTTTATTTCACCTAGAATATACTATGCCATTTAAATTATCTCATATCATTTAGGTTGCATTATATTATCTAGACTTTGCCATGTCATTTTATTTATGTCATACATGTTCATGTTCATATTTTTAAATATTTTGCAAAAAGATAATGATTTTCAATAAAAATAAAGATATTCTCGAGTTAAAATAATTCATGAGTTCTCTACCGGGTTTGCTGGAGGGAATATCATCAATTATCATTAATAAAGGAATATCTTTCTTTCAAAAAAACAAGAATGATTCGAAAAGTTTTCCAAATGAATAAAAATTTCTATATTTTGCTGATTTTGTCGGGGAATGTAGGAAAATTTTGAATTAATAAATTTCGGATCATTTTCAATTAAAAATGGACTTATTTTTCTTAAAATTGGGAATTAACTTGAAATACTAAATTAAAAACCAACTTTTTACCAAGACTTGAAATAACACATGATTAATAAGGTACCGTTTTATACGGGCGTTGTGGGGGTACTAATCCTTCCCCGCACGTAACCGAGTCCCGAACCCGATTCTTCAATTTTCTCTGGTTTATAATGCAGATTTGAAATTGGTTTTAAAAATGTTTTAATTAATTTTAAAATGTTTTATAAAACCGGTTTTAATAGGTGGCCGATCACACTTAGCTAAAAAAGATTGGTGGCGACTCCATGTCTTTTTACGAGGTCGTTTTCATACCCTCGACCTTTTATTTCAATCTACAGGAATCAAGTCGTCTTTTCCTCTACTTCTGTTTCCCCCTTACTCGAACGGGTCCCCGCGATCAGGATCATGTATCGACACCTTCATTTTTCTAAAGGAATTAAGTCAACTTTTCCTCTCTTTTTTTAATGTCACGCTTAGCGAATAATAAAGTCTTGCGATGAGACGTTATTTATTTTGGGTTGCGACAGCTTGGCAACTCCACTGGGGACTATTAGAGAGTCAAGCCTAGAATTAGTCGTGTGTTATCAAAGTCTCGATTTTGTTGGTTTAATTGGTATTTAACTTTAATCCCACATTTTTTTAAATAAAGGAGAATTATGAAAATAATAAAATGTTTTAAATATGTCCATCTTCATATGCATTCATATTATTATTTGTTCTCTGGTTATTTTGTTGCGTATATTTATATGTCTGCTTGACTGATGCTTTACATTGTTTGATTTTAGTGGGGTATTTAGAATAAGGGGTGTAGAATAGGTGGTGACAGTTTTGTTTTGTTCCTCCTCACACACTATATTTGCATTTGCATAACATGAACTCTCTATCTGGGTTCCGTCTTTTTAAGTGGGAGTAAAGTAACTACGCCTTCATGATAATCCTCCATATGGGCTAGTTAAACACTTTCGAAGTATAAAGTACCTAATGCCTTCGTGATAATCCTCTGTACGAGCATAGGAAAATATACTCTAATGAATTGAACCCGCTTTTATCGGGGTGCCTTACTAGCCTTTACAGGCGACAGTGATGAACAATTCGGGGCCTTAAAACCGATTCACCTTCATATAGTGAACCTAGGCGAAGCTATGCCAGATTTTTGTTAGATACCAGAAGTTTAAGAACACATGTAGGAACATTTCTAACCTTTTACCATCTTTCTATATGTTAGATTTTACAAATTGGGTGATGATGAATGAACATCATATAGCTCGTAATAAATTTATTTTTTTGTCCCAAAGGCGTCGTAATGCCGAAGCTCTGTTAAAATTTTCAGGACATTTTTTAAAAAAATCATGTTGTTATTTATGTTATATTTGTGAATTCATTTCTTTACTAATCTATTTCTTTTTGTTTTCTTTTCTTTGACATGCATCATAGACATTATCATACACTTGGAGTTTATTGGCCTCGGGATAGTCATCAACCCAAAGGACTTTCATGGAGTGTCAGGTTATTTCAGTGATAGAATATCATGCAGTAGTCAGGGCACGATCGAAAAAAGATCAGAGGGGGATGGTGATTGCCTGAAGAAATATTATGTGTCAGTGTTGCCGAAAAGGGTCAAAGTGGATTCCAGACAGAATAATCTCCAAGGGTTAGCCGACATTTGGAATCAGTGCAATGTATCAGAGAAAGAAGCCTTCACTCATAAATATGGAGATATAGCACTCTTAATTCTGATTAGGGTCAATAGTGGGTTGATTCAGGCTATGGTACAGTTTTGGAATCCTGCTTATAGATGTTTTACTTTTAACAAAGATGATATGACCCCACTGATTGAAGAATACTCAGCACTGTTACGTATTGAATGTCCTAATCCGGATCGGGTATATTTGAAGGAAGTGAAACCTTTAGGTTTTAAGAGGAAAGTGGCTAGGATCATAGGAATGGATACAACATGGGTCGAGAGTCATGTGGATACAAAGCAAAAAAATGAATGCATTCCGTGGGAAACTCTCCGACAATTGATATTGGGTTATTCCGACAAAGAAAAATCCAGGGATATCTTCGCTCTAGCCATCTACGGATTAATCATATTCCCAAAGATATTGGGTCATGTGGATTTAGCCATGTTTGATTTCTTTGAAAACTTGGAACAGAAGATCAACCCATCTTCGGCCATCCTAGCTGAAACTATCCAATCTTTGAATTTTTGTAAAAAAAAAAAAAAGGACAAAGGAGAATCAAGAGGTGTGTACAACTCCTTTATATTTGGATTCAAAGTCACTTTTGGAAGATAGAAAAGGTTTCCTTCAAACCGTACATAAAGTCTTTAGTTTCGTTTAGCGAATTCCTTCAAAATGATTGGCCTGAAGACGGGGATGAAGAGAAATGGGTCAACATGTTTCAGAATCTAAAAGGGGAGATGGTGACTTAGAGAGCTCCATGGATGGTTCCTATGCCGATTATGTACAAATGTGGGGACAACTCGGGAGTTCCACTACTCAAAATTTGGGGGTCTGTGAGTTATGCGCCTCTGTTGGTGCAAAGACAGGTTGAGTCTCGGCAATTCACACCTGTGACTCATAAGCCAGGATCATCAGAGTTCACTTATGGAGAGGATGGGTATTCTGGAAAGGTACGGGTAGTGATTGAACCATGGAAGAAAATCACCGGATAAAAGTGGCCAGATATGCCGACATTGTCACACCTGATTACCTGGTATGGAGGGAATTAAGGGTTAATGATAGGCTATTGACATCAGATGGGGAAGAGGTCCAGTTCATGAATCCGCCACCGAGGGAAATGCCAATAAATTTTAGAAATCGCAAGGGCGGAACTTGGAAAAGAAAAGGCTTAGATGAGCAAGGAGATTGCATGACTACAAGAAGAGCTTGAGGACATGAAAAATAGGGAATCAACTCGAGAAAGAGAAAAGAAAAAGATCAAGAGAGAAAGGGACACTGCTAAGGGTGATCTTCAGGAATTATATTTGGAGAACAAGAGGTACCGCTTCGAGCTCAGATTTCAGGAGACTCTCAAGACTTCTGAGGAATGGGAGCATGAGGTCCAAAACCTCAAGAAGGAGAACAACTACTGGAAAGAGAGAGCAAAGCATGAGGAAGCCCGAGCCAATCAACTGGAGAAGCAAGCTAAGGAAAGTTTACACGGTGATACTTCTGCTGACGCGTCAAAAGGCCGTGAACAAGTAGGGGTCAGATTGAAGAGCAAGGCAATCAAAAGGAGACCGTGAAAGAAAGTCCAAGATCCGAGGAAGTCACTATAGGACTAATTTTTGTAATAGCACTTTGAAAGGTGAATTACGGACTTATCTTAGTCAGTGATCTTTTTATTCTATCTGTGATGTATTTAGTTCCAGGAAATCAATGAAAGACCGTTTGGTTGAAATTATCCCGGGGCCAATACATTCAAATGCATTCATAGTTTATATATTTTGTTTGTTCATTTGTACATTTACTCATATTTATAATCATTCATTTTTGAAATTCGTTTATGTTCATACACGTAACCACTTAATTATTCCTTTTACTTGTTCACTCATTCATATTCATACACTTAACCACTTATTTGTTCATTTCGCTTGTTCATTCATTTATTTTTTCGTATTCATATACGTAGTCATGTGCATATCCATTTTATTTGATTCATTCATTCACATTTAGTCATACATTCATTCATTCATTCATTCATTTTTTTATAAAACATAAAAAATGATGTGTCAATAAATTCTAATTCATGGTTTTCAAAACTAAAGGTACAATTGATCGCACTCAGAAAGAATCAGATTTTCAACACCCTTACAATACTCGATCTCAAGCCAGAGCTATGGAAAACAATCAGCTTGCTAGAATTGAAAGAATGGAAAGAACTCAAAGGGAACTGCAGGAACAATTAGCTAAATATTAGGAGGAGTCTCGAGAACAGATGATTAAACTCATGGAAATGATGAGTGCAATGATGAAACAAAAAGGGCCGGGAGAGAATTCGGTAACCGGGAAAAAGGTGGTAGTTGAAGAGGATCAACCTGAAAACATACAGCAAAAGGGCCAAGAGGTGCCAATTGGGGCAGCCTCCTATGTTTATATCCAGCCAGCTGCTGAGAAACAGAACTATGTTCCCGGAAAGGGTAATATGGGAGCTGACCCAAATGATGCTAACGTTCCAGACTTTGAGGAACTAGCTGAAAAGGAAAAAGCAAAGATGACTGAGCTGAAGAGGGTCGAAATGGCAGAATCACAAAAAAAAAAATCAACTGCTGGAGGAGAGGCTGAAGGCCGTTGAAGGGGTGGAGTTATTTGGCAGTCTAGATGCCAAAGAGATGAGCTTAGTACACGATCTAGTAATTCCCCCAAAGTTCAAAGTACCAGACTTTGAAAAATATAATGGGACTACCTACCCATCAGCACATCTGACCATGTACTACAGAAGAATGACGGGGCACGATGATAATGAGAAACTGCTTATCCATTGTTTCCAAGATAGCTTGACAGGGTCTGCAACCCGATGGTACAACCAACTGAGTTGTACCAAGATTCGTTCATGGACGGATTTAGCCATGGCTTTCATGGAGTATTATAAGCATGTATCTAATATAGTACCTGATAGGTTGCCACTACAGAACATGGAAAAGAGGACCACTAAGAGTTTCAAAAATACTCGCAAAGGTGGAGGGATCTGGCCACACAAGTGCAACCCCTTTTAACTAGCAAAGAAACTATAGTACTTTTCGTCAACACCTTGAAAGCACCCTATTATGATAAATTGGTGGGGAGTGCCACCAAGGACTTTGCAGACATGGTAATATCTGGGGAGATGATAGAGTCGGCCATTAAGAATGGGAAAATGGAAGGGGGAGAGCCTTCTACTCCGAAAAAGGTAATCCCTGCCAAGAAGAAAGAGGAGACCCACGCAGTTAGTATCAACCAATACCTATATGCACCTCCCACACCATAAACACCACCAAGGCCCTATACTCCTACCACATCTTATGCACCTCCTATACCCTACACACCTTACCCGAGGTATAATCCTTATTACCCCAATGTGAACCACCTTACCCAAAATCCCTTCCCTTATACCAATATACCACAGTAGATGTTTCCAACTGGCATATCCCCACAGATAAACCTTCCCCGAAATACTGTCCAAAACACTCAGGGAGCCGGGCGCAATGACCAATGTTCACCAAGGAACGATCAAAAATCCCAATTTGATCTGATTTCTACCACCTATGGTGAGCTATATCCCAAACTGTTGCAGGGTCAACTTGTTGCACCTGTTTACCTCAAACCTCTGACACCGCCATATCCAAGGTGATACAATGCAAATACTAACTGCGCATACCATGCAGGAATTCAAGGACATTCGACTGAAGATTGCCTGCCCTTTAAAAAAAAGTCCAAAGCCTTATCAGCACCGGAGTTGTGAAGTTTGGGGCAAAGAATGGGCTGAATGTAGCGGGAAACCCACCTCCAGATCATGCAGAGAATCGGGTAAATGCAGTATGATAGGGGAAGTCATAAGGGTAAAAAAGGATGCCAAAGAAGTCAAGACTCCAATGTTGACAGTATGGGTCGAGATGGTTAAGGCAGGAATGGTAGGAGATGCAGACAGTTTAAAAATGGTTGCAAATAGGGTGTATAATTGGTGCCCGTTCCATAAGTGTGGAGGTCATATCATACAGGTCTGCAGGGAATTTTTGGATAAAGTCCAAAAGATGATGGATGATAGAGAGGCCTAGTTTTACGAGGAGACAGAGGAGGAAGTAGAGGTTATTGAGAATGCAGCTGGCTACGGGATAGGAAGACCCTTGATCATCTATTATGATGAACCAGAGGAGAAAGTTATTCCAGTCGTTGAGGAAAGTGCGCCTAAGTTAATCATTGATTTGCATGTTTTCTTTTCGTACAAGGAAAACAAAGCTGTACCATGGAAATACAACTACAGCATGGTTATGTCTGGGTCTTTGAGTCAGCAAGATATCATAGGTGTGGGGCACTTAACACGAAGTGGAAGGTGTTATGCTCTTTAGGGTGCTGAACAGGGGTTAACAGGAAAAGATAAAAGAATGGACAAAGGGAAGAAAGCAGCTAAACCAATCCATATTGAGATGGATTTGTCAAAAGAAGTAGAAAGGGGGTCAACCCCGATAAATAGAATAAAAGAGCTGATGAATAAGAAGAAAACCTGTGATTTCTTAAAATTCATAAAGCATAGTGAGTATAGCGTGGTTGAGCAACTGCAACGTCAACCAGCTAGAATTTCAATCTTATCTTTACTTTTGAATTCGGACTCATACATAAATGACCTGTTGAGAGTGTTGAATCAAACATATGTGGCTAACAACATATCGGTAGAAAACTTAGATAGGCTAGTGGGAAACATCGCAGCAGACGACCATATATATTTCAGTTATGAGAAAATACCACCCAATGGTATTGGGTCAACAAGGCTCTCCACATAACTATCACTTGCAAGGGGCACATATACCAAGGGTCTTTTTGGATAATGGTTCTTCATTCAATGTAACGCTCTTGGCAACCTTGTCCAAACTACCAGTCAATATTTCTTATATGCTGCCAAGTTGCACGGTGGTCAGAGCCTTTGATGGTACTAGGAGAGATATAATGGGAACTATTGAGGTTCCTCTAAAGATAGGCCCATGAACCTATACAGTGAACTTTCAAGTCATGGATATTAATCCATCCTATAATTGTCTGTTGGAAAGACAGTGGATACATTCAGCAGGGGCTGTACCTTCATCTCTCCACCAAAAGCTAAAATTTATGATAGAGTGGCGTTTGGTCACTGTATTAGGAGAAGAGGACGTATTAGCCTCTACATCTACTGAATCTCCTTATGTTGAACCCAATGAACATACCGTAGAATATTCCTTTCGGTCTTTGAAATTCGTAAATGCAGTTTTCGTCACTGAAGGGAGAAAGATTCCAAAACCTAGGTTGTCCAAGAACACAAGGCTGGGGGTAAGAACTACCGTGGAAAAAGGCTGCAGGGCTGGAAAAGGTCTCGAAAAATATCTTCAGGGGATGGCCCGAGCAATGGAAGTAGTGGGAAAGAAAGATCGGTTTGGCCTAGGGTATCTTCCTAAGGCCCATGAGAAAAAGAAACAAGTTGAAAGGAACCGACAAAAGAGGATGGCCCGTCTTGCGGGTATAGATATTGATTGGGAGCCTATGACATTCCCACCTATCCTTCACAGCTTTCGCTCAGCCGGTTTTCTGTTTGGAGAAAAGAATTCTGATGATGTGCTCGTAATGATCGAGCAAGCCTTCGAGAGATTTCAGGTGAATAGGGATGAGCAGATGTATGATATGGAGATCTGCACGACTGGGGAAGAAAGAATTGAAAGTGAGAATGCTAACTGGATTGTGCGAACTTGTCCACCAGGATATAGACTAACCAATTGGAGTGCAACCAAGCTACCTATAGTTTTTAGGTCTATTCCAACGTAATGCTTTTAAACAAATCTTAAATATCTTTGCCCGAAGATATTAAGAATTACTTTTGTAATAGGCTTTTGTCTAAAAGTTTTCATCCAATAAATAACAAACATGATTCATTTCCTTCATATTAATGTGTCCATATTCTTTCATTTACGCTATTTATTTTGCTTCGATTGTATATATGTTTTCTTATATTGTTTTTTCCCCACCTATTTACAGGTGTACAGATACGGAATATGAGGACCTTCCTGTCAATAATTCTGAAATTGATTTTGAGAGACCCATTTGCACTGGTGATTTTGAGGCCGACGAAGATATTGAGGATTATGATATACCTTCGGACTTATTAAGAAAAATAGAACAAGAAGAGAAACAAGTACTTCCTCATAAGGAGCTATTGGAATTGTTAAATTTGGAAAGTAGTGAGGAGATAAAAGAGGTTAAAATCGGGACTACACTATCGTCATCGATAAATGGTGAACTGATAGCCTTGCTCCGGGAATATGTAGATGTATTTGCATGGTCATACCAAGACATGTCGGGTCTGGATCCAAAAATTGTGGTTTATAGGCTCCCTTTAAGGCCAGAGTGCAAGCCAATTCAACAAAAGTTGAGAAGAATGAGGTCGGACATGCTGTTAAAGGTAAAAGAGGAGGTGAAGAGGCAGTTTGATGCTGGATTCTTAGAGGTGGAAAAATATCCGGAATGGGTGGCAAACATTGTTCCAGTACCAAAGAATGATGGCAAGGTGCGTATGTGCGTCGATTACAGAGATTTGAACAAAACCAATCCCGAATATAATTTCCCTTTGCCCCACATTGATACTTTGGTGGATAATATGGCGATGAGTTCTTTGTTTTCTTTCATGGATGGATTCTCGGGATATAATTAGATTAAGATGGCACCGGAAGATATGAAGAAAACCACATTTGTTACAATATGGGGAATATTCTGCTACAAGGTAATGCTGTTTGGGTTGAAGAATGCTGGGGCAACGTATCAGAGAGCCATGGTGACCTTGTTTCATGACATGATGCATAAGGGAATTGAGGTTTCTGTTGATGATATAATTGCAAAGTCACAAGGAGAAGAGAAGCATATTGCGAATCTTAGAAAACTCTTTGAAAGACTAAAAAAGTTTCAACTCAAGCTAAACCCGGCAAAATGCATTTTTGGAGTCACTTCGGGAAAATTGTTGGGTTTTATTGTTAGCAAAAGGGGAATTGAGATTGATCCGGATAAAATAAAGGACATCCCGAATTTTCCACCTCTACGTACTCAAAAAGAAGTAAGAGGTTTTCTGGGGAGATTAAATTACATTGCTCGGTTTATTTCTCAGTTAATCGATAAATGTGATCCAATATTCAAGTTACTTCGAAAACGTGATCCAGGAGAGTGGGATGAAGGGTGTCAGATTGCTTTTGAAAAGGTTAAGCATTATCTATCAAACCCACCAGTATTAATGCCACCAGCTCCGGATAAATCGATGATATTGTATCTATCTGTATTTGAGAGATCCATGGGTTGTGTTTTGGGGCAGCTTGATGAGATTGGAAAGAAAGAACAGGCGGTTTACTACCTCAAAATCGTGTGACAAAACCAGACAGTAGAGGCAGATTTGAAATCAAAACATAAATAATGGTTGAATTTGGCTAAGGCATTTAGAGGGGGTTGGTTAGAAGCTTTAGCTACTATCTTAGGGTAATTTCTAAGCCTTCTTAAACTTTAAAAATGATTTGGAAAAAACGAGAATGATTCAGAAAGTTTTTCAAATAAATAAAAATTTCTATATTTTGCCGATTTTGTCGGGGAATGTAGGAAAATTTTGAATTAATAAATTCCGGATCATTTTCAATTAAAAATGGAATTATTTTTCTTAAAATTGGGAATTAACTTGAAATACTAAATTAATAACCAACTTTTTACCGAGACTTGAGATAACACATAATTAATAAGGTATCGTTTTATACGGGCATTGTGGGGGTGCTAATCCTTCCCCGCATGTAACCGAGTCCCGAACCCGATTCTTCGATTTTCTATGGTTTATAACGTAGACTTGAAATTGGTTTTAAAAATGTTTTATAAAATCGGTTTTAATAGCTGGCCGATCACACCTAGCTAAAAAAGATTGGTGGTGACTCCATGTCTTTTTACGAGGCCGTTTTCATACCCTCGGCATTTTATTTCAATCTAGAGGAATTAAGTCGTCTTTTCCTCTGCTTCTGTTTCCCCTTACTCGAACGGGTCCTCGCGATCGGGATCACGTATCTACTCTTTCGTTTTTCTAGAGGAATTAAGTAGACTTTTTCTCTTTCTTTTTTTTTACGCTTAACGAATAATAAAGTCTTGCAATGAGACGTTATTTATTTTGGGTTGCGACAATACTTATATCCTTACCCTTGTTCTAAAGATGAATTAGAATGTTTTGAGACATATTGCACAAAGCAAGGGATATCTATTGAAGATTTAGGTTGGAAACAAGAGATAAGTATGTGGGAAGGAATGGAAAAAATCAATAGAAAAAGAAAAGGATCATTGTCAAAACACACTCCTATAAAAAAAATAAAAAAAGGAAAAACAAACAATCTCTTGAGCTTTTGGTTAAAGAAAGGATGTTATAAGGTTGGTTAGAATGAAGCAAAGGCTCAACATAAAAAAATGTTTGGCCTATGTTATTATGTGCTTCTTAGGAGTATTGAGAAGTTTTCTTTGCATAATCTTCTTATGTCTCTAAACTCTATAAAGTCTTTGGAACCTTTGTCAAATCCTTTACCTTTTATTCTTTGACCACATTACTATCCCTTGGCCCCATTACAACCTTGAATAAAGACCTCTTGATTCATGAAGTTATATGTTCTAAATAGTGGAGAATGGGTGGACAAGCAAGCATATGGTAGGACTGCTTTCATGAGATTGATTGAGTGTAAACACTTTACTACTATTATATAGAGAGAAAAGCATGAGAGTATCCCATGTGAGAAGTTGAGATTAAGTTTGAATATGCATTAATTTGATTGAGATATGTTGTGTTAATGTTGGCTTAATTCAAACCATATACATTCAAGCATGATTCTTTATGAAATTCTTTAGCTATTGACAAGTTATAAGACTTATCCAGTGATTTTCTCTAATTTATATTGAAAGGATTAGGAGTAATTATATTTAGTATATTTTAGTTTTTTCTTATGTTTTCAATGTTTGTGGGTATCGTTCTATTAAACCCTCACGAGACTAAACTCGTCCACTAAGGACACCTAGGGGTTTAAAGGCTTGTGTCACATGCTAAGTGCCACCGTGATTTCCTATGAAAGTGGATTAGATTAGATTTTCTTACGTTTTTTTTATTTTGTTTTGATCGATGACTAGCAAAAATTAAGTGTGGGGGTATTTGATAAGTTCATAAAATACACATTTTGTGCTCTGTCTATTCTTAGTTTTCGTTATGTTTTCTATCTTTATTTTGATTACTTATGTTATGTTTTTAAATTTTAGGTATATTTAAGAGAATGAATCAAAAACATGTCTATTATGATGTTCAAGAGCTTACAAAATCACAATCACAAGATGGAAGAAGACTTGAGAGTCAAAAAGATCAAATTCTTGGTGCAAAGCAAGAAGGCAGATTTGACCTCTGGCACTTGTTTCTAAGAAAACATGATGTTAAATTATTTATTAAAAGAGACTTCCTCTTGACTTTTGAAGCTGACTTGAAGAGCTTTCCAACAGTATATCATGCGCCCAAATCGGATAAGAAATGGTCATCTAATTTGGCTGAGGAAGCGCAAAAAGATGCAGCAGCAGAGAAGAGCTCGGCGCCTCGGCGCCATGCCATGGCGCCCAAACCACCAAAATATTTTGAAGCCTAGCGCCGTGGCATTGGTGTCGCGGCGCCAGGAGACTTTCCAAAAATGAAAATTCTGCCTCCTAACTTTACTTGTGCTGTAAGAAAGGGTTCTTAGGATTTTAAAGCTCTATAAATAACATCTTTTAAGCCACAAATTAGACATGTTTTGAGGAGGTTTGGAGGACAAAATAAAAAGTTCTTGAAGATCATCATTAATCTTGTTCTTCTTCTCAATTATTTTATTTTCTTGTTAAGTTTTATGTTTATGTTCACTATGCCTATGCTAGGCTAAATTTTCTTTTGGTTAAAGGTGATTTCAAAGCCCTAGACATGATTGTTAGTTAATAAATTTTAGATTGTCTTTCAACTCTCTTTTGAATTTATTATATTCTACTGATTGCATGTCATAAATTTCTATCTTGTTTATTTAGGTGTGCAACTAGATGAATATTATAGTGATTTGATTGCTAGTTTAGTGTTTTGATCCGTAATTGTCAGGATTCCTAAACATAAGTAGCAAATTGTTATCAATGATTATGGGACATTTTTGTTCGATACGATGTAGAGTATGGCTCAAGTCAAATGAACCCCGCTTGTGTGTGTTTGTTGCTTGATATAATCTATCTTTCTAGATTGAATGCTTTCATTGAATTAAATTTAGAGAGCTTATCCTAGATTGTTCATTGAAAAGAGATTGGGTAAAAACGCTTGTTCTTTCTCCCAACGACACAGTAAGGAAAGATTCGAGACAATCCCACTTGTGTATTGTCTTAGGGTTATTAAATTTAAAAGAGAGCGTGAAAGATAATTCTGATTATTAACTATATTTCATGTTTAGTGGTGGAGAATGATTCCTTAACCATACTTTTCATCATTATTGTTATTTGATATATTTAAATTCTTATTCCTTTAAATCTTAGTTTTAACTCTTAGTTTTTCTTATTTTCTTTATATTATCAAAAACAAAATTCCCCAAGTTTAGTTTAGGTATTAGAATCAATTAACATATAAATTAAGAACAATCTCTATGTATTCGACCTTTACTTACTACTATACACAATTGCAATCATAATTTAGTGCAAGGATTTAAGAGATACATTATTTTGTGTATCACCGGGGAGGCTAGGAAATTTTTCAACGCATGTGTTTATGAAATCATAAAGTATGATTTTCATTTTATTCGAAATTATGTAAGTGTTAAGCGAAAGAATTATTTTCCAAGATTTGTTGGGTTTGCCGGGGAGTTCGGTTAAATTTCCTAACACTTGCCATTTATGTAATTCCATACATAAAAAAAATACATGAAAAACGATTTTTTTAAATTAAGGTTGTGTGCATATTTCTTGTTTATGTTATTTAATAATTGTTGCTTATATTATATCCGTGATTATGTCATTTGATGATTAATGTTCATATGATTTTTGTGTATGTTATTTAATAATTGATGTTCATATTATGCTTTTAATTATCCCATTTGATAATTAGTATTCATATTAATTTTCTTATGTTGCATATTAATAAGGTTTTGCATATCCATGTTCTTAATAAATGAGTTTTAATACATATGAAAACTAATGGTTTAATAATAAAATGAGGCAATGTTCTTGAGTTAAAATTATTCATGATTTCTCTGTTGTGTTTGCCGGGGAGAATTTCATCAATTATCATTAACAACGGAACATCCTCTTTTTTTATAAAAAAAAAAAAAAAAAAAAAAAGGAGAATGATAGGAAGACTTTAAAATGAGGAAAATTTTATATTTTACCGGGTTTGTCGGGGAATATAGAAAATTTTGTGGTAATAAATTTCAAATCATTCTTAAAATAATATGATTGTTTTTAAAGGAAATTATTTTAAAATACCAAAATTAAAACCAACTTTTTATCAAGACTTAAGATAACACATGATTAATAAGGTATCTTTTTATACGAACGTTCTGGGGGTGCTAATACATTCTCCACACGTAACCGACTCCCGAACCCGTTATTGTTTTTTCTTTGGTTCAAAACGCGGACTTTAAAATTAATTTTTAAAACGATTTTAATTAATTTTAAAATTTTCACAAAAACCTATTTTAATAGGTGGCCAATCACATCTAGCCAAAAATATTGGTGGCGACTTTTTTTTTTGAAGTTTTTCAAAACTCATATTATTTATGAGGACCACATTATATTTGCAACCTCCAACGTCATTTAACAGTCGTGAGATCATTATGACACCTGGTAGATAAGGTTTTGGCTAGTTCCAATATAGTGCACATGCATAATATTTGACTAGGGTAGAAGATCCAAATATAAGGATCAAGATACTTCGCTTAGTTATAGTTAATGAGGTCAACAGACTTGATTAAAAGTCCTGACATGACTTTTCCTTATAACTCTTTCTTCTTTTTTCTCAAAATGTTCTGTTTGTTTCTTACCCAATTTATACAATCTTAGACTTTTGATAGAAAACATATTTGGTGAAAAAACATGTAAGATGTTGGTGCGTTTTCTTATTCACTTCCAAAAAGAAGTTAACTCTGAACGAAATTATTAACTAAAACTTGTTGTGCTTTGGGCTTTTGAAGCTTTGGTACTGTTTTATGCTCTTGTTCCTGCTTCTATATAAGCATTCTAGTTTGATGTTGTTGCGAGCCTGTTTGTTTTAAAAGGTTTTATGTTGTCCAAAACGCTATTTCTTGCTGAAAGTTGTATAACTGGACCAATTGTTAATTTTTGACCTAGAGAGGTATAAAAATTTATTAAGGATATCTGACACATTTATTTGCCTCCTTGGCTTATAAAACTGAAGGCACCAACTGCTTACCCCTATCCATATCCCTAATATAGAAGCATCTTTGCTCCCTATGAAGTTCAACCATATCCTCCACGGCCCTATGGTGGTTAATAGGGGCGAAATCAAAAATATTGATAAGGGGATCGGGATATACGTATAAAGATTTAAAATAATAATAAAAGTTTTGTATGAAATAATTTTTTTCAAAGATAGGGTTATCCGTCAGCTCAAACCAGGTCAAGCCTTTGACAAGTAAAATTTTTTGCTATGTGAGCATGACCCGATTCGGTCCATGGACAACTTTAGTATAAAAATATTAAATTTAAATATTATATATGATATTAAATTTACTAACAATAAATAAATCCTTATAAATAAAATAAATAATTTTAATTTTTAAATATTATAATTCATGTTGCGTATGAAAAAAATTAATAAAAAATAAAGTCTCAATGTCAAAAAAATCTATTATCTAATTAAAATATGCATAAAATTATTTCATATTATAAAAGAAAATCATAATATTACATATATTTAGAAAAAGCAAATAAATTGGCTAAATGCTTACTTTGGGACCTATTAGCACATGAGTGGATCAGGGTTAAATCTTTTATTTCAGTCTATTAAGGATTCAATCTTTTCGAGTTGTGAAAAATAAAGAATTATGGCTGTGTTTGACAGACACGCGCCAGAAAAATCGGTGAATTTCAAAGAGAATGCTGATGTGTAATTTTTTTTACTCATCTACCAAGAGAGATTACAATTTAGTTAGTAAAACAATTCCTAAATATTTTTAAAAAAATAAATGAATAAAAAAAATTGTAATTGAAAAGAAAACATTGGAAATGAAAAAAAAAAAATTCCAAAATCTTATCCTTCCCTTTCCCAAAATTGATTAGTCTGAAAAAATTGATCAACCTAGAAATTTTTTTTTTTTGATAACTTCTTACCTCTAGCCATCGATTCCATACTTATCTCTCACTCACAAAATAATTTTATTTTGACTAACACCCATGAAGTAATTTAATGTCTCAGAATTTTTTAAGCATTTGTTCTTCAATTGAGCCTCCAAGATTTATAGAATTTGTTTGGGCAACCGAAATTTTTTGTTAATCTCGTCTCCCTCTCTTTGTGAGTTTCAAATATGTTGTTTATTGTTGTTTGGGTTTGTTGATTTTGCTCTTGGGTACTATTGGTAATTTGATGTTGGATTTTTTGGGTGAAGAATGATCGATTCATAAACATGAAATGGGAATGGATTTCAATTTTAATTAGAAATAAATTTGAGGCGAAAACCAAAAGAATAAAAATTAGTTTTGAGTTTTTTTATAGAAATGAGAACGGATTTAGGTTTCAAGATCCAAATAAGGGTTTTTTGAATTAGAAATTTGAATAATGTATAAAAATTAGGGATTTTTTTTCTTTTGTTTTTAGATGAAATCTGACTTTATTTTTTTTTTATTAGCAAGCAATTTGCATCATCTTTACAATTTATTAGGTCTCAATACTTAATGAATCCTGGAAGATGCAAAAAAGCAATTTGGTATTGCTTCACAAGTTTTTTTCAGTTTCTTCCTATCATTCCTTGTTTGAAACAGTGTGAGGTGTACACAATAATTAATGTAAATGTATTATTTTAATTGATTGAAAAAGTAAATAGAGATAATTAAACTAATAATAATGAATAGGGTTTAAACTAAAAGTATTATCAAATTTATTATATTAAATAAATTCTACAAATTAGAGGCCAAATTGAAAAAAATTAGTGGGACCAAATAAAATTTTATCTCATTTTCAAGTGATGATATAAGGTATTCCAAAATTTTAAAAATAAAATAAAAAAATTTCAGGGGGACCAAGGCCCGTGCCTGCCCCTTCCTTTGGCCCCCAGAGGTCAACATATGGTATAGTACTCCTTTTTGTGCTGTGTGTTGGCCCTATGTTTTCTCATACAATTGTAATTATGATTTTAAGACTGAAGATTGCTTATTTTTGCTTTCTTTTTAGGTCCATTTTCAGTTGATAGGTATTCAGCAAAACTGGAATTTTTTTTCCATCTGATGCAGTTGAGGGAGCCTGTGTTTGTTAATGCAAAACGATATCAAGGCATCTTGCTACATTGACTAGAGGCGGACGGTAATGAGAGCCTGGGGAGCCTTGGCCCTCCAAAAATTTTGAAATCTCTTTACTATATATATACATATATATATTTATATTAAATAAATTTAAAATTATTACTTTAAATTAAAATTTATTTTTTAATTTTATTTATTTATTTTGTAATTTAATAAAAGTTAAAATCATATATATTTTATTCGTCTATTTATTGTATTTGTATCCATCAATTATTCTTCACAAAATTTTGAAGCTAATAAGTTTGTCATAGATATTAAATCAGAATCATAGATATTAAATCAGAATCATGTGGAAAAAAAATTAGAAAAAAAAAACAAATTAACTTTTTAGTTTTCTAAACAAGGCCTTAAGTATTATTCAATATCGTACGAGAGATTATTGAGACATTTAATTTATGTTCAATTTTTGAAGATTTTTTTTCTTTAAAAGAAGTTGCTCAATATTTTAAGTAAGATTATTTATTTGATGTATTTTGTTTTCTTTTATTTGTGTTTATGAATTGATAAAATTTATAATTTTATGAGCTTATTAATTTTTTGCTTGCATATATATTTTATACTAGTAATTTTTTTAAAAAAAAAATACTTCAAATAAAAAAATATAATATAATTTTAATTGATCTTTCAAAATTAAATGTAAAAATCCGTTATTGATGTTGAGAATCTCGTGCAAAAGCTGAATAAGAGAACAAAGTTGTCAAGTCTCGGAAAGTATGTTAACTTTTTTTGTTTTATTATTCTTTTTCAATTCAAATGTTTGCATTTTAGTCGCCATTACAATAATTTTGGAAGCGATTACTTATACATTGGCCTCATTTCCAACAGCCAGAGTCTTGGACATTTTTTTAGCTCTTTACTTACAACTCAATAGTGTGTATAGATTTTCAAGTAATGGGCATTGATAGTTTGTGAACATTTTTTTCTAGCTCTTTACTTACAACTCAATAGTGTGTATAGATTTTCAAGTAATGGGCATTGATAGTTTGTGAACATTTTTTTCTAGCTCTTTACTTACAACTCAATAGTGTGTATAGATTTTCAAGTAATGGGCATTGATAGTTTGTGAACATTTTTTTTCTTGGGGGACTAATAGTTAAGTTTGCTATGTGGACGTACGATTCTTTGCACTTAAATACACTGGAGCCGTGTTCATTGCTAAGGTTGATTTGTGTTTCAATAGTCTAGTGAAGGTTATGGGAAAACTCCTTAAAATAAATTTTTCGTAGATTTTATTATATATATGTAATTTATCATATTTATATATAATTTATATCATGTTTATATGTAAATATATATATATATGTAAAAAATTACATAAATACATGATATATTTTTCATGTTTATATGTAATTTGTCATGTTTATATGTAAAAAAAAAAAAAAATTAATAATTACATAAATACATGACAACTTTATGTAATTTATTATATTTATACATAATTTTATAATATTTATATGTAATGGAGTCTATTTTAAACTCACATTAAAGAGTTTACCCTATTGTTGCATTCAATTTTTTAAAAGAATTATTAATCACGTAACTTCTTCTCCACTATATTACGATTAGGTAACTTATTTTTCTTCATCTATTTTTTCACTTTCTTTACTCAAATTCGATCTAGGTTGGTCCGTAAATTCAAATCATTATTTAAATAATATTAAAAAATTATTTTATATTTTTATAATTAAATTTAAATAAAAATATTTTTTTATTAAATAATAATTTGAATCGGATAGAACCGATTTGAATTAAAAAAAAATGCTTGTTTAAACCTGACTCGATATGACTTAAGCTTATCGGACCGAACGGATAATCCAACCCTTGAACAAGTTTAGTTGAAATGATCAAGTTTATTCTCAGCTGTCATATATGTATATATTTTAAAAGAAAATGCCATGCACCGTTAATGGGAAAAGGAAAGGCAAATGTGCACTTGAATTTTAACTCAAAAGTTTGAGTGTTGCTGATAGTGTTGAGAGGAGACAATATCCTCAGCCCTATATCTACTCTTATTATCGACCAACTCCAACTTTAGGGGAAATTATTATATAAACTTTTCTTACACGTCCAATCAATAAAATTAAATCATATCAAATTTTTATTTCACGTCATACTTTTTTTTTTTTTATGCTTTGTTCTGTTTTTTTTTTTTAAGAAAGAAAAAAAAAACGAAAAACATAACATTTTTTTTGTTTTTTATTTTTTGTTTTTCTTATAAAAAATAATTTTGTGTTTTATGTTGGAGTGTAAGTATGACATAAAATTAAAATTTGATGTTGTTTAATTTTATTGATTGAACTCATCGTTAACATGGTGAGAAAGACCTATATAATAATTTTTGCAACTTTAAAATGTTGCTTGCTTCTTGCTTCTCTTTTCCCATGGATTAGTTCTTAATTAATTACCACTAACTAAATCATGACCTTACCTACTTAATTTACTGACTGCACATTCCATATTTAGTCATTACCTTGTGCTCAAGATTAATCAAGTTATCCACTTCCTTTTTTTCGGGATCAAATTGTCGTCCACCTTCTAATGTTGGTTTCAAACTGAGCTCTCAAAATTGATCCGAATTTAAAAAACTCATTTAATTCATTTAAAATTTAACTCAATCTAATTTCATTATAAAAATAAAAATAAAAAAAATTAATCCAATCTGATTAAAATTTGAAGTGATCCAAACACAAATTAATTTAAACTTGAAAAGACAAAATCAAAACGATTTAAATTAAAAAAACTGGCTCAAAATTAAATTAAGTATAGTTTTACTTATAAAAAAAATTTAATTCAATTAAAAATAATAAATATATCTCTACAATTATTAGTTTATTAAATTCTAATAACTCCAAAACATTTTTAAAATGTTTTTTAGTACTACATTTTTATATATCTTTGAATATTATCCTTAATTACGATTAAAAATTAAAAATTTTATAATTGAACTCAATTTCTATGTTTATGCATCATAAATAAAATATTTTTTCTGTTTTTTACTTTGACGAAATAATAAAATAAACAATAACTTAAAAACATAAAATAATCCATAAATAAAAAAATTAATTGGCAACATTTCAATAAAGCTAATTATAATAGCTATTTTCAGACAATTTACTTTAAACTTCATATGATATCAATTAATCAAAAATTATTAATAATTTTTAGCAAGAACAAATAGTTAATTCTTTATAATTCACTTGTTTTAGCTTGTTTCCCATAAAATCTAATTTTTGGAAAAAATATTTTTATGTTCATTCGGTTAAAACCGTAACCAAATTACTTTTAACCGAATTTTATTTTTTACTTTCGTTAATCGAACCAAATTATTCCAAAATAAACTTTAACTGACCAATATTTTTTGGTTAATTTGGTCGGCTAACTAAATTAACCAAACTTTAATTATTTTAGCATCAGTAAATTAAATTACATAAAATTATATCTTAAAATCTTAAATTTCTTATTTCTAATTTTTCATAATTCAAATAAATATAATCATTTAACAAATATTTAAATATCAAGCATAAGTAAAAAAAAAAATGCATCTATAATAAGTTAAAATTTTAACAACAATAAAACTTAAAGCATCTATCTAGAAAAATAAAATGTTATATATATATATATATATTGCGGTAATTCGATTAATTTTTTAATAAATGAATTGAATTAACGGAAATTAAAAAAAAAAAAAAACTATAAAAGCTCTAATCATAATCGACCGAATAATTTAATGAACAACCAAATTAATTTTAATTTTGATCGCTTTATTTAATTTTAACCGAATAATGAACTAAATGGTAAATGATAAGTTTTATGTCCACATGCCACAAATCGATGATAATGTGACTTTAAGTAACTTTATTATGGTTTATAAAATCTGACTCAATTTGAATGTTCCATCCAAATTCAGTCGATTTAATTTTAAAAGAAAATAAATTAAACTTAAAATAATAAGAATCCAAATAACCAAAATTTAAAATGATCATACACGAAATGACCTGAATTTGCTCCTTCGAAACGGTCTAACCCAAAACAACCGACTTACAGACCCATTATACACAATGTTATACTAGTAATATTCATGAGTCAGACCAAATTGAGTTGAATTCGAAGTAAGAAAAATTCGAATTTGGTTCTTTGAACAGGAAATACTTATGAACATATTATTGAGTTAAAAGCCTCAGGTGCATAATTATAATTAATTAAAAATGGATAATAGAGGACTAAAAATATCAACAACAAAAAAATTAATAATTAATTTATTTAAAAGTAAAATTGCACTTGAACAATACAAAAGTATAATTTGGTATTTGAACTTAAAAAATGTGCAAATAAAATTTATTATTTTATTTCTAATAAATTTTATGATAAATTGGATTTACTTTAATTACTTTAAACTAAAGTTGTAATCTAGCCAAAACAGTATTTTTTATTATTTGTAATTTGTCAATCTTAATTTATTATATAGAAAATCAACAATAATTAATAAGAAAGACATATAACTAAATAAAAAATCTGTAAGTTTTAATCAAAATGGATAATATTTCTTTTTTTTTTTTTTAAGATAACATATATATCTATGTTTTAATTTTTAAGGCTTGACAGGTGAAATTAATAGATAATATATCCATTAATCATACCTTAATTGCATAAGGCTAAGGCCCAACACCAAAATAGGCCCAAGAGATCCATTAGACTGGGATTACCAACTGTATCATTCAAAGAGAATAATATATGTTCATAACTAACCTAGTCATACATGAGGGCAAGCAATTACCATTGCTAGCAGACAGGCAGACCAGATCCGCAGCCCCATATTCTCTACGATCCCAGGTATAAAAGGTATGAGGTAAGCAAAAAAATCCCTGAATTCTCCTTTCATCATCTTCTTCTTGACTATTTGAGTTTTTTGCTCTCTTGTCCTAATAACTTTGGCTGACTTAAGTATCGGAACATGTCTCGGAGTACAAACTCTGATGCCCTTCTGATCTTTGTCTCCATTTCAAGTCCTGCTCACAACTCTCCAAACGTCCTTCCATCATAAAATCATAAATCAATCCGTAAACCCATCAACAACCCTAATTTTAATTTTATATATATTTTTAATTATTGTTTATGGTAATTCCCTACTCATTCTCTCTCTAAAGTCTAAACTTGTCTATTGGGTTAATTTTTTTTTTAAGTTCTTAATCTACTCATAACTCCTATCTAATTAATTAACCAGAAGAAGATATTACGCGTCTAAACCCTCTCAAACCCGCAATCTTCAGGAATCTGTCAACAGCATCATACTATCTAAGCTAGTATTCAGTTGGCTTGTCAATTGAGTTACTTGAGTAGGAGGGATGGGAGAAAAAAAAATAGTCTTTTGATAAAAATTGAGATCAAGAAAGTGGCCTTTCCTGTTGAAATTGTCAATGATTTTGATTTTGATTATTCAAACAATACGATGTCCCAATCTAACGTAATATAAAATGAATTACATAAATTATCCTAGAGCTGACACGTGATTTTTTATTATTATTATTATTTTATTTTTATTTTTTTGAGTAGGAAGGAAAGGAATAAAAGATAGGAAAGAAAAGAGAAAGAAAATAAAAAGGAAAAAAAAAAGAGGGGGGAAGAAAGGAAAAAAAGGAAAGAGAAAAAAAAATTGTGTTTATGTTAAGGTTATTTTTGTGTGTGTTTAAAGTATTATAAATTTATACATATTAATAATTCATTTTATGTATATTTTTATACGTTCGTGTATTCGTGTCTTGTTCATGTTATTTTTCGTATTGTGTTTTAATTATTTTTTCTATGTTGTGTTCGTATCATGTCCCAATTTAGCTCATATTTTGCATAGTTTGTCATTGTGATTCAATTTAGAGAAAAATTTGTGTTCATATTGTGTCTTAACTCATTACATATTTTGCATAATTTATCATAATGATTCAATTTAGAGAAAAATTTATGTGTTCGTGTTTTTTTTTTTTATGTTCAAAATATTATAAATTAATGCAAATTTTTACACTTTAATAATTCATTTTATGTATATTTTGATATGTTAGTATATTTGTGTCGTGTTCATATAATTTTTCGTATTGTATTTTAATTATTTTTCCTATGTTGTGTTTGTATCGTGTCTCAATTCATCTCATATTTTGTATAGTTTGTCATTATGATTAAATTTAGAGAAAAAAATTTGTGTTCGTATTGTGGTCTCAATTCATGATATATTTTGCATAATTTGTTATAGTGATTCAATTTAGAGAAAATTTTGTATGTTCGTGGCGTGTTCGTGTTTTTTTTTTGGTGTGTTCAAAATATTATAAATTTTTACACATTAATAATTTATTTTATGTATATTTTGACACATTCATTTATTTTTGTCGTGCTCATGTTATTTTTCGTATTGTATTTAATTATTTTTTTATTTTGTGTTCGTGTCATGTCTCAATTCATCTCGTATTTTGCACAAATTGTCACTATGATTCAATTTATAGAAAATTTTTGTGTTCGTGTCGTGTCTCAATTCATGATATATTTTGCATAATTTGTCATAGTGATTCAATTTAGAGAAAATTTTGTATATTCATGTTATTTTTTTGTGTGTTCAACATATTATAAATTTATATAAATTTTTACATGTTAATAATTCATTTTATGTTTATTTTGACACATTCGTATATTCGTTTCGTGTTTATGTTATTTTTCATGTTGTGTTTTAATTATTTTTCCTATGTGGTGTTCATGTCATGTTTCAATTCATCTCATATTTTGCATTATTTGTCATTGTAATTCAATTTAGAGAAAAATTTGTGTTTTCATGTCGTATTTGTATTTCAATTATTCATATTATATTTAAAATAAAATATGATAAAAAAATACAACACGATAACATAAATTACCAGCTATACATGAAAACAAACTCAATTCTAGCTTCAATGGAAAAAAGGAATCAGAATTAATGCAGATTAATTAGGCCTGCACTGCATCTGCATGCCATAATTACCGTTCTTAAGTTTTTGGGCTGTTACATATATTCACTAATTAATTTGATTTAATTATTCAAACTTTTGTCAGAATTTGTGAAGAGACCCTATCTTTTTTCTTTGGTTTTGAGAAAAGCAAGTTGATAGAATTAGGGATGACAAAATTCAATCCGATCGATGGATTTTGAATCGATTCAATCCGAATGGAGAGGTTTTCTTTTTTTTTGAACAATGGAGGCGGAGCAGGGCGGTGCGATTTTTTTTGTTTGAAATGCGAGGATGGAGCAGTCGTAGTAATTGCCTGCTCCTCACTGCCTCTCCCCGAATACTGAAATTATAATTTTACCCTTAAATATTTAACTTTTAAAAAAATAATAAAATAATATAATTAAACTTTTTTTTTAACCTAAACCTAATATTTTATTTTTTTTCTCTAATTAGATTAAAAACATGTTTATATTGAATTTATATTTAAATTTTTTTACAATATTTTATTATTTAAAAAAAATAAAAATAATTAATAAATATCAAATGGGGTGGAGCGGGGCGGGACGGTTATAGATGTAACAGATATCCATGAAAGTGATAGTGGTATTGAAATTTTAACATCCACAACAGGACGGGACGAAAGACGAGACAAAACAGTGCTATGACGGAACGGGGACGCAAAATCCGCCCCCGCCCCACTCCATTACCATCCTTAGAGAGAACCATCAATATGGGATAGGGATAAGTAGTTAACAACTTTAACAAAAAAAAAAAGTAGTTAACAACCATCACTTACCACCCCAAAAATCAAGAACTCAAAAGGATTTTTGTCAATAATGGAGGAGCTTTCCACTAAAACCCAAAAGCATCCAATTCTTATTAATTTTTTTAAATATATATTTGATATAGGAGAATTGAAGTTGAATCAGAGAAGAGTTATGGTGGCATGGCATAAATAATAGTAACAAATTTTCTTGCCGAAAACAGCATACAATTAAATAAAAATAATCCTGGACAAGCACTTCAGTATTACAGAATATTAAAGCAAGGGCAGGTAAAAGATATCAATATGTACTGTTTATCTTCCCTTAATTAAAACCCTAATTTTTATAAGGGAAAAACAAAAATTTCATTTCTACCACAAAAGTATAGCTGAATTGCTGAAAATATAAGGGCTTTCTGGCTTTTGACTAGCTTCCTGCAACTGATTAATTTGAATATACATCTATATTCTATATTATATACTATATTTCCAGCTTCAAACTTAAGTAAATAGGGGTAGTTTAGGTATTATACTATATTTCCAGCTCCTAACTTAAATAAATAAGGGTAGTTTAGGCAATTCAAATAAAAATTAATTAAGTAATTGGTATTAATATTTAATTACATAATTTTACTTCCAAATGTCATCAACTCCTGTGATGTGCATTGAAAGCCTTTAATGCTACATCTCTCCGTTTCTAGTTATATACTTCCTTTACCTCATTTTCTTCATTCACTTCTTAGATTTTAAAGGGTTCATCTACCCATTAAATTTAATTCCAATCAAGAATTAGCTCTTGATTTTCATTTTTGATCTTTTTGTTTCTTCCCTCTTAGTTTTAGATCGGCAATAATCGAATATGCTGTCTCTAAATGGGGTAAGGTTTTTTTTAGGGGTTTCCATGCTTGCAGGTTTAGAACTATGCACTCATCCCCTCTCAGTGGCAAGAGTGAGTAGATAGCAGAAGTTCTTTCATTCCCCATTCCTGGGATATTAGTGAAGCTTGCCCCTTAAGGGTGTTCTCACCTGTGCTATCAATAAGAAGGAGCCATTTCCCTGGTAGGAAAGCATATTAGGGGAGGGGCATATTACATAGAGTCTTCCTCCAAAGCAGCCTATTCTAGGAGTGCTAAAAGTAAAGCATACTAAAGTATTATTCCCTAAGCCCATTAGAGTATTCCCCCATCAGTGCTTATCTCTTTTCTTTTTCACTCACAATCGGGAGAAGCCTACTATAAATCTGCCATAATCAACTCCTTGCTAGTCAGATATGGGGATTAGCATGGGGAAAAAAAGCCCTTATTTATTACCTCCTATTGACCTCCTTCGAAAAGAACTGTAAGTCTCACCTTTAAGCCAGATATATATTTATCTGGAGGTACCGAACTCAATAGATTTTGACACTCTTCATTCCAATCTAACAAGCTTCCGCCTGTAACTGCATCGCCATAGAACGGAAGTCCAAGTTGAAGCGCAACATCTTCTAGAGTTACCTTGCATTCACCAAATGGAAAATAAAAAATGTGCGTCTCGGGTCTGCATCGTTCGATCAACGCACTGATTAAGTCGAGTTGTATAAAAAATCGACGAATTTGAGTTGCGTGATAAAATCCGGCTCTTCTTAAGTGGTCGATAATAGATGGATGCGGGTCCTCCAATGTAAATTTCCTCGAACGTAACACGCGATAAGTTTCTTGTTGATAATTAATTAAATCAAATTATAATAAAAATTAATATATTATAAAACTATAACAATTAAAAAAATTATACAATATAAAAATTAAAAAACTCTAAAACTATAAAATAACAAAACAATAATAATAAACAATTTTAAATTTTTTATATAATTATTAAATAATATAAAAAATAAATAACTATAAAATGAAAAAAAAAATAATTAAAAAATTATAAAACTATAATAATAATAAATTATATAATATAAAATTAAAATTATATAAAACTATAAAATGAAAAAACAGTAATAATTAAAAATTTATTATTGTATATAATAATAAAAAATATATATAATATAAAAATTAAAATTATATAAAACTATAAAATGAAAAAACAATAATAATTAAAAAATTAAATAACTATAATAATAATAAATTAAACAATATAAAAAATAAATAATTATAAAACTATAAAATGATAAAACAATACTAATTAATAAATGATAAAACTATAATAAGCACTATAACATTAAAAATATAAAAATTATAAAACTATAAAACTATAAATTTACAAAATAATAATAATTAAAAAATAACCTAAAATTGATAATGTAATACAAATAATATTACAACAATTTACTTACCTCTTTAAATATAACCTCCGATATGTGATTTTTTTGCAACCTCAATAGTGATGATGAAGCCATTTTTAAATATTGTTGTAGAAAAAAAATATTGTTGTAGAAAAAAAATTTGTTGGTAGAAAGAAATTTGATTGTAGAAAGAAGAAAATAAAATAAGTTGTAGAAAATGAGGGGGGTATTTATAGAAAAGTGGTGTGTGTGGGGGGGGAGAGGGGATTTTGAAGGCAACGGTCACTTGACCGTTGCCTTCAAAAAAAATTGAATTTTTTTTTAAATTTTTTTGTTTTTAAAGTTTATATAGTAAAAATCAACTTAAAATTTTTTTAAAAAAATTTCATAAATTTTAAATAAGAAACTATACCGTTGGACTTTTATTTTTTTTTTACAAATTTTTATAATAAATTTTTTTATTTAATTTACAATTTTTAAAATTAAAATACAAGTTTTAAAAATAAATTTACAATTTTTTTTTTAATTTAAGTAAAAATAAAATAAAATAATATACCAAGGGAAATCGCCACCTCCCATGGCAATTTCCTTTGGTGTTTTTTACAAATTTTGCAAAATTTATGCTGGAAAATCGCCATCCCCGATGGTGATTTTCCAACTAGAAAAAAATATATATATATTTTGAGAATTAATCTAAAAAGAACTGTATTTTGGTATATAATTTTTTTTAACTATATTTGGATAAAAAAACCTTCTCTTTTCCTTTCTCTATTTAGAGATTAGATATAAAATTCTCTTTATTTTTTCATTTAACATGTAATTCTCTATTTTTTTATATGGAATCCGAAAAGGAAGAAAAAGTAAAGGGAGATACAGAGAATGGTGGAAGCTTGCATTTATTTGGTTAGGGTATGTAAATTATTTTTTTCGAATTTAATAAGTATTTTCGTTTCTTGCTTTTTGCTTCTCTGCCTATTAACCAATGATGACCATTCATTTTTTCCCTTGAAATTAAACGGCAGCTAATTGAATTAGCGAATTGCTAATACATATTCATTCTATCTGGTTTTTTTTTCTACAGGCCAAGATGGGGGTAAACAAATGAGAATTAACTTTGAAATAATGGAAGTAAGCTGCTACCTTTCACTCTATTGTCTATATTTTGTTGTCATAAGTTCTAGATTTTTTGCATTGGAGATGTTATCTTTTCATTCTGGCTTGAATTTAGGTTGGAAGAATAATGATTTATATTGTTTGATTTTTACAACTTTTTTTTATCTATTTTTCATTGTTGAGAATGAGAAGTCTATTTCTGTGGGGTATCATCCCTGTTTCGTTGTGAATTACTAAATTTGTAAGGTATGGGAGATTGCAAAGACCATGGGATCAAGTTGTTGCATTGCTATAGTGAGTAGTGTTTTCAAATATTAGTTTTACAGAAACAAAAACAATATAGGGTTTATTGCTTTGGGTGTATGACCTTGTGATGGGCAGAAACCGAACTTACCAATAAATCGGGAAAACACAACCGGTAGTTCTTTCTCTCCCAATTAACAGGATCTGTAAATATGGTACTAAATTGCACAAGATATATATATATATATTCCAGCAACACAAATTCAACCAAGAATAATCACCAACAACCAATCACACGAGACACACAATTTTTACGTGGAAAACCCCTTTAAATCAAAGGGTAAAAACCACGGGACTTAAGAGTCCAGTCAAAATCTCCACTATAATGAGAGTGCGTTTACAATATCACAATAATTCAGCTAACACAATGAGTACACAACTCTAACTTAGCTATCAACAAGTGATATTAAAATCAAAGAGAGAAAGTTGAGAAATCACCAAAAAACGTGATTACTATTCGGACACAAAACAGGACGTTATAGTGTTCAGATGAAAATTCTCACCGTACACAATCAGCATCTACGTATCCTGTAGCCACTGCCAGAAAATCAAGAAGATCGGACCACGGATGAACCTCCGATCGACGACTTGATCAAAACTGTGCAACTCACTCTTTTTCTCTTTTTCTGCCGCCACTCTCAATTTTTGCTTCTGACTTCTCTCTGCCAAATACAACAACCCTCACAACTTAAAAAAAAGGGCAAAGGGCATAATGGGTATTTCCTCCACATAGGAGGGACCCATGCCCAACAAATCTCCCCCTCCCGACTATGTGGAGGTGTTCGCCATCCCGGCGATCAAACAACATATTTTAAACTTTTCTCTTGGTAAGGCTTTAGTCAACATATCAGCACCATTATCATCAGTATGAATTTTCTCAAGTTCTAACAATTTAGCATCGAGAACATCTCGTATCCAATGATACCTTACATCGATATGTTTAGACCTAGCATGAAAGGTTGAATTCTTACCAAGATGAATAGCGCTCTGGCTATCACAAAATAAAACATACCTCTCTTGGGTAAAGCCCAGTTCTTGCATAAATCTCTTCATCCAAAGCAACTCCTTGCATGCTTCGGTCACTGCAATGAACTCTGACTCTGTAGTGGACAATGCAACACATTTTTGCAATCTGGATTGCCAAGCCACAGCTCCCCCTGCAGAAGTAATTAAGTAACCCGAAGTGGACTTTCTGGAATCAATGTCTCCAGCCATATCAGAATCTGTATAACCAACTAGAACAGGTTTCTCATTCCCGAAGCAAAGTTTCAAGTTGGAAGTACCCCGAAGATATCTCATAATCCACTTCACTGCATTCCAATGCTCTCTGCCTGGATTAGAAAGAAACCGACTGACGGTGCCAACAGAATGAGCTAAGTCAGGTCTTGTGCATACCATTGCATACATCAAACTACCCACGGCTGAAGCATAAGGAACCTTCTGCATGTCTTCCTTCTCTTCTCTTGTGGAAGGACTCTGCTTGACACTCAATCTAAAGTGTGTAGCAAGAGGAGTGCTCACCACTTTAGCTTTGTCCATACTAAACCTTTGAAGTACTTTTTCAATGTACTTCTCTTGTGATAACCACAATTTCTTGGCATTTCTATCACGTGTGATCCTTATGCCAAGAATTTGCTTTGCTGGCCCCAAGTCCTTCATCGCAAAGGATTTACTCAACTCTTGCTTCAACATATTAATCTTAGAAGCATTACGACCAACAATAAGCATATCATCAACATAGAGCAACAAAATAATAAAATCATCACCAGAGAATTTCTTCACAAAAACACAATGATCAGAAGTAGTCTTCTTGTAGCCATGCTCCCCCATAACAGACTCAAACTTCTTGTACCATTGCCTCGGAGCTTGCTTCAAACCATACAAGCTCTTCTTTAATTTGCACACATAGTCCTCTTTTCCTTGTGCAATGAAACCCTCTGGCTGCTCCATGTAAAGCTCTTCTTCTAAATCACCATGAAGAAAAGCAGTTTTCACATCCATTTGCTCGACTTCCAAGTCATAATAGGATGCCAAACTCAATATAGATCTGATAGAGGACATTTTTACAACTGGAGAGAATATTTCCTCAAAATCAATCCCCTTTTTCTGACTGAAACCCTTGACGACCAATCTAGCTTTGTATCGTGGAGTTGAAGAATTCTCTTCTTGCTTCAACCTGTAAACCCACCGATTTTTCAAAGCTCTTTTACCCTTAGGCAATTTCACCAGCTCAAACGTATGGTTGTCATGTAAAGATTTAAGCTCATCTTTCATAGCATCAACCCACTGATCTTTGCATTCACTCTCCATAGCCTCTTCATAACACTCCGGTTCTTCCCCATCAGTTAAAAGAACATACTGATCAGAAGAATACCTCACAGAAGGCTGTCGATCTCTAGTAGACCTCCGAAGTGGAACTGCTGGTGGAGATATAGGTCCTTGGTGTTGATCATTCACAACACTATCCATGGGAGCATCAAAATCACCCATACCCTGCTGGTCATCATGGACATCTTCTTGCATGCCATCCTCAACTGGATTTGGCGGAGGGGTTAGAGGAATTGGATCCCTGGCGGTCAAGTCATCACTATTCTGTGGATCGGTTTTCTCCGCCTTGTCAATGTCATCAATGGTCTGATCCTCAACAAAAACAACATCTCTGCTTCTAACAAGCTTCTTTTCAACTGGGTCATATAACCTGTACCCAAATTCATCTTGACCATAACCAACAAAGATACATTGACGAGTCTTGGCATCTAACTTTGACCTCTCATCCTTTGGAACATGTACAAAAGCCTTGCAACCGAACACACGCAGGTGATCATATGACATATCCTTACCAAACCAAACTTTGTCTGGAACATCACCTTGCAAAGGAACACTTGGAGACAAATTAATCACATGTGCCACTGTATACAAAGCTTCACCCCAAAAAGATCTAGGTAACTTTGCATCTGAAAGCAAACATCTGACTCTCTCAATCAATGTTCTGTTCATTCTTTCGGCTAAGCCATTCAACTGTGGTGTCTTAGGAGGTGTCTTTTGATGTCTGATTCCCTGTGCACGACAATAATCATCAAATGGTCCACTATATTCGCCGCCGTTATCAGAACGAATGCACTTCAACTTCTTCCCAGTTTGCCTTTCAACTGAAGCCTGAAACTGTTTGAACACATCAAGCACTTGGTCTTTTGTTTTCAAAGTATAGACCCAAAGTTTTCTTGAATGGTCATCAATAAAAGTCACGAAATAAAGTGCACCACCATACGACCTTACTTTCAAAGGACCACAAACATCGGAATGTACCAACTCTAGCAAATCTGATTTTCTTGAAGGAAGATGACTCTTAAATGAAACTCTTCTTTGTTTTCCAGCCAAACAATGAGCACAATTCTTCAGTGTAGCATTCTTCAACCCAGAAAGTTGATTCTTCTTGGCCAGACAATTAAGCCCCTTTTCACTCATGTGACTAAGCCGTTTATGCCATAGCACAGTTGAACTATCATTTTCCGTCACATTAACAATGCCTCTGGAAATTGAAGACTGCATCAAATATAAATTTGAACACTTCTTTCCTCGAGCCACAACTAATGAGCCTCTAGTCAATTTCCACTGACCATCACTGAAGGTGTTACAAAATCCCTCATCATCTAGCTTTCCCGCTGAAATCAAATTCAAACGGATATCCGGTGCATGTCTGACATTTTTCAGCGTCAACTTTGTTCCATTGTTAGTTTCCAAACAGACATCTCCCATGCCAACAACATGTGCTAAGCCATCATTACCCATCTTCAATACCCCAAAATTACCAGGCGTATAAGATGTGAAGAATTCCTTCCTAGACGTGACATGAAGTGAAGCACCAGTGTCTATTACCCAACTTGTCTCGTCGCATGCTAAGTTGATCACATTCTCATCACAAGTAACCAACAGATCATCAGAGGTAGCAGCAGTAACACGATCATTCTTTCCATGATCCCTATTCTCTTGTTTATCACTACCACCTTTGTTCTCTTTCCTCCACTTGTAGCAATATTTCTTGATATGGCCCATCTTGCCACAATAATGGCACTCAACATTTTTAAATCTTGATCTTGACTTGCTTCGGCTTTTATCTCTACCCGTTTCATTTTTGCTCCTACTTCTCCCCCTATTTTCAGTAACTAGAACCTCAGACTGTGATGAAGAACCCTGAGACTTTCTTCTCACTTCTTCATTCAAAACACCATTCTTGGCAAGTTCCAAAGTTACTACACCATTAGGAGCAGAATTAATAAGTGAAACCCGAAATGTTTCCCAAGAATCCGGTAGAGTAGCAAGCAACCAAAGCCCTACTACTTCATCCTCAAATTTGATGCCCATACCAATTAACTGATTCATAACTCCTTGAAACTCATTCAAGTGATCAGCCACAGTTGTTCCTTCTTTATACTTCAGTTCCATCATCTTTTTAAGCATGAACAACTTGTTATTGCCAGACTTTAAAGCATACAAGTTTTCAAGCTTGTTCCACAATGTACGTGCATGTGTCTCTTGATCAATGTGATTGTAAACATTTTCCTCAACAAATTGGCGAATAAAAGCACACACCTGCTGATTCTCAAATTCCCATTCCTCATCACTTTTAGATTCGGGTTTTTGAGTAGCAAAGACAGGAAGATGCAAAGACTTCACAAATAACAGGTCTTTCATTTTATTCTGCCACAATTGATAATTTGTGCCATTCAAAACAATCATTCTACTTGTGCCAGCCTCCATAATTACACAACAACACAACCAAAGCTCTGATACCAGTGTGATGGGCAGAAACCGAACTTACCAATAAATCGGGAAAACACAACCGGTAGTTCTTTCTCTCCCAATTAACAGGATCTGTAAATATGGTACTAAATTGCACAAGATATATATATATATATTCCAGCAACACAAATTCAACCAAGAATAATCACCAACAACCAATCACACGAGACACACAATTTTTACGTGGAAAACCCCTTTAAATCAAAGGGTAAAAACCACGGGACTTAAGAGTCCAGTCAAAATCTCCACTATAATGAGAGTGCGTTTACAATATCACAATAATTCAGCTAACACAATGAGTACACAACTCTAACTTAGCTATCAACAAGTGATATTAAAATCAAAGAGAGAAAGTTAAGAAATCACCAAAAAACGTGATTACTATTCGGACACAAAACAGGACGTTATAGTGTTCAGATGAAAATTCTCACCGTACACAATCAGCATCTACGTATCCTGTAGCCACTGCCAGAAAATCAAGAAGATCGGACCACGGATGAACCTCCGATCGACGACTTGATCAAAACTGTGCAACTCACTCTTTTTCTCTTTTTCTGCCGCCACTCTCAATTTTTGCTTCTGACTTCTCTCTGCCAAATACAACAACCCTCACAACTTAAAAAAAAGGGCAAAGGGCATAATGGGTATTTCCTCCACATAGGAGGGACCCATGCCCAACACCTTGATAGTTCAGGTTCGATTAAAGAAATAAAGCCATCTTATAGTTTCCTATAGGAGAGAGAAGGGGAGAGTTTGCTGATATCATACGAAAGTATGACAATTTATAAACAAATTCTTTTGAATTTATACATTGTTATCAGGAGTACGAGAATTAAAGGATTAGTGAGGGAGAAATGCCTTCTGTTTGGAACTTGGGAGGAAGAGCATCTTTGTCCTGCTAGACAATCAAGGTTGGCAAAATATGATATACAAATATATTTTGTATCCTAATTGCTATTTTGTTATGAATTTTTGGAATTGGATGCAACATGTCTTATTTTTTTAACAAACGCAAAATTTTAGATTGCATGATGTTTAATTTTTTTTCTTTTATTTTTTCGTTCTTCTCATACACTTGGTTTTGTATTACTCGATAGTGTGCAAGTGTATGCTTCGAACATTGGTGGCTTGAATTTTGGTTTGATGCATATTAGTTTTAGGTTATCAAATTCCATCCTAATTGCCATTTGGTTTGTTCTCCCAACAAGAAACTAATGAAAATATTACATATCTTGAATTTGTAACAATTTCTAATATATATTAGGATTACTCAGGATTATTCAATTCTGATTTTATTGTAACTATATATAATAGTATGATCTTAAAAAAAAACCATAAATATAGACTTCCAAAAATATATTAATTAGATATCTTACTTCCAAAATAAGAAATTTTATATTTAATTGAGACTTGGTTGTATATAACTTAGAAAAATATATTGAGATATATAGTATGTATTTTTTTAAAATTAAATATTTTTTGCTTGATATATACCTTCTTGAATGTCCTGCTATATACAAGTACTCTGATAATTGAGCAAATGATTAAATGACAGAATGTTTTGTCAATGTAATGCCTGGCCTTTTGGTTGATGGTTTGTGATTTTGTATGTGTATTCTCGGTTTTACTTTTTGTATATGATTCATCTTTAAAATATTTTCTTCTGATATGATTTAGCACATCATGCTATTTAGGCAAAGAATAAGGTTGATGTGGTGAGTTTGAGATCCTGATGCAACAAAAAGTGGAGTTGGGAATGTGTTTGTTAAGGTGCATATATCTTTCCTATTCCTTTAACAGATAAGATACATTAATTAAGATTGAACAAATATTATTAATTTTATCTTTTTTTATTGGAATATTGAATGTGAATGCAGTAGGTGTATTTGTTCATCTTAAAATCTGAGTGACTATTGTTCAATTTGAATTTTAGGAATCTGTAAATTCTGCTATTGAGAAGCTTAATGACTCCAGTATTGGTGGTAAGCATATATATATATATATATAATGACTATTGTTGCTCTGTATAAAATTTCTTAAAAGAATCTTTAATTTTTTAATTTTAGCATTTTTCCGACTTCTCTACTCTGGAAATTATATTATGCATGTATTGATGTTATTTCTATATGCCCTCTAGAAAGTATAATAGAAGTCAGTTAAGGTTCATTTATTTATCTTTCTTAGTTCAATGAAGTACAATAATATATCGATATATGTTTATGAGAACAAATAGTAAGTGCACCAATCTTTATGTTTGTGATATATATGTATATATATATATATATATATATATATATATATATATATAACTGGAGCATGTCTATTATTAATAATGATGCATCTCCTTATCTTCTTTCTAGTTATAAAACAATTACTCCAAATTTCATAATATTGACGCCAAAGAAGGTTGCATGTAGCAGAGGGCACTATTTGGAAGTTTGGGAATGGTGATCCAAGAATTTTTTTTGCGAATTTTAGTTTATGCTCCAAAGATAAGGTTTTGACAACTATAGAATCAAAATTCTTATGTTATGTTTGGAAACTTGAATTTGAAAATTTGGATTTCATTTGCTATATAAATTGTGATAATGAAATCCATATATTAGTTAAAATATAATATGATTGTACATTTGAAAGGTATAAAAACATGAATTTCAAATTCACAAATACTTATAGGTTTTTTCATACCAAAAACTTTTAATTTAGGTATTTTTAGAGGAGTTTATTAAGTATAGTTATTTTCTCTTTTGATTGTATGAAAAAATTCATTAGGTATTAAATTGGATTTATATTGGAATTTTGAGAGTTCTATATAAAATTTGTTGTGTTTTAAGTTTTAAAAGAGGTTACTTTCTTTTTTTCTTCATTAGGTATTTAATTAGATTTATATTAAAATTTTAAGAGGTTTTTATTAAAATTTATTGTGTTTTAAGTTTTAAAAGAGGTTACTTTATTTTTTTCTTCATTAGGTATTTAATTAGATTTATATTAAAATTTTAAGAGGTTTTTATTAAAATTTATTGTGTTTTAAGTTTAAAAGAAGTTACTTTGTTTTATTCTTTTATTTATTTGCCGTTACATTCTTTATATTGTATATAAAAGCTATTTGGTTCAATTTGATTTGTTTTGAAAGATAATAGATTAAAAAAGTTATCAATTTGATTTTTATTCTTAAATTAAAATTTTGATTAATTTTATTTAGAAAAATTAAAAAAGAATTAAATATTAATTTTAGTAATTATCACATGATTTATTATTTAGAACCGTGAATACTAATAGAAATTATAACTTAATTGAAAATTTTATTTTCTTTTTTGTAACTTTTAACAATTTAAACAATTTAGTTATTTAAGTGATACATAATCTTATCCATTCAATATAATTTTTTGTTTCATATTATTTTAAAAAATATTCAGAGCACTAAATATCATTATACAATCAAAACTCATTAATTTATAGATATTTAAGTTAAAATCAACATGTAAAACAGTCATGAGTGGTTCTTATCAATTTTTTAAGGGAGTAGCCATGGACCCATTAATTAGATTCTAAATAACAATCCAAATTTGATACATCAATTTAAATGAGAAGAAAACTCACTTAAAATTAACAAGATATAGAGATTTATCTTGAAATTTTATTTGTCAATAATTTAATTTAAAATAAGTAGAATATAGGCAAGATTTATGACAGAACAAATGCCAGGCTACCAGTTTAATCTTTAAGCCTAGCGATGAGTTTCGTGAATAATAGAAATATAATGTAATTTGTTGCTTTTCTTTTTTGGGTTACTATTTTCCTTTGTATATTTTTTCTTTTCAAAAGTATGTGAACTGTAAATATGTAATGTGCTATTTTATTTTTTTTCCCTATTTTGGTTGTTGATAAATAAAAAGCATCACTATTATATTTAATTAATGAATATGTTGACTGTTTCAAATCATGAATAAATCATTTTAAAGTTTTAAATTTTAAGTTCTTTACTTTGATTACTTTTTATCATTATTTTTTTTTCTTAAATATTTTTTAAGATGAGAATAATGATTATATTATTTAACACATTTTTAGTATGAAATAATTCACAAATGTTTTTATTTTGATGTGGAGTTTATAGACATAAATAATTTTTAATATTAGATTGATAATAAATATTTGAGTATTAAGATTAAATTTTTTAGTAAATGTTAAAAAACTTTTTATAAATCCAAAATGTGACTTATGCCATTCATTGAATTTTAATCAAGGATGAAAAGTTCTTAAGGACAAGTTATTATAATTTGAGTGTTTTGAGAGAAAATTTTAAATTCCATTTGGTTCATACTTTTGTTATTTTTTTTAAGAAAAAATAAAAAGTACAAATAATAAAAACAAGAGATGAATAGTAAAAAGTAAAAATATCAACGAAATAGAATTTGAAAATTAGATAAATTCAACATTAGATGTGATAGGTTAACTTTATTATTTTTCAATTTTGATATATTTTATTTTAACAAGGTTAAAATAACAAAAAAAAAATCTCTTAAACTTTACCACTTTATTTAAGTAAGTTCATATGTTTTTATTGCACTTAAATAAGTCTTTAATTTTTAATTTATAATCAAATAAATTTTTAATCTTTAATTTGTACCAAAATAAGGTTTTTTTATTCAAATATAGTCAAAAAAAAATATCAAAATACCGTTGTTTTCGGATTAATTCCCAAAATCCGTTTTTTTTTTCTAGCTGGGAAATCGCCATCCCCCATGGCGATTTTCCAGTGTAAAAATTTGAATTTTGGCAAAAAACACCAAGTCCCTTGGTGTTTTTTGCCAAATTTGCAAAATTAATCAAGGAAAATCGCCATGGGGGTGGCGAGTTCCCTTGATACAATATTTTTTTTTACTTAAATTAAAAAACAATTTGTAATTTAATTTTTAAATTTTGTTTTTTAATTTTAAAAATTATAAATTAAATTAATTTTTTTTATAATTTAAAAAAAAAATCGTAAGGTATATTTTATTATTTAAAATTTATGAACAAATTTTTGTAAATTTTGTTAATTGATTTGTATTAGATAAAAACAAAAAATAAAAAACAAAAAAATAAATAAAAATAAAAAAATAAATTCAAAATTTATTGAAGGCAACGGTCAAATGACCGTTGCCTTCAAATCGATCCCCCCCCCCATACACACACATATCACTCTTTTATAAATACCACTTCATTTTCCATTCTTCTTTCTATAATTAAATTTCTTTCTACCAACAAAATTATTTTCTACAACAATTTATTTTTTCTACAACAATATTTTTTTTCTACAACAATATTTAGAAATGGCTTCATCATCACTATTGAGGTTGCAAGAAAATCACATATCGGAGGTTATATTTAAAGAGGTAAGTAAATTGTTATAATATTATTTGTATTACATTATCAATTTTTAGTTATTTTTTATTGATTAGAATTTTGTAAATTTTTAGTTTTATTGTTTTATAATTTTTATATTTTTAATGTTATAGTGCTTATTATAGTTTTATCATTTATTAATTAGTATTGTTTTTTGATTTCATAGTTATATAATTATTTATTTTTTATATTGTTTAATTTTTTATTATTATAGTTATTTAATTTGTTAATTATTTTTGTTTTTTCATTTTATAGTTTTATATAATTTTAATTTTTATATTATAATGGTTTTTTTATTATTATATACAATAATAATTTTGTAATTATTACTATTTTTTCATTTTATAGTTTTATATAATTATAAATTTTATATTATATTATTTGTATTATTATAGTTTTATAATTGTTTAATTATTATTATTATTTTCATTTTATAGTTTTATATAATTTTAATTTTAATTTTTATATTATATTATTTTATATTATTATTGTTTTATAATTTTGTAATTATTATTGTCTTTTAATTTTAATTTTATAATTATTTATTTATTATATAATTGAATTATTTAATAATTATATAAAAAATTAAATTTTTTATTATTATTGTTTTGTTATTTTATTGTTTTAGAGTTTTATTTATTAATTTTTAATTGTTATAGTTTTATAATATATTAATTTTTATTATTATAACAGGAAACTCGTCGCGTGTTACGTTCGAGGAAATTTACATTGGAGGACCTGCATCCATCTGTTATCGACCACTTAAGAAGAGCCAGATTTTATCACGCAACTCAAATTCGACGATTTTTGATACAACCCGACTTAATCAGTGCATTGATCGAATGATGAATGCACAGTAACTCTAGAAGATGTTGCACTGCAACTTGGACTTCCGGTCCATGGCGATGCAGTTACAGGCGGAAGCTTGCTAGATTGGAATGAAGTGTGTCAAATATATTGGGCTCGGTACCTCCAGATGAGTATGTATCTGGCTCAACGGTGAGACTAAATTGGTTAAAATCGTTTCAAAATCTTCCATTACATGCAACTGAACAACATATACAATATGCTGCTAGAGCATATATTTTACGTTTGATTGGAGGATTACTGATGCCTGACAAATCGGGCAGTCGGGTACATTTAATGTATCTTCTATTACTACGTGATTTAGAGCATGCGGCAAATTATAGTTGGGGTTCTGCGTGTTTGGCGGTTTTGTATAGAGAACTTTGCCAGGCTATAGTTCCAAAGAGCCATGACATAGGTGGATGTTTAGTGCTTATACAATCATGGGCTTGGTATCGGCTACCATTTTTTGCTCCGCGCGTGAATATTTCGGCTGTATACCCCCTTGCAAGCAGGTAATAATCTTTACTATTTTATTAATTTTGTACGAACTTGTATTTTTATAGGTCATTAAGATATTATATGCATTTTAATAGGTGGAGTAGGAGTAGAGATTTTACAGAGACTCCGAGCGACCTTGCAAGTATAAGAGTACGACTAGATCGAGTAAGATATGATAAGGTAAATATTTCGATGTTACATTGAAGTTTTTTATTTATTTAATCCATATGAAACTAATAATTTGTAATAATTATTCGCAGTTTCTGTGGATGCCATATTCCTCAAGTGAAATTATGGCATGCCTCTCATTGGATGCCTACAATAATTGTAATATATGGAAAGCAAACACAGCATTGATATGCTTTTCATATGTAGAGTGGCACCAAACTGACAGGGTGTTGCGACAATTTGGGATGCAACAACCAATTCCTGCAGCCCCGGTGAACCTTGATAAGCTTCACAAGATCGACATGCGTGGTCGTCATGAGGAATTCTGGCCTGCGAAGCATGAACATTGGATCCATTGGTGGAATATACATTTTCAACGAATTCCGACAGGTTACCCGATTGTTGGTAATAATTTCAACCCATCTGATGATTATATAGGATGGTATAAAAATGAAGGTCGGCCTTTCGTTTGTCCACCGTCGATGTATGAGGATGTTAGGAGTATGCCATTTACCGGACAAATTTCAGCTCCAGTCCCTCCGACACAGGATATGGATGCTCCTAGACCTCGCCGACAACGTGGGCGAACGCGTCAACCGACCTCATCGGAGTTCACAGCACCGAGGATGTCATTTAATCATCCTGAACCTGAACGGGATCATGGAGTACCATCCAGTCATCGTTATTCTGTAAGTCACCCCGGATATGACGTTGATGAGTGTTACCGACCATCACCGCCAAGAACGAGGTTAGATGACCAGCTCCCCATCCTAAGTCCAAGTTCAGCATATCTAACATCAATGTATCAGTTTGGAACCCCTTCGTCAGCATTTGATGGTACATCATTTATGGGTCCATCTAGTAGTCAGGTTCTCGTTATGGGTGAACTAGGTGTTGGCTCATCCAGCAGTGGGTTTCAAATTTTTGATACGGAAGAAATGACTGATGACATACAACCGGAACCAGTGGCGGTTATAGCAGGAGGTCGTGGTCGACCGCGAATACGTGCCACTGACGAGGTTGAACGAAGGGTGCAACCACCACGCACTAGAAGAGCTCGACACTGTTGCTCTACACCACGCAATAATTAGAATAAATGTACTTTTATCAATATAACGAGAATAATGTGTTTTAAATTTCTAATATATAAATTTATATGTTTTGCATTTCATGTTATTTATTTTAAATTTGTTGGGAAATTAATTGTTATATTTTATTTTAATTTATATCTTAATGTTGTTATTTAATTTATATCTTAATGTTGTTATTTAATTTAAAAAATTGTAAAAAAAAAATAATTGAGTTATATTTTTATATTTTTTTTTTCATTTTAAATAAAATAATAATCCAAATTACATGATAAGTTGACAAAAACTTGCATTACATTTTCCCTTATATGTAAATATTACAGGTTATAAAAACATGTAATTCATTTATTGTTGATGCGAAGTCTCCCCCAATGTGCCAGATCGATGCGGACAATTTCGACGGTTATGACCTTCATTTCTGCATAATCCACAATGTTTTGGTTGGCCTTTCTCCCTGAGGTTCATTTCATTACGAATACGACTTGATTTTGGTCGACCATGTGGATTTCTCCGCATTTCTTGATTGGGACACACTTCTGGACCATCATATTGAGGCCAGTAACCTTCATTTCCAACAGCTTCGAACTCATGTCTATAAACATTCAATATAGTTTCCAGTCTATAGACTTTGTCCACATATTGCATGCAATCAACATGGACATGTGCACAAGCAGCAACTACATGTGAACAAGGGAACCTTTGTACTTGAAACTTTCCACAATCACACCACATGTCACTAAGCTTGACTTTGCACTTCATTGCAGAAACACCCTCTTGTGGATCAACTAACTCTTCAACCAGAAAAGATTGATTTGCTCGCGTAAAATTACGAACAAAGTGGGAGTTAGCTTTCCTGCGATTTTCTTGCATAGCCTGTGTGACTGTTTCACAATATGTGTGCCCTCCCTCTATCATTGCAATTTGCTTGTTCCCCATCTTAACAAAAAGTGCAGCCAACCTATAATATGTTGATTGCACTAAAGCAGTAATGGAAAGATGACGCGTTCCCTTCAACACAAATTGATAGATTCAGCTAGGTTGGTTGTCATATGGCCATAACGTCTTCCTTGATCATATGATTGGGCCCACTTTTCCTTGGGGATCCTATCAAGCCAATTAGACGCCTCTGCATTTTCTCCACGAAGATTATCATACATAAAATGAAAATTCGGTCGCCTCAACTCGTATCCTAATAAATTTTAAAACAAAAAACTTGTGAATTTTAGTATTATTTTATATACTAAACGAAATATAAGAGATAAAATAACTATGATTTGATTCCATACCCATGTTAACAATGTGTCGACGCAATTCCTTATTGTTAAACTTTTTCATAAAGTTCGCTGCAATGTGTCGAATGCAGTACACTGAATATGCATGTGGAGGATTCCATCCACTACCATCGCGTCTAATCGCAGCTTTGATGGCTTCATGTCGATCAGACTCAAGCAAATGCCAGGCTGTTTTGTCACGTGTCTACGCAAGTTAGTGAGAAAGAATGACCAAGCCTCTGTTGTCTCACCCTCCACAATGGCAAAGCAATTGGCAGTATGTTTTGGTTGCCATCTTGTGCAATAGCTAACAATAATGTGCCTTTGTATTTTCCATATAAGAAAGTACCGTCTATTTGCACAATAGGTTTACAATACGGATACCCTTCAATGCACGACTTAAATGTCCAAAATAGTCGATGGAATATTCTCTTACCCTGGACTAGTCGATCACCGTGATATGCAGGCACCGTTTGCAATACCACAATTGTATCAGGCACGAAATGTTGCATTGCACCTAACCATTTAGGTAGCTCATTGTACAATCTTTCCCAATCGCCAAAAACTCGAACAATTGCCTTTTGCTTTGCTTTCCACGTTTTCTTGTAGGAGGTGATGTATCCATACCGGATTCGCATCTCAGCGATCAAAACTGAAACGAAAATCTCTGGATTTGCTTGGACCAATGACAAAATGCATGAACAGATCATGTTACAATCTAACTTGCAATGATCTTATGAAATCCTCCCCGATGTGCAAGTATGAGGCCCTTCATATTTTCTAATCTCCCGTGCCTGTTTCTTCTTCATAAAAGTTGCCCTTATTCTCCAATTACACCCATTCCCATACATTACGCACTTGGCATAATATTTCGTCCTCTCAGATTCAATTACTCTGTAATCTACAGAGTTTTTGATGTTATAGTGCTTGATAGCTGAAAACACAGCCTCTTTCGTTGCGAATTGTAACCCAACACACAGATCAACTGCAGATGGATCAAATGTCAGAGGCGTAGCTAATGTATGAGCATACTCAGAAAATTCCGGCACTTGCATTGCCTCCAGATCCAGGGTATGCATATGGGATGCAGCCTCATATGGGGGAAGATCTCCATGAGTGTTGATCTCAGCAGGGACGACGTCTGGGTCAGAATCACTATTGTCATCACTTGCGAATTCAGCATCCTCTTCCTGCTCACTAAATTCACCAACATCTTCACCATGGACTCCACGTGGACGAACAGGATCAACACCAGCTGGCTCATCTTCGAGGGTAGTAGGAATTGTTTGTGAGACTAATGAAGTCTGAAAAGTTGTAGCTTGAGATAAGGGCACGACTTCTTCTGTGGGAACGTCGTATGTAGTGTGAACATAGAACGACCCAGAATCATAATCTTCTATGGGAAAATTTTCTGTTGTGCGAACATTTGAAGGGCCACAATCATCGTCAACATCCTCTATGTCAGCATATAACTCAAGTACACCAACATTTGCAAATGTCTCATGAGCATAAAACATGCATCTGACATCATCATCATCATTTTCAAGTGAAAATGTTCTATATCGGACACATCCTTCACCAATAGAAAGAGGATGCCTATATTTAACCTCTGAAACTCTTTTTCTATTTCCAGCTTTAATTTTTGTATGAATTTGCAGCTTCAGTTCCTCTAATGTGACGTCTTCTTCAACACGAAAACTTTTAGGACGTTCACAACCAAAGGTAGCACCTTCGTCAGTATTATGAATTTGGCCATTATAATAGACCAATGCGATCACTCTATTGCTCATGTTGTGTAGTAATGAAACTAAGAAAGATGAGAATGTAGGTATTGTCACTCCGCAAAAGAAAGAAGAAATATAGAAGGATGAGAATGAGGAGGTTTTAGCACTCAGGAAAAATCTGATTGAAAAACTGTTGTAGGGGGTATTGTAAACCTTCATAAGTATTATGAATTTATAATGGTTCATTATGTTGTACCAGATGACAAATCCCATCCTTTGTATAGGATGGAATCTGATTCTCATATTCTGCCTAGGGTTATTTGACTGAAAAAGTTATAACTTATTCAATGCAAAATCTGATTGATAAATCCCATCCTTTGTACTGGACTGTCCAATAGTCCCATCCATTGCAGAAGGAATCCAATTTCAATATTTTATACAGCATTTCATTGACTGAAAAATAGCTGAAACATATCCCTAACTCTAAATCATCAGTCTCATCCATTGCAGAAAGAATCCAATTCCAATATTTTCTGCAGCATTTGATTGATTGAAAAATAGCTGAAACCTATCCCTAACTCTAAATCATCAGTCTCATCCATTGCAGAAAGAATCCAATTCCAATATTTTCTGCAACATTTGATTGACTGAAAAATAACTGAAACCTATCCCTAACTCTAAACCATCAGTCTCATCCATTGCAGAAGGAATCCAGTTCCAATATTTTCTGCAGTATATGATGGACTGGAAAATAGTTGTAAGCTATCCCTAACTCTAAACCATCAGTCTCATCCATTGCAGAAGGAATCCAATTCCAATATTTTCTGCAGCATTTGATAGACTGAAAAATAGCTGAAACCTCTCCCAAACCCTAAATCATCAGTCTCATCCATTGCAGAAGGAATCCAATTCCAATATTTTCTGCAGTATTTGATAGACTGGAAAATAGTTGTAAGCTATCCCTAACTCTAAACCATCAGTCTCATCAATTGCAGAAGGAATCCAATTCCAATATTTTCTGCAGCATTTGATGGACTGAAAAATAGCTGAAACCTCTATCAAACGCTAAATCATCAGTCTCATCCATTGCAGAAGGAATCCAATTCCAATATTTCCTGCAGCATTTGATGGACTGAAAAATAGCTGAAACCTCTCCCAAACCCTAAATCATTAGTCTCATCAATTGCAGAAGGAATCCAATTCCAATATTTTCTACATCATAAAATTAAAATTGTATAACAAATATAATTTTATTTTTTAAATTTTTATAAGCAATAAAATAGTATATTTAATAAATTAAATTTTATTTTTTATAAAATTAAAAAAGTATAAGAAATAAAAATTTTGATATAAAAATTTTATAAGAAATATAATTTTATTTTTAAAATTTCAATAAGCAATAAAATAGTATATTTTATAAATTTTTAATAATAAATTTTATTTTATTTTTTATAATTTTAAAAAAGTATAACAAATAAAATTTTTGATATAAAAATTTAAGAAGAAATATAATTTTCTTTTTTTTTAATTTTAATACCATATTTAAATTTAATAAGAAATTTAATTTTCTTTTTAAAATTTTAATAAGAAATAAAATTTTATTTTTATAAAATTTTAATCATAAATTAAATTTTTCTTTTTATAATATTAAAAAATTATAAGAAATACAATTTTTGATATAAAAATTTAATAAGAAATATAATCTTCTTTTTTAAATTTTAATAAGAAATATAATTTTATTTTTGATAAAATTTTAATAATAAATTAAATTACATTTTTAATATATATTTTAAAAAAAAAAATAACCAAACCTAGAAAATATTTTTTAATTTAATTTATAATTTTTAAATTAAAATACAAAATTTAAAAATAAAATTACAATTTTTTTTTAAATTTAAGTAAAAGAAAATATATATATATATTTATATATTGTATCAAGGAAAATCGCCACCCCCCATGGCGATTTCCCTTGGTGTTTTTTGCCAAAATGAAAATTTTTACATTGGAAAATCGCCATGGGGGATGGCGATTTCCCAGCTAGTAAAAAAAAAAGCGGATTTTGGAAATTAATCTGAAAAGATCGGTATTTTGGGATATAATTTTTTTTGGCTATATTTGGATAAAAAAAACCCCAAAATAAGCTCTTAACTTTAATTTATACCTAAATAAGCCCGTAAGATAAATTGATTTTTCATTTGAAATAAGATTTATTTAGGTATAAATTAAAAAATAAAAACTTATTTGGGTACAATAAAAATTTAAGACTTTACTTTAAAATGTATAATAATTCAAGGACTTTTTTAGTATTTTAACCTTTTAATAATTATTATTTTTATTTTTCTTATTATTATTATTATTATTCAAATTAAGTTTACAATTATTTTAAGATTGACCCGAGCATCGCGCGAGAGTATTCCAATTTAATAGATAAAGATGCCTCCTGCTTGTGTTTATCAGTGTTAAAAAAATTGAATCGGATTAGTTGATCGGACCGGTTTAATCGAAAATCGGTGGTTTGTATGGTCCGACACATATCAAAGAACCGGAGATTCAATGAATCGATAAAAATAGGCAAAAAACCAGTTTTTTATTTTTTTTATTAAAATTATTTTTGTAAGTGATGAGAATTGAACATTTAACCTCTTAATCATAAATTAAAAATCATACCATTAAGACAAATACATATTTTTATTAACTCATTATTATATTTAATACTTATTCACTATCAAAATCATATATTCAATATTTAATTTTTTTTTTAATTGAATAATCTAATTTTTTAATGTAACGATCTTTCTTTTCATAAGTCCATTCAGATTGTTCATGTAATCTTCATTCAATAAAAGAGGAAAAGGATGTTACACAACTAAGGATGGTGAACAAGGATATTGGGATCATCGGATAATTTGGCTCTTTTGATAATTTTCCCAAGATGTGGGCGAAAAATAACTTTAGAGAATGGAATTCGAAGAGTTTGACCTTTGTATAGAAATTTTGGGGTGATGTGTGCATAGCCTTGACACATACCAGAATCACCAAAATCATATTCTTTAAGAGAATGCCTTACCATATATTTCCCTAATAAAACTCTACTTGAAGCTGGAAGAGGGGCTAAAGCTTCTTGGGCGTGGAGTAGTTTAGTAGAGGGGAAAGATTTCTTAAAAGAAACTATGCTCTGGCAGATCATAAACGAGGAAGAGGTGGAAATTTGGAAGGATAGATGGGTGTTAGGTATTGAAGGGCACCAGCTGACATTTCCAGGAGAAGTGGATTCTCCATTTCCAACTAAGGTGGTAGGGTTAATAAGGAAAGAGGAAGGAAAGTGGGATTTGTCACATATTGAACATTGGCTTGAAGAACCTGAGAAGGAAGCAATTTTGAATATACCTGTTTATGACCAAGATGAAAAAGACAGATTGGTATGGCCATTCAATGAATCTGGTATATACACAGTGAAATCAGGTTATAAAGTTTTAAGAAATGTAAGAAACAAGGTTGATGATGTTGGCCCTTCCACTTCTCATCAGATTGGGAAAAAAACTTGGAATTTAATATGGAAAATGAAGATCCCTAGCAAATTGAAAATCTTCCTATGGAAAATATGTTGTAATGCACTACATCAAACTTCAATTTGTTGAAGAGAAAATGTTTGAATCAGCCAATCTGTGGGATATGTAAAGAAGAAGAGGAGACTATTGAGCATATGCTTTTAGGCTGTGAATGGGTTAGAGGTATTTGGTATGAGGCTTGTCATGGACTCAGAATTAGGAAGGAAAATATCAGTACGTTTGATGTTTGGCTGACTGGTGTGTTTGAGGAAATTGATAAACAGGGGAGTTGTAGGGAGGAGTTGAAAACTCGTGTGGTGTACTACACCTGCTGGATCATTTGGAAGGTTAGATGTGAAGCTATTATTGGTGGTTCTGGAAAATTAAAATGGCAGTGGATGAGTTTCTTTTGATCCAAGAATCTAATGTTGAGATAGAACAGAGAAGAGTTCAAAATGTGGAGGAGGATTGGATCAAAATTAACTGTGATGGGGCTTTTGATTACCAAACCAAGAAAGCTGGTACAGGGGTGGTGGTTAGAAATGCAGCAGGTGAATTTCTTGATGGTAAGGGTAAAAGGGTTCAGGCGAATTCTCCTTAAATGACTGAAGTAATGGCAGTTTTGGCAAGTTCTGAACTTTCTATTCGGAATAAGTATGGAAAAATTATAATGGAAATTGATTCTGAGATAGCTTATAAAGAAGTTCAATGCAGAGAAAAGAGAAGGAGATGGAAGTTAAGGCCAGTGGTTAATAAACTGGATACGGTTTTGAGTGATATTCCCAGGGTTAAGTTTAGCCTGGTGAAAAGAAGAGCCAACATGTCAGCAGATTGGGTAGCTACTCAGTCTAAAAAGGAGATGAGCCAGTCTGGCTGGATGAGACAGCCACCATCTTCTTTAGTTCACATTCTGGATAAGGATGGTCTTCCTGCCCCTCTTGCTGTATAAATCTTTGTTTGCCCAGGAGATAATTTTAGTTTGTCTCTTTGTAGATCATTGTTTGAGATGAAATGAAAACTTACTGTTTTGATGGCAAAAAAAAAAAAAAAAAAGAGAATGCCTTATTAACTGCTTATCAAAAAAATTCAATTTCTTTTTTTGAAAATTAGCAATCATTTCATTGCATGAAGATCATTACTTTTACCAAGGTCAAGTGGAAATAAGTTTATGAAATTCCAAACTTATGCTTCTCAAAGAATTCAAGATTTCAAGTGGTCTCATTCAAATGATTCAAGCATGAAAATATTTATTGAGATGAGCTCATAGTAATCACTTAGAAACTCCTTCTATTGCACAAAAGTTTTTTTTTTTTGCTTTAAGAAAACATTTTTTTCACAATGATGGAACGAGATCATCTGGGCCTTTCATTGACAAACAATCTTAAATTCAAAAAGATGAAAGAAAGGAATTCTCAATATTTACAATTTCAATTCAACCCATGGCAACATGTTATAATATTTAATGCTAAAAATTAAAAGCCATTCATTTTCAAACAAATAGAACAAGAATTCATTTTCAAGAGTGCGTTCAAAATTAAATTATGTACGAAATTAGAGAGACTAAAGATTGCCCTTCATCAACAATTACGCATTCGCATATTTCTTTACTTCATCTTGTTAATTCGAGCAGCGTGATCATCTCTCAAACCTCAAAAGGAGAAAACAAAAAAGATTAAATCAAAATTTAGAAAGAATTTTCTTTACCTCTGGTAAGCAATGATTTTGGATAACAATTTTAACTCCTCCATCATTGGAACTGATAAAGCTTTTATGCATGGAGAACTGAAATCACGCTTGCATGATGATTTATGTACAAATGCATGTATGCAATATACAATGAAATGGATATGAAACAAGATCATGTAATGCGAGAAGTAAAAGGGTCCATCTTAATTCAATTTTTTTTTTCCTTTCTTTTTTTTAAAGAAAACAAATGAAAGGATAAACTTTTTTCTTTTCTTTTTTTCAATGAAAGAAAAATCTGTTCTCTTTTTTTTTTTTTTTTTTTTTTTTTTTTGAAGTTTAAAACTCTTTTTTTTTTTTTAGAAAAAGAAAACAAAAAAAACTCACATTCTTTTGAAATAAAGCTTTCCTTTTGTACGTGGAAGGGCAAAAGAGAAAGCTCCTTTTTTATGTGAGCGGATGAACTTTTAAAAAGAAAATTCTTTTGATAAAATGTAAATATGGACAAACATAGAGGTGGCAATTGGGCGGGTTCATTCGGGTTCGGGTTTATTCGGGTTCGGGTTCATTCGGGTTCGGGTTCATTCGGGTTTGGGTCCATCCGGGTTCGAGCTCATTTGGGTTCGGGTTCGGGCTCATTCGGATTTGGGCCCATTCGGGTTCGGGTTCGGTCTGGGTTCGGGTATGTTTTACATCATTTTATTTTATATTAGATGTAATCATTTTTACGTAATTTAAATATTTATATCTAAAAACAAATTATTAATTTATTATTATTTTTATACTTTTGCTATTATATGATATTTTTAATTATATTTATTTTTTAAAATTAATATTTGTTAGCACCAAAAGAATAAGAAATTGATTTGTTATATAAAATCAAATTTTAAAATAATTTATTATAAAAAATATGATATATTATAAATTAATCATATTGATATTTAAAATAATTGATTTGATGAACTCGAATTTCAAAATATAAATACATTATAATTTATATTCACTATAAAAAAAAACTTTTAAAAATAAATCCTGGCCTTCATCTATTCGTTTATATACTTATAAAATGCAAAAAATTTATGCTTATAGTCAAGATATATATATATATATATCTATCGAGTACTTATATTTTTTTCATCAGTATAAAGTATAAATTATAAAGTAGTACTAAAAAAATATAATTTATATTTAAATTATACGTAATAAATATATAATTAATATGATTATTTATTAATATATAATAAATATACCCAAAACCAAAAGGCTATAAAATCCAAAACCCCATTAAACCCACCCGCTAAAATAAAATCCCATGAAAGCCATAATCCAATTAAACCCAAAAGGCCAAAATAACAGTATAAGTATAACCCTAACCTAACCGTATAAGTATAACCCAAAAGGCTAAAATAATTGAATTATTGTCAATTTTTTTTACCCTTAAAGAATAATTGAATTATTGTCAAATTTTTTTTTCACATCTCTAAAATTTTTAAGAATTTAAAATATTTAGATTGTAAATTCATCATGATATGAGACGTTAAAATTATAACTTATAAGTACAAAATATAATTTACTTTTTGATAAAATTATTATTTCATCATCATATATATATATAATATATTAAATTTTAAATTTTAATTAAATTATTAAAAAAAATTAGAATAAAATTAATAATTAAAGTTATTGCTTTGTAAAAAAAAAAATTAATTGCAATTTGATTATTTTTATTTTTAGTATTAAATTCGGGTTCGGGTTCGGGCCGGTCTCGGGTTCTGGTCCATTCGGGTTCGGGCTCATTCGGGTTCGGGCCCATTCGGGTTCGTTCGGGTTCGGGTCCATTCGGGTTCGGGCCCATTCGGGTTCGGGTTTTTTCGGGTTCGGATTTTTGACTTTTTGGTCAAATCGGGTTTGGGCGGATTCGGATTCGAGTCTTCTTGGACGGGTTTTCGAGTTCGGGTTCATTTTGCCACCTCTAGACAAACATGTTCCGTCCAGTGTCTTAATCTTGGGTTATTTTGTACAGAAAGGGTTATTTTGTTGATTCTTTTTGTGTGTGATTTTTTGGGATATTGTGCTTGCCGGTGATTTTCTGGGAAAACTCTCTCTATCTTGTTTAATTTTGGCAAATTCGATTCCTTTCTTTTTTAATTTTTTAAATCCTGAGCCTTGCAACCCACTATGTCCTTTTATTTTGACATGGTTTCTTAAGACCGAGTTCTCGGTTCATGGGTTTCAAACTTTCATTTTATTTTTTTCAACTTAAATTTCACTTGATTTCCGAATTTCTTCAATTTCAAGTCCTTCCAAAAAGCTTGACTTGATTTTTAAAGTTTCGATTTCTTTTCTCAAAATCCGCAACCATATTTTTCAAAGGCCTTGTTTTTTCCTTCATTTTCATTTTCTTTTCTTTTCTATTTTTATTTTCCATTTTTCTTTTGTTTTTATTATTTTTTTAAAAATATATATAAGAAAGAAGAGAGAAATGGCCCACTAGTGGTGAATGCTGGCCCAAACTTTGGGTTTCCAAGGTCCTGACACAAATGTTATCCAAAAGCCCAATTTAAAAATTCCAAAGCCCAATTAAAAATACAATCCCAAAAATTGAAAAGGCCCAATAAAAAAAAATTGAACTCAAAAATTGAACTCTAATATGATTTTAATAAAATTTGAATGTAAACTCAAAATCTGATTTTTAAATCCCGAACTTGAACTAAAATGTATTCGACGTCAACTTAAAATATTTAAAAAAAATTAATTTAATAATTAAACACGATTTAATTCATATTATTTTGAATAACAATTCAAAAACCCAAATAAAATGAGATATCTACCCTCCTAATCATAACAAGTACTATATGAAATTTTTTGTATATATAAAATTAATTAATTTTACATGTTTCTATAATTTTTTATACAATTAATATTTTAACAAATCGATCGTTCGATTTAGTAATATAATCGTATTCGTTATGTATGTAAAGTATTAATTCGATATCTCTATTATAGCTATCGTGAATACTGTCTTTTTTAATATATTTAACAATTAAAATTTTTTTTACATCGAACAAATAATTAAATATTTTTAATTTATTCGAAATTGGATGTGCACAACCTACGTGAATAGAGCATGAAATACAACGATCAGATTAAATAAATATAAATCGTATAAAAAATTATGAAATCCTATAAATCTAATCTAATTTTATACTAGTATAAGTGAATTTTTTCATACATATAAATTAGTAGCAAACAAGCAAGGAAGATAGATACATATGCGGAGGGCTTTGCAGTTTGCACTAGGGTATAAACGAGACATTTGTACTCGCAAGCTATTCGAGTTCGACTTAAAAAAAACTCGAATTCGACTCGGTCAATGTCGAGTCGAGTTGAGCTCGAACTATCGAACGAGTCGAATTCGACTATTCTAATGCTTGATTCGAGTAGCTCGAGAGCCTAATCGAGTTTTTTTTTTAATATTGAAAAATCTCAATTCGAACTCAGACTCGAACACAAAATCAAGTTTGAAGTCGAGCATGAGAATCTATCTCATATTTTACTAAGTAAACGAGCTTAATCAAACCTAATCGAACGAGCTCGAGCAGTTCGATTTTTATCTCGAATCGAACTCGAATCGAATTTCGAGACTTGAATTTTAAGTCAAATTCGAGCTTCTAACAAATTGAACCGACTCGACTCGATTATACCCGATTTGCACCATAAAGGCACCTTTACACCTCTTATCGTGCATATCATATGGGCCCCCAACACCACCTCACATAAATAATACACATAAACAAGGAGTGAGAAATGTAAAATGGAAGCAAAGCAAAGGCACGCAATTCTAGAGTGATAAATGTGCATGGTAGGGTCAAATTTGAAAAGGCTAATTGCTAGCTAACATTCTCTCTTTTGGTGCATGGCAAGAAATGGGGTCACCCCTCTCCCTCCCTTCCACCAATATTATAGTTATATGTTGATATAATAGGACGACCCTTCTCTTCTGGGGTGCTGGTCCCTCAGAGGGGGCTGGAAAGAGACTCCCAGTCCCATATATGTTTGTAATTTTTGCAATGTCACGCAATGTGAAAGTGGAGGTGCCCCAATGGTGGGGTAAACCATGTCCCAAGCCCCTTTTTCTTGTGTGCCCTTCTCTCTTCCAAAAGGTTAAAAGGAGGAACAAAGGAAAAAGCTTCATAATCATACGGGTGAGGGGGAGACAAGAAGACACCAACTGAGTTTGTGCTAACCATTGACTCCTTCAGCTCCATCATAACCCATTAATTATACTACTATCTTATATGTTTTGAGAGAGAGATAAAAAAAGCAATTGACTTTTAGATTTCACAAGGTTGACATTTGTCATAGTGTGTTTTCCTGTCTTGAAAGCATCCAAAGCGGAAAACACTTTTTTAAATTTGGGTCCGTTTAATTAGTGTTTACATACACTCGTTAAAAATTATTTTTTATTATTTTAAGAAGGTATTTTGCATTAAAAATATTATTTTTATTGAATTTAAAAAAAAAATACATTAATTACTTTTTTCTTTCTATATGTATATTATCTTAACCGTGTCATTAGACAATGATTAATATTTTCCTACAAATTTTTACTTTGTCTCTCTTTCTCTTGGATTCTTTTGACTCAAGTATGGAGGTGGGAAACACTTTCATTTGTTACCAAAAGGTTGGTTGGTGATGGTCGATCTTAGCAACAAAAGTTTTATACTAGACTTTTTATGTTTAGATTTAACGGCAATTAAGTTATATCTCTAAAAAAATACCTTATTTTTTCACATATATATTTTTATACTCCCTATAAGTTTATTATAAGGGTTCATTAGGGTACATCTAGAGCTGGCCGCGGTCCGGTTTTTTTTTATTTTCTCTGCCCAGGCCCGGCCCTGGGTCGGCACGGCCCGCCCGTTTAGGCCCGAAACACTGTTCATTGGAATAAAAAAATAATTTTTTTTATAATTAAATTAAATAAAATAATATTATTATAATAAAAATTACTGTTCCGGGCCGGGCCGACCCGGAACACAAAATATCCTGCCTAGGCCCGGCCCAATACGGGCCGGGCGGGCTGCCCGGTCCGTGAGCAGGTCTAGGTACAACGGTGAGATTAGCTTTGATAATGTTAAAAATAGTAGTATTGGTGAGATCGATAATTGTAATAGTGAGATTAAAGTTGCAAGGTAAGATTATAATTAATGGTTAAAAATCAGCTTGATAGAACGATGAGATTGATTACGCTGAAATAACGGATTTATTTGGTAAGGGATGAGAGTCTCTTTCTCATTACACTGGAGTGTTATTTTTAAGTACCAAAACGACATTTGAACGTAATGGGAAGGGCTCTCATCATGCCGTTAAACAGACTCTAAAACAATAGCAGGGGTGAAATTGTAACTGTAGAAGTGAGGTTGAAAGTTATATAGCAATGAGATTGAAACTAGCGATTAGATAATGCTCAATTGGTCAAAATAATGATGATGGTGTAATAAGAGGAGAAAATGATCATAAAAAATATTAAGTAAAAATAAATTTTTTTAATTATAATATTATAACTATATTATAAATTTTATTTAATGTATTTCTCTCGAGCATCTACTTTTCTTGGAGTTTAATTAAACCTCGAAGTTTCTCAATATTTAATTTATATAATTATATTTATTAATATATTTATTTTTATTTTTATTTCTTAGTTTTAGCTGTTTGTTTTATTTATATAAGGAACAATATTGTTAGAATATTTTCAAAATAAAGTGAAAGAAATAATTGATTAATTGATTAAATATTCAATTAATGAGAAATTAGCACGTAAGGAGCTATACAATAACTTTGGTTAAGTTACAAACCAAGGAAATTGATTTAAAGATGAGAAAATCAATTTAAGAAGCTTTATATAAGGGTATTTGAATACCCATTCATGGGATTCGAATTTCATGAGTTTTAAAATGGAAAATAAGCTTTTGTTACATTTTACTCAAGGGGATTCGAATACCCGTTCAAAAGGTTTCGAATATCAGGTTTGGAAGGTATTCTGTTAGAATTTACAAAGAAAAATCTAGATATCTTGACTCGAGGATTCGAATACCTTAGTTCAAATTTCGACAGATTTGTCTCTAACGACTAGTTTTGTTTCAACCTCATTCATACATTTTCATAAGTTACTCTTTCACTTGTAAAAGATTGTCAGTGGCACCCATTGAGTTCCAAAAGATGAAAACTCAATGAAAAGACATGTTGGTTGGATTAAATAACACAACTAAAGAGACACAACTCTTGATTAATTCTCTATAAATAGAGATATCAAAATTTATTCCAAGATACTTTTGGAGACATTTGGAGATTGATGAATGATTATAAACTCTGAATTTTTCCCTCTCAATTCTCAAATAAACCAAGTCTCTTATACATTATTTCCTACAGAAAACAATGTATAAGAAAGATGATTTTGCCGCTCATTAAGAAGTGTTTAGTGGTTTGATTCACTAGTGCAAACTGAATTCAAACATATATAAGCTTCATTGTATTCTATGGCTATTCGACAAACCCCTCTTGCATACCATAAATGGTGGAGGCGAAATAAGCTTAAAGAAATGTGGCATTTGCGTGAATGCATATTCTCTCATGTTATGACTTTCCTTTTACATCCGTCGAAACTCTCAAAAATCAACAATCTTTAGACTTATTTTTTTATTTTCCAAAATGGAAAAATCAAGGTGCTTTAGAGATATGGTTGTAGAATTCCAAAAATTGGAATGGTTTGATAAGCAAACTTTTGAGATGACAAAATGGTTCACAAAGTGGAAGATACACAAGAAAAAGGAAACTTGACAACAATTAAAGTTAGAAAATAGATGATGAAAACAAAGATGAAATGAATGATTCTCACCAAATAAGATGATTATAATGGTTTCATCGGATAGTCAGATAAGTTTTATTTACTTCTTTTTTGGTACAAAAGAGGTCAAGTTTGGGGATAAGAAAAAGGGTTGCAGATGCTGAGATTCAAACCCCAAACTTACTGGATGCCACCTCTTAAAGATAACTATATAAACCAATTGGACTAAACTCTGGGTTCAAGTTTTATTTTCATCTTGTTTATATGCATCATTGCTTACCTTATTATTTGTTGCATATTTATAGAAATTATGCGGTAACAACTATGTGCCATCAATATTAGATGAATTGTTTTAAATTCATTTTATGTCCTAAATCTATGTATACTTCCATCATCATGAAAAGTTTTCAAGAGAATCTTTATATATAAATGAATAATTGTCTCTTGAAAAGCTTGTGAGTAATCTTCAAATAAGAAGTAGTGCCACAAGGAATATAAGAAAGAACAAAGACTTTTATGTCAAATGTTCATGAGATGGAATAAGGCTAGTCCTACGTTAATCCACAAAGAAAAAGTTTTATCCTAACGTCCATAAAATTTAAAGACAATTAAAAGAGCGCATGTTTTCATTGTAAAAAATAAAGTTATCACCGATAAAAACAAAGTTAAATTTGTTGCAATTTATTCTAATATGAATGAAATGAATAGTTAGCCATGGTGGATAAAAAGTCAAGTGCTACAAAATATGTTAGCAAAAAAAGAATCATTCAAAAGATTCCAACTAAAATAAGAAGGAAATGTGACTTACATGTAATTCTTTCGCAATTGAAACCAAAGGTAAAGCAATATAAACTTGATATTTATAGATTGCTTAATAAGTTTGGTTTCAAGTTAATATTTGAAACAAGACAAGTTTGTTCTGTCTAAAGTTGGAATATTTGAAAAATGATTATGTATGTGAACATGTTAAAATTCTTGTTATTTATGTTTGTTATATTTGATATTTTTTATTAAGATAATTGTTTAAACATGTTATTAAGAATGTTTGATATGTTTAAATTAGTTTAAATTAGGATTACATGTTTTAAATGCTCAAATTAGAAAATGCATGCTATATATGACTCTTTGATTAAGCATGTTTTGGTTGATAATTGTGTTAATTATATGCTTATTATGATATTTAGGAATTTATTTTCTAAGATAGAGTTTTAAAATGCTTGGATTAATGCAAATTGTTATATGTATGATTTACATAGCATGTGATTAATAGAAGAAAAGAATTAAAATATGACTTCTATTGTTAATTATTCAGTTGTTTACGAATTGATAGAAGGAGATGATTGTAATTATTAGACTACTAAAATTTTATGAAATAAAACACGTTGATTATAATTAAAAGATGTGATAGAATGAAAAATAAAATGTTAATCGAAAAGGTTAATGCATGATTTTCTAACTTTTGGTTTAAGATAATGTCTTGTGGTGTTGTTTGACAAACATGTCATAAAAAAATTTCTAATAAAAAGAAGAAAAGTACCCCACATGAATTTTTAAAAAGGAATAAAACCAAACCTAAGTATTTAAAAGGTTTGGGGACATGAAGTAATGGTAAAGATTTTCAAATCCTATAAGAAATATTTTAAATTAAGAGAATTTATGTGCATATATTTTTGGGCATGTACGTGATAAAGATATATAGATTCATGTTCAATGAATCTAAAAGATTCAATTATAATTAATATTATGATTGAATCAAGGATGCTTTATTTGAAATTTTTTATTCAAGTTAATTCCTCAATCCAAAGAAATTGAGGTTAAAGTACTTAAATAGTCTCTGTATTATAGTAAAAAGTGTAATTTAGTCCATATAATAAAATGTGAGTAATTTAATCCTTATATGTTTGAATTTAGTGCAAAAAGGTAAAATTGATAACGGTGTTATCAGAAACGTGAAAAAAATGACGTGTATAACTTACAACTGACAAATTTAATGACGTGGCAAAAAATGCTGATATCATTTTTTTAAACAATTTTTTTTCAAGCCTGATACAGTCGTGAGGTCACTCCATGGACCCAAAGTTAAAACAAAATTTCCTATAAATTCCTCAAATATCCCAGCTTTTTCTATCGAAATACATGATCACCACAAAAAAGGGTTCATCGACCATCACCAGTTATATTCGATGGGCGATTTTCATGATATGAAAGTGAATCCGCAAAAGACCCACGAAGAGTAGCTTGAGTAGCACGGTGGAGTCATTTAGTTGACCTAGAGCAGCCCAACCACCACAAAAATCGACGTGTTTTGTAATGAATTTGAAAAGGAAGTATAATCCTAGGACGCCCTCGATGGTGCCAGAGGATTGTCATAGTGATTGTGATTCGTCGTCGTCGGTTGTTGATAATGGGTAAATCACATTGTCTTCGTGTGAGAAAACGTTGCCTTTGAACTCAATATTCCATTATTCGATGAAGTTGATGATCTCTAGTGTACCATTTTATGTCTTTGATCATGATGATGATGGTGATGAATGTTGATAATGATCAATTATTCATTTTTTTGTTGTTGCTATTTTTAAGCTGAAGAAGAAAAAAAAGTAGAACATGATACATGATTAAGATGAAGTGGTCTTAGTCCCTATGAGTATGAAATATGACCCCTTTGATTTCTATCAAATGATGATATCTTTGTTGTTAGAAATATGATTTAGGGTTTGTGATGTTATATTTAAGATTTGAGTTTCTTTAACTTCTTCTTGCAAACCTTTTTATAAGGGTTTTCGGGTTAAACTCATTAAAGATTAAAATTTTTGGTCAAAAGAAATAAAATTTTAGTAAAAAAAAGTCCAGCTCAAAAAAAATATTATGCTTAAAAAAAGACACATCAGCATTTTTTACCACATCATTAAGTTTGTCAGTTGTACATGTCATCATTTTCACGATTTCTGATAACACTTTTATCAATTTTACTATCTTGCACCAAATTTAAACGTACAAAGGTTAAATTACTCATATTTTTAGTATAAGGACTCAATTACACTTTTGACTATATTACAAGGACTGCTTAGATATTTTAACCAAGAAATTGCTCAATGAAATTCATGAGAATCTTTCAAATTGAAGAAGAACGAATACCTTGTATATGAACCGTAAAAGAGTTAGAAAATTAGAATTATATGATTCATAAGTTTCTTATTAAAAGAACAAGGGAATCATATGACTCAGATTTCATAATATTACTTGTTTAAATAACAAGGGATGTTGCAAATAAACCTATACAATATTATTTTGCTATGAAATCTGATTTAATATTGTGTGGAGACAAATCAAATTTCAAGATATAGCATTCTTGAAAAAAATTATAAATGATTATTTACAATCATGTTTAATATTAGTAAACTTATCTCATTGTTGCAAATCATTTTGTTGCAAATAGAAATTTAAAAAAAATAAATAAAGTTTGATGGATAATAGATAAGTGAAAAGCCAAATGTTTGCTAAGAGATTTACACAAAACATGGAATGATTATACACCGTAGAAAGATTGACTACAAGAGAATACTTATTGCACGGATTTATAAATTGATAATCACCAAATGATGTGAAATTCACATGGTTTTAAATGGTGAATTAAGATGAAAAGGTGTATACGGATTAACCTTAAAGGTTATTAATTCCAAGACAATATTATGGAATGTGTAAATTAGTTAAGTTCTTGAATGAACTTAGCAAGTTCTTAAGCAATGACATAAAATTTGATGAGGTGATTTTGGGTTAAAGTACTTAAATAGTCTTTCTACTATAGTCAAAAGTCCATTTTAGTTCCTGTACTATAGAAATGAGTAATTTAGTCCTTGTACGTTTGAAATTGGTGCAAAAAAGTAAAATTGGTAACAATGTTAATGCGAAACCGTCTAAATGCTGACATGTACATGTGAAACTGACAGAAAATATGATTTGAAAAAAAAAAACGATGACGTGTCAAATTTTTTTACTCAAGTGGAATTTAGAAAAATATAAATTTTTTTACCCAAATTCCACCTTACCCGTAAAAATATGTCATCATTTTTTTTTTCGGAGTCATCTATTCTTTCAGTTCCTAAATTTCACCTGAGCAAAAAAAAATTGTTATGTCATCATTTTTTTCAAGTCATTTATTCTATTAGTTTCACATGTCCACGTCAACATTTAGACTATTTTTATTAACATTGTTACTAATTTAACTTTTTTGAGCCAATTTCAAACGTAAAAGGATTAAATTACTCACTTCTATAGTACAAGGACTAAAATACATTTTTAACTATAGTACAAGGACTACCTAGATACTTTAGCCGGTGATTTTAGCTAATGATATTTTATCAAATTATATATGTAGTAACCTAATTTTGTCCGGATCAAGCCTTGAGTCAAATTCAAGTCAAACCTATACAGGTCATATCTCGAGTCAAGTCTCTAATTAGAATTTCATAACCCAGATTATTTGCAATTCTAGTCACGGTCTGCTTACTCGTTAATCTAAGTTTGTTATCATTGTCGTGATCGATTTATTAAATCCGGGCCAAATTAGCAAGTGACTATGTGAACCAATCTCGTTATATGAAATGGATCCAAGTGGAAATTTGATTCGAATTTTGGATAATGTGAGCTTGTATCGGACCTAGCGTTGTCAATCCGGCTTTCAAGACTATTGGGCCTTGTTATTTTATTTCAATTTTTTTTTTTAAATTTTGAAGCTTTTAGTAGGCCTCGAGGACCAAAATTTGCACCCAAGCTCCTCAACCTGCCCTGACAGCAGACCACACCAGGCCATGCCTGCTTAGCAGGCCCAGCAGCCTGCACCACCAACCAAGCCCGGGCCAACCTGTTTCCACCGCCCCTGCTCCTGCCAAAACCCTAGCCACCCCTACCCTGGCCACTTGCCTTGGCCATCCCCAACAGGCACCACCTGACACCTCTACCATCGCCCTACCCTGCTGCCTACACACTGCACACCCACTTACAATCCTAACACCCCAACTTGCCTGCCACACCGCCCATAAAACCCAAGCCATTGCCCTAAACAACCCTTATAAAATCCCTATCTAAAACCTATCCCTGAGTCGATTCAGACCCCCGTTTTGAGAGAACACCAAACCCCCTATTCAGCAAGAACAGGGAAACCAAAAGACCACTCGGTTCCCACCCCCAAGAGAGAACCCCAAGCACTCGGTCCACCAGCAACAAAAAAGAAAACATCCACAAACAGTAGACCTACATCAACTTGCAAAAGAAAACAAACACCAACAAACACCAAAAAAAAAAAAAAAAAAACAACAATAAAGAAAAAAAGTTTAAAGATTTGGATCTTTGAGGTTTCGAGGAGTTTGAGAAATTATTTTGAAAATCACAACGGTGAAAAGGTAGGGGAGGAGGAGAGGAAGACTTGGCTGAAGTTTTGGCCTCATTAGACGATGGACTGTGCCGATATCGAAAAAAAAAATTCGAGCCTCAAACTTAGATCTAGGATTTTTGGGTTACATTTTGAGAAAACCAAGGCCAAAACGGGAAAAAGGGGAAGAAGAGGAACAAACGGGAGAATTTGGAGGTGACCGCCGCCGACAAGGGTGGTCAACGGTGGCGGATACGACGGCTGTCAAATTATGGGTTGGTTTGAAGCTCTGGCCGACCCTTTGTAGAGAAAATTAGGAGAGAATAGAAAGGTTAGAGAGAGATAGAGTGAATAGAAGAAAATTAAAAAAAAAATTGGGGGTTTAAATAGGGGCACAAAAACGGTGCCATTTAGGGAAGAAGAGGGTCCACGCGCAGACCCGGATCTATCACGGGGTCCGCGCGCCTGACCCGGCTAGGAGAAGAAAAAAGAAAAAAAAGAAAAAAAAGGAAAAATAAATTAATCTTCTCGAGGAATTCATCCAAGCACTCAAGTCTCGATTTTTTGCATTTTCCGAAAGTAAGTTTTTATTTTATTTTCGTTTATGTTCAATTTTTTATTTACCTAGTTTAATTTAATTTTATTATATTTTTCTTAATTATTTGGTTAATGTTTTTATTTATTTTATTATAGTAGTTATTATTATTACTATATTATTTTTGTTGATCTTTTTATTTTATTTTATTCTCATATTTTTATTTATTTATTCTTTATGAATCGAAAATGGCATTTCGGTGCACGCAATAATTTCACAAATAAAAATTTCTTTTAAATTATTCTCGGTAAAGGAAATTTTCTAAAAACGAATTTTTTCTTGTGATGGTTGGAGTATCAATTGTTCCTCGAAATAGTCCAAGTAAAAATAGTTATCAAAACATTATCGAAAGTATCGTAATGATTCGAGAATTATTTTTACATAGATAAATTTTTTTATTTCGAAATTAATTATAAAAGATATTTTATTTTTTTAATAAAGATAAAAATGTTTTAAGAAATGTGATTGGCCGAAGATGGAATTCGAAGGATGTCACAGTAGTGATTCCTAAGATATCTTGAGGTGAGAAAAATCCGCTAAAAGTTACCAAAAGTATTGGGGTTTTTAGTATGATTTTTCAATACAAAAGTTCACATTTACTTTCTCTGAATAAAATAAAAATATTCTTTTTACGGAAAAATAAATTCGAGAAATTTTGTCGGTTGATAAAAGAGATGAAGGGAATTATTTTTAATTTCAAAATTAAAATCACTTTTTCAAGATTAAGGATAACACGTGATTAATGGGTACTGTCTTTTAAAACGGGTGTTGTGGGGGTGCTAATCCTTTCTCACGCGTAACCGTACTCCCGAACCCAATTTTATTTTCGCAGATAAAAAATTATTCTTTTAATAGATCTTAATTAATTTTAGGATTTATTAAGGGGTAAGTTTTATAAGGTGACCAATCACACCTAGCCAAAAAGATTGGTGGTAACTCCCACTATTTTTCTTTAAAATCGTCTGGCAGTCGAAAAACGGTTATGACAGCTTGGCGACTCCACTATAGTCCTTTTTTTGAGAGTCGAGTCATAGATTAATCATGTGTTATTCGAAATTTTGATTTGAGGATTTTAATTGATATTTAATTATAATTTCCTTATTTTTGAAATAAAAAGAAATTTTCGTTCTTTTTTTTTCTTTCATTGTTGTGAAGACTTTTGAATGAAGTTGCATTTAGACATTTTTGCCATTTTTATATTTTAATATTGTTTGCTCATAATAAATTTTGGGGGTATTTAGGATCGGGTTGTAAAGTGTTGTTTCTTCTCTTCACAGACTTAAAACGAGCATTTCATGCATAAGCTCTATACCCGGGCTTTGTCCTTTTAGGAGGGAGTAAAGTACCTATGCTCTCGTGAGGTAATAACCTCCGCACGGGCTAGTGAAATACTCTCGGGATGTAAAGTACCAACGCTTTCGTGAGGTAGTAACCTCCGCATAGGCTTGTAAAATACTCTCACCCAAGTTGAACCTTTTTCTTTTGTAGCCTGTGATGGGTGAGGATCGAGGTGCCTTACTAGTCCGCATGGATGACAGTGGGGAACAATTTGGGAACTTTTAGAACTGCATCAACCTCTACCAAGCATATAACGAGCCGTAGGAGGTCCGTCTTAGGTAGAGTCGTTCTTGCCTGTCACTTAGAACTTACCTTAAATTAGGTACACGGGGGAACTTTCTTACCTTTTGATCGTCATTTTACTAACTGTAGAGTGTGCATGGTTGCATAAACATCTGAGTGCCCAAGACAGAATGGACCCAATGCCCATAAATTTTGATACTTATTTTTGAAAAACTTTTATTATAAAGAGTAGTTTTTTTTTTCGATTAATTCAACCTCTTGTAAGGTAGATTTTTTTTTTCTGAAAATAAAATCTTGTGCAAAAAAAAGAAAAAAAAAACCCATTCTTTAATCCTTTGTACAGTATGTCCATACTAACTTGTTTTCTTTACTTTACATGCATCACGCTAACTTCACGTTGCACCCATACGTGCATGCATCCATTCATAAGCATACATGCAATGAATTTAGGGGTAAATAGGATTCTGTTTGACTTTAAGAGCACTTTACGAAAAGTTCAATTTCATAACAAAAGGTACAAGATTTATAAGTCAACAAGAAACTCGGGACCACTCATTTGACACTAATACAATATTTGCTCACAGATAAAGCCATGGAAAGTAAACAAGTAGCACAAATCAAACAAATGTAAAAAGTACAAAGGAAATTGCAAGAACAGTTAGACAGATCTCAGTAAGAAGTATGAGAACAGATAGCAAAGTCACAAGAAGAGTCGCGTGAACAATTGACCAAAATGATAGAGATTGTGATGAGTCTCACTCGAGGAAGAGGGGCTGCTAAAGGGACAGTCACACGGGAAAAGCCCCAACCTTGTGAAAACAGCAACGAAGATCCAGTTTACCCACCAGGGTTCACTCCTCCCCAAGCTAAAACGTAGCATGATGAACGTTCGCAAGGAGGATCATCAACGGGAGGAAAACCTTATGCTTGCTTCGGCATGCACTTTCCCATGAATAAACAAGGTCAAGGGCCACCTGGATTGAACTTGGAAGCTTATCTTTTAGACCCGGTTATTGTTCCAGACCTAGATGATCCGATAAAACAAGAGAAGTTGAAGAAACGTGTGGAAAAGCAAGTGGAAGACATAAGGGTGCGGCAGAAATATGATATGTTGGAATAGAGACTTAAAGCCATAGAAGGAATGGACGCATTTGGGAATATGGATCTGAATGAGCTCAGTCTGGTCCCAGATTGGGTGATTCTCCAAAATTCAAGGTCCCCAAATTTGAAAAGTATGACGGATCGAAGTGCCCATCGGGCCACATTACTATGTTCTGTCGAAAAATGGCTGGCCAAACTAATAATGAGAAATTTCTAATTCACTGCTTCCAAGACAGTCTAACAAGGTCAGCTGCAAGATGATACAATCAATTGGATCGGGGCCGTATCCGTTATTGGAAAGATCTAGCAAAAGCTTTCAAGACTCAATATAAGCATATGACCGACATGGCACCGGATAGATTATCCCTACAAGTTATGGAAAAGAAGCATACTGAAAGTTTCAAGGAATATGCCTAGCGATGGAGGGATCTGGCAGCACAAGTGCAACCACCCCTCACTAAGAAAGAAACCACCGTATTGTTCATCGGTACACTACCAACGCCATATTATGACAAATTGGTTGGTAATGCCACAAGGAATTTTGCTGATATGGTTATTTCTGGTGAGATGATTGAAAGTGCGATCAAAAATGGGAAAATTAATGCGGAGATACTGCTACTCCTAAGAAAGAAGGGTTAGCTAAGGAGAAAGAGGGAGAAGCACAAGCCATAAGTTTCCAACCAAGTACCCGAGAACTTTGCTCCATACCAACCTTATCCCATATGCCACCCTTACTATCCAGATATGAACAATATTTCCTATTGCCCGTACCCTCACCAACCATTTTCTCAGCCAGTTTACCCGACAAATCCCTAATCACACATGAACACCACTTTCCATTCACCCGTCTTTGTGCCTGCTCCTCGATCGGGGAACCATCCAAAGAACTTTGGAAATGATCAAAAGAAGTCCAGAAACAACCGGGAAAGAAATCGAGTCACTCCGATTCACATGTCCTACACTGAGCTCTTACCCCGCATCGTCCAAAACCTCCTTATAACGCCAATACAGTCGGAACCCCTTAAACCTTCGTACCCACGTTGGTATAATGCTAATGAGTGTTGCGATTATCGTTGTGGTAATCAAGGCTACTTGACAGAGAATTACCCTGTACTGAAGTATAAAGTCAAAGATCTCATCAAAGCTGGGTTGTTAAGCTTCGATAGGAACGAAGAGCCAATTTTTGCCTAATCAAGGTGGGGCAAACATAGATGGCATAACATGAGGCATGCTAGGATAAAAAGAACATGGAATCAATGGGTAGCATGTCATGAGGGAGGCTTATGTTTGTGTATTTGTTCTAATTATGAAAGTACTCATCAGAAAAAGAACTCTTGTTTCACATTAGCACTTGCATGAAATGAATGGATTTTTAATTTCCAAGCACTCTTTGTCATTTTATGTTTCTGAGATAAAATTGGGTTTGTAAATATGTACTTAAAAGGTTTTGCTTGAAATTTTGAAGATTTTTAAGAAAAGTCAATTTGCGATGAGTAAGCCTTACATAATTAGTTTCCTGGATCAGAGTTGAAAAATGTTTTTCAAAATAAGATGTGATAAAAAGTCTCGAAAGCATTGGTGACTATTATGGAGAATGAACCAACACTAGCAAATACCATGACTTCTCCAAACATTCCCATTGCCATATCATTTGAATAAACACCAGTTGAGACCTTTCCAGCTTTAAAAAGCACAATTTGAGTTTCATGTGAGGGAATTGAGATGAAAATCACTAATATGAACTATGAAACATACATTTTAAAAGACTTTTTCTTGAATTCCTTGGGAACTAGACAAACATGACATTCTTCATAAGAGTCTAGATAGTGGTAATTTGATGAGTGTCAAGACTGAGCTATAACTTCCAACGTACCAAAATCATTCAAGTTCTTTCAAATGGCCTAAAAAATACCCTCTGACTTACTTTTCAACGAATGACTAGAGCCATCTAAAGCTCAATTTGTGCCACAACATTTCCACGATGTTCATCATGACAATAATTCACTATCTTATGAACCCTTATTTGTTTGGTGAGTCAAAATCAGATGTATGTAAATGTGGTGGACAAAGGCGAACTAGTTACAGGGGTATGCAGTAAAAAAAAGGGGGGGAGAAAAGCGAAAAAGAAAAATGACAAAAAAATTAAGTGACATCATGCACTTAGGATATTCGAAATGACCCAAAAAATGAAAAGAGACATTTTCAACTGATTGATCTTCAAAAAATGACTCTTTGATTTGAGTAACCATGTTGAGATGAAAAATGGCCTTCTTCCATCATCCTTTTACAAATATGAAAATCATTTACTAGTTACCCCTTTGAGCCTGATGAATTCTTTTCAAATGAACTTGAACCAAGGATCGCCCTCTACACTGGGGGGCAAATGCAAGAAAAGACCTTCTCAGGGATCATTGATTCATGCTTTGAGAACAAACTAGAAGATCTTATGCCAATGGGCAAATGCAAGAAAAAAAAAAGTTTTCGGATTGCTACATCAAGAGAGGAATTGCACACAAAGAGGAAAAATTGATGAAAAAACGAAGAAAAAATGAAATGAAATGAAGTGGTTTCAGAAATGAAAAGATAATTATCTAGAAGAGAGCCCTTCACAGGTTACGAAGTGATCCTTGGTATGATTACCCTTGAGCATGTATTTTGAGCCTATTTATCCTCTCATTCTAAAACCCTTAACCTTGGCCTACGTTACGTACCTTGCAAAGCCCATCTTGATCAAACATGGACATTTGAATTGAAGAGTTTATTTCTTGAATGAGACTTCAATCTCTCTTTTCTTTGTCAAAACATTTCGGGTCGTTTGACACATTTTAAACAAGATTTGAATTCTTAGATGCATGATCGAACAATCAATGAAAAAGGAAGAATGAGCAAAAGAAAAAAAAAGGTTGAGGATATAAGGTAAAAGCTTAAAAGAAATGAGATAGGTTAGGTCAAAATAAAAACTTTTGGAAGCCACATTTGATATTTCCAAAATCTGTGAAAAATAGATGTCATTTTGAAGAAACCAATGAGCATCGAAGACTTTTCAAAATTCCAGAATGACGGTCTGCTCAAAGTTTGAGGTCTAGCTTTGAAAACCATCTCTTCCAAAATGACCACCCAATATCTTGAGCCTGTCACGACTAGTTTTGACGCTTGTCCAAATTACCATTACATGGAGATGAAAAGATGTCAAATTTGCTTAAATGAATCATTTCATAAAGTTCAAATCTCAAGGAATTCTTTATTCCCAAAAAAATTATTGTTTCATTGGTAAGCCTAGATGATAGGGGAATGTTTTGTATGCAAAACCTTTCCTGAATGATCCAAAACCTTGTGAGGCCATGTCATTTGAAAAGACCAAACTACCATTGCGACAAAAGTCTTCTAACAGTGGTCATCGAGTTTCAAGAGCTTGAGTGTCACGTCTTTTTTCTGAAAATGATTGTTTCAAAAAGATTGTTCGAAAAATAACATACTTTGATAATAGGAAATAATTTTTGTGGGGCAACATTTTGTTCAAAAAGTTTATCTAGAAAAAAGTTTTGGAAAAAGACAACGAAAAAGGTGAATTGTAAAAAAATGAATAGACTTTTTAAGATTATCATGATAAGTTTTTGACAAAAAGTCTTGACCAAAGAAAGGTTTTCTCTAAAAATGTGTGGAATTTTTAATTTCTTGGAAAATACAATGTTTTGATAAACGGCAAGAGTTCTTATGATCATAGGGTACATAAATGTTGGAACGGATTTCGTTTATATAGAGATGTCTTCGAATTGGGATGAGAAAAAAGTTTTGGGAAAAAAGAATGCTGTAAGAGCAAGCTCAAGGGGAGATTTTGCACAGGTTAACAAGATAATATGGGGATCAATAGAATGATGGTGGATTGGGAAACTGTTTCCTCTTAGGGGCAAACAGATAGCAAGATATTTGGCTGAAGACTTGAAAACTTATATTCCCTTCCTATTTGACAAGAAATCAATCTGTCATCGGCAAGATGCATGAGATGAAAGGGAGATAATTAATTTCAGCACTTGCTAGTTTAGGGTGTGTTGTAATGAGAAAAGAAAAGCGAAATAGGAAGGTCGAGACAAACCTGAGGCAAGTTAATATCAGATATTTGAAAGATACTTGCATCATTCAGCAAGCATATGCATCATAGCATCGATCGTAGCAATTTAGTGAGTACTTGCATTGCACTGCACCATGTAGTAAGAATCTTCATCATTTGAAATAGTAAGGGGACATGTGCATCACCATAAGTCATTGCATTTGTAAAACAAACAGGGCATTCATTGCATGAGGTAAGACATGTTTAAAGAAAAATAGATGATTTCAAAGGTAAGAAACTTTCAAGTAAAAAAATTCCCAAGTTTTGGAAAATATATGGAAAAGATTTTTTTAAAATTAATAGATGTTTAGGTGGAGTTTTCAAAGTTGAAGAATATTTGGAAAGTTTTTTTAAATGAAGAATGTTTAAGATCTGGTAAAGTCTTCGGTAGTGATATCCGAAGCATTTTATAGGATATTTTAGTTGGGATAAGTCTCTGGTGGTGATATCCGAAGATTTCGATGGTGATATTCGAAAACTCAGTTATAATAAGTCTTCGTTGGTGATATTCGAAGCTTTCGATGGTGATAACTGAAATTTGGTTATGATAAGTCTTCAGTGGCGATATCCGAAGCTTCCAGTGGTGATATCCGAAAATTCAATTATGATAAGTCTTCGGTGGTGATATCCGAAACTTTCGATGGTGATATCCGAAATTTAGCTATGATGAGTTTTCGATGGTGATATCCTAAGATTTCGATGGTGATATCCGAAATTTGGCTATGATAAGTTTTCGGTGGTGATATCCGAAGCTTCTGGTGGTGATATCCAAAAATTCAGTTATGATAAGTCTTCAATGGTGATATCCGATTCTTTCGGTGGTGATATCCGAAATTTGGTTATAATAAATCTTCGATCGCCATATCCGAAGCTTCCGGTGGTGATATCCGAAAATTCGGTTATGATAAGTCTTCGGTGGTGATATCCGAAACTTTCGGTGGTGATATCCAAAATTCAGTTGTGATAAGTCTTCGGTGGCGATATCCGAAGCCTTCAGTGGTGATATCCAAAAATTCAGTTATGATAAATCTTTGGTGGCGATATCCGAAGCTTTCGGTGGTGATATCCGAAATTTGGTTATGATAAGTCTTTGGTGGTGATATCCAAAGCATTCGTTGGCGATATCCGGGAATAAGTCTTCACTTTCGTTGGACTAATGACAGAAAGTGAGATTGTGATCTAAATCGTGTTCAAACATATTTTTCAAAAAAAATTAGAGGAGCAATTTTAATATTCAAAGTTTTCGAGCCTTTGATTAGAGGAGCATCATTTTAATTTTTAATGTTGTGCAAACTTTCTTTTTTAAGTTTTGATTTCAAAATTGTAAAGCCTAGACAGAGGAGTTCTTTTACAAATTTTTAGTTCAAAAAAAAAAATCAAAAATCAAGTAAAAAAAGGGTAGTTAGGAATTTTGTGTGGATCCGTGATCCCGGAGAAAATTGTTACTTATGTCTTTGCCCTATTCCTGATTCTCAGTAATGTACAAAGAGGGGCAGCTGTAGTAACCCAATTTTGTCCGGATCAAGCCTTGAGTCAGATTCGAGTCAAACCTAAGTTAGGTCCAGGTCGTATCTTGAGTTGAGTCTCTAATTAGAATTTCGTAACCGAGATTATTTGAAATTCTAGTCACAGTTTGCTCACTCGTAATCCAAGTTTGTTATCATTGTCGTGATCGATTTATTAAATCCGGGCCAAATTAGCAAGTGACTATGTGAACCAATCTCGTTATATGAAATGGATCCAAGTTCAAATTCGATTCGAATTTTGGATAATGTGAGCCTGTATCGGACATAGCGTTGTCAATCCGGCTTTCGAGACTATTGGGCCTTGTAATTTTTTTTTGGAAGCTTTTGGTGGGCCTGGAGGCCCAAAATTTGCACCCAAGCTCCTCAACCTGCCCTGACAGCAGGCTACACCAGGCCATGCCTACTTAGCAGGCCCAGTAGCCTGCACCACCAACCAAGCCCGGGCCAACCTGTTTCCACCACCCCTACTCCTGCCAAAACCCTAGCCGCCCTACCCTACCCATTTGCCTTGGCCATCCCCAGCAGGCACCACCTGACACCCCTATAGTCGCCCTACCCTGTTGCCTCCACACTGCACACCCACTTGCAACCCTAACATCCCAACTTGCCTGCCACACCGCCCCTAAACCCAAGCCACCGCCCCGAACTAAAACCTAGCCCCGGGTCGGTTCGGAGCCCCGTTTTGAGAGACCACCAAACCCCTCATTCAGCAAGAACCAAGAAACCCACAAGACCACTCGGTTCCTACCCCTAAGAGAAAACCCCCAGCACTCGTCGGCCAGCAACAAAAAAGAAAACATCCAGAAACACCAGACCCACATCAACTTGCAAAAGAAAACAAACACCAAAAAAACCAACAAACAACAAAGAAAAATGATTTTGAAAATCACAACGTTGAAAAGGTAGGGGAGAAGGAGAGAAAAACTCGGTTGGAGTTTCGGCCTCATCAGACGGTGGACGGCGTCGATATCGAAAAAAGAACTTTCGGGCTTCAAACTTAGATCTTGGACTTTTGGGTTACATTTTGGGAAAACCAAGGCTAAAATGGGAAAGAGGGAAGAAGAGGAACAAACAAGAGAATTTTGGAGGTGATGACCGTCGGCAAGAGATGGTCGACAGTGGAAGAGACGACGACTGTCGGATTCTAGGTTGGTTTGAAGCTCCGACCGGCCCTTTGTATAGAGAATGAGGAGAGAATAGAAAGGTTAGAGAGAGAGAGAGTAAATAGAAGAAAATAAAAAAGGAATTTAGGGGGTTAAAATAGGGGACCAAAGCGGTGCCGTTTAGAGAAGGGGAGTGTCAGCGAGCGAACCCGGATTCGACCCGAGGTCCGCGTGCCTGACCCGACTAGGAGAAGAAAAAAGAAAAAAAGAAAAAGAAGGGAAAATAAATTAATCTTCTCGAGGAATTCATCTGAGCACTCAAGTCTTCATTTTTTGCATTTTTCAAAAGTAAGTTTTTATTTTATATTCATTTATGTTAATTTCTTTATTTACCTATTTTAATTTTATTTTATTATATTTTTCTTTATTATTTGGTTAATGTTTTTATTTATTTTATTATAGTAGTTATTATTATTATTACTATATTATTACTGTTGATCTTTTTATTTTATTTTTATTTATTTATTCTTTTTGAATCAAAAATGGCATTTCGGTGCACGCAATAATTTCATGAATAAAAATTTCTTTTAAATTATTTTCGGTAAAGGAAAATTTCTAAAAACGAATTTTTTCTTTTGATGGTCGGAGTATCAATCGTTCCTTGAAATAGTCCGAGTAAAAATAGTTATCAAAATAGTCCGAGTAATTTAATTGAGTGAAAATACCCCATCTAAGAAAATAAGTTTAAAACTATCTCTAAAAGGGAATAAAGATTTTAAAACACCCGTCTGTGAAAATAAAAAACTCATAAAGCTTGTGTCCAAATTATGAAATACATGAAACATTCCATCAAATATATGGAAAGCATTTAAACAAGCTACTAAAAATCATATAACTTCATCAATAAATTTAATTTATCTCAAAAATATATTTATTTTTTGCATAATACAAACAAAGTATTTAATCAATAAGAAATAAACATTAAAACATTCTCTTGACAAGAAAATGCAAGCATGGAATAATATATGATTTTATGCGAAGAGCACATGTACTTGCTTCTTTTTCAAAGAAGATTTATAAATTCACAATTTTTTTATGTCTTAAAATAATTCTTAAGAATTTCATTTTGATAACCATGGTCTTACCAAAATAAACAAGGCTATAAAATATCCACAAATAAAGTTAACAAGTATTCCATGTCCAATTCCAAGCTCATTGTTGTTCCAATTCATTGCCATATAATTTACAAAACATGTATTTAAACATGATATTGTTGGAAACAGCGCCCATAAAGGGCACACCGTTTCAAACGTAAACTTCCTTTATGGAAGTTATAAATGTGTGATGTGAACCCGTGGGGTTAAACCCTCTGAACCCACTAACAAATTGAAATACCTAACCCCAAGAAAGCCAAGATTCAGGGAATGGAACTTAAACCCATAGAAATCTTGAATCAAAGAACCTAGATTAGCTAAGCTAAATAAACCCCAAGAACACTTGTTAACTTTAGTTTGATAGGAAGAACGCCACAAAGAAAGGAATTCTTTGATAAGTTCGCTAGTTCTGTCAAGAACTAAAAAGAGTGAAACACTCACTTTGAATAAATTCAAACTCACTAAATTCATAATTGTAAATAAATAGGAGGCTATAACATGAATTTATAGCCTCCCTATTGACCTAACCCTAATTGCTAGTTACATGATGAATTCGACCAAGTCAACCTCTTCCCTTGGAATCCCTATAATCGGCCAGACCTAAAACAATAATAAAGAATACTTAATTTGGGCTGAACAAGCTCAAACTCAATCCTAATAAATTAAAAGATATCCACCTAGTTTAATGAAGATAAACCCCACAAGCCTAATGGACATAATACATAAATCAGGCCCAAAAACCTAAGTAATTATAAGACCCAACTAAAGCTTCTAATTTAGGCCCACATCATTAATGAATTGGTCCCCACTTCATATTAAATAATGAACTAAAAACAGGCCCACCAATTCATTAATATTGCCGCCCCCTTGAATTCCTCTATAGCCCATCATGTGAAGCTTGGATCACATGGACCAATTCTTGGTCTTCCTCATTCAAGCAGCCCAACATGAATGGCTTGACATTGCTTAAAAGACTTGTAGATTCTTCCCAAGTCCTTTGCACTAATCCTTGCATAGATTCCTTGAGCTTCTTGGATCTTGACCTTGTAATAGGCCCAACTAGAACATGCAATGGATCTTGAAGTTCAATACTAGCTTGGTTCTCATGATTCCCCCTTTCCTCAAAAGGATTCGACCTCGAATCATCACCTACATCATAAAGGGAAAGATCAGAAAAGTTAAATGAAGCAGAAACGTTATACTCACCTGGTAAGTCCACTTTGTAAGCATTGTCATTAATTTTCTCAAGGATTTGGAAAGGCCCATCTCCTTGAGGATACAACTTGGTTCTCTTATGGGCTGGAAATCTTTCCTTGTGCATATGAACCCAGACCCAATCACCTGGTTCGAAAGTAACTCGCCTCCTCCATTTGTTTGCTTGTGAAGCAACTTTTGCATTCTTTTTCTCAATTTGAAGCTTTACTTTCTCATGAAGAGACTTCATCAATTCAGCTTTCTTACTCCCATTCAAACTATTCCTTTCATCAATAGGTAAAGGCATTAAATCTAAAGGAGTTAATGGATTAAAACCATAAACAATCTCAAATGGAGAATAAGAAGTAGTAGAATGCAGTCCTATTATATGCAAACTCTATGAATGGCAAACAGTCTTCCCAAGTTTTCAAGTTCTTTTGTATAGCAGTGAGCAAAAGTTGTGTTAAAGTCCTATTAACTACTTTAGTTTGCACATCAGTTTGTGGATGACAAGTAGTAGAAAACAAAAGTTTAGTACCTAATTTTCCCCACAAAACCTTCCAAAAGTAACTAAGTAACTTAACATCTCTATCAGACACAATGCTTCTAGGAACACCATGTAAGTGCACTATCTCCCTAAAGAACAATTCAACAATATTAGTTACATCATCAGTTTTATGGCATGGAATAAAATGTTCCATCTTGCTAAACCTATCCACTACCACATAAACTGAATCTCTACCCCCTTTTTCCTAGGTAAACCCAATACAAAGTCCATAGATATGTCTACCCATGGTTCACTAGGAACTGGTAGGGTGTATACAACCCATGAGGTAAAACCTTAGATTTGGCCTTTCTACATGTAATGCATCTATAACATATGCGAATAACATCCCTTTTCATTTTAGGCCAAAAGAAATGTTCATGCAATATTTATAAGGTTTTCTTGACACCAAAGTGTCCCATTAAACCACCTCCATGTGCCTCATGTACTAATAACTCTCTCATAAAACAATTAGGCACATATAGTTTATCTTCTCTAAACAAAAAGCCATCATGCTTGTAAATTTTACCAAATGTTGCCTTATTACATGCTATGTATACATCATTAAAATCAGCATCATTGGCATATTCATCCTTTATATATTCAAATCCAAGCATCTTAGCATTCATAGATGTGAGAAATACATACCTCCTAGATAAAGCATCAGCCACAATATTTTCCTTACCTTGCTTGTATCTAATGACATAAGGAAAGGTCTCTATGTATTTCATCCATCTAGCATGTCTCTTATTCAATTTACCATGACCCTTGAGATGTTTTAATGATTCATGATCAGTATGTATCACGAACTCCTTAGGCCATAAGTAATGCTGCCATGTCTCCAAGGCTCTAACAAGTGCATAAAACTCCTTATCATAAGTTGGATAGTTCAAGGCCACTCCATTAAGCTTCTCACTGAAGAATGCGATTAGACGCTTTTCCTGCATTAAAATAGCTCCAATTCCTATTCCTGAGGCATCACATTCAATCTCAAAAGCTTTGTCAAAGTTAGGTAATGTTAAAACAGGTGCTGAACATAACCTATCTTTAAGATTAACAAATGCTTTCTCTTGTTCATTGCCCCAATGAAAACCAACATTCTTTTTAATAATTCCAGTGAGTGGTGCAGCAATAGTGCTAAAGTCTTTAACAAAACGCCTATAAAAACTAGCTAAACCATGAAAGCTTCTTACCTCACTTACCCTTTTAGGCGTCGGCCAGTCCTTGATGGCCTTGACTTTCTCTTCATCCATCTCAGTACCTTTTGAGCTAACAACATATCCAAGAAATATAACTCTATCCATGAAAAAGGTACACTTCTTAAAATTAGCATACAACTTTTCAGTTATCAACACATAAAACACAAACCATGCTCAACATGCTCATCTAAGCTCTTGCGGTACACTAAAATGTCATCAAAGTAGACTACTACAAATTTACCTAGAAACTCACGCAAAACATGATTCATTAATCTCATGAAAGTACTAGATGCATTAGTAAGTCCAAATGGCATGACTAACCATTCATATAACCCATACTTACTCTTAAAAGTTGTTTTCCATTCATCATCCTCTTTCATTCGAATCTGATGGTAACCACTCTTTAAGATCTATTTTACTAAAAACACAAGATCCATACAGTTCATCTAGCATATCATCTAATCTAGGAATGGGATGACGATACTTTACCGTGATATTGTTGACTACTCTACAATCAACACACATCCTCCAAGACCCATCCTTCTTTGGCACTAGAAGAACTGGAACAGAACATGGACTCATGCTTTCTCTTATTTACCCCTTACTCATCGAGTCTTCAACTTGCCTTTGAAGTTCCTTTGTCTCCTCCGTATTACTTCTATAGGCTGGTCGGTTTGGAATGACTGCTCCAGGTACAAAACCAATCTGATGCTCAATGCCTCTTATGGAAGGCAACCCACTTGGCATCTCCTCTTGGAATAACTCTTCAAATTCCTGTAACAAAGAAACAACAACACTTTGAAGAGCTTGGTTAGATTCATCAAGATTAAGATATGATTCTTTATAAACAAGGAAGATCATGGGAAGACTTTTCCTTCGGTTTTTCTTCTAAGTAGCCTCTCCATTACCCGTAGTCTGTGCTTATCTTTCATTTGGAACCTTCAATTCTGACCAATTTGATCGTTTAAGCACTTTTCCCTAAATTTCTTGAACTAGGGTTTTCTTTCTACTGAATCTCTGTAACCCAACTTCCGAACTCCATATCTTTAAATGTAGACCTCGGATTATCAAAATTCTTTCAGCATTTTTCAATTGAACTTCAAACTTGATTTTGAAAATGGATTGACTTTTTTAGTAGTTGACTTTTTGGGGTTGACTTTTTCAAGTTTGACTTTTTCTGCCTGCTTTCTTAGACCAAGTCACGGAGTACCACCTACAGGATGAGAAAAGTCTTTTTGCATTCTGAAACATCAATTTAGGAAGAAAACATACCTGATTTTGTGGTCCGAACAAAATTAGGTGTCTACATATGAGATTAAAGGTATATCGAACAGATGATTGGCCTTCTCACACAGGCAATCGCCTCTACGGCTTAGTGTCAGTAGAGATGAGATTAGTTTTAAGCTTTAAAACTAAGAGTTTTACGAGAGCTTGAGCTTAAAACGGAATCGTCTTGATTACGTTCAAGATGAGGTCATATAGTAATGAGTTTATGACCGAAAGTAAATGGTCCCATAATTCACTTTATCTGTCTATGTATGCCAGGTGGAAGTCCTGTTATTAAATTTATTGAGAAAGTAGAGTAATGGACTCAAGTTAGATACTGAGTGTATCTGAACTATCACCTGTACGGTATTGAAATTGTGATAAAGACATACGCTCCAAGGGAAAAGAGAGTAATATCGTAGCATTTGTTTCATACCACATGTGCATTATTCGACCAATATGGGTAACAAAAGAATTGATCTTTTCTTCTAAGTTGTGTGAGACCCATAAGATCAACTGGGATCTCTAATTAGTACCCTTATGACTTTTGACTGTTTCTTAAAGTTTCAGTTCAATGTTAGTTATCTTAGAATGTTGCCAATGGTCATGTATGATTCGATCTAATGGAACATATCTAGATAGCAGTTGAATTGGAATGGAGAGATTCGAGGAAAAGGGAAGATCATTTTAGTGTCTCATTCGATTGTATTCACTGGTCGACCAATTGTGTTTTATATGGTAAACACAATTGTGAATACAAAAGTTTATTATATCACTGATATAAAAGAGATCATGAAAAGCTTGAAATGTGACTAAATGGATCTGGAGTGCTGCATATTTACTTTACTTAAACATTTGAGCTGCTATACATACCTAACAGTTGTATAGCAGCCAGCTCTCGAGATCTGAAGTATGTTGGTCGCACGGCCTATTTTCTTGTATGAACTTTGTAGAGAGAAGAGATATTGGTTTCTTGAAATTGATTATGAGAGTATTGTGCCCATTATGTGCGAGTGGGAGATGTTGGAAACGGCGCCTATAAGGGGCACACCCTTTCAAACATAAACTTCCTTTGTGGAAGTTATAAATGTGGCAAATAGAAACTGCCATGGGCAGTTAACATAATAAGAGAAAAGGAAGAATGACTTCCTTTAATAAAATAATTCATGATTCGGCCATGGGTAACAAAACAGAATAAGAAAAAAGGAAGAGCAACTTCCTTTCAAATGTGATGCTTCATTCGGCCATTAGTCATGAATGAAACAATGCATTCGGCCAAGACAAAGAGAATGAATAGTTAATTCATTCGGCCAAGGCAGAAATGGTTGTGAGAAATAAGTTTCTCCAATAACTGACACAATACTCAAAACTCTCTGTATTCTCGAAAGATTTAGGCTGTGGCAATTAGACAATTTTCGACTACGTGATTTTGTCTTCGACCAGTGAATCGAAACCGGGTTCATCATCGAACGATCTTGTAAGTTATTTAATTCCGCATTTGTTTATAGATTATTTATGTGATAATCTTCAGAAATGAGATAATTCATACAATCATAGAATGAACTAAATATCACTAATTGACATTCACTAATTAAATTTGTCTTAAAGATTTGACAAACTTAATAAGCCATCCTTAGCTCTTTTTTTTATTGTTTTGCCACAAGACAGGTTATATTCTTTATATCCTTGATATTATAAAGATTTTCGTGACATCACAATTGAACATGATCCTTACATATACATTTCATCACACAATGAAGTATATTATAAATTTATATAAATCTTGCTCATACATGCATATCAAACAAAAAACTATATATATTTGTTTTATACTAATTTCTCATAATATAAATCTTATAAGTAAATCTACTAAATAGATTAAAGCTAAGTATTTCTAAATTCATGATTTTTGGTATTTAGGCTCATGCATATATCTATATATCAAAATTTATTCAATCTTTTTGTTCATTAAGAAGAATAAATTTCTTAATATTAAAGCCTTAAGATTGTTAAAAAAAAAAATAGAGAACAAAACAATAAAAAGAAAATAATGTTAAGAAGGTAAGATGGCTTTGAGGTGTATAGAACACTTTTCTTAAGACTTTAATATGCCTCTAAAATACAATAAAAACCTTAACACTCCAAGTAGCACCAGTGAAAATGACTGAATAGGAAAGTTCTTTATATAGATAACGAACAAATGTATCTCTCAATAAGATACTTTTTTGTAAGAGTTTGTGTTGTTTTACAATACAACTTTTACATATAAGAGTTGTATCTTTACCAGATAACTTTTACAATACAAGAGCAATGTCTTTATAAGACAACTGATCAAGAATAATTATAATTTTTAAGAATAATTATAATTTACAGAATTTAATTATTTTGAAATTAAAATAAAAATTAATTGCTTTAAATACTTTTTTAGCTTGATTTTTCTAGACAATGAGTGATTGATTACTCACCAACATTATAAACTACTAATATCTACTATTATAATTTTTGAGTCCTTAGGGACTCAATAGACTTTTTTTTTATAAATAGATTAGGGGTAATTTGGTCTTATTATAAAAAAAAATTAATGGTGTATTTTTTAAAGATTTTTAGATGTTTAGTTTTTTTTTTTTTTAAATGATGTATTTAATGGGGTTGGTTCGCACGTTGACTCACAGGTCGATTTAGGATTCGAACCCGATCCGTTCGAGAAAAAAATTAAAAAATATAATTTTTTATTAATTTTTTTTAGTTTTTTATTTTATTTTTAAATCATGTATTTAAAGTGGTTGGTCCGTACGTTGACTCGCGAGTCGATATAGGATCCGTACTCCACCTGTAAGAAAAAAAGTTAAACTTTTTATTATTATTATTATTATGATTATTATTTTAAATGATGTATTTAAAGAGGTTAATCCGCACGTTGACTCACGAGTCGATTTAGGATCCGTACCTGACCTGCTCGGGAAAAATAATTTTAAAAAAAATAATTTTATTAATTATTTTTAGTTTTTTATTTTATTATTTTTATTTTTAAATGATGTATTTAAAGAGGCTGGTCTGCACGTTGACTCGCGAGTCGATTTAGGATCCATACTCCACCCGTACGCAAAAAAGTTAAACATTTTTTTATTATCATTTTAATTTTAAATGATGTATTTAAAGGGGTTAATCTGCACGTTGACTCGCAGGCCAATTTAGGATCCGTACCTGACCTGCTCGGGAAAAATAATTAAAAAAAAAAATTATTTTATTAATTATTTTTATTTTATTTTAAAATGATGTATTTAAAAAGGTTAATCCGCACGTTGACTCGTGAGTCGATTTAGGACCCATACCCGACCGCTACGAGAAAAAAAAAATTAAAAATTAAAAATTATTTTTATTTTAATTGACTCACGGGTTGGTTTAGGATCCATACCCGACCCGTTCGAAACAAAATTTAAAAAATTTATTTTATTAATTATTTTTGTTTTAATTTTAAATGATGTATTTAAAGGGGTTGGTCTGCACGTTAACTTGCGAGTCGGTTTAGGATCCGTGACCTGACCCGTTCGAAAAAAAATTAAGAAATAATTTTATTTTATTACTTTTTTATTTTAATTTTAATTTTAAATGATGTATTTAAAGGGGTTGATCCGCACGTTAACTCACAGGTCGATTTAGGATCCGTACCCGACCTCTTGGGAGAAAAAGAAAAAAACGAACTTGCTACTAACCTATGTGAGAAAATTGATCATACGAGAGAATAAAATACAAACGGTAATTGTACTTTTTTATTTTTTATCTTTTATAAATACAAATATAGAGTATACAATAAAATCTAAATATTTTAAAAAAATACATATAAATAACATTTAAAAATACATTTGTATTACGTAATTTATAAATAAATAATTTTTATAAATTTAATTTTTGTAATTAATAAAATATAATTATATTAATATTATTACAATTTAAAATTATAAATTTAAATAAATAATTATTGTTTAATAAAATATAATTTTTTATTATTAATTAAAAAATTTATAAAAAAAATTACTCTGGCAAAGTGGAAATTTATTATAGTTTTCTTCAAAACTAAGTCCCAATCAGCATCTCTTCAAGATGTTAGGAGTCTTTGCACGTTGAAACTTCCCCGACTCCTTGATTATAGCCTTGCCTCAACCGTCATGTCAAGTGTCCTCTTTATACCAAATGCATATCAGCGGTAACTGTTCATATCAGCCATCATCATGTTAGATCTTCTCTAGCAAAGGCAATTGCCATAGAGTTCAATACGACTTCAACTCTCTAGGCTTCTACTAATAATTATTTTTGAGTTCTAAAGACTCAAGTGATATTTTTGATTAGGTTAGTGATAATTTCATCATTTTCAATGATAAAATATCAACTATAATGAAAATTGAGTCGTAAGGACTCATAGGAAATTTTTGAATTTAGTTAAAGGTTATTTTTGTCCAATTTTATTTGATAGTGAAGACAAAAATATTTTCATGTACATCATTTGAAAAAAAAAAACAAAACTTGTCAAGAAGGAGAAAGAAAAGAGGGGTGAGGAGAGAGAAAAAAAGAGAGGTGATTGAGGGAGTATAACGGTGACGGAAAAAGAGAGAGGAGTAGAAGGAGATGAGAGAAAATTATTTTTTCTTTGTTTTCATTCATTAAATAATTTTTAAATAATGTAATAAATTTATTTTTACATATATTTTTAAAAAATTTAATTATCGCAACATGTGCGGGTAAATTTCTTGTCTACTATTATGAAAATTGAGTCCTTAGGGACTCATAGGGATTTCTTAAATTTAGTTAAAGGGTTTTGTTGTCTTATTTTATCATTTTTATGGGTATTTTTGACTTTTCACAAAGAGTTTTTAGGGACTTAAAGGGTATTCCTTTAAATATCCCAAATTTATTTATCTTATTTTGTTTTTTATTTGGAGCAAAAGTCTCTTTTTAGGGCAAAAATTAATAAATATATATTCAAAAAAATATTTTAGGTCGATTTAGGATCGATATCTGACCCGCTTGGGACAAAAGTTAAAAAAATTATTTTATTAATTATTTTTTATTTTAATTTAAAATGATGTATTTAAAAGGGTTAGTTCGCACATTGACTCTCGAGTCGATTTAAGATCTGTACTCGATCTGAGGAAAAAGTTAAAAAAGAAAATTATTTTACTAATTATTTTAATTTTAAATGATGAATTTAGAGTGGTTGATCCGCACGTTGACTTACGAGTTGGTTTAGGATCCGCACTTGACCCGTTTGGAGAAAAGTTTTAAAAAATTATTTTATTAATTATTTTTATTTTAAATGATGTATTTAAAAGAGTTAGTCCGCACGTTGACTCGTGGGCAATTTAAGATCCGTAATCGACCCTCTCGGGAAAAAAATAAAATAAAATAAAACTTTATTAATTATTTTTAGTTTATTTTATTTTTAAATGATGTATTTAAAGAGGTTGGTCCGCACGTTGACTCGCGGGTCAATTTAAGATTCGTACCCGACCCGCTCGGGAAAAAAATAAAATATTTTATTAATTATATTTAGTTTTTTATTTTATTTTTAAATGATGTATTTAAAGAGGTTGGTCTGTACGTTGACTCACGTGTAAATTTATGATCCGTACTCGATCGTCTCGAGAAAAAAAATTTAAAAAAAAATTGTTTTATTAATTATTGTAAATTATATATTTGAAGGGGTTGATCCGCACGTTGATTCGCATGTCGATTTAGGATCCGTATCCGATCCGCTCGAAAAAACAATTAACAAATATATTATTTTATTAATTATTTTCTTTTAATTTTAAATGGTGTATTTAAAGGGGTAGGTCCGCACGTTAACTCGCGGATCGTTTTAGGATCCGTGACCCGACCCACTCATAAAAAGGTAAATAAATAAATTTCTTTTATTAATTATTTTTATTTTAATTTTAAATGATGTATTTAAAGGGGTTGGTCAACTCGTTGACTCGCTGATCGATTTAGGATCCGTACCCGACCCGCTTGAGAAAAAAAGTTAAAAAGAAAAGAAAAAATGAACTTTTTTTAACCTATGTGAAAAAATCAATCATAAGAAAAAATAAAATAAAAATCACAATTTTATTTTCTTATTTATTATTTTTTACCTCTTATAAATAAAAATATACAATGTACAATAAAGTTTAAATATTTTTCAAAAATACATATAAATAACATTTAAAAATGCATTTGTATTATGTAATTTATAAATAAAAATTATCATAAATTTAATTTTTATAATTAAAAAAATAATTATATTAATATTATTACATTAAATAAATAATTATTATTTAATAAAATATAAACTAAAAATTTATTATTAATTAATTAAAAAAATTATAAAATTAAAATACCCCGACGAAGCGGGGCTTTTTTCTAGTCAACAATTATGAAAATTGAGTCCATAGGGACTCATAGGAAATTTTTGAATTTCATTAAAGGATTTTTTTGTTTTATTTTGTCATTTTTTATGGGTATTTTTGAGGTTTTTTTATTTAAATATAGCCAAAAAAAATCCCAAAATACCGTTGCTTTTAGATTATTTCCCAAAATTCGCTGGTTTTAATACTAGCTGGGAAATCGCCACCCCCCATGGCGATTTCCCAGCATAAAAAAACACATTTTGGCTAAAAATACCAAGGGAAATCGCTATGGGGGTGGCGATTTCCCTTGGTGTTTTTTTGCAAATTTAGCTAAAAATACCAAGGGAAATCGCCACCCCCCATGGCGATTTCCCTTGGTATTTTTAGCCAAATTTGAAAAAAAGATAAAGGGAAATCGCCATGGGGGTGGCGATTTCCCTTCATGTATAATTTTTTTTTAATTAATAAACAAATTTTAATTTTTTTTTTAATTTGTAAATTTTATTTTTTAATTTTAAAAATTATAAATTAAATTTCTTATTAAATTTAAATATGGAAAATTTTTTTTGTTATAAAAATTAAAAAAACAAAATAATATTTCTTCTTAAATTTGTATATCAAAAATTTTATTTGTAAGTTTTGTTTTAATTTTAAAAATTTGTAAGTTTTGTTTTTTAATTTTAAAAATTATAAATTAAATTAAAATAATTTTTTTATAATTTAAAAAAAAAGAAATTTCGTAAGGTATATTTTATTATTTAAAATTTATGAACAAATTTTTTTAAATTTTGTTAATTGATTTGTATTAGATATAAACAAAAAACAAAAAACAAAAAAACTTGCATTACATTTTCATAAGCAAACAAGTGAAATTCTGGAAAGCAAAAAAAAAAAAAAAGTGAAAATTATGGGTAAATAAAGACAAGAGTGAGCACCTCTTTCTGCTGCTGCAGCAGGGTATCTGTAATAAGGATCCCCCATATGTTTCTGCAACTCTCCCTGTTCTTCTTTAACTTGATGGAACATAGATGATGTTGATGATGATTGCGGCCCTTCAAATGTTCGCACAACAGAAAACTTTCCCATAGAAGATTATGATTCTGGGTCGTTCTATGTTCACACTACATACGACGTTCCCACAGAAGAAGTCGTGCCCTTATCTCAAGCTACAACTTTTCAGACTTCATTAGTCTCACAAACCCTAATTCCTACTACCCTCGAAGATGAGCCAGCTGGTGTTGATCCTGTTCGTCCACGTGGAGTCCATGGTGAAGATGTTGGTGAATTTAGTGAGCAGGAAGAGGATGCTGAATTCGCAAGTGATGACAATACTGATTCTGACCCAGACGTCGTCCCTGCTGAGATCAACACTCATGGAGATATCAACACTCATGGAGATATCAACACTCATATGAGGCTGCACCCCATATGCATACACTGGATCTGGAGGCAATGCATGTGCCGGAATTTCCAGAGTATGCTCATACATTAGCTATGCCTCTGACATTTGATCCATCTGCAGTTGATCTGTGTGTTGGGTTACAATTCCCAACGAAAGAGGCTGTGCTTTCAACTATCAAGCACAATAACATCAAAAACTCTGTAGATTACAGAGTAATTGAATCTGAGCGGACGAAATATTATGCCAAGTGCGTAATGTATGGGAATGGGTGTAATTGGAGAATAAGGGCAATTTTTATGAAGAAGAAACAGCTATGGGAGATTAGAAAATATGAAGGGCCTCATACTTGCACATCGGGGAGGATTTCACAAGATCATTGCAAGTTAGATTGTAACATGATCTGTTCATGCATTTTGTCATTGGTCCAAGCAAATCCGGAGATTTTCGTTTCAGTTTTGATCGCTGAGATGCGAATCCGGTATGGATACATCACCTCCTACAAGAAAACATGGCAAGCAAAGCAAAAGGCAATTGTTCGAGTATTTGGCGATTGGGAAAGATCGTACAATGAGCTACCTAAATGGTTAGGTGCAATGCAACATTTCGTGCCTGGTACAATTGTGGAATTGCAAACGGTACCTGCATATCACGGTGATCGACTGGTCCAGGGTAAGAGAATATTCCATCGACTATTTTGGATATTTAAGTCGTGCATTGAAGGGTATCCGTATTGTAAACCTATTGTGCAAATAGACGGTACTTTCTTATATGGAAAATACAAAGGCACATTATTGTTAGCTATTGCACAAGATGGCAACCGAAACATACTGCCAATTGCCTTTGCCATTGTGGAGGGTGAGACAACAGAGACTTGGTCATTCTTTCTCAGTAACTTGCGCAGACACGTCTGATCGACATGAAGCCATCAAAGCTGCGATTAGACGCGATGGTGGATGGAATCCTCCACATGCATATTCAGTGTACTGCATTCGACACATTGCAGCGAACTTTATGAAAAAGTTTAACAATAAGGAATTGCGTCGACAAATTGTTAACATGGGTATGGAATCAAATCATAGTTATTTTATCTCTTATATTTCGTTTAGCATATAAAATAATACTGAAATTCACAAGTTTTTTGTTTTCAAATTTATTAGGATACGAGTTAAGGCGACCGAATTTTCATTTCATGTATGACAATCTTCGTGGAGAAAATGCAGAGGCGACTAATTGGCTTGATAGGATCCCCAAGGAGAAGTGGGCGCAGTCATATGATAAAGGAAGACGTTATGGCCATATGACAACCAACCTAGCTGAATCTATCAATTCGGTGTTGAAGGGAACGCGTCATCTTCCCATTACTGCTTTAGTGCAATCAACATATTATAGGTTGGCTGCACTTTTTGTTAAGATGGGGAACAAGCAAATTGCCATGATGGAGGGAGGGCACACATATTGTGAAACAGTCACACAGGCTATGCAAGAAAATCGCAGGAAAGCTAACTCCCACATTGTTCGTAATTTTACGCGAGCAAATCAATCTTTTCTGGTTGAAGAGTTAGTTGATCCACAAGAGGGTGTTTCTGCAATGAAGTACAAAGTCAACCTTAGTGACATGTGGTGTGATTGTGGAAAGTTTCAAGCACAAAGGTTTCCTTGTTCACATGTAGTTGCTGCCTGTGCACATGTCCATGTAGATTGCATGCAATATGTGGACAAAGTCTATAGACTGGAAACTATATTGAATGTTTATAGACATGAGTTCGAAGCTGTTGGAAATGAAGGTTACTGGCCTCAATATGATGGTCCAGAAGTGTGTCCCAATCAAGAAATACGGAGAAATCCACATGGTCGGCCAAAATCAAGTCGTATTCGTAATGAAATGGACTTCAGGGAGAAAGACCAACCAAAACGTTGTGGATTATGCAGAAATGAAGGTCATAATCGTCGAAATTGTCCGCATCGATCTAGCACATTGGGGGAGACTTCGCATCAACAATAAATGAATTACATGTTTTTGTCAACTTATCATGTACTTTGGATTATTATTGTACATATAAAATAAAATGTAATGCAAGTTTTTTTTGTTTTTTTTTGTTTTTATCTAATACAAATCAATTAACAAAATTTAAAAAAATTTGTTCATAAATTTTAAATAATAAAATATACCTTACGAAATTTCTTTTTTTTTAAATTATAAAAAAATTATTTTAATTTAATTTATAATTTTTAAAATTAAAAAACAAAACTTACAAATTTTTAAAATTAAAACAAAGCTTACAAATAAAATTTTTGATATACAAATTTAAGAAAAAATATTATTTTGTTTTTTTAATTTTTATAAGAAAAAAAATTTTCCACATTTAAATTTAATAAGAAATTTAATTTAATTTATAATTTTTAAAATTAAAAAATAAAATTTACAAATTAAAAAAAAAATTTAAAATTTGTTTATTAATTAAAAAAAAAATTATACATGAAGGGAAATCGCCACCCCCTATGGCGATTTCCCTTCATCTTTTTTTCAAATTTGGCTAAAAATACCAAGGAAAATCGCCATTAGGGGTGGCGATTTCCCTTGGTATTTTTAACCAAATTTGCAAAAAACACCAAGGGAAATCGCCACCCCCCATGGCGATTTCCCTTGGTATTTTTAGCCAAAATGTGTTTTTTTACGCTGGGAAATCGCCATGGGGGGTGGCGATTTCCCAGCTAGTGTTAAAACCAGCGGATTTTGGGAAATAATCTAAAAGTAACGGTATTTTGGGAAATTTTTTTTGGCTATATTTAAATAAAAAAACCTATTTTTGACTTGTCACAAAGAATTTTTAGGGACTCAAGAGGTATTTTTTTAAACGTTCAAAAACAAGTTAATAAATATATTATTATTAATAAATATATATTTCAAAAAAAATATTTTGTTTTCTTAGGTCGATTTAGGATTTATATCCGACTCGCTTGGAAAATTTTTTTAATTTTAATGATGTATTTAAAGTGACTAGTTCACACGTTGACTCGTGAATCGATTTAAGATCCGTACTCGACCCGCTCGGAAAAAAAGTTTAAAAATAAATTTATTTTACTAATTATTTTTATTTTAATTTTAAATGATGAATTTAGAGTGGCTGATCCGCACATTGACTCACGGATTGATTTAGGATCCGTACCCTATCCACTTGGAGAAAAAGTTTTAAAATATATTTTATTAATTTTTTTATTTTTATTTTAAATGATATTTTTAAAGGGGTTGGTCCGCACATTGACTCGGTGGTCGGTTTAGAAACCGTACCCAACCGGCTAGGGGAAAAAGTTAAAAAAATTATTTTATGAATTATTTTTATTTAAATTTTAAATGATATATTTAAAGGCGTAGGTTTGCGCGTTGAATCACGGATCGATTTAGAATTCGTAACCCAATCCGTTCGGGAAAAAAAGTAAAAAAAAGAAAGAAAAAATGAACTTGCTACTAACCTTTATGAGAAAATCGATACTACGAGAGAATAAAATATGAATCACAATTTTTATTTTTTTAGTTTTTATTTTTACCTCTTATAAATAAAAATACATAGTATACAATAAAGTTTAAATATTTTAAAAAATATATATATAAATAACATTTGAAAATACATTTATATTACGTAATTTATAAATAAACAATTATTATAAATTTAATTTTCATAATTAACAAAATATAATTATATTAAGATTATTACAATTCTAAAATAAAAGGATTAAATAAATAATAATTATTAAAAAATATAATTTAAAATTAATTTATTATTATTTAATTAAAAATTTATATGAAAAACTTAAAACTACCCCTATCGAAGCGGGGGTCTTTTTCTAGTTAATAATTATTTTTGAGTCTTAAGGACTCAAATGGTATTTTTGAATTAGGCTAGGGACAATTTCGTCATTCTCTATAACAAAAAAAGTAATGGGTCCCAATTTTTTTAAAAAGTTTTTTAGATTTTTATTTTATTTTTAAATGATGTATTTAAAGGGATTGGTTTGCACGTTGACTCACGAGTCGATTTAGGATCCGTATTCGACCTGTTCGAGAAAAAAAATTATTTTATTAATTATTTTAGATTATTAATTTTTAAATCATCCATTTAAAGAGATTAATCCATACGTTGACTCACGGGTATTTTAATTTTAAATGATGTATTTAAAGAGGTTGGTCCATAAATTGACTCACAGGTCGATTTAGGATCCGTACCCGACCTGTTTGGAGAAAAATAAAATAAAATAAATTGTTTTATTAATTATTTTTAGTTTTTTATTTTATTTTTAAAAGATGTATTTAAAGAGGTTGGTTCGCACATTGACTCGAGTGTCGACTTAGGATCCGTATCCGACATCTCAGAAAAAAAATATTTTATTAATTATTTTTATTTTTAATGATGTATTTGAAGGGGTTGGTTCGCACGTTGATTCGTAAGTCGATTTAGGATCTGTACTCAACCCGCTCGAAAAACAAAATAAAAAATAAAAAATTAATTAATTTTCTTTTAATTTTAAAAGATGTGTTTAAAGGGGTTAGTCCGGACGTTGACTTGCTAGTCGATTTAAGATCCGTGACCCGACTTGCTCGGGAAAAGTAAATAAATAAATTTATTTTATTAATTTTTTTCTTTAATTTTAAATGATATATTTAAAGGGTTGGTCAGCACGTTGACTCACTGGTTCATTTAGGATCCGTACTTGATCCGCTTGGAAAAAAAGTTTTTTAAAAAAAAAAGCGAACTTGCTGCTAACCTATGTGAGAAAATCGATCTTACGAGAGAATTAAATACAAAACACAATTTTATTTTCTTATTTTTTACCTCTTATAAATAAAAATATACACTGTACAATAAAGTCTAAATATTTTTCAAAAATAAATATAAATAACATTTGAAAATGCATTTATATTATGTAATTTATAAATAAAAAATTATCATAAATTTAATTTTCATAATTAAGAAAATATTATTATATTAATAATATTATAGTTTAAAAATAAACATTTAAATAAATAATTATTATTTAATAAAATATAAATATAAATTAATTTATTATTATTATTAATTAATTAAAAATTTTGGATATATTTTTAAAATACCTCGAAAAAGCGGTGTATTTTTCTAGTTAATAATTATATTTGAGTTCTAAGGACTCAAATGGTATTTTTGATATAGGCTAGGGATAATTTCGTCATTCTATAAAATTAAAAAAAAAATACTGGGTCTCACTTTTTTTTTAAAGTTTTTTATATTTTTATTTTTAAATAATATATTTAAAGGAGTTGGTTCCCACGTTGAATCGCGGGTCGATTTAATATCCGTACTCGACCCGTTCGGGAAAAAAATTAAAAATTAAATTAAAATAAATTTATTAATTATTTTAGTTTTTTTAGTTTTTAATTTTTTTTTATTTTTAAATCATGTATTTAAAGATATTGATTCGCACGTTGACTCGCGGATATTTTAATTTTAAATAATGTATTTAAAGAAGTTGGTCCGCACATTGACTCGCGAATCGATCTAGGATCCGTACCCAACCCGTTCGGGGAAAAATAAAAAATATCTTTTATTAATTATTTTTAGTTTTTTTATTTTATTTTTAAATGATGTATTTAAAGAGGTTGGTTCGCATGTTGACTCGTGGGTCGATTTAGGATCCGTACCCGACCGTCTTAGAAAAAAAGTAATAATATATATTTTATTAATTAATTTTATTTTAATTTTTAATGATGTATTTAAAGGGGATAGTCCTTACATTGACTCGCAGGTTGATTTAGGATCTATACCCAACCTGCTCGAGAAAAAAATTATTAATTATTTTTAGTTTTTTATTTTATTTTATTTTTTAAATGATATATTTAAAGAGGTTAGTTCGCATATTGACTCGCGGGTCGATTTAGGATATGTATCTGACTGTCTTGGGGAATTTTTTTTTAAAAGTAAATAAAAAAATAAATTTATTTTATTAATTATTTTTATTTTAAATGATGTATTTAAAGGGGTTGGTCAATCCGTTGACTCGCTGATTGATTTAGGATCTGTACCCGACCCGCTTGAGAAAAAAAGTTAAAAAAGAAAAGAAAAAATGAACTTTTTTCTAACCTATGTGAGAATATCAATCCTACGAAAAAATAAAATAAAAATCACAATTTTATTTTCTTATTTATTATTTTTTACTTCTTATAAAGAAAAATATACAATGTACAATAAAGTTTAAATATTTTTCAAAAATACATATAAATAACATTTGAAAATGCATTTCTATTATATAATTTATAAATAAACAATAATCAATAATCATAAATTTAATTTTCTTAATTAAAAAATATTATTATATTAATATTATTATAATTTTAAAATAAAATGTGATAACTCGTATAATTATATAGTTTTTAGTTATGTTTTATTATTTTTGTGTGTCAAATACGAGTTATTATTGCTTAGTCTAATTGTGTTTATGATCTTTTATATTTTTATGTAATTTGGTGTTTTTCACGAGTTTCTTTGAGTGATTTCAGATTACTAGGTTAAATCAAGAATTAAGGGCAAATCCAGTTCAGTTCCAGTTCCGACACCTTTTGCCATATCAGCTACATCTGGAGTTTCACTGAAGCATTAAGGCTGAAATTTTTACAGTGCAAAGTTAAGAGGCATATCTATCTTTTTCATGCTTTATACTTCTTGAAACGGAGTCGTTTTCCCTAGCGAAATGTGGTATCAAGTTGGCTGATGTGCAATGACGTCTGTTCTGACCAGTTTGGGTATTTTGATCATATCTTCTGATCCACATGAGAAAATGAGCTGATTCCAACGGCTATGGATCACAAACAGATAGGGGAATATTTTTCTAGAAGACCATTTGATCAGATCAAGCCTCCAACATTGACAAAATCAACCATCAAGCTGGCTGATCAGAATTGTCATACAATATGACGAAAATTGTTAGAAAAATGCACCCACCTATTATACCTACCTTTGAAATTTATAAAGCTTGTCTCTTGTCATTTAGCTCTCCAAAATGTTTATAAATAGAGGGCCTTGGATGATTGTAAGGGACATGGTAGATTGGTAGGATATTAGCCATTATAATAAAATTCTCTAAGTTTTCTTCTTCTTTCCTTTCTCTAGTTTTCTTTTTCTTTATTTTCTTCTTCTTCTTTCTTTCTTTTATTTCCTTCTTAGATTCTCTTTAATTTCATGTTTATGTTTACAATGCCTATGCTAGGTTAAACTTCTATTTGGTTAAGGGTGATTTCAAAGCCCTAGACATGTTTTGTGATTGATTTTCAGATTCTATCTATCATTAATTTTCTATCAAAGTTGCTTATGTTCTTCTACAAGAATTGTTCATGATGTTGTCTTGATTTGTTTAGGTGTACAACTAGATAGATCTTTGATAACTCGTATAATTATATAGTTTTTAGTTATGTTTTATTATTGTTTTGTGTCAAATACGAGTTATTATTGTTTAGTCTAATTGTGTTTATGATCTTTTATATTTTTATGTAATTTGGTGTTTTTCACAAGTTTCTTTGAGTGATTTCAGATTACTAGAATTAAGGGCAAATCCAGTTCAGTTCCAGTTCCGACACCTTTTGCCATATCAGCTATATCTCGAGTTTCACTGAAGCAATAAGGCTGAACTTTGTATCCCTGCAAAGCTAAGAGGCATATCTATCTTTTTCATGTTTTACACTTCTTGAAACGGAGTCGTTTTCCCTAGCGAAATCGACCATCAAGTTGGCTGATGTGCAATGACGTCTGTTCTGCACCGTTTTGGTATTTTGACCATATCTTCCGATCCACGTGCGCAAATGATCTGATTCCAACGGCTATGGATCCGTAACTGATAGGGGTATATTTTTCTAGAAGACCATTTTATCAGATCGAGCCTCCAACATTGACAAAATCGACCATCAAGCTGGCTGATCAGAATTGTCATACAATATGACGAAAATTGTTAGAAAAATGCACCCACCTATTATACCTACCTTTGAAATTTGTAAAGCTTGTCTCTTGTCATTTAGCCCTCCAAAATGTGTATAAATAGAGGGCCTTGGATGAGTATTAGGATACATTGATACATTGGTAGGATATTAGCCTTTGTAGTAAAATTCTCTAAGTTTTCTTCTTCTTTCCTTTCTCTAGTTTTCTTTTTTATTTACTTATGCTTCTTACATTTCTTTTCATTTTATTCATATCTAGTATGTGTTGCTAATCATATTGTTGAGGTGATGAGGTGAAGCTCTTGGTAAATGCTAAGGTTAGTCTCTTAAACATGAGCTAAAATGAATCATCATTTATAAACACTAGTATATATAATATTTTCTTTTGGTTTAAAATCATACTTGCAAAGTAGAGATCTTGATTCATTATTGACAATGAAAATGGCACAGTAAATGCTTGGTTTCATAACCTTGATTTGTTGTAGACATATACCTTGGCATAAGGAATGCTTGGACTCTTTTTATGAGTTTTGAGGACACCAAATGAACATAATATCATATGCTATGGACGTTGGACTGAATTGCTAAACCTTCCGATTGGAACCTCCCTTATGTGTGGATTTCAATTGTGTAATAAAACAAGATTAATCTTAGCATAACACCAAGAGTGGATTCTCTAACCTCAACATCCTTTCTTATTGTTTTTTATATCTTGTTTAATTGTTTTTATGTTATTTTGTTTATTTTGTTCTCTAATATCTTGTTTACTTTCTTTGTTATTGATTCCCTAATATCTTGTTTATTTTCTTTTTCATATATATTTATAAACTTATACTTACTAGTACGCTTCCCTGTGGTTCGACCTCGGACACCCGAGAATTTATTACTTGAACATAACCTGCACTTGGGTTTACAACTCTTAATTGAGTTTCCATCAAGTTTTTGGCGCCGTTGCCGGGGAAGCAATACTAAGTATATAAGTTTATAAGTATATTTATTTTTATTGGCTGGTTATACCGCCTAATTTATTTTTATTAACTTTGTTTTATTGGCTGGTTATACCGCCTAATATAGTATATATATTTTTTGGCTGGTTATACCGCCTAATTTTCTATATATTTATATTTATATTGTATATTAACTTTGTTTTATTTTTATTGGCTGGTTATACCGCCTAATTTGTTTATATTTATTTTTATTGGCTGGTTATACCGCCTAATTTTGTATATTAACTTTGTTTTATGCTTGTTTGGCGACGTGATTTTAGATCTCGTCGTTTAGTTAGATTTTATTGTGAAACTTTTTCAGGTAATCTTTCTAATACAACTCCTACCATGGCTGACAATGAAAGTGTTCATGCTGAAGATGAGAACAGACAAGTACGCACCATGCGTGACTACTTGCAACCAACTCGAAGCTCATCACCCTCTTGTTTTATTTTTCCTCTCAATGCAAACAACTTTCGTTTTAAACCAGGTATGATAGCTTTGCTTCCAAATTTCCATGGGTTAGAATCGGAAAGTGCTTACTCGTTTCTAAAAGACTTCGAAGATGTATGTGTCACCTTTAATGACCAACAATGTACAAATGAAATTGTCAAGCTAAAATTATTTCCTTTTTCTTTAAAAGATAAAGCAAAAATTTGGCTTCATAATTTAAAACCAAGGTCAATTGGCACATGGCAAGAATTACAAACTGAGTTTCTAAAGAAATTTTTCCCAGCACATAAAACTACTGCTTTGAAAAGACAGATTCAAAATTTCAATCAAAATCAAAATGAAGCATTTTTTCAGTGCTGGGATCGTTTTAAAGATTTGTTAAGTTCTTGTCCACATCATGGTTTTGAAAAATGGCGTCTTATTAGTTTCTTTTATGAAAGTTTAACTCCCGAAACTAAACAATTTGTTGAAACAATGTGTAACGGTGAGTTTCTAGAAAAAGAACCTGAAGAAGCCTTTGACTACCTAGACCATTTGGCAGATAACTCTCAAGCCTGGCACACAGATAATTCCTCTGAAAGTTCCAATAGATCTAATGTTGTTTCTAACAGAGGAAAATATCATTTTAGTCAAGAAGATGAGATAAAAGCTAAAGTAGCTAATTTGGCTAGAAAGATTGAAGCCATGGAACTTAGAGAAGTAAAAGAAGTCAAAACGGTTAAAAATGAAGAAAGTTGTGGAATTTGTGAAATCATGGGACACCCCACTTCTGAATGTCCAAACATTCCCATTCTTAAAGAAGCGTTGCATGATCAAGTAAATTCCATAAACACATTTAAAAAGCCTTTTCCTTCTCCTTACTCTGAAACGTATAACCCTGAATGGAGAAATCATCCCAACTTCAGTTGGCGGAATAATAATCATGTTCAGGTACCACAATCTCAAAAGCCGGGCAACACTTTTTCCTATCAACCTTCACGTGTACAAACCTTGGAAGAGACATTGCAAGCATTCATGCAAACACAAGCAAATGTGAATAACCAAACTTCACAGGACATCAATGAGATCAAAAACACCTTGTCCATATTGACAGCTTCATTACGCACTCAAGAAAAAGGTAAGTTTCCTGCTCAACCTCAGCCTAACCCTTCTACTCAATGTCTTGTTTCTTGCTCCAATGAAACTCAACAGGAAAATGCCAGTTCTATCACAACTCTTCGAAGTGGAAAGACAATTGACAAAAACATTCCATCAAAAGACCAAGATCCTCCTTCCCCTCCGAAAAGTAATGGTAAGGATGATGGTAAGTCTGAACTTCTTGAAAATTTGGACAAAGAAAAAGGTATGCATCCTGCTCCTTTTCCTCAAAGGTTGCAAACAATAAAGAATTTGAATCAAAATGCAGAAATTTATGAACTTTTCAAATAAGTTAAGATTAACATTCCTTTATTGGATGCAATCAAACAAGTTCCATCTTATGCTAAATTTTTGAAGGACATGTGCACATTTAAAAGGAAACATAATGTACAAAAGAAAGCATTTCTGACGGAAAGTGTGAGCTCAATCATTCAGCACCTTACTCCACCAAAATTCAAAGATCCTGGATGTCCAACAATCTCATGCATCATTGGAAACACTAGAATAGAACGTGCATTGCTTGATCTTGGTGCTAGTGTTAATCTTTTGCCTTTTTCTGTTTATCAACAGTTAGGTTTAGGTGAACTAAAGGAAACACCTGTTACACTTCAACTAGCTGATCGTTCTGTAAAAATTCCTCGAGGGATAGTTGAAGATGTTTTGGTTCAAATTGATAATTTTTACTTCCCTGTTGATTTTATTATTTTGGGCACACATCCTGTTTCAAATCCAAATGTTCAAATTCCTGTTATATTAGGCCGTCCATTTCTTGCAACTTCTAATGCTCTGATAAATTGCAGGAATGGTATGTTGAACATTTCTTTTGGAAATATGACTTTAGAATTAAATGTGTTCAACACTTGCAAGCAACCTGGTGATGATTCAGAAGTACATGAAGTGGATTTTATTGAAGAACTTGTTCATGAACATCTCACCATTACCATATTCCATGATCCTTTAGAAGCTTATTTAATTGAATGTGAGTTTGATAATGCTTCAGAAATTTCACACACTAATTCTTTGTTAAATTCTTTTCAGGTTAAGCATTGTTGGAAACAAAAGTTTGAGGAACTTCCATCACTCACAAATGTCACTGTACCATCAACTATTGAACCACCCAAGCTGGATTTAAAACCATTGCCATCCGAGCTAAAATATTCCTTTTTGGGTGAGAATGAAACTTTTCCAGTCATAAATGAACTTGAGGAACTCAGAAATGATGCATATGAGAATTCTAAAATTCATAAAGAAAGAACTAAAGCCTTTCATGACAAGTTAATTTCAAGAAAAACATTTAATGTTGGGCAAAAAGTTCTACTTTATAATTCTAGACTTCACATATTTCCTGGTAAGTTGAGATCAAGATGGACTGGCCCATTTGTGGTTAAGCATGTGTATCATTATGGAGCAGTTGACATTGAGAATCCTCAAAATGGTAACGTATTCAAGGTAAATGGACAAAGACTCAAACTCTTTTTGGAAAATCATGTTGCTCAAGAAGAGGTTGTTTTTCTTTCTGATCCTTGTTTTGAAAATAACTAGATGTAAATATAATTTTTTTTTACCCCGGTTAAATGGCGGATAACGGTACTCCGTGATTATTTAAGTCGGTTCCATCAGCTACCCACAAAACTGATATTGTATATAAATTTCTCTTTCATTTTATTTTATTTCATTTTTTTTCAGGATGGATGATATTCTCAAAAGATTGCAGAAACGATTTCCTCCTTTTCCTCGGAATATTTTACTGAAGCTTTACCAAGTTCGATTAGAAAGATTAAGAATGCTTATGAACAAAGGGATTCCTGAAGACATACATTGGATAATTGAAGCCAAGGTACGTGAAGATGAATATCTTCCTGTTTTGCATTTACCAGGTACAGGTAGAAGCACTTATGCAAAGAAGCGACGAGCAAAGCGCATGAGTTCAAATTGCCACAAGTGTGCACGATGGACGTGTAACGGTAAATGTCGTTCTATTGGGATTCCGTCCTCTAATCGAGATGATAAAATTGAATTCATTAAGGATGGACTGAGTAAGGAGAATTTGGGTAATATCCAACTTTCTCTTGAGACGCATCCTAGTGGAGACGTACAAAGAGAAATTCTTGATTTATGGCCGCAATTCCAAAGGGAATGGCAACATCTTGGGAATCTGATGTTAAAAGACCCTGTTTGCCAGCTTGTAAGAAAACTGGATGGGAAGCATATCCTCGACTCATAGAAGGCGTTTAAGCCGTTTCTGGACGTAAAACCAGAGGAAGATGTGAGCCACAATCACAACTACAATAAATGACTTCTCAGCTTTTGGTTTGATTTGCAATAACTTTATTTCAGTTTAATTTACGTGTTGTTCGATTTGTGTAATTATTCTCGTTTTTTTTTTTGCATTGGTCTTTTACGATTGATTTTTCTTCTCTTTTTGATTTTCTTCCTGAAATCACGCAAAAATCTTTTGTTAGGTTAACATTTTCTTCTGACAGGTCAAATACACTTTCGGCGACATTATTACTCTTGTCTGATTCACTACTCAGTCCTCTATATATTACACCATGTACTCATTCTCTTTCAGGCACTCGAAAAAGAAAAAAAATGGAAAGCACTTCGTCCCAGCGCATTAAAAAAATTTGTGTCTTTGGAGGTGCTTATCCAGGAAAAAATAACATATTCGCTGATGAAGCCATAAGAGTTGGAGTAATACTTGCCCAACAAAAGATCCACTTGATTTATGGAGGCGGTAGTACGGGTTTAATGGGAGCAGTCGCTACAGCAGCACACGCCGGAGGAAGTCCAGTTCTAGGAATCGTGCCAAAACTATTCACAGATTTTTGTGGACCTACCGTGGGTAAGGAAATACAAGTCTGGAGTATCCCTGAACGGATAACAATCATGTACCATTCTGCCGATGCATTTATTGCCTTACCAGGAGGTCTGGGTACATTGGAAGAAATAGCTTGCGTGGCTTCTTGGTCATCTTTGGTCACAAATAAGAAACCCATTGGTTTGCTTAATATTAATGGTTATTTTAGTAATTTACTTTCATATTTAGATAATGCTGTGGATAATGGATTCATGTTTTCAGAGGCAAGGAGAACCATAATTTCTGCTACAACCATTGAAGATTTACTCAAAAAGCTACAAGCTTATGAGTGTTTATCTGCTACGGTTGTTTCGCAAACGCTCGGAAAAAGAAAAAGAGATATGGACGAGCAAGGAGTGGATTGCACTTTGTCTTTGTGACATTATCTAACATTTTGTTTGTTGTGTCTCAGTTATAATAAGTGGTTAGCAACCTCTGCAGGTAATATCTCCTAAATTCTACCTTTAAAATTTGACATTGGGGACAATGTCATATTTTAGTAGGGGGTAAGGGACATATTTTGCTAAAAAAAAAAAAAAAAAAAAAAAAAAAAAAAAAAAAATTTGTTGTGTTTTAAGACATTTAGAAGTATTCATTCTGAACAAGGTCTGAGTAAGGGAGACTTGAGACATACCTTGTCAGTTTGATTTAATCTTCTTCTTAAAAAAAAAAAAAAAAAAAAAAAAAAAAAGCATGTTTATACTTAGTGTGTTTTTTTTTTAGTTACTTTCAATACAATGATGAGATATGAATTGCATAAGTCTAAAACAGATTTATTAGTGAGAAGATTTTCATGAGAATTGAGCTTGATGTCAACCTTTTTATGAGCCAATGTTAATATGATATGTTGATTGAGAAAGAAGCATGTTTAGACTTAATCTGACTTGTATAATCATCTTTGTGAGTTTTTGAGCCTATAATGATTGATGCATTATACAAATCAATCTAATTTCTTTCTTGAGTGCTCTTATGATTACATGATTCTCTAGAACTTGCTTTAAACCGTTTGAGACTATATTGATACATGTGACAACATGAATATGATAGAGGCATTAGGATTATAACCAGAGCCAAACAGCCATCCATTATTAATGTTCTACGAGAACATCCCCACTAGTGAGCCAATTTGAGCCTACATTAAATATGATGTTTTATTGGTAACCACAACTTACACCTAGCCTAAATATGCTTATATCCTTACCCTTGTTCTAAAGATGAATTTTATATTTTGAGACATATTGCAAAAAAACAAGGGATATTTTTATTTGAAAATTTGGGTTAGAAACAAAAGATAAGTGTGGGGGAAAGAAAAGAAAAAGAAAAAGTCAAGAGAAAAAGAAAGGGATCATTGTCAAATACATTCCCATATTAAAAAAAAAAAAAATCTTCTCTTGAACTTCTAGAAAAAGATGTTACAAAGTTGGTTAGAATGATGCAAAGGCTCAACATGAATATTTAGCCTATGTTATTATGTGCTTTATAAGAGTTTTGAGAAGTTTTATTTGTATGATCTTATTATGTCTCTAAAATCTATGAACTCTTTGGAACCTTTGTGATATCTTTATCCTTTTGTTCTTTAACCACATTATAACCCTTTGGCCCCATTACAACCTTGAATAAAGACCTCTTGATTTATGAAGTTGTATGATCTAAATAGTGGAGAATAGGTGGACAAGCAAGCATATGGTAGAAGTGTTTTCATGAGATTGATTGAGTGTAAACACTTTACCACTACTTTAAAGAGTGAAAATCAAGAGAGTATCCCATGTGAGAAGTTGAGATTAAGTTTGAATATACACTATTTTGATTGAAATATGTTATGTTATTATTGGCTTAACTCAAACTATTTACATTCAAGCAAGATTTTTTGTGAATTTCTTTAAGCTATTGATTAGTTTTTAAGACTTGTCCAATGATTATCTCTAATTTATATTGGAAGGATTAGTTATAATTATTATTTTTAGTTTTTCTTATTTCTTCAATGTTTGTGGGTATCGTCCTAGTAAACCCTCACGAGACTAAACTCGTCCACTAGGGACACCTAGGGGTTTAAAGGCTTGTGTCACATGCTAAGTGCCACCGTGATTTCCTACGAAAATGGATTAGATTAGATTTTCTTATTTTATTTTTATTGAGTCGTTGCTAGGGACTAGCAACAATCTAAGTATGGGGGTGTGATAACTCGTATAATTATATAGTTTTTAGTTATGTTTTATTATTGTTTTGTGTCAAATACGAGTTATTATTGTTTAGTCTAATTGTGTTTATGATCTTTTATATTTTTATGTAATTTGGTGTTTTTCACAAGTTTCTTTGAGTGATTTCAGATTACTAGAATTAAGGGCAAATCCAGTTCAGTTCCAGTTCCGACACCTTTTGCCATATCAGCTATATCTCGAGTTTCACTGAAGCAATAAGGCTGAACTTTGTATCCCTGCAAAGCTAAGAGGCATATCTATCTTTTTCATGTTTTACACTTCTTGAAACGGAGTCGTTTTCCCTAGCGAAATCGACCATCAAGTTGGCTGATGTGCAATGACGTCTGTTCTGCACCGTTTTGGTATTTTGACCATATCTTCCGATCCACGTGCGCAAATGATCTGATTCCAACGGCTATGGATCCGTAACTGATAGGGGTATATTTTTCTAGAAGACCATTTTATCAGATCGAGCCTCCAACATTGACAAAATCGACCATCAAGCTGGCTGATCAGAATTGTCATACAATATGACGAAAATTGTTAGAAAAATGCACCCACCTATTATACCTACCTTTGAAATTTGTAAAGCTTGTCTCTTGTCATTTAGCCCTCCAAAATGTGTATAAATAGAGGGCCTTGGATGAGTATTAGGATACATTGATACATTGGTAGGATATTAGCCTTTGTAGTAAAATTCTCTAAGTTTTCTTCTTCTTTCCTTTCTCTAGTTTTCTTTTTTATTTACTTATGCTTCTTACATTTCTTTTCATTTTATTCATATCTAGTATGTGTTGCTAATCATATTGTTGAGGTGATGAGGTGAAGCTCTTGGTAAATGCTAAGGTTAGTCTCTTAAACATGAGCTAAAATGAATCATCATTTATAAACACTAGTATATATAATATTTTCTTTTGGTTTAAAATCATACTTGCAAAGTAGAGATCTTGATTCATTATTGACAATGAAAATGGCACAGTAAATGCTTGGTTTCATAACCTTGATTTGTTGTAGACATATACCTTGGCATAAGGAATGCTTGGACTCTTTTTATGAGTTTTGAGGACACCAAATGAACATAATATCATATGCTATGGACGTTGGACTGAATTGCTAAACCTTCCGATTGGAACCTCCCTTATGTGTGGATTTCAATTGTGTAATAAAACAAGATTAATCTTAGCATAACACCAAGAGTGGATTCTCTAACCTCAACATCCTTTCTTATTGTTTTTTATATCTTGTTTAATTGTTTTTATGTTATTTTGTTTATTTTGTTCTCTAATATCTTGTTTACTTTCTTTGTTATTGATTCCCTAATATCTTGTTTATTTTCTTTTTCATATATATTTATAAACTTATACTTACTAGTACGCTTCCCTGTGGTTCGACCTCGGACACCCGAGAATTTATTACTTGAACATAACCTGCACTTGGGTTTACAACTCTTAATTGAGTTTCCATCAATCTTGATAATTATCTATTGCTAGTTTAGGAGTCTTGATCCGTGTAATTGTCTTGATTTCCTATTCATAAGTGGCAATTTGTGATTAATGATTATGGTCAAGTTTTCAATAATTGCAAAGTGAACATAACCTAAGTTGAACAATCCGAGCTTATATGTTTGTTGCTTAGATCAACCTATCTTTCTCATCATAAAGCTGCCATTAATTGAATTTAGAGAGCTTATTCTAGGTTGTTTGATGGTTAGAGATTAAATAGAGAGTTTGTTCTATTTAACAACAAACTAAGGAAAGATTGGGATAACAGAGCTTGTTGTTATCTACGGTTGTTAACTTTGATAGTTGGTTGATATTGATAGGTCTGAAATTGATTCTTAATGATGTCTAGTGGTGGAGAATGAAACTTTAACCATATTTCTCTCATATTTGATTTCTTATTTCTTACTTGCATCTTACTTTTATTGTTTGCTTATTTTTAAAACTATTTCAAAACCCCATTTTCTTTTGTTTTCCTTGAATTTAAGTTTTAAACTATTAACTTATAAACTAAAACCCAATCCCTGAGGACTCGACCCTTGCTAACTACTATACTTACAATTGATCTTTTTAGTGCAAGGTTAAATAAGATACACTCTTTTGGGTGCATCAAAATATTTAAATAAATAATTATTATTTAATAAAATGTAAACTAAAATTAATTTTTTTATAATTAATTAAATATAAAAAATTAAAATACCGGTTTTTTTCTTCTAGTTCTATCATGTAATTATGAATTCTTTCTTCCACTAATGCTTACGGCAGCCTAAAGACATTTGAGTCTCTCATGGTTTGGACTCAAACTATGATCCATTTTATTAATTGACCCATTAACCATTAATTAATCAATTTCTAACCTAATTGTTAATTAAATATTTAAATTGGATGGGATATAAATCTATATTTTATGACAAATTACTTGGTCATATTTATGATTTTTTGTTTGTTTGTCTAAACAAGTATATTTAAAAAAACAAAAAAATCAATATAATAGATAGACATTAGACATGTTGTAGTATTTATAATTTTCTGATAATATTTTTTAATTTATCTGAAAAATTTAGAAATCTCACCAATGACAAAGGAAATAATAATTTATACTATTATAAAGAGAATGATTGAATTGGTGTCACTGACTCAAGTGGCACCAACTCATTTAGTGAAAAAAAAAAAAAAAAACAAAAACCATTAAATGTTAAAAGTAAAAAAAATAAATAAAGGTAATTACGTATTTTAATATTTTATATAATAATTTTTTATAAAAAAATTATCTATTTACTTCTAAAAAATTTACTCATATTTCAAAAAATTATTCACTAACAAAAATTACCCAATTTTTTATATTTAATTTTTTTAAAACATAATTTATTATTTTAAAAATATATATATTCACTCACTTAGTGTGTGAAATTCTAATACTAATAAATAAACAAATGAATATGCAGTGTATTACTAAAAAAGGATAATATAAAGAGAGGTAGATATGCTCACGGGTCGGGTAGCCTGCCCGGCCCGACCCGTATTGGATCGGGCCTGGGTAAAAATTTTAATGATCCGAACCGGCTCGATCCGAATCATTGTTTATTTAATAAAAAATAATATTTTTTAAATTTAATTTTAAAAAATATATAAAAATTTTAAAATATATATTTTTAATATAATAAACAGTAAATATAAACCGATAGAGTCGGGCCGAATCTGAGTAAAAAAATCCAAAAAATTTAAAGCTACGAGCCTACGACCAATTCATGAACACCGGAGTGAGAGATGAATATTTGTTGAATAACGCATCTTTGTCGGATCCGGGTCCTGGGTTGGCTCACTCACCCGGACCCCACACTCAGGTTTAGAGTTGAGAGAGAATAAGTAAAATTTGTCCATTTTCTTTCTCACTCTTCACGCCTCACATGCAACATGCATGATACATCCGTTATACATGATACATACATCACGCTATGCATGAATGCATATTCATACATACATACATATCATACATTAGCATTTAGCATATGCATGCATGCATCACAGAGGATGCAACCAAACAAATGCGAGAGAGAGAGATGAAGAACTGATATTGCAGTGATGCTAGAAAGAGAAAGAAGCTATTTTTAAAAATCTTTTTCATTTTCTAAATAGAGCTAAAAACATTATTTTATTATAAATAAATAAAAACAAATATGTCTCTCATTTATTTTTTTTCCTCTTTTATTACAATTCTAATTTTTTATTAAAAAAGTTCTGTTAACTAATATTTTTAAGGTATTTTTTTAAAATATGTTAATATATTATTTGTAATAATAATATATATTAAATTAAATAGTTAATAATTTTATTTATTATTTTTTGATGAAAGTACTATTATATATAATAATTTTTAATTTTTTTTTTTATTGTTGTCATAGGAAGAGAGAGAGTACTAATCAGCAAATAGTTTTGTTTTAAGCTTTTCTATGATTTAAGCAGAAAAAGAAGCAAAAAGGAAAACAAGTAAAGTGAAAAGTTAAATCAAGCTCACCTGCCCCTTTCAATTTCCACTAGTCATTGGTTGTTTGTTTGTTTTTCTTTTCTGTTTGCTTTCTCTCTAACATAATAATAATATAATTATATGTTATTAATTAAAACATTTATTAAGATTAATTAGTATATTATTTATATTAATAATATTATATTAAAAATAATAATTCATAATTTTATTCATATTATATAAAAATATGACTGTATAATGATCGTAAAAATACTCTATTAATAAAATTCTTTATTTATTAAATTTATTTTTTATATATTAATAGTGAGAATTTTTAACTCCACATACAAATTAAAAAATCTTAACATGCTTATTTTTTTAAAATCCGATTAATTTGATATTTATAAATATTGATTAGAATTATTTAATTAGGAATTTTTTTATATTTAATTTATTTTTTATTAAATTCAAGAAAAAAATAATTTGTTAATTATATTTTTAATTTTAATAATTTTTAATTTTTATTATATTTTAAAAATATATATTATTTTATTAATTATGCTGATAAAATTTAATAAATACGATAATTTCACTTATTTATAACAACAAAACACAGTTTCTTTGTTTCTCTGTCTATTTCTGTGGGTTGGTTTTGTTTTATGTCTCCCTAAAAAGCACTTTCTTTTTCAGTTTTTTTGTTTGTTTATATTTAGCCTATCACACACTCTTTCTCCCTCTCTCTCTCTCTAGAGAATCTCGAGATTGGCGCTTAAATAAAGACCATAGGACCCCAGTAGTTTCAAACTCTTCTACTTTGCGCTTTGACAGAGAAAAAGAGAAACAAAAAAAAAAGGAGAAAACCCATTATCTGATGAAGGAGAGAGGAGGCTCTCCTGGAGGAGAGAGCCTGCCTGTGATTGTGTACACCAACACCGCCACCAACCAAGAAGGGGGAGATCAAAAACCAAAGCCAAAACAACTAACTTTGTCCTAAGAAAGGCAGTAACGAGCTTAGAGCTACTCCCCCATTTACATTTTCTGCCAAAGAAAAAAAAAAGAATACTACTAATAGAAACACTCAAAAACTCAGTCTGGGTGTGTCTTGTTTTTGGTTATCTCTCTCTCTCTCTCTCTCTCTCTTTCTTTTTTATTTTTTATTTTTTTTATTTTATTACTTTTGGGTGTGTTTTAATGTGAAAAATGGCACTTTCCATGCACAAAGAGTCACTGAGTAACAAGCAGATGGATAGCAGCAAGTATGTGAGGTATACACCAGAGCAAGTGGAGGCTCTTGAAAGAGTTTACAGTGAATGCCCAAAGCCTAGCTCTTTGAAACGGCAGCAGCTCATTCGGGAGTGTCCTATTCTCTCCAACATTGAACCCAAACAGATCAAAGTCTGGTTTCAGAACCGCAGGTAATTTTGTATTCACACTTTTACCCTTTTCAACCTGCATTCTTCTCATTTTTTCTCTAGTCACTTTCACTCCCTATTCTTCTCCCCTTTCTATTGTTTGAAAAAAGATGTAGTACTTATTTAAGTTGGCAGAAAAAAGAGGATGGGGAATGGATCAGTGCTTTTATTTTAGTATTTTATTCTATTTTTTCTTAGTTGTTCATATCTAAAATTTATTGGTTTCTCATCTTTATACAAATTTCTTTTTCTTTTTCATCTTTGTTAAAAAAATGATGTGATGGATATGGGTTTCGGAAGAGATGATGAATTCCTCGTCTCCATTTCTTGTCTCCTTGCCCTTGTAGTTCTTTTTTTTAAAAAAAAAAAACAAAATAGTAACTCCTTTGTGCTTCGCCCTATGTATTATGTGAAGAAATTGAAGGGAAATGCCATTGCCATTCCTTGCCTGTTGTTTGATTTTTGACTTTTTTGTTGCTTTCTGGGTTCTTTAAAACCTTAATGAGGATAATGGTAGCTAATCTATTAAGGGAAAGATCTTTGCTTTGTGCCCCCAGTTTTCAGTTATGACTTTTGACGTTACAAGTTTCTGCAGAAGATGTTTAAAAGTGAAACTTTTATCTAAGTGTATGTACATTCTTAATAACAAGAAAATCTCAACTACTTTTGCTTTCCACTGATTTAAAGGGATGGAGGATAAACAGAGCTAATTGAATTTTTAGCAGTATCCTTTTAATTCTTTTACTGGGTATGTACTTAGTTTTTATCCATTGTTGGACAATTTTTAATGGTTTATTTTTGCCCTTTACTTTTTGAGTTTTTTTTTTTTGATGATATTTTTTCTTCTTTTTGGTAGCATTTTAGGTGATTGTCATAGGCTGTACAGCATCCACTGACTAGAGACCTTTTATTTTAATTGTAGATTCTTCTCTTTTAGTGTCCTACTATACTTTCAATATTTGTAGTTTAGCTTGATTGTAAAATATGGAAAAAATTCTCTTTTGAACCCTTAATATCTCAAGAATAAGGCTTTTTGGATGTTTTGTCATTTGAAATTGTCCATTGTGCCTGACATTGCTTCATGGAATATGCATTTTCAAAATTTGGCAGTATTTTGACCTTAATCCTTATATATTTATTTATTTAGAGGACTCGTAGCTAATTTTGGACTTCTTTTTCATTTCTCTCTTTCATCCTAAACACATGCATTGATGAACAAATTTAGAAAATGTTTTTTTTTTTTTTTTCTCTTTTTTAATGAGGATTATGCATTTATTTAATCAGTTTTCTGAACTCATATCCTCTTTCTAAAAAGGTGTCGAGAAAAGCAGAGGAAGGAAGCTTCCCGCCTCCAGACAGTGAATAGAAAGCTGACTGCCATGAATAAGCTGTTGATGGAAGAGAATGACCGATTGCAGAAGCAGGTCTCCCATCTGGTCTATGAGAATGGATACATGAGGCAGCAAGTGCAGACCGTAAGCATTTCTAACTTTATTTTCTAGCTCAAGTGGTTTGAAATGTTTGATAGCCAATACTTTGTTTCAAGGATCACTTTTGCTTTCATTGTATTACTGTCTGCATTATCAGTGGTTTGTCATGTTCCTGAATCTTGTTTATGTCAAAACTTTTTATGAAACATTTATCCAACTTCCGACACTTCCATGCATTCATACCAAAATTTATATTGCCAAATTAGAATCCAATAATTAATTAACACCTTGTCAACCCGAATCGTGAGTTTCAACTTCTTGCTTTTATCATTACTTGGTTTGAGATGCTTCTTCCTAGATAGTCTTTCAAAATTTATGGCATCATATTACACATACTTGAAATTTTTTTCTTACTTGTAAGATTCTGAGCAGGCTTCTGCAACGACCACAGACAATAATAGCTGTGAGTCTGTGGTCATGAGCGGTCAGCATCAACAACAGCAAAACCCAACACCTCAGCACCCCAAGAGGGATGCTAACAACCCAGCTGGGTAAGTAAAGGATGTCTCTTTTAGTTCAAACATGAATTTGTAATTTCATTATCAGTGAGCCTTGTTTTCTATTTGCTAGTCTACTTGCAATTGCTGAGGAGACCCTGGCAGAGTTCCTTTCCAAGGCTACTGGAACTGCTGTCGACTGGGTCCAGATGATTGGAATGAAGGTACAGCTTTTAAAGTGTTCTTTGTTTTTATATGTATGTAATTGTGCATTACAATGGTGTGCATGTCTGACTTGTTTGCTTGATATTTGTGTTTCCCCATTATTTTGAAATTTTAATTTCACTATTTATATCACGTAGCCTGGTCCGGATTCTATTGGTATTGTTGCTGTTTCCCGCAACTGTGGTGGGGTAGCAGCACGAGCTTGCGGTCTTGTGAGTCTCGAGCCCTCTAAGGTAATAATTCTCCCAAAAAATTTCAAAACAGTTGTTGCGACCAATGTGTGAATGCATGTAAATTTGAATGTATATGATGGATCTCATTACAGGTCGCAGAAATCCTTAAAGATCGTACATCTTGGTTTCGTGACTGTCGATGCCTTGATGTATTGAGTGTAATTCCTACAGGAAATGGTGGAACAATTGAGCTCATCTATATGCAGGTATGTTATTGTAGATATTGCAATTCTAAGCAAACCATGTAGCTGATTTACTTAATTTTTTGATCTTGGCTAATGTTGTGGATCTATTATTTACCAGACTTATGCACCTACAACATTGGCTGCAGCACGAGACTTTTGGACTCTGAGATATACTACAAGCTTAGAAGATGGCAGTCTTGTGGTAAGTTATATACTGGTCCTTGTAATTCCCCTTTATGTTTCTCCTTGTTTAGCAGGATTGAATTCTGTTAAAGTCCAAGCGCATTCTTAACAGTCCCTTTCGCCCTCCATTTCTTGGTGAAATAGCCTTGCCCTATGTGGATTCTCCTAGAACCTCTTACAGTTAGCTCATTAGGAGTTGGAAATGTTAAGAGAGGTTTTGCACATTTTAAGTTTACATAGATGGGAGAAGGTTTTTAATTGGTGAGATGTTAAACATGCGTCAGAAGATTGATGTTAAGGTTTCTCTATTTGCATGTTTGCTTAATCCTCAATGTTTAAGGTGATCTTTAACGTTTTTGCTTGCTCAAAATTATGTGCAGATATGCGAGAGGTCGTTAACATCTTCTACTGGTGGCCCTACAGGGCCTCCTACATCAAGTTTCATTAGAGCTGAAATGCTTCCTAGCGGCTTTCTAATCAGACCTTGTGAGGGTGGTGGCTCCATTATTAACATTGTTGATCATGTTGATTTAGATGTGAGGACATGGAATACCAATTCGTGCTTTTTAGTAACTGAAAACTGATTTATTTAGTTGCCTTACCATTTTTGGTACCTCTTTACTAGGTTTGGAGTGTTCCTGAAGTTCTCAGGCCACTTTATGAGTCATCCAAAATTCTTGCTCAGAAAATTACAATTGCTGTAAGTTCATGATCAGGATCATGCTTTACTTAATACTCAAAGTTTCTTGTTGAATTTTATCTTACTTCCTATCATCCAGGCCTTGCGGCATATACGGCAAATTGCACAAGAGACAAGTGGAGAAATTCAATATGGTGGTGGTCGTCAACCTGCTGTTTTAAGGACTTTTAGTCAGAGACTTTGCAGGTGAGGTGCTGATCATAGTATTGAGACACTTGACTGATGAATTCAGCACCGTGCATATTACAGTTTTGTGTGACCAAATCAAAATAGAACTGGACAAAGAGTTAAAAAAGTTTCAATTTTACCTGCTCTTTGTACTTCAACAATGGAGATTCTATTTGATGTCACTTTTATCCTTTGTTGATTGTTGTTCAAAATGATATTAGGGGCTTTAATGATGCCGTGAATGGGTTTGCGGATGATGGTTGGTCGCTTATGGGTAGTGATGGTGTTGAAGATGTGACCATTGTGATAAATTCTTCTCCAGGCAAATTTCTTGGGTCTCAATACAACACCTCAATGTTCCCTTCTTTTGGGGGAGGTGTACTATGTGCCAAGGCATCAATGCTGCTTCAGGTGTTCTCCTAGATGCCAATTACCATATGGGAATAGTTTTCCTTTTATTGCATTAGCTTTATCCTATATCATTAGGCCCTACAGTAGATTAACTTGTTATAAATCTGGTAATATGGATCTGCAGAATGTCCCTCCTGCATTGCTTGTTCGCTTTTTGAGGGAGCATCGTTCAGAGTGGGCTGATTATGGAGTTGATACCTACTCTGCGGCTTGTCTTAAAGCTAGCCCTTATGCAGTTCCTTGTGCAAGACCTGGTGGCTTCCCTAGTAGCCAAGTTATTCTGCCTCTTGCCCATACCGTGGAGCATGAAGAGGTGATCATTCTCATCTATCATTGTTCATTTACCATGAATTCTCTTTGAGCAATTTCCTGTTAAATTATTTTTTCTGCTGTAGTTCCTGGAAGTTGTTCGTCTAGAAGGCCATGCTTTCACACCTGAAGAAGTAGCTCTGGCACAGGATATGTACTTATTACAGGTTAGTTTAGTGTTGTAATATCTGAAATTGTGTTTTGCTCTCGAGCAGGAATCTTTATCATCAGTTGTTTCCTCACTATTTCTAAAATATGTTGTGGCAGCTATGCAGTGGGATTGATGAAAATGCAATTGGTGCCTGTGCACAGCTTGTCTTTGCACCTATTGACGAATCCTTTGCTGATGATGCTCCATTGCTGCCATCTGGATTTCGAGTCATACCTCTGGATCCCAAGACAGTTACGGTGACATTTCAACTTAGTTCTGTGAGATTTTTGATAGCATGCTTGTTCTTCATAGGGAGTTTTTTTTTTTTTTTTTGAAGAAAAAAGAAATCTGAGTTGGAGAAAATTTTTTTTTTTTTTTTACTCTAGACTCTGAAAATTGATTATAATCAATTGCGTTGTCTTGAAACTTATACAAATTGGTTTCCCCTTGTAATGAATTGGCTCATTTATTATTTTGATAAACTAATTTACCTAGTATTTAGTATCAGAATCATAATTTGCTAGTAAAGTAGGACTACTGCAAAACAAAATCATCTGAATAATTTGAGAAGTTTTGGGGTTTCAACAGTTGGATTCTTTGGCAGGTCTATGATGCTCCCTAGTCCCTACCCTTCCCCTTTTTGGTTCGACTCGTCTAAATACTGTAAATGCAATCTTGTTTTGTCAGAATAAGCTGTAGGATTCTTAAACCTGTGTGCTTCCTACAACGAAGAATTCAGTAGAATATTTCTTCTCATATAGGTGGTTTTTTTCTTTTTTAAATTAATTTTCCCCTTGACTGTTATACGTATTTTTCTGTATTTTTTTCTGCAACTTTTGTATTCCAGAATGGGCCTGGAGCAACTCGGACATTGGATTTGGCTTCTACACTTGAAGTGGGCCCTGGTAGCACCCGCCCAGCTGGTGATGGTGAGCCAAACAATTATAGCCTTAGATCTGTCTTGACCATTGCATTCCAATTCACTTTTGAGAACCACTTGAGGGACAACGTGGCTGCTATGGCTCGCCAATATGTGCGTAGTGTTGTGGGATCTGTTCAGAGGGTTGCCATGGCTATTTCCCCATCCCGTCTTAGCTCCGATATGGGACCAAAAGCCCTGCCTGGTTCTCCTGAGGCTCTTACATTGGCGCATTGGATTTGTCAAAGCTACAGGTATGACATTGATTTTATGCTTTATACTTTGGTTTTAACCTGACCCAATGGAGGTTCTCAGCTTTGAGTCTATCCACATTTGTCATGGATTGTTGAAATTGTATTATTGGCATTGTTATTGAGTTATGTTGGAGGTACTGGCTGTGGACATTTATATTTCACAATTATAATGTTAATGGGATGTATTAATGAACCATGATGAGGTTATTTCATTTCAATAAAGGAGTAGATGAATCACTATAAATTATTGACCATTTGCTTTGACAATGCAATTAACTATTTTTTATTAAGATGAAAAGGAAAAATAACAAGTGTTTTTCCTTCTTTCTTTAGATCTTAATCTCTCTTCATGGACTGAGTGTAATACAAATGGTAATTGTATGGTTTGTTTCAGAATTCATACTGGAGGAGAACTCATTCAAGTAGATTCACAAGCTGATGATGCTTTACTGAAGCAACTGTGGCACCATCCAGATGCAATAATGTGCTGTTCATTGAAAGCAAATGTAATGAACATTCTCCTTTTGAATTTTAATTTGCCTGTTTTTCATGGAAATGCATTCTTATTAGTATATTTCGTAACTTTATTGGAGGTAAATTAAACTTTGAGCGTCATTTATTGTTCTTTTTTACATGGCCATCCAAAATTATTTTAATGCTTTGTTCTAGGGAAACTAACAGAATTGGAGGAATTTTGTTACAGGCATCTCCAGTTTTCACCTTTGCGAACCAGGCTGGGCTTGATATGCTTGAAACTACTCTAGTGGCTCTTCAAGATATAATGTTGGACAAGATTCTTGATGAAGTTGGCCGAAAGATTCTCTGCTCTGATTTCTCAAAGATCATGCAACAGGTAAATTTTTCAGTAAGTAGATTATGGAGCTCTGATATTGAATTTCTTCCGTGAAACCTATGTTGTTCCGACTCTTCATTTTTTTTGGAAATACCTGTGTCCGATGCATATCGATATGGGGATAGGATCCTCCAAATTACATGTAAAAACTTAGAAAAAATTGAACATATCCGTATCTGACACTCACACCCAAGTCCGAGTAACATAGCGTGAAACTAAAGCAAGAATTAATTGAACTTGATTCTAACTGGTAGGCGGCTAGAACTTGCGAGTGTTAAATGTGGTACTAAGTTTTGAAAATGCATTTTAAATTACATAACCAGTATGACATTTGATTGTGAGAGTGGAAACTGTTTTGGGACAGTCCTCAAAATATACACAAGGGACTGCCTTCTACTCCTTTTCTTTGGCATTGAGTGAAATTGATCTAAAATGTGCTGTCTTTCTAATTGCAGGGTTTTGCCTATCTCCCAGCAGGGATATGTGTATCTTGTATGGGCAGGCCAGTGTCCTATGAGGAGGCCATTGCATGGAAGGTTCTCAACGATGACGAGGCGAAACACTGCCTGGCCTTGATGTTCATAAATTGGTCCTGTGTGATCTAGTAGAAGAAGATGTATGGAAGAATTAACTTTTAGGTATCTATTTATTAAGTTATGTATTTTTGCTTTTACTACTTTTAAGAAGATATGATATGATATTATGAATCTCAAGTTATTTGCAGGATTTCATGAATGCTTGCTACTTTATGTGAATGGTTAGAGGATATTTGCTTGATGATGTGATTCTTCTTATCTTTATCCATCTGATGCCCTTGTGAGTTGTGAGTTGGTTGGGATCTCAATTTTCAATCAAATTGGATAATAATGTTGGGAGTGAGGTAAATAAGCAGCTCTGGGAACTGCCTGCTGTTAGGTTTGTTGGCCTGGTTTGGTTTTAATTGGCACACTCCCAAGTTTCATTGTGTTTCTGTTGGAATGTGTCATTTTCCCTTTCTTAAATACGGTGAACTTAAAGACATGTTTCAATCTATGTATGTTATGGGTTGAGGTTTCTTCCAAGGCAGTTAAGTTATAGGAGGATAATCATGTTATGCAAACCCAATAATTGTTGAGGTTGGTCATTTTGCCCAAATTCTGAGAGCAATGCAACCAGTTGTCATTCCAAGTTAAGATTAGGATGAAGCAATTTGACTTGGATTGGACGATTTGATTGTCTCTCTCATGAGACTGGTGTTCCTTGTGCAGAAATTTCTTTTCTTAAATCCTCCCTTCTCTCTCTCTCACTCTCTCTCTCTCTCTACCCACTATAAATAAAATCCTCATATCCTTTATTGCTACTAATTTTGCAATTTTCCCTTTTTTACCTCCAAGCTTGAGGATATTACAAGGATAATCAACAAAACAAGGCATCAAGGTTGAAGTGGATGTTCACAACCCTCTTAAATGTGAATGGCAGGCAAAGAGGATAATTGGGTTTAAAAATAAAAAATCTTGACATGAAAATTCTGATGTGGCATTAACTTTGACACGGGATGACATAATATTGATCAATCAAGTTATGTTAGCAATTATATAACGGCGTTAATTCATTAGAGTAACTTGATTGATAGAATAAAAGTTCAAGTACATAATTGTAAAAACATTTCTTTAAATATCAAATCATTAAAAGAGATATAATTCGAAAATCAATTTACATGTTAACCTTTTTGGAAATCCACTAGATGTGAGTAGGGCTGTAATCGAGCCGAGCCGAGCTCGAATAGTGAGCTGCTCGAGCTCGAGCTCGACTCGAAATTCGCTACTCGAAACTCGGCTCGAGCTCGACTGAATACCATTTTTTAAGCTCGAGCTCGGCTCGAGATATAATCGAACTATTCGAGCTCGGCTCGATAAAGCTCATTTACTCAATTTATGTACTCGAGCTCGAGCTCGTTTCATATACAATTTTTTCACATTTACATAATAAATTTTTTCTGAAATGGCGAACCCATCCAAATCTAGGTTGTACGAACACCACTTCTATTCTAAGCCCAAAAATAGATAGGATAGGATGGGATGGGAGGGCAGAATGCTGGTTTACTTTTTTTCTCACACCCTCTACAAGTTAAAAGCGACTGGGTGGTATGTGGTTGGTTTGGTAAATATTTGCCGATTGGAATGATGAACCATCTTAGATTTTGCCAAACTGCAGATCATCACTTCACTTACCAATAATACATTACCTTACCCAAGTTGCCAAGGCGATTTTGAATCTTCTAGAGAACCCAAGCCTGCCTTATCAGCTCTCACAAGTACAAAAAACAATTTATTATATTAGGAGTTTGTGAGGGAAGAATCGAAGAAGGTGAGAGTGAAAAAAAAGTTAGGTTTGTGAGGGTGAGGGGTGAGGCGCGGCTGAGAGTGAGGGTGAGTGAAAAAAAAAATAACAGCGTTAATTCATTAGAGTAACTTGATTGATAGAATAAAAGTTCAAGTACATAATTGTAAAAAAATTTCTTTAAATATCAAATCATTAAAAGAGATATAATTCGAAAATCAATTTACATGTTAACCTTTTTGGAAATCCACTAGATGTGAGTAGGGCTGTAATCGAGCCGAGCCGAGCTCGAATAGTGAGCTGCTCGAGCTCGAGCTCGACTCGAAACTCGCTACTCGAAACTCGGCTCGAGCTCGACTGAATACCATTTTTTAAGCTCGAGCTCGGCTCGAGATATAATCGAACTATTCGAGCTCGGCTCGATAAAGCTCATTTACTCAATTTATGTACTCGAGCTCGAGCTCGTTTCATATACAATTTTTTCACATTTACATAATAAATTTTTTCTGAAATGGCGAACCCACCCAAATCTAGGTTGTACGAACACCACTTCTATTCTAAGCCCAAAAATAGATAGGATAGGATGGGATGGGAGGGCAGAATGCTGGTTTACTTTTTTTCTCACACCCTCTACAAGTTAAAAGCGACTGGGTGGTATGTGGTTGGTTTGGTAAATATTTGCCGATTGGAATGATGAACCATCTTAGATTTTGCCAAACTGCAGATCATCACTTCACTTACCAATAATACATTACCTTACCCAAGTTGCCAAGGCGATTTTGAATCTTCTAGAGAACCCAAGCCTGCCTTATCAGCTCTCACAAGTACAAAAAACAATTTATTATATTAGGAGTTTGTGAGGGAAGAATCGAAGAAGGTGAGAGTGAAAAAAAAGTTAGGTTTGTGAGGGTGAGGGGTGAGGCGCGGCTGAGAGTGAGGGTGAGTGAAAAAAAAATAACGGCGTTAATTCATTAGAGTAACTTGATTGATAGAATAAAAGTTCAAGTACATAATTGTAAAAAAATTTCTTTAAATATCAAATCATTAAAAGAGATATAATTCGAAAATCAATTTACATGTTAACCTTTTTGGAAATCCACTAGATGTGAGTAGGGCTGTAATCGAGCCGAGCCGAGCTCGAATAGTGAGCTGCTCGAGCTCGACTCGAAACTCGCTACTCGAAACTCGGCTCGAGCTCGACTGAATACCATTTTTTAAGCTCGAGCTCGGCTCGAGATATAATCGAACTATTCGAGCTCGGCTCGATAAAGCTCATTTACTCAATTTATGTACTCGAGCTCGAGCTCGTTTCATATACAATTTTTTCACATTTACATAATAAATTTTTTCTGAAATGGCGAACCCACCCAAATCTAGGTTGTACGAACACCACTTCTATTCTAAGCCCAAAAATAGATAGGATAGGATGGGATGGGAGGGCAGAATGCTGGTTTACTTTTTTTCTCACACCCTCTACAAGTTAAAAGCGACTGGGTGGTATGTGGTTGGTTTGGTAAATATTTGCCGATTGGAATGATGAACCATCTTAGATTTTGCCAAACTGCAGATCATCACTTCACTTACCAATAATACATTACCTTACCCAAGTTGCCAAGGCGATTTTGAATCTTCTAGAGAACCCAAGCCTGCCTTATCAGCTCTCACAAGTACAAAAAACAATTTATTATATTAAGAGTTTGTGAGGGAAGAATCGAAGAAGGTGAGAGTGAAAAAAAAGTTAGGTTTGTGAGGGTGAGGGGTGAGGCGCGGCTGAGAGTGAGGGTGAGTGAAAAAAAAATTAGGGTTTTAAGGATATATATTTATATTAATTTACTATATTACTCTTACTATATATATATATTAAGGGTAATATAGTAAATTAATATAAAATATATATTATAAAATCAAAAGCTCGATTAGGCTCGCGAGCCACTCGAATCGAGTATTGAGATACTCGAATTCGGCTCGCTCGATAGCTTGAGCTGCTCAAGCTCGAGCTCGGCTCGATAATGACCGAATCGAATTCGAATTTTTTTCGAGCCGAACTCGAATAGCTTGCGAGCACCAATGTCTCATTTATACCCCTAGATGTGAGGCCAAGAGAAATCTCTAGTCCTTCTCAAGGTGCTGGATCTTCTGAGCAAAAAAGTCTTAATCTTGCGGACAATGTTGAGAATACCATTAGCTACAAGGATTGAAAGCCCAAAGTTAGGCTCAGTTGCCAATCTGATAAAATCCACAAATCAGACGAGGAGAATTTTAATCATTACCATTTATATAGAATTTTAAGTATAAAAGAAAAAAAATTATAAGAAAAGCTTCTTAAAATAAAATTTTAAATAGGTTTAAAAATTATATAATTTATCATATTTATATGTAATTTGTGTCATTTTATATGTAAAAAAAATAAAATAAATAACTTTCAATTTACATAAATACATGACAAATTTGTCATGTTTATATGGTAAAAAAATATTACATAAATATATGACATTTTTTTTTAATTTTTTATGTTTATATATAATTTTATCATGTTTATATATAATGAAACCTATTTTAAGCTTATCATAAGGAGCTTACCTTAGAACTCCCCCATAAAAAAAAAGTTTGTATTTGATGCATTGTCAGTGTATAAATTTATACACTGACAGAATCATACGATAACACCTCATTAATAAATAAATTTTAAATTTTAAAAAATTTTAAAAATAAATACAAGTAATTATACCTTTTAAAATATGATGTCATGTGATTTACTGTTAATGTATAAATTTATACACTGACAAATATAAATCCCTAAAAAAAATAAAGACACTGATTTTCATTCCTCCACAACTTTTATTCTATGGAACCTTTCTTTTATTTATTTCTTGAATATATACTTAAGCATTGAAAAATGTTCCAAAATCCAAGCTCCGATGCCTCTTTAATTCTCTACTCCTTACAGATTTTTTCTACCCTCTCATATCCTTTCCTCAAAGGTCAAAGCCTCGGTCTACGATCCAAAAACCCCTCAACAATTGCATTGTCTGTGGAAAAGATAGTAATAGCAATAGCATCTTGGTTGGCCTGCAACTGCAAGTCAGGCAAATATCTTTTCTAATAAATGAAGAAGATATATCATCTTTTATATCCTTCATGTCTCTCTTGATCTGTATATATCTTCTCTTTCCTCTGCAGCAGGCTGCTTACTTTTACTTCACTTTGGATTAAAGTTTCGGTGAGAGGGAGACAATTTTCATCAAATAAGGAAATATTAAAGCCCTATACCAAAATCATTGCAAGATATTGTTGTTAAATACTCCACCAAAAATGCTATTATAGATAAAGATCCTAAGTCTCTTTCATGTCATCAAGTGTGAAAGGATCCATATACACACTTTTCCATCTTATAAATCTTAATCTTTGTTGTTTTTTTTTTTTTTTTTTAAATCTTAATCTGAAAATAAAAAAAATAAATTATAACTACTGAAATTCAAAATTTAAATTTATTGAATGCGATTTAACCTCTAAAAAATTTGGATTATCAATTTATCATTTTTTTTCTTCTTATTTTTTTGCTTAAAAAAAGTGTTAGCAGACGATATGTTTGAAGGATTATGTAAAATTATTTTTTCATATGTACCGAGAATAGGGTTTTTATTCAGCAAATGGATTAAAAATATTATCAGATTCTTTTTTTTAGTATTATAATAATTTATTGATTTTTAAATGTATCATAATGTATGTAATAACCCCTTAGTTTTGTTGATTGAGTTATTAGATAATTTTTCCTACATAAAATATGTAATTTTTTAAATGACAGAATAAATTATTTTATTTTTATATAAACTAATTATATCATAATTGGTGTTGCATTTTAATTATTAATTTGATAATTTTTAATCAATTATATGATTGTGCTTTTTTACTTTTTAGGGATTCTTTATAGTAAATTTTGAAATAGAAAATATTAAGTAACAAAATGATCGAGTAAACGAAGCCTTATTTTAAAAATTACGGAATGGCCAAACTTGAAGTTTTAATTAATCCAAAAGCTGTGCGAAATATGAACTGTTAATTAATGTTTGTATATTTTTATATATTATAATTATGATTAAAATATTATATATTTATATAAATTTGAATAAATTTATAATTTATGTTATATATAAATGTTGATACATTTATTTATAAGTTAATTTGAAAAAGATGCCTTCAATAGTAGCATAATTGTTCAATGGTATAATGATTAATAATAATTTATAAAAAAAAAAATTATTGTTAAAGAAATTATAAAGATATTTTTATCTTTAATGAATCATTTAGAGTTAAAAAAGAAAAAACTCAAGTGATAACTTTGCCACGTTAATATTTTAGAAAATTTTAATTTTTTTAATTTATTTTTTTAATTAAATTTTTTTTTAAAAATAAAACAATAAAAAAAACAATTTTGAAATTAAACTTTTAAGTTTATTAATTTAGAAGAAGAAGAGAATGATTGATTTTTTCATTAAGAATAATTTTATCTTAACAACTTTTTTCTTAACAATTTTTTTATTATTTTAAATTATTTCATATTATTAGATATTTGAACAATAATTTTACTATTCAAATAATGTTTTTCAAATTAACTTTTTATTTATTCATATTATATTTACTAGATTATGTCACACCCATCGATGAATGAAAAAAATAGTTAAAATTATATTAAAAATAAATTAATTAGTGAGTAATTTAAATGTATATAGGTAATTTTTTAAGAAGTGAATAGTTTTCAAAATAAAATTAATTAATTTTTTAAAATAAAAATTATTTAAAAAATTAAAAATACATCAATATTTTTTATTTTATTATTTGATATAATAATTATTTTTGTATAATAAGCCTTAGATGTCATATGCTAGCTAAAAGCTATGACAGGACCTAAGGCTTGAGGTACGCTCATTTTTTTTTTTTTCAAATTTTCAGTTAATTAAGGCAAGGATAAATTAAGCCAAGTTTGTCAGATACTTGAAAGTTGAAATTTTTATTTTTTTATTTTTTATCATATTTAATATTTGGAGAATGGGGAGTGGGTTTCTCGAACTTGAGCACTACATGCCACAAGCCTTTGGCCGCCAAGAGATTTTTAGCCTAGTTGAAAGTTGAAATTCATTTATTTAACTATGGTTGGTTGATAATTTTTTTTTTTTTTTTTTAAAGTAATGAAAAAGTAAATTCATGTACTTTATTGTTAATAAGATTAAACTTTGGGATTATATTAAATTTGTCACTATTATAGTTCAATATTGTATTTTTGTACTATACTTCAATTCTATTTTATTGAAGTTTGCTATCAACTTTTTTATTTTAGTTATTTTTGGGACAAATTTTCAGTAAAAAAATATTTCATGAAATATTTTCTATGTAATTTAAATAAAATTTAAAGAAGTACAAATTTTGATGTGAAATTTCATGAAATATAATCTCTTCACAACATTTTCAAGGAAGTCGATAAGCTCTTTATGATGAGTTTACGATAAATTCCATTACATATAAATATGATAAAATTATATAAATTATTAAAGGATATTATTATGTATTTATGTAACTGAAAATTGTCATATATTTATGTAATTTTTTTGTTATATATAAATATGACAAATTATATATATACATAACAAATTACATATAAACATGACAATTACATAAATCATTAATGCTATGTTTGGAAACATGAATTTGAAAATTTGGATTTGGATTTCATTTGCTATATAAATTGTGAGAATATAATGCATACATTACGTATAAATTAGTTAAGATTCAATATGGTTATATATTTGAAAGGTATAAAAACATGAAATTTCAAATTCACAAATAGCTATAGGTACTTCAAATTCGTCACTAAATAGACATCTAACAAATCCATGGATTTGAAAAATAATCATCAATGTTACATTTACATGTGTTTTATTACACAATTTATACTATTTTTGAAATCTAAATCTATCTTTTGAAATCTAAGTTCTCAAATGCAATCTAAATGATATGTCATGTACTTATGTAAATTAAAAGTTATCATGTATTTATGTAATTTTTTTTACATATAAATATGATACAAATTATATATAAACATGATAAATTATATAAATTTTTAAAGCTTAGGAAAAACTTATTTTAAATGACATTTCATATAATTTTCCCATTTTTAGACGGTTCTGTTTCCAAACCAAACATGCTAGATAGCTAGAGCAATTAGAGGAGTTAACAAATAAAAGTAAATGACCCAAAGAGGCTATTTTTTCTTTTTACAAAGAAGATTAAAGTTTAAGAAAAATTTGAAAATAAAGATAAATATTAATCTTAAAAAAATTCACCTATAAAGAAGTCAGATGAATTATTTAGACTAAATATCAATTTCTCACAAAAATTAATTTAGTTAATAAAGAGATGGATTCTCTCTTTTTTTTTATTAATCACAATTTAATTTTTATAAAAAATATTTCAAAAATTAAAATTTTAATACATCAAATCATTACCTGATTGATAAGGCATCAAGCTCAGATAAAAGCCTAAAATTACCATTGATTTTATTATTAAAAAATAATAAAAGTAAATTAATATCTCAATTGAATGAAGGTATAGCTTATGATCAATAAAAAATGGCTGATATATATTCCTGATTTTATGGGCTGCTCATGGATCATGGCGCAACTCATTGTATTCCAACCGTATATGTTAGCTATAGTAGTAGTATGTATTTAGTAATGTGGGTGAGATGATGCATCAATTATTCATTGTGCATGGCAGGCTGCATGTCGATTGCAGAATACATACATAAACATGAATATATACATAAACATAAAAAAATATATATATATTTATATATACACGATGGAAGGGATCAAGGGAGCCATCATCATCACCCATGAATCTGAGAGAGAGAGAGAGAAATAATAGTGTTAGATAGCTTAGATATATAGGGTGAGCTGTTTATGGGGGGTTTCTTTAAAGTTGAGTGCGAAAGGCACTGTATTTTCGAGCCTCGTGCATGCTGCTGTCTGTGTAATTTGTGTATGCCTAATTGGCTATGGCCCCTCTCTCTTAGTGAACTATTTTTCTTTTTCTTTTTGCAGAAAAAACGAGGAAAATATTACTACAACTACTGCTGCTTGAGAGAGTAAAAATAGCATCCCCATTAATTTTCCAATTTCCCCTTCTGCTGCTTACTTTTACTTTTTTGATGACCAAATTTTAAAGCACTGTTCTCGCGTGGAGGGGACTACTTTTTTCTGATTTTGTCGATTGTTATATCATCTCATGCTTTAAACCTTACCTTACCTTTCTTTCTTTTTATGCTTTGTTTTATTTTGTTTTGATTTTCCTGTTTCTTTCTCTTAAAAATTTTCACTTTTTTTCTTTTTCTTTCTTTACAGCACAAACCAAGGTACTCTCTCATTCATAACTCATCAGCGTGCTTTTGGTTTTGGTCTTTTTGGATCTTTTCATGCATTGCCTTGCTCACTGTAATTACTCTCTCTCGAAGTATTTTATAATTATAATAATATTCCTCACAAGTCACAACAAAACCCCAAAATTTTTTAAAACCCCACATTGAAGTGCAAAGATCTCCAGCTTTTCGAAACCCGAGGAATAGTAAACAGACAGCCTGAAAAATGAAAATTAAAAACAAAAAAAAAAAGGAAAACCCATATTCCCAAGGGTTTCTTCTTCTTGTTTTGTTTTGTGCAGTGTCTGCGGAAGAAAGAGATCTTTTATACACTACTACTCTCCCCTAGCTTTCATAGTATTTATTTATTTTCAGGTTTGAACTTTGAAGATTCAGTAGGTATATATAATACTGTTGTTGAAAAAAGTAGGTTAAAAAATATGATTTAAATTTTTTTAAGTATTTAATATGGTTGAAAAATTATTATAAAAAATTAAAATATCAAAAAGTATATATTTAAAATAAAGATTTTGTTAACGAGTGTCTTAAGGATATTTTTTAAAATTATTATATATAGTTGCATTGAAAATGATGAATAAAATTGTCAGCATTTATTTTTAATACAATACTTTTACTATAAATAATATAAATTTTGCTAACGAACCAATGTTCTAAAGACACTTTTTAAGATTATTACATATAATAATATTTTCATTCAATATTTTAAAAATGATAAATAAATTATCATTTATCACATTTAATATAAAATTATTACTATAAATAGTATTTTTGACTAATCTTAAATAGTACTCTAAAGGCACTCGTTAGCAAAACTCAAATAATATATTAATTAATCTTAAAGAGTATCATTCGTTAGCAAAATTCTTAAAATAATAATAATTTAAAAATGTGAGAATAATAAAATTATTTTATTTAAAAATCAAATTTTAAATTATAAAAGTATCATTTTTTTAAATTTTTTTTAATTTGGATTTATGAATAATAAAACCAATTTAACGTGTGCTTTTAATTGTAAAAATTATAAAAGTTATACCCATTAATATTAAAGTTATAGTGAAACACAACTTCTAAGTTCTAATCTCAAAAATTATTTCATCATTAATGCTATTAGATGAGTAGTAGTAATATTGATAGATTATCATGGTATTTGACTTTCATTTTCAGGAGTAGGGTGTTTTAATATTTAGGGTTTGGACTAAGCTAGAGATTTGGGATGAGCTTTCTAGTTTTGTGAATGGGGCTTGGATTTAGGGGCCTGTGTGTATATTCTTTGGGTTCGGATTAGACCAGTCAATTGGTGGGCCGGATTAATTTAGATTGGATCAATTCAATTTTTAAATTTTTAAGTGCGAATTATTTTAAATTTGAATCATTTCGAATTTGGGTCATCGTTTGGATTCAATTTATTAATTTTAAAATTAAATAAAATCAAATCTGAATAAATTATTTGATTGAGTCAAATTTAATTAAAATTTAATAAAAATATAGAAATTAACTAATAAATATAAAAATTGTAATATTTAATAAATATATATTTATCTGATTTGATTTTCTAATTTGAGCATAATTGAGTAATTTTTTAAATTTGAGTATCCATTTTACTTAGAAGAATATTATCGTATATCTAAAATCGTTATTTCAATCCATTTACATATTTGTAAATATATTATTATATATCGTTTAAATTATTATAATAATATACACATATCAATAACTTATTTTATATACTTTTAAAAAATCACATAATAAGATTTAAGAAATTATACCTTTAAATTATAAACATGTTTACTCAAAATAATATGTATAAGTATAATGATAAAATATTATATAATTTGATAATATATTATTATAATGTAACATACAAGTCATTGTGATAAAATACAATTATAATTATTATTAATTTTTTTTATCAGCTAAAGGAAGTCACTGTAGAAGGAGAAAATTTGTAACCAATTACAAATAGCCACATGTCAATTGAAATTTCTTTAATTAAGAAATTTTCAATTAAATTTACATTACCATGTGAAATTGATAATATCATATTATAATTAATTATTTTATAATTAATTAAATATGTACACATGGTTTGACCAATCAAATTGCAAGGATTCATGGGTTATCCAATCAAATTTCACCCATGTGTCAAGGGAAATTGCGTTACACCAAACCACCTGCTCGAAAAGCAAAGAAGCTTGTTCGTCCAAAAGCTACACATAACCCTACTGGGATTCTTCGGAAATACCAAGGTCGGGGAATGGCAGGAGATGGAGCATTCACTACACTTGGAATCAAAGACAGTTTAACAACAGACACTTACTTAGCTGCCTTCCTTTCTTGTTGGATTTGTGTTTTCATTTTTCCAAGTAAAGATTCAGAATTTGTTCGGCCAAAGACATTTAAGATAGCCAGCCTGATGGCGATTGGGAGAACTGTTAATCTCGCGGTCCCGGTGTTAGCCAATATTTACCATGGACTAAACCGAATTACACTTTCTGCTCAAGCGGGCTCTTCAGATGCGTGTTTTCCAATTCACTATATTTATGGGTGGCCAAGTTATTACTTCCGGACTCACTTTCAAAATCCAGATGATGTATATGGGCCTTTGATGAGCAAGTTTTCAGGAGAAGGTGGAGCCAAATACTTTGAGGATTATGACGCCCGCAAGTTGATTCATAGTGGCATAGTGTGGAATGCTAACTTATATCCCAGGAATAGAGATGAAGTGATTGTTGATGATGACACTCTTAGTAAGATCAATCATGGCTACCTTGTTAATGTTCGCTCGAGCTATTTGCCTGCCCGATGTAACCAAGCCATCATTGTAGAACCTTACAGTCCTCATCGATTTGGGAGACAATTTGGGTTTTGTCAAGATATTCCCGGAGCTCTTAAGGAAGACATTCGTTCTGGATCTTTAGATGATCTATGTAGGTTTTGGAGAATTTGCACTCGTTCTCATACAAAGTCTAGATTGATCTCTCCAGCTCGTTCTCTAAATCCTAATGATCATGCAACCGCAAGATACATGGAATGGTGGTCCAAAGTTCATGAGCCATATCTTGAGCATTCTATTGATATTTTGATTTCGAGCATCCGTACATCACCATCAAAGAGAAGAAAACCTCCAAAGGATGTTAAGAAAAAGTCTTTAGAGATTTCGCAAGACAAATCCAATAAAGCCAAAGTCTCGTCCACTATAGATTTAACAGAGGAGCATGTGAAGACTTCACAAGAAATTCCTCGATCAGTGTCATTAGTTGATGAAGGACAAAGAGTTTTACCGAAAGTCATCGAAGGGAAGCATAATGCGATCGTTGAAGATTCAATTGATGAGAGTGATCATGAACGACATTGGAAGCGAACCAGGCCAAGGGAATCCTTTCAAGGTGATATATCCCCCGCCAAAAGTGAAGCTTCAGTTTTTAGTTCGCATGAGTTCAACAAACTTGTAGCTAAGATCAAAAATAATGTTTCAAGTACCGTTTCCAACCAAGAAGATGCTTGCCCTAATGTGATTGTTAATAATACTTCCCCTATAGTGAAGACTTCCATAAGCCCTCATGTTGAAGCTAGTCATCTCGCCCTTCCAGAATTTTCTAAGTTTAGTGCTGAAAAAGTGATATCCGATAGTCAGTTGAAGCTTGCAACTATTTTGTGAGAGAGCATTCAACCAAGGATTATTTGCGCTTCTTTTGATCGGGTTTCTTCACTTGCTAGTGATGTTCACAAGATCTTTGATGCAATAAAAGCAATTAAGTCCGTTGATTCATCCTTATTAAAAGGCATGGTGGAAGACTACTTTACACAAGTCCAGAAGTTTAATGAGCTTGAATCTTCCATTTCTTCATCCAAGGATAGAATTGAAAGACTTCAAGCACTTGAAATTCGACTTAAAGATTCAATGTTACTTGAACATAAGACTGTTGAGAACCTTAACACCCTGCAGTCGAACTTGGCAGATATAGAGCAAGAGTTCATTACTTTGCAACGCAAAAAACATAGACTTGAATCTTCGCTCCAAGAAACTGAAGATGAACTGAAAAGAAGAAGAACCGACACCTCCAAGATTCGTGAAGAGATGAATTCTGTTGAGTCTTTTACTACCCTTACTGAGGATGAAGCCAAAAACTTAGATTTGTTGCGAAGTATGTTGGAAGCCTCTCGAGAAGACTTGAAGAATTACAAATGGAAGCCCTGAATCCCTTTTGATGTAACTCTTTTTTTTTTTGAAATTTATATTAGTTCTTGAGATTGTTAGTAAGTTCTTTTCAAGTTTGAAATGAAGTTAAATTTCTTTTTCTCCATATATTATCTTTCTTTTGCACTTTCTGAAGCATTTTTTGCATCATGTATGGACTACAAATTAAATTCCCAAAGATCTTTAATTTGCAAAAGATTTGTTTTACTTGAAAAATAATTTGAATCATGAAATTTGAATGGAGAATTATCATGATACTTTCAAGTGAACAAAAGATAATATTTGAATCAAGCAAATTTTTTTTTTGGACTGAACTTGGCAATGAAACCAAGCTGCCTACGTACCCTCGAATTTGAAGGATCAAGTCATAACGTAGTTCATCATTTTTTTTGTGCCCTAACTTTTGCCTAAGTTGTCCTAGAAAGGATTTTCAACATAGCGGGCTCTTTTTTCTTTTTGGTGTGCAGTTTAAGCTCGTGCTTAGGAGCAACATACAACAGTTTAAGCTCTTGCTTAGGAGCAATATCTTTTTTAAGCATAGTAACGCTTCAAAAAATTTCCATTGATCGGTCCAACTTTGACACCATCTTGATCAACGATCTTGTATGCACCATTGGTATAAACTTCTCGAACAACGTATGGTCCATCCCATTTTGAAAGGAACTTGTTGCCAATACGATGTGAAGTATTTATAGGTCTTCTTACAGCAAGGACTAAATCTCCAACTTGGAAAGATCGCTCCTTGACTTTCTTATTAAAAGCTTTGGATAGTCGAGCTTGATAGCACTCCAAGCGTTGTTGGGCTTCCAACCTTTTCTCATCCAGTGCTTCTAATTCTTCCAAACGTAAGCGTACATTGTCTTCACTAGAAAGATCTTCCTGGATTGCAATCCTCAATGATGGAATTTGTCGCTCAAGTGGTAGAACAGCTTCTACACCATAAACAAGTGCATATGGAGTGGCTTGAGTTGGTGTGCGATATGTAGTTCGATAAGCCCACAGAGCTTCTCCTATCCTTTCATGCCAATCTTTCTTTGAACGGTTAACAACTTTCTTGAGAAGATTGCACAAAGTCTTGTTAAAAGCTTCTGCTAATCCGTTTGCTAGAGCATGGTACATTGAAGACTTGTACTGCTTGAAGTCAAACTGTGCACATAATTTGCTCATGTCAAACTGCTTCCCATTATCAGTTATGATGTGACGAGGTACACCATACCGATAAATGATGTTTGTCCTGATAAAAGTTGCAACAGTTTCCTTTTTTACTTCCCTGTAAGGTGCCACTTCTGCCCACTTTGAAAAGTAATCTGTAGCGGCAAGTATATACATATGCCCTAGTGAACTCTTAGGTAATGGTCCTACCAAATCAAGTCCCCAAGCATCAAACGGCCAAGATGTGACTGTTGGATGTAATGGTTCAGGAGGTTGATGGATGAAGTTTGCATGAAACTGACAAGCTTGACATTTCTTGGAGTAGTCCATGCTATCCTTTACCATTGTTGGCCAGTAATATCCCATTCTTTTAATTTGAAAGTGCAATTTAGCTCCAGACTGATGTGCACCACAAATTCCTGAATGAGCTTCTTGTAAGGTTTTGGATACTTCATCTTCTCCTAAATATCGAAGGAAGACACCATCAAAAGAGCGACGATAGAGCGTACCCTTGAAGTAAATAAATCGAGGAGCTCGACGTCCTTAAAATAAATATTTTATCTCTAATTAAATTAAATTAAATTAATTAAGAGATAAATAAATATTTTATCTCTAATTTAATTAATTAATTAAGGGATAAAAATAAATATTTTATCTCTAATTTAATTAATTAATTAAGGGATAAATAATAAATATTTTATCTCTAATTTAATTAATTAAGGGATAAATAATGAAGTTTTATCTCTAATTAAATTAAATTAATTAAGAGATAAATAAGGAGAACAAGTTCTCTTAGAACTCTCTTTCACCTGGCTAGCTACCACTATAAATAGAGACCTCCCCTTAACACAAATGGACAATTCAGAAAGCCTGATGAGAAGAAGATTTTGAAGAGCCAAATCCTCTCAAAAGTCTTAAGAAGAAATTAGAGAAATTCTAAGAACGCGGTGCTTGTTCTTGAGAATTCTCAAAGAAGCTGCTCTCCGATCTTGTTCATCGAAGGAAAGGAGATAATTCTTGTTTTTCAAGACCAAGTCTAGAAGACCCTTGAAGCGAATCTCACCTATTCAAGATCAAGTCGTGAAGACCCTTGGATCAAAATTTTACTGAAGAAAAGAATCAAAGGATTTATTTCTTTAAGAATATTCAGAGATTGTAACCTCAAAGTTTGATTAATAAAATTATTATTTGACTCCAAATTTTCCTTGTCACATTTTTGACTCGAAATTTGTGTGTACAGTCACTTTAATTTTTTTTTTGATACAAAAAAAACCATAGTCTTATAATAGAGAAAGGATTACAGATACTAAGATTTGAATTTCAAATTTATTAGGGTGAAAGCCAAAATTAACGGGACTAAATCCCCAATTCAAAGTCACCTTAAATTAACTAAGAAGAAAAAAAAAATGTTCATCCTGGAGTTTTTATCGCGGGCTTAATTGGAATAGCAAAACACCCAAGTTTTCATGATTATTACAGAGGAATTCACCAGTGCCAGCAATCACAACTTTGCTCTTGGGTGTGCCGCTCTGCTTTCCTTCAGCTTCAATTTTGTAAACCACATCCATTCCAGACAGCACCTTTCCAAATACAACATGTCTCCCATCCAACCAGCTGGTTGTCACTGTATTTTATAATTATTAACAACTTATGATTTATAATTGTAAACCACAATTATAATTATTAACAATTTATATTTTATTCTAAATTATATGAGAATAAATTATGCTTTTAAAATAAAAATAATATTTTTATTTCAAATAATATGTATGACGTAAGTAGAGGTGACAAAATGAACCTGAACCCGAAAATCCGCTCAGTAAAACCCGAATCCGCCCTAACCCGATTTGATCAAAAAGTCAAAAACCCGAACCCGAACCCGAAAATACCCGAGCCCGACCCGAACCCAAACCCGAATTTAATACTAAAAATAAAAATTATCAAATTGTAATTAAATAATCTTTTTATAAAGCAAGAACTTTATTTATCAATTTTATTATAATATCTTTTTTAATAATTTAATTAAAATTTAATTTAATTTATATATATATATATATATGATAAAATAATAATTTTATCAAAAATAAAATTATATTTTATACTTATAACTTTAATGTCCCATATCTTTATGAATCCACTATCTAAAAATTCTAAACTCATGAAAATTTTAGAAATGTAAATTTTTTTGACATAAATTATTACTTGTCCTTTATTTATGTTATTTTAAGAGCACATTTATAATAGTATAATAGTATTTTCTATATATAATTTTTTTGACATAATTTATTTTAAGAGCACCCGAACACGCCCAATTGCAATTACGTCACGTAAGGATGTTAGTGTAATTATAATTAAAATATATAATTTATTTTAAATTTTATTATAAGATTATCATAATTTATATAAAATTTTATTAATTTATTTAAGAGATTATTATATATTTAAAATACTATTTTAACATGTTATCAAAGTTTATTTCTATTTTCTCTATTTCAAGTCTTCCAATTTATTTGTAGAAGATTAATATGTTAGTGTAATATTCTCTATTCGTTTAAGAATTATTGAAACCGATTTTCAGAAAAAAAATAAAATTATTTGAGTAAGAATTCTGAAATGAATATCCATTGAGAAACTCTAATGTAACACCTCTTCAAATTCATGTAAGGATTTGTTCTTACTTTCGGACATTAATCAAAGCATAAAAAATGGTTGACAATAATCTTTTTAACAATATTGCCTTTCATTACCGAACCAAAAAAAACTAAAGAACAATAACAATTCAAAAAATTCTAACTAATCACATGGTAAAAGAATTTTTATAACAATATAATCATAGATCTTGTACTGTATCTATACATGTATATTTACTATATTATTTTACATACATATAAGATAACAAATATAGGATCAATTTATACACATACTAAATGATAATTGCATTTTTTTTATATTTCAAAATAATAATTACAAGTTATAAAATTAAAATAAATTAATAATTTATGTTATAATTATTATTTTTATTAAATTAATGTTTTTAAAAATAAAATTATACTTAATTTAAATTTGGATCACTTCGGGTTCGAGTTGTTGATTTTTTTGGGTCAAATTGAATTTGATCGGGTTTGAATTAGTTGATTGAGTTTTTTAAGTTCGGATCAAAATTGACAAATCTAATTTAGACATTCGGGTATCTTCATCAACCCATATGTATTTGGACTTGTATTTTTGTAGTATTTGTATTAGTAATTACTAGTAGTTGCTTCTACATTTGTTATATTCCATGATTCACGTCTGAAAAACCAATTTCAGTTGCTTTCACAAGAAAAAAAAAATGCTTTAAAACTACAGGTATAAAATCTTCAACATGTATAGACCAATTTCGAGATGGTAAGCGTACAGCACTTTGTTTGCTTGTAAGGTTTAAGTATAAAAGAAATCCTCATCGACTACTTTGACTTTGCTTTGTAAGATTTAGACCGATTTTCGTTGCCCATAGCCATAATCATTTAGGTTTAGGTTCAAACTTGATCTGATGGATTTTAAAAATATTTAAAAATAATTAACAATATAATAATATGTAAATTGACGACTCAAACGGGCTGAAGTTTTGCTTTTAAAAAGGTGGTCAAAGATGAAAAAATCAATTAAAGAAAACATGATAATAGAATTGTTCAATTTTAAAATTTTAATGTATTTCTCGTTTTTTTTTTTTTTTTTTAGATGTATTGGCATACCAAAAATACATGTGTTGATGAATTTTTGGATGGTTGGTGATTTTCAGACGGAAAAAGGTTTGGAGAGCTATTGAGCGGGATTTGAAATGGAGACATAGGTCAAAAGAACGTCGGATTTTGTATTTTGGAACGTGGTTCGATACTTAAGTCAGCAAAGATTTTGAAGACAAAAGATTAGAGAGAAAAATAGTCAGGAAGAAGATGATGAAATGAGAACTTAAAATTTTTTTAACTTACCTCACACCTTTTATATTTAGGGTCATAGAGAATTTAGGATTGCTCGCTTGGTCTGTAATTTATGGTTGTTAATGTCTTTTGTATTGAGGTGGTGCTCCTGTGTCCTCAGTGATTCCTAAGCTCGTCTGGTTGGACCTAGGTTGGACTAGTCTGTTGGGCTTATCTGATGGACTAAATGGGTTCAACAATGATAATTATGTGTCTGTATGTGTCTTGTGTGATCAAGTTAATTATGAACATGTATCATTTCTTTTTGAAGATACAATTGACGATCTTAGAATAATAAACCTCTTGAACTTAATTTAACGTTGTGCCTTAACCTTAAACTTATTATAATGGGACAAGATGCAAAAGTTAGAATTAAAACAAAAAGCTATCTAGCAAAGCCAAAGATACAGCAAAGTAAACGACTATTGTTTCAAAGAATTAAATACATAGAAAAGGTATCATGTTCTGACATATTAATTAGAGGTGGCAATTGGGCGGGTTCGGGCGGGTTCGGGTCGGGTTCATTCGGGTTCGGGTTTATTCGAGTTCGGGCTCATTCGGGCTCGGGCTCATTCGGGTTCGGGTCCATCCGGGTTCGGGCTCATTCGGGTTCGGGTCCATTCGGGTTCGAGCTCATTCGGGTTCGGGCTCATTCGGGTTCGGGCCCATTCGGGTTCGGGCTCATTCGGGTTCGGGCCCATTCGGGTTCGGGCCCATTCGGGTTCGGTCTGGGTTCGGGTTCGGTCTGGATTCAGGTATCTTTTACATCATTTTATTTTATATTAGATGTAATCATTTTTACGTAATTTAAATATTTATATCTAAAAACAAATTATTAATTTATTATTATTTTTATACTTTTGCTATTATATGATATTTTTAATTATATTTATTTTTTAAAATTAATATTTGTTAGCACCAAAAGAATAAGAAATTAATTTGTTATATAAAATCAAATTTTGAAATAATTTATTATAAAAAAATATGATATATTATATTTTAATCATATTGATATTTAAAATAATTGATTTGATGAACTCGAATTTCAAAATATAAATACATTATAATTTATATTCACTATAAAATAAAAAACTTTTAAAAATAAATTCTGGTCTTCATCTATTCGTTTATATACTTATAAAATGCAAAAATTTTATGCTTATAGTCAAGATATATATATATATATATTGAGTACTTATATTTTTTCATCAGTATAAAGTATAAATTATAAAGTAGTACTAAAAAAATATAATTTATATTTAAATTATACGTAATAAATATATAATTAATATGATTATTTATTAATATATAATAAATATACCCAAAACCAAAAGGCCATAAAACCCAAAACCCCATTAAACCCACCCGCTAAAATAAAATCTCATGAAAGCCATAATCCAATTAAACCCACTCTAACCTAACCGTATAAGTATAACCCAAAAGGCCAAAATAATTGAATTATTGTCAAATTTTTTTACCCTTAAAGAATAATTTAATTAGTGTCAAATATTTTTTCACATCTCTAAAATTTTCAAGAATTTAAAATATTTAGATTGTAAATTCATCATGATATGAGACGTTAAAGTTATAACTTATAAGTACAAAATATAATTTACTTTTTGATAAAATTATTATTTCATCATCATATATATATATATATATTAAATTTTAAATTTTAATTAAATTATTTAAAAAAATTAGAATAAAATTAATAATTAAAGTTATTGCTTTGTAAAAAAAAATTAATTAATTGCAATTTGATTATTTTTATTTTTAGTATTAAATTCGGGTTCGGGTTCGGGCCGGTCTCGGGTTCGGGTCCATTCGGGTTCGGGCTCATTCGGGTTCGGGCTCATTCGGGTTCGGGCTCATTCGGGTTCGGGCCCATTCGGGTTCGGGTCCATTCGGGTTCGGGCCCATTCGGGTTCGGGTCCATTCGGGTTCGGGCCCATTCGGGTTCGGGTTTTTTCGGGTTCGGGTTTTTGACTTTTTGATCAAATCGGGTTTGGGCGGGTTCGGGTTCGAGTTTTCCTGGGCGGATTTTCGAGTTCGGGTTCATTTTGCCACCTCTAATATTAATGCCCATTGACTCCATATGGTTAAAGTGATTGGCTCCCACAATTTTTGACTTTGGTTGCACATCTTCATTCAACATCTATATAAAATAAATGAAAGTTATCCCTTCAATTTAATTGAAGGGATAACTTTCATCAATTGTGACCCGAATTGCAGCGAGCAATTCCTTACTTTTTTTTTTTTTTTTTTATATTTAAAATTTTTAAATATTTATGTAGTATTTATATTATTTTTTTTCGTGTTTTAATCATATTTTATGTATTACATATATATAAATTTTGACACATTAATAATTCATAATATATAGATTTTGATACATTCGTGTATTCGTATCGTTTTAGTGTTATCTTTTTCGTATTGTATTGTGTGTTTTTTTTTTTACTTTTTTGTGTCATATCTGAAATTGTCAGATCTAATTGTCATTATTCAAATAACTCTTAATTTTGAGTCACGTTCGTTTTATATAAATTTTAATACATTCATGTATTCATATCGTGGTTATTTTTTTTTATGCCGTGTCGTATTTTAGCTATTTTTCCATGTCATATTCGTGTGTGACGCTATTCAAATAACTCCTAATTTTGTATCACTTGTCGTATAATTATTGATTATTTTTTTTTTTGAAAAATAAAGTCATATTAATTTTTTATTTTTATATCATTGAATAAAAAATTATTGTAGTTGTTAATGTATTAATTGTATCAGTCAACTGTAATCAGGTTATTAGAGTAATCTTAGGGATTATGATTCAGATTACAATTCTGATATTATTTAGATTACGATTATGATATTATTTAGATTACGATTCTGATATTGTAATTATTACTGTAGTTATTCTTTCCTTAGTTGCTAAGAACCATCAGCTATAAATAGGACACTCCTGTATAGATTTTTACACAATTCAATAATACAAAAACTCTTTGTCTTGTAGCATGGTATTAGAGCTTTTTGGTCTAGTTTATGTTTGAAACCTTGCTTAGGCATTTGTGTTAGTTTCTGTTCGAAACCCTGCTTAGGGATCTGTGTTAGTTTCTGTTTGAAACCCTGTTTAGAGATCTGTGTTAGTTTCTGTTTGAACCCTGCTTAGAGATCTGTGTTTATTATCTTATCTTAGCAAAACCCGATATAAAACATCACCTATATCTACACACCCCAGCCAACCACTAAAACTTTGTCACGTTCACACCTCTTGTCTGTCACGTCATCACCTGCCACGTCAGTTTTTTTTTTTCTTTTTCAGATCACCTTTCTAGCTAATTTTGACACCCTGATTTCGATTTCGGCCTCCGTTTTTGCTGAGTTTGCTTCTAAAATGGAGAAATCTGATATTTTTAGACCAAATTCCTCACTTCAGAGATCATACGATAAGTTCTGTAAGTTTTGTTAAAAAACAGGTCATTTTCTTCCAAACTGTCCAACAATTGAATGCCGCTACTGTCATGAAATCGGCCATATCATTGCTAATTGTCCTAGGCGCCCATCATGGCCTAGGGAGGGGAACCCTAAAGTTCAAGAAAAGTTTTCTACATCCAGATCTTCCTCATCCATTGCTGCTGATGCTCTTGAGGGAAATACTAGTCTCACTATTAATGATCTTGAAACTCTTTTCAAACAGGTTATATCTTCCAATTCTTCTTCTAACACTGCACTTTCTGTCACCTTAGGTACTTCTTCTTGGTTCCTTGATTTTGCATGTTGTAATCATATGACTCTTGATTCCTCTATTTTCTCCACTAAAATGTCCACCACCTGTCTTCCTCTTATCCATATTGATACAAAAATGCATATCACCCATATTGGTCATGTTTCTGATACACACCTTAGTCTTCCAGATACCTATTGTGTTCCTACCTTAGCCTTAAATCTTCAATCTGTAGGACAGTTATATGATCTTGGTCTCACTGTTATTTTTTCTTCTTCTGATTGTCAGGTACAGGATCCACAAACGGGGAAGATTCTTGGGACAGGGCGTAAAGTAGGACGCTTATTTGAGCTTGTCTCTCTTCATCTTCCTGTCAAACAAGTCTCAGCTACCACAACTGATTCTTCCTTATACAAGTGGCATCTTCGTCTTGGTCATGCTTCTGCAAGTAAATTATGTCCTCTGGTCTCTCGTGGGTTATTAGGATCTACTAAATTTGAGTCTTTTCATTGTTTGCACTGTCAACTTGCTAAACAGCTAGCTTTATCCTTTAATAATAGTCATTCTATTTATGAGTTTCCCTTTGATCTTGTCCATTCTGACATTTGGGGCCCTTCCCCTATTTCATCTGTAAATGGATTTCAGTATTTTGTTATATTTATTAATGACTATTCTCGATTTACATGGATTTATTTCTTTAAACAGCGATCTGAGTTACCCCAAATATACATTAAATATGCCACCATGATTAAAACCCAGTTTTCTTCTACCATTAAAACACTTCGAACTGATAATGCCATGGAATATAAAGAAACTTCTCTTCTTCAGTTCCTTGATCAACAGGGTACCTTAGTTCAACGGTCTTGTCCTCGTACCTATCAACAGAATGGTAAGCAGAACGTAAACATCGTCACATTCTTGATTCCCTTCGTGCTCTTCTTCTTTCTTCCAACTGTCCTAAAAAATTTTGGGGTGAGGCTGCCTTAACAGTTGTGCATACAATAAATCGTACTCCAACTCAGGTTCTTCATAATCTCTCTCTTTTTGAACGTCTTTTTGGTAAAATTCTTGATTATTCTGCTCTTAAATCTTTTGGGTCAGCCTGTTTTGTTCTACTTCAACCACATGAATACAATAAGTTGGAACCACGTGCCCGTCTTTGTTGTTTTCTTGGCTATGGGATTCAACAAAATAGTTATCATTGTTGGCATCCTATTTCTAATAGATTACGAATCTCTAGACATGTCATTTTTTGGGAGGATACTATGTTCTCTTCTTTGTCAAAGTTTCATTCTTCCTTTTCCACTTCCTCTCAGTTCTTTACTGATCCATTTGTTGAGTTATTTCCCAGTTCAGAGACACCTACATCTGATGAGCCAAATCAAGCTTCTGCTCTTACGTCTGTTCCTATTGAATCTGATCCGATTGTTGATAATGTACCTGCTCCTCGTCGGTCTACCCGGGTAAGAGAAATTCCCCATCATCTTAATGACTATCATTGCTTTTCTTCTATTGTTAACCTATATGAACCTCAATCTTATCGTGAGGCTAGTACTGACCCTCATTGGCAGCAAGCTATGGCTGAAAAACTTCAGGCTCTTGAGAAAACTCATACTTGGGATTTAGTTGATCTTCCTCATGGCAAGACTACTATTGGTTGCAAATGGGTCTACAAAATCAAAACCCGTTCTGATGGTTCTATTGAAAGGTACAAAGCTCATCTTGTAGCCAAGGGGTATAAACAAGAATATAGGATCGATTATGAGGAAACCTTTGCTCCAGTGGCTCGGATTACTTCTGTGTGTAGTTTATTAGCCATTGCTGCTGTTAAACGGTGGAAACTTCTTCAGATGGATGTTAAAAATGCTTTTTTCAATGGTGAACTACAGGAAGAAGTATATATGGTACCCCCCACCTGGTTATCCTCATCCTCCTCACACTGTTTGCAAGCTTCAAAAGGGCTTATATGGTCTGAAACAGGCACCCAGAGCTTGGTTTGCAAAATTCAGTTCGACCATTGCCCAACTTGGTTTTACTTCTAGTCCTCATGATTTAGCATTATTCATTCGGCAAACCAGTCATGGTATTGTTCTTCGTTTGCTCTATGTGGATGACATGATTATCACTGGTGATGACCAGTCTTGCATTGCTGAATTAAAGGAGTTTCTTCATACACAGTTCGAAATGAAGGATCTTGGTTCTCTTAACTATTTCTTGGGGCTTGAGGTATCTTCTAATTCTGATGGCTATTATCTCTCCCAGGCTAAATATGCTTCTGATTTGCTTTCTAGAGCTGGCATTACTGACAGTAAAACTGTCTCTACTTCGTTGGAAGCTAATGTTAAAATTACTCCAACGGATGTGTCACACCCCAAATTCAGGGCAGGTGACCGGCCAGAGACAAGGTATGCCCCTGCCTCCGAAGCCTGACTATACCCACGAAACCAAATCAAACAAAATTTCGGCATAATCTCGCCCTACATGGGGGTTTGCCGCTCAATCATCAACATTTGCAATGTAATAATCATCAACACATGACATCTCGGTTTGGACACCTCCAATAGGGAGTAACCAAGATGTCCCGCAGCAGACTCAACCTTTATAACATCTTATATACACACATACAGTCATATTATATCATAATGGCATAAGCATCACCAGATCATACTAGGCCTCCGTGGCCGTTATACATCATACATCACTTAGATACATCAGTTTACAAAATATAAAGTACATATACATCATACACAAAATGCATAAGACCCATGATACCCTAGTGACTGCAAAAATGTATCACACCATTGCCACTGCTTACCACGTCCTGGGACAATCCGCTTACCACAATTATACCAGTGGCTAGCTATCCGAAACATGGGAAGAGCTGGGTCTATCAAGATTTGAAAAAGAATGAAAATAAACGGAGTGAGCCGAAAGACTCAGTGAGCATAAGGTTACTAGGAAGAGTACTTGGAAGTTTTGTGTTTCATTTCTTAACTATTAAAGCATAAACATGACATATCAAGTACGACTAATTAACCGAAAAGTAATATTTAAAAATTGTTGCAGGATTTATAAAAATTATTTGCCCCTTATGAAATCTTCTATGCTGAGTTCTGAATATAAATAGGCCATTGGCCAGCCAAAATCGGCAGCCAAAAATATTTAACCATCGAATTTTACGTGTATACCTCTATAATTATCATTTAGAAAATTTTCATGACTATAACATCAAAACATCCCGGACTTATATCAATCCGTAATGTTTGTCATCCCGGACTATCTTGTCGATATCATCCCGGACTCATCCTGTCCGTACCATCCCGAACTCATCTTGTCCGTACCATAATAGCATTACGGACATCATCCTGTCCGTAAAACAATAGCATCCCGGACATCACCTTTTTCGTACAACAATAGCACCCCGGACATCACCCTGTCCGTATAATAATAGCATCCCGGACATCACCCTGTCCGTACAATAATAGCATCCCGGACATCACCCTACCCGTACAATAATAGCATTCCGGACATCACCTTGTCCGTACAATAATAGCATCCCGGAATTCACCTTGTCCGTACAATAATAGCATCCCGACGTCACCTTGTCTGTGCAATAATAGCATCCCGGACATCACCCTGTCCGTACAATAATAGCATCCCGGACATCACCCTGTCCGTACAATAATATCAACATGATATATTAATTCTCTTATATATATATACTATGCTAGGAAACAATCTCTACACTAACATATTTCTACTTATGTTTTTCAAAGCATTACAATTTCACTTAGATTTTTTATCAAACAACTTATGTGCATAACCTTTTAATCTACAATATCTAACTATCCTTAAATACTCAACCATCCTATACAATATCATTCATCAACCAATTTCACAAATTAGTAACCATAATGCCTCAAACACAATTCCATACTATTGTTTCTTTAATCCGACAAGTACAACCATAATCCGTATCTTGCCCAACATCTCAATTAAGCATATCCGAGCATTTCAAATAGCTAACATTCATTATTACCCAACTCCACAACACTTACCTCATGTAACCATATTAGCACCACACTTACGCCTTTGATCCGCGTAAGGTTCGAAACTTACCATTTTCGTAATTCGAGCAATCTTTCGTGTTTCAATATCCATATCAATCAACAATGCATATAAAACAACAACTACCACCTAGATTAACCTAAATACTCACAATGTTGTTTGGAGTATTAAAGCGGCATTTTTGTGACTTTGTCGCGATCCGGGCGAACTCCACGATATGGGTACCTACGACATCGTCAGGATATTCTGTAAATATTTTACAACTACGGGACACTCAAATTCCCATTATTTATAATAGTTAGCTTCTATCCAAAATTTTTCAGCTTAAGAATTCTTACAAATAAATTTTTAATTTAGCTCGGATTAAAAATTTGGAGCAACAATCAGCTAGAAAGTTGCTCACACGATGACAACAAAGCTAACGGTGGCCTCGAACAACTAAGGAAGGTGGCGGCACCACCTCATAGGCAAGCCAGGGTTTCGGCTAAACTTGTTTTAGCCTCTAAATTTTGATTCAAAGCTATCCGATACTAATTTATGGTTTAAGGAGGCTGAGTAACACCTCCCGTGGCGAAAAAAAATTGTGGCAACATGGTGGTGAACCACCACCAATTTTTAGCCCACATGGTTTCTCATAGCTAAAGGCAAAATCTTCAAAATATAACATTAAAATCAAGCTTAGAACATGAAGTACCTTTGGGTTTGTGAAATCTTTGAAAAATTTGGTGATCTGCTTAGTAAACGGAGGAGAGAGAAAGCTTGGAAGCAAGCTTCCATGGCTTCCCCTCTTTCTTTCTCTATTTTCTGGTTTTCACGTGAAAAATGGGGAGGAAGAAGTCTGATTTTCAGACTTAATAAGTGGACCATGGTCAAATGACCATTTTGCCCCTATTTTGTCTTTTAGTACTTTTGCAAGCCAACATGAAATTTTAATGTTCGGAAGCCCGTTTTTCACTTTTACTGACTCGGATATGTTCCAAATATGATAATATACTGATCTGCATGTTCGGATAATTTTTTTTTTATATCCCGAAACCCAAATCCGAGCCTCGGAGCGCCAACGGGTCAATATTTTGACTTTTTTCGGTTTTAGCTCCGATTTTTTTTTTTCTGATTTCACTAGTAGCTTGCTAACATCATTTTATATCTATATTAATCTATTGGTCCATTTAAAACCTTTTTCGGACCTTCCCGCAGTCAGTTTTCGGTTTTCATTTCTTTAGGTTACTTAAGGACGTATCCGGTTTCAACTCTGTTTTTGATTTTTCTTGTCATATTCATAATCCTCATATGTTATAACATATGTCCATGTGTTCGAATCAGTTTCGAAAAATACCGAACCATGTTTTTATGGCAATTTATGCCAGCGTCACTAAATGACGAATTAGACGATTTTAGCTATCGGATTTGATTTTAATGTCCAATTTTTTATCTAAACATCATATTATGATCCTATATGATCACTTAGTCCATTGGTACCATTTACAGACTAAAAACAAAATTTTGGGTAAAATTACCAAAATACCCCTGTTCACATTTTACCGATTTTTCTGCCGATTCATGTTCTAACACTCCCAAATAATGTTATATAACATATCAACACTATCTGAAGTTAAATTATCACATTTTACGGACTTTCCCCTATCCCGACTTTTAGTCAATTTGGGGTTAAATCACTTAATCACTCGATTAAACCTCTAACTCTACAATTTATCATACAACATGTGTACCACATGTTAGCCCATCATTTCTATAGGCATTTCAAAGTTTAACCTCGAGCCATCCGCATGTTATAATTGTCTCGAATTGATCTCGTACTTACGAGGGTCTTACAATTCTTCCCCCCTTAATAAAATTCGTCCTCGAATTTTGCATAAAGTGAACTTATATAAAAGTACAGGTACTATCTTTGGCTGTATCACATGAAAATCGTCTGACATGAATCTCCACATCATAAGTACATGAAACACATAGTGTACACCACTCATCTCAGGTGATAGGTCTCACTCAATATCTGAAATGGTCCGATATACCTTGGACTCAGCTTGGCCCGTCCGCCAAAGCTCATAACACTCTTGAAAGGTAAAACTTTCAAGAATACTTAGTCACATGCTATCGGCATACGACTTCTGCCTACTCTAGCAGTTACTAATATATCTTTGATTAACTACACCTTTTTCTAGGTGTACCGTACCATATCTAAACTGAACAACTGATATCCCCCTGTCTTAAATTAACTGACAGGATATTGGCACATCGGCCATACAATGTCTCGATCCTAGTTTTGCAATGATCAACAATAAACAAACTCGGATCGCAATCCCAATTAGTCAATAAGATAAGCCCGAAACTAGACTAAAATACCAGAAAAGGTATCATCTGCATACTGTACTAAAAACTATTAATATATACAAACTCAATCAATGATAGGTATCGACCCCGATTCTTCTTGGAATCCAGTATATTAATGCATAACATGTCCTCATAGACTGATCATTTGTCCGTAAATGAAATATGGTACTAAATCGCAACTGTATTTCAGAAGCTACCTGGAATGATCTCCAGAATTTAACTGTAAACTTGATGTCTCAATCAAGTACATTAAACACGAAAACTTCACAAAGACCCAATCTGGTCTAAATGGAGTCTAGCACACTGACTTATGTTATACGTAATTTACCCAGAATCAAGTGTGCTAATTTAGTCAGTCTATAGACAATCACTCAAATAAAATCACATTCCTTGCCTACCTTAGGCAAGCCTATATCTAGGCCCCATAATGACTTTATCTCAATCCCATTATTAAATAACCAGTACTAGGGCAATATGTCTCAATCACGTACAATAACCAGAAAAATCCATATTTCACATAGTCACGAGATTAATGTAATAATTCATGATCAAATCCCTCGCATCTAGTTCCACGTGCTAGCACATAACCCAAAAAAAGTCCGTGTGGTGATGATCTACCAGGCATAGCCCCTCAAGTCATCTAAGATATATGATGATCTCCGCCTGTTAAGGCCCATCATCTTAAACTCAGGAACTAGTGCGAGAATGAAATCTCAAAAGTCCCTGGTGCACAGGGGAAACATAAACATCCACATCCGTATATTTATCCGTCTTGATTACCACTAGGCAACAACAACCATATAATCAATATAACCCGTTTAGAAACTATACTAGGCTATCATGACTATACCATCAGTTTTATCTGCCTAGGTACGCTACTAGGTTAGCCATAAAAAATATACATCAATCTTACGACATTGGCATCCATGCCAAATCATATTCTTATCTTGGTTACTTAGGATCTTCCAAGGCTATATATTTTCATTCAAGCCTTAAATCAAACACCTTGTAGGCATAATAATCGCCTTCCTCCTAGGCATTTTCACAAGCACCTTGTGTGTGATTTATAATCCAACTTAAAATATATCCTTTAGCACTCAAATATTACCTAGCCTACAAGTTCAGTTTAATATCCAACCACCACCATTTCACAACATCCTCAACATCAATAACAAATCTCGGAACTAGGTCAAAATACTTCAAAGTTTCTTGAAATACAACTCAATATATAGTGCTCAAATTAAATGAAATCAGTTTTCCAAAACCAGACTAAGGTTATACCTGTCACCATGGTAGTAGATGCAAAATCACGGGCTTGTCCTCTATTGCCCATAGTATGTTCTCTGCCCACAGACTGTTGTTCCCTACTCTAGGAACCCTAACCCATCTGTAATGCTACTAACCCTGCTAATTGCCCTGGATATGCTGTAGCTAGATGTGGAGCTCGCACTGATGGGGATGAAATTGGACCTAATGGGCAATCTCTCCTGAAATGCCCTGGCCTGCCACATCTATAACATACACCAGTCGATCTCCTACTTCGACTACTGACTTCTCTATCCCTCAACATCCATGATTCTAGGGTTGTTCTAACCCTTAGTCCATATGGCCTTGTTTGCCTAGATGTTTGTCTTTCATATCTCACTCTCTCCCATGACCTATCCTCGAATCGTCTTAACCTCTCGTATTCATGAATTCCTAAATCCCTTTCACTTTCTAGTAAAAATTCTCGAAGAAGCTCAACACTAAATTCTGACCACTCGAGGGGAGGGTCATCAATCCGCTTTCTAGCTACTAAAGAGATATACCATGTATTTGCCATAACATACAACTGAAATCTCACTAATTGTATGGCTCTAGTCGGCAAGCACCTTAAGCCTACACACCGTTGGCCGCACTCTTCTAAAAACCTTATAGGATCAAAATCGGATTCCACCCCTGCAAAACTAGGTGGTAACGTTCCTCCAAACTAGGTAAGGTTATATGCTGATAGGGTGTATGTTGTCCCAACAACCACTCATTACTAACAACACCTGGCTGAAGGAATTTGGTCGAACAATCGTTGTTGTCATTGTTCTCTCACCAGCCCTACCAGGGCCTGAATATATTAATATGTTATGTTTACCATATCCAACAACTATTCATATGTGTCGTCATCTAATACTACTCCAGCAATCCTATCTATTTCCCTAGTAGCAGACCTACTACTATCCTCACTCTGGCCTCTAACCTCAGGGCTAATAAAAATATTATCCAGGACCTCAGGCTCTCGGTCCCCTGATACGTCTCTATATCTATGAGATCGTGATCGTGACAACATTGTATTTAGAAAATAAATATACTGTCAGTAATTCCACAATATTCTCGACACAACTTTATATGTACTATCTCGCTTATAGATTACCCGACATAACTGCATGTGACGATGGACATCTGTAGGGGAAGTACACTACTTACCGATACCCTAGGATTACCTGTAAGCAATGCACTACTACCCTACCCCTTTTGCAATCAATGACCTCTAGACCATGCTCTGATACCACCTTTATCACACCCCAAATTCAGGACATGTGATTGGCCAGAGACAAGGTATGCCCTTGCCTCCGAAGCCTGACTATACCCACGAAACCAAATCAAACAAAATTTTGGCATAATCTCGCCCTACATGGGGGTTTGCCGCTCAATCATCAACATTTGCAATGTAATAATCATCAACACATGACATCTCGGTTTGGACACCTCCGATAGGGAGTAACCAAGATGTCTCGCAGCAGACTCAACCTTTATAACATCTTATATACACACATACAGTCATATTATATCATAATGGCATAAGCATCACCAGATCATACTAGGCCTCCGTGGCCGTTATACATCATACATCACTTAGATACATCAGTTTACAAAATATAAAGTACATATACATCATACACAAAATGCGTAAGACCCATGATACCCTAGTGATTGCAAAATGTATCCCACCATTTCCACTGCTTACCACGTCCTGGGTCAATCCGCTTACCACAATTATACCAGCGGCTAGCTATCCGAAACCTGGGAAGAGCTGGGTCTATCAAGATCTGAAAAAGAATGAAAATAAACGGAGTGAGCCGAAAGACTCAGTGAGCATAAGGTTACTAGGAAGAGTACTTGGAAGTTTTGTGTTTCATTTCTTAACTATTAAAGCATAAACATGACATATCAAGTACGACTAATTAACCGAAAAGTAATATTTAAAAATTGTTGCGGGATTTATAAAAATTATTTGTCCCTTATGAAATATTCTATGCTGAGTGCTGAATATAAATAGGCTATTGGCCAGCCAAAATCGGTAGCAAAAAATATTTAACAATCGATTTTACGTGTATACCTCTATAATTATCATTTAGAAAATTTTCATGACTATAACATCAAAACATCCCGGACTTATATCAATCTGTAATGTTTGTCATCCCAGAGTATCTTGTCCATATCATCCCTGACTCATCCTGTCCGTACCATCCCGAACTCATCTTGTCCGTACCACAATAGCATTCCGGACATCATCCTGTCCGTAGAGCATCCCGGACATCACCTTGTCCGTACAACAATAGCACCCCGGACATCACCCTGTCCGTATAATAATAGCATCCCGAACATCACCCTGTCCGTACAATAATAGCATCCCGGACATCACCCAGCCCGTACAATAATAGCATCCCGGACATCACCTTGTCCGTACAATAATAGCATCCCGGACATCACCTTGTCCGTACAATAATAGCATCCCGGAATTCACCTTGTCCATACAATAATAGCATCCCGGACGTCACCTTGTCTGTACAATAATAGCATCCCGGACGTCACCCTGTCCGTACAATAATAACATCCCGGACATCACCTTGTCCGTACAATAATATCAACATGATATATTAATTCTCTTATAAATATATATATATATATATATATATATATATACTATGCTAGGAAACAATCTCTACACTAACATATTTCTACTTATGTTTTTCGAAGCATTACAATTTCACTTAGATTTTTTATCAAACAACTTATGTGCATAACCTTTTAATGTACAATATCTAACTATCCTTAAATACTCAACCATCCTATACAATATCATTCATCAACCAATTTCACAAATTAGTAACCATAATGCCTCAAACACAATTTCATACTATTGTTTCTTTAATCCGACAAGTACAACCATAAACCGTATCTTGCCCAATATCTCAATTAAGCATATCCGAGCATTTCAAATAGCTAACATTCATTATTATCCAACTCCACTACACTTACCTCATGTAACCGTATTAACACCACACTTACGCCTTTGATCCGCGTAAGTTTCGAAACTTACCATTTTCGTAATTCGAGCAATCTTTCGTGTTTCAATATCCATATCAATCAACATTGCATATAAAACAACAACTACCTCCTAGATTAACCTAAATACTCACAGTGTTGTTTGGAGTATTAAAGCGGCATTTTCGTGACTTTGTCGCGATCCCGGGCGAACTCCACGATATGGGTACCTACGACATCGTCAGGATATTCTGTAAATATTTTACAACTACGGGACACTCAAATTCCCATTATTTATAATAGTTAGCTTCTATCCAAAATTTTTCAGCTTAAGAATTCCTACAAATAAATTTTTACATTTAGCTCGGATTAAAAATTTGGAGCAACAATCAACTAGAAAGTTGCTCACACGATGATAGCAAAGCTAACGGTGGCCTCGAACAACTAAGGAAGGTGGCGGCACCACCTCATGGGCAAGCTAGGGTTTTGGCTAAACTTGTTTTAGCCTCTAAATTTTGATTCAAAGCTATCCGATACTAATTTATGGTTTAAGGAGGACGAGGAACACCTCCGGTGGCGAAAAAAAATGGTGGCAACATGGTGGTGAACCACCACCAATTTTTAGCCCACATGGTTTCTCATAGATAAAGGCAAAGTCTTCAAAATATAACATCAAAATCAAGCATAGAACATGAAGTTACCTTTGGGTTTGTGAAATCTTTGAAAAATTTGGTGATCTGCTTAGCAAACGGAGGAGAGAGAAAGCTTGGAAGCAAGCTTCCATGGCTTCCCCTATTTCTTTCTCTATTTTCTGGTTTTCACGTGAAAAATGGGGAGGAAGAAGTCTGATTTTCGGACTTAATAAGTGGACCATGGTCAAATGACCATTTTGCCCATGTTTTGTCTTTTAGTACCTTAGCAAGCCAACATGAAATTTTAATGTTCGGAAGCCCGTTTTTCACTTTTATTGACACGGATATGTTCCAAATATGATAATATACTGATCTGCATGTTCGGATAATTTTTTTTTGATATCCCGAAACCCAAATCCGGGCCTCAGACTCCAACGGGTCAACATTTTGACTTTTTCGGTTTTAGCTTCGATTTTTGTTCTGATTTCACCAGTAGCTTGCTAACATCATTTTATGTCTATATTAATATATTGATCCATTTAAAACCTTTTTTGGACCTTCCCGCGGTCAGTTTTCGGTTTTCATTCCTTTAGGTTACTTAAGGACGTATCCGGTTTCAACTCTGTTTTTGATTTTTCTTGTCATATTCATAATCCTCATATGTTATAACATATGTCCATGTGTTCGGATCAGTTTCAAAAAATCCCGAACCATGTTTTTACGGCAATTTATGCCAGCGTCACTAAATGACGAATTAGACGATTTTAGCTATCGATTTGATTTTAATGTCCAATTTTTGATCTAAACATCATATTATGATCCTATATGATCACTTAGTCCATTGGTACCATTTACGGACTAAATACAAAATTTTGGATAAAATTACCAAAATACCCCTGTTCATATTTTACCGATTTTTCTGCCGATTCATGTTCTAACACTCCCAAATAATGTTATATAACATATCAACACTATCTGAAGTTAAATTATCACATTTTACGGACTTTCCCCTATCCCGACTTTTAGTCAATTTGGGGTTAAATCACTTAATCACTCGATTAAATCCCCAACTCTACAATTTATCATACAACATGTGTACCACATGGTAGCCCATCCTTTCTATAGGCATTTCAAAGTTTAACCTCGAGCCATCCGCATGTTATAATTGTCTCGAATTGATCTTGTACTTACGAGGGTCTTACAGGATGGTACATTGCTCACTGATCCTACATTATATCGTCAACTCGTTGGAAGTTTGGTCTATCTCACGGTGACTTGGCCTGATATTGCTTATGTTGTTCATCTTGTTAGTCAATTTATGGCCCCTCCTCGATCCACTCATTTTTCAGCTGTTCTTAGGATTCTTCAATATATCAAAGGTACATTATTTCATGGGCTTCACTTCTCTGCCCATACATCTTTGGTATTATCAGGGTATTCTGATGCTGATTGGGCCCAAGATCCTACAGATCGTCGTTCCACTATTGGTTTTTGTTTCTTCGTAGGAGATTCTCTCATCTCTTGGCGAAGCAAGAAACAAACTGTTATTGCTTGATCCAGTACTGAATTTGAATACCGTGCTCTTGCTGATGCCACTTTAGAGTTACTTTGGCTTCACCGATTACTTGTTGATATGGGTATTTCTTTATCTTCTGGTACCAAACTTCACTGTGATAACCGTAGTGCCATTCAGATTGCTCATAACGATGTGTTTCATGAACACACCAAACATATTGAGATTGATTGTCATTTTATCCGTCATCATGTTACACAAAGAACTATTCATTTGACTTCTGTGTCTTCCTTGGATCAACTGGCTGATATCTTCACAAAGACACATTTTCCTACTCGTTTTCAAGATTTTCCAAACTCAAGTTGATATCTACAATACCACCTTGAGTTTGAGGGGGTGTTAATGTATTAATTGTATCAGTCAACTGTAATCAAGTTATTAGAGTAATCTTAGGGATTATGATTCAGATTCAGATTACGATTATGATATTATTCAGATTACGATTCTGATATTATTCAGATTATGATTATGATTTTATTCAGATTAGGATTCCAATATTGTAATTATTACTGTAGTTATTATTTCCTTAGTTGCTGAGAACCCTCAGCTATAAATAGGACACTCCTGTATAGACTTTTACACAATTCAATAATACAAGTACTCTTTGTCTTGTAAGAGTATTATTAAATTATCGGTAAAAATTAAAATATTAAATAATAATATGAGATGGGTTGATGTAAGTAATTTTTTTTTAAACTTTAGGTTTTGAAGCAAAAGAAAATATATTATGATGATTAAATAGTAAAAAAAATATATATATATATTAAATGATGTTATAAGTTATAAGTTCTTGAAGGATAATTTTTAGGTTTATATTTTATTTTTGTTATTTTATATTTATATTTTACTTTAAAAGTTATCTTTAAGTTGAGATATTTTACATAGTTTGTGATAGTAATTTAATTTTAACTCTAAATTCATATTATTTTTCGTGTCATAATCGTATTCAATGTATTATTAATGACAATAGCATTGAAGCAACGCGAGGATTCAAACATTAGTTTTCTTTGAATAATTATCCTTCATTGTCTGTTTTCTCTTTATTCATTGTCTACCTTCATCTTGAGAACCGTAAAGGCTAAAACATTCTTTTTTGTTTGCATCTTTCATATGTCAGAAAAATTATATAATTTACGATCCTTGAACTTTTTAAACTCAATCGACCAGATTAGAGGTTTAATACATATTTTTTAAGGTACGTTTAAAAAAAAATGTAATAAAAAAATACAAGATAATAATTTAATTTTATTTGTGAAATTTAAAATTTTCACTAATGAAATATAAAATAATAATTCTTGATTTGTTCGTTTCAAATAATACTATTTATATCTAAAATTAGAGTTCGTTTTTGATACATCGACAATAGAGTTTTTAACTCCACAAGCAGGATTAAAAAAATAATATTCTCATTTTTAAAAGGGTTCATTTTTGATGTACTGACAGTTGAGTTTTTTTAACTCCACAAGCAGAGTTTAATGACTGTCATATGTCCCATTTCTTTTTATTTATTTATTTTTTTACTATACCTTACGGGGTATATGTTACCCTTCTAATCTTGCTTGTGGAATCTAAAAATTTCATTGACAATGTTTTAGATAATTTCATATTTTTTAAATTAGTTTTTTTTTTTTTATAAATTAAATATACTCAAAAAAATATGTTATCTTATTAATCTCATTTGTGAAATTTAAAAATTTTCACTGATTGATGACATAATTTTCTTTAAATTAATAGGTATTGAATTCTAATTCTTTGTAATTAAATATTTAATACTTTACTAAGATCACACGACTCTTGGTCAAATAATATTTATATAATATATGACTATATATGCATTTATATTAATATATGACTATATATGCATTTGACAAAGTGGCCTCCCAGGCCATCCCCAAAGCCCATATAATATAATATAGTAATGGTTTAAAAGGAGAGAAAGGCCTCTAGAAACCCAGCAAGAATGCAACGACAAAGAGCGATCTGAGAGAACAGAGAGAATGCGAGATTGTAATTGGGCCTTTATAAAGCCCCAACACTCACCAGTGTTAGGCTTTGCCCGAGGCTGATTCTCCAAAATTATTATTATTTTTTTTGGAAATGTTAATAAGTATTTAATGAATGGGATGAAAAGGGAATGGTTAAAGATCTCATTGACCCCAACATGAAAGCAATGAAAAGTCAGCTTGATACATGACATCTTCTCGGCAAACGAAGCGGAAGCGATTTGTTCCATTCCAATCAGTAAAATAGGATCATCATGCGTCTTAATATGGCATTATGATAAGTCGAAGCAATATACAACTAAAAGTGGGTACAACATGCAGTGTGGGGAGAAGACAGATAGAGCAAGAATGGAACCAAGCAACAATAAGACACTATGGAAAACAATCTTGCAACTGGAAACGCCAAGCAAATGGTGGTATATGTCCTGGAGTCAATCAGATTGGACATGAGATATACAGTTAATAATGCAAGCCCATCACTATTCTATAGTGATACAAGGTTTTCCTTCATGTTAGTACGACAATAAAGAGTTATTAAGTACTAACCGGATGAAACCCATGGAACATAATGGCCTCGCAAAGGAATTATAAAGAGTTATAATTGTGAGATCCTTATGCATCAAAGCCTTGTTCCTAGAACTGTTATTGGTCATCATATTTCCAAGACGGGGCATTGGCAATGCTCAAAGACTAGTACACGTTAAACCTTTTTACTTATTAAGTAAGCAACCGATCTCATAGGTTGAAGTATGAGGGATATTTGGGATAACATGTAGGTGCTTGTCTGTTGAACAAGTTCACTGAACATGGCTCGTGTGAGAACTCCATTTGGTATTGTCACTCAAGTGTCTATGGAAATATTCTCACGTGCCAGTTGTGTAAATTAGTCCTCAGACTTGTGATACTAGGTCATCTTGTATGGAGAGTGTCATACTTTGATTCCATCACGAACGGGTTCCAATAAGGGATGCTTATGGTAGGGTGGTTTTGGGTATAACATGAACTATACGAAGATGGATGAGTGATCCAGAGAGGATTCACCACTCCAAGTGACATTGGAGATGTATCTCATATGTTATTGGCTTCGGTTAACTAAATGAAATATCTGGCCAGAGTATGATGGATTTAGGAGAAATCGTTTCTCTAAATTTATAAGGTTAACCATAAGCTGCAAGAACTAATATGGATTGAACATGAGTAGACACTGCACCATGCTCATGGGCTATCCGGGATATTTGCTAAAAGGACCATATTACACTGATAGGCTGGTTACTGAAAGGTTTCTAAAAGGTCACATTGACTTCACAATATTTGGATGGTCATGATGGGTTGCTAGATCCCGCTTTTGATCTATGAGGATAAGTTAATGAGATTAACTTATTTTCATTGCCAACATATTGGGAACCTAAAGAGTCACACACATAAGAACAGTAATGCATGGATGAAACATGGTATTCTATTGAGGTAAAACTTAATGGAATAAAAGATCTATTTTGAGGACTTGATTGAAGTGTTCAATTAAGATTAATTAAGACATAATTGAGATTCTTGAAATCCAAAGATGATGTCCTAATATAACAAGAAGAATTAACTAGTCTTGTGAAGAAAAGTTTAAATGAGGTGTTCAAGGATATATGAATGGTTATGCAATAGCTCAATTTAATATCATATGATGATACTAATTGATCGAAGATATGAATTTTTCATAATGAGCTAGTAATTTAATTGAGAATTAAATTGCTAGGCATGAATAATGGTCTAGCCGAATAGTGTATGAAATTAGAATAGGTCTATGAGGCTATTCTAATTTGAGTATGTTTACTAAGGATGATTGGCCCAACTTAAAGAGTTAAGTCAGTAGGCCCACTGTTACTAATTGTTATTATATTGGACCTCTTAATCCATCTAGCACAAGCCTTAGATGGATTAATGAAAGACTTGTAGCATAAGCTACAAGTGTTGGCCGACCACCCTTAGGGAGAGGGGTTAGAGATTGTACTTGAATATATATGATATATTCAAGCACTGGCTGCCTAAGTAAAGCTTCTTCAGTCCTTGAACATTCTGATTTTACATAGAGAGAAAGTTTGTTTCTAAAGGAAAGGTTCCCATAGCAAAATACCTTAGCCGCCACCTTCCCTTGGCCTGTTCTTCTTATTGCCGCAACTTCTGTCTCTGTTTGTTCTTGTCGATTCTTTACTAGTTCTTGGTGATATCGGCATTGAGAGAAAAGACTGAGAGTTATATCTTTTGATTATGATCTGAGGATCAACTTGTTAGGACAAGTGAATCGCCATACCTTGGAGAAGGATCCATCACCTGTTCGTGTGAACTAGCTTTAAAGGAAGGATAATTGTGCTTCTCGTGATATTGTGGAACTCAAAGGAGATTTTAAAGATTGGAGTCCATGATGTTTGGATCTACAACTTAAGATTATGAAATCTTAAGTAGGTAATCTCTAAACATATGGTTGATTTAAATGTTTTATTAGCCATTAAACCCATGTTAATCACAATCTGTAGATCCTGTGTTATCTGGGTGCTTCTTTGTTTATCTTTCGCTGTTATATTCTGATATTTATGTTTAAGCATGAGCCCAGATTTATCCAACAGTGGTATCAGAGCCAAGGATCTATCGATTACATGAGGTTTGTGCATGTCAATTCTTGGTGATTAACATATTGTATGTTTTGTGCAATGATTTTTGCAAGTTTCGGTTCTTGTGTTTGTAAAGAAAAATTGTTTTCTTTAAATCTATAAAATCTGGACAGCTACTGATTTGGTGGTTTAATCATGTTTAAAATAGTTTAAATGTCAAATTTAAGTTTTTTTAATTAACCTGGATTAAAGACATTGCATGTCTTAGTAAATCAGACAAGTTTTGACGCCTAAAACATTGTTTTTGGTGATCGATTAAGGGGCTATTTTTGGGCTATATAAAACGTTTTTCTAGGTGTTTTTCATTATGGAATTTAAGTTTATATACTTCCATTGAATTTCCTAAAAAGATTTGGGTTAAAACGGTTTAAACAATATCCTTTTCGGGCCTAAAACGATGTTACTACAATGCTAAAATTTTTTTGGGTTGTTTTGTAGGTGTTTGCATGCCTTAAAAATTCGAACATGAGTGTGGAAACATTTCACAAGCTTGCTGAAAATTTTGGACAACATCTAAGGTGAATATGATTCATTTTTGATGGCTGGTTCAGAATGAAACATGGCTGGAACAACAGCAAACGTTGCTGCACATAAACCACTCGACCCCGGCACACTAAGGAGGCAATTGTTGCTGATTTGCTTGCTGCAATGAGGATTGATCAACAGACCACTTTGGGGCATCCAACGTGTTGGGATTCGGATCATGCTCAATCAGAATAAGAAATAATTTTAATCATATTAAAATTAAATACGCAGCGAAAATATTAAATCAAAACAATACCGAATCCAATCGAGGAACAACTTGTGTGTTTGAGATCGATCAAACCTGTCATGAACAAGTATGAATGCTGAAAATCCATACCTCAATATTTGTGATTGTCGAAAATCACAAATCAAATTTCGACCACACATGTTCTTGTACACCGAGCCCGGTTGTCGTAAACCAAAGCTGTCCAATTGTCCGGCTTCCAATGGTGATCCACACAGGTGACTCGAGAAACCTTCATAAGATTGAGATTGTGTTTTACCGAAGACTATGCTAGTAGTCTAGGTTTCGGTAAACCTTCCTTCTCTAATTTCCCTTGATTTCCGAATCAAAACCACAAGGCAAAAAAAATCGAATTCTTCTTCCTTACCTAGTCGAACGGCCGCACAAGGAAAACCCAAGGTAAAAGACGTTAGCAATTTTCTTAGGGTGAAGGACAGCTAAACATGTAACACTTATACCTAGGTTTATGTGCAAGCCAATTTTTGGTTTAATTGCACATAGACCCCTATAAATAATTGAATAATTCAATTAAGTCCATGGTAACTTAATATTTATTCAATTAAGCCCAATCTCATTTTAATTCCAATAATCACCTTTTGTTGTGACCCATTAGGCGCTCAACATGTTGGCAATAAATATAAATTAATTCTTTTAAGAATTATCAATTTATATTTATAGATCATGAGCGACATCTAACAATGCATCATGACCACCCAAATGCCGAGAGAGTCAACAAGGTTTGACAAGCCTTTCAGTGTACAGTATGTCAGTGTAATTCGATTCCTTCATCAAATATCCCGAAATAGGAAAGAGCATGGTGCAGTATCTTATCTACTCTTTAACCCATTCCATATTAGTCCTGCAGCTTTTATATTAACTCCTCAAGTATTGCCTTGGCCAAGGACTTCCATGAGTTAATATAAGCCAGGAACAAGTGAGATATGTCCCTCTATATCACTTGGGGTGATGAATCCTCTCTGGACCACTCATCCATCTTCGTATGCACCATGCCATACCCAATATCACCTTACCATAGACATCCCTTCTTGGGACCCATTCGTGATGAAATCTAAGTATGACAATTCACATACAATTTAACCTGATGTCACAAGTCAAAGGATTATTTACACTATTGACACATGAGAGTATTTCCATAGACACTTGAGTGAAATACCAAATGGAACTCTCATAGCGGGTCATGTTTAGTGAACTTATTCAACTAACAAGCACCCATATCTTATCCTCAAGTATCTCCATACTTCAACCTATGAGATCGGTTGCATGTATTATATGCATGGAGGCTTAACATATGCTAGTCTTTGAGCATTGTCAATGCCCCGTCTTGACAATACAATGACCAGGAACGTTTTAGAAACACGACTTTAATTCATAAGGATCCTCATAATTGTAACTCCTTATAATTCCTTTGCAAGGCCATTGTGTTTCATGGGCTTTATCCAATTAGTACTTTAATAACTCTTTATCATTGTACTAACATGAAGGAAAACCTTGTATCACTAAAGAATAGTGATGGGTTTGCATTATTAACTGTATATTCCTTATCCAATCTGATTGGCTCTAAGACATATACTAACACAGCGGCCTAATCACGGGTTGGCAGTAACCATATGATGGCCAAAGAGGTTGCCTATGCCTAGGACACTAAGTGTTAGAGTCCTACTCCAAGATGGAAATAGTTTCCTAATGAGAGTGTGATTCCTAAAAGTTAGGAAGGAGTTTTAGTATGATTAGGTAATTGATATGTAATGAGATTGAAGCTCCTAAGAGTTAGGATAGGTTTCAAACTCTTTGAAAATTCAATTTAAGACAAAATACCTAAAAGTTAGGTAATATCCGATTTTAAGACAACGTTCCTAAAAGTTAGGAATTTAATTAAAAGTGTTTTAATTAAAGGAACCGAGATTGCTAAAATGATTTGATAAATTATCTCAAACGAGTTGGTGACATTTACGCAAATGATACACAAGATCACCAAGTGATATTGGCTATGCATGTTTTAAATTCATGCTTATAATATGATTATTTATGCATGAAGGGTGATTATGGACTAGACCTTAGGATGACTAGGGAATGTATGGTTAAATTATTTCTTATTAGTATTTTATAAACAGGGTCTGCGAACCCTGCCTTCTTTTTGCAAATTTTGGATTGTAAATTCTCTTCTCATCTAACTCCCCTCGAATGTAACTCGGGGTTTCTATCAAAATGTAATTGTTATATTTTATAGATTTAGATTTAGATTTAGGATAGGATTTGAATTTATGTAATTCCAAGAATGTAAGGAGAATTGGCGCCAAGAAGGAATCTCCAAGGAGATCACTTCAAGGCTTATGAAGACTATGTATGGTATCCCCTAGAAATTTGACCAACTAGTTTCCTTATGGCTCAAGGGAACTAGAGTAGTAAAAGTTAATAATCATCCTAGTAGATTGCATGAGATAAATTTATTTTTGAAGTTATATATTTGATATATATATGCATGTCAATCAAGCAAATCAATGAGACCTTATTAATGAATTAAATGAAATCCCACATTAATATATTGATTCCATGTTACACATGATTAGTTGCCTTCCACCATCTTAACAAGATAACCTCAGTTCTTCCAGTAGGAAGCTTGTTGAGTCACTCAAGGTCAAACTATTGTACGAACATGTTTGATTTATAGAAGGTGGGTCTTACTTAACTAAGTGTTGTGTTATCCGGATGCGTCAAACTCAATAGCATGACATTTAGAGGCAATGGTTAGGCGAAATGCATATGATGCATTTAGGCAAAGAGTTGTCTCCTAACTGATCTAGGAGTTGCATAGAGATACAATTGGTAAGCTAAGTTACCTACCTAATTAGTTTCATCGTGGCTTGTTGAGTCACTCAAGGTCAGGGTGGGATGAAAGGGGTCCTAGCTTATTAAGAAGTTTAAGTGTTAAATTTCTCGAAATAGTAGTTGAGGGCTATTATTTTGATAAAATAATGAGAATAATTATTAGAGTAATAAAACTTGACTTTTATGATTTCTACATGCAATTATTAACTATTAAAATGTTTTGGTTCATATTCGATATAAACACAACATGACTAAACAACTATCACTAAGTAGCATATATGATGCTAATAAGTTTAATGGACCAAACTACATTGATTAGTCCAATGATATTAAGATTGTCCTAATAAATGAATAAGGCTTATGTTCCAACCTATCCGAAAAAGTGTCTGTTGCTAATATATCTAAGGAAGTTAGGGCTACCTATCAAGTTCATATAGATGACCTTGATCAAGCCACATTATGATGTTGGCTAGCATGGTGCCTAAATTCCAAAATTAGCATGTGGCAATTAATGCTCATATTATCATCTGAATCCTTATAGAATTGTTCTTATAAGGATAATCACACTAAAAAGTTCGACATCCCTTAGGAATTGTTCCAAAGCAAGATGTCAGAAGGTAGCCTTGTGAGGCCTCATGTGATGATAAGATGATAACTCAACTTGAGCAACTTAGACGAATCTTGGATCATAATCCAAGCAGTGACCTTACAATTTCTTATGAAGAAAGACAAAGACAATGACAAAGGAACATACCATCATTGTGGATAACCAAATCACTGGAGGATAAATTGCAAGCAATACATTGATATGAACACATGTAAGAAGCTTAGAAAAGCTTCAACTTCAAATAAATGTGATACCTTGTTATTGGTACTAAATATGTATGACATATTGTAGAGACCAAAGCAAAGGAGTAGTGACAATGGACCATGGGAGATGACAACCTTTATGATATTGATTATAGCTTGCCTTCTTGATTAATGTTTATGAAACATTATTATTATTTATTAATAAATAATAGATGTTTATTTTGTCAATCGTATGCCAATTTGAGAATGAAATAATTATGTTTTGAACATATTTATTATGCTGGAATCAGATGCCATGCATTGATTCATTCCTCTTAAATAAATCATTTATTATAAAATTATTCTATATGGTGGTCACTTTATTCTCAAATATATTACTTGCAATAGTATTTAAGAATACCAATCGGCCAAGTAACTTATAGGATTCAAAATAGTTTTCGAATCCAATTCCCTTAACTTCTACACATGTAGGATTTAGTGGGAGCTATTAATAACTCTTTAAAAGTTAAAGATCATGATTGAACTTAGTGATAAAATTGCCGCTATGTGATAAACACAATTATTTGGAAAAGTTCCAAACTAGAGAGAATTGCAAGTTTATACCCTAAAGCTTATAAAACAAACTCTTTTGTTTTGGCTTACAAAAGGAGTTGCATTTGGGTCTTTAGCTACAAGATAATAAATAGATTCCAATAGTTGTTAAAGTAACAACTGAGCCATATGATTGGAATCTAGGTCTCGTTGTGATCCGAATTGTTGAATAACTTGGATAATAAGAATATTAAGAATATGACCAAAGCATATTCTCACTGGTGGCGCTTAAGCAATAAGATTGTCTCAAGTGCAAGTGGGAGATTGTTGGTATATGCCCTGGAGCCAATCAGATTGGACATGGGATAGACAGTTAATAATGCAAAGCCATCACTATTTTATAGTGATACAAGGTTTTCCTTCATGTTAGTACAACAATAAAGAGTTATTAAGTACTAATCGAATAAAGCCTATGGAACATAATGGTCTTGCAAAGAAATTATAAAGAGTTATAATTTTGAGATCTTTATGCATCAAAGCCTTGTTTCTCAAATTGTTCCTAGTCATTGTATTGCCAAGACGGGGCATTGGCAATGCTCAAAGACTAGTACATGTTAAGCCTTCTTACTTATTAAGTAAGCAACCGATCTCATAGGTTGAAGTATGAGGGATACTTGGGATAACATGTAAGTGCTTGTCTGTTGAACAAGTTGACTGAACATGGCCTGTGTGAGAACTCCATTTGGTATTGTCACTCAAGTGTCTATGGAAATGTTCTCACGTGCCAGTCATGTAAATTAGATATCAGACTTGTGATACCAGGTCATCTTGTATGGGAGTGTCATACTTTGATTCCATCACGAATGGGTTCCAATAAGGGATGCTTATGGTAATGTGGTTTTGGGTATGACATGAACCATATGAAGATGGCTGAGTGATCCATAGAGGATTCACCACTCTAAGTGACATCGGAGATGTATCTCATATGTTCTTGGCTTCGATTAACTAAATGAAGTCTCTGGCCAGAGCATGATGTATTTAGGAGAATCGTTTCTCTAAATTCATAAGGTTAACCATAACTAAATGAAGACACTGCACCATGCTCATGGGCTACCGGAGATATTTGCTGAAAGAACCGTAATACACTGATAGGTTGGTTACTGAAAGGTTTCTAAAAGGTCACATCGACTTCACAATATTTAGGTTGTCATGATGGGTTGCTAGATTCTGCTCTTGATCTATGAGGATAAGTTAATGAGATTAACTTATGTTCATTGCCAACATATTGGGAACCTAAGGGGTCACACACATAAGAACAATAATGCATGGATGAAACATGGTATTCTATTGAGGTAAAACTTAATGGAATAAAAGATCTATTTTGAGGACTTGATTGAAGTGTTCAATTAAGATTAATTAAGACATAATTGATATTTGTGAAATCCAAAGATGATGTCTTAATATAACAAGAAGAATTAACTAGTCTTGTGAAGACAAGTTTAAATGAGGTGTTCAAGGATATATGAATGGCTATGCAATAGCTCGGTTTGATATCATATGATGATATTGATTGATCAAAGATATGAATTGTTCATAATGAGCTAGTAATTTAATTGAGAATTAAATTGCTAGGCATGAATAATGGTCTAGCCGAATAATGTATGAAATTAGAATAGGTCCACAAGGCTATTCTAATTTGAGTCTGTTTACTAAGGATGATTGGCCTAAGTTAAAGAGTTAAGTTAGTAGGCCCAATGTTACTAATTGTTAGTATATTGGACCTCTTAATCCATCTACCACAAGCCTTAGGTGGATTAATGAAAGACTTGTAGCATAAGCTACAAGTGTTGGCAGGCCATCTTTAAGGAGAGGGGTTAGGGTTTGTACTTGATTATATATGATATATTCAAGCCCTGGCTGTCTATGTAAAGCGTCTTCAGTCCTTTAACATTCTGGTTTTGCATAGAGAGAAAGCTTGTTTCGAAAGGAAAAGTTTGCTGGTGTAAGCCCTGCAAGCCAATCTAGTTGGGCTTGTAAGGCACTCTTTATATTCATGTATTGCACATTATAGTTTATTAATTATAATTGAGGTATTTCTTTATCCATAAGTTTTTTTATTTATAATTTTTATAAATCACTTGTGAAGATAAAGCCCATTAAACACAATGGCATTGCAAAGGAATTTTAAGGAGTTACAATTATAAGGATCCTTATGCATCAATGCCGTGTTTCTAAAACTGTTCCTGGTTATTGTATTGTCAAGATAAGGCATTGACAATGCTCAAAAACTGGCATATGTTAAGCTTTCATGCACTTGATGCATGCAACCGATCTCATAGGTTGAAAGTATAGAGATACTTGGGGATAACATATGGGTACTTGTTAGTTGAACAAGTTCACTGAACATGACCCGCTATGAGAGTTCCATTTGGTATTTCACTCAAGTGTCTATGAAAAATACTCTCACGTGTCAATAGTGTAAGTAATCCTTTGACTTGTAACCCCAAGTCATCTTGTATGTGAACTGTCATACTTAGATTTCATCACGAACGGGTCCCAATCATGAGGATGCTTATAGTAGGGTGTTATTGGGTATGACATGAAGCATACGAAGATGAATGAAGAGAGGATTCATCACCCCAAGTGATATGAAGGGACATATCTCACATGTATCTAGCTTATATTAACTTATGGAAGTCCTTGGCCAAGGCAATACTTAAGAAGTTAATATTAAAGCTGCAGATCTAATATGGAATGGGATTAAGAGTAGACATTGAACCATGCTCTTTCCTATCCCGGGATATTTGATGAAGGAATCAAATTGCACTGACATATTGTACACGAAAGGCTTGTTGAAGCTTGATGACTCTCTTGGCATTTGGGTGGTCATGATGCATTGCTAGATGCCGCTCATGATCTATAAATATAAATAGAAAATTCTTAAAAGAATTAATTATATTTATTGCCAACATGTTAAGGGCCTAGTCGGTCACACTCAAAAGGTGATTAATGAAATTAAAATGTGATTGGGCCAGATTAAATATTCATTAAGTGTTGTGGGCTTATTGTGAATATTTTATAAATATGTATAAGGGCTTTAGTGCAGTTAGTCCAATAGTTGGCATAAACTAAACCTGATTATATATATGCCTTGTGTTGCTGCCGTCTCCTCTTAAGGTTGCTAACCCTGGAAATCGGCGCCTCTCACTCTCCCTAAGTGAGTTTCGACCGAATAGCAAAAGCAAGAGAGGAATTCGATTCTTCTTGTTACTTTTGGCTAACCAAGGTAGAGGAGGAAGGTTTCTGACAACCTAGACTACTAGCATCGTCTTGGCAAAATATAATCTCAACCTTGTGAAGGTTTTCGAGTCACCTGTGTGGATTACTGTTAGAGGCCGGACAATTGGACGGCTTTGGTTTGCGGCAAGCGGGCTTTGTGTGCAAGAACATCAAGAATCTTCTTTGAGGTTTCAACAATCTACATTATAGAGGTATGATATTTTGATTGTTATCTGTTCTTGACAGGATGATCGTTTTGAATTCATAGGCAGATCCATAGGGGGATCAGTTTCTCTTTGTTTTAGTTTTATTCCGCTTCATTGTTAATTTAACTTGTTGATTAAATTATACATTATCTCTATTTGAGCATGACCCGAATCCCAACAGTGGTATTAGAGCCTCGCTTATGTTATTCCTATGCGATCTATGCTTTGATTGTTACCTTTAACAAAACTGTTTTGTTCTTTGAGTTGTTTTGATTCGATTGTCACTAACCGAAATTGTGAGAATTTGCACTTGTAGTGTTTTGGTGAAGGCAGCAGGTTATGCATGGTGAATTCTTGTTGATTAATTGGATTAAAATTGTTATTAAACTGATTAATGCAAAGGGCGAAAGTTTGGTAGCAATTGCGAATTGTTTTTGCCTACTTTGCACAAATTTGGTGATTTGAGTCAGAAAAACTTGTAAATTTTTCTTGACTGTTTTTAGTGCATGGTTTGATGATTTTTAGGATTTAAAATTGCTTATCATTGTTCTTGGCAAGCCTGAAAAATCATAAAACTGATTTGGCATTGAAAAGTTGGAAGCTGTGAAAAGCGGATAGAGATGCTGTAGGGAGAAGAGAGGCGGCGACTATACCCTGTAGTCGCAGCCTACGCCTTCCCTTGCTAGGGTTTTTGCTTCTATCATATTTTCACAGCTTGTTGATTTTCGGCAATATTGAGTTACCAATGTTGTAGTGTCCTAGTTGAACTACAACACTAAAATTGGTGACTATGGTAATATTGTTGAATTAATTAAATCACCAATAAGAGAATTTACATGTTATAAATATTCAATTAAATTGTTTACTTGGATGATAATTTAATTAAAGGAAATAATCCTAATTGGATTAGGATTTATTCTAATGAGATTAGAATAAATGTTTATTATTTTCTTTAAATTAAATTATGGATCAAATATAATCATTGAATGATAACTGGAGATTAAAGCATGATTTATATGTTCAAAAATTGTTTGTGAATGTATGGGATGATTATGGACTTAGACCTAATATGATTGTGGATGGTTAAATTTATTTTTCATGGTTTTTATTATTAAATAGGGACTGCGTGCTCTGCCTTATCTCTCCTTTTCTGGAGTTGTACATTTGTTTTCTCACCTAACTCCCCTCAAATGTAACTTGAGGTTTCTTTATTACAAATGTAATTAGTTGCATCAAAGTGTAAAATTAGGATTAGCTAGGAATAATCTTTTTCTTTTCATCAAAAATGAAAGAAAACAAATTTTCATAATTTTTTTTTACCATGGCCGAATGCCTTGTTTGTGCTTGCCTTGATTCTTGTTTTGCATGTTTGTTGTGGAAACATGATTGTGGAAGGTTTATTATTTTTTTTATGTTCTGATTTTTCAAACTAAATGAAGTAAAAGAGGTTGAAAGGCTACATGATCTTGATAATATCAAGTGATTATGGTTAGGGGAGGGCTATTCCCATTGTACCAACCATGGAGCTCACCTCTATTTTTTTTAAGTTAACTTGGTTTATTTTCTGATTTGTGAGTTGGAAAGGCTTCATGGTCTTGATAATATCAAGTGATTATGGTCAGGGGAGGGCTATGCCCATTTGTAGCAACCATGGAGCTCAACTTTCCTTGTTCCTTGTTCTTTGTTTACTTGTTTTTCTTATTACTTCATTGCATGTCTATGCATATTTTTGTCATGTTCTTTGCAACATTTTTATGCTACATTAGGTTTTACATCATTTTCATGTTGTGATAAGTCCCCTATACCATTCGGCCATCTCATGTTTTTTGGTTCATACCATGCCTTGCATCATACTTGGTTTGGTCATGCATTTTAGGCCATGTAGTTGTGGTCTCTTGCATTTTGTGTTCATAATATGTCTTGCATGCCATTCGGCCTTCCCATGCATTTTAGGTCTAGGTCATGTCTTACATTATATTTGGTCATGTCATGCATTCTAGGTCATATATCTATGTCATACATCTTAGATCATGTAGCTATGCTACCTTGCATTTGTTGGTATATGCCCTAGAGCCAATCGGTTTGGTTAGGTATAAACTACAAATAATGCAAACCCATCACTATATCTTAGTCATACAAGGTTTTCCTTCATGTTAGTATAATGATAAGGAGTTATTAAGTACTAATCGGATGAAGCCCATGCAACATAATGGCTTTGCAAAGGAATTATATATAATTGTGAGATCTTTATGCATCAAAGCCATGTTCCTAAAATGGTTCCTGGTCATCGTATTGCCAAGACGGGGCATTGGCAATACTCAAAGACTAGTACATGTTAAGCCTACTTATTTAGTAAGCAACTGATCTCACATGTTGAAGTATAAGGGATACTTTAGGATAACATGTAGGTGCTTGTCTGTTGAACAAGTTCACTGAACATGGGCCGCTGTGAGAACTCCATTTGGTATTGTCACTCAAGTGTCTATGGACACGTTCTCACATGTTAGTCGTGTAAGTAGTCCTCTGACTTGTGATACCAGGTCATCTTGTATGGGGAATGTCATACTTTGATTCCATCACGAACGAGTCCTAAACAAGAGTGATGCTTATGGTAGGGTGGTTTTGGGTATGAATGAACCATACGAAGATGGATGAGTGATCTAGAGAGGATTCACCACTCCAAGTGACTCGGAGACATATCTTATATGTTCTTGGCTTAAGCGAAATTGATAGAATCTCTGGCCAGAGTATGATGAATTTAGGAGAAATAGTTTCTCTAAGTTCACAAAGTTAACCAATAGCTGAAGAACTAATATGGATTGAACATGAGTAGACACTGCACCATGCTCATGGTATTTTTGGGATATTTTGTGAAAGGACCGAATTACACTGATAGACTAAACATGAAAGGTTATGTCGAGACTAACTTGACTCTCCAGTATTTGGGTGGTCATGATGGCTTGCTAGAGTCCGCTTATAATCTATGAGTATAAATTAATTAGATTAATTTATATTCATTGCCAACATATTGGAAGCCTAATGGGTTACACACAGAAAGGTGAATTAAGAGATTAAAATGGAATGAGCCTAATTGATTAATTTGAGAATTTAATCAATAGGGACTTAATTAAATAGTTTAATTAAGTGGAAGGACTTAAGTGGAAATACATAAGACGTTATTGTCCTTAGTCCAAACCCTGGAGTGATTGCCGCCCCCTATATATAAAGAAACATGATGTAGCCATCTCCCTAAGGGGTGCTAGTCGTATATTGTATGCTTGGCTTTTGGTGTATTCTTCTTGATTTCATTCTTCCTCCTTGCCTCTTCATGGATTGCTAGAGAGAAAAACGTTTTCTTTCAAGAGAGCAAAGGCATAGAGTGAAGAAGAAAGAAGGTCAAGATAATCCTTGTGATTGGCGCACCAAACCCGGAGAAGCAAGAAAAATGTTTTCTTCTTGTTGATGCTTATGAAGCATTCGGCCATGGATGTTTAGATGGGGAGAAGTTTCTTGAAACCTAAAAATCTAGCACCGTTTTCGGCAAGACTCCATTCCTACCTTATGAAGGTTTTCTTGATCATCTTGTGTGGATTACCGTTAGAAGCCAGACACTGGTGTTGCTTGAAGTGTCAGATTGACAGCTTGGTGTTCAAGATTGAGTGGGCTATTTGTAAACTCAAGATTACTAGATCTTTGAGTTAAGGTATGTATCTTGATCAGATGTATGCTGTATAATTACAAGATCGCACTAAAATTTTACAAGTATGATCCTGTAAGATTCGACTGTGTCTTTGTTTATTTTCCACTGCGTTCATGTTCTTCTTTAATTCGATTATTGTTTGAGCATGAGGTCAAATACCAACAGTGGTATCAAAGCCAGGTTGTAAGTTTTCTTGTGATTTACATGTTTAATTCTTGGTAATATTCAATTGGATTGAATTGTTTGTCGTTCTAGCAAAGTTCTTTCAAGAAAAACGTTTTCTTGTTTTGTTTCAATTCTGACAGCTTCTGTTTGCAATCTGATCTTGGTGTTTTAAATTGTTTAAAACATGTTTAAAATTGATTTGATCAATGTTTAACCTTGCCATATGATTGCATGACACAAAGAAATCAAAAGAAACAAGTTTGGATTTGATTTGAATTGGTTTTGGTGCTTGAATTTTCGGAATATACAGTGCAGGATTTTTTTCTACAGACCTGTTGTAAGTTGCGGTTATGACATTGTTAGAGGTGTCCAAAAATTCTAAAACTTGGAGGAGAAGTCCGAAACATGCCTATCTTGATGTTGTAATTTTTGGTGAATTTTTTGATTTTTTCTGATTGCGAAAACTGCCTCTCAAAGTTGTGCAAACAGTTTGCATGGTTGCTGGAATTTCTTGGGCAGCCTTGAGTTCTTTAATTTGATTCTTGAATTGTAGGTATAATTGGCTGAAAATCAAAGAAAGAATTGTGTGTGAATTTTTCACCACTTAGCCACCAAAAGAGGCAACTGCTTTGAGGCAAACATTGCCCCAACAAGGGTTGCAGGTTACGACGGCGTGACTTACTAAAGGTGGGAAGCGGCTACACACAAAAGTTGTGTGTTAGGGCTTCACCTTCTATTTTTGGAAATTCTTATTGTTAGGAATTTTGGACTTGTGGAAATTGTTTCCTAGTCAAGATTTGATTCCTAAGAGTTAGGATTGCACCTAAGCTATCCTAGTGGAAATTGTTTCCTAGTTGAACAAGAGCTCCTAAAAGTTAGGAGATGATAGGAAACTTTCCTTGTAGAGAATGTTTCCTAATCAAATTTGAACTTCCTAAGGTGTTAGGAAATCTAATTAAATTGTTTAATTAGATGGAAGATTTTAATTCAAAGATTCCTAATTGGATTAGGACTCAAGTAAATTGAATTAAAATTAAAATTGCTAGATAATTTGAGCCAAGTATATTTAAATGAGTTTAAATATTACTTTCTTTAAATGACACACAAGATTACTAAGTGTATTAAATATGTATGCATTTAATTTTATGCTTTATGATGTGATTATGAAAGCATGAGGATGGTTATGGACTTAGACCTTAGACTTTAGACTTAGGTCATGGATGGTTAAATTTTTTGTTTTTGTCTTTTTTATAAATAGGGTCTGCGAACCCTGCCTTCTCTTATTCGTTTTTGGGGTTGTAAATTATCTTCTCACCTAACTCCCCTCGAATGTAACTCGAGGTTTCTACTAAAGATATGTAAATGTTATATAGGATTGTAGATTTAGATTTTGGCTAAGATTAGAATTTATGAAATTCTCAAATGTAAGGAGATAAAGCGCTTAGAAGAAGAACCAAGGAGATCACCATCAAGACTTATGAAGACTATGTATGGCATCCCTAGGAATTTGACCAACTAGTTTCCTAATGGCTCAAGGAAACTAGAGTAGTAAAGTCCATAATCATCCTAGTAGATTGCATGAGATAGATTTATTTTTGAATTTATATATGTGATATATATTTGAATAAATGCTATGCATGTCAATCAACAAAGAAAAGGAATGAGACCTAATGAAATAAAGAAATCCCTTATTAAATTATATTGAGTCCATGTTACGCATGATTAGTTGCCTTCCACCATCTTAACAAGATAACCAGATATATAGGAGGCTTGTTGAGTCACTCAAGGTCAAACTACTGTAAGAACATGTTTGAGTTATAGAAGGTGGGTTTTACTCAACTAGATGTCATGTTATCCGGATGCAAAAAACTTGATCGCATGACGTTTAGAGGCAAAGTTAGGCGAAGTACATATGATGTGCTTAGGCAAAGAGTTGTCACCTAACTGATCAAGGAGTTGCATAGAGATGCAATTGGTAAGCAAAGTTACCTACTTTAAAACATGGCTTGTTGAGTCACTCAAGGTCATGGTGCGATGAAAGGGGTCTTTGCTCACTAAGAAGTTTAAAAGTTAAATTTCTCGAATAGTAGAGGAGGGCTACTATGTTGATAAAATAGTGAGAACAATCATTTAAACTTTAAAACCTGGTTTTAATGATTGCAATTTGCATAATGACTATTATATGCATTGGTTTATATGGGATATAAATTGTCATGGCAGGTTAATTATTCACTTGATTGCATACTTGATGCAAAGTCGATTTCACTAATCAATGAAATGAATGTCTATGTCCTTAATGATCCATGAGGTATTTAGCAATGAGAAGTTCAACATCTCGAGGAATTGTTCCAATGAAAGATGTTAGAAGGTAGCCTATGAGGCATCATGTGCTAATGGATGCATCAACAAGTTTGAGAAACTTGGTTGGTTTATGGATCATAATCTAAGTATGGACTTAGTTCTTTCTTCATTGTCTAAGAGAAATTTGCAAGTCGTGTTGTATTACAACATGAACTGATTGGTGTTACTAAATGTGCTCACTAGACTAGAAGATCTTCCACTTTGTTACTTCTACCAGGGGAAGGTAACCGAAGAAACGTTCTTCAAAGTAAGAATGATGAGATGAATAAAGAAATTGATATCGATCAAAAGGACACACCATCATTGTGGCAATGCAAGGCATTTGAGGCTTAAATGCAAGAAGTATACTCGATACTTGAAGGGAAGTGAAACTTGAGAAGTTTTACTTCGTGGTTATTATGAGTTGGTTTTCACTACCTTTAGGTATATGATACCTACAAGATTGGTTCAAAGATATGTATGACATATAGATGGAACTAATGGTAAGGACAAGTGAAAAGAATAAGACCAAGGAGGTGGAAACCTTAGTCGATACTTGATCAAGCTTGCCAACCTATTCATGATGAATGTCTTAGAAACATTATCATTGATATTTTGGTTGTGCTAGCATTGGATGCTTAGCCATTCATCCTAGAATGAACCGAAAAGTAATATGGAATTTGTTCCATATTATGGTCTTATTACACTCATAATAAGCTAAAAACTTGCATAAAAGATAATCAAAGGTTGTTCAAGTCAAAAGTATAAGATTAAAGTATATATATACTAGTAGTTTCTTTGATTATGAATCAAAGGAAATCTTATACAAAACTTGACAACTAGACGAGCTTTGGCTCAAGGAATTTCATAATGAGATTGTGAAACTTATTTAGTTAAAAGAGCATTCTTATTAAGATATGATCTAAATGAAGAATGGCTTGAAACTAAATTTATTGATTATCTAATAGAATTCATATAAGATGAATTGGATGGACATCACTATGCATTGACATAGAAAGGTCCATGATGCTCCAAATAGCCAAGATTGTCGAAACACTAACCAAGAAAGGATTTCGAACTGTATTTGTAAAACAAACATTCATATGGGATATGAGATGTTTGATTTTATAATTACAAATGTGCATTCAAAATAGTTTTGAATTCACATCCCATAGGAAAGTAAATAAGTTTACTTTGAATGTTTCTACACAAGTAGGAAACAGTGAGAGTTTTATGACATTTAAAAGTTAAATGTCATAGGTTGAAATCCGATATTATGCATAGGATGCATAAAGGCACAAGGATTTAGTAGGATGCATTATGATGCATTACTCATAAGTGATGAGTCTACTAAACATAATGATTAAGTAGGATGCATAATGATGCATAACTTTTAAGAGATGAGTCTTCTTAATAGAACATTGTTAGACAATGGATTGAGATATCTAATTTTGATAGTGACATTCAAGAGTTGAATGTATCAAAAGGATGAGATATCTTTTGTGCACACCTAAGTGGGAGTAATACAGATCACTCATCAAACAATTTATATCATACATTGGTGATTAAAAAGTGAATCGACTAATAATGCTAAGATCTAACAGATTTAGCAACAGATGATTGGGTTAACTGTTAAATGAGTTTAACATAGAGAGAATCCAACAAGTGACTTAAGGCCATGATGTAAATAAATTCAGTCATTTGGAAACGTTCAAAATCAGAGAGGACTGAATTATTTATATGCTAACTCAAAATACAAACCTTTTGTTTGAGGCTGCAAAAAGGTGTATTTCAATCGGTAGCTCACTGGGCTAATTAAAAGATTCCTAGTTGTTAAAGTAACAACATGAGCCATAAGGAATCGGGTTTCATTGTGATGCGGATAAGTATTGTGACTATGATAATAGAGATTATCAAATGAATATGATCAAAGCAAATTCTCACAATGATATACTGAAGCTATGTCCTAGTAGAGACACAATTGCTAATCGAAAGAGTTCGGTATTGGATGCGTTAGCGATTGGTATAAGTGGGAGATTGTTGGTATATGCCCTAGAGCCAATTGGTTTGGTGAGGCATAAACTACCAATAATGCAAACCCATCACTATATCTTAGTGATACAAGGTTTTCCTCCATGTTAGTAAAATGATAAGGAGTTATTAAGTACTAATCGGATGAAGCCCATGGAACATAATGGCCTTGCAAAGGAATTATATATAGTTCTGAGATCCTTATGCATCAAAGCCATGTTCCTAAAATGGTTCTTGGTCATCGTATTGCCAAGATGGGGCATTGGCAATGCTCAAAGACTTGTACATGTTAAGCCTACTTACTTAGTAAGCAACTGATCTCACGTCTTGAAGTATAAAGGATACTTTAGGATAACATGTAGGTGCTTGTCTATTGAACAAGTTCACTAAACATGGCCCACTGTGAGAACTCCAATTGGTATTGTCACTCAAGTGTATATGGAAGCGTTCTCAGGTGTCAGTCGTGTAAGTAGTCCTCTGACTTTTGATACCAGGACATCTTGTATGGGGAGTGTCATACTTTGATTCCATCACGAAAGGGTCCCAAACAAGAGTGATGCTTATAGTAGGGTGGTTTTGGGTATGACATGAACCATATGAAGATGGATGAGTGATCCAGAGAGGATTCACCACTCCAAGTGACATCGGAGACATATCTCATATGTTCTTGGCTTAAGTTAACTTGATGGAATCTCTTGCCAGAGTATGATGAATTTAGGAGAAATTGTTTCTCTAAGTTCACAAAGTTAACCAATAGCTGCAAGAACTAATATGGATTGAACATGAGTAGACACTGCACCATGCTCATGGTCTTTTCAGGATATTTTGTGAAAGGACCGAATTACACTGATAGACTGAACATGAAAGGTTATGTCGAGACTAACTTGACTCTCCAGTATTTGGGTGGTCATGGTGGCTTGCTAGAGTCCACTCATGATCTATGAGTATAAATTAATTAGATAAATTTATATTCATTGCCAACATATTGGAAGCCTAATGGGTCACACATAGAAAGGTGAATTAAGAGATTAAAATGGAATGAGCCTAATTGATTAATTTGAGAATTTAATCAATAGGGACTTAATTAAATAGTTTAATTAAGTGGAAGAACTTAAGTGCAAATACATAAGAGTTATTGTCCTTAGTCCAAACCCTGGAGTGATTGCCACCCCCTATATATAAAGAAACATGATGTAGCCAATCTCCCTAAAGGGTGCTAGCCGCATATTGTATGCTTGGCTTTTGGTGTATTCTTCTTGATTTCTTTCTTCCTCATTGCCTCTTCATGGATTGCTTAAAAGAAAAACATTTTCTTTCAAGAGAGCAAAGGCATAGAGTGAAGAACAAAGAAGATCAAGATAATCCTTGTGATTGGAGCACCAAACCCGGAGAAGCAAGAAAAGCATTTTCTTCTTCTTGATGCTTATGAAGCATTCGGCCATGGATGTATAGATGGGGAGAGGTTTCTTGAAACCTAAATTACTAGCATCGTATTCGGCAAGACTCCATTCCTACCTTATGAAGTTTTTCTTGATCATTTTGTGTGGATTACCATTAGAGGCGAGACACTTGTGTGGCTTGAAGTCTCAGATTGACAACTTGGTGTTCAAGATTGAGTAGGCTGTTTGTAAACTCAAGATTACTAGATCTTTGAGTTAAGGTATGAATCGTGATCAGATGTATGCTTTATAATTACAAGATCGCACTAAAATTTTGCAAGCATGATCTTGTAAGATTCGACTGTCTCTTTGTTTATTTTTCGCAGCGTTCATGTTCTTCTTTAATTCGATTATTGTTTGAGCATGAGGTCGAATACCAACAGCATTTTGTGCTCATGACATGCAATATGCCTTATTCGACCATCCCATTGTTTTTTGTTGTTTTTGTTTTATTCATGTCATGCCTTTGCATAAGATTTGGTTATGTTATACATATTAGGTCATATAGTCAAGTCATGCATCTTAGGTCATTTTCCATGTATTCTAGTAGTCATGTCATTTTCATGTTATATCATGCCATGTCATCATTTTTATGGGATGTTATCTATGCTATGTCATTTTATGCCATGTCACCTATGCCATGTCATCATTTTATGTCATGTCATCTATGCCATGTCATCCATATAAAATGTCATGCCATATTATATACCATGTCATTTATAGCTTAGGTTCATTTTATGCCATGCCATTCATGCCATGTTATCATTTCATGCCATTCAGCCATCCACATGCCATCACCATGCATTCGGCCATTCACATGCCATCACCATGACCATTCGGCCACCATGATACTTCATACATGTCATTGTATTTTTATGCCATATCATTCATATAGCATGCCATTTTCCATGTCATTTAGTGTTTGAGCCCATTTCATGTCATGATTAAGCATGCCTTAACCATTCGATCACTATGACTTTTCATCCATGTCATTCTATTTCCATGAACAATATCCCCATGCCATTTCATTTGATTTACCATGTCATTGTGATTATCTCATTTTGGTTTGCCATGTCGATTTCAATCATATAACATTCATTACCATGCTATATCACTTTATGCCATGTTATTCTCATGCCACGTCATCTTCTCGTCTTCCATATTACAATGAGAATGCTTATCATGTTTTGGTAATCATGCATGCCTTAATGTCAATTTGCACATTCATAACATTTTAATAAATATGGCAATATTCCTGAGTTTTAATAATTCATGATTTTCTCTACTGGGTCTGCCGGAGAGGATATCATTAATTATTAACAAAGGAATACCTTTTTCTAAAACAAAAATGATTCGAAATTTTTTGAAATAAATAAAACTTTCTATGTTTTGCCGAGTTTTTTCGGGAAACATGAAAAGATTTTTGGGTATTAATAAATTCTGAATCATTCTCAAATAAATTTATCTATGCTATGTCATCATTTTATGCCATGTCATCTTATACCATGTCATCAGTTTATGCCATGTCATCTATGCCACGTCATTATTTTATGCCATGTCATCATTTCATGCCAAATTCATTTATGCCATGTCATCATTTTATGCCATGTCATCATTTTAGGTCATATTACCTATGTCGTGTCATTCATTTTTTGCCATGTCACATATGTCATGTCATTTTGCTTGCCATGTCGATTTCATTCACATGCCATGTCATTTTATGCCATGTCATTTATTTTATGCTATGTTATCATTTTATGCCATGTCACATATGTCATTTCATTTTGCTTGCCATGTCGATTTCATTCACATGACATTCATTTTTATGCCATGTCATTCATATGCCATATCGATTTCATTCACATGACGGTCACCTATGCCATGTCATCACCTTATGCCATGCCATTCATATGCCATGTCATCTTGCTTGTCATGTCGATTTCATTCACATGCCATGTCATTTTATGTCATCCATATGCCATGTCATTATGTATGCCATGTCAATTTCATTTACATGACATTTTCCTTATACCATGTCATTATGTATGCCATGTCGGTTTCATTCACATGCAATTTTTCATGTCATGTTATTTTATTTGCCATGTCGATTTCATTCACATGACATTCATTCTTATGCCATGTCACTCTGCTTACCATGCCATGATAAATACGCATGCCTATTTAATTTTCATCTTAGCAACATGTTTGCATATTCATAATTATTTTCAATAAATTTTCGAACACATGGAAAATAAATAATATTTCTATAAATCAAGATTATTCCCGAGTTAAAATAATTCATGAATTCTCTGCTGGGTCTGCCGGGGAGGATGTCATCAATTATCGTTAACAACGAAATATCTTTTTGAAAAAATGATTCTGAGAATTTCAAAATCAAGGAAAAATTCCATATTTTGCCGAGTCTGTCAAAAAAATGGAAAAATTTATGCAAGTAAATTCCGGGTCATTTTCAAATAAAATATGAATTTTAAAGGGAATTATTTACAAACACAAATTTTACAACCGACTTTTTACGAAACTCGAAATAACACGCGACCAATAAGGTACCATTTTATACGGGCGTTGTGGGGGTGCTAATCCTTCACCGCATGTAACCGACTCCCGAACCCGCACTTGTTTTTCTCTGGTTCAGAACATAAACTTCAAAATTAGTTTTAAAAAATGTTTTAATTAATTTTAAAATGTTTTTATAAAAAACCGATTTTAATAGGTGGCCGATCACACCGAGCCAAAAAAGATTGGTGGCGACTCCATTTATTTTTTCGAGGCTGTTTTCATACCCTCGACCTTTTATTTCAATCAAGAGGAATTAAGTCATCTTTTCCTTTGCTACTGTTTCCCCCTCAATTGAACGGGTCCCCCGAAAGGATCACGTATCGACAGCTTGGCGACTCTGCTAGGGACTTTAGGGAGTCAGGCCTAGAATTAGTCGTGTATTATCGAAAGTCTCGATTTTTTCAATTTTTTTGGTGTTTATTTTTAATTCCCGTTTTCTAATAAAAAAGATTTGTTTTAAATGTGCTCATTCTCATATGCATGCATATTTTTATTGTTTTCTGGTTATTTAACTTTTTATGTCTTTATTATTCTTTGTTTAATTAATGCTTTACATTGTTTAATTTGTCTTTATTAAATTGCTCGGGTTTTAGAATATGGGTAAGAAAAGGTGGTGAAAGGTTTATTTGTTCCTCCTCACACACTATACTTGCATTTGCATAACATGAGCCCTCTACCCGGGTTACGTCTTTTAGGTGGAAGTAAAATAACTACGCTCTCGTGAGGTGTTAACCTCCGCATGGGCTAGCAAAACACTTTCAGAATAATAGACTACCTACGCCTTCATAGGGTGATAACCTCCGTATTGGCCTGGGAAATACTCTCTAACAAATTGAACCTGCTTTTATCGGGGTGCCTTACTAGCCTTCACCGGCAACAGTAAGGAGCAATTTGGAGCTTTTTTGGACTTTATTTAACCGCATATAGTGAACCTAGGTGAAACCATGCCAAATTTCTTTAAGAAGTACCAAAGTTAGGAACACTCGGAGGAACCTTTAGCTATTTATTTCAATATCGCATTGATTTGATTATTATATCCTTATACTGACTTGTTTCCCTTTGTTTTGTTTTGTTTTGCTTTGTTTTCATTGCATGCATCATGGTCACTTAGGAGTGTTTGCCTTAAGCCGGATTCCAATCAGAGGGGTTTTCGTTACAGTCATGGAGCACCGAGATCTTGCGCCAGTTCAGTTACTTTCAAGACATACCGAGAGGTCCAAACAGAGTCAGAGTAGTATCAGGTTGATAAGGGAGACTGGTTGGCTAGAAGCTTCGTGTCTGTTCTTCCTGAGTCGGTTCATTTAGATCTGAGTCAGAATGATTTGACAGAATTAGAAGAGATTTGGGGTCGACGGGGAATTGCAAGGAAAAACGAGATCACTAAGAAGTACGGCGACATAGCATTACTTCTCCTGATCCAGATAGATGAGCTGTTAATCAGGACAGTGGTACAGTTTTCGGATCCCTCCTACTGATGCTTCACATTCAACTGGGAAGATATGACACCCTTTATTGAGGAATACTTTGTCTTGCTCCGTATTGAGTCATCTACCCCTGATAAGATATATTGCAAGCAGCAAAAAATAGTTAGCTTTCTGAGGAAGCTATCCGACATATTGGGTATGGAAATTTTGACCGACTCCCCGAATATTAAGAAGAAGGGCTCGAGTATTTGTATCCCATGGGTGCTCTTGCGAGACTATATCATGAACAATCCGGAAAGTGATTGTGTGGTGGATGTATTTGCCTTGGCGGTCTATGGTTTGGTGATATTTCCAAAGATCTTGGGGCACATTGAGATGGCCATAGTAAACTTCTTTGAGTGTCTGGGAAAACACATTGATCCAGCTCCTGCTATCCTTTTCGAAACTTTTAGGTCAGTCAATTTCTGTCGAAGAAAAAGCGAGGGATGTGCACAGCTTCTCTATGTTTGAATATAGAGCCATTTCTAGGGAGAGGATAAGGAAAAGCTTCATCCCTACATAAATACTTTCATTCCTCTTAAGGAATTCTGCAAGAAAGAGTGGCCGAGAAAGGGAGATAAGAAACAGTAGATCATGACTTTTCGTCGCTTGGCCCAAGAAGACGTCACTTGGAGAGCTCCGTGGATGTCGATGGGATCTATTTTGTATAGTTGTGGAGACGAACCATCGATTTCGTTATTGGGAATTTGGGGAGTTATCAGCTATGCACCACTCTTGCTACGAAGACAGTATGGGTCTGAGCAGTTCATCCCGATGACTCATGGGCTTACTTTGGTAGATTTTGCATATAATGGGTCTGGGTACATGAAGGAAACACGTGAGCTCATCAAAGCATGGAGGAAGTTGCACCGATTAGAATTGGGTAGGTACCGATAATGCTACTCCCGGATACTTGGTTTGGAGATCCAAGCTGATCCATGACATAGTGCTCCCTGCCGATGATGCCTCTGTTTATCTGGTAATCCTTCAACCAAATCCGGTAGTACTCTCAGAGATTGAGCTTGTCAGGCAAGAATTAGAAAAGGACAAAGGGAAGCTAAAATATGAGTATGATAAGCTTCAAGAGGAAGTCAAGGATTTAAGGATCGACCTTGAGATCCAAGAGGCTAAGACACGAAGGTTGGTTAAAGAGCGAGACACGGCGTAATCTGATATATAGGCTTGCTCAAGAGAACAAGAGACTAAGAACCAAGGGACAGTTCACTGGAACTAGGAGGTCTCTGAGCGCCCATGAGAAAGAGATAGAAAGGCTTCAAAAAGAAATTGACTTCTAGAAGGGTAAGGCTAAGGACAACAAGGAAAAGGAGTCCTAATTTTCTCATGAGCGGCAAAAGTAGGGAGATGACTGGTCACTGATTTAGACCAAGTTAGAAAGATGCTTGCAAGAGAATAAGCTATTGAAAGCAAAGTTGGGAAATGAGACCACCTGACTAGGCAAATCTGCAAGGCTGTGGTCAAGGCCAAAGAGATGTTGGAGAAGGTAAAGACTCTGAGGCGTGATGTTAACCCGACAGGGGAGCATGGATAGCGTCTGTTGAATTTCCTAGAGGAAGCTCAAGACCAGTATGAGCAGATACGATCTTTTTATGTAACCCGAGAGTGGGAGAGGATATGTAACAAGTTTCCATGAATTGATGAAAAACCTTGTGTTGGAATTTGATCTTAAGGCAAATTCTATTATTTGCATCATCTCATTTCATACAATTAAAGAAGCATACATTCATTCATCTATTTTTTTGATCAATCATGCACTGATTTATTCATTCATCCTTGCACACATTTAATTAATAAAAAGAATAATGTGCCATGAAATTCTAATCCGTGGTATTTACACCAAGGTTAAAAAATTTGGCGCCCACCGAAACTCCCAGAGAGAAGCACTCCATATCAGTATTATACTCGATAACAAGTCAGGATCATGGAGAATGGACAAATGGCCCGAATGGAGAGAATGGAAAGGGCTCAGGATGAGTTGAGGGAACAATTGGCCAAGTCTCAGGCCGAATCAAGGGATCAGATGATTAAGTTGATGGAACTGGTGTCCGCCGTTGTCAAAGGAAAGGGACACATGGAGAATTTAGCCCCACGATTAGAATCAAGATATCAAGAGGGAAAAGAGGGGCAGTAAGAAGCCGTACTGACAAACGGCCAACCTGCACAGAATACAGAAACTCTACCACCGGCAGCTAAAACGTCTTTCATGTATATTCAACCCAACATAGGGGCACAGAAACGAATGCCAATTGGGGCAAATCTTGGGGCAATCCCGACAGATCCTATCGATATCCCAGACCTGGATGAGCTTGCCAAACAAGAAAAGAGGAAAGCGACATAACTGAAAAGGGTCAAAATAGCTGAATCACAAAAGAAGTATCAGCTATTGAAAGAAAGGCTAAGGGCCGTGGAAGGGGCTGAGCTGTTTGGAAGCCTCGATGCTAAAGAAATGAGTGATAACTCGTATAATTATATAGTTTTTAGTTATGTTTTATTATTGTTTTGTGTCAAATACGAGTTATTATTGTTTAGCCTACTTGTGTTTATGATCTTTTATATTTTTATGTAATTTGGTGTTTTTCACGAGTTTCTTTGAGTGATTTCATTACTAGGTTAAATCAAGAATTAAGGGCAAATCCAATTCAGTTCCAGTTCCGATACCTTTTGCCATATCAGCTATATCTGGAGTTTCACTGAAGCATTAAGGCTGAAATATTACAGTGCATAGTTAGGAGGCATATCTATCTTTTTCATGTTTTACACTTCTTGAAACGGAGTCGTTTTCCCTAGCGAAATCGACCATCAAGTTGGCTGATGTGCAATGACGTCTGTGCTGACCTGTTTTGGTATTTTGACCATATCTTCCGATCCACATGAGCAAATGATCTGATTCCAACGGCTATGGATCCGTAACTGATAGGGGTATATTTTTCTAGAAGACCATTTGATCAGATCGAGCCTCCAACATTGACAAAATCGACCATCAAGCTGGCTGATCAGAATTGTCATACAATATGACGAAAATTGTTAGAAAAATGCACCCACCTATTATACCTACCTTTGAAATTTATAAAGCTTGTCTCTTAGGGTTTAGGGTTTAGGGTTTAGGGTTTAGGGTTTAAGGTTTAGGGTTTAGGGTTTAGGGCATTTTCGGTTGTTCAAGGCTGAACTTAGGCTTGTCGAGGCAACATATCCGAGCCTAAGGCCGCACGTTTGCTTGGCTTAAGTCCTCGACCCTGTCCACAACCCCAGCCACGGTCAGCTCTACCTTGGCTAGGCGGGTCTCCATATACGACAACACATCCCTCGAACTCCCTCGCGATGCTCCCTTTTTGCCCTTGGCAACAGCACGGGTCTCGTCATTTAGCTCTCCAAAATGTGTATAAATAGAGGGCCTTGGATGAGTATTATTGTAGATTAGTAGGATATTAGCCATTGTAATAAAATTCTCTAAGTTTTCTTTTTCTTTCCTTTCTCTAGTTTTCTTTTTTTATTTACTTATGTTTCTTACATTTCTTTTCATTTTATTCATATCTAGTATGTGTTGCTAATCATATTGTTGAGGTGATGAGGTGAAGCTTTTGGTAAATGCTAAGGTTAGTCTCTTAAACATGAGCTAAAATGAATCATCATTTATAAACACTAGTATAGATAATATTTTCTTTTGGTTTAAAATCATACTTGCAAAGTAGGGATCTTGATTCATTATTGACAATGAAAATGACACAGTAAATGCTTGGTTTCATAACCTTGATTTGTTGTAGACATATACCTTGGCATAAGGAATGCTTGGACTCTTTTTGTGAGTTTTGAGGACACCAAATGAACATAATATCATATGCTATGGACGTTGGAAATTTGGACTGAATTGCTAAACCTTCCGATTGGAATCTCCCTTATGTGTGAATTTCAATTGTGTAATAAAACAAGATTAATCTTAGCATAACACCAAGAGTGGATTCTCTAACCTCAACATCTTTTCTTATTTTTTTTATATCTTGTTTAATTTCTTTTATGTTATTTTGTTTTGTTGATTGATTCTCTAATATCTTGTTTATCTTGTTTTGTTGTTGATTCCCTAATATCTTGTTTACTTTCTTTTTCTTATATATTTATAAACTTATACTTACTAATACGCTTCCCTGTGGTTCGACCTCGGACACCCGAGAATTTATTACTTGAACATAACCTGCACTTGGGTTTACAACTCTTAATTGAGTCTCCATCAAGTTTTTGGCGCCGTTGCCGGGGAGGCAATACTAAGTATATAAGTTTATAAGTATATTTATTTTTATTGGCTGGTTATACCGCCTAATTTTCTATATATTTATATCTATATTGTATATTAACTTTGTTTTATTTTTATTGGCTGGTTATACCGCCTAATCTATATATTAACTTTGTTTTATGCTTGTTTGGCGACGTGATTTTAGATCTCGTCGTTTAGTTAGATTTTATTGTGAAACTTTTTCAGGTAATCTTTCTAATACAACTCCTACCATGGCTGACAATGAAAGTGTTCATGCTGAAGATGAGAACAGACAAGTACGCACCATGCGTGACTACTTGCAACCAACTCGAAGCTCATCACCCTCTTGTTTTATTTTTCCTCTCAATGCAAACAACTTTCGTTTTAAACCAGGTATGATAGCTTTGCTTCCAAATTTCCATGGGTTAGAATCGGAAAGTGCTTACTCGTTTCTAAAAGACTTCGAAGATGTATGTGTCACCTTTAATGACCAACAATGTACAAATGAAATTGTCAAGCTAAAATTATTTCCTTTTTCTTTAAAAGATAAAGCAAAAATTTGGCTTCATAATTTAAAACCAAGGTCAATTGGCACATGGCAAGAATTACAAACTGAGTTTCTAAAGAAATTTTTCCCAGCACATAAAACTACTGCTTTGAAAAGACAGATTCAAAATTTCAATCAAAATCAAAATGAAGCATTTTTTCAGTGCTGGGAGCGTTTTAAAGATTTGTTAAGTTCTTGTCCACATCATGGTTTTGAAAAATGGCGTCTTATTAGTTTCTTTTATGAAAGTTTAACTCCCGAAACTAAACAATTTGTTGAAACAATGTGTAACGGTGAGTTTCTAGAAAAAGAACCTGAAGAAGCCTTTGACTACCTAGACCATTTGGCAGATAACTCTCAAGCCTGGCACACAGATAATTCCTCTGAAAGTTCCAATATATCTAATCTTGTTTCTAACAGAGGTAAATATCATTTTAGTCAAGAAGATGAGATAAAAGCTAAAGTAGCTAATTTGGCTAGAAAGATTGAAGCCATGGAACTTAGAGAAGTAAAAGAAGTCAAAACGGTTAAAAATGAAGAAAGTTGTGGAATTTGTGAAATCATGGGACACCCCGCTTCTGAATGTCCAAACATTCCCATTCTTAAAGAAGCGTTGCATGATCAAGTAAATTCTATAAACACATTTAAAAAGCCTTTTCCTTCTCCTTACTCTGAAACGTATAACCCTGAATGGAGAAATCATCCCAACTTCAGTTGGCGGAATAATAATCATGTTCAGGTACCACAATCTCAAAAGCCGGGCAACACTTTTTCCTATCAACCTTCACGTGTACAAACCTTGGAAGAGACATTGCAAGCATTCATGCAAACACAAGCAAATGTGAATAACCAAACTTCACAGGACATCAATGAGATCAAAAACACATTGTCCACATTGACAGCTTCATTACGCACTCAAGAAAAAGGTAAGTTTCCTGCTCAACCTCAGCCTAACCCTTCTACTCAATGTCTTGTTTCTTGCTCCAATGAAACTCAACAGGAAAATGCCAGTTCTATCACAACTCTTCGAAGTGGAAAGGCAATTGACAAAAACATTCCATCAAAAGACCAAGATCCTCCTTCCCCTCCGAAAAGTAATGGTAAGGATGATGGTAAGTCTGAACTTCTTGAAAATTTGGACAAAGAAAAAGGTATGCATCCTGCTCCTTTTCCTCAAAGGTTGTAAACAATAAAGAATTTGAATCAAAATGCAGAAATTTATGAACTTTTCAAACAAGTTAAGATTAACATTCCTTTATTGGATGCAATCAAACAAGTTCCATCTTATGCTAAATTTTTGAAGGACATGTGCACATTTAAAAGGAAACATAATGTACAAAAGAAAGCATTTCTGACGGAAAGTGTGAGCTCAATCATTCAGCACCTTACTCCACCAAAATTCAAAGATCCTGGATGTCCAACAATCTCATGCATCATTGGAAACACTAGAATAGAACGTGCATTGCTTGATCTTGGTGCTAGTGTTAATCTTTTGCCTTTTTCTGTTTATCAACAGTTAGGTTTAGGTGAACTCAAGGAAACACCTGTTACACTTCAACTAGCTGATCGTTCTGTAAAAATTCCTCGAGGGATAGTTGAAGATGTTTTGGTTCAAATTGATAATTTTTACTTCCCTGTTGATTTTATTGTTTTGGACACACATCCTGTTTCAAATCCAAATGTTCAAATTCCTGTTATATTAGGCCGTCCATTTCTTGCAACTTCTAATGCTCTGATAAATTGCAGGAATGGTATTTTGAACATTTCTTTTGGAAATATGACTTTAGAATTAAATGTGTTCAACATTTGCAAGCAACCTGGTGATGATTCAAAAGTACATGAAGTGGATTTCATTGAAGAACTTGTTCATGAATATCTCACCACTACCACATTCCATGATCCTTTAGAAGCTTATTTAATTGAATGTGAGTTTGATAATGCTTCAGAAATTTCACACACTGATTCTTTGTTAAATTCTTTTCAGGATAAGCATCGTTGGAAACAAAAGTTTGAGGAACTTCCATCACTCACAAATGTCACTGTACCATCAACTATTGAACCACCCAAGCTGGATTTAAAACCATTGCCATCCGAGCTAAAATATTCATTTTTGGGTGAGAATGAAACTTTTCCAGTCATAATTTCTTCACATCTTGATGAACTACAAGAAGGTACAGGTAGAAGCACTTTTACAAAGAAGCGACGAGCAAAGCGCATGAGTTCAAATTGCCACAAATGTGCACGATGGACGTGTAACGGTAAATGTCGTTCTATTGGGATTCCGTCCTCTAATCGAGATGATAAAATTGAATTCATTAAGGATGGACTGAGTAAGGAGAATTTGGGTAATATCCAACTTTCTCTTGAGACGCATCCTAGTGGAGACGTACAAAGAGAAATTCTTGATTTATGGCCGCAATTCCAAAGGGAATGGCAACATCTTGGGAATCTGATGTTAAAAGACCCTGTTTGCCAGCTTGTAAGAAAACTGGATGGGAAGCATATCCTCGACTCATAGAAGGCGTTTAAGCCGTTTCTGGACGTAAAACCAGAGGAAGATGTGAGCCACAATCACAACTACAATAAATGACTTCTCAACTTTTGGTTTGATTTGCAATAACTTCATTTCGGTTTAATTTACGCGTTGTTAGATTTTTGTAATTATTCTCATATTTTTTTTTTTTGCATTGGTCTTTTACGGTTGATTTTTCTTCTCTTTTTGATTTACTTCCTGAAATCACGCAAAAATCTTTTGTTAGGTTAACATTTTCTTCTGACAGGTCAAATACACTTTCGACGACATTATTACTCTTGTCTGATTCATTACTCAGTCCTCTATATATTACACCATGTACTCATTCTCTTTCAGGCACTTGAAAAAAAAATGGAAAGTACTTCGTCCCAGCGCATTAAAAAAATTTGTGTCTTTGGAGGTGCTTATCCAGGGAAAAATAACATATTCGCTGATGAAGCCATAAGAGTTGGAGTAATACTTGCCCAACAAAAGATCCAGTTGATTTATGGAGGCGGTAGTACGGGTTTAATGGGAGCAGTCGCTACATCAGCACACGCCGGAGGAAGTCCAGTTCTAGGAATCGTGCCACAACTATTCACAGGTTTTTGTGGACCTACCGTGGGTAAGGAAATACAAGTCTGGAGTATCCCTGAACGGATGACAATCATGTACCATTCTGCCGATGCATTCATTGCTTTACCAGGAGGTCTGGGTACATTGAAAGAAATAGCTTGCGTGGCTTCTTGGTCATCTTTGGTCACAAATAAGAAACCCATTGGTTTGCTTAATATTAATGGTTATTTTAGTAATTTGCTTTCATATTTAGATAATGCTGTGGAAAATGGATTCATGTTTTCAGAGGCAAGGAGAACCATAATTTCTGCTACAACCATTGAAGATTTACTCAAAAAGCTCCAAGCTTATGAGTATTTATCTGCTACGGTTGTTTCGCAAACGCTCGGAAAAAGAAAAAGAGATATGGACGAGCAAGGAGTGGATTGCACTCTGTCTTTGTGACATTATCTAACATTTTGTTTGTTGTGTCTCAGTTATAATAAGTGGTTAGCAACCTCTGCAGGTAATATCTCCTAAATTCTACCTTTAGTAGGGGGTAAGAGACATATTTTGCTAATTTTAAAAAAAAAAAAAAAAAATTGATGTGTTTTAAGCCATTTAGAAGTATTCATTCTGAGCAAGGTCTGAGTAAGGGAGACTTGAGACATACCTTGTCAGTTTGATTTCTTCATTCAAAAAAAAAAAAAGTTTGTTGTGTTTTAAGCAATTTAGAAGTATTCATTCTGAACAAGGTCTGAGTAAGGGAGACTTGAGACATACCTTGTCAGTTTGATTTTAATCTTTTTATGTTTACTTGTTAATTTTTGTTTAGTATTTTAGGATTAATTAGGTTGCATGAGTTTGTTTTGTTTTGAGTCTTAGTCATTCCTATTCTTATGTTATTAGTTCTTTTCTCTTACACATGATTCTTTCATTTGGGTTAATAGACTTACATTGAGGACAATGTAAGAATTAAGTGTGGGGGGAACGATTTAGGATTTCTTTTATTTTTGTCTACTATTTTTTTTTTATGAGTCTTTATTATTATTATTATTATTATTTTTTAATGTGTTCTAGTTCCTTTTTAATACAATGATGAGATATGAATTGCATAAGTCTAAAACAGATTTATTAGTGAGAAGATTTTCATGAGAATTGAGCTTGATGTCAACCTTTTTATGAGCCAATGTTAATATGATATGTTGATTGAGAAAGAAGCATGTTTAGACTTAATCTGACTTGTATAATCATCCTTGTGAGTTTTTGAGCCTATAATGATTGATGCATTATACAAATCAATCTAATTTCTTTCTTGAGTGCTCTTATGATTACATGATTCTCTAGAACTTGCTTTAAACCGTTTGAGACTATATTGATACATGTGACAACATGAATATGATAGAGGCATTAGGATTATAACCAGAGCCAAACAGCCATCCATTATTAATGTTCTAAGAGAACATCCCCACTAGTGAGCCAATTTGAGCCTACATTAAATATGCTATTTTATTGGTAACCAGAACTTACACCTAGCCTAAATATACTTATATCCTTACCCTTGTTCTAAAGATGGATTATATATTTTGAGACATATTGCAAAAACAAGGGATACTTTTTGAAAATTTGGGTTAGAACGAAAGATAAGTGTGGGGGAGGAGAGAGGCAAAAGTCAAAAGAAAAAGAAAGGGATCATTGTCAAATACATTCCCATATTAAAAAAAAAAAAATCTTCTCTTGAACTTCTAGTTAAAGTAAAGAAAAAGATGTTACAAAGTTGGTTAGAATGAAGCAAAGGCTCAACATGAATATTTAGCCTATGTTATTATGTGCTTTATAAGAGTTTTGAGAAGTTTTATTTGTATGATCTTATTATGTCTCTAAACTCTATGAACTCTTTGGAACCTTTGTGATATCTTTATCCTTTTGTTCTTTAACCACATTATAACCCTTTGGCCCCATTACAACCTTGAAAAAAGACCTCTTGATTTATGAAGTTGTATGATCTAAATAGTGGAGAATAGGTGGACAAGCAAGCATATGGTAGAACTGTTTTCATGAGATTGATTGAGTGTAAACACTTTACCACTACTTTAAAGAGTGAAAATCATGAGAGTATAGTGAGAAGTTGAGATTAAGTTGAATATGCACTATTTTGATTGAAATATGTTATGTTAATATTGGCTTAACTCATTTATTTACATTCAAGCATGAATTTTTGTGAAATTCTTTGAGCTATTGATTAGTTTATAAGACTTGTTCAAAGATTGTCTCTAATTTATATTGAAAGGATTAGGAGTAAATATTTTTAGTGTATGTAGTTTACTTATATTTTAGTTTTTCAATGTTTGTGGGTATCGTTCTAGCAAACCCTCACGAGACTAAACTCGTCCACTAGGGACACCTAGGGGTTTAAAGGCTTGTGTCACATGCTAAGTGCCACCGTGATTTCCAACGAAAATGGATTAGATTAGATTTTCTTATTTTATTTTTATTGAGTCGTTGCTAGGGACTAGCAACAATCTAAGTGTGGGGGTGTGATAACTCGTATAATTATATAGTTTTTAGTTATGTTTTATTATTGTTTTGTGTCAAATACGAGTTATTATTGTTTAGTCTACTTGTGTTTATGATCTTTTATATTTTTATGTAATTTGGTGTTTTTCACGAGTTTCTTTGAGTGATTTCATTACTAGGTTAAATCAAGAATTAAGGGCAAATCCAATTCAGTTCCAGTTCCGATACCTTTTGCCATATCAGCTATATCTGGAGTTTCACTGAAGCATTAAGGCTGAAATTTTTACAGTGCATAGTTAAGAGGCATATCTATCTTTTTCATGTTTTACACTTCTTGAAACGGAGTCGTTTTCCCTAGCGAAATCGACCATAAAGTTGGCTGATGTGCAATGACGTCTGTGCTGACCTGTTTTGGTATTTTGACCATATCTTCCGATCCACATGAGCAAATGATCTGATTCCAACGGCTATGGATCCGTAACTGATAGGGGTATATTTTTCTAGAAGACCATTTGATCAGATCGAGCCTCCAACATTGACAAAATCGACCATCAAGCTGGCTGATCAGAATTGTCATACAATATGACGAAAATTGTTAGAAAAATGCACCCACCTATTATACCTACCTTTGAAATTTATAAAGCTTGTCTCTTGTCATTTAGCTCTCCAAAATGTGTATAAATAGAGGGCCTTGGATGAGTATTATTGTAGATTGGTAGGATATTAGCCATTGTAATAAAATTCTCTAAGTTTTCTTTTTCTTTCCTTTCTCTAGTTTTCTTTTTTTATTTACTTATGTTTCTTACATTTCTTTTCATTTTATTCATATCTAGTATGTGTTGCTAATCATATTGTTGAGGTGATGAGGTGAAGCTTTTGGTAAATGCTAAGGTTAGTCTCTTAAACATGAGCTAAAATGAATCATCATTTATAAACACTAGTATAGATAATATTTTCTTTTGGTTTAAAATCATACTTGCAAAGTAGGGATCTTGATTCATTATTGACAATGAAAATGGCACAGTAAATGCTTGGTTTCATAACCTTGATTTGTTGTAGACATATACCTTGGCATAAGGAATGCTTGGACTCTTTTTGTGAGTTTTGAGGACACCAAATGAACATAATATCATATGCTATGGACGTTGGACAATTTGGACTGAATTGCTAAACCTTCCGATTGGAATCTCCCTTATGTGTGAATTTCAATTGTGTAATAAAACAAGATTAATCTTAGCATAACACCAAGAGTGGATTCTCTAACCTCAACATCTTTTCTTATTTTTTTTTTATATCTTGTTTAATTTCTTTTATGTTATTTTGTTTTGTTGATTGATTCTCTAATATCTTGTTTATCTTGTTTTGTTGTTGATTCCCTAATATCTTGTTTACTTTCTTTTTCTTATATATTTATAAACTTATACTTACTAATACGCTTCCCTGTGGTTCGACCTCGGACACCCGAGAATTTATTACTTGAACATAACCTGCACTTGGGTTTACAACTCTTAATTGAGTCTCCATCAATGAGTTTAGTCTCCGGTTTAGTGATCCCACCCAAGTTCAAGACGCCAGATTTTGAGAAGTATAACGGGACCATAAATCCTTCAGCATATTTGACAATGTATTGCCGAAAAATGACTAGACATGATAGTGATGAGAAGTTACTTATCCACTGTTTCCAAGATAGCCTCACCGGGTCGATGGTACAATCAACTCACTCGCAGCAAGATCCGATCATGGACAGATTTGGCTAGGGCCTTCCTCGAACACTACAAGTACGTCTCTGACATGGTACCTGAAAGATTATCCATACAAAACATGGAGAAGAAAGATACTGAAAGTTTTAAACAATATGCCTAGAAATGGAGAGACATGGCTACCCAAGTGTAGCCACCCCTGACTAATAAGGAAACTAAAGTTCTCTTCATCAACACCCTGAAGGCACCATACTATGAGAAGTTGGTGGGTAATGCCACTAAAAATTTCGCAGATATGGTCATATCTGGAGAGGTGATTGAAATTGTGATCAAAAGCGAGAAGATGGAAAGCAGGGAACAAGTCGTCCAAAAGAAAATAATTCCTGCCAAGAAAAAAAAGGGAGGCTCACGCAGTCAGTTTCAATAACCGACCTTTTTCACCTCCAATGCCCTATACACCTTACCCGACCTACAACCCTTACTATCCGGCTATAAACAGCCTCACTCAGAATCTTTTTCCCTACACAGCCATACCACAACAACCATATCCGACTGGTATATCTCCTCATATAGCCATTCCCTCAAACACTACCTCAAACACTCAAAACTTTCCCCAAAATGATCAAAGGCCTGTGAGGAATACCCAAAAGCCTTAATATGACCCTATCCCCACTACTTATAGTGAGTTATACCCAAAGCTGCTATAGGGTCAACTCGTTGCACCTGTATATCTTCAACTTTTGAAACCTCCCTATCCCAAGTGGTTCGATTCCAACACTCATTGCGCATACCACAGGGGGATCTAAGGACACTCAACCGAGAGCTGCACTGCTTTCAAGCGTAAGGTTTAGAGCCTTATTGATGCAGGTTTTTTGAAATTCAGGTAAAAAAAAATGGACCTAATGTTGTGGGAAACCCATTGCCTAATCATACGGAGGCCAAGGTCAACGCAATCATGTCAGGGGAGTTTCGAAAGGGTAAAAAGGGATGTTAGGAAAGTAAAAATGCCTATGATCAGAATCTGGTTTAAGTTGGTCAAGGCAGGGTTGGTTAAGCCAAAATCAGATGTAAGGAAGATAGTTAGCCAGGTGGAGGACTTTTGCCAATATCATGAGTGTAAGGGGCACGCCATTTAGTACTGTGAAGAGTTTTTAGCAAAAGTTCAAAAGATGATGGATATGGGCGAGGCCCAATTTTCTGAAAAGATAGAGGAGCCTGAAATCAATATTAATGAGACTGGTTATGGGGTGGATAGACCCCTGATTATATACTATGACGAGCCCGAGGTAAAGGCTATTCCAGTAGTCAAGAGACCTGCTCCAAAGATGATCATAAAATTGCCATCACCTTTTCCTTAGTAAGGAGACAAGACGATTCGATGGGAGTATGAATGCAGTATGCCAATGCCAAGATCTTCAAACCATCAAGCAGCAGCCGTGGATATAACTGGATTGAGGCACCTAACCCGAAGTGGTACATGTTATGCCCCGGGGACAGTTGAACCTGGAAAGACAGGGGGACCTGACAAAGGAAAAAGAGCAGTGGGACCAGAGCCTATAGAGGTAGAATAATCTGTTGTAGTTGAAAAAGATCCAGCTCCAGCTAGTAAGGTAAAGGAACCAGTAAATGAGAAGGAAGCCTGTGAGTTCTTAAAATTCATCAAGCACAGTGAGTACAGTATAGTAGAACAGTTGCACCGCCAATCGACGAGGATTTCAGTACTTTCAATGCTATTAAACTCAAAGCCACACAAAAATGCTCTATTGAGAATTTTGAACTAGGCTTATGTAGCCAACAACATATCAGTGGAGAAGTTAGATCGGTTGGTAAGGTACATCACAGCAGATGATTACATCTCCTTCAGTTATGATGAGATACAGCCAAATGGAATAGGATCCACCAAGGCCCTCCATATCACCACTACTTGCAAGGGGCACATTTTACCGAGTACTCCTTGACAATGGGTCTTCTCTGAATGTGATGCCATTGGCTACCTTATCAAAACTACCAATTGATATGTCCTACATGTTGTCGAGTCATATCGTTCTCAGAGCCTTTGATGGTACGCATCAGGAGGTGATGAGAAATATTGAGATCCCACTTCAGATAGGTCATTGTACCTATAAGGTGGATTTTCAAGTGATGGACATCACCCCATCTTACAATTGCTTGCTGGAAAGATTGTGGATTCACTCTGTCGAGGCTGTGCCATTATCTCTCCACCAAAAGTTGAAATTTGTAATGGAAGGGCACTTGGTTAGCGGGTCAGGAGAAAAAGATATCATCGCCTCTGTATCTATAGATACTCAGAGCTGGAAAAAAGACTAGGAAAGTATCTCCAGGGGATGGCCAGAGCAACATAAATGGCCGAGAAGAAAGACGAATTCGATCTCAGGAATCTCCCTAAAGCTCATGAGAAAAGGAAACAGTTGAGAAGAATCGTAAAAGGAGGATGGCCCGTCTTGCGGGTGTGGATATGGAGTGGGAGCCATGACTTTTCCGCCAATCCCACATCTTTCGCTCGGACAGATTTGAGTTTGGGAGTAAGAATTTCGAGGATGTGATGGTCCTGCTAAGTAGGTTTTTGAGAAGCTATATGGAGTTGTAGACAAACAACGATATGAAATAATGGTCAGTATGGCTGAAATAGAGGAACAGAGAGAGGTTGGATGATGCGCCCTTGCCCTCCGGGTTATGAGCTAACCAATTGGAACGTGACTGAACTTCCCATAGTTTTTAGGTCTACTCTGGTGTAATGCTCGAATCAACCTTAATTTCCATTGCCCGAAGGCATTAAAAGTCCTTTGTATGGGTTTATGTTTAAAACTTATCATTTAATAAATAAAAACCATGATACATTTCTTTCATATTGATGTGTCCACATTCTTTCATTATTATTACCTATATGCCTTCCTATATTGTTTCTTCTCCAGCTATTTACAGGTGCCCGGATACAGAATGTGAGGACCGCCCTGTCAATAATTCTAAAATTGATTTTGAAAAACCCATCTGTACGGGTGATTTCGATGCTAACGAAGATGTCGAGGACTGTGATTTGCCTCCGGATTTGTTGATAATAATATAACAAGAGGAGAAACAAGTATTGCCTCACAAAGAGCCGTTGGAAGTGGTAAATTTGGGGAATGGGGAAGAAGAAAAAGAAGTCAAGATCGGGACTGCCATTTCACCATCAATAAAGCAAGAGTTGATAAGTCTACTCCGGGAATACACGGATGTGTTTGCATGGTCGTACCAAGACATGCCTGGGTTGGACCCTGATATTGTGGTTCACAAACTCCCTTTGAAACCAGATTGCAAGCCAATTCAGTAGAAACTGAGAAGAATGAGGCTCGGAATGCTATTAAAAGTGAAAGAAGAAGTGAAAAAGCAATTCGATGCCAAATTCTTGGAGGTGGCAAAATACCCGAAGTGGGTAGCAAACATTGTCCCAGTTCCAAAGAAAGATGGCAAAGTCCGGATGTATGTCAATTACCGGGATCTGAATAGGGCAAGCCCTAAGGATAACTTCCCGTTGCCTCACATTGATATTCTAGTCAATAATACGATAAAGAATTCTGTGTTTTTCTTTATGGATGGGTTCTTAGGGTATAATCAGATTAAGATGGCACCGGAAGATATGGAGAAAATCGCATTCGTGACGATGTGGGGAACCTTTTGCTATAAAGTGATGCCATTCGGGTTGAAAAATGCTAGGGCAACATCTCAAAGAGCCATGGTAAATTTGTTCCATGACATGATGCACAAAGGAATCAAAGTTTATGTCGATGATATGATCGCAAAGTCGCAAGGAGAGGACGAACACATTGTGAAACTTAAAAGGCTCTTTGAAAGGTTGAGAAAATTTCAACTTAAACTCAACCCGGCAAAGTGTGCTTTCGGAGTCACTTCGGGAAAGCTACTGGGTTTCGTTGTAAGCCAGAAAGGAATTGAGATTGATCCTAATAAAGTGAAAGCTATTAGAGCCTGCCTACCCCTCGTACTCTGAAAAAAGTAAGAAGCTTTTTGGGTAGGCTCAATTACATCGCTCGGTTCATTTCACAACTGAGAGATAAGTGCGACCCGATCTTCAAGTTACTCCGAAAGCATGATCCAGGGAAATGGGATGAAGGTTGCCAAATAGCCTTCGATAAGGTAAAGCATTATCTGTTAAATCTACCAGTACTAATGCCACCAGTCCTAGGGAAGCCGCTGATATTGTACTTGTCAATATTTGAAAGGTCCATGGGGTGTGTGTCGGGGCAACATGATGAAACTGGAAAGAAAGAACAAGCCATCTACTACCTCAGCAAAAAGTTCACTGAGTACGAGTTGAAGTATCATTGGTAGAAAGGCTTTGTTGCACCCTATCCTGGACCGCCCAAAGGCTCAGACAGTACATGTTGTATCACACGACATGGCTGATTACGAAGCTAGATCCCCTCAAATACTTATTCAAGGTGCCTTCATTGTCTGAAAGAATGGAAAGATGGCAAGTGTTGCTTTTCGAATACGATATTATGTATGTGAGCCAAAAGGCTATAAAAGGTAGTGCAGTAGCCAAATTCCTAGCAAGTCGAGCAGTGGAGGATTATGAGCCTCTGGATTTTGATTTCCCCGATGAAGAACTAATGTGCGTCTCACAAGAAGGAGGGACTTCCTCTGAGAAGAAAACCTAGAAAATGTATTTTGATGGCGCATCTAATGCGATGGGGCACAGAATCGGTGCGGTGCTCATATCCCCTGAGGAAGATTACTATCCTTTCATTGCTAGATTGGATTTTGATTGTACAAATAATACCGCTGAGTATGAAGCATGTACCATGGGTCTTCACGCCACCATAGAAAGGAAGATCAAAACACTAGAGGTCTTCGGAGATTTAGCCTTGGTTATATACCAACTACGCGAAGAGTGGGAAACCCAAGATACAAAGTTGATCCGATATCGACAGCTTATACTGAGCTTGATTGAGGACTTCGAATAAGTGGTTTTCAATTACTTGCCCCGAGAAAAAAACCTAATGGCATATGCTCTAGCACATTTATCATCAATGTTTAAAGTGAATGAAGGGGCCGAAGTTGTGCCAATCAAAATGAGCATATATGAGTCTCCTTCCCACTGCTTGAGCATCGAAGAAGAAGCAGATAGTCACCCTTGGTTTTACGATATCTTGCAATAAATCAAGAGTCAGCAATACCCTGAGCAAGCGACGGAAAATGATAAGAGAACCCTGAGAAGAATGGCAATGGGTTTTGTCTTGGATGGTGAAATCCTTTACAATAAAAGGAAAGGCCAGGTTCTGTTGTTTCTATTGAAGCTTAGAGAATCCTCGAAGACGTCCACGAAGGGATATTTGACACCCACACCAATGGCCACATGGTGGCTAAGTAGATTATGAGGGTCGGGTACTATTGGCTAACCATGGAAGGGGATTGCATTAACTATTTTGGAAGTGCCATAAATGCTAGATATATGCCGACAAGATTCATGTGCCGCCATCACCGCTGCTCATGACGGCTCCATGGTCATTTTCAATATGGAGAAGGGATATGATCGAGCCCATTACCCCGAAAGCTTCGAATGGACACCGCTTCATCCTTGTAGCCATAAACTACTTCACAAAATGGGTAGAAGTAGCCTCTTATGCTAATGTGACGAAGTCAGTGGTGTGCAGGTTCATCAAAAAAGAGATTATATGCCGATATGGATTCCCGGAGAGAATAATCATAAACAATGCTCTCAATCTAAACAATAAGATGATGTGGGAAATATGTACCCAGTTCAAGATCAACCATCATAATTCGGCACCTTACCGTCCAAAAATGAATGGAGCAGTAGAAGCAGCCAATAAGAACATCAAGAAGATTATTGAAAAGATGAATGATGTGTACAAAGATTTGCATGAGATCTTGCCTTTTGCTCTCCACGTATATCGTACTTCGATTCACACATCTACGGGGGCCACGCCATTTTCTCTGGTATACAGGATGGAAGCAGTGTTGTCTATTGAGGTTGAAATCCTTCACTTCGGGTTTTGATGGAAGTGGGCCTAGAAGAAGCAGAATGGGTTAGAGCTCGCTATGAATAGTTGAATCTCATCGAGCAGAAAAGACTGAAGGAATTTTTCATGGGTAGATGTAGCAGAAAAGAATGATCCGAGCCCACAACAAGAAGGTTCGCCCTAGGCAGTTTCGAGAGGGGGAGTTGATATTGAGAAAGGTTCTCCCTATTGTGAAAGATCCCCGCGGGCTCTGAATCGGGAAGGACCTTATGTGGTGAAAAGAGCTTTTTCTGGATGAGCATTGATTTTAACTTGGATGGACGGTGATGACTTAAGAAATCCCGTGAATGCCTACGAATTGAAGAAGTACTATTCCTGAAGAATAGGAAAAAAAGAAAAAAAAAAGAGGAAAAAAAGTGTGATACTGTGCATATGGGAATTCGAATGATTCCAAGTGTAAATATGGAAATTCTATATATCTATTTCCCCTGAGGATTGCTTTTCAATGAGAATATTCATGCTTGATATGATAAATGGCCATTTTTCATATTCCTTTCACTAAGAAAAAATTATCCCTAGTCACCCCTTTGAGCCTTAGGAATTCTTTCTTTCTTTAAACTTTGATCAAAGGATCACCCTCTACACTGGAGGGCAAAGGATTAAAAAATGAATCCCCCTTACGAAATGATCCTTGATCCAATCACCCTCAAACATATTTTGGGCCTATTTATCCTTTCTTTCTAAACCCGAACCTTGGCCTACATTACGTGCTTTTAAAGTCCATTTTGATCAAGCATGGGTATTTAATTTGAAGGGTTTTTTCTCAAATTTCATCCCATCTTTTGAATTGTCATTTTTACCTTGGAAGCATTTAGAATTCCAGATGCATGGTAGAACACAAGAAAAAAAAAGAGAAATGAAAAAATAATGTAAAAGGAGAGGTTTAAGCCAAAAACCCGAAAATGGCGACTTAAAATCGAACGGGGGACACTTGGGTTGAAAACCAGCAAAGGGCGGCCTAAGTACTGATCAAAGATTGAATCAATGCTCCACGTAAAGGGGGAGAAAATATCAAAAAATCAGAGAAAAAGGGTAAAGCTAAGTCTAAAGCAATAGCGAAAGCCAAAAAGTTACCCAAGCAAATGGCAGCCCAAAAGACATTTCAAAGGAATTAAAACAGGAAGGTCCAGGGTCCAGGATATTTCGCGTCTGGGCATCTACACCTTCTCCTTTTCATTTTTCTTTTAAACCTTGATATCCATCTTTGTTATACAAACCTTTTTGCAATGAACTAGTGATTGGCCTTGTTGGGGCATTTGGCTGTTTCATACCATCTTTCTTACATGTTGTGATGCATTTTGGATGTTATCAAATTGAATGAGGATTAGTAAACATAAAAATCTTTAAATGGAAGGATTTCTTTACGTTACTACGGAGTAGATTTAAATTTTAGAAGAGGTTTGGAAACCACTAAAATTTGGAGGAAACCGGGACAACCCATAATGCTGAGAAACTCATCAAGTGGGGCAAACATTGGATGCACTAAACACATCAATCCAAGATACATAGAAAAACTCATCAAGAAGGGCAAATCAGAGATAGTTTGGAGACACCGTCACAAAGTCAAAACTCGTAGATCACGGTGAAACCATAGAGAAGAGCTCATCAAGTAGAGCAAACAGTGGAGTTGAACAGATTCATGAACCTTAATGAAATCATGTATTAAAACTCATAACAATCATGTAATTGCATTCATCCCTAGGGAACATGCATCTCACAAGCAATTGCAAAACCTGTCATCAGCATTATTGCATTTGACTAACTTTGCATAAATCATGGAAAGTTTTCTTTTTTAAGTCCAACACATCTGGCATAAAAGGGAGCAAGACATCCAAATTTTCCTGGACAAGACAACCAGACTTCTCGGACAAGACAACCAGATTTTTCAAACAAGACATCCAATTTTCCTGGAGAAGACAACCAGATTTCGGACATGACATCCAACTTTGCCTGGACAAGACAACCAGATCTCGGACAAGACATCCAACTTTTCCTGGACAAGATAACCAGACTTTTCGAACAGGACATCCAAGTTTTGCAAATCGAACTCGTTTCTTTAAGACGGGTTGAGCCTTGATTAGTCAGTGAACTCAAGTTAAGGACAAATCTTTTGTTTTAGTCAAAGCTGCACCAAGATGAGGTAAGGCCCCGGGACTTTCACTGAGGTATTTCCTTTCTCTTGCAAAATCGAACTCGTTTTCTGACGACGGTTCGAGCCTTGATTAGTCAGGAAACTCAATTTAAGGACAAATTTCTTTTACAGTTTACAAAAAAAATCAATAAATGGAAAAAATGGAAATTCCCTTTCTTATCTAGCACCAATGATTTCAATAACCGGACAAAATTATTGTCTAGTTTATCTTTGCCTGATTCGTGATTCTTAGCAATAGTCAAAGAGAGCCAGCTGTAGACACCTAATTTTGTTCGGACCCCCTAAATCGGGCAGATTCTCCTTTTCAACTTCCCGAAACGCAAAGAGACTCCCACTGTTCCATAGATAGGTCCTCAAGACTTTGTTTCGAAGGTCAGCACAAAAAGTCAACTAAAATAAAATCAACTCCGAAAAAAGTCACTTCGAAAAGTCAACCACTAAAAAAGTAAACTCCCAGTCAAAGTCAAGGTTCGAAGTTGAATTGAATAATGGAAAAAGAATTTTGACAATCCGAGATCTACAACGAAAGATATGGAGTTCGAAAGATGGGTTACGGAAATTCCGTGTAGGGGAAGACCTAATTCGGAAAATTAGGGGAAAATCACAAAGATGGCCCAATTCGGTGAAATTGAAGCCCCCAGTTGATAAAGGATGGATAAACAAAAATAGCCCAAGGCCTAGTTTGAAGTGGATCCCAAGGAAGAGTCGGTTAGAGCAAAAAACGAAAGAACGAGAAGATTCTCGAGTTTGAAAAGGATAAAACTAAAACGAAGGAGAATTTGGTCGTAAAAATTGGGCATTTTCGGACCAACTCAAATTCAATATAGGACAAAGGAAGTGGAAAAAGAAAATCCAAAAATCGAACCATTTTGAGTAAAATTGAGGTTTCAGAGGTTGAAGGGCAATATTGGAAAATCCCAAAGAAAATTTCGAGAAAAATAGCAAATGAGCTCAAAAAATTATGAAATTCCAGTTTTGAGTTTCATAATTTTTGGAAGAGATCGGTGAAGAAAAATTCGGAATCGGAACTCATTTGAAAAATGGCAAAGTTCAGGTGCACTAACTCGAAATTCCAGAAGATAATTTCGGGAAAAATAGCAAACAATCTTGGAAAATTATGAAAACTTCCAGATCTGAGTTTTATAATTTTTGGAAGAGATCGGTGAATAAAAATTCGGAATCGAAGCTCATTTGAAAAATTGCAAAAGTTCGGGTGCACTAACTCAAAATTCCAAAGATAATTCCGGGAAAAATAGCAAACGAGCTCGAAAAATTATGAAAACTTCCAGATTCGAGTTTTATAATTTTTGGAAAAGATCGGTGAATAAAAATTTAGAATCGGAGCTGATTCGAAAAACAACAAAGTTCGGGTGCACTAACCCGAAATTGCAAAAGATATTTCCAGAAAAAATAGCAAACGAGCTCGAAAAATTATGAAAACTTCCAAATCTAAGTTTTATAATTTTTGAAAGAGATTGGTGAAGAAAAATCCAGGATCGAAGCTCATTTGACAAGAGGCTAAATTTGGGAGGCACTAAACCCAAATTTCAGAGACAAATCTGGGAGAAATAGCAAATGAGCTCAAAAAACTATGAAAACCTCCAGAATCAAGTTTTACATTGAATGGGATGAGTTGGAAAAGGCCAATCCAAAATTTGGGGTCTATTTGTAATTAAATTCAGTTCAAAGGGCAAAAAGGTAATTTTATCAAAGAAACCGAAAAGGGCCAATTTGCAATTAAGAAAAATATGAAAGATGGAGGAAATTCTTGAATATTCCAAGTATTGGCCAGCCATGCATAAGGGAGAAGGGTGAGGTTTGATCACTTTAATTCAATGGTCACTATCAAGCTATAAAATGCCATTTTTATTGCCTTGCAAATGGTCCTCCCTCATCCAATGGCGTAGATGCCTTGTGGAAAAGATGAGTACACCCTTAAATGGCCAAGATCAAATTGCAAGATGACATTTTTATTGTCATGAAAAAATCCTCATCCAATGGTCAGGATTATTGAAGAAAAGATGAACATAATTCATCCTATAGTGGAGAGGGGTTCGGCTAAGGGGAGCATGAGGGAATGGCCTTTAATTCATCCAATGGCATAGGTGCTTTGTAAAGGATGAGTACACCTTTAAAGGGCCAAGATCAAATGGCAAGATGATATTTTTATTTGTCATGAAAAGATCCTAATCTAAGGGCTAGGATTGTTGAAGAAAAAGAAGCACATTGCATCATATGGTTGAGAGGCCAACTAGCCAAGCATGAGGAAGAGGGAGGGAATGTTTTTTTCTTAAGTTGGCTGGTCATTTAGAGAAGGTCAGTAGCTAATTTGTAAAGAAAAAGGTTTTTGAAAGAAAGCAAGAGAGAGTTTACTTAGAAAGCTTGGAAGATAGCCATTCCTACCTAACTCTGGCATGATTTTCTTCTTCATTCTCATGTGTTTTTCTTTGTTTTCTATGTGGTTTCTACTTCTTTTCATGTGAAAATAAAAGTTTTGAAATGTTCATTTAAGCTTTCATCTTTTCTTTTTCATAAAAAATGGAAGAAAACAAATTTTCACAAATTTTTTTACAATGGCTGAATGCCTTGTTTGTGCTTGCCTTGATTCTTGTTTTGCATGTTTGTTGTGGGAAACATGATTGTGGAAGGTTTATTATTTTTTTATGTTCTAATTTTTCAAAATAAATGAAGTAAAAGAGGTTGAAAGGCTACATGATCTTGATAATATCAAGTGATTATGGTTAAGGGAAGGCTATGCCCATTGTACCAACCATGGAGCTCACCTCCATTTTTTTAGTTAGCTTGGTTTATTTTCTGATTTGTGAGTTGGAAAGGCTTCATGATCTTGATAATATCAAGTGATTATGGTTAGGGAAGGGCTATGCCCATTTGTACCAACCATGGAGCTCAACTTTCCTTTTTATTTGTTTACTTGTTTTTCTTATTACTTTCTTGCATGTGTATGCATATTTTGGTCATGTTCTTTGCATCATTTTCATGCTACATTAGTTTTTACATCATTTTCATGTTGTGATAAATCGCCTATACCATTCGGCCATCTCATGTTTTTTGGTTCATACCATGCCTTGCATCATACTTGGTTGTGTCATGCATTTTAGGCCATGCAGTTGTGTTCTCTTGCATTTTGTGTTCATAATATGTCTTGCATGCCATCCGGCCTATGCATTTTAGGTCTAGGTCATGTCTTACATTATATTTGGTCATGTCATGCATTCTAGGTCATATATCTATGTCATACATCTTAGGTCATGTAGCCATGCTACCTTGCATTTTGTGCTCATGACATGCAATATGCCATATTCGGCCATCCCATTGTTTTTTGTTGTTTTTTTTATTCATGTCATGCTTTGCATAAGATTTGGTTATGTCATACATATTAGGTCATATAGTCAAGTCATGCATCTTAGGTTATTTTCAATGTATTCTGTAGTCATGTCATTTCATGTTATATCATGCTATGTCATCATTTTTATGCCATGTTATCTATGCTATGTCATTTTATGCCATGTCATCTATGCTATGTCATTTTAAGCCATGTCATCATTCTATGCCATGTCACCTATGCCATGTAATCATTCATGTCATGTCACCTATGCCATGTCGTCCATATAACATGTCATGTCATGCCATGTCATTTATAGATTCGGTGCATTTTATGCCATGCCATTCATGCCATTTGGCCAACCACATGCCATCACCATGCATTCGACCATTCACATGCCATCACCATGACCATTCGGCCACCATGATACTTCATACATGTCATTGTATTTTTATGCCATATCATTCATATAGCATGTCATTTGCCATGTCATTTAGTGTTTGAGCCCATTTCATGTCATGATTAAGCATGCCATGACCATTCGGTCACCATGACTTTTCATCCATGTCATTCTATTTCCATGACACAATATCCCAATGCCATGTCATTTGGTTTACCATGTCACTGTGATTATCTCATTTTTGTTTGCCATGTCGATTTCATTCACATGACATTCATTACCATGCTATATCACTTTATGCCATGTCATTCTCATGCCATGTCATCATCTCGTCTTCCATATTACAATGAAAATGCTTATCATGTTTTGGTAATCATGCATGCCTTAATGTCAATTTGCACATTCATAACATTTTAATAAATATGGCAATATTCCCAAGTTTAAATAATTCATGATTTTCTCCGCTGGGTCTGCCAGGGAGGATATCATTAATTATTAACAAAGGAAATGATTCGAAATTTTTTGAAATAAATCAAACTTTCTATGTTTGCCGGGTTTGCCGGGAAACATGAAAAGATTTTTAGGTATTAATAAATTCCGAATCATTCTCAAATAAATTCATCTATGCTATGTCATCATTTTATGCCATGTCATCATTTTATGCCATGTCATCTATGCCACATCATCATTTTATGCCATGTCATTGTAGACACCTAATTTTGTCCGGGCCACTAAACAGGTATGTTTTCTTCCTATATTGATGTTTCCGAGTATAAAAAGACTGTTTTCATCCTGCAGGTGGTACTCCGAGACTTAGTTTAAGAGGGCGAGCACAAAAAGTCAAACTTGAAAAAAAGTCAACCCCGAAAAAGTCAACCCCAGAAAGTCAACTACTGAAAAAGTCAACCCACTTTCAAAATCAAGATTTTAAGTTCAAGGTCTACATTGAAAGATATGGAGTTCGGAAGTTGGGATTTGGAGATTCAGTAGAAAAGAAATCCTAATCCGAAAAATTTGGGGAAAAGTGCTTAAACGATCAAACTGGTCGAAATTGAAGGTTCCAAATGAAAGATAAGCACTGACTACGGGTAATGGAGAAGTCACTTGCAAGAAAAACCGAAAGAAAAGTCAATCCGGGAGAAAACCAAGAATTAGGATTTTTAGTGGATTTCGGTGAAATCGGGAAGAATCACAGAAATGGCCCGACTTGGTAAGACCAAAGCCCCCAATGGATGAGGAATGATTAAAAAGGATGGCCCAAGGCTCAGATTGAAGAAAATCTGAAAATCGGACTTGTTTTGAGCAAAACCGGGTTTCGGAGGTTAAAGGGCAAAATTGGAAAAATTTGGGAAAAATAGCAAATGGACTCCGAAAATTATGGAAAATTTGTCAATCTCATTCTTAAATCATTTGAAAGAGATTGGCGAAAGAAAATCTTGATTCCGAGTTCATTTGCAAAATGGCCAAATCCCGGGCCTCCTATGCAGTAATTCAAGCCGATAAATCCAGAAAAAATACCAAATGAGCTCCAAAAATTATGAAAACTTCCAGATCACACTTTTTAATTATTTTGAAGAGATTGGTGAAGAAAAATCTTGATTTGGAGCTCGTTTAAAAAATGGTAAAAAGTAGGGGCATAAAAGGACATTTTGGGAAGAAAAAATCCAAATAAATAGCAAACGGACTCGGATAATTTTGAAAACTTCCAGAACTCAATATTTTATTAATTTGGAAGTATTAAAAAAAGAAAAATTGAATTTGGAGCCCGTTTGATATTTATTTTGCATCCGGGGGGCAAAATGGTCGTTTCACCCAAGCAACCGAAAAGGGCTTCTTTGGGCTTTTCAAAAATCAGAGCTGGGCTGGAAAAGAGAAGTGCTGGCCTGCCCAAGCCCAAAGGAAGGAGGAAGCTTAGGATTTTTTCAATCAAGTGATTAAAAATCAAGAGTTAAGTTAGAGATTTTCATTTTTGAGCCTAAGTCCCAATCCCACATCCCTTTGTAATGTCAAGCCAAGGAGGTGCTCACCTTATAAATAAGGGGTCTTGGCCTTTGGTTGAAATCACCCACTACCCCTTGTGAGATAGTCTATACACTTGTATTAGGATTATCCGGGTGGTGAGTCATAGTGTTTTTGTTGAGAGGGTTTGTAGCTTAATCCGTTCAAAAGCTACTCTGAGGGTTTGTAGCTTAATCCGTTCAAAAGCTACTCTGAGGGTTTATAGCTTAATCCGTTCAAAAGCTACTTGTGAGAGGGTTTGTAGCTTAATCCGTTCAAAAGTTACTCTGAGGGTTTGTAGCTTAATCCGTTCAAAAGCTACTCTGAGGGTTTATAGTTTAATCCGTTCAAAAGCTACTTGGTGAGTTTTCATTTTAAAATAATGTTTCTTGTTCTTCCTTCATTTCCTTTCTTAAGTATATTTTTCTTACATTTTGTTTTTACAACAAACTCACCATGGCCAAATGGTCTACATTATTTATTTTAAGTTGTTATTTTTGATTCATTTTACCATATTGTTTATGCTATTTTCTTTATTTTTGATGTTTTAAATATTATGTTATTTCATGTTCTTAAGTTATATTTAATTTGGTTGCTTTGTTTGTTGCCATTTATGTCTTAGATATCATGTTTTTACATTTTTAATTTTCTGTTTTCATGTTGTTTAAATTTGAGCATGTTTTAGAGTTAGCATATTAAGTGTTTGTGAAAATGCTTGTGTGATTCTTTGCATGATTCTTGTTTTATATCTTAGTAAGCATGTTTTAGATTTGGTATATTAGGTGTTTGTGAAAATTCTTGTGTGATTTTTGTGTTATGACTTAGTTTTTCATGCTAGCATACCAAGTGTTTGTGAAAATGCCATGCTTGTTGAAGCTTGGAGCCATTTGGCTACTCCATTTGTTTTGCATTGTGTGTTGTATTTTTGTCATGCTAGTTGTTAGGTTTTTGCATTTGCATGATATTTGGTTGGATTTTTGAATTAAGCATGCCTTGTGTTTGTGAAAATGCCATGCATGTCTTAGGTCTAGGTTACATTAAATGTCATGCAAGTTCATGTTAGGTCTAGGCCATATTATTTGTGTCATGCATTTTTCTTACATTTAGGTTTAGATCCATGCATTTCATGCATTATGTTTGCTGCATTGTTTCATGCATTTCATGTTCATGCCACTTGAATAATGACTTGAGCCAATTAATGGTTCAAGGTCATGCTCTCTTGAGCACACTTGTGGAAAATTAAGTTTGTCAAATTGATTATTCTACCTTTGTGATTTTTTTACTTAAGCCAATTTTTATCTAACTTTCAAAAAGTACTAGCTACTGTTTTCAAGTCATTCTATGAATTTCAAATATTTTTATTTTGATTTTTAAATGATTTTATCAAAGACAAAAAAAAAATGTGTTGGCAAAGCATTTTTTTTTTCACCCAAAACTCGTACATCTCCGATTTTTCTGGGAATTCATCTTTGATCAGAAAATTAAGTCGATTTTTTTCTGTGTATTTTTACATGTCCTGAGTCTCCAATAATTTTTTCAGAATTTTTGGAATTTTTAAAAATAGGGTAAAAAATCGTGGATTAAAACTGGACAGTGGAGTCAGAATTGATTTTAAAGAAAAACAAAGCAGTTTTTTCTCCTCCAAAAACTCGTACATCTCCGGTTTTTCTGGGAATTCATCTTTGATCAGAAATTTAAGTCGATTTTTTTCCGTGTATTTTTACATGTCTTGAGTCTCCAATAATTTTTTCAGAATTGTTGGAATTTTTAAAAATAGGGTAAAAAATCGTGGATTAAAACTGGACAGTGGAGTCAGAATTGAATTTAAAGAAAAACCAATTTTTTGTTTTGGTTAATTTACTTAGTGTGGGCTGATTAGGAGGGTTAGCTACTGACTTAGGGTAATTTCTAAGCCTTTTTAAACTCTAAAAATGTTTTTTCAAGTCCCGGGTTAAGGGTAGTCAAGTCCGGATTTTTTTTAAACATAGGAAATTAGAGCCATTTAAAAAAAAAATTTAGCCCAGTTTTTATTCAAACTTCTCAAAATTGTTTTCAAACAATCACAAAGTATTTTGGTTTTAGAATATTTAATTTGACATATTTTCCTAAGGTAGCCGGATATCTTTTTAGATATACGGATTTCCTTAATTAAAGGAAAAAATACATTTCATGCATTGCATTTTTATATTCATGCATTTTATATAATATGTGATTCTTGCCATAATAATTTCTATGTGTCATGACATTTAGGTTGCATTATATTATTTAGATTTTGCTATGTCATTTTATTTATGTCATGTCTATACATATTCATTTCTTTTAAATGTTTTCAAAAAAGATAATGGTTTTCAATAAAAATAAAGATATTCCCGAGTTAAAATAATTCATGAGTTCTCTACCGGGTTTGCTGGAGGGAATATCATCAATTATTATTAATAAAGGAATATCTTTCTTTCAAAAAAAAAAAAAAGAGAATGATTCGGAAAGTTTTCCAAAACTAATAAAAATTTCTATATTTTGCCACGTTTGTTGGGGAATATAGGAAAATTTTGAATTTATAAATTTCGGATCATTTTCAATAAAAAAATGGAATTATTTTTCTTTAAATTGGGAATTAATTTGAAATACTAAATTTAAAACCAACTTTTACCGAGACTTGAGATAACACACGATTAATAAGGTACCGATTTATACGGGCATCGTAGGGGTGCTAATCCTTCCCTGCACGTAACCGACTCCCGAACCCGCTTCTTTGATTTCTCTGGTTTAAAACGCAGACTTGAAATTGGTTTTTAAAATGTTTTAATTAATTTTTAAAATATTTTATAAAACCGGTTTTAATAGGTGGCCGATCACACCTAGCTAAAAAAGATTGGTGGCGACTCCATGTCTTTTTTAAGGTCATTTTCAAAACCTTCATTTCTAGAGGAATTAAGTCGACTTTTCCTCGGTTTTTTTTTAAATGTCACGCCTAACGAATAATAAAGTCTTGCGATGAGACGTCGTTATTTTTTTAGGTTGCGACAGCTTGGCGACTCCGCTGGGGACATATTAGAGAGTCAGGCCTAGAATTAGTCGTGTATTATCAAAGTCTCGGTTTTTGTTGGTTTAATTGGTATTTGATTTTAATTCCCACATTTTTTTAATAAGGAGAATTTTGAAAATAATAAATTGTTTTTAAATATGTTCATACTCATGTGCATGCATTTTATTTTTGTTCTCTAGTTATTTAAGGTTGTATATTATAATTGCTTGTTGGTTAATGCGTTACACTATTCTTGAATGTTTTAATTGCTAGGGCATTTAGAATAAGGTTTGTAGAATAGGTGGTGAAAGGTTTATTATTCCTCCACACACACTACACGTGCATTTGCATAACATGAATCCTATACCCGGGTTCCGTCCTTTTAAGTGGGAGTAAAGTAACTACGCCTTCGTGATTGATCCTCCTATGGGCTAGTGAAACACTTTCGGAGTATAAAGTACCTAATGCCTTCGTGATGATCCTCCGCATGGGCATAGGAAAATATACTCTAACGAATTGAACCCGCTTTTATCGGGGTGCCTTACTAGCCTTCACCGGCGACAGTGAGGAACAATTCAGAGCCTTAGAACCGATTCACCCTCATATAGTGAACCTAGGTGAAGCCATGCCGGATTTCCGTTAGATATACCGAAAATAGGAACACATAGAGGGACAGTTCTAAACCTTTTGTTACCTATTTTACACTCCGAATAAGTGTGGTAGATCGGGCAACGATGTACGTACATCGCCCGTAATAAATGTGATACTCCGCCTCGAAGGCATCGTGATGCCTAAATAAGCAGATATTGTTGGGGCAGATGTTCATTAGCTGTTTTTTAAAAAAAAAAAAAAATCTTTTTTCAAGCATTTTGCATGTTGCACATTTCATGCATGTGTGAATAGAGCATGTACATTTTTGGTTGTGTTATTGATCTCATTCTTTGCAATAAACAGTTGGTAATTTCATTTGATGATTTCATAAAACCGGTAGTGTCACATGAACATTTGCATATGGTACCATAGTGGGATCCACCCTGAAATTCTTTTGAAAATAATGTGATTGGTTTTTCATAAATAAAAAAAAAACACAAAAAAAAGCATGTAAAAAAAAAATCATAAATTTGGAGGCAATCTTGCATAATGAGATTTTTGTATAATCAAGATTTAGGTCCCACCAATTTTGTGTAATCATTGATTTCTTTGTATATACCTTTGTGTTAATTCATTTATTTTTGCATGTATCATTTTGACATCATGTTATAGTCATAGCATACATGGTCATTCATTGTTAGGACACGTTTATGACATGCATAGTCATTATCTGTATATACCTGGCATTAGATTGCATCCATAGCATACATAGTCATCATAATTTCTCTGTATATGTTCATGCATTAATCATCAATTTATTCATGCACATAGGAATAGAGCGTGTACATTCATAATCTTAATCTCATGACATTTTCATTTGCATGAAAGGGATTCGAGATATGAGGAATGAATCGGAGGAACGATTGGGTGCTTTGGAACGCAATCAATAGGAATATGGACATGAAATCCGAAAGGTGAAGGAACAACTTGCCAAATTGCTGAAAATGGTTGAGGATATGGGTAACAGTAAAGGTGAACTTCCTCAGGGCTTCGCATCATCTTCGGATCAACCAAAACCATTAGGCCCAGAACACATAATCCCTGCTGGATCCTGCGCTTGTCAATACCACAAAGGTTGCAATCCTGATGAAATTATGGACAAAATCGTGAAAATGATTAAACCTGAGAGCCTGATACCAAAGATAGAAACCTTGGATCCTGTACCATACCTGCAAACTGTTCGAGGTCCAAGCCAGTATCCCCACCCTACCATGGTCCAATCGTCCATTGGGATGACCACTACGGGATTCCTGAATCCCACTCCATCACCAACAACTACCAGTTCATACTATTTCCCTCATCAACAACCTTATCCAGCATCTGGGATAGGAACCTCGAGCTATGTACAACCTCCAAAGGCCCCGTGTCCGAATCCATACCCTCACCATGCTGTTCCGCCACATCTCCATGTAAACACTCCGGTTCGGACCTTAGTGCCACCACCAAGTGCCCCAACTCCTAGGCCATGTGTAACTAAGAAACGACCCCAGGATAAGACCCAAATGCCTTTTGATCCCATTCCAATCAGCTACCAAGAGCTCCTCCCTATACTGATCCAAAATCACATGGTTGCCTGTGTCCCATTGAAACCCCTGTTACCACCATATCCAAGGTAGTATAATCCAAATGCAAAATGTGATTATCATTGTGGAATTGTTGGCCATAACATTGAAGACTGTATGGCATTCAAAAAGAAAGTGCAAACTCTTATAAATGCCAAGTGGTTGGATCCCACGACACTGATTGATAGAGGACTGGGAAAGCGTCATTAGGATTGGGAGATTTACATCATTGAGGTGGAAAGACTTCGGTCTTATATGATGTAATAAGATTTCACTTTTTCAGTAGCCGGCTCTTATAGCCTTAGGATGTTAGGAAGAATAAAGTGCTTGTAAGGACAGTCTTAACCACTGTTCAAATTTTGTAAAACATGGTTTATACCATTGAGAATGTTGATGTGGGAATGAATTGATTATGTTTCAAATTTATGAGAGGTTGATGATTAAGTTCCTCCGATTCTTATTTCCTCCGTGATATCTCCCCCTTTGCATTTTGCATCCCATCAATTATTTGTCAGGTTGCATTCATGCATTCATAATCAGCATGATTTTTCTGTATATATCTATGCATTAATTTGCTTATTACATACATCATGATTAGCATTAGGTCACATTCATGACATACATGGTTAGTATGATTTTCTTTGTATATACTCTGTATCAATCATTCATTGTTTGCATCAATCATTCATTGTTTGCATGTATCATAATTGACACCATGTTGCATTCATAGAACATATGAACATTCATTGACATCCAATACCAAGAACAAGGGGGCATCTGAAAAGAAAAAGGAAGATACCCAAGTCGTGGAAGACTTTGCCCCATCTCCCCAATTCTCCTCATATCAGCCATTTTACTCTACCCTGAATAATGTCTCTCATGGTTTTTATCCCTACCAACCAATGACTGTAACTACACCAGAATTTACATCTGTCTATCAATCGGACACCCTTGGGAATAATCGAAGGGGGCATAAAAAGCGAAGAAGAAATCAGGTTGACCCGATTCCTATGACATACAGTGAGATACTACCTCAACTCATCCAGAATCACCTTGTGACACCCATGCAAATAGCGCCTCTGAAGCCCCCTTATCCGAGCTGGTATGATGCTAATGAGAGTTGTGGGTACCATTCTGGCAATCAAGGTCACTCAACAGAGAACTGCACCGCTTTGAAGTACAAGGTCAGAGATCTCATCAAGGCTGGTTCGATAAGTTTTGAAGATGGGGAAGCCAAGTGTCATAAGAAATATTGTGCATGATCATATTAGGTTTTTGACACATGTAGTTCTATACACGGTGATGATGAAAGCACTTGTCTCATGTTAACATCTACATGAATTAAATGAATTTTGAATTTTAAATGCTTTGTGTTTGTTGTGTTTCAACAATAACTTGAATTTGCAAAAACAAGCATTAAGGAATTTTTAGTGATGGATAGTCTCAAGAAGATTGATGATCAGTGTTACAAATGACCCAATACCTTCTCCATTCTCTTTAGGTTTTCCTAAGCCTAAATCTCTTAAACCAAGAGCACTTGAAAGACCTAATGCTTCAAGGAAAAATGAATGAAAAAAGAGAAGCATTGTCATTGCAAAATAAGCAAGGATGTAAATCCTAGTCTAGGCTATGAACAAAGGAACGAACTTTTTGAAATTTTTCGAATTCCTTGAAAATCAAACAAATGAGACATTCTTTCAAGAGTCTAGATTTTGATAATTTGGTGTGTGTCAAGATTGTGCTAACACCATTCATGACCTTTCCCAATAACCACAAAACACTAATTGCCCAAACATCACTTCATGATTGACATCCTGGGGCACAATGATTAAACTAGATTATCCCTTGTCCCAGAGAAAACCCGTTTTTGGGTCATATTTTCCTTATCTCTTCAAAAAAAACTCAGATTGGAAACTCAGCCTTTTCAAAATAGACCTAGACTTGCTATGTTCCTCGTTGATACAGATTCTCATGGTTAATCAAATTGGGGCATCATATATGGAAATGATGGACACATGGTAAAGAAGGATGGGCTAATGCATGAATCATTGGGGGGATGCGACGAAAAAAAAAAAGAAAAAGAAAAAGAAAAATCGTGATGTCATGCATGTGAGAATTCGGATGATTCCAAAGTGCAAAATGAAATTCTGAATATCTATTTCCCCTAGGGATTGCTTTTCAATGTGAATATTTGTGCTTGACATGAGAAATGGCCATCTTTCATATCCCCTTCACACAAAAAGAAATTATCCATAGTCACCCCTTTTGAGCCAAAAGAATTCTTTATTCTTTGAACCCTGATCAAGGATTACCCTCTACACTGGAGGGCAAATGCGAGGAAAGATCTTTTCAGAGATCATTGAGAAATGAGTGATAGCTCAAGGACAGACACAAAGCAAATGGAGCCCCGAATAAATACGGGCTCACTCTGTCAAAGAAAAAGAAGAGAAAAAGATGGTGAAATGAAAGCCAAGAAAAACAAAAGAAAAACACAATAAAAAAGAAAACAAAATGTGTGAAAGACATGGCAAATGGAAAGCCAAAAGCAAGGAAGAAAAAGAGCAAAGTCAAAAGGAAAGAAATGTCCGAGAAGGGACAAATGCTTCAAAGAGAATCCTCCTCAAGAAATGATCCTTGATCTGATTACCCTCAAACACATATTTTGGGCCTATTTATTCTTTCTTTCTGAACCCTGAGCCATGGCCTACATTATATGCTTTAAAAGTCCATTTTGATCAAGCATGAATATTTAATTTGAAAGGTTTTTCCTCAAATTTTATCCCATTTCATCGAATTATCATTTCACTAAGGAAGAATTTAGAATTCTCAAGTGCATGGTAAAACAATGAACAAAAAAAAAAAAAAAATGGAAAGAATGGGACTCTAGGGCGAAAACCCAAAAACGGGCGGTCTAGAGTAAAATGAGAATTTTCGGTGCCATCGATGATAGTATCGATACCACAAAAGAAAAGATTTTCTTAAAGGGGTGGTCATCGAGGAACATCTAGGAATTCTTGAACCCCCAAATTGCCAACTCTCATTCAGAGGATTGTCTTCAAAAAAATTGAAACTTTTTCTCCAAAATTAAACTTTTCGGTTTGAACATCCCGGCCAATCTTGACGCTTGCCAAAATGCCTTGATATGGAAACTAAAAGAATGTTGAATTTGTTTGGTTCTCAATAAATTCATGATTTATAAAACCAGTTCCATTTGTGAGCCTAGAAGGGATATACATTTTTGTCATGAAGTTTTCCTGGAAACGCCAGAATCTTGTTATACCAAGCCTTGCCAATCCCAGTTGGAAAAACCCTGATTGATACTTAGAGAAATTTCTAACAATGATCATCAGTCTTCAAAAGATTTATATATCACACATTGTGGGGTTAATATTTTTTGTTCAGAAGTTTTCAAAATGCGAAAACAAATAAAAATATTTTTGAAATACCCATTTTTGATGTTGGCATGAGACAAGGGTTTTTCTAACCCAAAGGTATAGAACTGCCAGGATAGATCCTGACTTCCAGATATGAGAAGAAGAAATCGAACCCAGTGCAGATCTCTGTTGATGAAAGTTTGAAAACTGTTGGGGCAAAGAGAATAGCCAAAATGAATTGAAGATATACTCTGATTTGAAGAGGAAAAAAGAATTTGAAAGGCTAAGCCAAAGTAAAAAAAAAAAAAAAAAAAAAAAAAAAAAAAAAAAAAACAACCGGGGGCATTTGCATCACTCATGAGCATTCATCTCTTTATCGAGCTTTTACATTTGCACAATGTCGGTAAGCATTTGCATCATTCATGGGTATTTGCATTGGCATTATTCCACAAGCATCTGCATTTTACCTTTACATTTACATTCTTCATAGAATTCGCATTTGCGTCATCTCAAGCAATTGCATCATTTCTAGAATCATTGCATTTTCATTATTGTATGGTAATTGTAGTTACACCATTCATAAACCAGTTACATGAACACAATTAGTAGGGGCATCTGCATCATGAAACATGGGCATCAATCCAGGCCATTTGCATTTGCACTAAGAAATATTTTACATTTGCACCATGAAGCATGAGCACCTTGTTAAAAGACATGTGCATCTGCATCATTTCTCAAAGCTTCTGGTGGGGATATCCAGAATTTTACAGTTTTTAAAAAGTGAACAAGTCTTCGGTGGTGATAGCTGAAGCCTCTGGTGGAGATATCCAGAGTTTTATAATTTTGAAAAATGAGAAATTTTCTTCTGGTGGGGATATCCAGAATTTTACAATGAGCAAGTCTTCGGTGGTGATATCCAGAATTTTGCAGTTTTAAAAGTGAACAAGTCTTCGGTGGTAATAGCTGAAGCCTCTGGTGGAGATATCCAGGGTTTTATAATTTTAAAACATGAGAAATTTTATTCTGAAGGAGTTACCCAGAATTTTACAATGAGCAAGTCTTTGGTGGTGATAGCCAAAGCTTCTGGTGGGGATATCCAGAATTTTACAGTTTTAAAAGTGAACAAGTCTTCGGTGGTGATAGCTGAAGCCTCTGGTGGAGATATCCAGGGTGTTATAATTTTGAAAACATGAGAAATTTTATTCTGAAGGAGTTACCCAGAATTTTACAATGAGCAAGTCTTTGGTGGTGATAGCCAAAGCTTCTGGTGGTGATATCCAGAATTTTGCAGTTTTAAAAATGAACAAGTCTTCAGTGGTGATAGCTGAAGCCTCTGGTGGAGATATCCAGGGTTTTATAATTTTGAAAAATGAGAAATTTTATTCTGAAGGAGTTACCCAGAATTTTACAATGAGCAAGTTTTTGGTGGTGATAGCCAAAGCTTCTGGTGGGGATATCCAGAATTTTACAGTTTTAAAAGTGAACAAGTCTTCGGTGGTGATAGCTGAAGCCTCTGGTGGAGATATCCAGGGTTTTATAATTTTGAAAACATGAGAAATTTTATTCTAAAGGAGTTACCCAGAATTTTACAATGAGCAAGTCTTCTGGTGGTGATATCCAGAATTTTGCAGTTTTAAAAGTGAACAAGTCTTCAGTGGTGATAGCTGAAGCCTCTGGTGGAGATATCCAGGGTTTTATAATTTTGAAAAATGAGAAATCTTCTTCTAGATGAGTTATCTAGAATTTTATATTGAGCAAGTCTTTGGTGGTGATAGCCAAAGCTTTTGGTGGGGATATCCAGAATTTTACAGTTTTAAAAATGAAGAAGTCTTCGGTGGTGATAGCTGAAGCCTCTGGTGGAGATATCCAGGGTTTTATAATTTTGAAAAATGAGAAATCTTCTTTTGAAGGAGTTATCCAGAATTTTTTTCAACATGTGCATCTACATCAAGAAGCATTTGCATCAATCTAAGTTAGTTAAATCTGCATCAAGAAAGTTTGCATCAAATCAAGTCATTTACATTTGCATCAAAGATATTTGCACCAATCTAAGACATTTGCATCTACATCAAGAAGCGTTTGCATCAACAAAAGACATTTGCATCATGAAGCATTTGCATCATCTCTTAAAGCTTTCAAGTATAATCGATTTCGTTTCCTTAAGGCGAGTCGAGCCCCGAAATCATCGTCGAGGTATTTTTTTATTTATGAACAAGTCTTCGGTGGTGATAGCTGAAGCCTCTGGTGGAGATATCCAGAGTTTTTTTTAAAGTCCTTTGAAAAGGTAGAAAGTCTTCGGTGGTGATAGCTGAAGCTTCTGGAGATGATACCCAGAATTTTACAGTTTTAAAAATGAGCAAGACTTCGGTGGTGATAGCTGAAGCCTCTGGTGGAGATATCTAGAGTTTTAAAATCCTTTGAAAAGATAGAAAGTCTTCGGTGGTGATAGCTGAAGCTTCTGGAGGTGATACCCAGAATTTTTACATTAAAAAAAACTGAGCAAGACTTTGGTGGTGATAGCCGAAGCTTCTGGAGGAGATATCCAGAATTTTAAACACAGCTGAGAACAAGACAGGTTAAGGCCCCGAGACCATCGTCGAGGTCATTTCCTTTCTTGCAAATCGAATTCGTTTCCTTAAGACGAATCGAGCCTTGTTTAGGCAGGGAATTCAATTTAAGGACAAATCTTCAATTTACTGTTTTCAAAAAAAAAAAAATGAAAAAAAAAAGAAAAAGAGAAAAAATGAAAAAAAATAGAAAATGAAAAAAGAAAATAAAAAATGCAAAATGCAAAAATGAATGAAGAAATGAAAAAGAAAACCCCTTTCCTTTCCATGTGATTTCACTGACCGTACAAAATTAGTGTTGGTTTATCTTTGCCTGATTCCTGATTCTCAGCAATAGCCAAAGAGGGGCAGCTGTAGACACCTAATTTTGTCCGGGCCACAAAACAGGTATGTTTTCTTCCTATATTGATGTTTCCGAGTATAAAAAGACTGTTTTCATCCTGCAGGTGGTACTCCGAGACTTAGTTTAAGAGGGCGAGCACAAAAAGTCAAACTTGAAAAAAAGTCAACCTCGAAAAAGTCAACCCCGAAAAAGTCAACCCCAGAAAGTCAACTACTGAAAAAGTCAACCCACTTTCAAAATCAAGATTTTAAGTTCAAGGTCTACATTGAAAGATATGGAGTTCGGAAGTTGGGATTTGGAGATTCAGTAGAAAAGAAATCCTAATCCGAAAAATTTGGGGAAAAGTGCTTAAACGATCAAACTGGTCGAAATTGAAGGTTCCAAATGAAAGATAAGCACTGACTACGGGTAATGGAGAAGTCACTTGCAAGAAAAACCGAAAGAAAAGTCAATCCGGGAGAAAACCGAGAATTAGGATTTTTAGTGGATTTCGGTGAAATCGGGAAGAATCACAGAAATGGCCCGACTTGGTAAGACCAAAGCCCCCAATGGATGAGGAATGATTAAAAAGGATGGCCCAAGGCTCAGATTGAAGAAAATCTGAAAATCGGACTTGTTTTGAGCAAAACCGGGTTTCGGAGGTTAAAGGGCAAAATTGGAAAAATTTGGGAAAAATAGCAAATGGACTCCGAAAATTATGGAAAATTTGTCAATCTCATTCTTAAATCATTTGAAAGAGATTGGCGAAAGAAAATCTTGATTCCGAGTTCGTTTGCAAAATGGCCAAATCCCGGGCCTCCTATGCAGTAATTCAAGCCGATAAATCCCGAAAAAATACCAAATGAGCTCCAAAAATTATGAAAACTTCCAGATCACACTTTTTAATTATTTTGAAGAGATTGGTGAAGAAAAATCTTGATTTGGAGCTCGTTTAAAAAATGGTAAAAAGTAGGGGCATAAAAGGACATTTTGGGAAGAAAAAATCCAAATAAATAGCAAACGGACTCGGATAATTTTGAAAACTTCCAGAACTCAATATTTTATTATTTTGGAAGTATTAAAAAAAGAAAAATTGAATTTGGAGCCCGTTTGATATTTATTTTGCATCCGGGGGGCAAAATGGTCGTTTCACCCAAGCAACCGAAAAGAGCTTCTTTGGGCCTTTCAAAAATCAGAGCTGGGCTGGAAAAGAGAAGTGCTGGCCTGCCTAAGCCCAAAGGAAGGAGGAAGCTTAGGATTTTTTCAATCAAGTGATTAAAAATCAAGAGTTAAGTTAGAGATTTTCATTTTTGAGCCTAAGTCCCAATCCCACATCCCTTTGTAATGTCAAGCCAAGGAGGTGCTCACCTTATAAATAAGGGGTCTTGGCCTTTGGTTGAAATCACCCACTACCCCTTGTGAGATAGTCTATACACTTGTATTAGGATTATCCGGGTGGTGAGTCATAGTGTTTTTGTTGAGAGGGTTTGTAGCTTAATCCGTTCAAAAGCTACTCTGAGGGTTTGTAGCTTAATCCGTTCAAAAGCTACTCTGAGGGTTTATAGCTTAATCCGTTCAAAAGCTACTTGTGAGAGGGTTTGTAGCTTAATTCGTTCAAAAGCTACTCTGAGGGTTTGTAGCTTAATCCGTTCAAAAGCTACTCTGAGGGTTTATAGTTTAATCCGTTCAAAAGCTACTTGGTGAGTTTTCATTTTAAAATAATGTTTCTTGTTCTTCCTTCATTTCCTTTCTTAAGTATATTTTTCTTACATTTTTTTTTTACAATAAACTCACCATGGCCAAATGGCCTACATTATTTATTTTAAGTTGTTATTTTTGATTCATTTTACCATATTGTTTATGCTATTTTCTTTATTTTTGATGTTTTAAATATTATGTTATTTCATGTTCTTAAGTTATATTTAATTTGGTTGCTTTGTTTGTTTCCATTTATGTCTTAGATATCATGTTTTTACATTTTTAATTTTCTGTTTTCATGTTGTTTAAATTTGAGCATGTTTTAGAGTTAGCATATTAAGTGTTTGTGAAAATGCTTGTGTGATTCTTTGCATGATTCTTGTTTTATATCTTAGTAAGCATGTTTTAGATTTGGTATATTAGGTGTTTGTGAAAATGCTTGTGTGATTTTTGTGTTATGACTTAGTTTTTCATGCTAGCATACCAAGTGTTTGTGAAAATGCCATGCTTGTTGAAGCTTGGAGCCATTTGGCTACTCCATGTGTTTTGCATTGTGTGTTGTATTTTTGTCATGCTAGTTGTTAGGTTTTTGCATTTGCATGATATTTGGTTGGATTTTTGAATTAAGCATGCCTTGTGTTTGTGAAAATGCCATGCATGTCTTAGGTCTAGGTTACATTAAATGTCATGCAAGTTCATGTTAGGTCTAGGCCATATTATTTGTGTCATGCATTTTTCTTACATTTAGGTTTAGATCCATGCATTTCATGCATTATGTTTGCTGCATTGTTTCATGCATTTCATGTTCATGCCACTTGAATAATGACTTGAGCCAATTAATGGTTCAAGGTCATGCTCTTTTGAGCACACTTGTGGAAAATTAAGTTTGTCAAATTGATTATTCTACCTTTGTGATTTTTTTACTTAAGCCAATTTTTATCTAACTTTCAAAAAGTCCTAGCTACTGTTTTCAAGTCATTCTATGAATTTCAAATATTTTTATTTTGATTTTTAAATGATTTTATCAAAGACAAAAAAAAAATGTGTTGGCAAAGCATTTTTTTTTTCACCCAAAACTCGTACATCTCCGATTTTTCTGGGAATTCATCTTTGATCAGAAAATTAAGTCGATTTTTTTTCGTGTATTTTTACATGTCCTGAGTCTCCAATAATTTTTTCAGAATTTTTGGAATTTTTAAAAATAGGGTAAAAATCGTGGATTAAAACTGGACAGTGGAGTCAGAATTGATTTTAAAGAAAAACAAAGCAGTTTTTTCTCCTCCAAAAACTCGTACATCTCCGGTTTTTCTGGGAATTCATCTTTGATCAGAAATTTAAGTCGATTTTTTTCCGTGTGTTTTTACATGTCCTGAGTCTCCAATAATTTTTTCAGAATTGTTGGAATTTTTAAAAATAGGGTAAAAAATCGTGGATTAAAACTGGACAGTGGAGTCAGAATTGAATTTAAAGAAAAACCAATTTTCTGTTTTGGTTAATTTACTTAGAGTGGGATGATTAGGAGGGTTAGCTACTGACTTAGGGTAATTTCTAAGCCTTTTTAAACTCTAAAAATGTTTTTTCAAGTCCCGGGTTAAGGGTAGTCAAGTCCGGATTTTTTTTAAACATAGGAAATTAGAGCCATTTAAAAAAAAATTTAGCCCAGTTTTTATTCAAACTTCTCAAAATTGTTTTCAAACAATCACAAAGTATTTTGGTTTTAGAATATTTAATTTGACATATTTTCCTAAGGTAGCCGGATATCTTTTTAGATATACGGATTTCCTTAATTAAAGGAAAAAATACATTTCATGCATTGCATTTTTATATTCATGCATTTTATATAATATGTGATTCTTGCCATAATAATTTCTATGTGTCATGACATTTAGGTTGCATTATATTATTTAGATTTTGCTATGTCATTTTATTTATGTCATGTCTATACATATTCATTTCTTTTAAATGTTTTCAAAAAAGATAATGGTTTTCAATAAAAATAAAGATATTCCCGAGTTAAAATAATTCATGAGTTCTCTACCGGGTTTGCTGGAGGGAATATCATCAATTATTATTAATAAAGGAATATCTTTCTTTAAAAAAAAAAGAGAATAATTCGGAAAGTTTTTCAAAACTAATAAAAATTTCTATATTTTGCCACGTTTGTTGGGGAATATAGGAAAATTTTGAATTTATAAATTTCGGATCATTTTCAATAAAAAAATGGAATTATTTTTCTTTAAATTGGGAATTAATTTGAAATACTAAATTTAAAACCAACTTTTACCGAGACTTGAGATAACACACGATTAATAAGGTACCGATTTATACGGGCGTCGTGGGGGTGCTAATCCTTCCCTGCACGTAACCGACTCCCGAACCCGCTTCTTTGATTTCTCTGGTTTAAAACGCAGACTTGAAATTGGTTTTTAAAATGTTTTAATTAATTTTTAAAATATTTTATAAAACCGGTTTTAATAGGTGGCCGATCACACCTAGCTAAAAAAGATTGGTGGCGACTCCTTGTCTTTTTTAAGGTCATTTTCAAAACCTTCATTTCTAGAGGAATTAAGTCGACTTTTCCTCGGTTTTTTTTTAAATGTCACGCCTAACGAATAATAAAGTCTTGCGATGAGACGTCGTTATTTTTTTAGGTTGCGACAGTCATCTTATGCCATGTCATCATCTCATGCCAAATTCATTTATGTCATGTCATCATTTTAGGTCATGTTACCTATGTCATGTCATTCATTTTATGCCATGTCACATATGTCATGCCATTTTGCTTGCCATGCCATTTGTATGCCATGTCATCTTGCTTGCCATGTTGATATCATTCACATGCCATGTCATTTATTTTATGCTATGTCATCATTTTATGCCATGTCACATATGTCATGTCATTTTGCTTGCCATGTCGATTTCATTCACATGACATTCATTTTTATGCCATGTCATTCATATGCCATGTTATTATGTATGCCATGTCAATTTCATTCACATGAAAGTCACCTATGCCATGTCATCACCTTATGCCATGCCATTCATATGCCATGTCATCTTGCTTGCCATGTCGATTTCATTCACATGCCATGTCATTTTATGCCATGTCACATGCCATGTAACTTTATGTCATCCATATGCCATGTTATTATGTATGCCCTGTCAATTTCATTCACATGACATTTTCCTTATACCATGTCATTATGTAAGCCATGTCAATTTTATTCACATGCCATTTTTCATGTCATGTCATTTTGTTTGCCATGTCGATTTCATTCACATAACATTCATTCTTATGCCATGTCACTCTGCTTACCATGCCATGATAAATACGCATGCCTATTTAATTTTCGTCTTAGCAACATGTTTGCATATTCATGGTTATTTTCCAAAAAAATTCAAACACATGGAAAATAAATAATATTTCTATAAATCAAGATGATTCCCGAGTTAAAATAATTCATGAATTCTCTGCTGGGTCTACCGGGGAGGATGTCATCAATTATCATTAACAACGAAATATCTTTTTGGAAAAATGATTCGGTGAATTTCAAAAGCAAGGAAAAATTCTCATATTTTGCCGAGTCTGTTGGAAAATATGGAAAATTTTATGTAAGTAAATTCTGGGTCATTTTCAAATAAAATATGAATTTTTAAGGAAATTATTTACAAACACCAATTTTACAACCGACTTTTTACCTAGACTCGAGATAACACGTGATCAATAAGGTACCATTTTATACGGGCGTTGTGCGGGTGCTAATCCTTCCCTGCACGTAACTGACTCCCGAACCCGCACTTGTTTTTCTCTGGTTCAAAACGTAGACTTCAAAATTGGTTTTAAAAAAATGTTTTAATTAATTTTAAAATGTTTTTATAAAAAAACCGATTTTAATAGGTGGCCGATCACACCTAGCCAAAAAAGATTGGTGGCAACTACATTTCTTTTTTTAAGGCCGCTGTCATACGCTCGACCTTTTATTTCAATCAAGAGGAATTAAATCATCTTTTTCTCTGCTTCTGTTTCCCTCACTCGAACGGATTCCCCGATGGGATCACGTATCGACAATGCTTATCTAAAAAAATAAAAACAAAAATAATAAAAAAACCTAAAATCATGTTATTTAAAATAAAAATAATCATAAAGAAATTAATTAACCTTAAAAATACCTGCAAAAATCAAAACTAAAAATAATATTAGTCCAAAAATTAATAAATAAATAATAATAATAATAATGCAAATTAAACAAATAGTATAAATAAAATAATGAAAAAATAGAAAAATAATATAAAAAAAAAACCAAATTAGCTACAAACGGGTCGGACCAATGCACGGGTCACGCGCGGGTCCACTTGGTCTGACCTGCCTACAACTTATAAAAACCAAAACTTTTTTTTTATTTCATTTTCCTACCCTGTTTTACAAAAAAGAAAAAAAAAATCCTCTTCCTTTGATTTTCCTCCCAAGCTCAAGAACAGTCGTCTCTGTTCTTCATGTTCCCAGATTTCGACGATTATTCGCCATCTGCTCCGTCGTATCGTCGTCGGTGACCGCGGTCATTGCCACCTCCAGTACCTGAAAACCTCCCAAAATTCCCCTTTTAATCTCCTGAACACAAAAATCAACTCGAATTCAAAATCTATACCCAAATCCCTAGATCTAGGATCGAAACCCTTGACCTCAAACCCTCTGATCTACTCCGACAACCCTTGAATGGTCTCCAAATCTTAGCTGTGCCTTCTTCTCATCCTTTCCCAGATCTTCGCCTTTCAAATTCTCAAACCACTAACCCAAACCAAAAACCCTAGAAATCCAAGACAAAACCCCAAATATTTTCTTCTAAAATTTTGGCTGTTGATTGTATTGTTGTTTTTTATTCCATTTTGATCCCTTAATCCGATCCAGAACCCCAAAACCCTATTAAAAGCTCAGTCCGCCACCCCCCAAACTCACTGCTCGACTTTGTGTATTTCACTGAATTTTTTGTTGCCTCTTCGATTCACTGATTCTGTATTGTTGTGAATCCGTGGATCCCTCTTTCTGAGTTTCTGTTGCAGTTTTTTTCATCCGGGATCCCTCTTGTTGTTGAATCCGGGGTTATTTTTATAAGGAAAAATCCTAGAGAATCCCAGTTCATTTAGATCTAGAGTTCCTATCCTCATCCGAATAAAAATCCACCTTCATCACAAACTCTCAGTGTTTGACTCTGATTGAAAGAGAAGTTTGGATTTGATCCAAACTTGTTTTCCCATTTTTTTTCTTTTTTTCTTTTTGATTTTCCACCTTTTTTTTTGAATTTTCTCTTTTTTTATTTTTTTATTTAATAATTCTGAAAATTGAAAACTAAAATAAAAAAATAATAATAACAAAAAAAAAAGAATTAAAATTAAATTAACTTGACCTGAACAAAAACGGGTGTCTACAGTTGCCCCTCTTTGTGCATTTCTTGAGAATCAGGGGATGTGCAAAGACGTAGACACCTTACATGTTATCAAAAAATTCAAGAAACCAAATACTAAAGAAATCCCAATGTAAAATGCTCCACTAAACGAGGAATAAACTTTAAATAAACCCAAACAAAGAAAAACTCCTCACAACGAGGCATCAACTTTAAATACCAAACGAATAAAAACTCCAACCAACGAGGCATCAACTTTAAATGCCCAATGAAGAAATTAAATACCAAACAAAGAAAAACTCCTTCCAATGAGGCATCAACTGTAAATACCGAACAAGTGCCAAAGAAATTGGGCTTGACTCTTTTTTAATGCCCACTTAACTGGGATTGAAGTCCTTACCGTGCCATCTAAAACGGGGCTTAAAATCTCTCATCTTGTGCCAACTTAACTGGGCTTAACATTTCAAAAGTGCCAGCTTAACTGGGCTTAACATTTCAAAAGTGCCAACTTAACTGGGCTTAACAGTGCCAGCTAAGCAGGGCTTAAACTCTAATATCTTCAAAAGTTCTCAACATGTTCTTTCATTTTCTCTTATTGTTTTTCTTGAAAAAGTATCATATCACTTTGTTTTTTTTTTCTCTTTTCTCCTTCTTTGTTTTGACAAACACTTTCATTCTTTTGTCATCTTTTTTTTCTTTCAAATACATAACTTTCATATTTTCCCTTTTCAATATTTGCAAAGTTGACAAATGCAATGATGCAAATGTCTACTCTCAAATGATGGTGCAAATGCCAATGTCTCATTCAACAATGCAAATGCAAATGTTATCTAACTACTTCAAATGTTAAGATCAAGTGTTCATTGAATAATGCAAACTTGGTCAAAACAAATATGTAGATGCTCATGGAATGACCACCCTATCTTAAAAAGATCTCATCTTAGAAATTCCTACCTTCAAGATTCTCATTTCATCTTGAACAAGGTTCGAATCCATTTTGAAATTGTTTTTCTCAATTGAAGCTCAACATCTCTTACCTTGAAAAGAACCATCCTTAAAAAAGTTTGATTTAAAAATTCAAAAACTAAAATCTTACTCATATATTAAATGCATGCGATGAATGTCATGAATGTCATGTAATGCAATTCATGAAATGAATGTCATGAATGCAATGCAAATGCATGAAAATCATCATATCTCTCTAATCATGGTAACAAAATGGTTCTCAAACTCATCATTTCATCTTTGTATCATCTCAAACATGTAGCTTCAAAACTAGATAACAAGTTCCATCCATCGGTCTAGTCATTTGTTGATTTTATTTATTCTCAAATGCAGCATTTCTCCATTTCCAAAGTGTATATTTCAGCTTAGGATCCTAATGTGTCTACATTTCTACCCATTTCTGGTTCTCATTATTCTTTCTTTTTACCCTAGAACATCATCTTTAAATTTCTTTTCAAAATAATGCATAAATCTTTTATGTTCAGTATTTCAACTTATCAATCATAATTCCAATTCCATAACAAATATAATGTATCAACATTTCCTCTATTCATTATGTGTATTCAAAGTTGGCAACAAAGAATGGCAATGAACAAAATGAATCGAAGAAAATGGGTCTTTATCAAAGAAGGGAAAAGAACAAATTTGTCAAAAGATAATAGGCAAATCAAAGAATTATCCCAAGGATATTTGAACGGGATATCAACATCCCAAATAATGAATGTTTTGACAATCTTTTACAAATTAATCCATGATTCTTTTTCGAAGATCAATCCAATCAGTATTTCTGATCTTTCTGAGCTGTATAAGACCAAACCATGCCCCCAGTGAAATCTTCAAACAAACATTGACTTTTGTTATATCTAAGCCGCCCTTTCAGGTTTTCAACTTAGATATCCCCTATGACTCAAACTGCCCTTTTTGGGTTTTCAATTTGAATCCTCTTTTTTTTTTTAATTTTTTAATTTTTTTTATTTCATCATTTTTTTTCAAAAAGAAACATTTCTCCTCAGTGTTTGGTAAATCATTTCCATTCATCTTCTTTCAAAATAATGCTTCACTTAAGAAAACCTTCACTTCATAAGAACTTCACAAATGGATATCTACTCTCTACAATGGCAATGTGACTTGAGGGTAGTTTCTTCAAAACGAATTCTTTCTCAAAGTATCAAGAACAAACTTTTCTCACCATTTGTTCGTCTCAATCTTCTTGGAGGCAATTGAACATGTCAAAGTGCTACAAGCCTTTTCTTTCTTTTTCGAAGCTGTCTTCAAGCATCTAAGATTCATCATCCTTTAATGATACCACAAGCATGTCCTAATTCAATATATGTTTTCCAATTCAAACATTCTTATTTGATCAAAATGGAATTTTCAACGTACGTAATGTAGGCCAGGGTTTGAGGTCATGAAAGAAATGATAAACATGCTCAAACATGTGTTTAAGAGTTGCAAACCAAGGATCATTTTCATCTCAAAACATTTCATATCTTTCTTTTCATTTTCAAGATAATCGAGCCATGGATCATTTCTTTCTCATGAGGATTTTCAAAACTTTTCACACTTTTCTTTTCATTTTTTCTTTTTTTTCTTTTTTTTTTCGCTTTTTGCTTTTTTTTTTCTATCACAAAGTGAGTTCAAAATATTGGAACTCAATCCATCTCATATTTGCTTCCCTGACATAAGAAATTCTTTACATGGCGTAGAAATATGATCCAATCATTCATTCTCCTATAGAAAGATATTTTTCCATACTTGCCCCCCGGTGTAGAGGGTGATCCTTGGTCAAGGTTCATTCGAAAAAAAGAATCCAATAGGCTCAAAAGGGGTAGCAAAGAATAATTTCTCATTTTTGTGAAAGGAATATGAAAGATATGTTTGGATTCGGCTCATGCTCAAACAGAGATAATGTATAATTTAATCAACAAGTTAAATATACAACGCAGAGGAATAAAATAATACAAAGAGATACAGAATCCCTCCATGTATCTGCCTATGAATTCAAAACGATCTAGCTATCAAGAACAGATAACAATCAAAAATCTCATACCTCTGTAATGGAGATTGTCGAAACCACATCATAGATCTTGATGTTCTTCCTCTTGTACACAATGCTAGCTTGTAGAAGACCAAAGTCTTCCAATTGTCCGACCTCTAATGGTAATCCACACAGGTGATCTGAAAGCCTTCACAAGGTTGAGATTATGTTTTTCCAAGACGATGCTAGTGTTCTAGGTTGTGAGAAACCTTCCTCCTCTTACTCTAGTTAATCGAAAAGAAGCAGGCCAGAAGAAAACTGATTCCTCTTCCTCTTTTTTCTATGCGCCGATTCTCACAGGGAGGTGAGAGAATGCGGCTACCAGGGTTTTTCTTTCTTAGGGGGAGGTGGCAACAACATAAGGCATATATATATTATCAGGTTTAGTGTATGCCAACTCTTGGACTTATTGCACTAAAGCCCTTACACATATATTATTAAATATTCACAATAAGCCCACAACACTTAATGAATATTTAATCTGGCCTAATCTCATTTTATTTTCAATAATCACCTTTTGTGTGTGACCCATTAGGCCCTTAACATGTTGGCAATAAATATAATAAATTCAATTAACAATTTCTTCTTTATATTTATAGATCATGAGCGGCATCTAGCAATGCATCATGACCACCCAAATTCCAAGAGAGTCATCAAGCTTCGACTAGCCTTTCGTGTACAATATGTCTGTGTAATTCGATCCCTTCATCAAATATCCCGGGATAGGAAAGAACATGGTTCAGTGTCTACTCTTAACCCATTCCATATTAGATCTGTAGCTTTATATTAACTCCTTAAGTATTGCCTTGGCCAAGGACTTCAATAAGTTAATATAAGCCAGATACATGTGAGATATTTCCCCTTAATCACTTGGGGTGATGAATCCTCTCTGGACCACTCATTCATCTTTGTATGCTTCATATCATACCCAATAACACCTTACTTTAAGCATCCTCGTGATTGGGACCCGTTCGTGATGAAATCTAAGTATGATAGTTCACATACAAGATGACTTGGTGTCACAAATCAAAGGATTACTTACACTATTGACACATGAGAGTATTTACCATAGACACTTGAGTGAAATACCAAATGGAACTCTCATAGCGGGTCATGTTCAGTGAACTTGTTCAACTAACAAGCACCCATATATTATCCCCAAGTATCTCTATACTTTCAACCTATGAGATCAGTTGCATGCATTAAGTGCTTGAAGGCTTAACATATGCCAGTCTTTCAGCATTGTCAATGCCCTGTCTTGACAATACAATGACCAGGAACAGTTTAGAAATACGACATTGATGCATAAGGATCCTCATAATTGTAATACCTTACAATTCCTTTGCAATGCCATTGTGTCTCATGGGCTTTATCTTCACAAGTCATTTATAACAATTATAACAATACTTATGGATAAAGAAATACCTCAATTATAATTAATAAACTATAATGTGCAATACATGAATATATAAACAGTGTTTTACAAGACTAACTAGATTGGCTTGTAGGGCTTACACCAACAATCTCCCACTAGCACTAAAGCCAATCGCCCATGTACTTAAGCCCATGTCCTTCCCTGTGACGAATGTGTTTCTGCTGGGATAGAACCTTAGTAAAAGGATCAGCTATATTGTCCTCTGTCGGTACCCTTCCCATACTTATATCACCTCTTTGAATTATATCTCTAATCAAGTGATATTGCCGTAATACATGTTTAGATTTGTGATGAGACCGTGGTTCCTTAGCTTGCACTATGGCTCCATTGTTATCACAGTAAAGTGGTACTGGATCAACAATGCTGGGAACCACACCAAGTTCAGTTATGAACTTCTTAATCCAAACAACCTCCTTCGCTGCCTTACACGCGGAGATGTATTTAGCCTCTGTTGTTGAATCTACAGTTGTAGTCTGTTTGAAACTTTTCCAACTAACTACAGCTCCATTTAAGGTAAATATGTAATCGCCCTGCGATTTACTGTTATCCTTATCAGTTTGGAATCCAGTATCTGTATAACCCCTTACTTTGAGTTCAGCGCCTCCATAGACGAAGAAAATATCCTTAGTTCTTCTCAAGTACTTGAGGATATTCTTCACAATAGTCCAGTGAATTTCACCAGGATTGCTTTGATATCGGCTCATGACAATCAGAGCGTATGATACATCTGGTCTTGTGCATAACATGGCATACATGATAGATCCTATTGTCAAAGCATACGGGATCCTATCCATCTCTGTCCTTTCTTCATAAGTTTTAGGACACATCTCTTTCGAGAGTTGTACACCATGTACCATAGGCAAGTTACCTATTTTGGAGATATCCATGCTAAATCTTTTTAGCACCTTGTTTATGTAATAGGATTGGGATAATCCAAGCAGCTTTTTCGATCTATCTCTATAGATCTTAATTCCCAGAATATATGCTGCTTCTCCCAAATCCTTCATGGAGAACTGTTTGGACAGCCAGACTTTGGTGGTTTGAAGCATAGGTACATCATTTCCTATGAGCAATATGTCATCGACATATAGCACTAGGAACACAATTGCATGTCCGTTTACCTTCTTGTAAACACATGGTTCATCAGGATTCTTAATGAAACCAAATTCTTTAATTGTTTCATCAAACCTGATGTTCCAACTCCGAGATGCTTGCCTTAGTCCATAAATGGGCTTTTGTAGCTTGCATACCTTATTAGATGTGGCCTTGGATGAAAAAACTTCAGGTTGTGTCATATACACTTCCTCTTGCAAATTCCCGTTAAGGAATGCTATTTTTACATGTATTTGCCATATCTCATAATCATGGTATGCAACAATAGCAAGCATAATCCTAATTGACTTTACCATGACAACTGGTGAAAAGGTTTCTTCAAAATCAACACCTTCAATTTGATTATAACCTTTTGCAACCAATCTGGAGTTATACGTTTGTATATTGCCATCCATGTCTGTCTTTATCTTGTAGACCCATTTACACCCTATCGGTTTTATCCCTTGAGGTGGATCAACTAAAGACCAAACATTGTTCACTTTCATGGCTTCCATTTCGAATTTCATGGCTTCTAGCCATTTCTTGGAATTGATGTCCAACATCGCTTCCTCATAGGTAGCAGGTTCATTATCAATGGGCAAAATATCTCTTTCCAAAAGAAATCCATATCTTATTGGAGTTTGCCTCTCCCTACTAGACCTTCAGAGTACTTATGTTTCTTGAGCATTAGTCCGAGCATCCAATGCCTCGACCAATGGCTTAGGTTCCGAGGGAATGTTAGGTTGTGGTTCTTGAACTTCTTCAAGATCTATTTTACTCCCACTGATCCTTCTAGTAGAAACTCTTTCTCTAGAAAAGCAGCATGTTTTGATACAAACACCTTTTAATCAGTAGGATTGTAAAAGTAATATCCAGCAGTCTCTTTAGGATATCCCACAAACTTATATTTTTCTGATCTAGCTCCCAGGTTATCAGAAGGTACTTGCTTCACATAAGCAGTACATCCCCAAATCTTTAGATAAGATAAACATGGCTTCTTACTATAAAATATCTCATATGGTACCTTATCTACCAATTTGCTTGGAACCCTATTTAGAAAGTAAGCTGTAGTTTTTAAGGCATATCCCCAAAAGGATATCGGAAGGTCAGCCTTAGACATCATGGACCGAACCATGACCAACAAGGTTCGATTTCTCCTCTCGGATACTCTGTTATGTTGAGGAGTTCCAGGTGGAGTCCATTGCGACAGAATTCCATTATTTGTCAAATGATCCAAGAAATCATGGGTCAAATATTCTCCTCCTCGATCCGATCTAAGAGCTAGAATATTTTCCCAGTCTGTTTCTCTACTTCAGCTCTGAACTCTTTGAACTTTTCAAAAGCTTCAGACTTGTATCTCATCAGATACACATAACCATATCTAGAATGATCATCGATAAAGGTTATGAAGTATGAGTAATTACCTCTAGCAGCTCTGCTTAGTGGCCCACAAACATTTGAATGTATTAAGCCCAATAAAGCACTAGCTCTTTCACCCTTTCCAGTAAATGGAGTCTTGATCATCTTACCAAGGAGAAAAACATTCACAAGTCCCATATGATTCATAATCAAAGGGTTCCAAATAACCATGTTTATGTAATTTGGAAATGCTTGTCTCATTGGTATGACCAAGTCTATAGTGCCAGATGTAAGTCTTACTTGGATCATCCTTTCTTGCTTTCTTGACATTTATATTGAACATAGGCATCTCTGGATCCAAAACATATAATCCATTATGTAATGTTGTCGATCCATAGTGAATGTCTTTAAGAATGATGGAGAAACTATTGCCTTTCATTCTTATCTCGAAACCATATTAACAGTGAGGTATGAAACCGAAATGATGTTTCTAGACAATATTGGAACAAAGTAACAATCTTTTAGTTCCAATTTCATGCCAGACGACAAGGATAAAGTACATGTTCCAACGGCCAATGCTGTAACTTTTGCACCATTGCCTACTCTAAGAACTACTTCATCTGTGCTCAACTTTCTACTTCCTTTCAACATCCTTATGTCATTACATAGATGTGAACCGCATCCTGAATCAATTATCCAGGAATTGGATTTAACAGTAGAAAGATTCAGTTCAATCACAAACACAGTCAACCCAGAAACTTCTATAAATTCTTCTTGACTTGTCAAGTGAGCAACCTTCCTTTCATTGAGAACGCTTCTCAATCTCATGTACCAATCCAAACATTTTGGACTAATGGCATTCATAATGCCGCACAGTACAGTTAAAGTATTAACCATTTTCAACAACCTAAGATGGAAAAAGTATATATCAGTTATATTCATGCATTTATACCAATTCAAGATCAGGTATTAAATCTCTTATTGGTTCTCCCACTAATTTTTCGAGATAATAGCCCTCACTATTATTCGAAAATCTCATCAAGGTATTTCTAGTGGGCTGGGATCCCTTTCAACATGTTGCAACCTTGAGTGACTCAACAAATTACAACAAGCCTAGTTGGGTAGATAACATAGCTTATCAATTGCATGTCTATGCAACTCCCAGATCAGTTAGGTGACAACTCTTTGTCTAAGCACATCATATGTACTTCGCCTAACTTTGCCTCTAACACTATGCGGTCAAGTTTGTAAGCATCCGGACAACATAGCATTAGTTGAGTAAGACCCAACTTCATAACTCAAACATATTCGTATAGTAGTTTGACCTTGAGTGACTCAACAAGCCTCTTACTAGAAGAACTCTGGTTATCTTGTTATGATTATGGAAGGCAACTTTATCATGCGAAACATGTGACTCAATATTATAAAGAGGGATTTCCTTTTCTGTAAGTCTCATCATAATAAACATTCATAGCATTTATAATATCGCATAAAATAAATCTATAACATGCTTTCTACTTGGATGATTATGGACTTTCTAATCTAATTTCCTTGAGCCATCAAAGGAAATTAGTTGGTCAAATTCCTAGGTGATTACATACATAGTCTTCAAAGCTTGCTTGTAATCTCCTTTTCTTCATGGCGCCTTTCTTCATCTTCAAGTTACAAAAATTATTCCTAACTAATCTTAATTTTACACTTTGATGTAACTAATTACATTTGTAATAAAGAAACCTCAAGTTACATATGAAGGGAGTTAGTTGAGGAAAGAATTTTTACAACTCCAGAAAATGAGAGATAATGCAGGGCACGCAGTCCCTATTTAATTTAATAAAAACCATAAAATTAAATTCAACCATCCACAATCATATTGGGTCTAAGTCCATAATCATCTCATACATTCACAAACAATTTATGAACATATAAATCATGCTTTAATCTCTAATTTCTATCATTGATTATATTGATCCATAATTTAATTCAAAGAAAATAATAAACATTTATTCTAATCTCATTAGAATAAATCCTAATCCAATTAGGATTATTTCCTTTAATTAAATTATTATCCAATTAAATAATTTAATTGAATATTCAGGTAAATTCTTATTTTGGTGATTTATTTAATTTAACAATATTATCATAATTACTAATTTTAGTGTTGTATCTCTACTAGGATACTAAAACATTAGTAACTTAATATTGCTAAAATTCATAAGCTGTGAGAATCTGATAGAACCAAAAAACCCTAGCAAGGGAGGCGCAAGCTTTGGATACTAAGAGTAGCCGCCGCCCCTATCTCCCTACAGGCTGTCTATCTGCTTTTCACAGCTTCCAACTATTCAATGCTAAATCAGATTTATGATTTTTCAGGCTTGCCAAGAACAATTCTAAGCAATTTTAAATCCTAAAAATCATTAAAACATGCATTAAAAATCAGCCACGAAAAATCTACAAGTTTTTCTCACTAAAATCACCAAATTTGCGCAAAGCAGGCTTAACAGTTTTCAATCGCTGCCAAATTTTTGCCAGTTGCATTAATCAGTTTAAAACAATTTTAAACCAATTAATCAACAAGAATTACCCATGATTAACTGCTGCCTTCACCAAAACACTACAAGTGCAATTTCTCACAAATTCAGTTAGTGACAATCGGATCAGAATAACTCAAAGAACAAAACAATTTTGTTAAAGGTAACAATTAAAGCATAGATCGTATAGGAATAACATAAACCTGGCTCTGATACCATTGTTGGGATTTGGCTCATGCTCAAATAGAGATAATGTATAATTTAATCAACAAGTTAAATATACAATGCAGCGGAATAAAATAAAACAAAGAGATACCGAATCCCTCCATAGATCTGCCTATGAATTCAAAACGATCAAGCTGTCAAGAACAGATAACAAATCAAAAATCTCATACCTCTATAATGAAGATTGTGGAAACCACATCATAGATTCTTGATGTTCTTCCTCTTGTACACAATGAGCTTGTCGAAGACCAAAGTCGTCCAATTGTCTGACCTCTAACGGTAATCCGCACAGGTGATCTGAAAGCCTTCACAAGGTTGAGATTATGTTTTGCCAAGACGATGCTAGTGGTCTAGGTTGTGAGAAACCTTCCTCCTCTTGCTCTAATTAGCCGAAAAGAAGCAGGCCAGAAGAAAACTTATTCCTCCTCCTCTTTTCTCTATGCGTCGATTCTGATAGAGAGGTGAGAGAATGCGGCTACTAGGGTTTTTCTTCCTTAGGGGGAGGCGGCAACAACATAAGCCATATATATATTATCAGGTTTAGTGTATGCTAACTCTTGGACTTATTGCACTAAAGCCCTTACACATATATTATTAAATATTCACAATAAGCCCACAACACTTAATGAATATTTAATCTGGCCCAATCTCATTTTAATTTCAATAATCACCTTTTGTGTGTGACCCATTAGGCCCTTAACATGTTGGCAATAAATATAATAAATTCAATTAAGAATTTCTTCTTTATATTTATAGATCATGAGCGGCATCTAGCAATGCATCATGACCACCCAAATGCCAAGAGATTCATCAAGCTTCGACTAGCCTTTCGTGTACAATATGTCTGTGTAATTCGATCCCTTCATCAAATATCCCAAGATAGGAAAGAGCATGGTTCAGTGTCTACTCTTAACCCATTCCATATTAGATCTGTAGCTTTATATTAACTCATTAAGTATTGCCTTGGCCAAGGACTTCAATAAGTTAATATAAGCCAGATACTTGTGAGATATGTCCCCTTAATCATTTGGGGTGATGAATCCTCTCTGGACCACTCATTCATCTTCATATGCTTCATGTCATACCCAATAACACCCTACTTTAAGCATCCTCGTGATTGGGACCCGTTCGTGATGAAATCTAAGTATGACAATTCACATACAAGATGACCTGGTGTCAAAAGTCAAAGGATTACTTACACTATTGACACATGAGAGTATTTACCATAGACACTTTAGTCAAATACCAAATGGAACTCTCATAGCGGGTCATGTTCAGTGAACTTGTTCAACTAACAAGCACCCATATGTTATCCCCAAGTATCTCTATACTTTCAACCTATGAGATCAGTTGCATGCATCAAGTGCATGAAGGCTTAACATATGCTAGTCTTTGAGCATTGTCAATGCCTTGTCTTGACAATACAATAAACAGGAAAAATTTAGAAACACAGCATTGATGCATAAGGATCCTCATAATTGTAACACCTTACAATTCCTTTGCAATGCCATTGTGTCTCATGGGCTTTATCTTCACAAGTCATTTATAACAATTATAACAATACTTATGGATAAAGAAGTACCTCAATTATAATTAATAAACTATAATATGCAATACATGAATATATAAACAGTGTTTTACAAGCCTAACTAGATTGGCTTGTAGGGCTTACACCAACAAGATGGCCATTATCATCTCAAATGTGAATATTTCCATCGAAGAACATTTATTGAAAATGACAAGCTTATAGAAACTCACCACACGGAATCCACATACTCGTAAAGGAATTCAACAGCCATTCAGTATACTCATGAAGCAATTCTACTAATTTTCTTGCAATCATGCCAAAACTGCATATCAACTTTCATCTTTTTTCACAATAATCTCAACAAAATCAAATGGCAAAGTATTGTCATATATGTTCAAGTTCACCAATACGGATATAACTTTCGAAATTGAATCCCAGATTATTTTCATGATTGTTACCACATTCATTACTTGGAAACTTGACATGGGTGAAATTGAAAGGGTAGGCAATATAATGGCAAAGGGAGACATAACAAATGAAAGAGGAAATGAAAATGCATCAAACTTGCCAATTCATTGAAATGATAAAAAATAAATTAAGTCTAAACATAAAAGACATCACTTTAAAAGGAAAAGTTCAAAGATAGCATGCAACTTCCATATTCTTCTCATAGAGGCCCTTTACCACTAAACACTTGGCTCTGTTTTCTCATCAAAACTCAATAGACCCTTTTTGACTAAATTTTGCACCTTTCGCTTCAAAGTTCCGCATTCTTCCGTGGAATGGCCTTTAACTCCATCATGGTATTCACATTGGGCTTTGAGATCATACCATTTTGGCTAAGGAGACTTTCTAGGCTTTGTGGCGATAATGGAAATCTTGTGGCTTTGAACAAGTAAAGGAAGAAGCTTTCTGTAAGACATTGGAAGGGAGTGATACATTTTAGTTCTCTTTCTTTTATGGCTTTGAGTAACCATGGGTTCTTCTTGCAGCAATCCAATTTTTCTCTTGCTCAAAATTCCAACAATAGTTGCTTGAACATGTTCATCAGAAATAATGCCTTTCTTTTTTTCGACAATTCTCAAACTGGTATCCATGATTTTCTTGCTTCGTATCCCATCTTCAATCCTACCGACAGAGAACAATAAGTCTGCAAATTCTAAAAAAAAAAAGAAAAAAAACATTGCCTACCAATTTGTCATAGTATGGAGAAGGAAGTGTATCAACAAACAGAGAATTCATCTCTCTATTAGTAAGAAGTGGTTGAACTTGTGATGCTACTTCTTTCCATCTAGCAGCATATTCTTTGTAGATTTCATTGGGACTCCTTTTCATGCTTTGAAGGGTCAATCGATCTGGAAATATCTCTAACATATGCTTATAATGCCCTAAAAATGCCCGAGATAGATCTCTCCAAGTGCGAATTTGACCTCTTTTCAATCTGAGATACCATTCAACTGCTATCCCTGTTAGACTATCTTGGAAGACATGAATAAGAAATTTCTCATTACGGGCATATGAAACCATTTTGTGACAAAACATAGCCAAATGTGTTTTGGGGCATTCGGTTCCATCATATTTCTCAAAATTTGGAGTCTTGAACATTGGCAGAATGATTACATCGGGCACCAAGCAAAGCCCAGCAGAATCTATGGAGCCATAGAAATCCATCCCCTCAATAGCTCGGAGTCTTTCCTCTATTAGACTCATTTTGCGAGAGTCAATCTCTTCAACTACCTCTAGCCTCTCTTGCTCTTTGGGATCATATAAATCTAAATCTGAAACTTGGACTGGATCTGACAATTTTGTCCCAAGCGCAGGAATGGTATATCCTGAGAATCGATGTTGAGTAGCTAATGATGTCACCAGCATCCCAGTTTAAGCTCAAAATTGACTTAAATCAGGCAAATATATAGGATCTTCATCATCTGGTGACTGATTCTTTTCTTGAGTAGTTACTTCTTCTACCCATCTCTACTTGTTCAAATTCATCATCAAATCCATCATCTTGGCTAATTGTTCTTTCATTTTATCCTGTGCCTTTTCTATTTCATTCATCCTAGCAGTCTGTTACTCTACTATTGTTTTAACCCATGAACGGGTCCTAGCAGCCTATTCCTCTGCCATTGCTTTAACCCGTAAACGAATGTTGTAGGAATGCCCCAAGATCTTTGATTGTTTGAGCTATCCTTGAACCCTTAATTACCATAATTTAAAATGCTTTCACGAAATTTATGATGCAAATAAACGAAAGAATGAATTTAATGACAACATCAAAACTATTCACAAAGTTTAATAGTAACATTATGAAAAGTGTACATGATGAGTGCATGAGCATACCAAAAAATGTACATGATAAATGCGTGATCATTATGCACATGGTAAATGCATGAGCATTATGAAATGTTACATGATGAATGCATGAGCATGCATGATGAAATGAATGCATGAGCATTATGAAAAATGATAAATGCATGAGCATTATTAAAAATGTACACGATGAATGCATGAGCATTATGAAATGTTACATGGTGAATGCATGAGCATGATAAATGCATGAGCATGAATAAAAAAAATGTACATGGTAAATGCGTGAACATTATGTACATGGTGAATGCATAAGCATTATGAAATGTTACATGGTGAATGCATGAGCATGATAAATGCATGAGCATTATTAAAAAAAATGTACATGATAAATGCATGAGCATTATGAAATGTTACATGGTGAATGCATGAGCATTATGAAAAATGTATGCATGATGAAAATATTTAAATGATGCAAATGCATGAAAATAAATGAAAGAATAAAGTTAATTCAAATAATGGCCACAAAGATTTCACGAATTCAATAGTTAGATACATATTAGAGAAATAAAAATAATATTTACAAAAAAATTTGTGAGAAAGTAAAAAGATTCCTTCATGTGTCCTATTTTGGATTATTATCTATAAAATGGGTGGACATGGCTCTAACTTAGGCTGGCCTCTTAAGTGTTATCTATATGCTGGGCTTAGGATATTTGAAATCTAAAAGGTCCCCGAATTGCCCCTTAACTTCATCCATGGAGGATGAGTAAGGCACCCAATCCTCACCCATTATAGGCTCATTGGAAAAGTTCAATTTTGGTGAGTGTATTTTTCGAAACTGCTGCGGAGGTTATTACCTCACGAAAGCTTAGGTACTTTACACTCTGAAGGTGTTTCGCTAGCCATTACGGAGGTTATTAGCTCACGAGGACGTAGATAATTACCCTCTCCTAAAACGAACAAGTCCGGGTATAAGACTTAACATATGCATCATGTAGTGTGTGCGAAGAAATAATGCAAATTTTGTCTCACAAAAAAATACCTGCAAAATAATAAACTAAGAAAAAGTTAAAAAAAATTATGAACAAACCTTGACTTACAAAAAATACCCTGACTTACAAAAATACCTGTGAAAAAATAAAAACATCAGAAATCCAATAAAACAATTACAAATAAATAAATTAAAAAAAACAAAACAAAACAAAACAAAATCCAAGACCAAGACCAAAAGATAACATGTGACTAATCTATGGCTCGACTCTCTAAAGTTCCCAGTGGAGTAGCCAAACTGTCATAACGTGCCAAATACGAATTTAGCAAGCCAGACACAAATCATGGAGTCGCCATTAATCATCTAATTTAGGTATGATTAGTCACCTATATGAATCTATCCTTTTTAAAGTTATCCTATGCTTGACTAAGGCACCCTAAAAAGAATAGGTTCTGGTCTACTTATGAGAACTGAGTTCGGGAGTTCGGTTACGTGCGGGGAAGGATTAGCACCCCACAACGCCTATCCTAAAGATAGTACCACATCAATCACATGTTGTTCTAAATTGGTCTTATCTAAATGGCCTTAATTAATCTAAGTAAACATTTATTTTCCTAATCATGCAAACTAATCTAAAAAAAAAAATCCTAATATATTTATAATGCAAAAATAAAATAAAATAAAAAATCATATCCTATTTATCATTCAAAAATAAAATAAAATCATATCATGCCAATTCCTAATTCATGCAAAACCTAATAATAATAAAAATCATATCCTAAATCATGCAATTCTAAAATAAAACCTAAATAAAAAACCTAAATCATGCAATTCTAAAATAAAACATAATAAAAAACCTAAATCATGCAATTCTAAAATAATAAAAAAAAAACCTAAATCATGCAATAAAAATATCATAATAATCATACAAAAATAATCTAATAATAATAATAATAATCCTAAAAATCATGTTATTTAAAATAATAAAAAAATCTGAAACCATGCTTATCTAAAAAAATAAAAACAAAAATAATAAAAAAAAACCCTAAAATCATGTTATTTAAAATAAAAATAATCATAAAGAAATTAATTAACCTTAAAAATACCTACAAAAATTAAAACGAAAAATAATATTAGTCCAAAAATTAATAAATAAATAATAATAATAATGCAAATTAAATAAATAGTATAAATAAAATAATGTAAAAAAACAAAAGAAAAAAAAATGAATTAGCTACAAACAGGTCGGACCAGTGTGCGGGTCCACTTGGTCCGACCCACCTACAGCTTATAAAAACAAAAACTTTTTTTTTATTTCATTTTCCTACCCTGTTTTACAAAAAAAAAAAAAAGAATCCTCTTCCTTTGATTTTCCTCCCAAGCTCAAGAACAACTGCCTATGTTCTTCGTGTTCCCAGATTTTGACGATTATCCGCCGTCTGCTCCACCGTACCGTCATCGATGACCACCATCATCACCACCTCCAGCACCAGAAACCTCCCAAAATTCCTCAAAATTCCTCTTTTAAAATACTGAACTCAAAAGTCAACTCGAATTCTTCAAAATCTGTACCCAAATCCCTATATCTAGGTTGGAAACCCTTGACCTCAAACCCTCTGATCTACTCCGACAACCCTTGAATGGTCTCTAAATCTTAGTTATGCCTTCCTCCCATCATTTCCCAGATCTTCGCCGTTCGAATTCTCAAACCACTAACCTGAATCGAAAACCCTAGAAATTCGAGACAAAACTCCAAATATTTTCTTCTGAATTTTTGGTTGTTGATTGTATTGTTGTTTTTTATTCCTATTTTGATCCCTTAATCTGATCCAGAACCCAAAAAACCCTATTAAAAACTCAATCCGCCACCCTCAGACTCACTGCTCTACTTTGTGTATTTCACTGAATTTTTTGTTGCTTCCTCGATTCACTGATTCTGTATTGTTGTGAATCCTTGGATCCCTTTTTCTAAGTTTGTGTTGCCGTTTTTTTCATCTGGGATCCCCTTGTTGTTGAATCCGGGGTTATTTTTATAAGGAAAAATCCTAGAGAATCCTAGTTCATTTAGATCTAGAGTTCCTATCCTAATCCAAATAAAAATCCACCTTCATCGCAAACTCTCAGTGTTTGACTCTGATCCAAAGAGAAGTTTGGATTTGATCCAAACTTGTTTTCCCATTTTTTTTTCTTTTTTTTTTCGATTTTCCAATATTTTTTATTTTTCTGAATTTTCTCTTTTTTTATTTAATAATTTTGAAAATTGAAAACTAAAATTAAAATAAAAAAGAATTAAAATTAAATTAACTTGACCCGGACAAAAACGGTTGTCTACATTATTCAACACACGTGGTTATGAAAGCGCAAGGGATAAATTTTGTTTTATTCAGAATTATGTGAATGTCATATGAAAGAATTATTTTTCAAGCTTTGCCGGGTTTGCCGGGGAATACGGTAATATTTTCCGACATGTGCCATTTATATAATTCCATCAAAAAAAAGTTCATGAAAACAATTTTAAAAATAATGATGTGTGCATATTCTATGTCCATGTATAATTCTATGATGATGTCATTTAAATGGTTGATGTCTACATTTTGTCATCTTGATCATATTAATTCTATGTTCATGCATATTCCATGATGATGTCATTCCATGATTTGTTATTCATTTTCTATATTGATCATGATGTGTTGATGGATGTGAATATTATATGATAATGTCATTTTATGATTGTTGCCTAGATGATCTCTTTGTATATCACGTCATGATTTATTTTGCTATGCCATAATAAGATTTTGCCATGTCAATCATGCTATCTCATTAATTCTTTTGTCATATCATTTAGATTTTGCCATGTCAAGCATGTCATGTCATTAATTCATATGCCATGTCATTAATTCTTTTGGCCATGTCATTTAGAGTTTGCCATGTCATAATAGGATTTGCCATGTCAAGCATGCCATGTCATTAATTCTTTTGCCATGTCATAATAAATGTTTGCAATGTCATGATAATTGTACATGTTGTTTAAATTACATTTGTATCTTATTATTGATTTGCATATACATGACAATTTTTATTTATGATTTAAAATGCATGAAAATAATTAATGATTTTTTATAAAACAAGGTTAGTCCCGAGTTAAAATAATTCATGAGTTCTTTGCTGGGTCTGTTGGGGAGGATATCATCAATTATCATTAACGACGAAATATCTTTTTTTTTTTTTTCAAAAACAAAGATGATTCGGAGAAATTTCAAAATAAATAAAAAATTTTATGTTTTATTGGGTCTGCCAAGGAATATAGAAAAATTTTGTGTTAATAAATTTTGGATCATTCTCAAATAATATAATTGTTTTAAAAAAAAATTAATTTTAAATGTCGAACCTAAAATTGACTTTTACCGAGACTCGAGATAACACAGATTAATAAGGTACCGTTTTATACGGGCGCTGTGGGGGTGTTAATCCTTCCCCACATGTAACCAACTCTCGAACCCGCACTTATTTTCTCTAGTTCAAAGCGCAGACTTCGAAATTGGTTTTAAAAAATGGTTTAATTAATTTTAAAATGTTTTACAAAAATCGGTTTTAATAGGTGACCAATCACACCTAACCAAAAAAAATTGGTGACGACTCCATTTCTTTTCCGAGGTTGTTTTCAAACCCTCAATTTTAATCTAAGAAGAATTAAGTCATCTTTTCCTCTTTTTCTCCCCACACCTATTATTATTATTATTTTAAACGTCTCTTAACCGTCGCTAGATTCGTTATGATAGCATCTACTAGAGGAATGTTTACCTCTAATTTTCGACAGGTCTCCAAAATCTCCTTCTCTTACTTCTCCTTTTTGGACTTTGCTAACTTGCTTGGAAAAGGTGTAGGAGTTATATAAGAAGGAAAATATGGTTTAGGATTCACCTTAGCAAGTGGCTCATCGGTTTGTAAAGATGTTGCATTGGTATCCTCTTCTCTTTGAGCACTATCCTTCTGTGGTGTCTCAAGCTGTTTCCCACTTCTTAGAGTTGTGGCATTTGTGTTTTCTCTAGGATTCACTATAGTTTGAAAAGGTAATTTCCCTGAATCCCTTGCTTGTAATTGACTCATTATTGTTTCCATTTGTCCCATTTGAGTTTCTAAAATTGTGGATACTTGCCTTTGTTTCTTGATTATTTTCCCTTGTTTCCTGTTGCAATTGCATTGCATTAATAGTAAGGGATTTGACAAGATCTTCAAGAGAAGTACCTGAAGTTTGGGGTGGTGGCACTTGTTGTCGGGTTTGGTATGGTTGTTGCATTCTTTGCTGAAAACCCGGTGGTCGATTATCAATGGGTGGATAACAGCTTGTGGTTGATTCCCTCCATAATTAAAGTTTGGATGATCTCTCCATCCTGGATTATATGTGTTTAAGTAGGGATCATACTTTCGTGGTTGGCGCGAAAATCCACCCATAGCATTCACATGTTCATTAGATCCATCTTGAAGTGTTGGGCACATATCGGTTTGATGCCCCATTGTAGAACATATACCACAAGCTTTGATTTGCTGTATATTATCTACAGCCAATTGTTGCACAAGAGAAGTAAGTTGAGAAATTTGTTGTTCAAGGGATGATGTACTTACCTCATTTACTTTCTTGGGTGGTGGTACTTCATGTCTCATGGTGAATTGTTGTGAGTTAGCTGCCATATTGGAGATGAGAAGTCTAGCAGCTTCGGGAGTCTTATCAACTAAAGCTCCCTCACTTGCAGCATCTATCATGCTTCTCTCCATGGGCATGAGACCTTCATAGAAATACTAGATGAGAAGTTGTTCACTTATCTGATGGTGTGGGCATGATGCACAAAGTTTCTTGAACCTCTCCCAATACTCATACAAGGGCTCTTTATTGTATTGTCGAATCCCACATATCTCTTTTCTAATGTTGGCAGCCTTAGATGCTGGGAAATATCTTTCCAAGAATGCTTTCTTCATTGCATTCCATGTAGTGATGGTTCCGGATGGTAAGTAGTAGAGCCATTCTTTTGCCGAATCAGCTAGAGAGAATGGAAAGGATCTCACCTTGATTTGCTTTTAGGAGATCCCCATTGGCCTCATGCTTGAGCATACTCAAGGTTAGGATACTCTATGCATAATGGTTGTTAATCCAAATCTGGAGCTGCTAGCTTTTTAAGAGTTCGGTAGTTAGCTGCCATCTTTCCTTGCTCAACTTGAACTATTTTGATCAACTCCTCGTTTGATTTGTGGTAGGTAGATGTGAACTCCAGATCCTCTTAAGTCTTAAGTGATTTATGTCTTCTTCGGGAGCTTGGAACATTCACTGAAAAAGAAAATAAGAAAAATAAACAAATTAGAACTAAAAATAACAAAATAAACCAAGTAGAAAATAAATTAAAGAAAGCAATCCCTGGCAACGGCTCCAAAAACTTGATACACTCAGAATATTGTATCTTTTTAAACCTTGCACTAATATGATCAATTATATAGTAAAGTAGTAAGCAAGGGTCGATTTCACAAAGATTGCTCTTAATTCAAATGTTACTGATATGAAATTTTAGTTCTAAGAAAGTAAAAAGGGGTTTTAAAGTATTTTGAAAAGAAAGTAAACAAGAAAAATAAGATTTAAAAGAATAAGACGAAATCAGATATGAGAAGTATGGTTAAGGTGTCATTCGCCACCACTAGACATCATTGAGAATCAATAATCAGATTTATCAACATCAATAATATATCAAAACTATCAATCGTAGATAACAACAAGCTCTGTTATACCAATCTTTCCTTAGTTCGTCGTTAAATAGAACAAGCTCTCTATTTAATCTCTAACCATTAGACAACCTAGAATAAGCTCTCTAGATTTAATGAAATAGCAGCTTTATGATGAGAAAGATATGTTGATCTAAGCAACGAACATATAAGCTTGGATTGTTTAACCTATGTTATGTTCCACATTACAATTACTGAAAACCGAACATAATCATTAATCACAAATTGACACTTATGAATAGGAAATCAAGACAATTACGGATCAAGACTCCTAAACTAACAATAGACAATTATCAAGATATATCTAGTATGCATCCTAAACACATTAAGACAAAGATCATGACAATTTTTGTAGAAGAACATAAGCAATTTTGATAGAAAATCAATGATATATAAAATCTGAATATCAATTACACAACTTGTCTAGGGCTTTGAAATCACCCTTAACCAAAAAGAAATTTAGCCTAGCATAGGCATTGTTAACATAAACATGAAAATAAAAAGAAAACAAGAAGAAAACTAAAAAAATGGAGAAGAAGAAGAAGAATATTGACAATTCCAACTCTTACTCTCTCAAACTCTCTAAAAGAAAAGAAGAAAATCAAATTACAATGCATAGATAAGTGATTTTCGGCTCTCCCCCTTGTCTCTATTTATAGGAAGCAACTAGGGCTTCTCTCCTTGTGATTTGCGATTCCCAAGGTTTGATAGGCTAACTTGCGGCTACTTCTTGTGTAATAAGGCAAGGTGGCTGATGTTAAGAAACACAAAGAAGGAAAAATACAAGTCTTGCGGCTAAAGGAAAGCTTTTAAGGAAAGGTTGAATAACTTGCAGCCAAAGGTTTAATAAGGAAGAAAAGTTCAAGGTTGCTAGCTTTTGCTACTTTGACTAGGATTGTGTTTTATAGCAAGGTTTATTTAATAAGGAAAGTAGGGTAACCTCAACTCCTATTTTGACTAGGATTAGGTGTGTTCGGCTAGGTTTTTAATAAAGGAAGAATTATGGTAGCCGCAAGGATGGCTTTTAGGTCTAGGAAGTTGGTTTCAGCTTAAATGTATAAAGAATATATCTTGCCACTAGCCACCTTTTAACCATGGGAGTAGGTTTTCCAACTAGGATTTTTAGGACGAAGAGATTGTAGGCAGCCACTATATTTTATTTATGGAAGGTTTGGATTAGGTTTAGCCACATAGTGTCTCCTTGATGGACAGACAGCTTTTTTTTTTATGCTTGAAGCTTCATTTTTTGTCCAAATTCATTCTTTTTAGCTCCAAAACATCCATTGTCTTCCAAAACACCTACAAAACACAAAACCATAGTAAACTATCAATAAACTCAAGACTCAAAGTACTAAGTATAAGGAAATTAGATACAAAATAATATGAAATTAAGCACTTATCATTTAGACATAGATTGAATAACTTCAACCCTAAAATTAATTCATCTATATTAAAGCTCAAGTATTGAGCGTGGTGATGACATCTGTCAACACCTTATTGCTTGGCGTTCTTCTCGAGCTCACTGTTTACTATCTGCACTCGTCCCTATTAAACGACGTCGTTTTTCTTTTTATGTTTTGTGAGCATTAATTGTTTTGCGTATCTCCATTAATAGCTACTATGCATTTAATAGCCGCTCTGCATTTCTCTCTCTATATTTTAATGCCCTCTTTACTTTACGCGTTGAATGATGATCAATTTTAATTGTAAAATAAAAATAATTTTAATTGAAAAAAAGAAGAAACGTGTGAAACGCGTATAGAAGAAAGAGAAGAAAACACTCTCTCTTCTATACGTGTTTTCCTTCTCACTTTCCTTCGCTTTTTGCCCTAAAATTTCCAATTCCCCCTCCCCCCCTCTCCCATTTCAGCCGCAGCCATGGTTTCCTCTCCAAAACACTCCCTTCTCCTCCTCCCCTTTCTTTTCCTCTTACACCGTCATTTTCTCCCCTTTTGACCGATTGTACTTGTCTATTTCTCTCACTTGAAACGCCGTCGTTTCTGCTCCGTTTTTTTTTTCTTTTCTTTTTTTATATTTCGAGTGCAAAGTTCTTTCCTTTTTCTTTGGTTGGGGTGGTGGGGTGTTTGGATGGATGCAGTGGAGTTGAATTATCCGGTGGATGTTTCGAAGCTTATGGGATCTGAAGGGTTTGGAAAACGGGCAAGTGTTAGTGAAGATTGTAAGCCACTTCTTAATTCTTCGATTGACTGTTGTACCACTTCTCTTAGACATAAAGGTTCATTTTTTAAACTTTTTTTTCTTTTAATTATTTGGGTTATTGTTCTCTTTACTTTTATAATAAATGCGATTAAACACACTCATGAATGCATGATTCCCCCATTAGTAAGATTTCAATTTCAGTTGGGTACTCAAATATTAATGTTGTGGATTAAGACTCTTAATATTGCTTTCAATAGGAAAGCTGGAAAAGAATTCCGTTCGTCTAACCATTGCGTTATTTGATGATAGCATTTGCTATATCAATTCGTTTTTTGATATATCAATGATGAAATTTTTTTAATTTTATAAATGAATTAAGAAATTATCATATAAAATTCATTAAAGAATCCTGGTCATCGGAACTAAGAGTATAGTATTATACGAGTAGATCACATGGCTTTTGGCTAGGATTTTGAATTGTCATATTTATATCATATGTGTGTACCTATGCGCATACATGTTTCTAATTTGCTTTGATTACCAATACTAGGTGGTCAAAAAAGCAGAGTTGCTTTTGCAAAGATAACTTTCAAGAAACCACACATAATATTGCTTGATGAGCCATCCAATCATCTTGTAAGTCATTAACTTTTTTTCCTTATTTCTTGATATTAAGACATGGTTGAGTCTTCATTAATTCCAGGTTTTGCTTGGATAGCTTTATAACAGCTGACAGTGCTTATGACTACTAACTCTGGCATTTGATTTTGAAAATGGTGTTAAAATTAGGATTTGGATGCTGTGGAGGCACTAATTCAAGGCCTTGTTTTGTTCCAATGAGGGATTCTGATGGTATCAGTCCTCTTCTCTTTGTCATTTTAGTTAGCACAATAAATAAATAAATAATTAAGATTATATTGCTCTCTTTTTTTTTTTTTTTTATATAACTTGTGGGTTGGAATTGTGTGTGTGGTGGTCTTTTCCTGCAGGTTAGTCATGATGAACATTTGATATCTGGAAGTGTAGACGAACTGTGGGTGGTGTCTGAGGGAAAGGCGAGCCCTTTCCATGGAACTTTCCACGACTACAAGAAGCTACTCCAATCCTCTTCCTAAAAATATTATCCTATTGGAGCATACCCTCTGATATCAATGAAGAGGGATTTCTGGTATGGAATTTGAACTAATATATATATATATATATATATATATATATTTATATATAACTATGATTGTTCTTTCTGCCATCTGATCTGATGGATAAAGCTCATTTGTTTGCTATAGTTATGGATTCTCATGAAAATTGTTGAATCTTCTTCCTATGGATCAACTTACAATGATCTAAAACAAATTAGTTTTATATTTCTTTATAGTTTTGTGTAAGATTGATATTTAATATATCGACTGTTGGATTTAACAATATATTCGTATTCGTCATGTACGTAAAGTTTTGGATATATATATATATTAATATTAATACTAAAGTGTCTGATTGAGTTGTATATGTTTAAGATATTTCTTAATTATAATTGTTTTTCTTTATCATTCAAAATTTTATTATTATTGTTATTAACAAAAATTATGAAAGCTTTGTTATCTGAAAATTTTCTAAGCATTACATTCAAACTAATAAATAATAAGAACTAAGGGTAGAAAAAAAATTTAACTTAGTTTAATGCATAGATTTATGTATATGGCATGATATAGATGTTCGAACCAAACTATTTATTGAAAAATCTAGGATTTGCTTTTAATAGTGAACATCATAGGAGTTCCATGGTGTATCTATTCTTTAACCATAGTGGTAGGGACTAAGTTTCCTCAATCTTACTTCCACCAGAAAGTATATCATGTCAAAACAAGCTTTTAGCTAGCTCTAAAAGAGTTACATAGAGCTATGTTACTCGGATTCGGGGGTGAGTGTCGGATACGGTATGTGTCCGATACGGGTATACTCAGTTTTTTCTAAGTTTTTTTTTATATATTTGGAAGATCATACCCGTATACCCATATCTGAATATGTGTCGGATACAGGTACTTTAGGAAAAATGAAGAGTCGGAGTAACATAGCTAGAGAACTAACCAACTGAACTGGATTTTTTTGTCATGACATTAAGCTTCTCCAAGTAAATTTTTATTCTTCGACCTTGTTGTTGACAGCATTCTGGATTATCAGCTGCTCAACCTGGAGATCCCTGCAATTTCTATTGTTGGTTCACTAATCAAGGCTGGAATACCAGTTTTGGTTTACAGGTAATGAAATCTCAATGCTATATAGTAGCCTTAACAACATCATGAAGGCGGAGTTTTTGTTACCATCTTTTTAGTCAGATTTATGACCCCAAAAAAAAAAAAAATAATAATAATAATAATTGGTGTGTATATACTATATAGATGGCAGAGTTTTTCAACCAAAATTATCAGTTTGATATTCTTGATTTCAATTAGGTATATTTCCTTTCTTTTTTGTTACCATCTTTTTAGTCAGATTTATGACCCCAAAAAAGAAAAAATAATAATGGGTATGTATATACTATATAGATGGCGGAGTTTTTCAACCAAAAATATAGTATTCCCGGGAAAACGACGATGATGACGATGCGCCGCATCGAGCTGGAGTAGACTCCGAAGACGAGGTCCAACCGATTCCCATTGCAAACGACGTTTTCCTTTTGCCCGTACCCGACCCTCTACTCCAAGCTCACTCCAAACGACGTCCAACCGATTCCCATTGCAGGGACCAAGGCGTGCCCCTACTCTCCTGTTTATTTTGATGGTTTTTGCCTTTTTGGTTTCCAATCTAACTTTTGAATTTGGTCTGGTTTGTTTGTCATATTCTAGCCTAGATTCAGTGTTCTTAGCTTCAACATCTACTGATGGTTCAGCAAGAATATGGAAGACAGAAGATGGTGTCCCTTTGATAACTTTAGCTCGCAATTTGGTACCATTTCTTTAACCTAACGTTTTTTTGTTGAATACTGCAAATTTTAGTCTTTCTGACAATTTTTTTGCATGCCTCTTCTGTAGGGTTCTTCCAGGTCAAGGTACAAATGAAAAATGGAGGAGCTTCTTTCATTTTCTACCTTTCAAGGTCATGTTTATGGTATTTCATGTCTGATGTACCATACTCCTGTCTAAATGCAACCAGTAACTTGCTCTTCCTTTATGATCAGCTACAGTTGTCTACTTACAACTTCTGCATCAAGAACAAAGCTTTTTAACAGTTTAATTCCATCTGGTTATAAACTAGAAATTAAATCATTGTTTTTTAAGATATTTTCTCTTAAGGAGCAGGAGGTGGAGGTGGGTGATTCTGTTTCTAAACACCAAGCACTGAAAGAAGGCATCATCTTTATTTATGATCGATATTCGATATAATATCGAGTTCTTTTCATTATAATCTGTTGCATCAAAAGTGCATCAAAAGTGAATATTTACCTGTGAAAGTAATGAAATAATTTATTAATATTAATACTTATTATTTATTTTGAAATGCTGTAATATACCAAAACAAAAAAAATAAATTAAAAAACTTTACCGTCCGCGGCGAATCGTCGGTTTTCACTAGTATATATATTATTCAAACAACACAAAATGAAAAAGGCATTAATGGATATTGATACAGTTTGATCACTTTCATGATGCTAAAATAGGATAAAATTTGAAGCTAAAATTGATGAAACTAAGTCAAATTATGTGCTAATTAATACTTTTAATTGATTAAGGAAGTGCAAAAGACATTTCATGAATCAAATTTCACACAAATTTCACCTAAACTAAACTACTCTATACAAAAGAAGAAATCCAAAAAAGTGTAGACACCAAATTAAGCATAAAACAAAAGATAAAAGAAACAAACATGTTTCATAAAATAAAATAAAAAACAAGTATTTGAAAAAAGAATTGGGTAAATTTGAAAAATATCTTGTCTAGGTATAAATAAATATTCAATGGTCTAATAAGTTAAAATAATTTATAAAAAAGAAAGGAAAGTTAAAAATTATTAGAAATAAAATGATAAAGACAAAATTAACCTTCATAAAATAAACCTTCCCTCCATCGTATAATTCTTCCCTTTCCCTCATTGTCGACCCTTCCTTCATTCTATCCATGTTTTTGTCTTTTAAAATCAAAATATATTGGCAGTTTTTGATGTATATAATCAATTTACCTTTCTTCCCTTTTTTTCTCCATTTTTATTGAACATGAATCAATAAAAACTCAAAGAGGTTTTAGAACTCAAGTATTTAGTTTAGAAAAGAAGACAGAGGTAGAACATATGCTTAGACCCTTCTAACAATTATACCTTCCATTTTCCAAATTATTATGCACTTGAAAAACAAACACAAAATTAACTTGCATCATTCATATGATTAATTAATTGGTAATGGCAATAGCTAAGCAATAGGTTCCTTAGATTCCACAAAATTGTTATATAGGGAAACAAACTAGTGCAGATGAAACAGAAAACAGAAGGTTGATCAAGCATGAAACGCAGTTGATTACTAACAATTTTCACTAATATAATTCCATTAAAATTTCTTAAGCAATTAGCCAAAATATATGATAAAAATATATATTAAAAAAAGGAATAAAAAGAGATGAAAGAAAAGATGACAAAGAATAAAAAGAAATAGCAAAAACATTAAAAAAAAAAAAAAAAGAATCAAAAGTTTGAACCTTCAACAATAAAGAACTCAATAAAAAAAATAGCTACTACCACCAAGAAACCAACCCAGGTGGAAAAACCTACCAAAAAACATGAAATTATCCAAATTAAGAATATAATAACCCAAAAAGCAATTAAAAAAATCCAAGAATAAAATTTTATCACAAGAGAATAAATGTCTCCATATCTATAATTAGCACCAAGAATAACTTTAAAATAAAGAAACTTCAAAGATAACAAAAGGACCTCGTATATTCATATAAATAGAATTTAAAAAATGAGAAATTTGAATAAAGAAAATCTTACACATTTCTTGGTTTTCCTGCTTGAGTTTTAGTTGGTGACAAAAGAAAGGATTTTTTTTTTTTTTTTTTTGCTTTTATTTGGTAGATAGAATGAGGGAAGGGTCGGCAATGATAGAAAGGGAGAAATTTTATGATGAAAGGAAGTTTTATTTCCTTTTTAACAAATTTTTAACTCTTCATTTCCTTTTTATAAATTATTTTAATTTATTAGACCATTGACTATTTATTTATACCAAAACATGATGTTTTTCAAATTTACCCAAAAGAATTTCCAAAATACAAACATAAGGGAAAATCAAGTCTAGTAATGATTACCAAATTCCAAGTCTGAAGCAACTTTTGATTAAATCTGAAACGAAATTCAAGAAGATAAAGAGAACACCAAACAAGCCTTGGAAACTTCAACTTTGCTGTTTATTGTTGCCTACATAGGCAAGATTATACCTATTTTAAATCGGATTAAATTTAAAAATTATATATAAGAAATTGAAAACATTAAAATATAAGAAATAAGTGAAATAAGTAGACAATCATCAAAAACCCTAAAAATAAGAATGTGGCCCAACGACAGTGAGAGAATATCATCGGTAATTAGATTTATTCATGGGTCAAGTTAAATCGGATCAGATTTAAATAGTAAATATTTACTTGTTCAAAGTTAGATTCAGTCGACTCATTAGGTCCAAAAACATGTTTCATTGTTTAAAATATATGAAAATATTTTTTATATTAATATTTATATAATTAAATTTAAATAAAAATAATTTTTATTAACTAAATAATAATTCGAAGCAGGTCGAATCAAACCGAATCAAATATAAAATATCTTCTTTCAAAGGCGATCCAATTCTAACCGGACAAATAATCTATCTCTTAAACTGATATATAGATAACATAGAAGGTAGAGATTGTCTAAGAGTGTCGTGAAAGTTCAGAAAGAAAAAAGAAAATAGGTTTTCAATCCAAGAAAATGAAAAACAATTTTAAGATTCAATTTTGAATTTTAAAATTAATAAAGGTAATTTAATACTTTTACTTGATTTAAACTAGACTTGTCAATTCTGACCAGAACTCGAAAAACTTGACCAATCCATCCGAATCCGAACCCAATTCAATTTGATTTGACCAAAAAAATCAACAAGAACTTGACCAACCTGAACCCAAAAGTGACCCGAACCTGAAGTGACATAAACCCGAATTGACCTGAACAATTAACTCGACATGACCAGAACTTAAATTAAGTATATTTTATTTTAAAAAATATTAATACAATAAAAAATAATAACTATAACATAAATTATTAATTTATTTTAATTTTATAACTTGTAATTATTATTTTGGAGTATAATAAAGTATGAAGTTATCATTTGGTATGTACAAATTAATCCTATATTTGTTATATTCTCTGTATGTAAAATAATGCAGTGACTAGACATGTGGAAGTAAAGCACAAGATCTATGGCTATACTAATATAACAATTCTTTTACCATGTAATTAGTTGAAATTTTTTGAATTGTTATTGTTCTTTAGCTTTATTTTTTTTTGGGCAATGAAAGGTAAATATTGTTAAAAGAATTATTTTCAACTATTTTCAATGTTTTGATTAATGTCTGGGAGCAATAACAAATCTTTATATGAACTTGAAGATATATTACATTAGAGTTTGTCAATCGATGTTCATTTCAGATAACTCTTACTCAAATGGTTTTTTTTTTTCCCTAAATATCAATATCAATAATTTTAAAACAAATAAAGAATATTACATTACATGTTAACCTTCCACCGATAAATTAGAAGACTTGGAATAGAAAAATAGATATAATTTTCGATTACATTTTAAAATAGTTTTTTAACTATATAATAATCTCTTAAATAAATTAATAAAATATTATATCAATTATGATAGTCTTATAATACGATTTAAAGCAAATTATATTTTAATTGTCATGGATATATTTATGTTAATCTTATAACATCCTTACAAAGTTTTTTTAAGTATAATTTATTTTTGTGTAATTTAAAATAAAGTACATAATGTAATTTGGTTCAAATTATATAATCTCTTATCGTTATACATGTTATTTTAGGGTAAATATTTTGTTTTTAATTTAAATGGATAATCTTTTAAGTCTTATTATATGAATTTCTAAAAGTATATAAAATAGGTCATTGATATCTGTATGTTATTATAATGATTTGTACATTATGTAGACATCCAATTTTATTTGGGGTCTTTAAAAATATCTTTTTTATTTGAATTAAATTGCATTTGATTGTCAAATTAATTTCTTTAGAGAACTTTTAATTTGAATAAAATACTGTTTAATTCAAACTCCAGACTAAAATCGATTTCAAAAATTGAGAGTAATTTTTTTTTTATTAAACCGATTTCAAATCCATCTTTTGGGCCTTTAAATTTATTAGACCTTAAAATTATTTTTTTCCTTTAAATTAGATATTGAATCCTTATTGATTTTTGGAGCTTCAAATTGCTAAATGAGTTAAGATTTTTGGATTGGACCTTGAACCCAAAATTGGACCTACCCATATCCATTTCCTTTTATTATTCTTTTTCTTTTCTTTTTTTATTTTTTTTGAATATTCTCAAAATAAACAAAAAAATCATAAAAAGGAAGAAAAATATGTGAATTTTTTTTTATAATTATATAACGATTTTTCAACCGTCAGACGATTTAAAAAAAAATACACAGGGAGTCACTATCAATCTTTTTTATTTAGGTGTGATTAGTCACTGTCGTAACGTATCCGCCTCGGGATCCGTCAGAGGACGTTTAAAAATAAAATATGTGGGGAGAAGAAGAGAAAAAAATGATTTAATTCCTCTTATATTAAAATTGAGGGTTTGAAAACAACCTCGAAAAAGAAATGGAGTCGCTACCAATCTTTATTAGCTAGGTGTGATCGGCCACCGATTAAAACCGATTTTTGTAAAATATTTTAAAATTAATTAAAATATTTTAAAAATATCAATTTCGAAGTCTGCGCTTTGAACCATAGAAAACAAGTGCGGGTTCGAGAGTCGGTTACTTGTGGGGAAAGATTAGGACTAGACCTGTCCAAGGGCCGGGCTACCCACCCAAGCCCGAAGGCCCGCCCATTTTTGGGAGGGCTTGGACAAAAATATTAGGCTCGAAAAATGGGCTTGGGCAAAAATATTAGGCCCGTTTAAAATATGGGTCGGGCCTTGGCTCCAACATTCAAGGCTCGAGCCCGGCCCGACCCGTTTTCTAATTAAATAATATATTTTTTATATTTATATAAATATTATGTAATTTATGTCATATAAAAATTAAATATATATATAATATTATAGTGTAAACATTAAAAAATTATGTTAAGTTGTCCATGTTTAAGAACTTAATAAAAGAAAAAAATATAAAATTACTAAAGATTAAATAATAAAAATATATATTTTTTAAAAAATTAGAAAACAATAATATGGGCGGGCCTAAACGGGCTTGGGCTATCCATTTACAAATATGGGCGGGTTTGGACAAAATTTGAGGCCCATATTTCGGGCCAGGCCGGGCTTGGGCAAGCAAATGTAATGTTGATACCATACATGGGCCTGGCCCGGCCCATGGTGTAAGACCCTCGTAAGACAGAGATCGACTTGGGTCTCTTTAAATGATTTAGAGATGGTGGATCAAGTTTATATATGCTTGTAGACAAAGCACACTACCATCTGGTCTTATTGTTATATTAATAATTCTTAGAGTAAGGGGTTTAATCGGCTATTTGAGAGATTTAGTCCTAAAGTGACCACGAGTGAGGAATCGCAACCGGGACAATGTAAAGCCCGTAAGGATTATTGTAAAAATTTGGTATTTTAACTTCACATAGTGTTAAAATGTGATTATTACTAATAAGGATTATTGGAAAAATCTAATCGGCACAAAACCGATAAAATATGAACCAAGGGTATTTTGGTCATTTTACCCAAAATTTTATTTTTGGTTCATATACGGTACCAATAGACTCTAGGATCATATATGATCACAATATGATGCTTAGATGAAAATTTGACAATTTTTTTACTTAAAAAGTTAAGTTGAAAATGGGTACGCCTTTAGTTAACTTAAAAGAGTGAAAATCCGGAACTGACCGCGAAAAGGTTCGAAAAAGGTTTTAAGTAAATAAATGGATTCATATGGACATAAAATGATGTTAGAAAGTTGTTGGTGAAATCAGAATGAGAATCGGAGCTGAAATCGAAAAAGTCTTAATGTTGACCCGTAAATGATCCGGGGCCCGAATTTGATGTTCAAGATATCGAAAAATTACAACCATTTACGTACTAGTGTAAAATGATATTTTAAACATATCCGTGCTGAGACAAGTGAAAAACGAGCTTCCGAACGTAAAAATTTCATGTGGGCCCTATTTAGGCACTAAAATACAAAAAATGGGCTAAAGGGGTATTTTTGTCATTTGGCTTGATAAATGGCCATAAAAATCAGCCAAGAAACCCCATGACCAGCCGTTACTTTCACTTTTTCATGCCTTAAGGGTTGTTTCTTCTTCAACCTTGAGAAAACCTAACCAAAGTGAAGAAAACTCCATAATCAAAAGCTTGTAAGCTTGACCTCTTGATTTCTACTCATCACCAAGCCAACAAAACACATGTTTCTACTATCTAGAAGGTAAGGATTACTTATTTGGTGTTAGTTTTTCAAGAAATCCTGAGAGACTATGTGTTTCTCTTTATGGCCATTTTGCCTTAGATGGTTTCCAACATAGTCACCACCTTAAACCACCACCATGGGTAGTCCTAAATCAACCTCTACATCTATTATTTAGGGTTGGTTGAGTGAAAAAATGGCTTGGAGATGGAAACCTAAGCTTGGCCGAATTCACCAAGTTGGCCAACCACCATGTGCCACCACTTCCACCACCATCTGAGGCCACCATTAGCTTTGTTAGGCTCGGAAGAGCAACTTTCTTGTTGATCGTTGCTCCGGATTTCCACCCGAGCTAGATGCAAAAATGATAAAGTTTAAATAGCTATGTTGTAGATCTTCGGATAGTAGCGAATTAGCTACAATTTGGATATTGTGAATGTTTTCAAATTTATAAAATATTTATGAAATTATTCTTTATGTACTAGGAGAGCAGATTAGCTGAGTCCATGGTTGGAAGAGCTCTGGAACACGAGGATCCAATTTTTTCAGCTGAGCGCACAGTGAGTAACGTGTAGCAATAGACATAGGATCGTTAGATTATGTTATGACATACCGACTGTGATTGTATGAATGTATGACGTAGAATTACCTTATGATATCGAGTTCTTGTAAAGACGTGAGAAAAAGGTCCAAGGAATGGACTAGTGATGATTATGTAATAATCCGGGATTTTCGTATGAGTGGTCGACCGAATAGCGCCACATTGTTCCTTGCTAGTATGATTATTTAAATGCTATGTGATGCATGTTTATTGTAATGTTAAGCTATACCGCATTTGTAGGCTGTTATTGTGCCCTACCAGATTTGTATGCTGCCATTGTGCTTTACTGGATTTGTAGGCTGCCATTGTGCCCTACCGAATTTGTAGGCTGCCATTGTGCCCTACCGATTTTGTAGGAGCCTTCGTGCCCTACCGATTTTGTAGGAGCCTTCGTGCCCTACCAGTTTTGTAGGAGCCTTCGTGCCCTATAGGTTTTGTAGGAGCTTTCGTGCCCTACTGGTTTTCTAGGAACTTTCGAGCCCTACCGGTTTGTAGGAGTCTACAAACCCTACCGGATGTTATAGTTGTTTGTGATATTGGATAGAAACATCCAGGTGATATTAGTTAATATAATTTGCTAGTCTTTTCCATAGACTTTACTGTTTCTGCGTTTTCTTACTGGGTCCTTATGACTCACCCTTTAGTTATTTTTCTTTTTCAGATACTGATCGACCCGGTCTCTCATCCGCCCTGCCAGCTTGCTCGTGATCGATAGCCGGTGAGCATGGCATACCATTTTGACAAGATGATCTGTAGCTTGATTGAGGAGTCGTGCACAGTCACACAGGGATGTCATATGTTATTTTGTCTAAGTATGTTGTATTATGTGTCATGCAGTTATCCGGTCGGAGACCGAGATTGTTGTGTACATTTTTGGCATTGTATATATATATATGTAAATTATGGTTCACTTTGTGCATCTGCAACAGGGCATCTCGGTTACTCCCTAGTTGGATGTGTCCTAACTGGATGTCATGTGTTATTATTATTGTGTTGCATGTTATACAGGTTTGGTAAACCCTTCTTACCGGGCTAGGTCATGCCAAAATTTTGTTAGGTAGATGAATGGTTAAGGCTTCGGAGGCAAGGGTACATACTTTTCTCTGGCCGGTCACACTCCCGGAGTTGGGATGTGACAAAGTTGGTATCAGAGCATTGTCTAGAGGTTGGTGATTATACACGTATCTATCAGGTAAAGGATCACTTGTCGGTTATATTGGATAGTGTAGGGTTGGATAGATGAGGGTACCTAACGATTAAGTTTTTGTCCCAGGTTATTATCCCCCCGGTGCAGAGAATAAAGGGTAGGCGGAGGGGACGACCACCTAGGGTTCCCGATCAGGCCTTTGAGAGACGTCCGAATCCTATTCCTGGAGAACGAGAACAGACAGCTGATCTACTAGGGGGTCAGCAGCAGGTAATAGGGTAGAACAGTTAGCTGCTGAGATTGGTGAGATACGTCAGGAGGTTAGGACCCTGATAGATCTACTAGCAGATCAGAGGCAGCAGAGATAGGACCAGGCCCCTCCAGGTCCTCCACGGCCACAAAATCCCCTTGAGTGACAGTAACCCGCCCAATAAGGGCTGTATCTCCAGTGACATTATATGAGTTTCGACGAAATAAGCCACCGATATTTTCTGGGATTGAGCTTGATTCAGAACCACAGGACTTTGTGGATGTATATGATCGGTTATGTGTGGCTCTCGGATGCTCACCAGTTAGGGCTGTGGAGTTGACTAGTTATCAGTTGACGGGGGTGGCCTATGAGTGGTATAAGACCCTATTAAGGAGCCGGCCAGCTGGAAGCCCTCCATTAGAATGGTCTGAGTTTATTAATGCTTTTATTGAGCGATTCATACCTGAGAGTCTACGGGATGCTAAGGCTTGAGAGTTTGAGTTACTGAAACAGACTGAGGGCATGTCACTATTGGATTATGATTCTAAGTTTGATCAGTTAGAGAAGTATGCGCCACATATGGTGATGACTGATACTATGAAGGCCAAACGGTTTGCTAATGGCCTTAGGGAGTACTTATTTAGGGCGCTACCTTTAACAAGGACCTCTACGTACTCCGATGTTCTTGATACGGCCTTACGACTTGAGGCACGGGCCAAAGAGAGGCAGGTTGACCGTAAGCCTCGTAAGAAGGCTAGGACTGGGAGACAGGGTTTTAGGCAGTCTGGTGTAGGCGAATCAGGAGCACCTAGTGGTGCTGGTACAATGGTCTGGGGATAGAGTAGTCAGACTAGATCGGTTACCCAGCCATCAGGTAACACTGGGAGATCAGGAGCTCTCTATTGTCAGAGTTGTGGTGATCCGCATTTTGGACGATGCGAAAGACCTGGTACTTGTTTCAGATGCGGTCAGCCAGGGCATATGAAGAAAGACTATTCGCTAAATCTTTCTTGACCCACGTACACTACAGTTACACCGCCCCCAGTTATTAGGCCAGCTGTTACTACTAAATCAATGGCCCCATCAGTGGGAAGAGGCACAACAGGCAGAGGTACAGAGTCTGGAGGTAGGGGACTGACTATGGGGGGTAAAGGACAGACTACAAAGGATCGAGGATAGGCTAGGGCATTTGTGCTGAATCCTCAGGACGCGCAGGCGTTGAATGCACTCATGACAGGTAGTTTAGATATTTGTTCCAAACAGGTTGTAGTATTATTTGATTCGGGTGCTACGCACTCCTTTATATCCCTTTCCTTTGCTTCGTGTTTGGACATGAGTTATGATATGTTAAATGATTCATTGATAGTGCTTACTCCGGTAGGGAAGGTTTACCCTGTGAATAGAATATTGAAAGGATGTGAAATACGGATCGAGGGTGAGATATTTTTGGTAGATCGAATTGAACTAGATATACTTGAGTTTGATGTGATTTTGAGCATGGACTGGTTGTTTGCCCATCATGCGGTATTGGATTGCCACGAGAAGAAAGTAATGTTGAGAATACCGGGTAAACATGTGTTGAGGTATCAAGGAAATCGTAGAACGACTTCGCCACACTTGATTTCGATAATTAGTGCCGGGGAATTGTTAGCGAAGGGTTGCCAAGGATTTTTGGCATATGTATATGATGGAGAGATGAAGTCTCAGGATTTGAGAGGGATTCTCGTGGTAGAGGATTTCCCTGATGTTTTTCTTAAGGAGCTCTTGACTTCAGCACCAGTGCTAGCATTGCCAAATGAGACAGATGGCTTTGTGGTGTATTGTGATGCTTCTCGCATAGGTTTGGGCTGCGTATTAATGCAGAAGAACAGGGTTATTGCTTATGCATCGAGACAGTTGAAAAGGCATGAGCAGAATTATCCTACACACGACTTGGAAATGGCAGCCATTGTCTTCGCATTGAAGATATGGCGACACTATTTGTATGGCCGATCATGTGATATTTATACATATCACAAGGGTCTCAAGTATATATTTGTTCAGCGGGAGTTGAATTTGAGACAGGGGAGATGGTCGGAATTACTCAAGGATTATGATTATACCATCCTTTATCATCCCGGCAAAGCCAACATTGTCGCGAATGCCTTGAGTAGGAAGTCCATGGGTAGCTTAGCCCATATAGCAGTACAGAGGAGACATATGGTTCGGGAAGTGAGGAATTGCCTCAATGATGGTGTGGTACTTAGTGTTACCGACACGGGGGAGATGTTAGCCCATGTGCAAGTACAGTAATCATTAGTGGATGAGGTAAAATGGTTGCAACATGATGATGATTTTTGCATAGGAAAGAAAGCCCAGGTTGGACAAGGATTGTGCGAGGAGTTTCGTATAGATGATGATGGAGCTTTATGGTTACATGACCGCCTCGTGGTACCGTTGGCAGGAGATATACAGCATAGACTCCTCAAGGCAGCTCATAGCTCATCCTACACTATGCACCGTGGTTCCACCAAGATGTATCATGATCTATGAGCACATTATTGGTGGGAAGGCATGAAGAAGGATGTAGCGAACTTTGTGGCTAGATGCTTGTTGTGCCAACAGGTTAAAGGCCAAACATCAGAAACCGCTAGGTACACTTCAGAGCCTGGATGTCCCTGAATGGAAATGGGACAAGATTATGATGGATTTAGTCATGGGGTTGCCTAGGTCAACCAAAGGATTCGACTCGATATGGATGATTGTCGATAGATTGACCAAGTCCGCACGTTTCTTGTCAGTGCGCATATACGACAACCCAGTATGCTAGACTATATTTGGACCGGATAGTGCCTTTGCATGGAGTGCCTATTTCTATTGTGTCAGATAGAGAAACACAGTTCACATCGAGGTTCTGGGAATCATTTCAAAGGGCACTGGGTACTCAGTTGAGATTCAGTATCGTGTTCCATCCCTAAACCGGTGGTCAGTCTGAGAGAACCATCTAGACTTTAGAGGATATGCTACGGGCATGTGTTTTAGATTTTGAGGGTAGCTGGGATCAGCACTTGTCTTTGATTGAGTTTGAATATAATAACAACTATCAGAGTACCATACATATAGACACTTAATTTTGTCCGAACCCCTAAATCAGGTACATTTTCTTCCTAAATTGATGCTTCAGAATGCTAAAAGGCTTTTCTCATCCTGCAGGTGGTACTCCGAGATTTAGTCTAAGAAAGCAGACAAAAAAAGTCAAACACAAAAAAGTCAACCTCGAAAAAAGTCAACCCTGAAAATGTCAACTACTGAAAAAGTCAGCTTCAAAATCAAGATTTGAGGTTCAATTGAAAAACGGTGAAAGAATTTTGATAATCAGAGGTCTACATTGAAAGATATGGAGTTCGGAAGCTGGGTTACGGAGATTCAGTAAAAAGGAAACCCTAGTTCGGGAAATTTGGGGAAAAATGCTTGAACGATCAAATTGGTCGAGATTGAAGGTCTCAAATGAAATATAAGCACTGACTACGGGTAATGGAGAAGCCAATTGGAAGAAAAACTGATAGAAAAGTCAATTCGGAAGAAAACCGAGAATTAGGGTTTTTTGGTGGATTTCGGTGAAATTTGGAAGAATTACAAAAATGGCCCGATTCAGTAGGACTAAAGCTCCTAATTGATGAGGAGTGATTAAACAAGGATAGCCCAAAGCTTAGTTTGAAGAAAATCTGAAAATCGGACTTGTTTTGAGAAAAACCGGGTTTCGGAGGCAAAAAGGCAAAATTGGAAAATGTGGGAAAAATAGAAAATGAACTCCAAAAATTCTGAAAATTTGCAAATCTCATTCTTAAATCATTTCGAAGAGATTTGAGAAATAAAATCTTGATTCAGAGTTCGTTTGCAAAATGGTCAAATCTCGGGTCTCCTATGCAGTAATTCAAGCAGATAAATCCCGAAAAAATAGCAAATTAACTCCAAAAATTTTGAAAATTTTCAAATCTCATTTTTAAATTATTTGGAAGAGATTGGAAAAAAAATATTGATTCGGAGTTCGTTTACAAAATGGCCAAATCCCTGGTCCTTTATGCAGTAATTCAAGCAGATAAATCCCGAAAAAATAGCAAATGAGCTCCAAATATTATGAAAACTTTCAGATCAGATTTTTAAATTATTTGGAAAATATTGGTGAAGAAAAATCTAGATTCAAAGCTCGTTTAAAAAATGGTAAAGTTCAGGTGCATAAAAAGGTAAATTTCGAATATAAATCTGAAATAAATAGCAAATGGACTCGAACAATTTTGAAAACTTCCAGAATTCAATTTTTTATTATTTCAGAAGTATTGAAAAAATAAAATTTGAATTTGGAGTCCGTTTTCTATTTATCTAGGTTCGGGGGGCAAAAAGGTCATTTCACCGAAGAAACCAAAAAAGGGCAAATTTGTAACTGAGAAAAATATGAAAGAAGAAGGAATTGCTGGGATTTTTCTTCCCTTGGTCAGCCAACATAGAGGAGAAGAAGGAAGCTTGAACAATTTAATTCCCTAGTCACTATCAAGCCACATGCTACCACTAACACCTTGCAAATGGTCCCCCTTCATCCAATGGTTTAGGTGCCTTGTAGGAAAGTTGAATGCACCATAGAATGGCCAAGTTTAAATGCCAAGATGACATTTTTATTTTTCATAAAAGAACCCTCATCTAATGGCCAAGAATGGAAGAAAAAAGATGAGCATAATTCATCCAAAGGTGAGCATCCATTCGGTTAAGCAAGGGAGTGCATAGGATTATCTCTTTTCATCCAATGGCTTAGGCCATCTACAAGGGCTGAGTACACATGTTGAGGTCTGGATTTAATCTACAATATGTCATTTTTATGTTGCCCTCATCCAATGACCAAGAATGGAAGAGCACAACTCATCCAAAGGTAGGCACTTAAGGGGGCAAGCAAGGGAGTGCATGGGATTGGTCCTCTTTTGCATCTAAGGGCTGAGGTTACTACAAGGGTTGAGTACACATATTAAGGGCTGCTATAAATTGGCAAGATGACATTTTTATGTTGTCATCAAAATATCTTAATCTAAAGGCCAAGATTGGAGGAGAAAAGTGTAATTTCCATCCAAGGGTGAGAGGCCATTCGGCCAAGGCTAAAGAGGGGGGGTTGGTTTCATTTTTTCATATGTTTTTTGGCTGAATTAATTAGCTAATTTATCAAAGAAAAAGGTTTTGAAAGAAAGAAAGAAAAGGTTTTCAATAGAGAGCTTGAAGGTAGTCATCTCTACCAAGCTCTAGCATAGCTTTCTTCTTGTTTTCCATGGTGTTTTCTTGATTTTCTATCTTATTTTCCTACTACATTTTTCATATAAATAAAGTATTTTAATGTTTACTTATGTCTTCATCTCTTCTTCTTCATTAAAATGGTGGAAAACAATTTTTTTACATGGTTTTATGCTTGGCCGAATATGGCATGTTTGATTGCCTTCGTTTTCTTTTTCTTTCTTCCTTGCATGTTGTTGTGGAAAATGATTTTTAGAAGGTTTTTTAGAGTATTCTAAGGTTCTGATTTTTTACAAAAGATGAAGCAAAAAGGTTGAAATGGCTACATGATCTTGGCTAGACCAAGTGACCATGGTTAGGGGAGAGGCTATGCCCATTTTTACCTACCATGAAGCTCACCTAAATTTTTTTGTTTAGCATGGTTTATTTCATGATTTTTGAAATGGAAAGGCTTCATGATCTTGGCAAAACCAAGTGATTATGGTTAGGTGAGAGGCTATGCCCATTTTATACCAATCATAGAGCTTAACTTTCCTTGTTTTATTTACTAGATTTGCTTGTTATTTGCTTTGCATGTCTATGTTTAATTTTTTATATGTTCTTTACACTATGTTCTATGTTATATTTGTTTCTATATTTCATTTCCATGCATGATATTGTGTCCTTGAAGATTCGACCATTGTGTCATATGCTCATATTGTGTATTTTTTTTATGTATCATGTCTTATTTTATAAACATGTTTGCATTTTTCATATATTGTCATATGGTTATTCGGCTACTCTATGTTAGTATGCTTTGCATGTGCATTTTCATTTTGCTTCTTGGCTTGTTTGCATCTCCATGCCATGAGTTAGCATATCTTGATATTTAGTATGCCTTGCATGTCATCTTGCTTCTTGACTTGTTTGCATCTCCATGCCATGAGCTTGTGTATTTTGAATTTAGTATGTCATATGCTTATGAAAATGTCATGACATTATGCATCTAAATATGATTTGTCATGCACTTGTGTCATTTACTAGATAGGATTGCATTAGAGTATCATGTAACCACATTCGGCCTCTTCATGCATCCCTTGCCTTGTCATGCATTTGCATTTTGTTTAGGTAACATGCTTTGCATTATCATATCTTTATATTGTGTATTAATTGTTGTTTGTTCCAGCATTGACATTAGTTTCATTGGTCATTGTATGTTCATAGTATTGCTATGCATGTTCATTACATTTTAGGTCTAGGCCATGTTGACATTGCCATGCATATTGGGTCTTAAATCATATTGGTATTTCCATGCATTGCTATGATACTTAGGTCTTAGGTTGCATTAGCATTTTCATGCATATTCATAACATATTAGGTCCAAGTCATATTTGCATTATCAAGCATTGCATGCATATTAACTTAGGATAGCATTTATTGCCATGCAAACTCATGCTAGGCATTTAGGTTATCTTGAATTGTCATGCATTTCCTTTACCATTTATGCTTTAGACCATGCATTTCATGCATTTCATTTGCTACATGTTCATGCATTCCATGTCATTGCCACATGATTTATGACTTAGGCCAATCAATGGCTCAAAGTCATGCTCACTTGAGCACACTTGTGGAAAATTGAGGAGTTGTTAAATTGATTATTCTACCTTTGTGATTTTTTTTATTTAGCCAATTTTTGTCCAAGGTTTTAAATGTTTTAGCTACTATCCTTAGGTCTTTAGGATGATCTCCAACAATTTTACTTTGATTTTTAAATGACTTTATCAAAGGCAAAAAAATGTGTTTTGACAAAACAGTTTTTTTTTCACCCAGTACTTGAACTTCTTCGATTTTTCTAGGAAGTCATATTTAATTAGAAAATTAAGAAAAAATTTTCTCGTGCATTTTTACATGTTATGAATCTCCAGTATTTTTTTATATTTTTTTTGAATTTTTAAAAATAGGAAAAAAAATTGTGTGACAAAACCAGACAGTAGAGGCAGATTTGAAATCAAAAGAGGAATGATGGTTGAATTTGGCTAAGGCATTTAGAGGGGTTGGGTAGAAGCTTTAGCTACTGTCTTAGGGTAGTTTCTAAGCCTTTTTAAACTTTAAAAGTGATTTTATAAATCTCGGGTTAAGGGTGGTCAAGTCCGAGATTTTAAACTTAGGAAATTAGAGCCATTTTAAAAGGGTTTAGTAGGGGTTTTAATCTTCATTCAAGTTTTTCTTCAAAATTGTTTTCAAACAATCACAAAGTTTTGTTTTTTTAGAAAATCTAATTTGACATATTTTCCTAAGGTAGCTGGATATCTCTTTAGATATACGGATTTCTTTTTTAGAGAAAATAAATAAATTTTCATGCATTGCATTTTTCGTGTTCATACATTTTATTTAATATGTGATTTTTGCTATGATATTTTCCATGGTATTATTATTACTTTGATTTACATTTTATGATGTTATATTGTTTGCCCTATGATTTTGAATATTTCATGATATCCCATATTTTTTATTTAGTCATTTATTTTTTGTCACATTATTTAGCATACACTATGTTCATGCATTTTTATTTTATTTTCATGCATATTTTATGATAGCATTATTTTATGTTTCATGTCATTTCTTGTCATTTAGATCATATTCCATGTCATTTAGGTTATTTTATTTATAATATGCCATGTCATTTAAAATATGCCATATCATATAAAATTGCCATGTCATTTAAATCATTTTATCTCATTTAAAATATACCATGATACTTAGGATTTTTCATTCCACCTAGATTATACTATGCCATTTAAATTATGTCATATCATTTAGGTTGCATTATATTATCTAGACTTTGCCATGTGATTTTATTTATGTCATACATGTTCATATTTTTAAATGTTTTGAAAAAGATAATGATTTTCAATAAAAAGATATTCCCGAGTTAAAATAATTCATGAGTTCTCTACGGGTTTGCTGGAGGGAATATCATCAATTATCATTAATAAATGAATATCTTTCTTTCAAAAAATGAGAATGATTCGGAAAGTTTTCCAAATGAATAAAAATTTCTATATTTTGCCGATTTTGTCGGGGAATATAAGAAAATTTTGAGTTAATAAAATTCCTGATCATTTTCAATTAAAAATGGAATTATTTTTCTTAAAATTTGGAATTAACTTGAAATACTAAATTAAAAACCAACTTTTTACCAAGACTTGAGATAATACATGATTAATAAGGTACCGATTTATACGAGCATTGTGGGGGTGCTAATCCTTCCCCGCACGTAACCGACTCCCGAACCCGCTTTTTTGATTTCTCTGGTTTATAACGTAGACTTGAAATTGGTTTTAAAAATGTTTTAATTAATTTTAAAATGTTTTATAAAATCGGTTTTAATAGGTGGCCGATCAACCTAGCTAAAAAAGATTGGTGGTGACTCCATGTCTTTTTACGAGGCCGTTTTCATACCCTCGATCGTTTATCTTATTTCAATCTAGAGGAATTAAGTCGTCTTTTCCTCTGCTTTTGTTTCCCCCTCACTCGAACGGGTCCCCGCGATCAGGATCACGTATCGACACCTTCGTTTTTGTAGATGAATTAAGTCGACTTTTCCTCTTTTTTTTAATGTCAAGCTTAACGAATAATAAAGTCTTGCGATGAGACTTGTTATTGTTATTTTTTTTAGGTTACGACAGCTTGGCGACTCCACAAGGGACTATTAGACAGTCAGGCCTAGAATTAGTCATGTGTTATCAAAGTCTTAGTTTTGTTGGTTTAACTTTAATTCCCACATTTTTTAAAAATAAAGGAGAATTTTGAAAATAATAAAATGTTTTAAATATGTCCATCTTCATATGCATGCATATTATTATTTGTTCTCTGGTTATTTTGTTTTGTATATTTATATGTTTGCTTGACTGATGCTTTACATTGTTTGATTTTAGTGGGGTATTTAGAATAAGGGGTGTAGAATATGTGGTGACAGGTTTGTTTTGTTCCTCCGCACACACTATATTTGCATTTGCATAACATGAACTCTCTACTCAAGTTTCGTCCTTCTAAGTGGGAGTAAAATAACTACGCCTTCGTGATAATCCTTCGTATGGGCTAGTGAAACACTTTCGGAGTATAAAGTACCTAATGCCTTTGTGATAATCCTCCGTACGGGCATAGGAAAATATACTCTAATGAATTGAACCCACTTTTATTGGGGTGCCTTACTAGCCTTCACAGGCGACAGTGAGGAACAATTCGGGGCCTTAGAACCGATTCACCTTCATATAGTGAACCTAGGCGAAGCCATGCCGGATTTCTGTTAGATACCTGAAGTTTAAGAACACATGGAGGAACATTTCCAACCTTCTACCATATTTCTATATGTTAGATTTTACAAATTGGGTGATGATGAACGAACATCATATCGCTCATAATAAATTTATTATTTTGTCCCAAAGAGTCATAATGCCAAAGCTCTGTTAAAATTTTTGGGACATTTTTTTTTAAAAAGCATGTTGTTATTTATGTTATATTTGTGAATTCATTTCTTCACTAATATATTTCTTTCTATTTTCTTTTCTTTGACATGCATCATAGACATCATCATACACTTGAAGTTTATTGGCCTCGGGATAGTCATCAACCCAAAGGACTTTCATAGAGTGTCAGGTTATTTCAGTGATAGAAGATCATGCAGTAGTCAGGGCACGGTCGAAAAAAGATCAGAGGGAGAATGGTGATTGCCTGAAGAAAGATTATGTGTCAGTATTGCCGAAAAGGGTCAAAGTGGATTCTAGACAGTATAATCTCCGATGGTTAGCCGACATTTGGAATCAATGGAATATATCAGATAAAGAAGCCTTCACTCAAAAATATGGAGATATAGCACTCTTAATTCCGATTAGGGTCAATAGTAGGTTGATTCAGGCTATGGTACAGTTTTGGAATCCTGCTTATAGATATTTTACTTTTAACAAAGAGGATATGACCCCTCTGATTGAAGAATATTTAGCACTGTTACGTATTGAATGTCCTAATCCTGATCGGGTATATTTGAAGAAAGTGAAACCTTCAGGTTTTAAGAGAAAGGTGGCTAGGATCACAGGAATGGATACAACATGGGTTGAGAGTCATGTGGACACAAAGCAGAAAAATGGATGCATTCCATGGGAAACTCTCCGACAGTTGATATTAGGTTATTCCGACATAGAAAAAGCCAGGGACATCTTCACTCTAGCCATCTACGGATTAATCATATTCCCGAAGATATTGAGTCATGTGGACATAGCCGTGTTTGATTTCTTTGAAAAGTTGGAACAGAAGATCAACCCATCTCCGGCCATCATAGCTAAAACTATCCGATCTTTGAATTTTTGTAAAAGTGCAGGATAAGGGAGAATCAAGGGGTGTGTACAACTCCTTTATATTTGGATTCAAAGTCACTTTTGGAAGATAGAAAAGGTTTCCTTCAAACCGTACATGAAGTCTTTAGTTCCGATTAGGGAATTCCTTCAAAATGATAGGCCTAAAAACGGGGATGAAGAGAAATGAGTCAACATGTTCGAAAATCTAAAAAGGGAGATGGTGACTTGGAGAGCTCCATAGATGGTTCCTATGCCGATTATGTATAAATATGGGGACAACTCGGGAGTTCCACTACTTGGAATTTGGGGGTCTATAAGTTATGTACCTTTGTTGGTGCAAAGACAGGTTGAGTCTTGGCAATTCACACCCGTGACTCGTAATCTAGGATCATCAGAGTTCACTTATGGAGAAGTCGAATATTCTGGAAAGGTGCGGGTAGTGATTGAAGCATGGAAGAAAACTCACCGGATAAAAATGGCCAGATATGCCGACATCGTCACCCCTAATTACTGGTATAGAGGGAATTAAGGGTTAATGATAGGCTGTTGACATCAGATGGGGAAGAGGTCCAGTTCATGAATCCGCCACCAAGGGAAATGCCATCAGAGCTAGAAATCGCAAGGGCGGAATTCGAAAAAGAGAAGGCCAAGATGAGCAAGGAGATTGCCCGACAACAAGAAGAACTTGAGGACATAAAAAATAGAGAATCAGCTCGAGAAAGAGAAAAGGAAAAGATCAAGAGAGAAAGGGACACTGCTAAGGGCGATCTATGGGAATTACATTTGGAGAACAAGAGGTACCGCTTTGAGCTCAGATTTGAGGGGACCCTCAAGACTTCCGGGGAATTGGAACATGAGGTCAAAAACCTCAAGAAGGAGAATAACTACTGGAAAGAGAGAGTGAAACATGAGGAAGCCCGAGCCAATCAACTGGAGAAGCAAGCTAAATAAAGCTTACACGGTGATGCTTCTGCTGAAGTGCCAAAGGGTCGTGAACAAGTAGGGGTCAGATTGAAGAGCAGGGCAATCAAAAGGAGACTGTGAAAGAAAGTCCAAGATCCGAGGAAGTCACTATAGGACTAATTTTGTAATAGCACTTTGAAAGGCGAATTACGAACTTATCTTAGGCAGTGATCCTTTTATTCTGTCTATGATGTATTTAGTTCCAGAAATCAATGAAAGACCGTTTGGTTGAAATTATCCCGGGGCCAATACTTTCAAATGCATTCATATTTTATATATTTTGTTTGTTCCTTCGTACATTTACTCATATTTATAATCATTCATTTTTAAATTCGTTTATATTCATACACTTAACCACTTATTTATTCCTTTTACTTGTCCTTTCATTCATATTCATACACTTAACCACTTATTTGTTCATTTCGCTTGTTCATTCATTTATTCTTTCGTATTCATATACGTTAGTCATGTACTTATTCATTTTATTTGATTCATTCATTCACATTTAGTCATTCATTCATTCATTCATTTCTTATAAAACATAAAAAACGATGTGTCAATAATTTCTAATTCATGGTTTTCAAAACTAAAGGTACAATTGGTCGCACTCAGAAAGAATCGGATTTTCGACACCCTTACAATACTCAATCTCAAGCCAGAGCTATGGAAAATGATCAGCTTGCTAGAATTGAAAGAATGGAAAGAACTCAAAGGGAACTGCAGGAACAGTTAGCTAAATCTCAGGAGGAGTCACGAGAACAGATGACTAAACTCATGGAAATGATGAGTGCCATGATGAAACAAAAAGGGCCAGGAAAGAATTCGATCACCGGGAAAATGGTAGTAATTGAAGACGATCAACCTGAAAACATACAGCAAACGGGCTAAGAGGTGCCAATTGGGGCAGCCTCCTATGTTTATATCCAGCCAGCTGTTGAGACACATAACTATGTTCCCGGAAAGGGTAATATGGGAGCTGACCCAAATGATGTTAACGTTCTAGACTTTGAGGAACTAGCTAAAAAGGAAAAAGCAAAGATGACTGAGCTGAAGAGGTTCGAAATGGAAGAATCACAAAAAAAAATATCAACTGCTGGAGGCTAGGTTAAGGGCCGTTGAAGGGGCAGAGTTATTTGGTAGTCTGGATGCCAAATAGATGAGTTTCGTGCACGATCTAGTAATTCCCTCAAAGTTCAAAGTACCAGACTTTGAAAAATATAATGGGACTACCAACCCATTAGCACATCCGACCATGTACTGCAAAAGAATGACGGGGCACGATGATAATGAGAAACTGCTTATCCATTGTTTCCAAGATAGCTTGACAGGGTCTGCAACCCGATGGTACAACCAACTGAGTCATACCAAGATTCGTTCATAGATGGATTTAGCCAGGGCTTCCATGGAATATTATAAGCATGTATCTGATATGGTACCTGATAGATTGTTGCTACAAAACATGGAAAGTAGGACCACTGAGAGTTTCAAAGAATACTCGCAAAGGTGGAGGGATTTTGCCACACAAGTGCAACCCCCTTTAACTAGCAAAGAAACTATTGTGCTTTTCATCAACACTTTGAAAGCACCATATTATGATAAATTGGTGGGGAGTGCCACCAAGGACTTTGCAGACATGGTAATATCTGGGGAGATGATAGAGTCAGCCATTAAGGATGGGAAAATGGAAAGGGGTGAGCCTTCTATTTCGAAAAAGGTATTCCCTGCCATGAAGAAAAAAGAGACCTACGCAGTTAGTATCAACCAATACCCATATGCACCTCCCACACCACATACACCACCAAGGCCCTATACTCTTACCACATCTTATGCACCTCCTGCACCTTACACATCTTACCCGGGGTATAATCCTTACTATCCCAATATGAACCACCTTACCCAAAATCCCTTACCTTATTGGTATATACCACAACAGCTATTTCCAACTGGCATATCCCCACAGATAAACCTTCCCCGAAACACTATCCCAAACACTCAAGGAGCCGGGCGCAATGACCAACGTTCACCAAAGAAAGATCAAAAACCCCAATTTGATCCGATTCCTACCACCTATGGTGAGTTATATCCCAAACGATTGTAGGGTCAACTTGTTGCACCTGTATACCTCAAACCGCTGACACCGCCATATCCAAGGTGGTACAATGCAAATACTAACTGCGCGTACCACGCAGGAATTGAAAGACATTAGACTGAAGATTGCCTGGCCTTTAAAAAGGAAGTCCAAAGCCTGATCAACGTCGAAGTTGTGAAGTTTGCGGCAAAGAATTGGCCGAATGTAGCGGGAAACCCATTGCCAGATCATGCGAAGAATCGAATAATGCAGTACAGAAAGGGGAAGTCATAAGGGTAAAAAGGGATGCTAGGGAAGTCAAGACTCCAATGTTGACAGTATGGGTCAAAATGGTTAAGGCAGGAATGGTGGGGGATGTAGACAGTTTAAAAATGGTCGCAAAAAGGGTGCAGAATTAGTGCCCGTTCCATAAGTATGGAGGTCATATCATACAGGACTGCGGGGACTTTCTGGCTAAAGTCCAAAAGGTAATGGATGATGGGGAGGCCCAGTTTTACGAGGAGACAGAAGAGGAAGTAGAGGTTATTGAGAATGCAGTTGGCTACGGGATAGGAAGACCCTTGATCATCTATTATGATGAACCAGAGGAGAAAGTTATGCCAGTCATTGAGGAAAGTGTGCCTAAATTAATCATTGATTTGCCTGTTTCTTTTTCATACAAGGAAAACAAAGCTGCACCATGGAAATATGACTACAGCATGGTTATGCCTGGGTCTTCGAGTCAGCAAGATATCACAAGTGTGGGGCACTTAACGCGAACTGGAAGGTGTTATGCTCCTGAGGGTGTTGAACAGGGGTTAACATGAAAAGATAAAGGAACGAACAAAGGGAAGAAAGCAGCTGAACCAATCCATATTGAGATGGATTTGTCAAAAGAAGCAGAAAGGGGGTTAGCCCCGGTAAATAGAATAAAAGAGCTGATGAATGAGAAGGAAGCCTGCGAGTTCTTAAAATTCATAAAGCATAGTGAGTATAGCGTGGTTGAGCAACTGCAACGTCAACCAGCTAGAATTTCAATCTTATCTTTGCTTTTGAATTCAAAACCACACAGAAATGCCTTGTTGAGAGTGTTGAATCAGGCGTACGTGGCTAACAACATATCGGTAGAAAAATTAGATAGGCTGGTGGAAAACATTGCTGCAGACGACCATATATATTTCAGTTATGAGGAAATACCACCCAATGGTATTGGGTCAACAAAGGCTCTCCACATAACTACCACTTGTAAGGGGCACATATTACCAAGGGTCCTTTTGGATTATGGTTTTTCATTAAATGTGATGCCCTTAGCAACCCTGTCCAAATTGCTAGTGGATATTTCTTATATGCTACCAAGCTGTACGATGGTCAGAGCCTTTGATGGTACCAGGAGAGATATAATTGGAACTATTGATGTTCTTCTGGAGATAGGCCTATGCACCTATAAAGTGAACTTTCAGGTCATGGATATTAATCCATCCTATAATTGCCTGTTGGGAATGCCATGGATACATTCAGCAGGGGCTGTACCTTCGTCTCACCACCAAAAGCTACAATTTGTGATAAAGGGGCGTTTGGTCACTGTATCAGGAGAAGAGGACATAATAGCCTCTACATCTACTGAATCTCTTTATGTTGAACCCAATGAAGATGTCGTAGAATGTTCCTTTCAGTCTTTGGAATTCGTAAATGCAGTTTTCATCGCTGAATGACAAAAGATTCCAAAACCTAGGTTGTCCAAGAACACAAGACTAGGGTAAGAACTACCATGGGAAAAGGTTGCAAGGCTGGAAAAGGTCTCAAAAAATATCTTCACGGGATGGCCAGAGTAATAGAAGTAGTGGGAAAGAAAGACTGGTTTGGCCAAGGGTATCTTCCGAAGGTCCATGAGAAAAGGAAACAAGTTGAAAGGAACTGACAATGGAGGATGGCCCATCTTGCGGGTATGGATATTGAATGGGAGCCTATGACATTCCCACCTATCCCTCACAGCTTTTGCTCGGTCGGTTCTCTGTTCGGTGAAAAGAATTCTATTAATGTGCTCGTAATGATCGAGCAAGCCTTCGAGAGATTTCAGGTGAATAGGGATAAGCAGATGTATGATATGGAGATCTGCATGACCAGGGAAGAAATAATTGAAAGTGAGAATGCTAACTGGATAGTGCGACCTTGTCCACCAAGATATAGACTAACCATTTGGAGTGCAACCGAGCTGCCCATAGTTTTTAGGTCTATTCCAACATAATGCTTTTAAACAAATCTTAAATATCTTTGCCCGAAGATATTAAGAATTTCTTTTGTAATGGGCTTTTGTCTAAAACTTTTCATCCAATAAATAACAAACATGATGCATTTCCTTCATATTGATGTGTCCATATTCTTTCATTTATGCTATTTATTTTGCTTCGATTGTATATATGTTTTCCTATATTTTTTTCCCCACCTATTTACAGGTGTACGGATGCGAAATATGAGGACCTTCCTGTCAGTAATTCTGAAATTGATTTTGAGAGACCCATTTGCATGGGTGATTTTGAGGCCGACGAAGATATTGAGGATTATGGTCTACCTCCGGACTTATTAAGAAAAATAGAACAAGAAGAGAAACAAGTACTTCCTTATGATGAGCTATTGGAATTGTTGAATTTGGAAAGTAGTGAGGAGATAAAAGAGGTTAAAATCGGGACTACATTGTCGTCATCGATAAAGGGTGAAGTCATAGCCTTGCTTCGGGAATATGTAGATGTATTTGCATGGCATACCAAGACATGCCGGGTTTGGATCCAGACATTGTGGTTCATAAGCTCTCTTTAAGGCCAAAGTTTAAGCCAATTCAAAAACAGTTGAGAAGAATGAGGCTGGACATGCTGTTAAAGGTAAAAGAGGAGGTGAAGAGACAATTTGATGCTGGATTCTTAGAGGTGGCAAAATATCCGAAATGAGTGGCAAACATTGTTCCAGTACCAAAGAAGGATGGCAAGGTGCGTATGTGCGTCGATTACCGAGATTTGAACAAGGCCAATCCCAAAGATAATTTCCCTTTGCCTCACATTGATACTTTGGTAGATAATACAGCAAAGAGTTCCTGGTTTTCTTTCATGGATGGATTCTCGGGATATAATCAGATTAAGATGGCACTGAAAGATATGGAGAAAACCATATTTGTTACAATGTGGGGAACATTCTGTACAAGGTAACGCCGTTTGGGTTGAAGAATGCTGGGGCAACATATCAGAGAGCCATGGTGACCTTGTTTCATGACATGATGCATAAGGGAATTGAGGTTTATGTTGATGATATGATTGCAAAGTCACAAAGAGAAGATGAGCATATTGCGAATCTTAGAAAACTCTTTGAAAGACTAAGAAAGTTTCAACTCAAGTTAAACCCGGCAAAATGCACTTTTGGAGTCACTTTGGGGAAATTGTTGGGATTTGTTGTTAGCAAATGGGAAATTGAGATTGATCTGGATAAAATGAAGGCCATCCAGAATTTACCACCTCCACGTACTCAAAAATAAGTAAGAGGTTTTCTGGGGAGATTGAATTATATTGCTCGATTTATTTCTCAGTTAACCGATAAATGTGATTCAATATTTAAGTGACTTCGAAAACGTGATCCAGGAGAGTAAGATGAAGGGTGTCAGATTGCTTTTGAAAAGGTTAAGCATTATCTATCAAACCCACCAGTATTAATGCCACCGGCTCCGGATAAACCGATGATATTGTATCTATCAGTATTTGAGAGATCCATGGGTTGTGTTTTGGGGCAGCTTGATGATACTGGAAAGAAAGAACAGGCGGTTTACTACCTCAGCAAAAAGTTCACAGATTATGAGTTGAAATATTCATCGTTAGAAAAGCTGTGATGTGCCTTAGCTTGGACTTCTCGGAGGCTTAGACAGTACATGCTATACCACACAACGTGGTTGATCGCCAAGCTAGATCCAATCAAGTACTTATTGGAAGCACCTTCTTTGTCAGGGAGGACGGCAAGATGGCAGGTTTGTTGTCAGAATATGACATTGTATATGTGAGTCAGAAAGCTATCAAGGGCAGTGCAGTGGCTAAATTTTTAGCAAGTCGGCAGTGGAAGATTATGAGCCGTTGAACGTTGATTTCCCAGATGAAGGTTTGATGTATGTTTCGCAAGCGGATGAGGTTCACTTGAAGAAAAAAGTATGGAAGATGTACTTTGACGGGGCATCCAATGCCATGGGGCACGAAATTGGTGCAGTGCTCATATCCCCAGAAGAAGATTATTATCCCTTCACCGCCAGATTAGATTTTGATTGTACAAACAATACGGTTGAGTATGAGGCGTGTAATATGGGCCTTCGTGTAGCAATGGACAAAAAAATCAAAGTTTTGGAAGTGTTCGGAGACTCGACTTTAGTGATATATCAATTGCGCGGAGAATGGAAAACCTGAGATACAAAGCTATTCCGATACCGAGAACTCATATTGATTTTATTGGAGGAGTTTGAAGAAGTAAGTTTCAATTACTTCCCTCGAGAAGAAAACCGGATGGCAGATGCTCTAGCTACTTTGCCATCAATGTTTAAAGTGAATGAAGGGGCGGAAGTTGTGCCGATCAAGATAAGCATATATGAGTCTCCTACCCATTGTTTGAGTATCGAAGAAGAAGCAGATGGTTTCCCTTGGTATAACGATATTTTGCAGTACATCAAGAGTCAACATACCTAGAATGAGTAACAGAAAATGACAAGAGAACTCTGAGAAGGCTAGCAATGGGTTTTGTTCTAGATGGAGAGATTCTCTACAAGAAAGGGAAAGATCAAGTCCTGTTGAGATGTGTCGGGTCTGTCGAAGCTTGAAGAATCATAGAAGAAGTCCATGAAGGGATATGTGGCACCCATGCTAACGGTTACATGCTTGCTAAGCAGATTATGAGGGCAGGATATTATTGGCTGGCGATGGAAGGAGATTGTATCAGTTATTCCCGAAAATGTCATAAATGCCAGATCTTTGCAGATAAGATTCATGTGCCGCCATCACCATTGCATGTCATAACCGCACCTTGGCTGTTTTCAATGTGGGGAATGGATATGATTGGACCCATTACCCCGAAAGCTTCAAATGGACATCGTTTCATCCTGGTGGCCATAGACTATTTCAAAAGTGGGTGGAAGATGCTTCTTATATGAATGTAACGAAGTCGATGGTATGCAGATTTGTTAAGAAGGAAATCATATGCCGATATGGATTGCCAGCAAGAATTATTTCAGATAATGCTCTCAATCTGTATAATAAGATGATGAGAGAGGTATGTACTCAGTTTAAGATCACGCATCACAATTCGGCACCTTATCGTCCGACGATGAATGGGGCAGTAGAAGCAGCCAATAAAAACATCAAGAATATTGTCGAGAAGATGACTGATGTGTACAAGGATTGGCATGAGATCTTGCCTTTTGCTCTTCATGCATATCGCACTTCGGTTCGCACATCTACAGGAGGAACGCCGTTTTCTTTGGTATATGGTATGGAAGCAGTGTTACCTATTAAAGTTGAGATTCCTTCACTTCGGGTTTTGATGGAGGTTGGCCTAGAAGAGGTAGAATGGGTTAGAGCTCGTTATAAACAGCTGAATCTCATCGAAGAGAAAAGACTAACGGCAATTTGTCACGGGCAGTTGTATCAAAAAAGGATGATTCGAGCCTATAACAAGAAGGTTCGACCCAGACAGTTCCGAGAAGGAGAGTTGGTACTGAGGAAAATTCTCCCCATAGTGAAGGATCCGTGAGGAAAATGGGCTCCAAATTGGGAAGGACCCTATGTGGTAAAAAAAGCTTTTTCTGGAAGAGCATTGATTCTAACTCGGATGGACGGGGATGATTTTAGACATCCCGTGAATGCTGATGAACTGAAGAAGTATTATGCTTAAAATTAAAAAAATAAAAAAAAAGTGTTGTGCTGTACACATGAGAATTCGAATGATTCCAAGTGTAGAAATGGAAATTCTATATATCTATCTCCCCTAATAATTGCTTTTCAAAGAGAATATTCATGCTTGATATGATGAATGACCATATTTCATATTCCCTTCACTAAAAAGAAATTATCCCTAGTCACCCCTTTGAGCCTTAGGAATTATTTCTTTCGTTGAACCCTGATCAAGGATCACCCCCTACACTGGAGGGCAAAAAAAAAAAAAGGCCATTAGAAAATGTGAAATCAAAGAATGGCAAATGAAAGCCAACAATGAAAAATAAAAGTCCAAAAAGGGGACGAATGTCTCAAGAATGAATTCTCCTCAGGAAATGATCCTTGATCCAATCACCCTTAAACACATTTTGGGCCTATTTTATCCTTTCCTTCTAAACCCTAACCTTGGCCTACATTACGTACTTTAAAAGTCCATTTTGATGAAGCATGGATATTTAATTTGAAAGGTTTTTCTCAGAACTCATCCCATCTTTTGAATTGACATTTTTACCTTGGAAGCATTTAGAATTCTCAGATGCATGGTAAAAAAAAAGGAGAGGTTTAAGTCGAAAACCCGCAAAGGGCGACTTAATACTGAATGGGGGACACCTGAGTTGAAAACCTGCAAAGGGCGGCTCAAGTACTGATTAAGGTTTGAGTCAATGCTCCGTGTAAAGGGGGAGAAAGTATTAGAAAATAGAGAAAAAAGGGATCAACTCAGTCTGACGTAACTACGGAAGCCGAGGGATTACCCAAGTGAATTGACCATTCAAGAGAAATTTCAAATGATTTGAAAAATGAAGGGTCCAAGATATTCCGCATCCGGGGCATCAACAACCTATAACTTTACATTTGTTTCTTATATCCTTGATATTCACTTTTACCATTTTAAGACATTTGTTGCAATAAATTCTTGTTATTCTCTTATGACATTGGCTTGTTTCATACTTTCTTTCATACATTTTTTAAGATTGCATTTTGTTTGTTATTAAATTGAATTGTTTAAAAGTATTACTAAGGAATAGATCTAAATCTTAGAAAAGGTTTGGAAACCACTAATCTCGATGGAAAATTCACCAAGTAAAGGAAAACAGTGAATGTGTTAGAGACTCCGTCATGAAGTCAAAAATTTGTGAATTTCAGCAAAGTCAGAAACTGGGACTGATTGATAAATTATCTTGAGTAAAAAGTTCTTTAAGTGCGACATCAGTGAACAATTGAAGACTCCATCATGAAGTCGGATAATCTGTGAACCTCAAAGAAACCATGGATTAGAAATCATGACACAATCATTGACTGCATTCATCTTCAGGAAACATACAAGCATTTGCAAAGCATGTCATTCTCATCATTGCATTTAGCTAACATTGCAGGAATCAAGAAAACTTTGGCTTCCCAAATCGAACTCGTTCTGCTTCTCAAATGAGTCGAACCCCGAGACCACCGTCGAGGTATTTTTTTTTTTTTTTAAATCGAATTCATTATGTTTTATCAAATAAGTTGAGCCTTGAGACCACCGTCGAGGTATTTCCTTTTGTTTTAAAATTGAATTCATTCTGTTTTATCAAATGAGTCGAGACTTGAGACCACCGTTGAGGTATTTCCTTTTGTTTTAAATCGAATTCATTCTGTTTATCAAATGAGTCGAGCCTTGAGACTGTCGTCAAGGTATTTTCATCACGGGTAAGGCCTCCGGGCACCATTTTTAAGACCTCTGGGCATAATTTTTTCAAATCATGGGTAAGGCCTCCGGACACCATTTTTAAGACCTTCGAGCACCATTTTTTAAGACCTTCGGGCATAATTTTTTAATCACGGATAAGGCCTCGGGGCACCATTTTTAAGACCTTCGGGCATAATTTTTAAGACCTTCGAGCATTATTTTTCATCACGGGTCAGGCCTTCGGCCACCATTTTTAAGACCTTCGGGCACCATTTTAAAGACCTTCGGGCACTATTTTTATGACCTCCGGGCATAATTTTTTCAAATCACGAGTAAGGCCTCCGGGCACCATTTTTAAGACCTTCGGGCACCATTTTTTAAGACCTTCAGGCATAATTTTTTAATCACGGGTAAGGCCTCCGGGCACCATTTTTAAGACCTTCGGGCACCATTTTTAAGACCTTCGGGCATAATTTTTCATCACGGGTAAGGCCTCCAGGCACCATTTTTAAGACCTCCGGGCACCATTTTTAAGACCTTCGAGCATAATTTTTCATCACGGGTAAGGCCTCCGAGCACCATTTTTAAGACCTCCGGGCACTATTTTTAGGGCCTTGATTAGTCAGGGAATTCAATATAAGGACAAAATTTTCAATTTACAGCTTTTTAAAAAAAAAATTGATGATGATTGAAAACCCCTTTCCCTTTCTTCACATGTGATTTCACTAACCGTACAAAATTAGTGTTTGTTTATCTTTGCCTGATTCCTGATTCTCAGCAATAGCCATAGAGGGGCAGCTGTAAACACCTAATTTTGTTCGGACCTCTAAATCAGGTACATTTTCTTCCTAAATTGATGTTTCAGAATGGTAAGACTTTTCTCATCCTGCAGGTGGTACTCCGAGATTTAGTCTAAAAAAACAGATAGAAAAAATCAAACTCGAAAAAATCAACCCCGAAAAAAGTCAACCAAAAAAAGTCAACTACTAAAAAAGTCAACCCACTTTCAAAATCAAGAATTGAGGTTCAATTGAAAAATGGTGAAAGAATTTTGATAATCCGAGGTCTACATTGAAAGATATGGAGTTCGGAAGCTGGGTTACGGAGATTCAGTAAAAAGGAAACCCTAGTTTGGGAAATTTAGGGGAAAATGCATGAACGATCAAATTGGTCGAGATTAAAGGTCTCAAATGAAAGATAAGCACTGACTACGGGTAATGGAGAAGCCACTTGGAAGAAAAACTGATAGAAAAGTCAATTCGAAAGAAAACCGAGAATTAGGGTTTTTTGGTAGATTTCGGTAAAATTTGGAAGAATTACAGAAATGGCTCAATTCGGTAGGAATAAAGCCCCTAATTGATGAGGAGTGATTAAACAAGGATATCCTAAAGCTTAGTTTGAAGAAAATCTGAAAATCGGACTTGTTTTGAGCAACATCGGGTTTCGGAGGCAAAAGGGCAAAATTAGAAAATATGGAAAAAATAGAAAATGAAATCCAAAAATTCTGAAAATTTGCAAATCTCATTCTTAAATCATTTCGAAGAGATTGGGAAAAATAAAATCTTGATTCGGAGTTCGTTTGCAAAATGGCCAAATCTCGGGTCTCCTATGTAGTAATTCAAGCAGATAAATCCCGAACAAATAGCAAATGAACTCTAAAAATTATGAAAATTTGCAAATTTCATATTTAAATTATTTGGAAGAGATTGGAAAAAGAAAATCTTGATTCGGTGTTCGTTTGCAAAATGGCCAAATCCCGAGTCCCCTATGCAATAATTCAAGCAGATAAATCCCGAAAAAATAGCAAATGACCTCCAAAAATAATGAAAAATTCCATATCACATTTTTAAATTCTTTGGAAAAGATTGGTGAAGAAAAATCTGGATTCGAAGCTTGTTTAAAAAATGGTAAAGTTCGGGTGCATAAAGGGGCAATTTCGAAAATAAATCCGAAATAAATAGCAAATGGACTCAAAAAGTTTTGAAAACTTCTAGAATTTAATTTTTTACTATTTCAGAAGTATTGAAAAAATAAAATTTGAATTTGGAGTCCGTTTGCTATTTATTTAGGTTCGGGGGCAAAAATGTCATTTCACCGAAAAAACCAAAAAAGGGCAAATTTGTAATTGAGAAAAATATGAAAGAAAAAGGAATTGCTGGGATTTTTCTTCCCTTGGTCAGCCAACATAGAGGAGAAGAAGGAAGCTTGAACAATTTAATTCCCTAGTCACTATCAAGCCACATGCTACCACTAACACCTTACAAATGGTCCCCCCTTCATCCAATGGCTTAGGTGCCTTGTAAGAAAGTTGAATGCACCATCCAATGGCCAAGTTTAAATGCCAAGATGACATTTTTATTTGTCATGAAAGAACCCTCATATAATGGCCAAGAATGGAAGAAAAAAGATAAGCACAATTCATCCAAGGGTGAGCATCCATTCGGTTAAGCAAGGGAGTGCATGGGATTATCTCTTTTCATCCAATGGCTTAGGCCATCTAAAGGGCTGAGTACACATGTTGAGGGCCGGATTTGATGTTCGGGATATCAAAAAATTACAAAAACTTACGTATTAGTGTAAAATGATATTTTAAACATATTCCTGCTGAGACAAGTGAAAAACGAGCTTCCGAACATAAAAAATTCATGTGGGCCCCATTTAGGCACTAAAAGACAAAAAATGGGCTAAAGGGGTTGGCTTGGTAAATGGCCATAAAAATCAGCCAAGAAACCCTATGACCAGCCGTGACTTTCATTTTTTTCATGCCTTAAGGGTTGTTTCTTCTTCAACCTTGAGGAAACCTAACCAAAGTGAAGAAAACTCCATAACCAAAAGCTTGTAAGCTTGATCTCTTGATTTCTACTCATCACCAAGCCAATAAAACACATATTTCTACTATCTAAAAGGTAAGGATTACTTATTTGGTGTTAGTGTTCAAGAAATCATGAGAAACTATGTGTTTCTCTTTATGGTCATTTTGCCTTAGGTGGTTTCCAACATAGTCACCACTATGGGTAGTCCTAAATCAACCTCTACATCTATTATTTGGGGTTGTTTGAGTGAAAAAGTGGCTTGGAGTTGGAAATCTAAGCTTGGCCAAATTCACCATGTTGGCCAACCACATTGTGCTACCACTTCCACCACCATCCGAGGCCACCGTTAGCTTTGTTAGGCTCGGGGGATCAACTTTCCTGTTGAACGTTGCTCCGGATTTCCACCCGAGCTAAGTGTAAAAATTATAAAGTTTAAATAGCTAAGTTGTAGATTTTCGGATAGTAGCTAATTAGCTACAATTTGAATATTGTGAATGTTTTCAAATTTATAAAATATTTATGAAATTATTCTTTATGTACTAGGAGCTCGGATTAGCTGAGTTCGTGGTTGGAATAGCTCCAGAGCACGAGGATCCAATTTCTTTCACTTAGCGCACAGTGAGTAAACTTGTAGCGATAGACATAGGATCGTTAGATTATGTTATGACATACCGACTGTGATTGTATGACGTAGAATTACCTTATGATATTGAGTTCTCGTAAAGACGTGAGAAAAAGATCTAAGGAATAGACAAGTGATGATTATGTAATAATCTGGGATTCTCGTATGAGTGGTCGACCGTATGGCGCCACATTGTTCCTTGCTAGTATGCTTATTTTTATGCTATGTGATGCATGTTTATTGTAATTTTAAGCTATACCAGATTTGTAGGCTGCCATTGTGCCCTACCGGATTTGTAGGCTTCCAAATATGTCCGGAGGTAGACCATAATCCTCAATATCTTCGTCGGCCTCAAAATCACCCGTGCAAATGGGCCTCTCAAAACCAATTTCATAATTACTGGCAGGAAGGTCCTCATATTCCGTATCCTTGCACCTGTAAATAGGTGGGGAAGAAACAATATAGGAAAACATATATACAATGGAAGCAAAATAAATATCATAAATGAAAGAATATAGACACATCAATATGAAGGAAATGCATCATGTTTGTTATTTATTGGATGAAAAGTTTTAGACAAAAGCCCATTACAAAAGAAATTCTTAATATCTTCGGGCAAAGATATTTAAGATTTGTTTAAAAGCATTACGTAGGAATAGACCTAAAAACTATGGGTAGCTCGATTGCACTCCAATTGGTTAGTCTATATCCTGGTGGACAAGGTCGCACCATCCAATTAGCATTCTCTCCTTCAATTCTTTCTTCCCCAGTCGTGCAGATCTCCATATCATACATCTGCTCATCCCTATTCACCTGAAATCACTCGAAGGCTTGCTCAATCATTACGAGCACATCATCAGAATTCTTTTCATAGGCTGAGCGGAAGCTGTGAAGGATAGGTGGGAATTTCATAGGCTCTCATTCAATATCCATACCCGCAAGACGGGCCATCCTCGTTTGTCGGTTCCTTTAAACTTGTTTCCTTTTCTCATGGGCCTTCGAAAGATACCCTAGGCCAAATCGGTCTTTCTTTCCCATTACTTCCATTACTCGAGCCATCCTCTGAAGATATTTCCCGAGACTTTTTCCAGCCCTGCAGCCTTTTCCCACAGTAGTTCTTACCCCCAGTCTTGTGTTCTTGGACAGCCTCTAGTTTGGAATTCTTCGTCCTTCAGCGACGAAAACTGCATTTACGAATTCCAAAGACCGAAAGGAACATTCTACAGCATCTTCATTGGGTTCAACATAAGGAGATTCAGTAGATGTAGAGGCTATCACGTCCTCTTCTCCTGATACAGTGACCAAATGCCCCTCTATCACAAATTTTAGCTTTTGGTGGAGAGACAAAGGTACAGCCACTGCTGAATGTATCCACGGTCTTCCTAATAGGCAATTATAGGATGGATTAATATCCATGACCTAAAAGTTCACTGTATAGGTGCATGGGCCTATCTCCAGAGGAACCTCAATAGTTCCCATAACATCTCTCCTGGTACCATCAAAGGCTCTGACCACCGTGCAGTTTGGCAGCATATAAGAAATATCCACAGGCAATTTGGACAGAGTTGCCAAAGGCATCACATTTAATGAAGAACCATTGTCCAAAATGACCCTTGGTAATATGTGCCCCTTACAAGTGGTAGTTATATGGAGAGGTTTTTTTGACCCAATACCATTGGGTGGTATCTCCTCATAACTGAAACATATATGGTCGTTCGTCGGGATGTTTTCCACCAGCCTGTCCAATTTTTCTACCGATATATTGTTAGCCACGTATGCCTGATTCAACACTCTGAACAGGGCATTTCTGTGTGGCTCTGGATTCAAAAACAAAGATAAGATTGAAATTCTAGCTGGTTGACGTTGCAGTTGCTAAACCATGATATACTCACTGTGCTTTATGAATTTTAAGAACTCGCAGGCTTTCTTCTCACTTACCGACTCTTTTATTCTGTTAACCGGGGCTGATCCTCTTTCTGCTTCTTTTGACAAATCCATCTCAATATGGATTGGTTCAGCTACTTTATTCCCTTTGTCTGTTCCTCTATCTTTTCCTGTTAACCCCTATTAAACAGTCTCAGGAGCATAACACCTTCCACTTCGTGTTAAGTGCCCCACACCCATGATATCTTGCTGACTCGAAGACCCAGGATTAACCATGCTATAGTCGTATTTCCACGGTGCAGCTTTGTTTTTCTTGTATGAAAAGGAAACAGGCATATCAATAATTAACTTAAGCGCACTTTCCTCAACGACTGTCATGACATTCTCCTCTGGTTCATCATAATAAATGATCAAGGGTCTTCCTATCCCGTAGCCAGCTGTATTCTCAATAACTTCTATTTCCTCCTCTGTCTCTTCGTAAAACTGGGCCTCCCCATTATCCATCATCTTTTGAACTTCAGCCAGAAAGTCCCTGTACTCCTGTATGACATGACCTCCACACTTATGGAACGGGCACCAATTTTACACCCTCTTTGTGACCATTTTTAACCTGTCTGCATCTTCCACCATTCCTGCCTTGACCATCTCGACCCATACTATCAACATTGGAGTCTTGACTTCCCTGGCATCCCTTTTTACCCTTCTAACTTTCCCTGTACATACTGCATTTACCCGATTCCCTACATGATCTGGCAATGGGTTCCCCTACATTCGGCCCATTCTTTGCCCCAAACTTCACAACTCCGACATTGATCAGGCTTTGGACTTTGTTTTTAAAGGCCAGGCAATCTTCAATCGAATGTCCTTGAATTCCTGCATGGTATGCGTAGTTAGTGTTTGCATTGTACCACCTTGGATATGGAGGTGTCAGAGGTTTGAGGTACACGGGTGCAACAAGTTGACCCTGCAATAGTTTAGGATAAAGCTCACCATAGGTGGTAGGAATCGAATCAAATTGGGGTTTTTGATCATTCCTTGGTGAATGTTGGTCATTGATCTCGGCTCCCTAAGTGTTTGGGACAGTGTTTCGGGGAAGGTTTATTTGTGGGGATATGCCAGTCGAAAACGGCTGTTATGGCATATTGGTAAGGTGGTTCACATTGGGGTAATAAGGACCATACCCCGAGTAAGGTATGTAAGGTGTAGGAGGTACATAAGATATGGTAGGAGTATAGGGCCTTGGTGGTGTATGTGGTGTGGGAGGTACATATGGGTATTGTTTGATACTAACTGCATGGGTCTCTTCTTTCTTCCTAGCAGGGAATACCTTTTTCGAAATAGAAGGCTCACCTCCTTCCATTTTCCCATTCTTAATGGTTGACTCTATCATCTCCCCAGATATTACCATGTCTGCAAAGTCCTTGGTGGCACTCCCCACCAATTTATCATAATAGGGTGTTTTCAAGGTGTTGATGAAAAGCACTGTAGTTTCTTTGCTAGTTAAAGGGGGTTGCACTTGTGCGGCCAGATCCCTCCACCTTTGCGAGTATTTTTTGAAGTTCTCATTGGACTTTTTTTCCATATTCTGTAGCGACAGCCTATCAGGTACCATGTCAGACACATGCTTATAATATTCCATGAAAGCCTTGGCTAAATCCATCCATGAACGAATCTTGGTACGACTCAGTTGATTGTACCATCGGGTTGCTGACCCTATCAAGCTATCTTGGAAAAAATGGATAAGCAGTTTCTTATTATCATCATTCCCAGTCATCCTTCTGCAGTACATGGTCAGATGTGCTGATGGGTTGGTAGTCCCATTATACTTTTCAAAGTATGGTACTTTGAACTTTGGGGGAATTACTAGATCGTGTACCAAGCTCATCTCTTTGGCATCCAGACTGCCAAATTACTCTGCCCCTTCAACGGCCCTCAGCCTCTCCTCCAGCAGTTGATATTTTTTCTGCGATTCTGCCATTTTGACCTTCTTCAGCTCTGTCATCTTTGCTTTTTCCTTTTCAGCTAGTTCCTCAAAGTCGGGAACGTTAACATCATTTAGGTCAGCTCCTACATTACCCTTTCCAGGAACATAGTTCTGTGTCTCTACAGCTGGCTGGATGTAAACATAGGAGGCTGCCCCAATTGGCACCTCTTGGCCCTTTTGCTGTATGTTTTCAGGCTGATCCTCTTCAACTACCACTCTTTTCCCAGTGACCGAGTTCTCTCCCGGCCCTTTTTGTTTCATCATGGCACTCATCATTTCCATGAGCTTAGTCATCTGTTCTCGAGACTCCTCCTGAGATTTAGCTAACTGTTCCTGCAGTTCCCTCTGAGTTCTTTCCATTCTTTCCATTCTTTCAATTCTAGCAAGCTGATCGTTTTCCATAGCTCGGCTTGAGATCGTGTATTGTAAGGGTGTCGAAAATTTGTTTCTTTCTGGGTGCGACCAATTGTACCTTTAGTTTTTGAAAACCATGAATTAGAAATTATTGACACGTCTTTTTTTATTTTTTATAAAAAAAAATGAATGAATGAATGAATGAATGTGTGACTAAATGTGAATGAATGAATCAAATAAAATGGATATGTACATGACTACATATATGAATACGAAAGAATAAATGAATGAACAAGTGAAATGAACAAATAAGTGTATGAATATGAATGAATGAACAAGTAAAAGGAATAAATAAGTGGTTAAGTGTATGAACATAAACGAATTTCAAAAATAAATAATTATAAATATGAGTAAATGTACAAATGAACAAACACAATATATAAAACATGAATGCATTTGAATGTATTGGCCCTGGATAATTTCAACCGAACGGTCTTTCATTGATTTCCATGAACTAAATACATCACAGATAGAATAAAAGGATCACACTGCCTAAGATAAGTCCGTAATTCGCCTTTCATAGTGCTATTACAAAATTAGTCCTATAATGACTTTCTTGGATCTTGGACTTTCTTTCACAGTCTCCTTTTGATTGCCCTGCTCTTCAATCTGACCCTAACTTGTTCACGGCCCCTTGACGCGTCAGCAGAAGTATCACTGTGTAAGCTTTCCTTAACTTGCTTCTCTAGTTGATTGGCTCGGGCTTCCTCATGCTTCGCTCTCTTTTTCCAGTAGTTATTCTCCTTCTTGAGGTTTTTGACCTCATGTTCCCATTCCCCGGAAGTCTTGAGAGTCCCTTCAAATCTAAGTTCAAAGCGGTACCTCTTGTTCTCCAAATGTAATTCTCGAAGATCGCCCTTAGCGGTGTCCCTTTCTCTCTTGATCTTTTCCTTTTCTCTTTCCCGAGCTGATTCTCTATTTTTCATGTCCTCAAGCTCTTCTTGTAGTCGGGCAATCTCCTTGCTCATCTGGGCCTTTTCTTTTTCAAATTCCGCCCTTGCGATTTCTAACTCTGATGGCATTTCCCTTGGTGGCGGATTCATGAACTGGACCTCTTCCCCATCTGATGTCAACAGCCTATCATTAACCCTTAATTCCCTCCATACCAGGTAATTAGGTGTGACAATGTCGGCATATTTGGCCACTTTTATCCGGTGAGTTTTCTGCCATGCTTCAATCACTGCCCGCACCTTTCCAGAATATCCGTCTTCCCCATAAGTGAACTCTGATGATTCTAGATTATGAGTCATGGGTGTGAATTGTTGAGACTCAACCTGTCTTTGCACCAACAAAGGCGCATAACTCACAGAACCCCAAATTCCGAGTAGTGGAACTCCCGAGTTGTCCCCACATTTGTACATAATCGGCATAGGAACCATCCATGGAGCTCTCCAAGTCACCATCTCCCCTTTTAGATTCCAGAACATGTTGACCCATTTCTCTTCATCCCCGTCTTCAAGCCAATCATTTTGAAGGAATTCCCTGATCGGAACTAAAGACTTCATGTACGGTTTGAAGGAAACCTTTTCTATCTTCCAAAAGTGACTTTGAATCCAAATATAAAGGAGTTGTACACACCCTTAATTATCCCTTGTCCTGCCCTTTTACAAAAATTCAAAGATCAGATAGTTTTAGCTATGATGGCCGGAGATGGGTTGATCTTCTGTTCCAACTTTTCAAAGAAATCAAACACGACTATATCCACATGACCCAATATCTTCAAGAATATGTTTAATCCGTAGATGGCTAGAGCGAAGATGTCCCTGGTTTTTTCTTTGTCGGAACAACCCAATATCAACTGTCGGAGAGTTTCCCACGGAATGCACCCATTTTTCTGCTTTGTGTCCACATGACTCTCAACCCATGTTGTATCCATTCCTGTGATCTTAGCCACTTTCTTCTTAAAACCTGAAGGTTTCACTTCCTTCAACCCGATCAGGATTAGGACATTCAATACGTAGTAATGCTGAATATTCTTCGATTAGTGGTGTCATATCCTCCTTGTTAAAAGTGAAACATATATAAGCAGGATTCCAAAACTATACCACAGCCTGAATCAACCCACTATTGACCCGAATCGAAATTAAGAGTGCTATATCTCCATATTTCTGAGTGAAGGCTTCTTTCTCTGATACATTCCACTGATTCCAAATATCAGCTAACCCTCGGAGATTATTCTGTCTAGAATCCACTTTGACCCTTTCCGGCAATACTGACACATAATCTTTCTTCAGGCAATCACCATCCTCCCTCTGATCTTTTTCCGACCATGCCCTGACTACTGCATGATCAACTATCACTTAAATAACCTGACACTCCATGAAAGTCCTTTGGGTTGATGACAATCCCGAGGCCAATAAACTCCAAGTGTGTGATGATGTCTATGATGCATGTCAAAGAAAAGAAAACAGAAAGAAATAGATTAGTAAAGAAATGAATTCACAAATATAACATAAATAACAACATGCTTTAAAAAATGTCCCGAAAATTTAAACAGAGCTTCGGCGTTACAACGCCTTTGGGACAAAATAATAAATTTATTACGAGCGATATGATGTTCGTTCATCATCACCCAATTTATAAAATCTAACATATAGAATGATGATAAAAGGTTGGAAATGATCCTCCATGCGTTCTTAAACTTTGGGTATCTAACAGAAATTCGGCATGGCTTCGTTTAGGTTCACTATATGAAGGTGAATTGGTTCTAAGGCCTCGAATTGTTCCTCACTATCGCCTGTGAAGGCTAGTAAGGCACCCCGATAAAAGCGAGTTCAATTCATTAGAGTATATTTTACTATGCCCGTATGGAGGATTATCACGAAGGCATTAGGTACTTTATACTCCGAAAGTGTTTCAATAGCCCATACGGAGGATCGTCACGAAGGCGTAGTTACTTTACTCCCACTTAAAAGGACGGAACCCTGGTAAAGGATTCATGTTATGCAAATGCAAATATAGTGTGTGCGGAGGAACAAAACAAACCTGTCACCACCTATTCTACACCCCTTATTCTAAATACCCCACTAAAATCAAACAATGTAAAGCATCGGTCAAGCAATCATATAAATATACGCAACAAAATAACCAGAGAAAAAATAATCATATGCATGCATATGACAATGATCATATTCAAAAACAATTTATTATTTTCAAAATTCTCTTTTATTTTAAAAATATGGGAATTAAAATTAAATGCCAATTAAACCAACAAAACCGAGACTTAGATAACACACGATTAATTCTAGGCCTTACTCACTAAAACATATCCCCACCGGAGTCACCAAGCTGTCGCAACCTAAAAAAATATAACAATAACAAGTCTCATCGCGAGACTTTATTATTCGTTTTCCTTAGGCGTGACATTTAAAAAAAAAAAAAAAGAGGAAAAGTCGACTTAATTCCTCTAGAAAGACGAAGCCGTCGATACGTGATCTAGGATCGCGGGGGCCCGTTCGAGTGAGGGGCGAAACAGAGGCAGAGGAAAAGACGACTTAATTCCTCTTGAAATAACATAATCGGTCGAGGGTATGAAAACGGCCTCATAAAAAGACATAGAATCGTCACCAATCTTTTTTAGCTAGGTGTGATCGGCCACCTATTAAAACTGGTTTTATAAAACATTTTAAAATTAATTAAAACATTTTTAAAACCAATTCCAAGTCTGCGTTATAAACCAGAGAAATCAAAGAAGCGGGTTCGGGAGTTGGTTACGTGCGGGGAAGGATTAGCACCCCCACAACGCCCGTATAAATCAGTACCTTATTAATCGTGTGTTATCTCAAGTCTCGATAAAAAGTTGGTTCTTAATTTAGTATTTCAAAAAGAAAAATAATTCCATTTTTAATTGAAAATGATCCAGAATTTATTAATTCAAAATTTTCCTACATTCCCCGACAAAATTGGCAAAATATAGAAATTTTTATTTATTTGGAAAACTTTTCGAATCATTCTCGTTTTTTTTTTTTTTTTGAAAGAAAGATATTCCTTTATTAATGATAATTGATGATATTCCCTCCAGCAAACCCGGTAGAGAACTCGTGAATTATTTTAACTCGAGAATATCTTTATTTTTTATTGAAAATCATTATCTTTTTCAAAACATTTAAAATTATGAACATGAACATGTATGACATAAATAAAATGACATGGCAAATTTAGATAATGTAATGCAACCTAAATGATACGACATAATTCAAATGACATAGTATATTCTAGGAAAATTGAAAAAATCCTAAGTATTATGGTATATTCTAAATGAGATAAAATGAATTAAATGACATTGCAATTATAAATGATATGGTATATTTTAAATGACATGGCATATTCTAAACAAAAATACCTAAATGACATGGAATATGATCTAAATGACAAGAAATGACATGAAATTAAAATAATGCTAACATATAGTATACATATAAATAAAAATAATAATGCATGAACATAGTATATGTTAAATAATATGACAAAAATAACTAAAAAAGCATAGGATATCATGAAACATTAAAAATCATTTGGCAAACAAATATAAGATCATAAAATGTGAATTAAAATAATAATAATATCATGGAAAATATCATAGCAAAAATCACACATTTAAATAAAATGCATGAACATGGAAAATGCAATGCATGAAAATGTATTTTTTCCTCTAAATAAAGAAATCTGTATATCTAAAAAGACATCCAACTACCTTAGTAAAATATTTAAAATTAAATTTTCTAAAAAAAAAAAACTTTGTGATTGTTTAAAAATAATCTTGAGGAAAACTTGAATAAAAATTAAAACGTTTACCAAACCCTTTCAAAATGGCTCTAATTTACTAAGATTAAAATCCCGGACTTAACTACCCTTAACCTGAGATTTATAAAATCATTTTTAAAGTTTAAAAAGGCTTAGATACTACCCTAAGACAGTAGCTAAAGCTTATAACCAACCCCCTCTAAATGCCTTAGCCAAATTCAACCATTATTCCTCTTTTGATTTCAAATCTACCTCTACTGTCCGGTTTTTCCACATGATTTTTTATCCTATTTTTAAAAAATCAAAAAAAATCTAAAAAAAATACTGGACAATCCAAACATGTAAATATACACAAGAAAAAAATTGGCTTAATTTTTTGATTAAAGATGATTGCCCAAAAAAAATTGGAGATGTTCGAGTATTGGGTGAAAAAAACTGTTTGTCAAAACACATTTTTTGCCTTTGATAAATTCATTCAAAAACCAAAGTAGAAATTGTTGGAGATTATCCTAAAGACCTAAGGACAATAGCTAAACATTTAAAATCCTTGGAAAAAAAAATTGGCTAAGTAAAAAATCACAAAGGCAGAAAAGTCAATTTGACAATTCCTTAATTTTCCACAAGTATGCTCAAGGGAGCATGACTTTGAGCCATTAATTGGCCTAAGTCACAAATCAAGTGGGAATGACATGGAATGCATGAACATACAGCAAATAAAATGTATGAAATGCATGGTCTAAAAGTCTAAATGGTAAAGGAAATGCATGACAATTCATGGCAACCTAAATGCCTAGCATGAATTTGCATGGCAATAAATGCTATCCTAACTCAATATGCATGCAATGCTTGATAATGTAAATGTGACTAGGACCTAATATGTTATGAATATGCATGAGAATGCTAATGTGACCTAAGACCTAAATAGCATAGTAATGCATGACAATACCAATGTGATTTAAGACTCAATATTCATGGCAATACCAATATGGCCTAGACCTAAAATGTAATGAACATGCATAGCAAGACTATGAACATACAATGACTCATGAAACTAATGTCAATGCTGGAACAAACAGCAACTAATACACAATTTCAAGATATAATAATGCAAAGCATGTTACCTAAACAAAATGCAAATGCATGACAAGGCAAGGAATGCATGAAGAGGCCAAATGATCACATGAGACTCTAATGCAATCCTATTTAGTAAATGACATAAGTACATGACAAATCATATTAAAATGCATAATGTCATGACATTTCAATAGCATATAACATACCAAAATCAAAATGCACAAGCTCATGGCATGGAAATGCAAACAAGTTAATAAACAAAAGGAAAATGCACATGCAAGGCAAACAAACATGGTATTGCCGAATGGTCATGGATCAATATGATGGAATTTTTAACATAGCATTTTCATAAGCACGTGGCATACTAAAATCAGAATATGCAAGTTCATGACATGGAGATGCAAACAAGTTAAGAAGCAAAAGAAAAATACACATGCAAGGCATACAAAATGGAATGGTCGAATGGTCATGAAACAAAACTATGAAAATGCAAACATGTATGATACATGAAAAAAAATGCACAACATGAGCATATGAACAACAATGGCCGAATATGCAAGGCTGTAATATCAAGCATGGAAATGAAATATATAAGTAAATATAGCATAGAAAATAATGTAAAGAACATATATACACAAGATTTAACATAGACATGCAGAAATTACAAGCAAAACTAGTAAGTAGAACAAGGAAAGTTAAGGTCCATGGTTGGTATCAAATGGGCATAGCCTCTCACCAAACCATAATCACTTGGTCTTGCCAAGATCATGAAGCCTTTCCATCTCAATAAAACAGAAAATAAACCATGTAAAACAGAAAATAAGGTGAGTTTCATGGTAGGTAAAATGGGCATAGCCTCTCTCCTAACCATGGTCACTTGGTCTAGCCAAGATCATGTAGCCATTTCAACCTTTTTTGCTTCATATTTTGTAAAAATCAAAACCTTAGAATACTCTAAAAAAACTTGTAAAAATCATTTTTCACAACAACATGCAAGGAAGAAAAAAAAAGGAAAAAAAAAGGCAAATAAATGTGCCATTCGGCCATGGCATGAAACCATAAGAAAAAAATTGTTTTTCACCATTTTAAAGAAGAAGAAGAGATGAAAACATAATTAAACATTAAAAAACTTTATTTCTATGAAAAATGTAGTAGGAAAACATGATAGAAAAATCAAGAAAACACCATGGAAATAAAGAAGAAAGCTAGGCTAGAGCTTGGTAGAGATGACTACCTTCAAGCTCTCTACTGAAAACCTTTTTTTTCTATCTTTCAAAACCTTTTTTATTGCCAAATTAGCTACTATTTTCCAGCCAAAAACCTCTGAAAAAATGAAATTCTCGCCCTCCCTTTAGCCTTGGCCGAATGGCCCCCTAGCCCTTGGATAAGAATTGCACTTTTTCTCCTCCAATCTTGGCCTTTAGATTTAGATATTTTGATGACAACATAAAAATGTCATCTTGCCAATTGATAGCAGCCCTTAAGATGTGTACTCATCCCTTGTAGTAACCTTAGCCATTAGATGCAAAAGAGGACCAATCTCATGCACTCCCTTGATTGCCCCTCTTGAGTGCCTGCCCTTAGATGAGTTGTGCTCTTCCATTCTTGGTCATTGGATGAGGCCAACATAAAAATGACATCTTGTAGATTAAATCCATCCCTCAACATGTGTACTCATCCCTTGTAGATGGCCTAAGCCATTGGATGAAAAGAGATAATCCCATGCACTCCCTTGCTCAACCGAATGGATGCTCACCCTTGGATGAATTGTGTTCATCTTTTTTCTTCCATTCTTGGCCATTAGATGAGGGTTCTTTTATGACAAATAAAAATGTCATTTTGGCATTTAAACTTGGCCATTGGATGGTGCATTCAACTTTCCTACAGGGCACCTAAGCCATTGGATGAAGGGGGGACCATTTGAAAGGTGTTAGTGATAGCATGTGGCTTGATAGTGACTAGGGAATTAAATTGCTCAAGCTTCCTTATTCTCCTCTATGTTGGCTGACCAAGGGAAGAAAAAATCCCAGCAATTCCTTATTCTTTTATATTTTCCCCAATTACCAATTTGCCCTTTTTGGTTTCCTTGGTGAAATAACCTTTTTGCCTCCCGAACTTAAATAAATAGCAAACGGACTCCAAATTCGAATTTTATTCTTTCAATACTATCCAAATAATAAAAAATTGAATTCTGAAAGTTTTCAAAAAAATTTGAGTCCACTTGCTATTTATTTCGGATTTATTTCCGAAATTACCCCTTTTATGCACCCGAGCTTTACCATTAACGAGCTCCGAATACAGATTTTTCTTCACCAATCTCTTACAAATAATTTAAAAATGTGATCTGGAAGTTTTCATAATTTTTGGAGCTCATTTGCTATTTTTTTCGGGATTTATCTGCTTGAATTACTGCATAGGGAACCCGGTATTTGGCCATTTTTCAAACGAACTCTGAATCAAGATTTTCTTTTATCCAATATCTTTCAAATAATTTAAAAATAATATTTGCAAATTTTCAAAATTTTTGGAACTCGTTTGCTATTTTTTCGGGATTTATCTGCTTGAATTACTGCATAGGAGACCGGGTATTTGGCCATTTTGCAAACGAACTCCGAATCAAGATTTTCTTTCGCCAATCTCTTCGAAATTTTTAAGAATGAGATTTGCAAATTTTCAGAATTTTTGGAGTTCATTTGCTATTTTTCCCATATTTTCCAATTTTGCCTTTTTGCTTCCGAAATCCGATTTTGCTCAAAACAAGTCTGATTTTTTAGATTTTCTTCAAATTGAGCCTCGAGCTATCCTTGTTTAATCATTTCTCATCAATTAAGGGCTTTAGATCTTCCGAATTGGGTCATTTTTGTAATTTTTCCAAATTTCACCGAAATCCACCAAAAAACCCAAATTCTCGATTTTCTTCCGAATTGACTTTTTTATCAGTTTTTCTTCCAAATGGCTTCTCCATTACCCGTAGTCAGTGCTTATCTTTCACTTGAGACCTTCAATTCCAACCAATTTGATCGTTTAAGCACTTTTCCCCAAATTTTCCGAATTAGGGTTTCTTTTCTATTGAATCTCGTAACCCAACTTTCGAACTCCATATCTTTCAATACAGACCTCGGATTATCAAAATTCTTTCACCTTTTTTCAATTGAACCTCAAATCTTGATTTTGAAAGTGGATTGACTTTTTCAATAGTTGACTTTTTTGGGTTGACTTTTTCGTCTGCTTTCTTAGACTAAGCCTCAGAATACCATCTGCAGGATGAGAAAAGCCTTTTAGCATTTTGAAACATCAATTTAGGAAGAAAATGTACCTGATTTAGGGGTCGGACAAAATTAGGTGTCTACAGTCCAATTTCACACAGAAAATCAATCGGAAGAAGAATTGGACAAAATTAGAAATTTTTCATTTTTGGAAAAATGAAAAATTTTGCAAATTTGGGGAAAAGTGTATAAATGATCAAATTGGGCAAAATTGAAGGTTCAGAATGGAATAAGATCAATAAATAAGGATTTTTGAAGGTCCAATTTGAAGTGGAATTGAAGAAGGAATCATGTGAAGAGAAAAAGGAAAAATAAAGATTTAGTGAATAAATAAAAAATAAGGGAAAACCCACAGAGGTGGTCCAATTCGGTAAAATTGAAGTCCCTAGTTGATAAATAATAAATAAATAAAGATACCCCAAGTTCCAATTTGAATTGGGTCTAAAGGAGGAGCCGATTGGAGGAGAAATTGAAAAATTGAGAAAATCCCTAATTTTGAGGGGGAAAAAAGAAAAACTAAATCAGAGAGGAATTCATATGTAAAAATTGGACAAAATTGGTCCAACTCTAATTCAATATGTGACAAAGGCAATGGAAAAAGAAAATTTGAAAAACTGGCCTATTTTGAGTAAAACTGAGGTTTCAGGGTTAAAGGGTAATCTTGGAAAATCCGAAAAAATAGACTCTGAGCTCGTAAAATTGGGAAACTTTCCAGCATTAAGTTTTAGGATGGAAAGAAGGAAATGAGAAGAAAAAAACCAGAAATTGGGACCAAAATGCAAATAGGCTAAATTCGGGGGACCAAACCATAATTTTAGAGAAAAATTCGGGAAAAATAGAAAACGAGCTCGAAAAATTATAAAAAATTTTCAGAACTGATTTTTACATAGGATAGGATAGATTGGAGAAGAAAAAATCCGAAAACGGGGCTGAAATGAAAATAAGTAAAGTTCGGGGGGACTAATCTGTAATTTTAGAAAAAAATACAGAAAAAATAGAAAACGAGCTCGAAAAAATATGAAATCCTCCAGAACTGAGTTTTATATTGGATAGGATGGATTGGAAAAGAAAAATCCAAAATTGGGGTCCATTTGTATATAGATCATGTTTGGGGGTCAATGCAATTTTATCGAAAAAATCGAAAAATGACCAATTTGCAAATAAAAAAGGGGAATGACCTGGCATATTCCAGGCCATTTTCGGCCAGCATAGAGAAAGGGAGGGGAGAGTTTTATCAAACTTGATCCAATGACCAAGATGAAGTAGAAAGATGACATTTTTCGAGAGGACAATAGACTCTACTACTTGCCTATATGTCATTTTTGGCCAATAGGAGACATTTTAATTGCAAAGCCATGTGAAGGCTATGTGATGATGCCATGTGGAATAAAAAGGCCAACTAGAAAGATATTTTGTTAGTAAGCTACATGATCATGACAAGTGGCTTAAGATATTTTGTAGGGATAGGAGACAAGAATAATTGAGGTTACTAACAAAATATCTTAATTTAAGAAAATGACCATGAGAAAAGAGGACAAGAAATAGCCATGTGGCAAGGATGTTGGAGAGCATGCAAAAAGCATGACTAAGGCAAAGAAAAAAATAAGCATGCACACCAAGGGGGGAATAGGCCAACACCTATTAGAGGGCTCTCTCTTCATTTTTTTAAAATGAGGATTCACTACATTTTGGAGAAGGGCTAGTAGCTAAAAACTCTTGAGGAGAAAAGGAGGAGAAGAGAGAAAGAAAAAAAAAGTGGGAAGCTGGAGAGAATTTTTGGAAGCTTTGCTAGGTAACTTTCTTCTCTTCTCATGTTCTTGATTTCCTTTCCACTTTTTATACCTTTGCTTCCTTATTTTCTATGATATTTTCATCTTTTTTTCACTCAAAATAAATGGTTCTTAAAATGGTTTCAAAAAAAGGATTTACTCCTTCTCTTCCATTTCTACAAAAAAAAACTACAAAGTTGACAACATTTTCCTTTGTTTTCTTGTTTGGCCAAATCCATGGAGGCTTCATTGTGCTTGTCTTTTGCTTGATTTTCTTGCTTGCATGTTGGATGTGGGTTTCACTATTGTGGTAGGATAGATTTTCTCCATTGGTTTTCTTAAAACAAAAAGGAAATAAAAAGGTTTGATGTGCTTGAGGATCTTGGTTTTACCAAGTGATTTTGGTTAGGTAGGACTATGTCCAAGGAGCCAACCATTGAGCCAACCTTTTTATTTTTATTTGGTTACACTTCTAGCTTTCGTTTCATTATGTTCATATGCTTGTCTTGTTGATTTTCATATTACATTTCATACCTGGCATATTGTATGTTATTGGAAAATGATGTTAGTGCTTGATGACCTTGGTCTCCCACTAAGAGATGGCTAATTAGGATTCATTTCCAATAATGTTTTTAACTCATTTCAAATTTGATTTTGGCTAGGATTAATTAATGGTCCATAGTCAAAATCTATTTTTCAAGTTAGTTGGAAGAAAACAATGTTTACAAGTTGGATATGCTGATTTTGGGCAAGGTTTTCACCATGCATTTCTTGTCAAAATAAAAAATTGCTTTTACCTCTTTTGGTTCATCATTTGATTTTTTACAAAGGTCTAAAAAATAGCTTTGTAAAACCGGTTTTTAGGAGTTAAAACAAGCTTTTAAGCTAGCAAAAATCTCAATTTTTTACCAAAAAGGGAGGGCTGGCCAAAATCATGTAGCTACTGTTTTGGGATGATTTTCATGTTATTTCAAGGATAAAAAATTGGTTTTACAAAAATCGGGTCATGGGTAGCTAATCTGGGCTTCAAAAAGTAAGTTAAAAACTAGGATTTTGGATAATGGGCCATTCGGCCACTTTGATATGTGTACAAATTTTTTTGCATTCTTTATTCAGTCTTGGTTTCCAAAATGTTGCATTCAAAGTTTTTAAAGATACTCGGATGTAGATTAAAGGCATTCGAATGCCTCCCTAATCCGAGCCAAAATTCATGCCCGAAATCTCTCATTTTCGATATCCAAATTAGATTTCTTTCAAAGATAGTCGGACAACTTTTTAGGTGTTCGGATATCCTCTCTTCAAGAGAGAAACACATTCTATTTTCATGCATTGCATATTTTTCAATGTTTTTATTTAATTTAGTGTAAAAACATATTTTCGGTTCCCTAGACATTTGGCAAGAATTAGTTCCTAATCTTTGATGGGTTTGCCGGGGAGGTTAGGAAATTATTCAACGCACGTATTTATGGAATCGAAAGGTATGACTTTCGTTTTACTCAGAATGATGTGAATGTCATATGAAAGAATTATTTTCCAAGCTTTGCCGGGGAGTACGGTAATATTTTCCGACATGTGCCATTTATATAATTCCATCAAAAATAAAATTCATGAAAAGAATTTTAAAATGATGATGTGTGCATATCCCATGATGTCTACATTTGCCATTTTGATCATAATTATTCCATGATGATGTCATTGTAGGATATGTTATTCATGTTGCCATCTTAATCTTGATGTGATTGTGGATATTTTATGATGGTGTCATTTTTATGATTGATTGCTTATATCATGTATGTCATGTCATGTATGCCATATCATATATGTCATGTCATGGATTTTTTGCCATATCATCTATGCCAAGTCATGAATTATTTGCCATGTTGTAATAAAGTTTGCCATCTTAGGTATGCCATGTCATATTTTCTTTTATCATGTTGCAATAAAGTTTGCCATGTCATAGATTTTTGCCATGTCATGATAATGATCCATGTTGTCTGATTTATATCATCTTAGTAATAATTTGCATATTAATGATCATTTTTTAATGATTTTAAAATTTATGAAAAATAACGATGATTTTTAATAAAAATAAGATTGTTCCCGAGTTAAAATAATTCATGAATTCTCTGTTAGGTCTACCAGGGAGGATATCATCAATTATCATTAACAACGGAATATCCTTTTTCTAAAAAAACAAGGGTGATTCGGAGAATATCAAAATAAAGGAAAATTTTCATGTTTTGTCGAGTTTGTTGGGAAATATGGAAAAATTTATGTTAATAAATTCCATATCATTCTCAAATAATATAATTGTTTTTAAAAGGGAATTAATTTTTAATTATCAAATATAAAATTGACTTTTACCGAGGCTCGAGATAACACATGATTAGTAAGGTACCTTTTATACGGTCGTTGTGGGGCTGCTAATTAGAGGTGTCCATGTGTCACATCCCAACTCCGGGAGTGTGACCAGCCAGAGACAAGTATGTATCCTTGCCTCCGAAGCCTTAACCATTCATCTACCTAACGAAATTTTGGCATGACCTCGCCCGATAAGAGGGGTTACCGAACCTGCATAACATGCAACACAATAATAACAACACATGACATCCCGGTTAGGACACCTCCAACTAGGGAGTAACCGAGATGCCCCACAGCAGACGCACAAAGTGAACCATAATTTACATATATATATATATGTATATATATACAATGCCAAAAATGTACACAACAATCTCGGTCTCCGACCGGATAACTGCATGACACATAATACAACATACTTAGACAAAATAACATATGACATCCCTAGGTAACTATGCATGGCAACTCCATCAAGCTACGGATCATCTCGTCAAAACGATATGCAATGCTCACCGGCTATCGGTCACGAGCAAGCTGGCGGGGCGGATGAGGGACCGGGTCGATCAGTATCTGAAAAAGAAAAATAACTAAAGGGTGAGTCATAAGGACCCAGTGAGCAAACGCAGAATCAGTAAAGTCTACGGAAAAGACTCACAAATTATATTAACTAATATCACCTGGATGTTTCTATCCAACATCAGAAACAACTATAACATCCAGTAGGGTCCGTAGACTCCTACAAACCGGTAGGGCTCGAAAGCTCCTACAAAATCGGTAGGGCACGGAGGCTCCTACAAAACTGGTAGGGCACGAAGGCTCCTACAAAACTAGTAGGGCACGGAGGCTCCTACAAATTCGGTAGGGCACAATAGCAGCCTACAAATCTTGTAGAGCACAATGGCAGCCTACAAATCTGGTAGGACACATAAGAAAAATAGAACAAGAAGAGAAACAAGTACTTCCTCATGAGGAGCTATTGGAATTGTTGAATCTGGGAAGTAGTGAGGAGATAAAGAGGTTAAAATCGGGACTACATTGTCGTCATCCATAAAGGGTGAACTCATAACCTTGCTCCGAGAATATGTAGATGTATTTGCATGGTCATACCAAGACATGCCGGGTTTGGATCCAAACATTGTGATACATAAGCTTCCTTTAAGGCCAGAATGCAAGCCAATTCAGCAAAAGTTGAGAAGAATGAGGCCGGACATGTTGTTAAAGGTAAAAGAGGAGGTGAAGAAGCAGTTTGATGCTGGATTCTTAGAGGTGGCAAAATATCCGGAATGGGTGGCAAACATTGTTCCAGTACCAAAAAAGGATGGCAAGGTGCGTATGTGCGTCGATTACCGAGATTTGAACAAGGCCAGCCCCAAAGATAATTTCCTTTTGCCTCACATTGATACTTTGGTGGATAATACAGCGAAGAGTTCCTTGTTTTCTTTCATGGACAGATTCTCGGGATATAATCAGATTAAGATGGCACCGAAAGATATGGAGAAAACCACATTTGTTACAATGTGGGGAACATTCTGCTACAAGGTAATGCCGTTTGGGTTGAAGAATGCTGGGGCAGCGTATCAGAGAGCCATGGTGACCTTGTTTCATGAAATGATGCATAAAGAAATTGAGGTTTATGTTGATGATATGATTGCAAAGTCACAAGGAGAAGAGGAGCATATTGCGAATCTTAGGAAACTCTGTAAAAGACTAAGAAAGTTTCAACTCAAGCTAAACCCGACAAAATGCACTTTTGGAGTCACTTCGGGGAAATTGTTGGGTTTTGTTGTTAGCAAAAGGGGAATTGAGATTGACCCGGATAAAGTGAAGGCCATCCAGAATTTGCTACCTCCACGTACTCAAAAAGAAGTAAGAGGTTTTCTGGGGAGATTGAATTACATTGCTCAGTTTATTTCTCAGTTAACCGACAAATGTGATCCAATATTCAAATTACTTCGAAAACGTAATCCAGGATAGTGGGTGAAGGGTGTCAGATTGCTTTTGAAAAGGTTAAGCATTATCTATAAAACCCACCAGTATTAATGCCACCGACTCCGGATAAACCGATGATATTGTATCTATCAGTATTTGAGAGATCCATGGGTTGTGTTTTGGGGCAGCTTGATGAGACTGGAAATAAAGAACAAGCGGTTTACTACCTCAGCAAGAAGTTCACAGATTATGAGTTGAAATATTCGTCGGTAGAAAAGTTGTGCTGTGCCTTAGCTTGGACTGCTCGGAGATTCAGGCAATACATGCTGTACCACACGACGTGGTTGATTGCCAAGCTAGATCCAATCAAGTACATGTTGGAAGCACCTTATTTGTCAGGGAGGATGGCAAGATAGCAGGTTTTGTTGTCAGAATACGACATTGTATATGTGAGTCAGAAAGCTATCAAGGGCAGTGCAGTGGCTGAATTCTTAGCAAGTCGGGCAGTGGAAAATTATGAGTCGTTGAACTTTGATTTCACAGATGAAGATTTGATGTATATTTCGCGAGCAAATGAGGTTCCCTTAAAGAAAAAAGTATGGAAGATGTGCTTTGATGGGGCATCTAATGCCATGGGGCACGGAATCGGTGCAGTGCTCATATCCCCAGAAGAAGACTATTATCCCTTCACTGCCAGATTGGATTTCGATTATACAAATAATACGGCTTGAGTATTGAAGAAGAAAGTTGTGCCGATCAAGATGAGCATATATAAGTCTCCTGCCCACTGCTTGAGTATTGAAGAAGAAGCAGATGGTCTCCCTTGGTATAACGACATCTTGCAGTACATCAAGAGTCAACAGTATCCAAAACAGGCAACAGAGAATGACAAGAGAACTCTGAGAAGGCTAGCAATGGGTTTTGTTCTAGATGGGGAGATTCTCTACAAGAAAGGGAAAGATCAAGTCCTATTGAGATGTGTCGGATCTACCGAAGCTCGAAGAATCATAGAGTAAGTCCATGAAGGGATATGTGGCACCCATGCTAATGGTTACATGCTTGCTAAGCAGGTTATGAAGGCAGGATATTATTGGCTTACCATGGAAGGAAATTGTATCAGTTATTCCCGGAAGTGTCATAAATGCCAAATCTATGCAGATAAGATTCATGTGCCACCATCGCCATTGCATGTCATGACCGCACCTTGGCCGTTTTCAATGTGGGGAATGGATATGATTGGGCCTCTTAGCCCGAAAACTTCAAATCGGCATCATTTTATCCTGGTGGCCATAGAGTATTTCACAAAGTGGGTGGAAGCTGCTTCTTATACGAATGTAACGAAGTCGGTGGTATGCAGATTTGTTAAGAAGGAAATCATATGTCGATATGGATTGCCAGCAAGAATTATTTCAGATAATGCTCTCAATCTGAATAATAAGATGATGAGAGAGGTATGTACTCAGTTCAAGATCACGCATCACAATTCGACACCTTATCGTCCGAAGATGAATGGGGTAGTATAAGCAGCCAACAAGAACATCAAGAATATTGTCGAGAAGATTACTGATGTGTACAAGGATTGGCATGAGATTTTGCCTTTTGCTCTTCATGCATATCGCACTTCAGTTCGTACATCTACAGGGGCAACGTCGTTTTCTTTGGTATATGGTATGGAAGCAGTGTTACCCATTGAAGTTGAGATTCCTTCACTTCGGGTTTTGACGGAGGTTGGCCTAGAAGAGGCATAATGGGTTAGAGCTCGTTATGAACAGTTGAATCTCATCGAGGAGAAAAGATTGAAGGCAATTTGCCACGGGCAGTTGTATCAAAAAAGGATGATTCGAGCCCATAACAAGAAGGTTCGACCCAGACAGTTCCGAGAAGGAGAGTTGGTACTGAGGAAAATTCTCCCCATAGTGAAGGATTCGCGAGGAAAATGGGCTCCAAATTAGGAAAGACCCTATGTAGTAAAAAGAGCTTTTTTTGGAGGAGCATTGATTCTAACTCGGATGGACGGGGATGATTTTAGACATCCCGTGAATGCTGATGAACTGAAGAAGTATTATGCTTAAAAAAAAAGTGTGATGCTATGCACATGGGAATTCGAATGATTCCAAGTGTAGAAATGGAAATTATATATATCTATCTCCCCTGAGAATTGTTTTTCAAAGAGAATATTCATGCTTGGTATGATAATTGGCCATCTTTCATATTCCCTTCACTAGGAAGAAATTATCCCTAGTCACCCCTTGGAGCCTTAGGAATTATTTCTTTCGTTGAACCCTGATCAAGGATCACCCTTTACACTGGAGGGCAAATACGAGGAAAATAATCAAAATCATGGTAAAAAACGAGAGCCATTGGAAAATGTGAAATCAAAGAATGGCAAATTAAAGCCAGCAATAAAAATAAAAATAAAAAAAGAGGCGGACAAAGATCTCAAGAATGAATTCTCCCCAGAAAATGATCCTTGATCCAATAACCCTTAAACACATTTTGGGCCTATTTTATCCTTTCCTTCTAAACCTGAACCTTGGCCTACATTACGTACTTCAAAAGTCCATTTTGATCAAGCATGGGTATTTAATTCGAAAGGTTTTTCTCAGAATTCATCCCATCTTTTGAATTGACATTTTTACCTTGGAAGCATTTAGAATTCTCAAATGCATGGAAAAAAAGGGGAGAGGTTTAAGCCAAAAACCCGCAAAGGGCGACTTAATACCGAATGGTGGACACTTGAGTTGAAAACCCGCAAAGGGCGGCTCAAGTACTGATTGAGGTTTGAGTCAATGCTTCGTGTAAAGGGGGAGGAAGTGTTTGAAAATCATAGAAAAGGGGAATGACTCAGTCTGACGTAATTACGGAAGCCTAGGGATTACCCAAGTAAATTTACCATTCAAGAGAAATTTCAGATGATTTGAAGAAGGAGGGGTCCAAGATATTCCGCATCCGGGGCATCAACAACCTATAACTTTACATTTGTTTCTTATATCCTTGATATCTACTTTTATCATTTTAAAACATTTTGTTGCAATAAATTTTTGTTACCCCTTTTTATGACAATTGCTTGTTTCATACTTTCTTTCATACATTTTCGAAATTGCATTTTGTTTGTTATTAAATTGAATGATGATTAATAAACCTAAATTTTTTATTAAAAAGGAGTTTAAAGGTATTACTAAGGAATAGATCTAAATCTTAGAAAAGGTTTGGAAACCACTAATCCCGATGGAAAATTCACCAAGTAAAGGAAAACAGTGAAAGTGTTGGAGATTCCGTCATGAAATCAGAAATTTGTGAATTTTAGTGAAGTCAGAAACTGGGACTGTTTGACAAATTATCTTGAGTAAAGGGTTTTTTTAAGTGGGGCATCAGTGAACAATTGAAGATCCATCATGAAGTCAGATAATCTATGAACCTCAAAGAAACCATGGATTAGAAATCATGACACAATCATTTGACTGCATCCATCTTCAGGAAACATATAGGCATTTGCAAAGCATGTCATTCTCATCATTGCATTTAGCTAACATTGCAGGAATCAAGAAAACTTTGGCTTCCCAAATCAAACTCGTTCTGCAACTCAAATGAGTCGAGCCTTGAGACCACCGTCGAGGTATTTCCTTTTGTTTTAAATCGAATTCATTCTGTTTTATCAAATGAGTTGAGCCTTAAGACCACCGTCAAGGTACTTCCTTTTGTTTTAAATCGAATTCATTCTATTTTATCAAACGAGTCGAGCCTTGAGACCGTCGTCAAGGTATTTTAATCACAGGTAAGACCTTAGGGCACCATTTTAAAGACCTTCGGGCACCATTTTAAAGACCTTCGAGCAGCATTTTTAAAGACCTTCGGGCACCAGTTTTAAAAACCTTCGGGCACCATTTTAAAGACCTTCGGACACTGTTTTTAAAGACCTTCGGGCACCGTTTTAAAGACCTTCGGGCACAATTTTTAAGACCTCCGGACACCATTTTTAAGATCTTCGGGCACCATTCTTAAGACCTTCGAGCACAATTTTTTCTTTTGAAATCGAACTCGTTTCCTTAAGACGTGTCGAGCCTTGATTAGTCAGGGAATTCAGTTTAAGGACAAAATCTTTAATTTACAGCTTTTTCAAAAAAAAAAACATTTTGAAGAAGAATGAAAAAATGATGAAAAAGAAAAAATGAAAAAAGAAAACCCATTTCCCTTTCCTTCACATGTGATTTCACTAACCGTACAAAATTAGTGTTTGTTTATCTTTGCCTGATTCCTGATTCTCAGCAATAGCCAAAGAGGGACAGTTGTAGACACCTAATTTTGTCCGGACCCCTAAATCAAGTACATTTTCTTCCTAAATTGATGTTTCAGAATGCCAAAAGGCTTTTCTCATCCTGCAGGTGGTATTCCGAGGCTTAGTCTAAGAAAGTAGACAAAAAAGTCAACCCTAAAAAAATCAACTACTAAAAAAGTCAACCCACTTTCAAAATCAAGATTTGAGGTTCAATTGAAAAACAGTGAAAGAATTTTGATAATCCGAGGTCTACATTGAAAGATATGGAGTTCGAAAGTTGGGTTACGAGATTTAGTAAAAAGGAAACACTAATTCGGGAAATTTGGGGAAAAGTGCTTAAACGATCAAATTGGTCGAAATTGAAGGTCTCAAGTGAAAGATAAGCACTGATTACGGGTAATGGAGAAACCATTTGGAAGAAAAACTGATAAAAAACTCAATTCGAAAGAAAACCGAGAATTAGGGTTTTTTGGTGGATTTCGATGAAATTTGGAAAAATTGCAGAAATGTCCCAATTCGGAAGATCTAAAGCTTTTAATTGATGAGAAATGATTAAACAAGGATAGCTCGAGGCTCAATTCAAAGAAAATCTAAAAATCAGACTTGTTTTGAGCAAAACCGAGTTTCGGAGGCAAAAAGGCCAAATTGGAAAATATGGGAAAAATAGCAAATGAACTCCAAAAATTTTTGAAAATTTGAAAATCTCATTCTTAAATCATTTCAAAGAGATTGGCGAAAGAAAATCTTGATTCGGAGTTCGTTTGCAAAATGGCCAAATATCGTGTCTCCTATGTAGTAATTCAAGCAGATAAATCCCGAAAAATAGCAAACGAGTTCCAAAAATTCTGAAAATTTGCAAATATCATTTTTTTAATTATTTTGAAGAGATTGGAGAAGGAAAATCTTGATTCAGAGTTTGTTTGCAAAATGGCCAAATACCGGGTCACCTATGAAGTAATTCAAGCAAATAAATCCCGAAAAACATAGCAAATGAGCTCCAAAAATTATGAAAACTTTCAGATCACATTTTTAAATTATTTGGAAGATATTGATGAAGAAAAATCAGGATAAGGAGCTCGTTTAAAAAATGGTAAAGTTATTTTGGAACTATTGAAAAAATAAAATTTGAATTTGGAGTCTGTTTAAGTTCGAGGGGCAAAAAGGTCATTTCACTAAGGAAACCAAAAAAGGCAAATTGGTAATTGGGGAAGATATGAAAGAAGAAGGAATTGCTGGGATTTTTTCTTCCCTTGGTCAGCCAACATAGAGGAGAATAAGGAAGCTTGAACAATTTAATTCCCTAGTCACTATCAAGCCACATGCTATCACTAACACCTTGCAAATGGTCCCCCCTTCATCCAATGGCTTAGGTGCCTTGTAGGAAGTTGAATGCACCATCCAATGGCCAAGCTTAAATGCCAAAATGAAATTTTTATTTGTCATAAATGAACCCTCATCTAATGGCCAAGAATGGAAGAAAAAAGATGAGTACAATTCATCTAAAGGTGAGCATCCATTCGGTTGAGCAAGGGAGTGCATGGGATTATCTCTTTCATCCAATGGCTTAGGCTATCTACAAGGGCTGAGTACACATGTTGAGGGCTGGATTTAATCTGCAAGATGTCATTTTTATGTTGGCCTCATCCAATGACCAAGAATGGAAGAGCACAACTCATCCTAGGGTAGGCACTCAAGAGGGGCAAGCAAGGGAGTGCACGGGATTGGTCCTCTTTTGCATCTAATGGCTAAGGTTACTACAAGGGCTGAGTACACATCTTAAGGGTTGCTATCAATTGGCAAGATGACATTTTTATGTTGTCATCAATATATCTAAATCTAAAGGCCAAGATTATAAGAGAAAAAATGCAATTCCCATTAAGGGCTAGGGGGCCATTCGGCCAAGGCTAAAGGGAAGGGGAGAATTTCATTTTCTCATAGGTTTTTGGCTGGAAAATAGTAGCTAATTTGGCAAGAAAAAAGGTTTTGAAATATAGAAAGAAAAAGGTTTTCAATAGAGAGCTTGAAGGTAGTCATCTCTACCAAGCTCTAGCCTAGCTTTCTTCTTCATTTCCATGGTGTTTTCTTGATTTTTCTATCATGTTTTCCTACTACATTTTTCACAGAAATAAATTTTTTTAATGTTTACTTATGTTTTCATCTCTTCTTCTTCTTTAAAATGGTGAAAAACAATGTTTTTCTTATGGTTTCATGCTATGGCCAAATGGCACATTTATTTGCCTTGCTTTTTTCCTTTTTTTCTTCCTTGCATGTTGTTGTGAAAAATGATTTTTACAAGTTTTTTTAGAGTATTCTAAGGTTCTGATTTTTACAAAATATGAAGCAAAAAAGGTTGAAATGGCTACATGATCTTGGCTAGACGAAGTGACCATGGTTAGGAGAGAGGCTATGCCCATTTTTACCTACCATGAAACTCACCTTATTTTCTGTTTTACATGGTTTATTTTCTGTTTTATTGAGATGGAAAGACCAAGTGATTATGGTTTGGTGAGAGACTATGCCCATTTGATACCAACCATGGAGCTTAACTTTCCTTGTTCTACTTACTAGTTTTGCTTGTAATTTCTGCGTGTCTATGTTAAATCTTGTGTATATATGTTCTTTACATTATTTTCTATGCTATATTTACTTATATATTTCATTTACATGCTTGATATTACATCCTTGCATATTCGGCCATTGTTGTTCATATGCTCATGTTGTGCATTTTTTTTCATGTATCATGTCTTACATGTTTGCATTTTCATAGTTTTGTTTCATGACCATTCGGCCATTCCATTTTGTATGCCTTGCATGTGTATTTTTCTTTTGCTTCTTAACTTGTTTGCATCTCCATGTCATGAACTTGCATATTATGATTTTAGTATGCCATGTGTTTATGAAAATGCTATGATAAAAATGCCATCATATTGATCCATGACCATTCGGCAATACCATGTTTGTTTGCCTTGCATGTGCATTTTCCTTTTGTTTCTTAACTTGTTTGCATTTCCATGCCATGAGCTTGTGCATTTTGATTTTGATTTTGGTATGTTATATGCTATTGAAAATGTCATGACATTATGCATTTTAATATGATTTGTCATGTACTTATGTCATTTACTAAATAGGATTAGATTAGAGTCTTATGTGATCATTTGGCCTCTTCATGCATTCCTTGCCTTGTCATGCATTTGCATTTTGTTTAGGTAACATGCTTTGTATTATCATATCTTGAAATTGTGTATTATTTGTTGTTTGTTCCAGCATTGACATTAGTTTCATGAGTCATTGTATGTTTATAGTCTTGCTATGCATGTTCATTACATTTTAGGTCTAGGCCATATTGGTATTGCCATGCATATTGAGTCTTAAATCACATTGGTATTGTCATGCATTACTATGCTATTTAGGACTTAGGTCACATTAGCATTCTCATGCATATTCATAACATATTAGGTCCTAGTCACATTTACATTATCAAGCATTGCATGCATATAGAGTTAGGATAGCATTTATTGCCATGCAAATTCATGCTAGGCATTTAGGTTGCCATGAATTGTCATGCATTTCCTTTACCATTTAGACCTTTAGACCATGCATTTCATACATTTCATTTGCTTTATGTTCATGCATTCCATTTCATTGTCACTTGATTTGTGACTTAGGCCAATTAATGGCTCAAAGTCATGCTCTCTAGAGCATACTTGTGGAAAATTAAGGAATTGTCAAATTGATTATTCTACCTTTGTGATTTTTTACTTAGCCAATTTTTTGTCCAAGGTTTTTAAATGTTTAGCTACTGTCCTTAGGTCTTTAGGATGATCTCCAACAATTTCTACTTTGGTTTTTGAATGAATTTATCAAAGGCAAAAAATGTGTTTTGACAAACAGTTTTTTTCACCCAGTACTCGAACATCTCCAATTTTTCTTGGCAGTCATCTTTAATCAAAAAATTAAGCCAATTTTTTCTCGTGTATATTTACATGTTCTGAGTCTCCAATATTTTTTTTAGATTTTTTTGAATTTTTAAAAATAGGCTAAAAAATCGTGTGGCAAAACTGGACAGTAGAGGCAGATTTGAAATCAAAAGAGGAATAATTGTTGAATTTGGGTAAGGCATTTAGAGGGGGTTGGTTATAAGCTTTAGCTACTGTCTTAGGGTAGTTTCTAAGCCTTTTTAAACTTTAAAAATGATTTTATAAAATCTCAGGTTAAGGGTAGTTAAGTTCGGGATTTTAAACTTAGGAAATTAGAGCCATTTTAAAAGGGTTTGGTAAAGGTTTTAATTTTTGTTCAAGTTTTCCTCAAGATTATTTTTAAACAATCACAAAGTTTTGTTTTTTAGAAAATTTAATTTGACATATTTTTCTAAGGTAACCTGATACCTTTTTAGATATACGGATTTCTTTATTTAGAGGAAAAAATACATTTTCATGTATTGCATTTTCCATTTTCATGCATTTTATTTAAATGTGTGATTTTTGCTATGATATTTTTCATGATATTATTATTATTTTAATTCACATTTTATGATCTTATATTTGTTTGCAATATGATTTTTAATGTTTGATGATATCCTATGCTTTTTTAGTTATTTTTGTCATATTATTTAACATATACTATGTTCATGCATTATTATTTTTATTTTCATTTATATATATTATATGTTAGCATTATTTTAATTTTATGTCATTTCTTGTAATTTAGATCATATTACATGTCATTTAGGTATTTTTATTTAGAATATGCCATGTCATTTAAAATATGTCATATCATTTAGAATTACCATGTCATTTAATTCATTTTATCTCATTTAGAATATACCATGATACTTATGATTTTTTCATTTTTCCTAGAATATACTATGTCATTTGAATTATGTCATATCATTTAGGTTGCATTACATTATCTAGATTTGCAATGTCATTTTATTTATGTCATACATGTTCATGTTCATAATTTGAAATGTTTTGAAAAAGATAATAATTCTCAATAAAAAATAAAGATATTCCCGAGTTAAAATAATTCATGAGTTCTCTACCGGGTTTGCTGGAGGGAATATCACCAATTATCATTAATAAAGGAATATCTTTCATTCAAAACAAAAACGAGAATGATTCAGAAAGTTTTCCAAATAAATAAAAATTTCTATATTTTGTCGATTTTGTCGGGGAATGTTGGAAAATTTTGAATTAATAAATTTCGGATCATTTTCAATTAAAAATGGAATTATTTTTCTTAAAATTGGGAATTAACTTGAAATACTAAATTAAAAACCAACTTTTTACCGAGACTTGAGATAACACACGATTGATAAGGTACCGATTTATACGGGCGTTGTGAGGGTGCTAATCCTTCCCTGCACGTAACCGACTCCCGAACCTGCTTCTTTGATTTCTATGGTTTATAACGCAGACTTGAAATTGGTTTTAAAAATGTTTTAATTAATTTTAAAATGTTTTATAAAACCGGTTTTAGTAGGTGGCCGATCACACCTAGCTAAAAAAGATTAGTGGTGACTCAATGTCTTTTTACGAGACTGTTTTCATACCCTTGACCGTTTATGTTATTTCAAGAGGAATTAAGTCGTCTTTTCCTCTGCTTCTGTTTCGCCCCTCACTCGAACGGGTCCCCCGCGATCCGGGATCACGTATCGACGGCTTCGTTTTTCTAGAGAAATTAAGTCGACTTTTTCTCTTTTTTTTAAATGTCACGCCGAAGGAAAACGAATATTAAAGTCTCGCAATGAGGCTTGTTATTGTTATTGTTATATTTTTTTAGGTTGCAACATGGACCTTGAGATATTTCTTTCTATTGATTATCCTTCAACTTGAGGTTTCAATTTCATCATATTTGATCGTTTGCGCACTTTTCTCCAAATTTGGAAATTTCATGCTTTTCCTACATTGAATTTTGCACTTTTTCTTTCCACCTTCAACTTTTCTCTTTTTATCTTGAATTATGGATCTCTGATTATCAAGATTTCTTTACCATTGTTCAATTCACCTTCGAATCTTGATTTTCCCTGAAAGTTGACTTTTTCAATGGTTTGAGTTTTCCATGTTGACCTCTGAATCGAAGTCTTGGAGACCCATCTGTGGAATGAGGGGAGATTCTTTGTATTCCGAAAAGTTGAAAGAAGAATTTACCTTATTTAGGGGACCCGGACAAAATTAGGTGTCTACAGTCACCTAAGAAAATTTATCCTTTCAATAAAATCATAAAATTAATTAAGATTAATTAAAAAGATAATTTTGGTATGCGAAAACAAAATTGGATCCGAGAGTACGATTACACATGGGGGAAATGTTAATACCCCCCACAACGCCCATTCGAAAAAAGCGATACCAATTCATCATGTGTTATCTTTTGTTCTTGATAAAACGATCTTAATTTTTATATTTAAAATTAATTCTATTAATTTTTTTTTTAATTTATCAAATCATTTCCCCTTTAATGAAAACAAATTTTTTTTTTAGTTTTGTGTTTTAGGTCCAAAGCTGAGGACCCGCGATTCCATTTTGTGTTTAGCAATTGAATTTCTAGATTTGTAGTTTTACACATTACATTATAATAATACATTTATAAATATGTAAATGTATTAAGATAAAGGTTTCATGTATACGATAATACCCGTTTAAGTAAAACGGATACTCAAATTCGAAAAGTTACCAGATTAATGATTATGCTTGAATCTGAAAATCGGATCAGATAGATTTTTTTTTAAATACAATTTATATATTTATTTTAAATATTATTTATTATTTATTTTATATAATTCAGTAAAATTGTAATTAAATTTGACTCGATCAAATAATTTATTTAAATTTGATCTAATTTGATACTCAAATTAATAAATTAAATCCGAATGATCTGAACTCCAATAATTCGAGTGTCAAATCAATTGACCCGAACTCGAAATGATCAGAATTCGAATAATTTGAGCATTAAACCTGATTAATTCAAATTCGAAATGATCCGAACTTGAAATAACTTGAACTCAAAACGACCTAAATTAAAAAATAACGCAAAAATTTTAAAATCTGAATTGATCTAAGGCCTCGTTTAGCATTACTTCTGGCACAGCTTTTGAGGTTAAAAGCTGCTTTTCACAGCAAACGCAATGCTAAACAGATAAAAAATTTGACTTCTGCTGTTGAAACCATGGTTTGAAAAGCCAAATCAAAAGGCCAAAAAATATAGCTTTTGGGCTTTAAAAATTGACTTTTGGATAAAATGACTTTATTATCCTCACATCTCTACACTTTTATTATTTTAAACATATCTTTTTTTGACATTTCAATTTCCTGCAACACTTTTTCACAGCAATGCTAAACACTTAAAAGTTTTTAAATCATACTTTTTCACCACACTTTATAAACACACTTTTTTCAGCTCGAATTTTTTTCAACCAAAAACTTTTTTCAACAGCAATGCTAAACTAGCCCTACCAAATTGATCCGACTCAAAACAGAGTCTATCCGCCCAATCGATGGATCTAAGATGAACCATATTTTTTCTCTCCTCATCTGCCTAGTTTAAGCATTTTGCGAGTAGAAAGAAAACCCCTCATCCCTCTCATTTTCTTTTTTTCTTATTTTCTATTGTATCAAACAGCCTCAGAATCCATTTTCTTTTCCCTTTTCCATCCTTACATTTTTCTGTTCAAAGCAAGTGCAAATAAATACTATAAATAATAGAAAGGAAAAAGAAAACGTAGTAATGGAGGAAACTGAGAAAGAAATAGAATCGATAAAAGCAGCTTCAAAAGAGGTGTCTCGCCAGTTCAAAACCCTAATCGATGCCAATGATTTGGACTCTCTCAAGCACTTGCAGCTCCTCATGTACTTTTTCTTTTCTCTTTTCTTTCTGCAATTTTTTTTTTTTAATTTTCTTTTACTTTCATTAACACGGTTGGATTTGATTTGAGTTGTATGATAATTCATTTTTTTATACTCTTAAAAAGAAAAAGAAAAAATTGGATTTCCTCTACTTGTTTGCTATAATTATTTTGTAGAACTGGACTTGGTGAATTAGAATTTTTTTTACATGAGATTAACATTAGTGATTATCATTAGGTCAAACATTTATGATTTATTGCTTGAATTTAACATTATTTATTTGTTATCATGTAGTATATATTGACAAAACCAGTGTGAATCTGATTATCAAAACATCCAGATATCATTATTATTATGTCAATTAAAACTGGCATCGGATAATGGGTTAGTTGATTCATAATTTGTATTGTGTATATAGACTGGTTAAAATGGCACTACTAAAAGTTCAGGCGAATATCATTTCAAGCAGGTTAACCACTTGTTTGTTGATCTTATTAAACAGTTTGCAACTATCCTTGATCATTCTTATTCGTCCTTTTATAATGTTGATGTGGTTTCCGGCTTCATCACTAGTCTATCATGTGGAAAAACCAAATCTCCTTGAATGAGCTATTTTTTTGTGTCAAGATGCTATTTGGATGCAGGGACCAGGTTTTCCCTGAAAACAAACACAAAAGATTTGTACATTTTACTATTGTAAACGAAAACTTATGCTCACATAAACATGCCTTTTACCTTGTATTTTATGTCAGATACCGCATGCCTAGGCCACACTTTACACCCATGCCCTTGTCTACAGGACTAGGGGAAAGGGATGTTGCCCCTGACATGTATCCAGAAAGTGACTTAAAGAGAATCATATATCAAGCTGAGGCCACTTTACATGGTTGTTTTGTGCTGAAATATTTGTCCTGAAAGAAAACAGGAGTCCTCTAATCTTGACAAAAAAGATCTATCTAGCTTAGCATACTCTACCGAAATGATCAGAAATTTACAATGGAATGCTGCTCAAACTCTCTTGTATATACTGTTCTGTTTGTTTCCCTGCTTTGTTTGCATAAAGCTAGCTTGGATTTGAGTAACAATCTTTATTATTATTTTTTTTTTATGCCACAACTTGCAGATTGGGAAGGCTGCAGGACAGCAATGCGGTGTTATCTCATTTTAATGAGTACTCTGAACATTGCTTTGCTGAGGTTTCTAGTGACTTGTCAAGAAATACACGCATCTTAAAGTCTATGAAGTCTGACCTTGATTATATCTTTCAAAAGCTTAGGTATAATTGCTCTCATATTTCTTGGTTTAAGTGATTACATACAGTAGTTTTATTAAATAAAAGTAATTTTCTTTTTATTGTTTTCTGTGATGACATTTAAATTGTAATATATGTGAAGGTTCTTGAATATTTATTCAGGTCTAATAAGCAGTTTCCATATCTAATTTTCAAGACTATGGGGGTTGTGTCAAGTTACTGGTCATGTTACATACACTATTGCTGCCTTACTATCTGACTGTTGTACCATGCCATTATACTCTAGTTGCACAACTAGCTTCCCAAGACTCATTTTCAGTCTTGTTAGATCATATCTGTTTGTGCCCTCCAGTGTTGTCAAGGGCGCTAGGCGCACTCAAGGCGCTAAGACCTCTATATAGCCTGAGGCGCAAGGCGCAAAAAAAGCGCTCGCCCAAGCAAAATAAGGCGCATATATACAAATAAATATATATAATATACCAAATAAAATTTAAGTATTATATGTAACTAATAAACTTCCGGTAACAATTGAAAAAAAACATTATTATAATAATAAAAAAAAGGATAGCTAAAAATTTATAATAATTCTATAAATTATTATGAAAAAAGCAAACGTTGTTTTGTGATTAATAATTTTTTATAATTATTATAAATTAATAATTTTTTTTATTAAAAAAAAATCAAACGAGTTTGTTTCTGAACACAGAAACATAGCAACGTCTGTTTCTGTGTTCAGAAACAGAGTCGTTTGCTCTGTTTCTGTGTTTAGACACAGAGACTGTTTCTGAACATAGAAACAGATCAAACGAGTCTGTTTTTTAAAATATATATATATATAGAGAGAAGAAAGAAAATTGAAACGAAGAAGAAAAGGTAGTAGAGCCAAAGAAGAAAATAAGTAAAATATACACGTACCTTAGCCAACAGTGACCAACCAAACTTGAGTACTTGGCTGAGTTGAAAGTCTTTGAGGGCTTCCAATACTTTATTTTAACTTAATAATATTGGTGGTAGGGTTTGTTTTTGAAAAAAGAAAATCGAGATTGAATTTTGAATATGGAAACTTTGACTTCTATAATTTAAAAAAAAAAATAACTGAAACTTCACTGAGGCGTGCTTTTTTGGCACCTGGGCTTGCAGCAGAAGGCGCAAAACAGCTTGATAAGCGCTCGCCTCTTTGAAGTGGCTTCGCCTGGTATACCCTGAAGCGTTTTCTTGTTCCGTCGCCTCGCCTGGGCACCTAGGCGAGCGCCTTGACAACACTGGTGCCCTCTAAAGGTTACTAAACTTGATTTCCATGTAGAGTTGGAATTTTAACAATCAAGTAAATTCATGTCTAAAGCAATGATTTATAAATATGCTGCTTTGGGGGAGAATAAGATAAAGTTTGAGTTAAAGAAATTTTTAAAATTTCGATTTCTAGTTTTTTTTTTTTTTTTTTTTTTTTTTTTTTGGATAAGTAATTTCTAGTTGATATTTGTTTCATTGTTAGATTTGTAGTTGTGCAATACTAAATAAGAATGCATAACGAAAGGACATAGAATATAAGAATATGAAATAATTTTAAGATGCTTCTTAAAAATTAAGAGCAACTGCCTTTTTGTGCTTTTATCATCTTTTTTTTTTTTTTTTTTTTGAGAATGTTCCCATTATTTTTAAGTATTGTGCTTTAAATTGTCTAACTACCATTGACATGCATAAAATTCACTTGGAGACATCACCTGTGAAGATGCATGTACCTGGGCTTCCTCTGTACACTATATAACTCTTCTTGATCCAAAAGAATTTTTGTGCAAGACTATATGTTTCAATTTTGTGATACACTTTTACATATAAGATATATCTACACATGAATGCCTGTTCCACTTCAGAAAGAGACCACTTCAAAATACAGACTTGTCAAATATGTTTGAGGTGTAAAATTTATAAATTTTAAGGACAAATCCTCCCATTATTTAAGTATATTTCATTGCAGATTGATATGTTTAAGAAATCTGCTGCTGTCTGTAGGGTGCAGGTTAGGCCTAAACAAGCAACCAGTTTATGTCTCTTTTTGTCCTTAATTGATGATGACATTTCTTAATGCCTCAAAATGTGCCCCCAGTAGTGCCAAGTATCATCTTTCAAATTACATCATGTTTGGTAAAGTCATTTAATCCACATTGGTTTTACATACCTTGGTACTCTGTTCTTAGCTTTACTTCTTTTATGTCTCCCCACCATTGTGCAATTGCAATTAATTCTTCTAATTAGTTGGAGTTTCATTGTGCTGGGATTTGTACTGTGCACTTTTTGCTTACTCAAGTTTAAATCTCTTTTGCAACACTATAATTTCTAGCATTAAGATACAGATTTATTGTCCTTCGGGGGGCTTTGCTATGTTTGAACATCAAGATAAACAGTTTTGATAGGAAAACATCTTGCAGATGATAACAGCAATACATGTGATTTGTCTGTGTATCCAAAAGGAGTTGATGATCTGACAAACTTTTGAAATGCTCATCTGAATCTTTTCTGATCACAGCATGTTTATTCTCTCTAAATTTCATTGGCATGCAACTTTATGAAACCTATATAGGAACTATTACTGTTGATAATTTTAAAATTAATGATAAAGAGCAATTGGGAAAGGTGTTGACTACTGTAGTACAAATGTAGCAGAAGGATCAGGAAATGCATATCCATGCACTTTTAGGTCTTCTCTAACCTCTATTTGATAATCATAGGCATAGTCCCCCTAAAAGTTACATTTCAGAACCTTCACGAATGCATTAATTGATTGTAATTGTTAGAATTCCGGTCTCTGCTTCAGTTAGCAATGTTTGAATGTGAGGATAAACATCTCAGTCCCCTTTTCATACATCTGCTCTGCCTATATTTCTGTATGGATTTATATACTTTTCAACATATTGCAGTTTTCCCGACTTGAGGCTGCGATAAATATCTATATTTGCATCATAGCTGATCCAGAAAGTCTCTCTCTCTCTCCACTTATTTATTTTTTCTGCAGGAGCATGAGGGCAAAAATTATGGCTACCTATCCAGATGCATTTCCGGATGAATCAACAAGGGAAGTATTTGACCAAAGACCGGACCTAGAAGTGCCTCAATAGCTTTGTTATAAAATGGGGAGGTAGAAAGAAATTGCTAATTCACTAATGTACTGCGCTCAGACCTCTGTCCTTATTTTCCTTTGCATATGCTGTTATACGGTAAGGGTATTTTCAGGGTTAAAAAATAAAAAATAAAAAAAAGCTCTTTCTTTTACCTACTGGACTAATCCCTTGTGGTTGCTATTATGATATTTACCTCCGTAATAGAGAAAGCATGCTGTTTTAGTAGTTTATTATGCATTCAAGCATTATTTATTCATGTCTGTTTGGAGCATAGTACGAAGGGTAAAAGATAGTATGTGAATTATGATCAATTAATTTGTCAACCATACTAGAAGAACTATAATAAATAATATTACCCAAGTAAAACATCATCGCCTATCGCCTAGACTAGAAGCGACTTTTCATTTGATACTGTGCATGAATGCATATAATTATAGAAGCGACAATTCGGCTGGTTTAGGTCTGTCTGTCTGTCTGTCTTCGAGTTTTGATTAGGTTCATTTCAGATTTGGGGTTCTTATAATTTTGGGTTTAGACTGTTACTGAGTTTGGTCTGTCTGTTTTCGAGTTTATTATTTCTGGTTCAGGTTCATTTTTTTGATAAAATAGTGGATAATTTCATTCCAAATCAACTGAATCAGGGTTACATATAGTAGTAGGTAATGTCCCTAGCCATATTCTTTGAGCTTCCCCTTGACATCCTGTTTTTGCAAGCTCATGAGCAAGCATATTACAGTTTCTAGTTACATGGTGAAAAACCACCTTATTACAATCCATAACTAAATCCTAAATATCCAGTATTAGACTCCCCCATTCCCACATAGAATCATCTCTTTTTTCGAGTTCAGTAATTGCCATTTTTGAATCCGACTCCACAATTAATCTAACATACCTTTTCTCCACTGCAAGCTCCATTTTTGGTTCAGGTTCATTTTAGATTTGGGGTTCTTATCATTTTGGGTTGAGACTGGTACTGAGTTTGGATCGTTTTTATTCGAGTTCGGTAAGTTTTATTTAGGTTTAATCAATTTCAGTTGGGTCAGTTTTGAGTTAAATTATAATACAAGTTTTTTTTTTTTTCCAGTTTTTATGAATTTTAGATTACATGGATCTCAAATTCTAATTATTTTGATTTTGAGATTGCATCATGTTTAGATTGTTTCGGATTTGAATTCAAATTTTTTTTAATACATGTCTTTTTTACTTTTCTTCAATGAATAATTGGAAAAGGATGGAAACTGGTTTTGGATGGTTGGAGTGATTTTTCGAATTTAATAATCAGATTTTACCACCTCTAACTAAATGTCAAAAGTAATTATCCTTGATACTTAATTTTATTTGTAAATTGACAGACAAAGAATGTGTTGCGATCGAACAAATTAACAATTTCTTAATCAAAATTGCAAGACCTTTTGGCACTTATGCTTCAATATCACCACAAACAAACATCTTTGAACCCCCAACACCATTTCCAAGGTTCTTAGTTTCTACTTAGTACAGTACAGACACAGTGACAAAGTAGTACTAGGGGAGCTTTTGCCATCACTTCTGTTGAATAGCCTTTTATTTTAACTAACTCGGTTTTCTTTCATTATTTTTCAATACATTTTAATTATCATTCACAAATTATTTTTATAATTAATGATTTTCACATAAATATGTGAATGATAATGATGAGTGTATTAAAAAGTAATGAATAAAAAAAATAATGAATTGTTAAGATTCCTCCAATATCTAGACAGGATCCCCAAACCATTCTCATAAAGTCATACCATTCTTTTTATTTTTTAGAAATTCAAAATTTTAAGTAAAACATAAATATAAAAAAATACGAGGTAAAAAAATGAACAAATATATAACTTGTTGCAAAAAAGTTATTAAAATTCGAAAATTTTAATAACAGAAAAAACATGAGAAATATAATAAACGTAAAAAGTGAAATAAAGTAAGGAACAACAAATATTAAAAAAATGCGAATAAATAAATAAATAATTACATAAATAAATAACAATAAAAAATAGACAAATAAAAAATAAGCAAGTAAATGAAATGGATAAATAACCTAAATTGAAAATATGGGTCTAAGGGGGCTTTTGAATGCTTTAGGAAGAGCATCCTAATGCGTTTTTTTGGGAAAATATATTTTTTTTTTTCAAAAAGTGAGCATCTGAATGCATTTGAATGCTCGAGGTAGGCATTCGAATGCATTAATGCATTTGTTAAAGGATAGGGCATCCAAATACCATGAATGTGACATCCAATACCATAAAAGTGGCATCCGCCTTTTGCTGCACTTCAAAAAAAGATTCAGAAACGTTTAAAAAAGTGATTCAAAAATGGTAATATCCCCTTGAAACATACAAATAACGACTTATGTATAAAGTTCTAAGTTCCATTGATCTTAATTGCTTTTTGAACATTTTTATTATTATTATTTTTTTTGCTCCTCGATTTGAAAGGAAAAAGGCATCAATGGTTAATCCATTTGAATCAAGAGCTAAAACCCCTTTTGATATTGCTTCCCTTCGCTTTCCTGAGATTAAGAAAGCCAAAAATGATTAAAGATCAATAGATTTGATCTTGGCCAAATCAAACCAGGTTTAGTTTTAGAAAACCATTTTTATGTTGGCTTGATTGAGGCTTTGTTTGTTATTCAAACCAATAAGCTAGTAGTCAAACGAAATAGCCATTGATTGGCCACTTTTTAACAAATAAAATCAAAGCCTATTTGATGTAAAAAATAGTTTTAAAGTTACAAAGCTCAATAACCAGAAAAAGAACTTTAAAGAATAAGAAAAATGGTATTCGAGAAAAAAGCTTAAAGAAATCCAAGAGAAAAATGGAAGATAGTTACAACCTTTAATCTAAGCACCAAAAACTCTAATACTTTTCTCTTTTTTTTCGTTTCTTTTCTCTCTCTTTTTTCCTTTTCTGTTCTCATTTTTCTTCTTTAATTTTTAAGTTTTGAAACCCAAACAAGAAAACTCGAAAACTCTTTCCAAACCTAAAGGTGAATTGCTTTTTTAAATTCCTCCTTTCGGCCTATTTTGGATCCTTGGATCATTTTGATCTAAGGACCCTTTTTTTTTTTTCTTGCACTACCCTCTATTCTTTTTATTTTCCTTTTATTTCTTTTTTGTGGTCCTTTGGATCAAAAAAATTGATATTTGGATTAAAAGATGAGATATGGAAGAGATGAAATCTCTAAGTTGCCCGTCCTTTTTTCCTTTTCAAATCTTTTTTCTCCTTTTTCTTTCTTTCTTGAATAATTAAAACTCATTTTAAATTTTAAAAAATTTAGGGGGAAGAGTTTAAAAATTCAGGCTCCAATTAATTTTCCTCTAATCTGGACTCAATTTGAATTTTAAAAGTGCAAATTTTAAGACTCAATTTTTTTATTTGACAATTAAAGTTCAAAAAAAATTATTTTAAAAAGCTTTAAAATGTAAAATTGTTATCCTAAATTTTTTCTAAAGAATAATCTCGGACCCGACTTGATCATCCGATCAAGATTTGTTATAAGCAAGCGTGAACACAATTAGGTGCAATGTTGAAAAAACTGGATCGGAGATCAAACTAGTGTGACCACCAGGTCACTAGTTCGATCGGTTCAACTGATTGAACCGGGTTGTTTAATTTAAAAGCAAATTAACTATTAAATATATGATTTTAATATTAAATAAATATTAAATATATTCATTAGTTAATAAAAAAATGTGTTTGGCTTGATTATATAGTTTTTACTATAATATTAATAAATTAAAGGTTCAAATCTTGTTATGTATAAAAAAAAATTAATAAAAAATAATAAAATTAACAAAAAAATGATTTTTTTTCGATTTTTAATCTGTTGAACCGATTTTCTAACGGTTCATTATATGTTCAGTTTTAGGATATGTATCAGACCGAACAAATCATCAATTCTCAATTCAACCGACTCGATTGATCGATTCAATTCAATTTTTTAATCATTGATTAGGTGTGACAGGAAATTTTTTTAGTGTATTCTTTTAGCTTTAGCATGCATTTATTAAGGGATAAGAAAAAGGGCAGTTGGGAGGTTTTGGTTGGATGATTTGAGATTATTATAATAGAGATGAGATTAATTTTTTCTATGTGCCGCATTTTAGTTTTATAAAAAAATAAATAAATTAACAGGTGCTAAAAATTTTAAGAAATAATTTTTTATTTATCTAATACTAACAATTCATATATACAATTCATATATTTGTGTTATGTTCATATATTTTCATGTTCATATATTTTCACGCATCATAATCGTATATTATATATTGTTGTAATCCAAATTCTTTGAGTCATTAATGGATTATATGTTTCTATCAAATATATATATATATATATATTATATAAAATTTGATACATTAATAATTCATGTTATATATTTTAACACATTCGTATAATCGTATCATTTTCGTGTTAATTTTTCACGTCGTACTGTATTTTATGTAATGTTTTAGTTATTTTTCTTTATCATATTCATATTATATAATCGTATCATATCCAATATTACCAAATCTACCTAATACCAAATGTATTCCATCATAATGTTATTTCTGTACACCTAATTTCAATTTCTTTCATAGATGATTGATACTTTATAATGCAAGCTTTAAAATACGCAAGCAAATTGAAATAAGTATTGAAAATATAACTTTACTCTTTTATAATTGAGATTCTCTTGCAATTCTAAGAATCCTTTTATAAAATGTTGTAATTGACAAATGACTTTACTCTTTTATTTCGCAATTAAAAGAAAGAAAAAAAAAATGTAAACGGGAGGGAGGAAGGGGCCATTAAGGGTGGATACAAGATAACTCATAACTGATAATAATATACTATCAATTTTGGGCAAGAAAAAAAAAAAAAAAAAAAAAAACAGAAACTCAATTATAAAGATGGTAGTCAAAACTGAAAAGTTGCAAAAGATTATCCGGTCTTACAAGAGCTTCAAGGTTTGAATTGCAACTCCATTCTTAGCAGTCGGAAGGCGTCCCCATCTTCCTAGTCGAGGTTCCTGCACCAAATTAAGGTATTTGAAGCATCAAGAAGATTACATGCTCCAATACCACTGTTGCAGTTCAACCATAATGAAATTAACAAAAAACAAAAATCAAGTATTACCTATGTTACTTGGACTCGGGTGTGAATGTCAGATATGGATAAGTGTCCGACACGAGTATGTTCAATTTTTTCTAAGTTTTCCATGTAACTGGAGGGTCCTTGGAGGATATATCCCCATACCTATATCCGGATATGTGTCGAACACGGCTACTTCAAGAAAAATGAAAAGCCGGAATAACAACATAGAGTATTACATATCAAAGTCTCCAAGAACCCTGCTTAAATACTGCCACAAAAGTAGCACTCCTTTTAAGTCAAAATAAAATTGTTCCAAAGAGCTGTACCATGCTCTACTGATCCCTAGCTCACTATGACTTTTTTTTTTTTAGAAGAGCTTAGTATGACTCTTAGGCTCTGTTTGTTTCGCACATAATGATTTTTGTATTTTTTTTTTATGTTCATTTGACAGAAAATTGAATGATCAACGGAAAATGAGACCCAAAACTTGAAAATTGAATAGACAAAAGAAAAGATTAATTTCTTTCTTAGGAGCCACCTTTAGCACATCAAGATGCAATATAGAATCACGTTTTGTTTTATATGCACTTCATAGATCAAATTCAAGTTAATATTACCAAATTCAATAAAACAAAACATTAATAGATTTTTCAAGATCATGTTAAGGACAAATACTTCACCTGCCCAACTCCAGCAACTAGAAACTGTCCAGATTTTGCAAAAGCCAAGGAATTAACAAATCCAACCTGGATAGGATTTTGGTAAGCAACCGAAATGAGGAGAGAGGGGTTAGATTAAATAAAGATGCAACCATATGAAGGACTCAACCTAACTAGTATTCCAAAAGAAAAGTGAAAAATACGAAATCACATGAGACTCATGGCATTAACTAGTGTAACCAACCTTTCTCAACAGTATGCTACTCATTCTTGTTACAAAGATTTACTAGAAATGATTAATGAACCTTCCACCACAGTGGATAGGCCGAAAAGTGTCTTCTCTCAGCCATTATGTTTTTCTTGTTGAGCTTTTGACAATATATAGCCTACTAGGTGGAACATATTTAATTGACAGAGTAACTTATTTTAAATCCACGGCTCATGAGATAACAACAGCTTAATTACGGATTCCAGCAGTATAAGGGAAGGATATTGTAACTAGGAATTAACAGTCACTTACAGCGTATACTATATAAAGCATCTAATCAAAACAATTAAAGCAAATTCTATCCATAACCTAAATTTTTAAGACTTTTTTGTACAATCCTTGATGCTAAAAGCAATCAAGAAATACCAGTATCTTTTTGTAAAGTTCGGCAAAAATCAATAAATATTTCCTAAAGACATGTTTGAGTGGAGAGCTAGAGATATGAAAATAATTATTATTTTGGTGACTATATTTAGTCTTCACAAAAGATCCAGTAGCACTGGGTGGATTATCCAATAGCCTACAAGTGCAATGAAAAACTGTAGTAAATCATTAACTGAGGTACTGAGTAGGTGATTTTAACTTACCAATGGAATGTCATATAAGGGCTGGATGTCCTTTCTCCCACTCTCAATGGCCCATAATCGAACGCAACCATTACCAGCTCCTGATGCAGCAAGGTCACTGCCTCTACATACAGCGACTGAACTGACCCAGGAATATGTTGATGAAAAATTATAGCCCTCAATTTTGTGATCACCATTTTCTGCAGAGTGCAAGTATGAAGCCAATTAACCAAAAGATCATATCTAAAACCTGGCCAATTTGGTTTTCCTTTCTAGAGTAAAAACAATATCATACCAGCATTTCAACAGAGAGAAGATTAAAAAACAAAATAAAAAGAGTAAAACTGAGAAAACTGAAGGCATTTTTAAGGAACAAAAACTAAACAGAAGAGGTTTTTGGTACTGTGCTACCCAGCCCACTTCAGGCCAGGCTTAGGGTAAAGATTTTTTAAGCCTCATCCTATCCCAAAGTTACTATTTTATTAAACAAATCATATATTTTATTTAAATCTAATTCTAATATATAGAAAAAATATATATATTAAAAAATTCATTTAAAAGTATTTTTAAGTATTTAAATGATAAAAATATGCCTATGGGCAGGCTATGCTTGGGCTTAGCTCTGAATAGTTTAGGCCCAGCCAGCCAATGCACACCTCTCAATATTACCAAGATCAGCTTGCAAAAATTACAAACAAAAAAAGCAAAAGTATCATAAGAAACCAATGGATAGAGTCACTGCCAATCAACAAACAAAATTAGGATTAAAAATTTTAATCAATAATATTAACGTAAAACAATTACATCCACATTATCCATGGTTAGATTAAAAGAAAACATGAATGATAATTTGCGCACAAACAAGCATGACTGAAAGAATGTCACTGATATTCCCAGCTACCAACCCATAGATACCTCTCCGTTTCTCAGGCACCAGATTGCAAGAAATAATATAATATGTTTGTGTGTATAAGCAAAAGCACTTTAAGAAACCAATTGACAGTATCAATGGCAATTAATACAAAAAAAAAAAATCAAGACTAGAAAACTTTAATCAATCATATTATCATAAAGAATTACTTCAAATTACCCATGGTCAGAATAAAATTTAACATAAATATATTTTATGCACAAATCACAAGAAGCAAGGATTTAAAAAAATGCCAGCGAAATTCCCAGAGGGCAACCCTCCAGCTTCTAACATCAGAAGCAGGAAAAACATGGTCAAATGAAATATTAGAGATTTACCTAAATGGCTATCAGGGACTTTTTCGCTGCCTTTTTGTTCAACATTCTGGCTGGCAGGCAGCAGAGCATGAGCATTCTTCACAATGTATACAGGTTTCTTTCTTAATACGCTCCAAAGTTCAATACTTCCATCGTCTGAGCCAGATAAGAATTCATCGTTGTTAATAAAGCAGCAGCATTCCATCGATGATGGTGGAGGACGAAATACCAATCGTGACTGGTCAAGAACCTATTTAGCATGGTGCAGAACCGATGCCTATCAGATAAGGAGAAGAAAAGCAATATCCTGGTATCCATCTAGCCTAGTTAAATGCCAAAAATGATGCTTGTAGTTTACAAATTGCTCAGAATGTACAGGATGGAGGGCTGCAAGATGTGCAAATTAAAAGATATCGACCAATTTTGATTGTAGTGAAAATGCAAGCATGAAGTACTCTTTACAATGACTACACATGACATGGCTACTTTTTGTACATGATTTGTCTATTTGGATGATGAACTAAAACTTCTACATCATGGTTACCTTAAACAACATCATACACCGATCACGTCCAACAGTCAACACCCGTTCTTTCCTTAGGCAATCAAGGGTCAATACTTCACTTTCATGACCACATATTGTGTCGATGTAAGCTCTATCTTCCATATTCCAATACTTGACTGTTCGATCAAATGATCCAGAAAAAAGATCTGTGGTGCCTTGCCTAAAACTTAAACATGACACAGGTTTTTGATGACCTGGAAATGCCTGTGGAGCAAAATTTAAAGGTCAGATTGAGAAAAACTGTATACTTTACTATTCATGGAATTGAAATTTTGGAATAGGTTGTCAAATAGACTCAAGAAATACCTGTAAGTGCTCTCTTGTACGAATGTCCCACAGATGAAGATGGCGGTCTAAGCCTCCACTTGCCAAATACCGACCATCGGAACTAACAGCCAATGCTAAAACACTTTTACTATGCTTTTTAAGTCGACCTCGTGGATCCCTGGCCCCGTGACTTTTAAGAAAATCTTCACTAGGCCATTGGTACTTGTCAGTTTTCCCACTTTCTACATCCCATTGTAAAATAGTACCGTCTTTTGATGCTGAAAAGCCCTTCAAGTCATCATCAGAGAGAGCTACAGCAGTAACAGATTGGCGATGCTTCACTAAGACTTTAAATCCATCACCAGTTTCTGGTTTTTTAAGCCTGACTTGAGCACAATAAATGTAAGCATCCAATGAATCTCTCAATAATAAGAAAACAAAAGTATTCCTAAATGTTTCCTTAACTGGAAAGGTAATTGGACATTCTTATACATAAATAAAATTTAAAAAAAAAAAAAAAACTTTTTCTTTACCTGGAACCAACGACTCTCCTAACCCTGCCACTCTCCTCAAGCTGCTCCTGCTGCAAAATCTTGGCCACAAGCGAATCCCTCGCCTCTTTCTCGTTCTCGTCCTCTTCCTCATCCTTATCTTGCTTCTCCTTCCTTGCTATTGCCCGTATCTTATCTAAAAGCTCGGTCGCCACCCTTTTTCGAATCTCACCAGGGGTCTCCTCATCCTCATCCTCATCATCAGCCTGCTTCTCCTCTCCCTCGCTTCCACCGTCAGAAGCACCCAGAATCTCTGCCTCCTCTTCAGAGTCCCCTGACTCAATGTCATCGTCCTCATACTCCATTTTCCGCCGCTTCTTGCTCTCCGTCTCAAAGAACGGGTCATTGTTCATCGAAAATTTCTTGCCCTTTGAGCCTCCTTTTGGAGCCGATGACCCTCTCTTCTTCTCATTCTTGCTCTTCATGGTTCAACAAACAGAGAGGAAGAAAGGAGAGTTTTGAGAGAAGAAACAAAGGATTTTCCTTTTTTTATTTAAAAATTTACAAATCCGAACAAGAAGAGATACAAAAGGGTTTAAGACTAGGGTTTTTGTGTCGTGTGAGGAAGAAGAGTTACAAATTAGGGTCGGTTTGCGGTTTGAAACTTGGATCGGAGCTAAACTGTCTGAAGCGGCAAATACAAATTAGGCCCCAAAAATAAAAAGAGAGTAAATTACTCCTAAATGAAACAAATTACCAACATAGTAATAATAGGATGGCAAAACCGCAAAATCTAATTCCCGATTTCATATCATTCGTTTCGAATGAAACAAAAAAAAAAATTATTGAAAAGTAGAGATGATGTGAAGCGAAACGATTTTGATAAATATTTGTTTCATTTCATTCTGTCTCATTTTTTAAAATTTTTATTTTATTTTTTAAAATATTTTATATATATTTTCATATTTTTAATATATATATATACTAATATTATATATACTTTATATATATACTAAAGAATTATATATACTAAAATTATATTTATGAATAAATTATAATATATTTTTTTACAATATTAAATTAAAAATAATTAGTAAAAAAGTAGGGTGGAGCATTCTGAAGCAGTTATAGATGTAACTGACATTCATGGAGGTGAAGGTAGATATAACAATCCCCACTCCGCTCCATTGCAATCCCTAAGTAATAATAATATTAGTGTTATAAATAAAATGAGTAAATAAAGAGAGATCAAGACAAAGAAAATATGAACTTTCAAAGTTTGGTTCTTCAAGAACTAGTTATGTCACCAATCTTTTGTCTCTATTACTTTCTTGGATAAAAATTAATCCTTATCTAGGACTCCAAAAATCATTAGGGAGGGGAGAATACCTTTCTCAATACAATAATAATTAATCTAATTCATCAACCATATGCATTCATCATAATCTAGTCCTCCACCACATGCATGTGTCACGGGCCCGAAACTTTAGCCTTGCAAACCGTGCGGCATTAGGCTGGAAATCGCTTGCTTGTATGCCTAAGTTAGCCTACTAACACTCAAGAAGAGGGTCCGTCTAGATGAACACTCCAAGACACTGGTAACTGAAAGTTACTGGATCTAAGCAGAAAAACAAAAAAAGAGAAATAGAGAAGAATGCTCAATGTATTTGATTGCTCAAGTGTTGAATGATACAAATGAGGCTGGGGGAGGCCTTTATTTATAGTTGAGTCCTCATTACATCAACGGTTCAGATCTTTACAAATGAACGACTAATATTACATTATCTAGAGTCACATGGAATTTAAACTCTTAACCCTGGAGTTCTAGATAAGCTGAAACTGTTGGCTCCTCAATCTTCTAGAACCTTCAGGATAACTCTATCTTCCAAGGCCTTCTAGAATATTCCAAGGACTGGGCCTGGTCTGGTGGGTCAGGATGCTTCATGTAACTCAGATCCTGGTCCTGGACCTGCTATGTGTGTAACGAACCCGAGCGGGCTCGCGCGGGCCGTGATATTCTCCCCTACCTGTTCCAGCGACGCCCTCGTCGCATCCTGTGCATGGAACTGCTCAATCTGTTCCTAGAACTGACACAATGCCTCGGCTGGTTTCCAACTGGCTTCACTGTTGGGTAGTCCCTTTCACTGGACAAAGTACTCATGCCTTAGCCTGTAATACTTTCGCCGTACCACTCGATCTGCAAGTATACACTGTATATCTCTGTCGTAGGAGGTCTTCACCTACTGGTGCACGTTGAGACTCGCCCCTAGCTAGATCCTCCTGATCTACCTGAAAAGGCTTAAGCATACTGACATGAAAAACGGGGTGTACCTTGAGTTTCGCTGGCAGCTCAAGTTTGTAGGCCACCTTGCCTACTGGTTTCAGAATTTTGAAAGGCCCTTCGTATCTCCACACAAGCCCCTTGTGCATGCCTGGGTGACGCAACACCAAGTGTAATTTGACAAGGACTAAGTCTCCAACCTGAAACTCCACATCCCTGCACTTCCGATCTGCCCACTTCTTGCTGCGCTTTTCTGCCTTGTGTAGGCAAGCCCTGGCTAAGTCAGTCTGCTCCTGCCATGCCTTAGCAAACCTGTAAGCTGCTGGATTTGGTCTTGTGTAGCCTGTTGCAACAGCACTATGTGTAAGTGGCTGCTGCCCGGTCACTATCTCGAACGGACTCTAGTTTGTGGCCTCGCTCTGTTGCAAGTTGTAAGAAAACTGCGCCACATCCAACAGCTTTGGCCAGTCTCGCTGTGTTACACTCACATAGTGCCCAAGATATACCTCCAGTAAAGCATTCACTCTCTCGGTCTGCCCATCTGTTTGGGGATGCACACTGGTGAAAAAGTTCAAGTCTGACCCCAACAGCTTAAACAACTCAGTCCAGAACCGTCCCGTGAATCGCCCGTCCCGATCACTGACAATGGTTTGTGGTATTCCCCAGTACTTCACCACGTTCTTCAAGAACAATCGGGCTGCTTCCTCCACTGGTCACTCCTTGGTTGCTGGAATGAAAGTCCCATACTTTGAGAACCTGTCCACCACTACCATGATGCTTCCAAATCCATCCGCCTTGGGCAAACCTACAATAAAATCCATGGAGACGCTCTCCTATGGGTGCTCCGGTATGGACAATGGATGCAAGAGTCCGACTGGTGTCTTTAGTTCCACCTTGTCTTGTTGGCACACTAGACAAGTTTTCACATAGGCCTCAACATCGCCGCCCATGTGTGGCCAATAGTAACGGTCCTTCAAAAGTGCTAAAGTGCGGTGCAAACCTGGATGGCCAGCATATCTCGAATCATGGCACTCTTGCATGATCTCCTTGCGCAACTTCCCATACCGAGGCACATAAAGGCTGTGTCTCTTGGTGTAGAGCAAGTCTCCCTCGAACCAAAACCGTCTGGTCTTCCCCTCTTTAGCATACTCCATCAGGGTATTGGCTGTGGGATCATGGGACAACCCTTCCTTAATGCGCTTCAGCAGTGAAACTTCAGGGTGACTGATGGCTGCAAGATCTACCTTCTGGCTTAGTGCATCAGCCACTGAATTTGTTTTCCCTGGCTTGTACTCCATGCTGAAATCAAACTCTGTCAGGAAAACCTGCCAACGAGCCTGTTTGGGGGACAACTTTTGCTAGGTTAGAAAATAATTGTTTGCAACATTATCAGTAAACACAACGAACCTGGACCCCAACAAGTAATGTCTCCATGTGCGCAAGTAATGCACCACTGCTGTCATTTCTTTCTCCTAGACCATGTACCGTCGCTCAGTCTCATTGAGCTTTCGACTCTCGAACGCCACTGGATGTCCATCTTGCATCAGTACTCCTCCAATCGCAAAATCTGATGCATCAGTATGAACCTTATACTGTTTAGTATGATCCGGTAAGGCAAGTACAGGCTCCTCTGTCACTGCACGCTTCAACTGATCAAAAGCCTGTTGGCACCCTAGACTCCAGTCCCACACTTCCTCTTCTTAAGCAAGTCTATCAAAGGTGTGGTGATGTTGGAATAGCCCTTGATGAAGTGTTTATAATAGTTCGCCAACCCAAGGAATGACCGCAACTCTATTATCTTGGTTGGTGGCTCCCAATCAAATATAGCCAGAACCTTGTTCCTATCCATCCGGATCCTGCCACTTCCCATAATATGGCTTAGAAATGGCACCTCGTGCTGGGCAAATAAGCATTTCTCCTGTTTTACATATAGCTCATTCTCCCGCTGGACTTGGAACATTTCCCGCAAGTGCTCCACATGCTCATCTAGTGACTTACTATAGATCACAATATCGTCAAGGCAAACAACCACAAAACGATCTAGGAAAGGATGAAGTACCTTGTTCATAAGAGTACAAAATGTCGCTAGAGCATTGGTAAGGCCGAAGGGCATCACAAGGAACTCATAAGAGCCATAGCGCGTCACACATGCTATTTTTGACTCATCTTCCTCGGCTATCCTCCCCTGATAGTACCCTGATTACAAGTCTAGCTTGGTGAACCATCTCGTATCTCCAAGCTGATCAAACAAGTCTGCAATAAGTGGGATTGGGTACTTGTTCTTCACAGTGAGCTTGTTGAGTGCCCGGTAGTCTATGCACAATCTCAATGACCCATCATGCTTCCGCTGAAACAAAACTGGCGCATCGAACGGGGCTTTAGATGGCATGATGTAACCAGCATCTACAAGCTCCTTCAACTATCTCCGCAACTCCTCCAACTTTGGGGGTGCCATCCGATACGGGGCCTTGGCTGGCGGTTCGAAATTGGGCACTAGCTCAATCTTATGATCCACCTCTCTCTTGGGTGGCAGCCTCTTAGGCAATTCTGCAGGCATCACATCACTAAAGGACTGCAGCACCTCTAGTACCTCCAAGGGGTCTCATCCATGGGCTCCTAAGGCTCATCAAACTTCAGGGCAGCCAAGTAGGTGACTTCATCTCTGTGCACACCCTTGGCTAACTAGATTGCAGACAGGACCTTGGCTCCAACACTTGTTTCTTGATTTACTTTCATAACAAATTAGCATCGGGCATCCAAGATACAAATGCAATCGGCAAAAGGCACAAAGAGAGCTATAATCCGGTTAAGGAAATTTAAGCCAAGAACAAAGTCATAATTATCCAATGGGATTACCTCAATAGTTTCCTTGCTCTTTCAGTCTCCAAGTTGCAGCTCACTTCTTTTACCACACCTATGGTTGGGACCTCCTTTGAGTTAACAGTCTTGATCCAACTGGTTGTCTTCTCAACCTTGAGACCAAGCTTCTTAGCAGCTTTCTCTAACATGAACAAATCTGATGCTCCTGTGTCAACTAGAGCACTCATTTTCTGGCCTGCAATGGTGATGTCTGCAAACATCATTCCCTTCTACTTTCGGTAACTCCTTGCCTTGACAAAACTCATGATAGAACCAAGCTTCAGGGTCTCCTTCTCTGGCTCATTATCTTTCTTGTTGATGGCAGAAAGCTTGGCTCGTTTTGGGCAATCTCGTATTCGGTGCGGACCGTTACATACTGCAATGGCTCCATGTCTTTCTTCTTGTCTGACTGTTTGTTGGACTTCCACTTCCCTATTGGTGGCTTCCCATCGCCATTTTTTGACTGTCGCTCATTGTCTTCCCGCACCATTGCCCTTGCCCTTGGGCTTGGAAGACTCGAACTTGTCTGGTTTTTTTGAACTGAGGTTGAGCAAGGACTCAGCTGTAGCCATGGCTTTGGTCAGATCCTGGACACCTCTCAGCTGCAACTCTTGCTTTGCCTAGGGTTTAAGTCCATCCAAGAATGAGAAGAATGCCTCATTCTCCCCCAAATCTGAAATCTGGAGCATGAGTTCACTGAACTCCCACACATACTCCTGAACTGTGCCTTACTGCGTAAGCCATTGCAACTTGGAACGCACCTCATCCTCGGCATGTTCAAGGTAAAATTGTTGCCTGAACTCAGTTTGAAACGCCTCCCAAATTCCAATGGCAATGCCTCCATGCTTCTCATAGTTGCACTTACGACACCACTATAAAAGAGCAACATCAGTAAAATACATAAAAGCAGTATTTACCTTAGCGGCATTATCCTCAATGCCCATTGCATGGAAGTACTGCTCTATCCCCCACAAGAAGTTGTCCACATCCTTCGCCGACCTGGTTCCCTTGAACTCCTTTGGCTTAGGGACCTCTATCCTGTGCTTGGGTGTCACAGCTAGCACGCCACCCCCTATGGCTACTTTGCATGAAGTGAGCTCTCCTTTGAGCTCCTCCATCTCATTCCGCATGGCCACCATCATGGCCTCTAGAGCATCATTCTTCTGAGTCAGCCTGTCTATCGCCACATTGAGAGCCCCTTGCATCTTGTCCTTGAGCTCATCCCCAGCGAAGTCTAGCTCTTCAATGCGACCCTCAACAATCTCCAGGTTCTCCCGCATGTCCCCAACGGTCACCTTGGGCTTGGCCACCTTGCCATCCATGGACGATAGAACATCCCTCGAACTGGCCTTCTTACTCCTCCCACGAGTCTCTAAGACCTCATGTGGCTGGATTTCTACCTGAGATGCCATCACTCTGATCAGCACCTTTCACAAACCACGAGCTTTGATACCAACTGTCACGGACCCGGAACTTTAGTCTTGCGAACCCTACGACCTTAGGCTAGAAATCGCTTCCTTGTATGCCTAAGTAAGCCTACTAACACTCAAAAATAAGGTCCGTCTAGACGAACACTCCAAGGCACTAGTAATTGAAAGTTACTGGAGCTAAGCAGAAAAATAGAACAAGAGAACTAGAGAAGAATGCTTAGTGTATTTCATTACTCAAATGTTAAATGATACAAATGAGGTTGGGGGAGGCCTTTATTTATAATTGAGTCCCCATTACATCAATGGTTCAGATCTTTACAAATGAACGGCTAAGATTACGTTATCTATAGTCACATGAAATTTAAACTCTTAACCCTAGAGTTTTAGATAAGCTAAAACTGTTGACTCCCCAATCTTCTAGAACCTTCAGGATAATTCTATCTTCCAGGGCTTTCTAGAATGCTCTAGGGACTGGACCTGGTCTGGTGGGTCAGGATACTCCATGTAACTCAGATCCCGGGCCTGGACCTGCTATGTGCGTAATGGACCCGAGCGGGCTCGCGTGGGCCGTGACACATGCATGTATTATAACACTTCCCCTTGGATGACTATTCACTATGAATCTCGTTAAAATCGTGCTAAGAAAAACCCAGTGGGAGAAAAACTTAGCGAAGGAAAAATAGTACAATATTCATAGGAAACTGACTTACCCTAAAAAATAAAACCAATTATTTAATGTCCTTAAGCCAATGCATTCCAATGTTATGTACGTGCTTCTTGAAAATTGAAGTTGGCAATGCCTTTGTGAATAGATCTGTTGGGTTGTCACTTGAGCAAATTTTGCAAATATCAACATCACCTTTCTTCAAGAATTCATGTGTGTAAAGGAATTTTGGTGAAATATGTTTACTTTTATCACCTTTTATGTAACCACCTTGGATTTGTGTAATGCATGCTGCATTAGCCTCATGTAATATAGTTGGCATGTCATTTTCCACGAACAATCCACATGCTCTTCTAATTAGTTGAATCATAGTTCTTAACCACACTTATTCATGACTTGCTTTATGAATAGCCAATATTTCTGAATGGTTTTGTGAGGTAGCAGTTATTGTTTGTTTAACAGACGGCCATGAGATAGCAGTATCACCACATGTAAAGACACAACTTGTTTGTGACCGAGCTTTGTGAGGATCAGAAATATATCCAGCATCAACATATCCCATTAATTATGAATTTACTCCATTTGGATAAAACAAACCCATATAAGTCGTGTCACAGAGATAACGAAAAACATGTTTCACTCCATTCCAATGTCTTCGTGTTGGTGCAGAACTAAACCTTGCAAGTAAATTGATTGCAAAAGTTATGTTTGGTCTAGTGCAATTTGCCAGATACAAAAATGCTCCTATTGCACTAAGATATGGTACTTCAGGACCAAGTATTTTTTCATCATCTTTCGTGGACGAAAAAGATCGTTTTCTACATCAAGTAGACGAGCAACGATTGGAGAGCTTAATGGATAAGATTTATCCATATGAATCTTTTCTATATAAGATGATTGATAAATAAGAATCTCATTTTTCAAATGTTCAACATGAAATCCAAAACAAAATTTTGTTTTTCCAAGATCCTTCATTTCAAATTGCAAGGATTAAAAATTTTGTCTTCCAATTAGAGGCTTGTAATTCTGACTAAAATCGATTAAAATTTAACCATAAATTAAAAATCCAATTTTAGTCAACTTGAATTAAATATGTTTGATTTAAATTAAATTATCTCAAAAGACATTAATTTAATATCAAACACAGATTAATTCAAATTATTTTTTCAAAAGATCCCAGATAAACTTGAGTATAAATAGTGTCATATTGCATGTAACATGTATAATAAACGTTTCATATTCGTATTTAAAATTTTGACATGTTTAATAATTTATATGGTATTTGTGTTTTATTTATTCATATCGTGTCAAACAAAAAATATGATAGGAATACACGAATTATCAAATATAATTGTACTTGATATAATTATTGATGTTATTTTAATATTTAATTTATGAATTATTTAACTTAATGAATCGATAGATTTCATCTTTAAATTTTCTAATAATTACATGTTTTGTCATTTGAGGGTTGGGAAAAAAATTAATGGTGCAAAGTTAATAATTCATTTCCATAGAAAAGTCCCCCACCTCGTTGGCCCGCTAGGGTTTAGGCATTTTGTTTTTGGTCTCTCTCTGCGCCTTAGCAATGTCTCTTTACTGCCGCCTCCTCCTCTGCTCTTTCAACCACCATCGCCGCCCCACTGCCACCCTTCCCCTCTCCCCCGCTTCTTCCACAACTTAACGCTAAACCTTGCCTCTCAAAACCCAACCCAAATTCCTCAAACTCCTCCCATGTGCTCCTACTCCTTCACCTCTGCAAAAGAAGCAGCAGCAAAACGTCGTGTTGTCGATTTTCACCACGCAAGTGCACGTATCGTAACAAGTAATATAGTGAAAAGTAAAAAGTCGAACCCACGAGGAATTGCTATTAAATTTGCTAAGTACTAAAATCAACACAACTTAATCTTATCTAAACAACTAATTAAAGATGATAATCAAAAAACTAAATTAAAAAAAACTAATATTAAAAGCAAGTAAATTAAAAAGATGAATTCAATTAATTAATAAAAGCCTAGGATTACAATTTTCCTCAAAACTTCGCTTGAATCTCTCTTACCCTCTTAACTTGATTAATGACCTTGAGTTGTTAACCTATAGTTCTTATCTATTTATAAGTATCTGTCGATGGTCTTATAAAAATATCTCTCTTAACAAATTTACTATATGTCTATGATAATTGAATTGAAGAGAAACTCATTAAGCTTAGGCCCTAATAATGGTTACACATGACAAGTAAGTATATTTCTACCCTACCTGCAGATCAACTCATCCTAATAAATGAATATGAAACATGTGTCATTCAATCCATGTCTAACACTAAACTCTCTATGTCTAGTTGTATTTAGGTTAACAAATCAATCTAATTGGTGGCCAGCCAACTAGAAGCATTAAGAACAAGAATGAACAAACAACTCAAAAACCATTAAATCAAGCTAGAGAGAGAAAGTAAATTCAAACTACATGTTGAGTTCTATTAAAATTCTAGTAAAAGAAATTTAGTTCATGATAATTAAAGAAAACAAATATCCAAAGAGTTCCACCATCATCAACAATACAAGAAAAATAAATAAGAGAATAGAGAAAACTAAGAGATGTCAATTCTTGAGTCTTCAATCTTTACCAATCTTCCTATCTTCTTGAGAGCTTTTGGTGGCTACTCTCCTCTTAAGAGAATTAGGTTTTTTAGAACTCAAAATCCCCCTTGTTTCAGCCTTTAAATTGTCCAAGCCCCTTGGAGTCTGAAACTTTGCGTACAAGCAAAATCAGGTAAGTATATTTTTTCCCTTTTTTTCCTGTTCACGCCTGGCGCCGCGACGCCAACTCCTCTGGTTGGTGCCGGTTGGATCCTCCGTCTTCTCGTACTTCGTCAGCTGTTTTAAATGGGCAAATCTCGTCCGATTTTGACGAGTAAACTATCGTTGGAAAGATATGGAAGTCAGCTTTAAAAGTCATGAGGGAGTTTTCTCAAATGAAGTCTTTAAGATTATGTTTTCCTTTAAACAAGCTCAGAAGGTCGAATCTGCCTGCTTGTTGTTTTGCACAATTTTTCATCGTTTTGCACCTCGAAGCTCCAGATCACTTTGGACCTATAAAAACACATAAATAATAACTAAATAACTATTTTAAACATGAAATAGATAAATAAAATATATCTAAAAATATCTAAAACTAATAAAATCTAAATAAAATCATTATCTTTTAACTCAGGAATATCTTTATTTTATTGAAAATCATTATCTTTTTCAAAATATTTAAAATATATATATATATATATATGAATATGTGTGACATAAATAAAATGACATAACAAAGTCTAGATAATATAATGTAACCTAAATAGTATGATATAATTTAAATGGCATACCATATTCTAGATGAAATGAAATATCCTAAGTAAGATGATATATTCTAAATGAAATGAAATATCCTAAGTGATATAATACATTCTATATGAAATGAAATATCCTAAGTATCATGATATATTCTAAGTGAAATGAAATAACGTAAGTAACATGATATATTCTAATGAAATAAAATATACTAAGTAACATGATATATTCTAATGAAATAATATGATTTAAATGACATAGCAAATTTAAATGACATGACATAATTTAAATAATATAATCTATATGACATGCAATATAATCTAAGTGACATGAAATGATATGAAACATAAAATAATGTTATCATGAAATATGCATGAAAATAAAAATAATAATGCATGAACATAGTAAATGCTAAATAATGTGACAAAAATAAATGACTAAATAAAAAGCATAGGATAGCATGAAATATTCAAAATCATATAACAAACAATATAACATCATAAAATATAAATTAAAATAATAACAATACCATAGAAATTATCATAGCAAAAATCACATATTATATAGTATGCATGAACATGAAAAATGCAATGCATGAAAGTGTATTTTTTCCTTTAAATAAGGAAATCCGTATACCTAAAAAGATATCCGGCTACCTTAGGAAAAGACATCAAATTAAATTTTCTAAAATCAAAAATACTTTGTGATTGGTTTGAAAACAAATTTGAAAATCTTGAATGAAAATTAAAATCCTAGCCGAACCACCCTTTTAAAAAGCTATAATTTCCTAAGTTTGAAATCCCGGACTTGACCACCCTTAACTCGAGCTTTATAAAATCATTTTCTAAGTTTAAAATGGCTTAGAAACTATCCTAAGACAGTAGCTAAAGTTCCTAATCAGCCCCCTCTAAGTAACTTAGCCAAAACAGAAAATTAATTTTTCCTCAAATTCAAATCTGACTTCACTACCCAGTTTTAAAACACGATTTTTTAACCTATTTTTAAATTTTCAAAAAAAATCTAAAAAAAAAATACTTGGAGACTTAAAACATGTAAAACTACACAGAAAAAAATTGACTTAATTTTCTAATTAAAGATAACTTCCCAAAAAAATCGGGAAAGTCAGAATACTGGGTGAAAACTGTTTTGCCAAAACACATTTTTTTGCCTTTGATAAAATCATTTAAAAAAAACAAAGTAAAAATATTGGAGACTCTCTTAAGGACCTACAAACAGTAGCTAAAACTTCTAAAAACTTGGACAAAAATTGGCTAAGTAAAAAAAATCACAAAGGTAGAATAATCAATTTGACAACTCTTTAATTTTCTACAAGTATGCTCAAGTGAACATGACTTTGAGCCATTGATTGGCCTAAGTCATAAATCATGTGGCATGGTATGATATGCATGAACATACAGCAAATTGAATGCATGAAATGCATGATTTAAAACCTAAATGACATGAAAAATGCATGGCATAAAGAATATGGCCTAGACCTAACATGAACTTGCATGGCAATAAATGCAACCTAAGTCTAAACATGCATGAAATGCATGGCAATACTAATGAAGTTAGGGCTGTAAATGAACCGAGCTTGAACGAACAGGTCTATGTTCGTGTTCGTTTTTTTTATTTTTGAGCTTGTTTGTGTTCAGTTTGTGTTCGTTAAGGATTTTAAAATTGTGTTCAAGCTCTGTTCGTTTAAAATTGAGTGTGTTCGTATTCATTTATTTAATGTTCACGAACAAGTTCATTTAAATTAAATGAACTTTGTTCGTGAACATTAAATGAACATGTTTATGAACATATAATCAAACATGTTAGCGAACAATTAAAATTATGTTCATGAACAATAAACAAACAAATCTAAACAATTTTAACAAACAAACAAATAAATAAATCAATCAATCAAATTTAAATTATTAATATTAAATATAAAATAATAAAATACAAACGTAATTAAATTAAATTATTATTAAGTTATTAAATAATATTAATTATATTATAAGTAAATAAAATAAAATAAAATTATTAATTATATAAATAAAAGACAAAATAATAATATTATTAAATTATAAACGAACAATAAACGAATATAAACGAGCTTTAAACAAACTAAAACGAGTTTTAAATGAACCATAAACGAGTTTGTTCGTGAACATAAACGAACCAAATACACATCTGTTCGAACTCGGTTCGTTTAATAAACGAACATTAAACTTATGTTCATAATCGTTTATTTAGCTTAATAAACGAACATAAACGAATAGAAATCGAACTGTTCACAAACAGTTCGTCGAATGCTCTGTTCATTTACAGCCCTAAATGAAACCTAGACCTAAAGAATGCATGGCAATAACACAAATACATAGTATGCTAAATCAAAATACACAAAGTCAAGGCATGAAAATGCAAACCTATCAACTAGCATGATGAAAATGTACATAGGAGACATAAAATGGGGAAGGTAGCCGAATGGTCTATGGCTCAAAATAGTCATGGCATTTTCACAGACACATGGCACACTAAATCAAAACACATAAAATCATAGCATGGAAATGCAAATCTATCAACTAGCATGATGAAAATGCACATATAAAGCATTAAAAAAATGAAGAAGCCGAATGGTCTATAGGCCTAAGTGTTGATATTCTACCATGACATTTTCATAAACACATGACATACTAAATGCAAGGCCAAAGAAGAAACATGCTAAAACATGCAAATATAAAGTAAAAGCATGCACAAGACTAGACATTTTCACAAACACATAACATAGTAAAATGCAAATCATGAACAACTCAAACATGTTGAAAACAGAAAATTAAAAATGGTAAAACAAGGAAAATAAACATGAAAACAAGATAATAAAATAAAAAATGGAGGTAAGTAAACAACAAAATCAAAACAAGCTCCATATTTTTGTTATCTGAAGAAGATATAAAACATCAAAAACATGCTAGACATCACCAACAACATGAAACAAAAAGCAAACACCAACCATAAAAGAAACAGTCCATTCGGACAATAGAGGAAAATGTAAAAAAAAAAAAATGATTTTTCATAATTTTTCAAGAAAGCATGAAGAAGAACTTGAAAAGAAAGCTTAAAAACACTTATTACAAAATCAAATCAAAAGAAACTCACCAAAATATCAAATGAAAACAGCAAATCAAGGATGGAAATGCAAAAAAAGTGCAAGAGTATGGTGCTTTTAGCTACCTCTAAAAGTTATATTGCAAGCTTTTTCTCTTCTTACTTTCTTTGCCTTTCTAAACTTTCTATTTGCTTTTCAAAAATGGAGAGAAATCAGCCAAGCAAGAGTGAAAAAAATGAAAGAGACCCCCTCCCCTTAGTGATGGCCGGTTGGTATATGGAAGAGTGTAGGAGAATCTAGAATTTTTTAAATCAATTTGATCCTATGGCTTTTAATCCAAGATGCTTTCTATGTAAAATTTTCACCCTTAGATTGGAATAATCAGCTCCTAAGTATGATGTCATGAAGATGATGTCATAAATAGAATCATAAATATGACATCATCCCTCTCCATCCATTGGTCCATGTGTTGCAAATTCAAAGGCTTGATCACCAAAATAACTACCTTCCTCTTCTCTCTAGGCCCTTAGATGAAAAATCAAAACATATCCAATCCTCCATGGGCCTTGGCCGGCTGCCCCTTCACCTTCTCAGCCCACACTTCATTTTTAATTACAAGAAAAGGCCATTTTCGGTTTCTTCGATAAAATGATCTTTTTGACACCCGAACCTAAATAAATAGAAAAAGAACTCCGAATTCAGATTTTCTTTATCCAATATCTTCCAAATAATTTAAGAATTAGATCTGCAAATTTTCAGAATTTTTGGAGCTCATTTGCTATTTTTTTCGGGATTTATTTTCTTGAATTTCAGCATAGTGGGCCCGAGATTTGCCATTTTGCAAACGAGCTCCGAATCCAGATTTTTCGCCAATCTCTTCCAAATGATTTAAGAATAAGATCTGCAAATTTTCAAAATTTTTGGAGCTCATTTGGTATTTTTCCCAAATTTTCTAGTTTTGCCTTTTTGCCTTCGAAGCCCGATTTTGCTCAAAACAAGTCCGATTTTCAGATTTTCTTTTTTTGGGCCTTTGTCATATATTGAATTGGAGTTGGTCCGAAAACACCCAATTTTTACGATCAAATTTCCCTCCGATTTGATTTTTCCTTTTTTCACTATCAGAAATTTTCTCGTTTTTTCGTTTTTTCTCCAATCGGCTCTTTTCTCGGAATTTCTTCAAACTGAGCCTTGGGCTATCCTTGTTTACTCACTCCTTATCAATTAGAGCCTTTAATTTTACCGAATCGGGTCATTTCTGTAATTTTCTCCAATTTCACCAAAATCCACCAGAAACCATAATTCTCGGTTTTCTTCCGAATTGACTTTTCCTTCCATTTTTCTTCCAAGTAGTCTCTTTATTACCCATAGCCAGTGCTTATCTTTCATTTGTAACCTTCAATTCCGACCAATTTGATCGTTTAAGCATTTTTTCCCAAATTTTTCGAACTATGATTTTCTTTCTACTGAATCTCCGTGACCCAACTTCCGAACTCCATATATTTCAATTTAGACCTCGGATTATCAAAATTATTTCACCATTTTTCAATTGAACTTCAAATCTTGATTTTGAAAGTGGGTTGACTTTTTCAGTAGTTGACTTTTCAGGGTTGACTTTTTCGGGGTTGACTTTTTCAAGTTTGACTTATTATGTCTGCTTTCTTAAACTAAGTCTCAGAGTACCACCTGCAGGATGAGAAAAGTCTTTTTTCATTATGAAACATCACTTTAGGAAGAAAACATACCTGATTTAGTGGTCCGGACTAAATTCGGTGTCTACAGCTGCCCCTCTTTGGCTATTGCTGAGAATCAGGAATCAGGCAAAGATAAACAAACACTAATTTTGTCTGGTTAGTGAAATCACATGTGAAGAAAAGGAAAGGGAATTTTCATTTTTTTCATTCTTCTTTCATTTTTTTCATTTTTCATTTTTTTTCTTCATTATTTTTTTCATTCATTTTTTTATTTATTTATGAAAGCTATAAAGTGAAGATTTTGTCCTTAAATTGAGTTCTCTGACTAATCAAGGCTCGACCCGTCTTAAGGAAACAGGTTCGATTTGCAAGAGAAGAAATGCCCTCGACGATGGTCTCAAGGTCTTAACCTGTCTTGTTCTCGGCTGTGTTTAAAATTCTAGGTATCTCCACCGAGGCTTCGGCTATCACTACCAAAGACTTTCTCCCTTTTCAATTTTTTTTTTAAAACTCTGGATATCGGTTCTTGAAAACATGTTGAAGATTATACCTGAAAGCTTTGAGAAGGGATGCAAATGCTTCTTGGTGGAGATGCAAATGTTAAATAAAATGCAAATGTAAATGACTTGATTTGATGCAAATGTTTCTTGATGCAGATTCAAATGACTTAGACTGATGCAAATGCTTCTTGATGCAGATGCAGATGTTGAATAAAATTCTAGGTATCTTCTCCAGAAGCTTCGGCTATCAACACCAAAAACTTGCTCATTTTTAAAACTGTAAAACTCTGAATATCTCCATCAGAGGCTTCGGCTATCATCACCAAAGACTTTCTCATTTTTTTCTTAAAATTGTAAAACTCTGGGTAACTCCTCCAAAAGAAGATTTCTCATTGTTCAAAAATTATAAAACCCTAGATATCTCTACCAGAGGCTTCAACTATCACCACCGAAGACTTGTTCACTTTTTAAAATTTGTAAAATTCTGGATATCCCCTCCAGAAGCTTTGGCTATCATCACCAAAGGTTTGCTCATTGTAAAATTCTGGGTAACTCCTCCAAAAGCTTCAGCTATCACCACTGAAGACTTGCTCATTTTAAGAATCGTGTTGAAAATTATACCAAAAAGCTTTGAGAGAGGATGCAGATGCAAATGTCTTTAACAAGATGCTCATGCTTCATGGTGCAAATGTAAATGGCTTGGATTGATGCAAATGCTTCATGATGCAAATGCAAATGGCTTAGATTGATGCTCATGCTTTGTGATGCAAATGCCCCTACTAATTGTGTTCATCTAACTGGTCTATGAATGGTGTAACTGCAATTACCACACAATAATGAAAATGCAATGATTCTAGAAATGATGCAATTGCTTGAGAATGTGAATATCCATGGAGAATTTAAATGTAAAGGTAAAATACAGATGCTTATGGAATAGTGCCAATGCAAATACCCATGAATGATGCAAATGCTTGCTGACACTGTACAGATGCAAAAAAGCTCAGTAAATAGATGAGTGCTTATGAGTGATGCAAATGCCCCCGATTGTTTTTCTAGACTTTGGCTTAGCCTTTCAAATTCATTTTTCCTCTTCCAATCAGAGTATATCTTTGGCTATTCTCTTGCCCCAATAGTTTTCAAACTCTAATCAACAGAAATCTGCTTGCTGAGTTCTATTTCTTCTTCTCATATTTGGAAGTCAAGGTTAGCGCTAGTAGTTCCACACCTTTGGGTTAGAAAAACCCTTATCTCATGTCAACATCAAAAATGGGTATTTCAAATATATTTTTATTTTCCCTTTTTGAAAAACAATTTTGCTTATTTAATGAAAACTTTTGAGCCAAAAATATTAACTCCACAGTGTGTGATGTACGAATTTTTTGAAGACTGATGATCACTTGTTAGAAATTTCCCTAAGTGTCAATTTGGGTTTTTCAATTTGAATTGACAAGGTTTGGTACATCAAGATTTTGGGTTTTTTAGGAAAACTTCACCAAAAAAATGTATGTCCCTTCTAGGCTCACAAATGGAACATATTTTATAAGTCATGAGTTCATTGAGAACCAAACAAATTCATCATTCTTTTAGTTTTCATATCAAGGTATTTTGACAAGTGTCAAGATTGGTCAGGATGTTTAAACCGGAAAGTTTAATTTTGGAGGAAAAAAGTTTCAGTTTTTGAAGACAATCCTCCGAATGAGAGTTGACAATTTGGGAGGTTAGGGAATTCCTAGATGTTTCTCGATGACCACTTCTTCCATTTCACTCTAGACCGCCCATTTTTGGGTTTTCGACCTAGAATCCCATCCTTTCCTTTTTTTTTTTATTGTTTTACCATGCACTTGAGAATTCCAAATTCTTCCATAGTGAAATGATAATTCGATGAGATGTGATAAAATCTGAGGAAAAACCCTTCAAATTAAATCTCCATGCTTGATCAAAATGGACTTTTAAAGCACGTAATATAGGCCATTGGTTCAAGGTTCAGAAAGAAAGGATAAATAGGCTCAAAATATGTGTTTGAGGGTAATCAGATCAAGGATCATTTCTTGAGGAGGATTCTCTTTGAAACATTTGTCCTTTTTGGACTTTTCGTTCCTTTTTTGACTTTTTCTCTTTTTCTTCATTGCTTTTGGCTTTCATTTGCCGTACTTTTTCACACTTTTTCTTTTGTTTTGTTCTTGGTTTCCATTTCGCCATCTTTTCCTTTTTCTTTACTTCGACAGAGTGAGCCCGTATTTATTCTGGGCTCAATTTGCTTTGTATCTATATTTGAGCTAGGACTCATTTTTTCATGATCTTTGAGAAGATCTTTCCTCGCATTTGCGCCCCAGTATAGAGGGTGATCCTTGATCAGGGTTCAAAGAAGAAAGAATTCTTTTAGCTCAAAAGGGTTGACTATGGATAGTTTCTTTTTTGCGAAAGGGATATAAAAGATGGCCATTCATCATATCAAACCCGAATATTCTCATTGAAAAGCAATCCCCAGGGGGAATAGATAACCGAAATTTCATTTTGCACTTTGGAATCATTCGAATTCTCATATGCATGATATTACAATTTTTTCTCTTTTTTCTTCTTCTTTTTTGTTTTTTTTTCTTTGCATGCCCCCAATGATTTAGGCATTAGTTTCATCCTTATTACGAGGAACATTGCAAGTCTAGGTTTATACTGAAAATGCTGAGTTTCAATCTTGGGTTTGTTTGAAGTGCCAAGGAAAATATTATCCAAAAACAGGTTTTCTCTAGGACATGGGATAATCTGGTTTGGTTATTGTGTCCCGAGGTATCAATCATGAAATAATGTTTGGGCAATTGATGTTTTATGGTCATTGGAAAAGGTCATGAATGGTTTTAGCACAATCTTGACACACATTGAATTACCAAAATCTAAATTCTTGAAAGTATGTCTCATTTGTTTAAATTTCAAGGAATTTGAAAAAATTTCAAAAAGTTCGTTCCTTTGTTCATAGCCTAGACTAGGATTTACATCTTTGCTTATTCTGCAATGACAATGGTTTTTACGAAGTTTAGTCAATCATATTCTTTGAAGCATTAGATCTTTCAAGTAGTCTTGTTTCAAAGGATTTAGGCATAGGAAAGCCTAAAAGAGAGAGGGAAAGTGTTGGGTCATTTCTAGCAATGATCATCAATATTCTCGAGACTGTCCATTATTTCATGTGAAAACCCCTTACTATTGTTTACCACAAATTTTCATGAAGTTTAATTTTTTTTTTTTTTTTGCAAATTCAAATGAGTGCTAAAATATAATGAAAACAAACATTTAAATTCAAAATTTATTTATTTCATGTAGATGTCAACATAAGACAAGTGCTTTCATTATCACAGTGTATAGAACCACATTCATCAAAAATTCTAATATGATTATGCACCATGTTTCTTATGACACTTGGCTTTCTCATCTTCAAAACTTATCGACCCAGTCTTGATGAGATCCCTGACCTTGTACTTCAAAGAGGGCAGTTCTCTGTTGAGTGACCTTGATTGTCATAATGATAACCACAACACTCATTAGCATCATACCAGCTCGGATAAGGGGGCTTCAGAGGTTTTAATTGCATGGGTGTCACAAGGTGATTCTGGATGAGTTGAGGTAGTAGTTCACTGTATGTCACAGGAATCGGGTCAACCTGATTTCTTTTTCGCTTTCTTTGCCCCCTTCAATTATTCCCAAGGGTGTTAGATTGATAGACAGATGTAAATGTTGGCATGGTTGCAGGCATTGGTTGGTAAGGATAAGAATGAGAGACATTGTTCAGGGTAGACTAAAATGGCTAACACGAGGAGAATTGGGGAGGTGGGGCAAAGCCTTCCACGACTTGGGTATCTTTCTTTTTCTTTTCAGATGCCCCATTTCTCCCGGCATTGGATGTTTCTTCTCCTTCAAGTTTTCCATCCTTGACAGCATTCTCAATCATCTCCCCTGAAATAACCATGTCCAAAAAATTCTTCGTGGTGTTGCCTACAAGTATATCATAGTACGGGGCCTACAATGTATTCACAAAAAGGACAGTGGTTTCCTTCTGAGTTAAGGGCGGTTGTACTTGGGTGACCATGCTCATCCACCGCTGCGCATATTCTTTGAAGCTCTCAGTAGCTCTTTTCTTTATATTTTGCAAGGTGAGACGGTCAGGCGCCATGTTGGTCATATGCTTGTACTGGTTTTAAAAAGCCCTAGCCAGATCGTTCCAAGAGCGAATCTGATCCTTGCTTAATTGACTATACCACATAATTGTGGACCCGCTGAGGCTATCTTGAAAACAGTGAATCAAAAGCTTATCATTATCTATATGACTCGTCATCTTCCGACAGAACATAGTGATGTGGGCTGACGGATCGATCATCCCGTCATATTTCACAAAGTCAGGGATCTTGAACTTAGGAGGAATGACTAAATTGAGGACCAAACATCGTTCTTTCGCATCCACACTCCCAAATACATTTGTATTTTCTACTATCCGGAGCCTTTCATCTAACAAGTGATATTTCCCTTGGGAATCTGCTAACTCAACCTCATTTGACTCAACCATTTTCAACTTTTCCTATTCAGCTGGGTCGTCTAAGTTCATGGTGTTACTGGGGTTAACTGTGTTCTGGCCATCCAACATCATGGCCTCACTCTGACCCTTTTGTGCCTCTAACCCTTCTCTGACGACGAAGTTTTCAGTGTATCCATTTCCCTTGATTACGGGACATTAGCTCCATCAATTTAGTCATCTGATCTCTAGACTCTACTTGAGACTTTGCCAACTTTTCTAGCAATTCTTCCTGTGTCCTTTCCATTCGGGCAACTTGTTTATTCTCCATAGCTCTGGCCTGTATCATAAAGGTGCTTAGTACAGCTTATACCTCTGATTGAAATAGAAATTCTTTCAAAGACTCTTAAAACCAAGCCAATTTCTACTTTATGCCCCCAAGTGCATGTCATGATTAAGGAGCCATGAATGCAATTTGATGCACGTGGAGCCTAAACAATGTGATGTATGGACATGTACAGTGGAGACATGCTGACCATATATGTAATAAATGCAATCACAATGCCCACATGCTGCAAGCAAAGAATAAACAAATCAACGCATGGATATATGCAATGAATGACCATGTATATTTCAGTGTATTTCCCAATGAATGATCATATACACTATGAATGCAACAGGATGTCAAATATGATGCGTGTAAACAATGAATGATTGACACAGAGTATATACAAAGAAAATCATGCTGACCATGTGTGTCATGAATGCATCATGATGCTAATCATGATGGATTAATGCATGAAAATATCATGATGACTATGTATGCCATGAATGCAACCAGATGTCAGCATATTTTATATAAACAAATCAATGCATGTAAAGAGTAATCAAATTAATACATGAACATATACAGAAAAAAATCGTGCTAACTATGTTTATCATGAATACCACCTGATGCCACTAAGATGCATGTATGAATGTATGGTATGACAAATAATTGATATGGTGCAAAATGCAAAGGGGAAGATATCACAGAGGAAATAAGAATCGGAGGAACTTAATCATCAACATTTCATAAATTTGAAACATAACCAATTCATTCCCATATCAATGTTCACAATGGTATAAACCATGTTTACAAAATCTGAGAAGTGATTAGAACTGTCTTTACAAGCACTTTATTTTTCTTAGCATCCTAAGGCTATAAGAGCCGGCTACTGAAAAAGTGAAATCCTATTACATCATATAAGACCGAAGTCCTTCCACATCATTGATGTAAATCTCCCAATCCTAATTACGCTTTCCCAGCCCTCTATCAATCAGTGTCGTTAGATCGATCCACTTGATCTCTATAAGAGATTGCACTTTCCTTTTGAAGGCTATACAGTCTTCAATGCTATAGCCAGCAATTCCGCAGTGATAATCACATCTTGCATTTGGATTATACCACTTTGGATATGGTGGTAAAAAGGGTTTCAACGGGATACAGGCAACCATGTGATTTTGGATCAGTATAGGGAGAAGCTCTTGGTAGCTGATTGGAATGGGATCATACTGCTCTTGAGTCTTGTTCTTGGGTTGTTTCTTAGTCACACATGGCCTAGGAGCCGGGGCACTTAACGATGGCACTAAGGTTCGAACCGAAGTGTTTACATGGAGAAGTGGCAGAACAACATGGTAAGGGTATGGATTTGGATACGAGACCCTTGAAGGTTGTACATAGTTCGAGGTTTTTTTCCCGGATGCTTGATAAGGTGATTGATGTGGGAAGAAATACGAACTGCCAATTGGTGGTGATGGAGTGGGATTCAGGGGTCTCGTAGTGATCATCCTAGTGGACAATTGGGCCATAGTAGGGTGAAGATACTAGTTTGGACCTAGGACCAATTGTAGGGACTGTTTGGGATATGAGGTTTCTATCATTGGTATCAGGCTCTCTAGTTTAATCATTTTCACGATTTTGTCCACAATTTCATCAGGATTGCAACTTTTGTAGCATTGACAAGCGCAAGATCCAGCAAGGATTGTATGTTCTGGACCAGATGGTTTTGGTTGATCCAAAAGTGATGAAGAACCTTGAGAAGATTCCCTCATACTCTTACCCATATCCTCAAACATTTTCAACAATTTGGTGAGTTGTTCTTTCACTTCCCGGATTTCATGTCCAAACTCCTCTTGATTTCGTTCCAAAGCACCCAATCGTTCCTCCGATTCTTTACTCATACCTCGAACCCCTTTCATGCAAATGAAAATGTTATGAGATTAAGAATAAAATTATGAATATACATGCTCTATTTCTATATACATGAATATACTGATGATTAATGCATGAAGTGTTCAAAGAAATTATAATGATTATGTATGCCATGGATGCAATCTAATGCCAACATGATGCATTTAAAAAATGAATAAATTGATGCGCAGGTATATACAAATAATGACCATGCATGTCATAAATGTATTCTACAATGAATGACTATGCATGCTCTGACTATAACATGATGTCCATATGATACATGTAAAGAATAAATGAATTAACACAAAGGTATATACAATGACCAATGATTTCACGAAATTGGTGGGACCAAATTTTGATTATTCAAAAATCTCACTATGCAAAATTTGCCTCCAAATTAATCTATGATTTTTTTTAAACATGTTCTCTATGAAAAACCAAACATATATTTTTCAAAAGAATTTCGGAATAGTGAATCCTACTAGGGTACAATATGTAAATGTTCATTCAACACTACCGGTCTATAATTCTTGTTCAACCAATGAATGGTTATGAAATCATCAAATAAGATTATTAACATCATCCGTTTATTGCAAAGAAATGAGATCAACAATACAACCATAAATGTACGTGCTTTATTCACACATGCATGAAATGTGCAAAATGCAAAAATGCTTGAAAAATGATTTTTATTTTTTAATTTCAAAAAGTTAATGAACATTTGCCCTAACAGTATCCAACCATTTAGGCATCACAAAGCCTTTGGGGTAGATTATCACCTTTATTACGGGCGATGTACGTACATCATAGCTCGATCTTCAATACTTATTCAGAATGTAAAATAGGTAACAAAATGTCAGAAATGTCCCTCCATGTGTTCCTAACTTCGGTGCATCTAACGAAAATCCGGCATGGCTTCGCCTAGGTTCACTATATGAAGATGAATCGGTTCTAAAAGCCCCGAATTGTTCCTCACTGTCGCCGGTGAAGGCTAGTAAGGCACCCCAATAAAAGCGGGTTCAATTCGTTAGAGTCTATTTCCCTAGCCCATGCAGATTGTTAATCACGAAGGCTTAGTTAATTTTCTCCCACCTAAAAGGACGGAACCCGGGTATAGGGCTCATGATATGCAAAATGCACGTGTAGTGTGTGAGGAGGAATAACAAACCTTTCACCACCTATTCTACACCCCTTATTCTAAATGCCCCAACAAGATTAAACAAATCATTAATTAAGCAAAGAATATATATATGCAACAAAATAACTAAAGAATTAATAATAATATTTATGCACATGAATATGGACATATTTAAAATATTTTATTATTTTCAAAATTCTCCTTATTATTTAAAAATGTGGGAATTAAGATTAAATACCAAATAAACCAACAAAAAACGAGACTCTGATAACACATGACTAATTCTAGGCATGACTCTCTAATATTCTCCAGTGGAGTCACCAAGCTGTCGCAACCTAAAAATAACAAGTCTCATCGCGAGACTTTATTACTTGTTAAGCGTGACATTGGAAAAATAGAGAAAAAAATGACTTAATTCCTCTTGAAAAATGAAGGTTTTGAAAATGACCTCGAAAAAGACATGGAGTCGCCACCAATCTTTTTTGGCTAAGTGTGATCTGCCATCTATTAAAATCGGTTTTGTAAAACATTTTAAAATTAATTAAAACATTTTTAAAACCAATTTCAAGTCCGCGTTTTAAACCAAAGAAATCAAAGAAGCGGGTTTAGAACTCGGTTACGTGCGGGAAAGGATTAGCACCCCCACAACGCCCGTATAAAACGGTACCTTATTAATCATGTGTTATCTCAAGTCTCGGTAAAAAGTCGGTTTTAGATTTGGCATTTTAAATTAATTCCCAATTTTAAAAAAAACAATTCCATTTTTTTTTATTGAAAATGATTCAGAATTTATCAATTCAAAATTTTCCTATATTCCCCAACAAACGTGGCAAAATATAAAAATTTTTATTAATTTGGAAAATTTTCCGAATCATTCTCGTTTTAAAGAAGATATTCCGTTATTAATGATAATTGATAATATCATCCCCAGCAAACCCGGTAGAGAACTCATGAATTATTTTAACTCAGGAATATCTTTATTTTATTGAAAATCATTATCTTTTTCAAAATATTTTTAAAAAATATATATGAATATGAATATGTGTGACATAAATAAAATGACATAGCAAAGTCTAGATAATATAATGCAACCTAAATGGTATGATATAATTTAAATGGCATAACATATTCTAGATGAAATGAAATATCCTAAGTAAGATGATATATTCTAAATGAAATGAAATATCCTAAGTGATATAATATATTCTATATGAAATGAAATATCCTAGGTATCATGATATATTCTAAGTGAAATGAAATAACATAAGTAACATGATATATTCTAATAAATGCTATGATTTAAATGACATAGCAAATTTAAATGATATGACATATTTTAAATAATATAATCTATATGACATGGAATATAATCTAAGTGACATGAAATGATATGAAATATAAAATAATGTTATCATGAAATATGCATGAAAATAAAAATAATAATGCATGAACATAGTATATGCTAAATAATGTGACAAAAATAAATGACCAAATAAAAAGCATAGGATAGAATGAAATATTCAAAACCATAGAACCAACAATATAACATCATAAAATACAAATTAAAATAATAACAATACCATAGAAATTATCATAGCAAAAATCACATATTATGTAGTATGCATGAACATGGAAAATGCAATGCATGAAAGTGTATTTTTTCCTTTAAATAAGAAAATCCGTATACCTAAAGAGATATCCAGCTACCTTAGGAAAAGACATCAAATTAAATTTTCTAAAATAAAAAATACTTTATGATTGGTTTGAAAACAAATTTTAAAATCTTGAATGAAAATTAAAATCCTAGCCGAACCACCCTTTTAAAAAGCTTTAATTTTCTAAGTTTGAAATCCCGGACTTGACCACCCTTAACCCGAGCTTTATAAAATCATTTTCTAATTTAAAATGGCTTAGAAACTACCCTAAGACAACACGAAAAATAACATAAGAAAAATAATTAAAACACAACACGAAAAATAACATGAACACTACACGAATACACGAATGTATCAAAATATATATAAAACTAATTATTAATGTGTAAAAATTATATAAATTTATAATATTTTAAACACATGAAAAATAATACGAACACGAACACATAAATTTTTATCATTTTTTTTTATTTTTTTTTATTTTTTTTTTCTTTCTTCCTTTTTTTTCTTTCTCTTTCTCTTCTTTCTCTTTCTCTCCTTACTTTCATTCCAAAAAAAAAAAAGGTCATGAGAATGTATGTAGTCAAAATTATAATATAGTTAGATATAATTAATTATTTTATCTTTGACTTGGTAATTATAAATTATAAATACAGTTCAAAATTTAAAATTTAAATTAGCAAAATAAATTGTAACATTACATTCAATTAAATTAAAGAAATTTAATATACAAATATAAATTAATAAAAGTGACAAATACATGAATAAAAAATAAGAGAGGATAAATATAATAATCAAACATAACATTTCATCATATTAAAGAAATTCAATATATAAAATAAAATAAAAAATCATAACACGCTTAGTTAATGAAATAATTTTGTGCTCTGAGAGTGAAATATCTTGGTTAGTTATTTTAAAAAAATGAAGAAAGCTAATCTCTAAAGCAGAAGTAAAAAAATTTTGTTTTTGACGAAATAGATAAAAGTATTTGAGGCGGAAGTTGAAAAAGTTAAAAAGGTGTATATAATATCACAAGTTATTTAATAGGTTTTCTTTAATTGGGCTATTGCTAGAACAATTAAAATTTTAAAGATAAAAATGAGAAGAAAAAAAAACAAAAAAACAAAACATGGAATCGGGAAAGTCCAAAACTTAATATGCAATTTTAAGAAAAAATCTAAATTTGATAATTCGTGTATTTTTATTATATTCGTGTATTTTATCGTGTCATAATCGTGTTTAAGATATTTTATATTTATATAAATTTTGATACGTTAATAATTCGTATTATATAGATTTTAAAACATTCGTGTCGTATTCATGTTATTTTTTTATATCATCTTTTTTTATATTTTAATTATTTTTTCATATCGTATTCAATATTATCAAACTTAAAAAAATAAAAGGAAACCACCAAAAAGATTTTAAACAAATATTTTACTAGACTAACATATACATGTATCCGGTGTACGTAATATTCAAAAGCCATAGACTATGACCCCAGCGCCCCCGGGCTCCATCCCTTCAAAACTACCTTCCTGTTTTCTGGAAGCTATATCAGCAAACAAGAATGAACCAAGGTTTAAAACAAAACAAATTGAAAGTTAAATCGTTAAGATCTTCAATTTTCTGTTTAATCGATTGGATCGGTCGATTCATTTAAAAATAATTTTAATATTTAAAAAATAATTTTAATATTAAATATAGTAACTAATTAATAAAAATATGTATTTGATTTAATGGTATGATCTTTAATATAAAATTAAGAGGTTAAAAGTTCAAATCTCATTAATTACAAAAAAAATTAAAATATATATAACCAATTTTTTATTGGTTAAACCAGTTTTCTACCGGTTCAATAAATAACCGGATTTATATATTGTACGGACCGAACAGTCTACCAATTTTCAATTCAACCGATCCAATCGGTTGATTCAGTCTGATTTTTTAATCAATGAAATAAGCTACTACTGCGATTTACCCCCTTGTATATTAGCATGCACACACAACCATATTTAATTTCGAATAAGAGGTTTTGTATTACTTCAGCACTATTATGGCCATGTGCTCATCTTGGTTTCATGAATATTTACAAGAGTAAAACCCTTAAACTCTTGTTAAAAACGGCACCACTTCTATATTCATATAGGTGAAATTCTACGATAATATAATTATCGATCCATTAAGAGTTTAACTCATCCTCATAATATATTCAGTACTAAATCCTAATTCTTAACGCCTAGTCATTAAAGTAAGTTGTTATTACCCTTTAAACCTTAGAATTAACGTTTGCTAGAACAAGGTAGGGTTCCCGTCACCAATGACTATTTTAGTTGAGGTTTTAGTCCCATTTTAGCAGCAGTATCTTTACCATATCCCTTGACAGACCTTTTGTCAATGGATTAGCTAAATTGTTACTTGACCTAACATAGGTGATGGTGACTATACCATCTCCTAGTAATTGCTTTATATACTCATGTCTCAAGCTAATGTGTCTAGACTTTCCATTATAAACCTTGCTATAGGCTCGAGACATGGTAAATTCACTATCACAAAATATGGAAATGGCTGACATAGGTTGTAGCCACAACTTAATATCTAATAAGAGATTCCTTAGCCATTCCGCTTCTTTTCCTGCAGCTGCCAAAGCTATAAATTCAACCTCCATTGTTGAATGAGAGATGCAAGTTTGCTTTTTAGAAGCCCAACTAATAGCTCCACCATCGATGGTAAAAATCCAACCCGAAGTTGATTTGTTGTCACTAAGACTTGTGATCCAACTTGCATCTGAATATCCTTCTAGTACAGTGGGATAATCACTATAGAATAATCCCAAATTTATGGTTTTCTTTAAATAACTAAAATTCCTAGATATAGCTTTCCAATGGTCTGTACTAGGTTTATTTGTAAACCTTGATAATTTGCACAGAGCAAATGCAATATCTGGTCTTGTGCAATACATTGCGTACATCAGACTCCCTATAGCACTAGCATACTCTAATTGTGCTATTGGCTTTCTAGAATTCTCAATTAATTTGAAATTCGGATCATATGGAGTATTGAAATCCTTAAACTTGAGATGTTCAAATTTCTCCAATACTTTCTTGATGTAATGAGATTGGCTTAATGTAAAGCCCTCATTATGCCTTGGCACTTTGATACATAAAATAGTGTCTACTTCATTTAGATATTTCATCTTAAATTTTGAAGTTAGATACTCTTTAGTTTCACGAACACCTTCCAAGTTCGTTCCAAAAAATTAATAAGTCATCCACATAGAGACTAATAATCACTTCATAGTTTTTTTTTATATATATTAAATTTGGAGTAAATGCATTTATCAACATTATTATGCATGAAACGATTTGACAAGATTATCGAATCAAATTTCTTATTTCTGTAGTTGTAGGAAATAGTTGGTATTGGTTGTGGCCACAACTCTATACTTATTAATATAACTTTGAACCCTTCTATTTCCATACCTTGTATCCATCTTTAATACAATTATATTTCTTGTATAATTGGATACAATAAATAAATAAGCCAATCACTTTTAGTCCTTTAAGATTAAGGATCTTTCAATGGTTCTTCTTTAATAAGTTGTACTAAACTTATAAGTTTGTATAATTTAAGCATAGTAAAATTGTACCAAAACTTATTACACAACAGTGGTCTTTTTATTTCTTAATAATTTATAAGAAATCAACACCCCTACAATGTGTAAGATATCCATTCTTTTATTATGGAATGTCCCATTTCAATTATCAAGATATCATGTATTAATCAATTTGCTTTTTCATTTATCTTTTCACTATATATATATTTATAGTAGGAGGCCTCTAACTATTCATCCTTAGTGAAAAGATAACTAGCAAATAAACTATATATTGATATTTACTTTTATAAAAGTTTCAAAACTTTTATTTCAACTTAATATGAGAGTATACATCAATAACTATGATGTTAAATACAATCACTCTCAATACTATGAGGTATGCTATTTATAGATAACCAAAATACATCATTAAAGAGACATGTCCTAATTGAAAAACACACATCTATGAATAATTATGTCCTTACCAATCCAAAAGTCACCAACACTGCTATCCAAGTGGTGTAATTAGCACCTTTTGTCCAAGTGTTACAACCGGTTGATATATTTGCAACATATATATATATATATATAACAAGAGATGGTGAAATAGAGCTGCTGCTTGAATAGCTATCTTGCTCTTTGAATGATAATTGCGTACACTTGATCCATGAGAAGAATCAAATTGCCTAACGGAAACTTCTTCTAAATCTTGAATTGGAGAAGAAGTGTCATAGAGTGAGTTTTAATTAAGCATTGAAAAAGTTTGATCAGACATCTCAGCAAGAGCTTTGGTCATTTTCTAATGCCATAAGGGTGAGCAGGGATGTCAATGCATGATGACACAGTGGGGTAGACTGCAGGATTGGCTCGAGCAAGCTTGAGAGTTGGTTTATTACCAAGGTTCTTCTTAGGAGCCATTGTAATTTTGAGAATTTGAATTTCGAAGAAAAGAGGTGAAAGATAGAGATTGTCCCACTGAGCGAGCAAGAAATTTGTACACACAAATTTTGTATCTAAAAATTAGACAGAGAAAATTTGAAGACAAATAAAAATTCTATTTATCAAATGTAGAAATTACAATCTCTGAAAACTTTTAAAATAAAGAAAATCTTTTTTTTTTTTTTTCGCTTCAGCGAAAATTTGATTATAGGGTCTTGCCGACTTGATCTTAACAAATGAACTCCGCTTCAAAGGTATTTGAAACTTGATCTTGAATAAACGGAATAGATCTCCTTCATTTTGGTGGAACAGATCAAAGAGCAATTTCTTGAGAATAATTGAAAACTGGCACAATGTTTTTCAATTTTTTTTCCAATTTTTCCAAGTCTTTAGAGCTTGCTTCTTGAGACTTTGGAGTGGTTTTGGGTCTTCAAAACCTTCTTCTTCTTTTCAGGCTTGTGAATTTGAGAATTGTGTTGAATGGTTTAGGGGAGCTTCCTATTTATAATGTTAGCCTGCTAAGTGAGAGAGACTTCTAAAAGAATCCAATATCTTTATTTTATCTCTAAATTAATTTAATTTAATTTGATATAAAATAATGACTCACATGTGGAATTTGATTGGATAACCCATGAATCCTTGCAATAATTGGCCAAAACTTGAATTTATGTCTAAATTAATTTTGTTTAATTAAAGATAAATTGGATGACTCATAGATGAACTCTGATTGGTCAGACTACAAATGTTTGAATTTTGATTGGCCGGCCCATGTGTACATATTTAATTAATCATAAAATTAATTATGATGTCATCAATTTCACATGATGATGATGATCAACTTGTCAATTGAAAATTCTTTAATTAAATAATCAAAAGAAATTTAATAAACACGTGACAATTAGACCTGTCCGAGGGCCGGGCTACCCGCCCAAGCCTGAAGGTTCGCCCATATTTGGGAGGGCTTGGACAAAAATATTAGGCCCGAAAAATAGGCTTGGGCAAAAAACTAAGACCCGTTTAAAAAATGGGCCGGGCCTTGGCTCCAACATTGAAGGTTTGGCCCAGCCTGTTTTCTAATTAAGTAATATATTATTTTTATATATAATATAATTTATGTCATATAAAAATTAAATATATATAATATATTATAGTGTAAACATTAAAAAATATGTTAAGTTGTCTATGTTTAAAAACTTAATAAAAGAAAAAAAATTATTAAAGATTAAACAATAAAAATATATATTTAAAAAATTTATAAAAAAATAACATGGGCGGGCCTAAATGGGCTTGAGCTATTCATTTATAAATATGGGCGGGTTTGAAAAAAATTGAGACCCATATTTCGGGTTAGACTGGACTTAAACAAGTAAATATAGTGTTAATACTATACATGGGCCCGGCCCCGGTCCATGGACGCCTCTAGTGACAATTTACAATTGGTTAATGTTTTTCTCCTGCAACATACCTATACCATAATTTCTCAAATCTAAAAAAAAAAAAAGGATTTAATCAAGCTTTTTGAATCGGTTAAATCAATTTTAGGATAAAACTAAGGAAGATTTTCAAAATTTAGAAGAAATTTTAAGAGGGGATTTAAGTAATTCTCCTATTGAAATTTCACCTATAGAGGTGTATTTTTAAAATTTTCCTAATCTCCTCTCACTTTACCTCCACATAGCTCATTATAAAATACAAAATTAAAAAAATATATATTTTATTTAACTCATATATATATTATTTTTCACATTATTAATAATATCTATACAATTTTTCAAATCTAATGATACCTATATTGTATATTTTTTATACATATACATATATGTATATTTTTTTATTTTTAATATCATTATTCATCTTTTATAATTATTTTTTATCTCATAAAATTTCAATAACCTAAATTTCTTTCTAAAATCTATTTATCAAACCAAAATAATTGCAAATATTAACGTTTTGAAATGACGCATTTTAAAATATTTCATTTCATATTTCTTCAAAATTTCTTACCAAAACGCGCTCTAAATTTTTTTTATGAATGACAACCGACAAGATTGAATTTTCACCTTCTCAAATCTAATATTAAATGAATTTAGCTACATGCATCATAGCTAACTTTGCATAATATATATATATATATATATTTATATATTTGCTTTGAAGGTAATCAAAATGGGTTTTAGGCTTTTGAATTTTTGACAAGAAAAATTGATTTATTGACCAATATAATTTTAGATATTTTGTATGTATAAAATAGTTTTTAATTTTTGTATGCAGTTCATGTATTTCTTATTATCTTTTATTTTTAAATATTGACAAGAAAAATTGATTTATTGGACCAATATAATTTTAGATATTTTGTATGTATAAAATAGTTTTTAATTTTTGTATGCATCTCATGTATTGCTTTTTTATCTTTTATTTTTAAATATTTTTTTAACAAAAATGTTATTTTTCTATGAAAAACAAAAAATGTTATTAAGTATACATATTAATTTTATAATTTTTATGTCTTTAAAATAGAGTGAGAAGATTTAAATATTTGTTATGAAAAAAAAAAGCCATCTAAAAAACACAGAAAGAAAATTTAAGAATAAATATTATTTTTTGAAAATGCTTCTAAGTTATAATAATTATTGTTTAAAACTTATTAAATATACAAATTTATTAATTTATACCTTTAGAAAAAAAATATTAGTACCTCCCAAGTGAAAGCGAAACGAGGAAGAATTTACTAGTACTAGATAAATGCTCGCGTTTCACTGCGGGTATGTTATCGGATTTGAATTGATATTTTATAATAAATTTGAAAGATAAAAAAGCAAGAGGAGTAAAGATAATTTTAAAAAATAATAACTTCTATCCTTATACGATACTTGGTATAAAATTGAGAGTTATTTGAATATGATCAATTAGATCCGGCAATTTCAAACATAACATAATTATACGATATGAATATAACATGAGAAAAATAATTAAAACACGACATGACACTAAAAAATTAGATAAACACGATACAAATACATGAACGTGTCAAAATCTACATAAAACGAATTATTAATGTGTCAAAATTTATATAAATATATATAATACCTCGAATACGATTATGACAAAAAAAAACAATACGAACATGACGACACATGACATAAATTTGGGAGTTATTTGAATAGTGTCAATTAGACTTAGCAATTTCGAACACAATATGATTATACAACACGAATACAATATGAAAAAAATAATTAAAATACGACACGAAAAATAACATGAACATGACACAAATACACGAACGTATCAGAAAACAAATTATTATCGTTTAAAAATTTATAATAGTTTAAACACACAATAAAATAAAACGAACATGTTACGAATATACAATTTTTTCTCTGAATTAAATCATTATGACAAATTATGCAAAATATGGGATGAATTAAGACACGACATGAACACACACAATTTTCTCTAAATTGAATTATCATGACAAACTATGCAAAATATTTGGATGAATTGAAACACGACACGAATACATGGAAAAAATAATTAAAATAAGACACGACACGAAAATAATATGAACACAATACAAATATACGAACGTGTCAAAATTCACATAAAACGAATTATTAATATATAAAAATTTATATAAATTTATAATACTTTGAACACAAAAAAAAAACATGAACACGACACAAAAAATAATATGAACACGAACGAATATCTGAACGTATCAAAATGTACATAAAATGAATTATTAACGTATAAAAATTATATAAATTTATAATATTTTGAACACACGAATATACAAATGTGTCAAAATCTACATAAAACGAATTCGTGTAAAAATTGTATAAATTTATAAATGAACACAATACAAATATACGAACGTGTCAAAATCCACATAAAACGAATTATTAATATATAAAAATTTATATAAATTTATAATACTTTGAACACAAAAAAAAAAAAAAACATGAACACGACACAAAAAATAATATGAACACGAACGAATATCTGAACGTATCAAAATGTACATAAAATGAATTATTAACGTATAAAAATTATATAAATTTATAATATTTTGAACACACGAATATACAAATGTGTCAAAATCTACATAAAACGAATTCGTGTAAAAATTGTATAAATTTATAATACTTTGAACACACAAAAACGACACGAACACAAAAACGATACGAACACACAATTTTTTTCCAATTTTTTTTTCCAATTTTTTTTCCTTCTTCATAAAAAAATAACTAAAAATACCCAAATTAATCCTCCCAATACTTTTAATAAATATGCTTAGTTGTCACATAAACCATGATCCAAAATTCTCAATTGAGCATTCTCATACATTTGGGGATAACTTTTATAGTTAATAATAGATTAGTATTAATTAAAACACTAATCATTTAATCAATTTTTTTGTTATCTTTTATATTATATATATTAGTATTAAAATTTTATTTTTTTAAAAAAATAAAATTTGAAAACAAAATTTTCAAAATACATTGATGTTATGTTTAGTTGATCAAAATGGCTATTCCATTTCGGTCATATTCGACGCGCTACAGAAACGCATTTGTTTGCTTCGTCAAATAGGTACTCGATGGAATATCTATTCTGGTCTTATTCTTAAATATCTCGAAATAATTATTCAGTACTATCCCCACGGTATGCGATTTCACCTTCTCACTAAATAAAAAAAATAAATTTAATTTTTATAATAAAATATTATTATTTAATTCAAAAATAAAATTAACATTTTTATCTATTTTTTAATATTATTTTAATCAACTAAATAATGTAATATTATTTTTATCAATTTTATCCAACCAATCAAATTAAATAATACTTATTTTCTCTATTTCATTGTAACCGACTATACTATTCTATTCTATTCTATTGAGCGGACCAAATGCAAGGTGAATGAACGAAGGAACGAGGAATCTAGTTAGTACATTAGACGAAGAATATTAGAGAAGAAAATTAGATTTAAAAAAATAAAAAATGAATTTAAACTGTCGCTACTGTTTATTGGTCGCTTTTGGGTTAATATAATTTAACCATGGTATGATGACCAAACAGGATATCAAACCCATCATTTTCATAATTTCTCCATCCCCAACTATTTCGCTGCTAGAAATTGAAATTTGAACATACAAAAGAAAAAAAGAATAGTCTAAAATTTTGAATCCCCTTTAAAAAAACAAAAACCAAAAAAAAAAAGGAAGAAAAAAAAATTCAGATCCAAATCTAGGGTTTCTCCTTCCCTCTTTTTCCCTCTCTCACAAAGCTTCAATCTCTCTTTATTTTTGTTTTGCGAATCGAAGAGAAATGGAGGCGATCCAAGAATTGGCAGAGCTTTCGGAATCGATGAGGCAAGCGGCTGCTGTGCTCGCCGATGAAGACGTCGATGAGACCTCTTCGTCGTCTTCCAAACGCTCGTCCACTTTCCTCGACGTCGTAGCTTTGGGCAATGTCGTAGGTTCCTCTATTCGGTCATATTTCTTTTATAGCCTTTTGAAGTTCTCCGTTGGATCTGCTAGATGTTCTATTTCCTGTAGGTGCCAAAGATTGGAAATCTTTGGGCTGTTTTCGATACCAACGGAAAGAAATGAAATCAAACTGAATTTCAATATCTTTATGGAAAACTGTCATATTCAGTTGAATTTGATTGATTTGCTGTACGGTGCTATACTTGCAATCCAAATATCTATTTTTTGCATGATTATTTATTGCATTGCTCATGTTTATATTGTTCAGAAAACCTAGATCTATTAGGAAGATGTGAAAGCAACATGATGGCTAACATTATATTTGTTTTTATAAAGGTTTCTATTGATTATTTGCTCTTCAAAGCTGTGGGAGTTTCTTAATTGCTAATTTCTTTTTGGTTAATTGGAATGCTAATTTAATGATGCTCTAGGATAACAGTTATCATATTCTTTAGGCGTGTTGATTTAAACATGAAATAAACATTTTTCTCTGCACTTTTAGGATCACATCAATTTACCTGCTGCTTTTCAATTTTTTAGAGTTGTTAATAATTTTTCTATTGAGAGATAAAGAAATGGATAAATATTCATTTTTGTCTTCAAAAGGCTGGGCATGAAATTGTTACATTGCTATTCAAGGCCTATATTTGCCAGGCATCCTGTGCTTATATTTATTACTATAGCCAAAACTGTTTTTACTGTGATTCATTGATTATTGATATTGGCTAGCATCTCTTTTTGGTTATGACCTAATCAGCACCCTTGTTTACCTATCTCTTGTCTCCCTCTAAGAGCAAGGAAACTTACCCATTTTGCATATATTTATCCATGTGAAACTTTTGTTTACTTAATCACATGAGGTAACTTATCATTGAATAAAAAATTCTTAAAAATGGAACAAATAGCTAATTTGTGTCGTAATCAATCTGTTTCTGTCCTACAATGAGATGTTGAAATCCTTTTTTCCCTCATTTTTTAAATATTTAATTTCCCTTTTTCTGAATGTACCAAATAGGGGGCTGGTAAATCTGCCGTCTTGAACAGTCTAATTGGACATCCTATTCTGGTATGTTGTATTTGTTTTAAGCTTTTGCATTTTGCTGAAGATATTTATTTTCAGCAGAGGACTTTACTTATAATAGTATTTATTGACAGCCAACTGGTGAAAATGGTGCCACTAGAGCTCCCATCAGCATTGATTTAGCTAGAGATAGTTCTTTAAGCACTAAATCAATCATCTTGCTAATTGACAATAAATCTCAACAGGTTTCTGCAAGTAAGGCCTCCTTCCAATTTTTTTATTGCTTCTATTTCATTGTGTGGCGTAGTGTTGCTTGTTTGCACCTGGACAATGTACCATTCTTCATTACATGCTCTACATATTGGTCTTGTGATCTCTCTGACTGCCCTTCATCTTTCAAATTGGTGCACTATAGGTGCTCTTCGGCATTCTCTACAGGATAGGTTAAGCAAAGGTTCATCAGGCAGGGGTCGTGATGAAATATATCTGAAGCTTCGTACTAGTACAGGTCAGCCATGATGTTTATCGAATTGTATCATTGACTTTTAGTGGTTTTAGTGAATATGACTGCTTTGGGTTGTATCATGAAATATATCTGAAGCTTCATACTTGGGTTTAGGGTTGTAGAACCACTAACAAATAGTTTCGAAGTATAATATGACTGCTTGAAGTGTCTTAAACTACTTGTACTCCGACACTAGTTTTTAATCCTAGCCCCTGGATATCCATAAGCCTCATCTAGTCCTAGCCGTTCAGACTCATTAAAAGATCACATGCTAGTAAAAAATGGCCACTTAATAAAAGTAAAAACATAATTACTGGCCTTAGACTAAAGTAGAATGGCAAACCTAAAAGAACATATCAAAACAATCAATTTAGCTAAGTTTTAGGATGCTCCTGCATCAATTTATTTGCATTAAATCCTTGCATCACTCTTACTGGAATTCCTTTGAAGGCAACTGATGTAATTGGATTGATTGTATGGTAAAAGTTCAGGAGGATACAGTGATGTGGCTAGTCTTGTATGGAACTGTAACTTGATCACTGAAATTGTTGTATTGGAAAAAAATGAGAAATCAAAAGAATATGAATGCTTGCATAAAGTTGTTATCTCGGAAATATCTAGATATTTGTAGGATCTGTCCTTGTTATTTTCTTAAAAGATATTTGTATTAATATTAAACATAAAGACACAAAGCAGATCGTTTGTTGCATTCTACAAGCCTGGGAATCTTTAGATAAAATTAATGGACACTCTGCAAAGCCTTACACAGGCAGCCGTGGATTCAAGAAACAATAAGATTATACCCCATTCCATAAAACAAATTGCTCAACTATCAGAAGGTTTGATGTGTAATGAACATCCATCTAGGAGTTCACATCGTCTCTGACAGGGCAACCATATGAATGATCTCGACACTTCCCTTCCCCTTGACTCTCTTCCACTTATTTGTGCATCTGTTAAGATACATTCTTATATATATGTGCATGTTGAATATAAATCTTCTTTTACAGTTCGTAAAACTTTTAACAGTTTTTCCCTGTGTTCCTTATCTCAGCCCCACCTTTAAAATTGATTGATTTACCTGGACTGGAGCAAAGAATTGTGGATGACTCGTTGGTAAGTGGCTGAATTCTATTTTCTTTTGATTTCAAATTTTAACAGCTGGACACTCTGATGCTTATTTGTTGCTTGATTCTTCATTCACATAGCCAGTTTTTGAGATGCTTTGGTTGGTTAGTTATCTGACAATTTCTCTTACTTTATTCCTCAGCTCAGTGATTACGCTGAACATAATGATGCTATTTTGCTTGTTATTGTGCCTGCTGCTCAGGCGCCGGAAATTTCATCATCTAGAGCACTTAGGATTGTGAAGGAATATGATTCTGAAGGTGGGAATTCTGTGGTGCTTGCATATTCTAATTAATTTTTTACCAGGTTAAAAATCATGCAAATGTTCTTTTCGCTGCCACTTTTCTGGATTTTTGAAATTCTGTTGTCAATTTTTAATTGATTTTAGGTACCAGAACTGTTGGCATCATTAGTAAAATTGATCAAGCTGCTTCAGACTCAAAAGCCCTTGCAGCAGTTCAGGCTCTCTTATTAAATCAGGGACCACCTAAAACTTCTGATATTCCATGGGTTGCTCTAATTGGTCAGTCTGTTTCTATAGCTTCAACCCAATCTGGAAGTGCTTCATCTGACAATTCTTTAGAAACGGCTTGGCGAGCGGAGAGTGAAAGTCTAAAATCTATTTTGACCGGAGCCCCTCAAAACAAGCTCGGGAGAGTAGCTTTGGTAGATGCCCTTGCTGGCCAGATACGTAACCGTATGAAAATCAGGCTTCCAAATCTCCTTTCTGGGTACTTGCTTTTTCCTAGTTCCTCTTGCCCCTTGCTTTCTGTTTATGCAATTACAGGAGTCTACTAAATTGCTGCATTCTCTTTTGATTAGTGCATTTTCCTTCTACTGCTCTATTACTGCCTAGAAAGTAGAAATTAGTGTTAATATACCCTAGTTTGATGCATAATTGTTCTTGTTTTAGCTCCCAATGTTTAGGAAGAGAATTACCACAAGACACATTAAAAGTTTTTACTTTCTGAATATGTGTAAATATATATTTCTCAGTAAATGACATATTGTCTTTAAAAGCTTATGCTTGTATTATACAAGTTATGTGTACCACCCCTTATCAGCTTAGTTTGTAAATTGAAAACTGTTATGGGGTTGACTGTTACAAAATTATTAGCTTATTATTAGATGTATTCACAGACGTAGAGAGACCTAGTCGGCAAGTGAATTATCAAGGTTAAGGTTCTGTTCTATTATTAGATATCACATATATGTGAGGTCGATAGTATCAGACCAAACCACCCATTCGGAGTCTTTACAGCTCCAATTGGTAGAATTCTTTTAGTATTTGTTGGAATCGTCTTAAATTTGGGTTCATATTTGTTTCCTTTTTTTTTTAGTATTATTTGTTTGTTCTGTAATTGATGGAATTTGCTTAATTTTTGTCAGTGTTGTCAAGGCGTGCGCCTAGGCGCGCCTACGCCTTGCGCCTTAGCGTCAGATAACAAAAGCGCCTCAGACCCTTTCGGGCGAGGCTCATTTGATCAGGCGCACGCCTGGTGCGCTTAGGCGCGCTTTTTTGTAAGGCGATAAGCGTAAAAAAAGCTCGCCTGATTGAAGTTCTCTTTAATTTTAACTTTTTTCATTTGATGTACCTTTTATAGTAAAAAAGGGGATAGTATCAAACTCTCCACTTCTCAATATTTGAGAATTCAACAACAGATATGGGACCGTAAGGAAAGCATGCATATTGGGCAATTTTTTTTTTTTTTTTTTCATGTTTTGTAAATAAACTGGATCACTCTTTAGAGTTTATTATCATAATTATATATCTTAAGCTTATTATATATATATACATATATATATACACACACATTTACATATTGGGCCTTACTTCACTCAGGCGAGCGCTTTTTTTGCGCCTTGCACCTAAGGCAATATAAGGGTTCTAGCGCCTAGAGTGCGCCTTGTGCCCTTGACAACACTGATTTTTGTTTTAAGATATATATTTGATTTAAACAGAAAAGTTCAAACTAAACTTGGTTTTTAAATATAATATTATTTCAATATAGTCCATATTCTAATACCTTTTCTAGGTTTCTAATTCTTCCTTTCTTCACCACATGTCAGGCTTCACGGGAAGTCTCAAATAGTCAAGGACGAATTATTGAGGCTTGGTGAACAAATGGTTAGTACTGCTGAAGGCACAAGAGCTATTGCGTTGGAGCTGTGCCGTGAATTTGAGGACAAATTTCTGCAACACATCACGGGTGGTGAAGTGAGTTGTTACTTTCAGAATTGAAATGCTCATCACTGTTGTTTACTACTGCAAGAGAGGGCTAAAGAAATATCTGCATTAAATATGCTACCTAAATGAAAAAAAAGCTATTTTAGACAAATCTTTGAAGTGTTTATTTTGTCTGTCAGTCTGATTTAATAAATCCTCTTCTATTGCTTGTTTAACTCTCCCCCCAAATTTTCAGGGAAATGGTTGGAAAATTGTTGCTAGTTTTGAGGGAAGTTTTCCTAACAGGATTAAGCAGCTCCCTTTGGACAGACATTTTGACATAAACAATGTCAAAAGGGTAGGTTCTATAATTAAATCTCATTCAATTTTCATGCCTTCTTAAGTTGCTAGATATTGGTCGGTTTTTTTTACCTTCAGATTGATACTTTTCTCTCAGATCGTCTTAGAAGCAGATGGTTATCAACCCTATCTGATATCTCCAGAGAAGGGTTTAAGATCTCTGATAAAAGGTGTCTTGGAGCTGGCAAAAGAACCATCTCGTTTATGTGTTGATGAGGTACATCTATGTTGGTGCTCTGTATCTATGCTTCTGTGTAAATGTTCATTCTTCATGATTGTTTTCCCTTTTGTTACATATTTGTGAGTATATTTTATACTAATCCATAAAGTAGGCCTTTTATGTTTTCTGTATCTGTTTTCTAAATGTTATATGAGTACGTTTGCACAAGTTTCTGCTGTTAATTTGATAGGTGAGGAAACAAGGTTTTTGTCTTTAGATGTTTTGGGGCATATTCCTTGCAAAGTAAATATGTAAGGCTATGTTGCTCGGACTTGGGTATGAGTATTGGGTGCTGGCACGTGTCTAAATGTTTGAGTCGTCAATTGCCTTGAACTTAAGACACAGGGATACAGTATAAAAGGATCCGAGAGAAGATACGGGTGCGGGGATTCGTTTTACATGTACTTAAATATAATATATATATTTTCAATTATAGTTACATGAATTATTCGTTTGATTATAGTAATGGTATGCGAATACATCATATTAAATACTTTTTAAAAATATATAATACATTAATATTTTATATAAATAAGATTTTTTTTATTTTTTGTAATATTTTATATAAATAAGATTCTATTTTTTTATAAAAATAAAAAATCATTTTCTTTGAAAATGTTTTATTTATTATCAATTTTAAATTTTGCTCCATTTATACAAGAGCCTAAAAATAAAATATAGCCCAAAACATAATAATTTTGTTGTTTAGACTGTATTCAATCTCATTTGAACAATTAAAAACATTTTGGGCCTATGGTTTCAAGCCCGACAGATTATTAAAAAAGGCTTGATGCCCTAATTTGTTTTGTTTATTTTTTTTCCTTTTTTTTTAGCCACCTGCATCTTTTCGTCTTCCTCTCTTTTTTGCTGCTGCATCTTTTCTTCTTCCTCTCTTTTCTGAACTTCATCGCCGCCTGCATCTTCTTCTGCTGTGTCCGATGAATCTGACACGGATCCCATACTTGTGTCAGTGTCGACTTGTGTCGACAATGGTGTGGCGTCAATTTTGACGAGTCCGAGCAACAAAGATGTAGGGATATCCTAAGTGATTAACATCATATATTAATTAATGATTATGTGGGTACAACATTATCCTGTTGTTAATACTGTGACTTGTCTCCAAATGTTTTCATGTTAGTTTACCGATAACCTTAAAGCTTAAATTGATTGGAAATAGATAACAATATATATCAAGCATTTTCACTGTAACTATTAAAGGGAACTTTTTCCTGTGTGACAGGTTATTGAAGCATTTCAAGTTATAGCCCCTTTCAATTAATTAACCTTGTGATATTCATCTCAATGTGATTTTTTTTCTCTGTTTTCTATTTCTTTGGTGCACCTGTCAAAACAGGTTCATCGTGTGTTGTTGGACATAGTTTCTGCTGCTGCAAATGCTACACCTGGTCTTGGAAGATATGCTCCTTTTAAGAGAGAGGTAATAATGGATTGCTTCTGTTCATATATGCTTTTTAGATGTTAATTTTGACTAATGCCTGTGAAAAAAATTTAACCAGGTTGTGGCAATTGCTAGTGCTGCACTTGATGGTTTTAAAAATGACGCCAAAAAGATGGTAGTTGCACTAGTGGATATGGAGCGTGCATTTGTTCCACCTCAACATTTCATTCGTTTGGTACAAAGGCGGTATGTTAAGATATTTTTTCTTTTTCATCTAATGATTTATTTATTTTTTGTAGCTTTCATGTTCCTCTCTTCAATAATTTAAGCAATTTTTTCTTTTGTTTTTGCTCAATTTCCTGATCTATTACTTTTTAATAGAATGGAGAGACAACGACGAGAAGAAGAGGTGAAGAATCGGTCCTCCAAGAAGGCACTTGATGCAGAGCAGTCAATTCTAAATCGGGTATGGACTTTGCTAAGTGCTTTAGTAGATATTTAATAATATTAAGCTCGTTGGTGACTACATTCGTCTAACAGACTAATTATTTTCTTCATTTCTCTTTTTAGGCAACTAGTCCTCAAACAGGTGGACAACAATCTGAAGGAAGCTTAAAATCGATTAAGGATAAATCAAGTAAGCAAGAAAAAGATGTACCAGAGGGATCAGCCCTGAAAACTGCTGGACCTGGTGGCGAGATAACAGCAGGTTACTAATCAAACTGAGCATCTGGAAAACATAATTATGAAATATATGGTTTCATTCATTATCTGGAATCATAGCCTTGAACTTCTCACCTTTCGTATGATGCCATTGCTAAATGGTAAAGAAAAAAAATTTGATTGAGTTGTCTGATCAGAAAAAAAATTTGTGCTTGTGGAAATATAAAATTAAATCGGTGGTCTGCGAAATAATGAACATGTTGCTGACTTGATGCCTCTCTCAGGAGCAGAGCCAGAATATGTAAGCAAGGGCAATTAACCCTCCTGAAATTTCCCAAAACAAGCAGGTTTTAGTTTGAATCTATAGAACTTTATGTAGAGTTTGTAAAATTGCTCTGAGTGACAACAGGCAGGGATCATTTTGAAATTCTAGAAATATTAAAGGTCAAGATTTTAGCAATGGGTATAACACTTTGCATGCAAACATCTTCATTTTCTGTAGCACATTTACTAGTCTTTAAATTCTTAGTAATTTTATTTATAACCTGTTAATAATCCCAGTTATGAAGTGTTCTAACTTCACATCTCCCTCTCTCATTCTCTCTCATATATATATATATATATATATATATATATATGTAAGTTAAAAAAAGCTTGCAATATATGTAAGTTAAAAAAGCTTGCAATAAACATGTATCTTTTCATCCCTTATAGTTTTCTTTCTCAGAATCTGGTAGTAATTCTGTGGCTTAGCTGGTAAGAAAGGTGGAAAAAGTTAGGAGGGATTTAGGAGGGATAGGAAAGGTAAAAGGCAAGCATTTATGACAAGCTTTTTCACATACAAATATTATGCATTTTTGAACAGAACTTGCTGGTTATTTATTGAGCTTATTTTGGATTGATCCTAAATAGAGCCCAATGGCACAATATGATCCATGTAGCTGACTGCAAGTGCAAAAAGCCTTAGCATCAATTGCATTTGTATCTGCAGGATTTTTACTGAAGAAAAGTGGAAAAACAAACGGGTGGAGTAGGCGATGGTTTGTTTTAAATGAGAAAACTGGCAAGGTTAGTGTGTTGTGCTTCTATTAATTGTGGTTGTTTCTATCTGTGTGTGCGTGGGTGTGTATAGTTGATAATGCCTGTTATTTTCTCTTTGTTCAAGTAATATTGCTTAAAAGTAATCTTTGCTGCAGCTTGGTTACACAAAAAAACAAGAGGAAAGGCATTTTCGTGGTGTCATTACGTTGGAGGTATGAAGTGAATGTTCATTTCTTCTGATTCCTTGCTTTTGTGAGACTATATTGGCAAATGGAAAAATGTTTTAGGAATGGGGTATTTTGTTCCTTTACAAATTTTACATATGAAATGACATAAAAGCCAGATGGTCCTACCTGAAGTTAGTATTTCTATTATGGGTAACATTGGAAAAGGTGTTTTGATTTTAGGAATATGGACATTATTTTGGAACATTCTAAAATAGTAAGATGGACATCCAATATGAAACAGAGGGAGTATAATATTCTTTTTTTTTGATAATTGGAGGGAGTATAATATTCAGTTTACCTAAAGAGGTGGTTTTTCAAAATTCTTCCAAATTTCCTCTTACTTTACCCCCACATGGTCCACTATAAAATACAAAACTCAAACAAAATATAATTTTATTTAACTCTAATATATATTTTTTATATTATTAATAATAACTATACATTTCTACAAATTCTTCCAAATTTCCTCTTACTTTACCCCCACATGGTCCACTATAAAATACAAAAGTCAAAACAAATATCATTTTATTTAAATCTAATGTATTTTTTTTATTTTTTATATTATTAATAATATCTATACATTTTTACAAATATAATGTTACCCATACTGCATATTTTTTATACATATATGTATCTTTTATTTTTAATATCATATTCTTCTTTTACAATTATATTTTTATCTCATGAAATTCCAATAGTCTAAATTTCCTTCTTAGAAATATTTATCCAAACAAAACAATTACCAATGCTAGCATTTTTTGGATAAGTACCAATGCTAGCATTTTAAAATGCCTTCATTTCAAATTTCTTCAAAATTTTAAAATTCTCCATTGAAACGCACTCTAAGAGTAAGAGGTGAATCAAACATCTTTGTCATTCTCATTTATGCTAACTATGAAATTCACATTCCCCTTTCAAATGTAAATTTCCAAATGCTATCTTAATGTTGGAGAAATTAATTCCATGTCCTTTTCCCCTAAACTACCCTAAATATTCTTAATACATAACTATTTAACTAAATTTTTTTTTTTTGAGAATACGGTCAGAGGTGTTCCTAGGCTTTGCCTAGGCCTAATCCCCTTCTTGGGTGACCTTAAGGGCACCTTCCCCCATATCGGGTTGGTTCATTCAGGATTTTACTCTCGTAGTGCTTCTCAACCTTGGTTGACAAGGAAAGACAGCTCCTCTCCTTACCAACTGGCCTAACCCTTCGAGTAACTAAATTTAAATTATTAGACAAGGAAATCCGTTTTCTTTTAAAAAAGAAAAGACTAATTTGTGTGTGAGAGAGAATGCGGGGCTTGACTTGTATTAAGAATCCTAGTATTGCTGATTAGGACTTGTTTATATTGCTAACAATAATGCTCATATTGAAATAAATTGGTCTATCCTCTTATCGATGGCTGCTTTTCTAATTATGTAATCATCAGGAATGCAACATTGAGGAATTTGCTGATGAAGAAGGTGGCTCATCCAAAAGTTCCAAGGATATGAAGGCAAATGGACCAGATTCTGGAAAAGGACCCAGTCTTCTTTTCAAGATAACTAGCAGGGTTCCATATAAGACAGTTTTGAAAGGTTATACAAGTTTCTTAAATTGATTTGGTTGTTCTTTTACTAAGTGGCATGCAATTATATGCTTCAATTTATTTTTGCAGCTCACAGTGCTGTTCTGTTAAAGGCTGAGAGCATTGCAGATAAGGCTGAGTGGTTAGAAAAGTTGAGAAATGTTGTTGAATCTAAGGGAGGTCAAGTGAAGGGTGAATCTGGCCCTCCAATGAGGCAAAGTCTATCTGATGGTTCACTTGTGAGTTATTGGTTAATTCCGATTGGTTTCTTTTATACTATACTTGTCATGTGATTATGTTTTGGGTGCTGGGGAGTTCTGTAGTTCTTTATTGATTATTAGGGGTTTTTTGGTTTAGATTGTTTTTACTAATTTGATCATTCAATTTGATTTAATCAACTTTTAGCTATGAATAAAGGTTTGGCTGACAAGCATAAGAATGGCCTTTTCTTTTTGTTGGGAAAATATTGTCAGTCAAAAGGTGATGTTTTTCTTTTGGGTACAAAGTCAAAAACTGTAGATTAAATCAAAAGGTAATTCCAAAAAAAGAATCACCTGAAATGTTTTTTTTTTATGATAGAGTGGAAAATTAATCTTTTTCCTATCATTATTCTTTTTTTCTTCTCTATAAGCAAATAATTGTTTATATATAAAAAAGAGTTGTTGGAGAGGTGGCCAATGCATAGCTTAATCAGCAAAAAGCTGGGATCTAGTTTATCTGTCAAAATTTTGATTATTGAGCATGCATCTTCAACATTATGCATGTTTCCCTTGCAGGATACAATGGCAAGAAGACCTGCTGATCCTGAAGAAGAGCTTCGGTGGATGTCCCAAGAAGTACGTGGTTATGTGGAAGCTGTTCTTAACAGCCTTGCTGCCAATGTTCCAAAGGTCAGTTTATTCTTATGAATGACCTTTTTTGTGTTTATGCTAGTGTATCGTTTCTAATCATCATTGGTTTAACAGGCCGTTGTTCTTTGCCAAGTAGAGAAAGCAAAAGAAGACATGCTTATTCAGTTATATAGCTCTGTTAGGTCAGTACTATCTATGTTCCCTAGCCTGCAAAGAATAAAAATGCACCCTTTTCCTGTAAAAGCTATGCTTGTTAAGCTTTATCTGATATTCCTGAATATGAGCAACAAATAACAAAGGATCACTTTCCTTCTGTCTTCTTTTTGCTTTGTGAAAATTGCACTAGAAATTTGCTATAAAAATGCTCGTCAATTGTGACGATCTTTTTCTGAGGCATAGGCTTTTCCATAGTTGAAATGCATTCTGCTGGATATTTGTTTTGAAGATAGAACCAATATTCATCGTAATTATTTCATGTGCAAAAAGCTATTTTGATAATTGTGTAAGAGAAACTGTAGTAAGGGTGTGTTTGGTGGGAAGGAAAAAAATAGGTGAAGGAAAATTGTCTCAACTCTCATCCAATGGCTACACTAGAATCGAGCAAAGGAGATGGCATGGCATAGCCTAGCCATAGAATAAAAAAATTTGCTTCCACCTTTTCTTCCTACCAAATTGCAGTTCAAGTGTTGCTAAACTGATATTAATAATTGATATAAATGACTTTCTGGTCAAGACAAGCCAATATTATGTATCAAGGACTCTGATTATTCAGTTGGACTGGTTTAGGGCTTTATTTAAGCTATAGATATTATTCTCATGCTTTATATTTGGATGGAATAGAGGCTGTGGCTTTATTTTACTCTCTGTTGTCCCTTAGTTCTCAGTGTCAGGGTATTATGGTAATTCTAGAACTTGCTGGAAATTGAAATTTTGATCTGGAAAGGCTCTTATCTAGGTTAGGGTTCAAATTTATGGTAAATTCTGGAAAATTCTTGGCAGCTTCCCATTTTGAAATTGAGTATTTGATCTGGAAAATTCTTGGTAGCTTCCCATTTCGATCGCAAGCCTTCATATGAATTACCATAAATTTGAACTCTATAGATTCACATGTAAACTTGTTTCAATCAATAGAGAACAAGTTAATGAATATTTCAGTAGGTCTTCTGCTTCATTTGGGATTGTGTGAAGCAATGCCGATCTGAAGGTTGAAGCCCCCGAGAGGCTGAGACCTTGGTATGGATCCCCTACATCTCTCTTTTTTTCTTTTTGTTTACTTTCCATTTTCCAGCATTCTTACAATCTAAAGAATCTTGAATCCGTCCGACACTATAGCCTAACTCACATCAATTCACCTTCAAACTCAACACTAAAACCTCCAAATGTTGTCCTTAGTATTTTTCACAGCCACCAAAATGACCTCTGAACAGCATACTAGGTCCTTAACTTCTTCCAATCCACCCTATATGTGCCAAAACAAAAAAATTCTAATTGATCTCATATTTCTCATCCTTTTGTCCTAAAATTAACCTAAATATTAACCTCGAGACCCTAACTTTCTTGCCTTCCTACTATGCGTAATTTTTTTGTAATTTGGTGTACTTTTTCTATTCCTGCCAATTTCTTGATATTTGTTTCTTAGTAGGAAGAGGCTCATACTGTCATGAATAAATGGGTAATGAGGGTTGCGAATGTTGATATATACCTATCATCCATTCAGCAGTTGGGTCAAAAAATGCAGCTTTTAAACATGCTATTGACATCCATACTTGGTTGTTGAAAGCCATTTTTTTTTGTGTGGATATCTTTTTATGCTTTATAGTTACTTAAGTTCTTCTATGGGGAATAACTTTACTCTTCTGCTTTGGTGGTTAGTGCCATAAGCAATGCCAGGATTGAGGAACTGCTCCTGGAGGACCAAAATGTAAAGCGCAGGAGGGAGCGATACCAGAAACAATCCTCTCTTCTTTCAAAACTTACAAGGCAACTTAGCATCCACGACAATCGAGCAGCTGCTGCCTCCAGCTTGTCTAATGGTAGTGTAGCAGGTAGCTTTTTTGTGATTCTGTTTTAGTAAGCAAATTTTGCGCTTTATTTGGAAAGATGGTTGCATGCACTTTTACTATGTGTCTGTAGAGATGTTAATACTATGTGGCTGGTGCAAACCTTTTGTTTATTATTTGGTCAAATTGGTGCAAAACCTTCAAATGATCCAGAATTGCATGCATGTCGATTTATATATATTTTTTACCTGTAGCATACTTGTTTTTATGTTGTAATTTTATTTTACCTGAACAATTATGGGTTTTTTCTCCCTTTTTGTTGAGATACAGAAAGCAGCCCACGGGCAAGCGGAGCTGCATCTGGCGATGACTGGAGGTCTGCATTTGATGCTGCTGCTGCTGCAAATGGACCACCTGTTGATTCATCTAGACATGGGGCCAATGGTCATAGCAGACGATATAGCGACCCAGCACAAAATGGTGATGTAGGTTCTGGTTCTGGTTCTAGCTCTGGCAGCCGCAGGACACCAAATCGGCTGCCACCGGCACCACCCCAGTCTGGTTCATCTTACAGATTCTAAATAAGAACTTGAATCACTTTTTTTTCAATTCATGCATTCATCTTGGGTGGGCATTTGATCTTTGTCATCGAGTATTTCTCAAGCTCCGATTATACCGAGTAGCATCTGTAGAATTATAGAATACGAATGTAGATATATGTGGCGTTTACAACCATGTGATTTCTTGAGATGTATTTTTGATATATCAATTATAATTTTATATATATTTTTTTCCTTATTGGGGAAGGGGGCAGGTATTGCTAGCATGGTCATCATTTCCATATTTTTTAAGATACTACAAATGTATGTTTGTATTGAATCTCTGAATGAGCAAAGCTTTTTTTTCCCCTTTTAACTGTTGTCTGGTTGCTTTAACGACAAAGGTTAAGGTTGAAATACATCTAACCTTTCTTAAGTTATTTGCAGGAATTCTTTTGAGAAGTAAAATAGTAAATTATGGGATTGGCCACCAAAACTTGCGGCCATTTTCCATTTTTTTGATCGAATTTTAATTTGTCTCGATTGGCCTGAATCGTTGGGTTTTTTAAAAGTTAATAGAATAATAGGCAGACATGAATAATAATAGTTAATCAAGAATCGTTTTTGGATCCATGCATTTTAAATCTATTTAGGATGGTTCCGTTATTTTAGGGCGGTTCCATGATCTAAATTTTTTAGAATCAATACTTTTAGGGTTCATGATACGTAACATTTAACCATAATCATAAGATTGAGTTTTGAATCGATTCTGCACGAATAATTATAAGAATTTACGTACAAAATTAGTGAAATATTTAGAACTTGTAAACTTGAATTAAAAATAAAAAAACTTACGTTTTAAAAAGATTTTAATTAGAGGCAGAAAATGAATGGATCAGATTGAGTTTGGATTAGGTCATTTTTGGATCGAATTATTTTTTAGTTGAAAGAAATTTAAGTTGTTTCAAGTTTATTTTATTTCGGGTTAAAATCATTTTGGTTTTGGATTATTTTGGATTCGAGTCATTTCAGATTTAAATCATTTTGGATTTAGATCATTCGGGTTTAACACTCAAATTATTTGGATTCAGATTATATCTAGTTCTAGTTATTGATTTTTAAAGTCAAATCAAATTGAATTTTGAATGAATTATCTCAATAAAGTCAAATTTTATCAAATATAATTAAGTTATTTAAAGTTATATTTTCATCAACTTGTAACATATCTTCAATTTTGATTTTTGATATCATAAAAGATTTTATTTTTATGTATATTTGTAAAAAAAAAAACTTTTATTAATAGCGTGTAATTGTAGAAATTTTGTTATAATAATCGAAAATTTTATTTTTTCAATTCTATCATAATTAACAGGAGGATACTCATTATTAAAAAAAGATAATAATCTCCAAAAGTTTATAAGAATATAAAAAAGAAAGAGATTTTAAATGATAATTTTAAGTTAATAAATATTAATAGACTAATAATTTGCGTTATATTTATTATTTTTATTAAATTAATATTTAAAAAAGATAAAATGATATATAATTTAAGTTTGTGTCATTTTGGATTAGATTTTTAAATTATTCGAGTTTGGATCATTTTAGGTTCGGAGAGATTCGGATTCGAGTCACTTTAGGTTTGGATTATTTCAGATTTGGATCATTTCAAATTCATGTAGTTTTTGGATTTGGATGCTTTAAGATTCGAGTTGGGCGGTTAAGTTCGTTAATTTTTTCTTGTCAAATAGGATTGGATCGGATTTGAGTTTGCACTTAACCTAAGTATAAATATTAATGCTTTTGGCCGCCCCTTATGTTGTAAGCCATCTTTGTCTTCTTTTCTCTAGTGCTGGCCGCCCCTTGGCTTGAGAAGAAAAACCGTTTTCTTCATTTGAGTGTTCAAAAGACAAGAAGGGTGTGGTTTTATAAAAATCAAAACTACTAGCATAACTCTTGATAAAAACACAATCTCATCCTTCTGAAAATTTTTCAAGTCACTTGTGTGGATAACTGTTAGAGATCGAACGCTTGGATGACTTTGGTTTGCGACAATCGAGCTTGTTGTGCAATAACAAACGGTGAAAAATTTTGATTTTAGATTTCGACAATCCAAATTTTAAGGTATAACTCTCGGCCTTCATGATTGCTCTTGACAGGACGATTGATTAAAAACATACAAGTTGATCCTTGGAAAATAAGATATTATAATTGTGTCTTTTTGCTGCATATTTAATATGATTAAATTATTTTACGTTTTTGTACGAGTATGGCTGAATTCTTTCATTCTCTCCAAATCGGTGGAAAAAAAAAATTAGATTTTTCCAATATTTAATAAATACTCACTATTTAAATTTAATTAAAAGTAACTAAGGCTAATTAATTAAGATCTTTTAGGATCATATAAGATTAATTAGGCATTGTCCTTAGGATAAGCGTTGTGGCAGTGGTAATTCTTGCTCACACGTAACTGAACTCTTAAACCTAGTTCTGAAAATGTATATCAGATTCTATTTTTTTTAGGTTAATTTAGTTAAGCTTAAGATTATTTTAAAATGATATATTCATATAAGTGGCTAATCACACTTAGCAATTAGATTAATGACGATTTCTTTTTGTGTTTGAAGGTCGAGTTCTCGGATTTGCACGTTATGACACAATGGTCATAAATAATCGAAAACGTAATAAATGAATAAAAGACAAAAATTTCATCAAATTCCCAAAAAGAGTTCCAACAATTTGGGAAGACATTAAAAGCCTTTAGTTCTGGGACTCTCCAACGTCTAGACGCAAATTTTTTAAAAAAAGTTCATTCAATTCGAGAACCCTTATGTCAATCCTAAACCGAAGACAATATTTTCTCCATCTAAAAGTAATACCAAGATTCCTTCAACGTCTTGGCAGGGTCCTGGGGTCATTCACCACAAAGTCATATCATCTTTATCACTTTATCCAAATTAAATCAAAATACAAAAGTATGTTACAAGCCGGGCCTAGTAAAAACCTGCCGGGCTTGGCGGGCTGCCTGACCCGTGAGCAGGTCTAGTTTGAATGCTATCTCTAGGGGATTCGAACACCAATTCTGAAAAAACAAAAAAGGCATTCGAATGCCGCCGCTCTTTGTTGCTGAGTTGCTGTCATCGCTCTAGCTGGGCTGCTATCTCCTATCCCTACTTCTGCCTACTCTTGTTGCCGTTCTCTAGTCTTCATCAATTCATCTCCTAGAGGCTAGTGCTTTAGGTGAGCTTCATGTTTCTTTTAGAGTTTTCTTACAAAAATTTTCTCTGTATACCTTCCTTAAATGGACCAAAATCATGTAATAGTTTCATAACAAGTCTACCTTGCAAATGAACAGTTCAATTCAACAAACATTAAGTTACAACTAACAACTGTTAAAATAAATATCCATAGCCAGAGCTTCCATGAGGAAATGCCAAGAAATTGGCTATTCTTGAAACAAATTTTCAAAGAGAGAAAGAGTGGTGAATGCATTGCAAAAGATGAATTCTTTTGAAATTGTATAAAACACTAGTATGAATAAATGAAATGAAAGATCTTCCTAGATGGGGGTATCTTTTGAAGCTATTTATTAAGATTGATTCTTCATATTGTTTCTGGGTGATTAATTGCACATCAATCACATTTAGTTTGGTTGTTGGCTAGGGGTAAACTTAGGCTTTAGTTTAGCATCAATTATGTAATTACCATTTGTACTTCAGTCAGACATCTATATATTTGTAACTACTCTGTATCAATAGGATAAGTCAGCAAGGATTTATATGGTATTAGAGCTAGGTTCATAAATACTAGTGTTCATAACTACTATGTATCAATAAGATTAGTCTTCTGATTTAGCAAACAACAAGACTTATCCATTAACGCTTCACCTATAAATGAATCACTATCATACGGAAGCAATACTTCAAAGGATCCATTCATCCAACCAAATGCCACACATCCCCAAAGAGTTAAAACAACCACCTAAACACCTTCACGACTATATTTGCAACTTTCTTCAAGTAATAAATCCATCTTCATCTCAGCCACCAGTCAACTCCTCAAGTAAGCCATATCCTATTTCTCACTTTATATATTGTCACAAACTAAATTCCAGTCATCATTCGTTTCTAGTTGCATCTCAGACCAAGAAGAACCAATTTTTTTTTTCCCAAGATGCTAAAATCCAAAATGGAGAAAGGCTATGTCTAAAGAAATCACAACACTTGAGCACAACAAAACTTGGTATTTAGTCTCACTACCTATTAACAAGAAAGCTATTGGTTGTAAGTGGATCTATAAAATCAAGTACCGGGCTGATAGCAGTATTAAGCACTATAAAGCACATCTTGTTGCAAAAGGATATACCCATATTGAAGGCTTAGAATTTCATGAAACCTTCGCCCTTGTTGCAACAAGCTAGCAACAGTTCGATGTCTTTTGTCTATAGCTGATGTTAAGAAATAGGAGCTGCATTAGTTGGATGTTAACAATGCTTTTCTACACAAAAATTTGCATGAGGAAGTATATATGAAGTTACCTCCAGATTTTGGTGAGAAAAATGATTCTGTGTTTGCAAATTGCAGAAGTTACTATATGGGCTTAAAGAAGCCTCATGCAACTAGTTTGCAAAGTTCTCTCAAGCTTTTACATATTTTGTTTTTGATCAGTCTACATCAAATTATTCACTCTTACGAAGGGATCAAGCTTCTTAGCTATTTTAGTTTATATTGATGATTTTAATAATCACAGGTAATGGTGAAGCACTATGTACCTCCCTAAAGAGTTATCTTGATTCCTGCTTCCATATCAAAGACCTTGGCAATTTGAAATATTTTCTGAGCATTGAAGTTGCAAGATCACCTACTGGTATATTTCTTTGTCAAAGAAATACACCTTGGACATTCTATAGGAATCTGGAATGCTAAGAGCAAAGCTAGCTACTTTCCAATGGAACAACAACGTATAAACTTTCAAATGAATCAGGTTCTCTCCTCACTGATCCAGCACAATATAGATGGTTGATAGGACGGCTCATATACCTCACCATCACTAGGCCTGAACTTACTTACACAGTTCTTATACTTAGTCAATTTTTTGTTTGAAAACAAAATAAACAGAGAGTGAAAAAGCAAAAACGAGAAGGAAAAGAAAACTCATTAAGCTGAAAATCACATTGTAACTTCATTCCATTGAGTTTGTCAAGTTATAAGATAAAAAGTACACCAAACATCACCTACTACAAGACTTATGATCTAATTCAATCTTACACAATATTGGTGACATAACATGTACAAAAAATCATCCAACTAAGCTGACAATTTCATCTTACATCCGAATCTAGCAAAACAACAAAAGAAGCTAAAACTTGTACATGAACATAGTAGCATAAACAGCCACTCAGTCAACACTCCTCATTGGATGCATTGCTGCCAAAACCAATCATCTTCCTGAAGCATTCAAATCTGGTTTCAGGGAGAGGCTTAGTAAAAATATTAGCCAACTGATCTTCTGAACTACAATGAACCAATATGACCTCATTCTTTGCTGCACTTCTCTAAAAAGTGAAGCTTAATCTTAAAGTGCTTGGTTTTACCACGAAAAACTGAATTATCTGCAATTGCAACAACATATTGATTGTCACACTTTATCTCTGTTGCTTCCTTTTGAACCAGATTCAGATCACTCAATAGCTTCCTTAACCAAATGGCATGATTCACAGCAGCAGCAGCTGCAATATACTTTGCCTCTACTGTAGATTGAGCCATAGTATCTTGCTTCTTGGAGCTTCATGAAAATCCACCACCACCAAGAGTAAACAGATAACCTGATATGCTCTTCATATCATCAGCTGAGCCAGCCCAATCACTATCTGTAAAACCATATAACTTCAGCTTACTTGTCTTTATGAACAAGACACCAAAATTTGCAATCCCTTTCACATATCTCTATACTCTTTTTGCTTCTTTGAAGTGAACAACACTGCAACAATGCATGAATTTGGAGATCATAGCAAACTGGACGTCAGGTCTGGTTGTTGTCAGGTATAGAAGGCAGCCAACCAAACTTTTATAGGTTCTTTCATCAGACTTTTCAGAACCATCTTCTTTGCAAAGCTTTTCACCTTAAGCCATAGGAGTGCCTACAGATTTATAGTTTTACATGTAGAACTTCTTTAGTAAGCTTAGGGAGAACTTATGCTAGCTTATGAAAATACCAAGCTGAGACTCATGAATCTTTGTTCCAAGAAAGTAAGTCAATCATTCCAAGATCAGACATTTAAAACACATTTTTCACTTGTTGCTTGAAGTCATGTATGAGTTTTTCATAGCTGCCAGTTACTAGCAAATCATCAACATACAAGTATATAATCATCTGACTTACTTCTCCTAGTTGTTTCACATACAGAGTTGGTTCACTGAGACTCTTTTTAAATCTAGCTTCAGTAGATGAGTGTCAATCCTTTCATACTAAGCTCTAGGTGCCTGTTTCAACCTATACAATGTTTTCTTGAGCTGTTAAACTTTTGCTTCACATCCTTCAACAATGAAGCCTTCAGGCTGTTCAACATATATTTCTTCCTTTAAAACACCATTTAAGAAAGCTGATTTAACATCAAGCTGATGAATCCTTCGTTCATTTTGAGTAGCTAAGGCTAATAGTAGCCTAATTGTATCTAACCTTGCCACAGGTGCAAAGGTTTATGAGAAATCTATCTCAAACTGTTGAGCATACCACCTTACCACCAATATGTCCTTCAATCTATTAACAAAACCATCATCATTCAGTTGGGTTCTAAACACCCACTTAACACCAATCATTTTCTTGTGCTTTGGCCTATCAACAAGCACCTAAGTATGATTCTTTTGAATCATTGACATCTCAGCTTGCATAATGTCTTTCCAGCCATCTAACTTGACAACTTCCTCAAAACTGGTAGGTTCCAAAATAGCTAAGTTGCATCTTTCATAGACATCTGAGAGTGGTCTGGTATCTCTCACAAGATGGTTCTCATCAGGTTCATAATCAGTGACAGCTTCATTCTGGTCATACAAAGCATCAGTCTTAGTGGCTTTGGTTCTAACAGATTCAACTTGAGCCTTTTTTCCAATTCCAAGTTCCTTTTTCATTGAACTTTACATCTCTGCTGAAAAAGATCTTCTCTGTTGAAGGATTGAAGATCCTGTATCCCTTTGTGCTACTGCTATGACCAACAAGAACTCCCATTTGATATTTCTAATCTAACTTGTCTCTTTTTAGTTCTGGTACATGAGCATAACACACACAACCAAAGGTTTTTAAGTGAAGCATAGAAGGTTTGAATCCTAACCAAGCTTCAAAAGGTGTCATAGTCTTCAAGGCTCTAGTAGAAAGTCTGTTCAGTAGCTAAACTAAGGTATTGACTGCCTCTGCCCAAAATTTCTTATATTCTGCTCAAAGAGCAAACATCTGGTCATTTCCATCATTGTTCTATTTTTTCTTTCACTTACACCATTATGTTGAGGACTATATGTAACTGTTAGCTGGTGTTCAATCCTTGCAGCTTCGGATTGAAAAAGTCAAACTTGACCAAAAGTCAAAGTCAAAGGTCAAAAAGTCAACTTTGGAAAATCAAGATTAAAAAGGAATTTTTGGTGTTAAAGAAATAATCTTGATGTTTTTAGAGTCAATTTTGAACATTTGAGTGATGAAATCAAATGGAAGTCAAGTGAACAAAAATGCTAGAAAAGGCATGGTGGGTTCAGTCAAGGTGTTTAAGGCAAGAGGGAAGCCCATTTTTTAATCCAAGTGGATGGAAAACTTTGGTGGAAATATGGAAGCCCATTTTTTGCTTAAGTAATGAGAATTTTGGTGGAAGTATGAAAGCCTATTCTCTAATGACTAAGTGGTGGGATTTTTGTGTGGAAGAGGATGGTCCATTTTTTTTCAAGATCAAGAGGAAGGAAGATGGGTAGGATTAAGATCCCAACTTGTGTGAAAAAAATATGGAGAGCCCAACTTTAAGAGTCCATGTAGGATTTTTTGGTTGGGAGGCCCAAATTTAGGATCCATGTTGAAAAATGGATGGGAAGAAGAGAGGTGAGTTTAGAATTAAGTAAAAGTTGTAGGATTATTATGTAAATAAGTGAGATAAAGTTGTAATTAAAAACTATGAGTGGAGGATGTCCTTGGAGGGTCTAAATGGCATGTTAGTAAATAAATGGATAGGTGATAAGAGCAAAGGACATGAGTCATCTTATTAGTACATGAGTTGGCATTTTTGGCCAATGAGAGCCACTCTTGGAGGCTAAGTTGGATGACCATTGGCTAGCCAATGGATGGTAAACTTAATGAGAAAGGGGTGAATCCCATTGGCTAAAGCATGTGATGTTGCCAAGTAGCTAAAAAATAATGCTTTGAACCAATCTTAATCGCCTCTGCCCAAAGGCATTAAGAAATCCTTTTGTATGGGCTTATGTTTAACAATAATCATTTAATAAATGACAATCACTGTGCATTTTCTTCATTTGACCTATCCATATTCTTCTATTCTTTCATTCTTTCATTATTATGTTTGTCTACATGCTTTTCTATAGCATTTCATTCTCACTTATTTCTAGGTATTCGGATAAGGAATATGAAGACCATCTCATCAATAATTTTGAAAGACCCATTTAGGCAGGTGATTTTGACGCCGACGAGGATGTTGAAGATTGTGATTTGCCTCTGGATCTGTTAAGAATAATAGAGTAAGAGGAGAAGCAAGTGTTGCCTCATAAGAAATATTTGGAAGTCATAAACTTGGGGAGTGAAGAGGAAATAAAAGAGGTCAAAATTGAACCTCGATTTCACCATCCATAAGGCAATAGTTGATAGCCTTAATCCGAGAATATGTTGATGTGTTCGCATGGTCTTATCGAGACATGCCGGGATTGGATTCTGGTATTGTGGTCCATAAGCTCCCTCTAAAGCCAGATTACAAGCCAATTCAGCAAAAGTTGAGAAGGATGAGACCTGAAATGCTGTTGAAGATAAAACAAGAGGTGAAAAGCAATTTGACGCCGGATTCTTAAAAGTGGAAAAGTATCCTGAATGGGTAGCAAATATCATCCCTGTACCGAAAAAAGATTGTAAAGTGCGAATGTGCGTTGACTATCGGGATTTGAATTGGGCGAGCCCTAAAGATAACTTCCCGCTGTCACACATTGAAAGCTTGGTGGAAAACACTGCGAAGAATTCCATATTCTCTTTCGTGGATGGGTTTTTAGGGTACAAACATATCAATATGGCATCGAATGATATGGAGAAAACCACATTCATAACGATGTGGGGAAACTTTTGTTATAAGGTGATGCCTTTTGGATTGAAGAATGCCGGGGCAACAAACCAAAGTGCCATGGTGACTTTGTTCCATGGTATGATGCACAAGGAGATATAAGTCTATGTTGATGATATGGTTGCTAAGTTTCAAGGAGAGGATAAACACATTACGAATCTTAAAAGGCTCTTTGAAAAATTGGGAAAGTTCTGGCTCAAACTCAACCCAGTAAAATGCACTTTCGGAGTCACTTCGAGAAAATTATTAGGGTTCATCATTAGTAAGAAGGGGATTGAGATTGACCTGGACAAGGTGAAAGCTATCCAGAATTTGCCACCAGCTCGTACTCAAAAAGAGGTGAGGAGCTTTTTGGACAGGCTGAATTACATTGTTCGGTTCATCTCCCAACTCACCGCTAAGTGTGACCCGATATTCACACTGTTTCGAAAGCATGATTTAGGGGAATGGGATTAAGATTGCCAAAAAGCCTTTAATAAGGTCAAACATTATTTGTCAAGCCCACCAGTGTTAATGCCGCCTGTTCTGGGAAAATCGCTGATATTTTATTTGTCAGTGTTTGAAAAATCCATGGGCTGTGTGTTGGGGTAGCATGATGAGACCGAAAAGAAAGAACAAACCATTTGTTACCTTAGCAAGAAGTTCACAGATTATGAGCTGAAATAGTCATTTGTAGAAACCCTATGTTGTGCTTTGGCTTGGGTCGTCCGTAGACTCAGGCAATATATGTTGTATCACATGACTTGGCTAATTGCAAAATTGGACCCCATCAAATACATATTCGATGCGCCTTATTTGTTAGGGAGAACAGCGAGATGGAAGGTTTTTCTTTTTGAATATGATATCGTACATGTAAACCAAAAGGCCATAAAGGGAAGTGTAGTAGCTGAATTCCTAGCATGCTGAGCATTTGAGGATTACGAGCCTTTGAGCTTTGACTTCTCGGACGAGGACTTAGTGTATGTCTCTCAAGAGGACAAGGTTCCTCTCGAGGAAAAAACATGGAAAATATATTTTGATGGTGCGTCAAATGCCATGGGTTATGGGGTCAGAGTAGTGCTCGTATCCCTGGAGGAATATTACCATCCTTTCACTGCTAGATTGGATTTTGATTGCACAAACAATACCACTGAATATGAGGCATGTACTAGGGGCTTTCATGCTGTAATCGAAAGAAAGATTAAAACATTAGTGGTCTTTGGAGATTCAGCTTTGGTAATATACCAATTTCGAGGAGAATGGGAAACATGAGATTCAAAGTGGATCTGGTATTGGGAGCTCATACTGGGTTGGATCAAAGAATTCGAAGAAGTAAGTTTCAATTACTTACCCCGAGAAGAAAACAGAATGGCAGACACTTTAGCTACTTTGGCTACAATGTTTAAAGTGAACGAGGATGCTGAGGTTATGTCTATTAAGATGAGTATATACGAGTCTCTTGCCTATTGCTTAAGCATCAGAGAGGAGGAGGATGGTCACCCTTGGTATTACGACATCTTGCAATACATCAAGAGTCAACAATACCTAGAACAAGCAACAAAAAATGACAAGAGAACCTGAAGAGAATTGCGATGGGTTTCGTCTTAGATGGGGAGATTCTCTATAAGAAAGGGAAGGATCAGGTGGTTCTGAGGTGTGTCGATTCTTCCGAAGCTAAGAGGATCCTCGAGGAAGTACACAAAGGTATGTGTGGCACTCATGCCAACGGACACATATGGGCCAAGCAGATCATGAGGACGGGATATTATTGGCTAACGATGGAAGGGGATTGCTTTAATCATTCTTGGAAATGCCATAAATGCCAAATATATGCGGCCAAGATTCATGTCCCCCTATCACCATTGCATGTCATGACTGTTCCATGGCCATTCTCGATGTGGGGGATGGATATGATCGGGCTCATTACCTCGAAAGCTTCAAATGGATAGCATTTCATCCTGGTGGTTATAGACTATGTCACGAAATGGGTAGAAGTTGCTTCTTATGCCAACCTGACGAAGTCGGTAGTGTGCAAATTCATCAAAAAGGAGATCATATGCCTATACGGGCTTTCGGAGAGAATCATTTCAGATAATGCTCTCAACTTGAATAATAAAATGATGAAAGAAGTGTGCACTCAATTCAAGATCAAACACCATAATTCAGCGCCCTATCACCCGAAAATGAATGGGGCAGTAGAAGCAGCCAACAAAAATATAAAGAAGATTGTGGAAAAGATGACTAATGTGTACAAAGACTGGCATGAGATACTGTCTTTTGCTCTTCATGCATATCGCACTTCGTTCCGCACATCTACGGGTGCCACACCATTTTCTCTAGTATATGGGATAAAGGCAGTGTTGCCTATTGAAGTTGAAAACCTTTCCTTGCGTGTTTTGATGGAGGTTGGCCTAGAAGAGGTAGAATGGGTCAGGGTCCGTTATGAATAATTGAACCTCATCGAAGAGAAAAGATTAAAGGCCATACGCCACGGTTAGATGTACCAAAAGCGGATGATTCGAGTCCACAACAAAAAGGTTTTCCCCAGGCAGTTTCGATAGGGAGAGTTGGTATTGAGGAAGATCCTCCCTATTGTAAAGGATTCTGGTGGAAAATGGACCTCGAATTGGGAAGGACCTTACGTGGTAAAGAGAGCTTTTTCAGGAGGAGCATTGATCTTGACTCGGATGGACGATGATGATTTGAGAAATCCCGTGAATGCCGACGAGTTGAAAAAGTACTACGACTAGAAGGAAGTTAAAAAAATGAAATGAAAAAAAAACAAAAAAAAATTGATGAAAAAAGAAAAATGAAAATGAGAGGTTTAAGCCAAAAACCCAAAAAGGGTGACTCAAACCAAAAGGGGGACACTTGGGTTGAAAACCCGAAAAAGGCAACCCAAGTACTTCTCAAGCTTGGATCAATGCTCCGTGAAAAGGGAAATGAAGCTTCAGGGATTAGAGAAGGGGGTGAATCTCAATTTGACGCAGCTATGGAAGCCAAGAAAGCTACCTAAGTAAATGGCTCGTTCAAAAGAAATTTTGGATGAATTGAAATAGGAAAGGCCCAAGATATTCTGCATCCGGGGCATTCACGACCTGCAACTTCGAATTTGTCTCTTAGACCATTGATACTTGTAGACATCAAATTTTGTCCCGGCCCCCTAAATCGAGCAGATTCTCCTTTTCGACTTCTCGGAACGCAAAGAGACTTCCACCGTTCCATAGATGGGTCCCCAAGACTTTATTTCGAAGGTCAGCATAAAAAGTCAACTCGAAAAAAGTCAACCTCGAAAGGTCAACCTCAAAAAGTTAACCATATAAAAAGTCAACTCCCAGTCAAAATCAAGATTCGAAATTGAATTGGACAATGGCGAAAGAATTTTGATAATCCGAGGTCTACAACGAAAGATATATAGTTCGGAAGATGGGTTGTAGAAATTCAGTGTAAGGGAAGACCTAATTCTGCAAATTTGGGGAAACTGCAGAGATGGCCTGATTCGGTGAAATTGAAGCTTCCAGTTGATAAAGAATGAATAAACAAAAATAGCCCAAGGCCCATGTAGACACCTAATTTTGTCCGGGCCCCCTAACCAGGCAGATTCTCCTTTTCAACTCCCCGGATGCAAAGAGACTTCCACTGTTCCATAGATGGGTCCCCAAGAGTTTGTTTCAAAGGTCAATACAAAAAGTCAACCCCAAAAATTCAACCTCAAAAAGTCAACCACTAAAAAGTCAACCCTCAATCAAAATCAAGATTCAAAGTTGAATTGAACAATGGCAAAAGAATTTTGATAATCCGAGGTCTACAACAAAAGATATAGAGTTCGGAAGATGGGTTACGAAAATTCAGTGTAAGGGAAGATCTAATCCGGCAAATTTGGGGAAAACTACAAAGATGGCCCGATTCGGTGAAATTGAAGCCCCCAGTTGATAAAGAATGAGTAAACAAGAATGGCCCAAGGCCTAGTTTGAAGTGGATCTCAAGGAAGAGCCGGTTAGAACAAAAATGAAAAAACGAGAAAATTCCCAAGTCTGAAAAGGGAAAAACTAAATCGGAGGGGAATTTTATTGTAAAAATTAGGCATTTTCTGACCAACTCAAAATTCAATATAAGACAAAGGAAGTGGAAAAATAAAATCCAGAAATCAGACCTCTTTTGAGTAAAACCAAGGCTTCAGAGTTTGAAGGGCAATCTCAAAAAATTCCAAAAGATAATTCCGGAAAAAATAGCAAACGAGCTCGAAAATTATGAAAACTTCCAAATCTGAGTTTTATAAATTTTGGAAGAGATCGGTGAAGAAAAATCCGGAATCGAAGCTCATTTGAAAAATGGCAAAGTTCGGGTGCACTAACCCGAAATTCCAAAAGATAATCCCGGGAAAAATAGCAAACGATCTTGAAAAATTATAAAAACTTCCAGATCTAAGTTTATAATTTTTGGAAGAGATAAGTGAATGAAAATCCAGAATCGAAGCTCATTTGAAAAATGGAAAAAGTTTGGGTGCACTAACCCGAAATTCCAAAAGATAATTCCGAAAAAAAGAAAACGAGCTCAGAAAATTATGAAAACTTCCAGATCTGAGTTTTATAATTTTTGGAAAAGAACGGTGAAAAAAAATCCAAAATCGGAGCTCATTTGAAAAATGGCAAAGTTCGGGTGCACTAACCCGAAATTCCAAAAGATAATTCCAGGAAAAATAGCAAATGAGCTCGAAAAATTATGAAAACTTCTAGATATAAGTTTTATAATTTTTGGAAGAGATTGGTGAAGAAAAATTCGGAATCGGAGCTCATTAGAAGAAAGGCTAAATTTGGGAGGCACTAAACCAAAATTTCAGAGATAAATCTGGGAGAAATTGCAAATGAGCTCGAAAAAATGTGAAAACCTCCAGAATCAAGTTTTAAATTGAATGGGATGAGTTGGAAAAGACAAATCCAAAATTTGAGGTCCATTTGCAATTAAATTAAGTTCGGGGGGCAAAAAGGTAATTTTATCGAAGAAACCAAACAGGGCCAATTCGCAATTGAGAAAAATATGAAAGATGAAGGAAATTCTTGAATATTCCAGGTCTTGGCTGGCCATGTATAGGGGAGAAGGGTGAGGTTTGATCAATTTAATTCAATGGTCACTATCAAGCTACAAAATGCCATTTTTATTGCCTTGCAAATGGTCCCCCCTCATCCAATGGCCTAGATGCCTTGTAGAAAATATGAGTACACCCTTCAATGGCCAAGATCAAATTGAAAGATGAAATTTTTATTGTCATGAAAATATCCTCATCCAATGGCCAAGATTGTTGAAGAAAAGATGAGCACAATTCATCCTATGGTGGAGAGGGGTTCGGCCAAGGGGAGCATGAGGGAGTGGCCTTTGTTTCATCGAATGGCCTAGGTGCTTTGTAAAGGATAAGTACACCTTTCAAGGGCCAAGATTAAATGGCAATATGATATTTTTATTTGTCATGAAAAGATCCTAATCTAAGGCCTAGGATTGTTGGAGAAAAAGGAGCACATTGCATCCTATAGTTCAGAGGCCAACCGGCCAAGCATGAGGGAGAGGGAGGGATTTTTTTTCCCTTAAGTTGGCTGGTCATTTGTTAGGGGAGGTCAGTAGCTAATTTGGAAAGAAAAGGTTTTTGAAAGAAAGCAAGAGAGAATTTACTAAGAAAGCTTGGAAGGTAGCCATTCCTACCTAGCTCTGGCATGATTTTCTTCTCCATTCTCATGTGTTTTTCTTTGTTTTATATGTGATTTATACTTCTTTTCATGTGAAAATAAAATTTTTGAAATGTTAATCATATTTTCCTTTTCATCAAAAATGGAAGAAAACAAATTTTCACAAATTTTTTTACCATGATCGAATGCCTTGTTTGTGCTTTCCTTGATTTTTGTTTTGCATGTTTGTTGTGGGAAACATGATTGTGGAAGGTTTATTATTATTATTATTTTTTATGTTCTGATTTTTCAAAATAAATGAAGTAAAAGAGGTTGAAAGGCTATATGATCTTGATAAAATTCAAGTGACCATGGTTAAGGGAGGGCTATGCCTATTGTACCAACCATGGAGCTCACCTCCATTTTTTAGTTAGCTTGGTTTATTTTCTGATTTATGAGTTGGAAAGGCTTCATGATCTTGATAATATCAAGTGATTATGGTTAGGGGAGGGCTATGCCCATTTGTACCAACCATGGAGCTCAACTTTCCTTGTTCTTTGTTTACTTGTTTTTCTTATTACTTCCTTGCATGTCTATACATATTTTGGTCATGTTCTTTGCATCATTTTTATGCTAAATTAGTTTTTACATCATTTTCATGTTGTGATTAAGTCCCCTATATCATTCGGCCATCTCATGTTTTTTTGATTCATGCCATGCCTTGCATCATACTTGGTTGTGTCATGCATTCTAGGTCATGTAGGTGGGTTCTCTTGCATTTTGTGTTCTTGACAAGCAACATATACCATTCGGCCAGCCCTTATGTTCTTCATGCCATGCCTTGTATCATGTTTGGTTATGTCATGCATCTTAGCTCATGTTTGGTCATGTCATGCACCTTAGGTCATGTAGCTATGTCATGCATCTTAGGTCACTTTCCATGTCATGTAGAGAGGAAGTTATTTTTGGATATTCCATGTCACCTATGCCATGTCATCATTTTATGCCATGTCACCTATGCCATGTCATCCATATAACATGTCATGTCATGTCATGCCATGTCATTTGTCATGTCATTTATAGTTTAGGTGCATTTTCATGCCATGTCACCTATGCCATGTCATAATTTCATGCCATGTCACCTATGCCATGTCATTCATTTTACAACATGTCATGCCATGTCATTTTATGCCATGTCATCCATATAACATGTCATGTCATGCCATGTCATTTACCATGTCATTTATGGTTTAGGTGCATTTTCATGCCATGCCCTTCATGCCATGTTATCATGTCATGTCATTCGGCCATCCACATGCCATCACCATGCTTTCGGCCATTCGCAGGCCATCACCAAGACTATTCGGCCACCATGATACTTCATACATGTCATTGTATTTTTATGCCATATCATTCATATATCATGCCATTTGCCATGTCATTTAGGTTTAAGCCCATTTCATGTCATGATTAAGCATGCCATGTCCATTCAGTCACCATGACTTTTCATCCATTGTCATTCTATTTCCATGACATAATATTCTCATGCCATGTCATTTGGTTTGCCATGTCATTGTGATTATCTCATTTTGATTTTGCCATGTCACATTTCATTCACATGACATTCATCACCATGCTATATCACTTTATGCCAGGTCATTCTTATGCCATGTCATCATCTCATCTTCCATATTACAATGAAAATGCTTAACATGTTTTGGTAGTCATGCATGCCTTAATGTCAATTTGCATATTCATAACATTTTAATAAATAAGGCAATATTCTCGAGTTTAAATAATTCACGGTTTTCTTAGTTGGGTCTGCCGGAGAAGATATCATTAATTATTAACAAAGGAATACCCTCTTCTAAAACAAAAATGATTCGAAAAATTTCAAAATAAATAAAACTTTCTATGTTTTGCCGGGTTTGCCGGGGAACATGAAAAGATTTTGGTATTAATAAATTCCGAGTCATTTTCAAATAAATTCATCCTCATGTTGTGACACTTGTCCATGTCATCAATATGTCATCATTTTATGCATGTCCTCACTTAATGCCATATCACTTATGCCATGTCATCATGTATGTCATATCATCTTGCATGCCATGTCGATTTCATTCACATGATATTCGTTCTTATGCCATGTCATCCATATGCCATGTCATTTTGTATGCCATGTCGATTTCATTCACATGACATTCATTCTTATGCCATGTCATCCATATGCTAGAGTAATCCTAAGCTTGACTAAGGTACCCTAATCTTTTTTATTTACTAGGTATGATTAGTCACCTATGTGAATCTATTTTTTCTAGATTAATGTTAAGCTTGACTAAGGTACTCTAAAAAGAATAGGTTCTGGTCTACGTTCGAACTATGTTCGGGAGTCCGATTACGTGCGGAGAAGGATTAGCACCTCCACAACGCCCGTCCGAGAGGATGGTACCTAATTAGCCTAATGTTATCCTATGGGTTCTAAAATTTAATGGTCTTTAACTTTCGATATGTTAAATATTGGAGAAATTCCAAAAATGCTTTCCACCATTAGGGACTGATTTTTGAAATCCACCTCACCTCAAGAGTCTTCAATAGAAACCATTCGTTCTTATGAAGAGGCTCTGTCGTCAAATTCGTTAAGTATTTTATGGATTAATATTTAAAATTATTGGAAAAATTTTAGGTTACTTTCCACCATTCGGGTTAGACACCTAAAAGTTTTCCTCACCTCGGGAATGTTCAATAGAAACCATTTGTTCTTATGAAGATTCATCATCGGAAAATCTTGACTTATTCTCTTGACTTACAATTTATGATTAGAAAATATAAAGAAAGCATATACTATGTGAATTATATAAAAAATAAAAAAAAGCTAATTAAACTTAATTAAATCTAGTTAATAGAACATAATAAATAACAAAAAATAATTAAAACAAATAAAAAAACCTAAAATAAAATAAAATAAAATAAAAATACTTTGTAAATAAATAGAGATTATGTAAAATAAACAAATAATTAAAATCCATATTAAATGTTCTAATTAAAAAACATATAAAAAAAATCTAAAGAGTAACAAATAAATACAAAAACAAATACTCAATAAAAACAATAAAGTTAGAAAATAAAATAATTATAATAAATTATTTACAAATAATAATAGAAAGAAAAGAATATATATATAAATAAAATTAATTAATTAATTAAAAAGAAAGGAAAAAAAAAACAACAAACAACAAACGGGTCGGGTCCAGGGACTGACCCTCGCGGGTTATCGCGCGGATCATGAGCGACCCGCACAAGGATCTTGCGCGGGTCGGCCTGACCCGACCCGCCTCATTATAAAAGGAGATTTTATTTTATTTTATTCATTTTTAGCTTTTTTCCCAAAAAAAAATTCTCTCTTTCTCTGAAGCAGCCAAGAACAACCAACCAGAACCTAGAATCCGACCATCGCCTCCGTCGTGCATCGCCGTTCACCGTCGCTGCCGTCGTCGCTTGCCACTGGCCATGAACCTAGAAAATTCCCTGTTTCTACCAAAATCTTTCTTTTGGCTTCTTGAACCCCAATATCCATTAGTTTTCCCAAAATCAACCCGAAAAAGCCTAGATCTAGGCTCAAACCCGCGACCTTCCACCCTCCAGATCTTCTCCGACGATCGTCAGGTGGTCACCGAATTCTTACAAAAGCTTCTCCTAGTCCGCCTCTAGGTTTTCCCCGTGAAAACCCTCCCAAAAATTGACTCAAACCCAAAAATCCCTTAAAGCTCGAATTCCGTCTGTCAAAAAATAAAAATTGATTTTTGTTTTTTTGTGTGGTTGTTGTGTTGCTGCCTCTGTGATCTCCCCTTGTTCCCGATTCACCTCCCTTTTTTTTATTGTTGTGATTGGCCATTATTTATAGAAATCTCGGATCAAAAGGTTTTCAAAAAGGATCCGATTATTAACTTTAAATTGATTTCAAAATGCATATTTGATCCTAAAATTTAGAATCTGATTTTTCTCTTTGGAACGTAACCTGATCTGGTTATGAATTTAATTCAGGATTTCAAGGCGATTTTGTTTAATTGGAAGAATGGAGGTGGCAAATTATTCTCGACTCCTGTATTGAAGCTGAGAATGGAGATGACAGATTATTCTCGGCTCCTGAATTGAAGCCAAGAATGGAGGAGCAAAATTATTCTTGATTTTTTTCAATTAAAGCCGGGAATAGAGGAAAAAAACCAAAGAGAAAATAAAAATTAAAAAAAAAAAGATAAGAAATAAATAATTAAAACAATATGGGCTAGCTCAAACCGAAATTAGGCTTGCAACTCAAGAGAGTTAACACCATAAGTCAATAATGGATTTGATGATCCAAATCAGAATTCGAGAACCGAACTAGGGATCTCAAGCAAAAATCGAGTGTCTAGAGTTGCCCCTCTTTGTGCACTTGCTGAGGAACAGGAAGTGTGCAAAGACGTAGACACCTTTATCCTCGAATATCACTATAATAACTATCCTGATGAAAAGATTCTCTCAACGAGGCATAAACTTTAAAATTCTTAATGTAAAGGAGAATACCCTTCCCAACGAGGCGTAGACCTTAAATTTACCAATCGTGAAAAAGCTCTTCACAACGAGGCATAAACTTTAAAAATTCCCAACGTAAAGGAGAATACCCTTCCCAAGAGGCATAAACCTTAAACATTATAGGATTCTCACCAAGACAAAAGATTTGTATCGGAACGACGAGATTCTCACCAAAATTATGGGATTCTCACCTAATCATGGGGTTCTCACCTAAACTAAGGAATTTGCACCAAAACTAAGGATTCTCACTAAAACTACGGGATTCACATTCGAAATAAGGATTCTCATCGAAACTGAAGGATTCGCACCCAAAATAAGGATTCTCATTAGGACTAAGGTTCTCACTAAATTAAGGATTCACACTAAAACTAGGATTCACACTAAACTAAGGTATTCTCATTTAAACTAGTATTCTCACTAAACTAAGGATTCATGCTAGGATTCACACTAAACTAAGGGATTATCATTTAAACTCGGATTCTCACTAAACTAAGGATTCACACTAAACTAAGGGATTGACATCAAAACTAGGATTCTCACACCAAAATAAGGATTCTCACTAAAACTAGGATTCTCACTAAACTCAAGGATTCCCACTAAAACTAGGATTCTCACTAAATTTAAGGATTCTCACTAAACTTAAGGATTCTCACTAAAACTAGGATTCTCAATAAACTAAGGATTCACACTAAACTAAATGATTCGCATCCAAAATAAAGATTCTCACTAAATTAAGGGATTCGCATCCAAAATAAGGATACTCACCAAAATAATTCTCATCTAAAATAAATCTCATCTTAAAAACCTTGCCCTTGACAAACAATTTATCCTACAAATTTGAAATTAAGATCACATCTTAAAAAATCTCATTTCTGTCAAGGTTTAAATCTATTTCCTCAACTAAGGTGCAAAATCTAAAAGTGTTTCCCTCCACCAAAGGACCAAAAATTTTACCTCAATCGAGGTTCAAAATTTTCACTTTGCAAATATTCGATTTCAAAATCCAACCTAAAAGTTTCCTTTTATGTTATATGCATGCCATGAATGACATGAATGCCATGTAATGCAATGCATGAAGTGAATGCCATGGATGCCATGTAACGCAGTGCATGAGGTGAATGTCATTAATGCAATACAATGTATGAAATAAAATGCTCCAACAAAACATGTACCTCCAATCGTGATAAAAGGATTCTCAAGATCATTATTCTCATCTTTCAAGCATGTAATTTTAGAATTGGGTAACAAGTTCCACCCACTGGACTTTGCCTTCATTAGTTTTCTCAATCTTAATTATAGCATTTGCCCCTTTTCAAAGTGTACATTTTTCAACTTAGAAGCCTTAAATATCTATATTTCAAGCCCTGGAAAATACTCAACGGTAATGCTACAGGAGGTGCTCATTCGACCATTCACTGAAACAACACATCCCATCTTTGAAATCATCCTCCTCATCATGGAAATGAAACCCGAAAGCCTTCTCAACATTAATTTTTTTGCCCTTAGGACATCATCCTTAAGCTTCTCCTCAAGGTAATGTAGAGATCTTTTATGTTTATCATTTTAATTTATTAATCATCATTCCACTCTCATGACAAATGCAATGCATCGCACATTTCCTCTATTCATTAAGGGATGCAAAGTTGGCAACAAAGAGTGGTAAGAAGCAAAGTAAATTGGAAAAATGGGTCTTTATAATTGAAAGGAAAAGGACAAATCATGTCAAAGCACAATAGGATTATCAAGGATTTATCACAAGGATATTTGGATAGGGTCTTAACATCCCAAATAATGAATACGTTGACAATCTTAAGCAAATTAATCCATGATTTTCTTTCAAAAATCAATCCAATCGATATTCTTGATATTTCAGAGCTATATTGGACCAAACCTTGCCCTAGTGAAATTTTCAAACAATACTGGTTTTTCTTGCACCTAAGCCGTCTGTAGACACCTAATTTTGTCTAGACCCCTAAAATCAGGTATGTTTTCTTCCTAAATTGATGTTTCAGAATGCTAAAAGGCTTTTCTCATCCTGCAGGTGGTACTCCGAGACTTAGTCTAAGAAAGCATATAGAAAAAGTCAAACTTGGAAAAGTTAATCTCGAAAAGTCAACTATTAAAAAAGTCAACCCACTTTCAAAATCAAGGTTTGAAGTTCAATTGAAAGATGGTGAAAGAATTTTGATAATCCGAGGTCTACATTGAAAGATGGAGTTCGGAAGTTGGGTTACGGAGATTCAATAGAAAGGAAACCCTAGTTCAGGAAATTTGGGGAAAAGTGCTTAAACGATCAAATTGGTCAGAATTAAAGGTTTCAAATGAAAGATAAGTACTGAATCCGGGTAATGGAGAAGCTACTTGGAAGAGAAACTGATAGAAAAGTCAATTCAGAAGAAAACCGATAATTAGGGTTTTTGGTGGATTTTGGTGAAATTTAGAAAAATCACAGAAATGGCCCGATTCGGTAGGACTAAAGCCCATAACTGATGAGGAATGATTAAAGAAGGATATCCCAAGGCTTAGTTTGAAGAAAATCTGAAAATCGAACTGGTTTTGAGCAAAATCGGGTTTTATAGGCAAAAGGGCAAAATTAGAAAATTTAGGAAAAATAGAAAATGAACTCCAAAAATTATGAAAATTTGCAAATATCATTCTTAAATCATTTTGAAGAGACTGGAAAAAGAAAATCTTCATTCGGAGTTCGTTTGCAAAATGGCCAAATCATGGGCCCACGATGCAAAAATTCAAAAAGATAAATCCCGAAAAAATAGCAAACGAGTTCCAAAAATTTTGAAAATTTGCAGATCTCATTTGTAAATTATCTAGAAGAGATTGGCGAAAGAAAATCTTGATTCGGAGTTCGTTTGCAAAATTGCCAAATCCCGGGTCCCCTATGTAGTAATTCAAGCAGATAAATCTAGAAAATATAGCAAATGAGATCCAAAAATTATGAAAACTTTCAGATCACATTTTTAAATTATTTGGAAGATATTGGTGAAGAAAAATCTGTATTCGGAGCTCGTTTAAAAAATGTTAAAGTTCAGGTGCATAAAAGGGGCAATTTTAGAAATAAATCCAAAATAAATAGCAAATGGACTCGAAATTTTTTAAAAACTTCCAAAATTCAATTTTTTATTATTTCAAAAGTATTGAAAAAATAAAATTTGATTTTGGAGTCCGTTTCCTATTTATTTAGGTTCGGGGGGCAAAAAGGTTATTTCACCGAAGAAACCAAAAAGGGCAAATTTGTAATTGATGAAAATATGAAAGAAGAAGGAATTGCAAGGATTTTACCTCCTTTGATCAGCCAGCATAGAGGATAAGAAGGAAGCTTGATCAATTTAATTCCTTAGTCACTATCAAGCTCACATGCTACCACTAACACCTTGCAAATGGTCCCCCATTCATCCAGTGGCTTAGGTGCCTTGTAGAAAAGTTGAATGCACCATCCAATGGCCAAGTTTAAATTCCAAGATGACATTTTTATTTGTCATGAAAGAACCCTCATCTAATAACCAAGAATGGAAGAAAAAAGATGAGCACAATTCATCCAAAGGTGAGCATCCATTCGGCCAAGCAAGGGAGTGCATGGGATTGTCTCTTTTCATCCAATGGTTTAGCCCATCTACAAGGGCTAAGTACACATGTTAAGGGCTGTATTTAATCTATAAGATGTCATTTTTATGTTGTCCTCATCCAATGACCAAGAATGGAAGAGCACAACTCATCCAAGGGTAGGCACTTAAAGGGACAAGCAAGGGAGTGCATGTGATTGGTCCTCTTTTGCATCTAAGGGCTGAGGTTATTACAAGGGCTGAGTACATATCTTAAGGGCTGCTATCAATTGGCAAGATGAAATTTTTATGTTGTATTTAAAATATCTTAATCTAAAGGCCAAAATTGGAGGAGAAAAAGTGCAATTTCCATCCAAAGGTTGGAGGGCCATTCGGCCAAGCCATTAGAGGGGTGATTTCATTTTTTCAGAGGTTTTTGGCTGAATTCAGTAGCTAATTTAGAAATAAAAAGGTTTTGAAAGAATGAAAAAAAAGGTTTTCAATAGAAGAGCTTGAAGGTAGTCATCTCTACCAAGCTCTAGCATAGCTTTCTTCTTGTTTTCCATGGTGATTTCTTCATTTTCTATCTTGTTTTCCTACTACATTTTTCATAGAAATAAAGTTTTTTAAATGTTTACTTAAGTTTTCATCTCTTCTTCTTCATCAAAATGGTTGAAAATAATTTTTTTTTACATAGTTTATGCTTGGCTGAATGTGGTTGATTTTTGCCTGGGTCTTTTCTTTTTTTCTTCTTTGCATGTTGTTGTGGAAAAATGATTTTTAGAAGGTTTGTTTAAGTATTTTATATTCTGATTTTTTACAAAAAGATGAAGCAAAAGAGGTTGAAATGGCTACATGATCTTGGCAAGACCAAGTGACCATGGTTAGGGGAGAGGCTATGCCCATTTTTACCTACCATGAAGCTCTCCTTAATTTTGTTGTTTAGCATGGATTATTTTTTGATTTTTGAAATGGAAAGGCTTCATGATCTTGGCAAAACCAAGTGATTATGGTTAGGTGAGAGGCTATGCCCATTTTATACCAACCATGGAGCTTAACTTTCCTTGTTTTATTTACTAGTTTTGCTTGTTATTTGCTTTGCAAGTCTATGTTTAATTTTTTAAATGTTCTTTACATTATTTTCTATGTTATATTTGCTTCTATATTTATTTCCCATGCTTAATAATTTTTCTTTGTAGATTCGGCCATTGTGTTCATTGGAATCATGTTGTGCATTTTTTTCATATATCATTTCTTATATTATAAAAATGCTTGCATTTTTATATTTGGTCATATGACCATTCGGCTACTCCATTTTTCTATGACTTACATGTGCAATTTCATCTTGCTTCTTGACTTGTTTGCATCTCCATACCATGAGTTAGCATATCTTGATATTTAGTATGCCTTGCATGTGCATTTTCATTGCTTCTTGACTTGTTTGCATCTCAATGCCATGAGCTTGTGTATTTTGATTTTTGTATTTCATATGCTTGTGAAAATGTCATGACATTATGTATCTTGATATGATTTGTCATGTACTTGTGTCATTTACTAGATAGGATTGCACTAGAGTACCATGTGACCATTCGGCCTCTTCATGCATTCCTTGCCTTGTCATGCATTTGCATTTTGTTTAGGTAACATGCTTTGCATTATCATATCTTGAAATTGTGTATTAGTTGCTGTTTGTTCCAGCATTAGCATTAGGTTCATTGGTCATTGAATGTTCATAGTATTTCTATTCATTTTCATTACATTTTAGGTCTAGGCCATATTTGTATTGCCATGCATATTGGGTCTTAAATCATATTGGTATTGCCATGCATTGCTATGCTACTTAGGTCTTAGGTTACATTAGCATTTTCATGCATATTCATAACATGTTACGTCCAAGTCATATTTGCATTATCAAGCATTGCAATTTTAATTTAGGATAGCATTTATTGCCATGCAAACTCATGCTAGGCATTTAGGTTATTTTGCATTGTCATGCATTTCCTTTACCATTTATGCTTTAGACCATACATTTCATACATTTCATTTGCTATATGATCATTCATTCCATGTCATTGCCACATGATTTATGACTTAGGCCAATCAATGGCTCAAAGTCATGCTCTCTTGAGCATACTTGTGGAAAATTAAAGAGTTGTCAAATTGATTATTCTACCTTTGTGATTTTTCTTACTTAGACAATTTTCGTCCAAGGTTTTTAAATGTTTTAGCTACTGTTCTTAGGTCTTTAGGATGATCTCCAACAATTTTTTACTTTGATTTTTAAATGACTTTATCAAAGGAAAAAAATGTGTTTTGACAAAACAGTTTTTTTCACCTAGTAATCAAACTTCTCCGATTTTTTTGGGCAGTCATCTTTGATCAGAAAATTAAGCCAGTTTTTTATCGTGTAGTTTTACATGTTCTGAGTCTCCAGTAGTTTTTTAGATTTTTTTGAATTTTTAAAAATAGGCTACAAAATCGTGTGTCAAAATCGAACAGTATAGGCAGATTTGAATTCAAAAGAAAAATAATGGTTGAATTTGGCTAAGGCATTTAAAGGGGGTTGGTTAGAAGCTTTACCTACTGTCTTAGGATAGTTTCTAATCCTTTTTAAACTTTAAAAATGATTTTATAAATCTTGGATTAAGGGTGGTCAAGTCAGGGGTTTTAAACTTAGGAAATTAGAGCCATTTTAAAAGGGTTTGGTAGGGGTTTTAATCTTTATTCAAGTTTTTCCTCAAAATTGTTTTCAAACAATCACAAATTTTTGTTTTTTTTAGAAAATCTAATTTGACATATTTTTCTAAGGTAGCCGGATATCTTTTTAGATTTACGGATTTCTTTATTTAGAGGAAAAAAAATACATTTTCATGCATTGCATTTTCCATGTTCCTGCATTTTATTTAATATGTGATTTTTGCTATGATATTTTCCATGGTATTATTTTTACTTTGATTTACATTTTATGATGTTATATTGTTTGCCATATGATTTTTAATATTTCATGCTATCCTATATTTTTTATTTAGTAATTTATTTTTGTTACATTATTTAGCATATACAATGTTCATGCATTTTTATTTTATTTTTATGCATATTTTATGTTAGCATTATTTTATGTTTCATGTCATTTCTTGCCACTTAGATCATATTCCATGCCATTTAGGTTATATTATTTATAATATGCCATGTCATTTAAAATATGCCATATCATTTAAAATTGCTATGTCATTTACATCATTTTATTTCATTTAGAATATACCATGATACTTAGTTTTTTTTTATTTCATCTAGAATATACTATGCCATTTAAATTATGTCATGTCATTTAGGTTGGATTCTATTATCTAGACTTTGCTATGTCATTTTATTTATGTCATACATGTTCATATTCATTTTTTAAATGTTTTTTTTTATTTTTAAAAAGAATAATGATTTTCAATAAAAAATAAAGATATTCCCGAGTTAAAATAATTCATGAGTTCTCTACCGGGTTTGCTGGAGGAAATATCATCAATTATCATTAATAAAGGAATATCTTTATTTCAAAAAAACGAAAATGATTCGGAAAGTTTTCCAAATAAATAAAAATTTCTATATTTTGCTGATTTTGTCGGGGAATATAGGAAAATTTTGAATTAATAAATTCCGTATTATTTTAATTAAAAATAGAATTATTTTCTTTAATTTGGGAATTAACTTGAAATACTAAATTAAAATCCAAGTTTTTACCGAGACTTGAGATAACACATGATTAATAAGGTACCGTTTTATACGGGCGTTGTGGGGGTGCTAATCCTTCCCCGCACGTAACAGAGTCCTGAACCCAATTCTTCGATTTTCTCTGGTTTATAACGTAGACTTGAAATTGGTTTTAAAAATATTTTAATTAATTTTAAAATATTTTATAAAACCAGTTTTAATAGGTGGCCTATCACACCTAGCAAAAAAAGATTGGTGGCGACTCCATGTCTTTTTCCGAGGTTGTTTTCATACCCTCGACCTTTTATTTCAATCTAGAGGAATTAAGTCGTCTTTTCCTCTGCTTTTGTTTCCCCCTCACTCAAATGGGTCCCCGCGACAGGGATCACGTATCGACAGCTTGGCGACTCCACTGGGGACTTTAAAGAGTTAGGCCTAGAAATAGTCGTGTGTTATGAAAGTCTCGATTTTGTTGGTTTTTATTCAGTATTTAATTTTAATCCTCATTTTTTTTAAATAATAAAGAGAATTTTGAAAATAATAAAATATTTTTGGATATGGTCATTGTCATATGCATGCATATTATTATTTGTTCTTTGGTTATTTTGTTGTGTATATTTATATGTTTTATTGATTGATGCTTTACATTGTATGATTTTAGGGGGGTATTTAGAATAAGGGGTGTAGAATAGGTGGTGACAGGTTTGTTTTGTTCCTCCGCACGCACTATATTTGCATTTGCATAACATGAACCCTCTACCCGGGTTCCGTCCTTTTAAGTGGGAGTAAAGTAACTATGCCTTCGTGATGATCCTCCGTATGAGCTAGTGAAACACTTTTGGAGTATAAAGTAACTAATTCCTTCGTGATGATCCTCCGTACGGGCACAGGAAAATATACTCTAACAAATTGAACCCGCTTTTATCGGGGTGTCTTACTAGCCTTCACAGGCGACAGTGAGGAACAATTCGGGGCCTTAGAACCGATTCACCTTCATATAGTGAACCTAGGCGAAGCCATACCGGATTTCTGTTAGATACCCGAAGTTTAAGAACACATGGAGGAACATTTCCAACCTTTTAGCATCTTTCTATATGTTAGATTTTACAAATTGAGTGATGATGGACGAACATCATATCGCTCGTAATAAATTTATTATTTTTTCCCAAAGGTGTCATAATGCCGAAGCTCTGTTAAAATTTTCGGGACATTTGTTTAAAAAGCATGTTGTTATTTATGTTATATTTGTGAATTCATTTCTTTACTAATCTATTTCTTTCTGTTTTTTTTTCTTTGACATGCATCATAGACATCATCATACACTTGAAGTTTATTGGCCTTGGGATAGTCATCAACCTAAAGGACTTTCATGGAGTGTCAGGTTATTTCAGTGATAGAAGATCATGTAGTAGTTAGGGCACGGTCGGAAAAAGATCAGAGGAGGATGGTGATTGCCTGAAGAAAGATTATGTGTCAGTATTGCCAGAAAGGGTCAAAGTGGATTCTAGACAGAATAACCTCCGAGGTTAGCCGACATTTGGAATCAGTGGAATGTATCAGAGAAAGAAGCCTTCACTCAGAAATATGGAGATATAGCACTCTTAATTCCGATTAGGGTCAATAGTGGGTCAGGCTATGGTACAGTTTTGGAATCCTGCTTATAGATGTTTTACTTTTAACAAGGAGGATATGACCCCACTGATTGAAGAATATTCAGCACTGTTACGTATTGTATGTCCTAATCCTGATCGGGTATATTTGAAGGAAGTGAAACCTTCAGGTTTTAAGAGGAAAGTGGCTAGGATCACAGGAATGGATACAACATGGGTTGATAGTCATGTGGATACAAAGCAAAAAAATGGATGCATTCTGTGGGAAACTCTCCGACAATTGATATTGGGTTATTCCGACAAAGAAAAAGCCAAGGACATCTTCGCTCTAGCCATCTACGGATTAATCATATTCCCAAAGATATTGGGTCATGTGGATATAGCCATGTTTGATTTCTTTGAAAAGTTGGAACAGAGGATCAACCCATCTCCGGCCATCCTAGCTGAAACTATCCGATCTTTGAATTTTTGTAAAAGGAAAGGACAAGGGAGAATCAAGAGGTATGTACAAGTCCTTTATATTTGGCTTCAAAGTCACTTTTGGAAGATAGAAGAGGTTTCCTTCAAACCGTAATGAAGTCTTTAGTTCCGATTAGGGAATTCCTTCAAAATGATTGGCCTGAAGATGGAGATGAAGAGAAATGGGTCAACATGTTTCGGAATCTAAAAGGGGAGATGGTAACTTGGAGAGCTCCATGGATGGTTCCTATGCTGATTATGTATAAATGTGGGGACAACTCAAGAGTTCCACTACTCGAAATTTGGGGGTCTGTGAGTTATGCGGCTCAGTTGGTGCAAAGACAGGTTGAGTCTCGGCAATTCACACCCGTGACTCATAAGCTAGGATCATTAGAGTTCACTTATGGAGAGGACGGATATTCTGGAAAGGTGCAGGCAGTGATTGAAGCATGGAAGAAAAATCATCGGATAAAAGTGGCCAGATATGCTGACATCGTCACACCTGATTACCTAGTATGGAGGGAATTAAGGGTTAATGATAGGATATTGACATCAGATGGGGAAGAGGTCCAGTTCATGAATTCGCCACCGAAGGAAATGCCATTAGAGCTAGAAATCGCAAGGGTGGAATTTGAAAAAAAAAGGCCCAGATGAGCAAGGAGATTGCCCAACTACAAGAAGAGCTTGAGGACATGAAAAATAGGGAATCAGCTCGAGAAAGAGAAAAGGAAAAGGTCAAGAGAGAAAGGGACACTGCTAAGGGCGATCTTCAGGAATTACACTTGGAGAACAAGAGTTACCGCTTCGAGCTCATATTTGAGGGGACCCTCAAGAGTTCCGGGGAATGGGAGCAGGAGGTCAAAATCCGCAAGAAGGAGAATAACTATTGGAAAGTGAGAGTGAAGCATGAGAAAGCCCGAGCCAATCAACTGGAGAACCAAGCTAAGGAAAGCTTACACAGTGATAAGCTTACACGGTGATGCTTCTGCTAACATGTCAAGGGGCCGTGAACAGATAGGGGTTAGATTGAAGAGCAAAGCAATCAAAAAGTGACTGTGAAAGAAAGTCCAAGATCCGAAGAAGTCACTATAGGACTAATTTTGTAATAGCACTTTGAAAGGCGAATTACGGGTTTATCTTAGGCAGTGGATCTTTTTATTCTATCTGTGATGTATTTAGTTCCAGGAAATCAATGAAAGACCGTTCGGTTGAAATTATCCCGGGGCCAATACTTTCAAATGCATTCAAATTTTATATATTTTGTTTGTTCATTTGTACATTTACTCATATTTATAATCATTCGTTTTTGAAATTCATTCATATTCATATTCATACACTTACCACTTATTTATTCTTTTTACTTGTTCATTCATTCATATTCATACACTTAACCACTTATTTATTCCTTTTACTTGTTCATTCATTCATATTCATACACTTAACCACTTATTTGTTCATTTCGCTTGTTCAATCATTTATTCCTTCATATTCATATATGTAGTCATGTACTTATTCATTTTATTTGATTCATTCACATTTAGTCATTCATTCATTCATTCATTCATTTTTTTTTATAAAACATAAAAAAGATGTGTCAATAAATTCTAATTCATGGTTTTCAAAACTAAAGGTACAATTGGTCACACTCAGAAAGAATCGGATTTTCGACACCCTTACAATACTCAATCTCAAGCCAGAGCTATGGAGAACGATCAGCTTGCTAGAATTGAAAGAATGGAAAGAACTCAAAGGGAACTACAGGAACAGTTGGCTAAATCTCTGGAGGAGTCACGAGAACAGATGACTAAACTCATGGAAATGATGAGTGCCATGATGAAACAAAAAGGGCCGGGAGATAAGTCACCGTGAAAAGGGTGGTAATTGAAGAGGATCAACCTGAAAACATCCAGTAAAAGGGCCAAGAGATGCCAATTGGGGCAGCCTCCGATGTTTATATCTAGCCAGCTGCTGAGGCACATAACTATGTTCCCGGAAGAGGTAATATGGGAGCTGACCCAAACGATGTTAACGTTCCAGACTTTGAGGAACTAGCTGAAAAGGAAAAAGCAAAGATGACTGAGCTGGAGAGGGTCGAAATGGCAAAATCACAGAAAAAATATCAACTGCTAGAGGAGAGGCTGAGGGTCGTTGAAGGGGCGGGGTTATTTGGCAGTCTGGATGCCAAAGAGATGAGCTTAGTACACGATCTAGTAATTCCTACAAAGTTCAAAGTACCAGACTTTGAAAAATATAATGGGACTACCAACCCATCAGCATATCTGACCATGTACTACAGAAGAATGACGGGGCACGATGATAATGAGAAACTGCTTATCCATTGTTTCCAAGATAGCTTGACAGGGTCTGCAACTCGATGGTATTATCAACTGAGTCGTACCAAGATTCGTTCATGGACGGATTTAGCCAGGGCTTTCATGGAGTATTATAAGCATGTATCTGATATGGCACCTGATAGGCTGTTACTATAGAACATGGAGAAAAGGACCACTGCGAATTTCAAGGAATACTCGTAAAGATGGAGGGATCTGGCCACACAAGTGCAACCCCCTTTAACTAGCAAAGAAACTATAGTGCTTTTCATCAATACCTTGAAAGCACCATATTATGATAAATTGGTAGGGAGTGCCACCAAGGACTTTGCAGACATGGTAATATCCGAGGAGATGATAGAGTAGGTCATTAAGAATGGAAAAATGGAAGGGGGTGAGTCTTCTACTCCAAAAAAGGTATTCCCTTCTAGGAAGAAAGAGGAGACCCATGCAGTCAGTATCAACCAATACCCATATACACCTCCCACACCATATACACCACCAAGACCCTATACTCCTACTACATCTTATGCACATCCTGCACACTACACACCTTACCCGGGGTATAATCCTTACTACCCCAATGTGAACCACCTTACCGAAAATCCCTTCTCTTATACCAATATACCATAATAGCCATTTCTAACTGGCATATCCCCACAGATAAACCTTCCCCGAAACACTATCCTAAACACTCAGAGAGCTGGGCGCAATGACCAACGTTCACTAAGGAAAGATCACATACCCCAATTTGATCCGATTCCTACCACCTATGGTGAGTTATATCCCAAACTATTGTAGGGTCAACTTGTTGCACCCGTATACCTCAAACCTCTGACACCACCATATCCAAGGTGGTACAATGCAAATACTAACTGCGCGTACCACGGAAGAAATCAAGGACATTCGACTGAAGATTGCCTGGCCTTTAAAAAGAAAGTCCAAAGCTTGATCAACGCCGGAGTTGTAAAGTTTGGTTCAAAGAATGGATGAATGTAGCGGGAAACCCATTTCCCGATCATGCTAAAAATCGAGTAAATGCAGTATGGATAGGGGAAGTCAGAAGGGTAAAAAGGGATGCCAAGGAAGTCAAGACTCCAATGTTAACAGTATGGGTCGAGATGGTTAAGGCAAGAATGGTGGGGGATGCAGACAGTTTAAAAATGGTTGCAAAGAGGGTGCATAATTGATGCCCGTTCCATAAGTTTGGAGGTTATATCATACAGGACTGCGGGGACTTTCTGGCTAAAGTCCAAAAGATGATGGATGATGGGAAGGCCCAGTTTTATGAGGAGACAGAAGAGGAAGTAGAGGTTATTTAGAATGCAGCTGGCTACAGGATAGGAAGACCCTTGATCATCTATTATGATGAACCAGAGGAGAAAGTTATGCCAGTTATTGAGGAAAGTGCGTCTAAATTAATCATAGATTTGCCTTCTTCTTTCTCATACAAGGAAAACACAGCTGCACCGTGGATGTATGACTACAACATGGTTATGCCAGGGTCTTTGAGTCAGCAAGATATCACAAGTGTGGGGCACTTAACACGAAGTGAAAGGTGTTATGCTCCTGAGGCTGTTGAATAGGGATTAACAGGAAAAGATAGAGGAATGGACAAAGGAAAGAAAGCAGCTGAACCAATCCATATTGAGATGGATTTGTCAAAAGAAGTAGAAAGGGGGTCAGCCCCGATAAACAGAATAAAGAGCAGGTGAATGAGAAGTAAGCCTGCGAGTTCTTAAAATTCATAAAGCATAGTGAGTATAGTGTGGTTGAGCAACTGCAATGTCAACCAGCTAGAATTTCCATCTTATCTTTTCTATTGAACTCGGAGCCACACAAAAATGCCCTGTTGAGAGTGTTGAATAAGGCATATGTGGCAAACAACATATCGATAAAAAAATTAGACAGGCTGGTGGGAAACATAGCGGCAGACAACCATATATATTTCAGTTATGAGGAAATACCACCCAATGGTATTAGGTCAACAAAGGCTCTTCACATAACTACCACTTGCAAGGGGCACATATTACCAAGGGTCTTTTTGGATAATGGTTCTTCATTAAATGTGATGCCCTTGGCAACCCTGTCCAAATTGCTAGTAGATATTTCTTATATGCTGCCAAGTTGCACGGTGGTCAGAGCTTTTGATTGTACCAGGAGAGATGTAATGGGAACTATTGAGGTTCCTCTGGAGATAGGCCCATGAACCTATACGGTGAACTTTCAGGTCATTGATATTAATCCGTCCTATAATTTCTTGTTGGGAAGGCCGTGGATACCTTCATCTCTCCACCAGAAGCTGAAATTTATAATGGAGGGGCGTTTGGTCACTATATCAAGAGAAGAGGATGTAATAGCCTCTGCATCTACTGAATCTCCTTATGTTGAACCCAATGAAGATGTTGTAGAATATTTCTTTTTGTCTTTGGAATTTGTAAATGCGATTTTCATCGCTGAAGGACGAAAAATTCCAAAACCAAGGCTCTCCAAGAACATAAGGCTGGGGGTAAGAACTACCGTGGGAAAAGGCTGTAGGGCTAGAAAAGGTCTCGAAAAATATCTTCAGGGGATGCCCGAGCAATGGAAGTAATGGGAAAGAAAGACCGGTTTGGCCTAGGATATCTTTCGAAGACCCATGAGAAAAGAAAACAAGTTGAAAAGAACTGACAAAGGAGGATGGCCCGTCTTACTGGTATGGATATTGAGTGGGAGCCTATGACTTTTCCACCTATCCTTCACAGCTTCTGCTCAGCCGGTTCTCTGTTCGGAGAAAAAAATTCTGATGATGTACTCGTAATGATCGAGAAAGCTTTCGAGAGATTCCAGGTGAATAGGGATGAGCAAATGTATGATATGGAGATCTGCATGACCAGGGAAGAAAGAATTGAAAGTGAGAATGCTAACTGGATGGAGCGACCTTGTCGGCCAGGATATAGACTGACCAATTGGAGTGCAACCGAGCTGCCCATAGTTTTTAGGTGTATTCCAACGTAATGCTTTTAAACAAATCTTAAATATCTTTGCCCGAAGATATTAAGAATTTCTTTTGTAATGGGCTTTTTTCTAAAAGTTTTCATTCAATAAATAACAAACACGATGCATTTCCTTCATATTGATGTGTCCATATTCTTTCATTTATGCTATTTATTTTGCTTCGATTGTATATATGTTTTCCTATATTGTTTCTTCCCCACCTATTTACAGGTATATGAATGAGGAATATAAGGACCCTTCTGTCAGTAATTCTGAAATTGATTTTAATAGACCCATTTGCACGGGTGATTTTGAGGCCGACGAAGATAGAGGATTATGGTCTACCTCCGGACTTATTAAGAAAAATAGAACAAGAAGAGAAACAAGTACTTCCTCTTGAGGAGCTATTGGAATTGTTGAATTTGGGAAGTAGTGAGGAGATAACAGAGGTTAAAATTGGGACTACATTGTCGTCATCAATAAAGGGTGAATTGATAGCCTTGCTCCGAGAATATGTGGATGTATTTGCATGGTCATACCAAGACATGCTGGGTTTGGATCCAGACATTGTAGTTCATAAGCTCCCTTTAAGGTTAGAGTGTAAGCTAATTCAGCAAAAGTTGAGAAAAATGAGGCCAGACATGCTGTTAAAGGTAAAAGAGGAAGTGAAGAGGCAGTTTGATGCTGGATTCTTAGAGGTGGTGAAATATCCGGAATGGCTGGCAAATATTGTTCCAATACCAAAGAAGGATGGCAAGGTACGTATGTGCGTCGATTATCGAGATTTGAACAAGGCCAGTCCCAAAGATAATTTCCCTTTGTCTCACATTGATACTTTGGTGGATAATACGACGAAGAGTTCCTTGTTTTCTTTCATGGACGAATTCTTGGGATATAATCAGATTAAGATAGCACCGAAAGATATGGAGAAAACCACATTTGTTACAATGTGGGGAACATTCTGCTATAAGGTAATGTCGTTTGGGTTGAAGAATGCTGGGGCAACATATCAGAGAGCCATGGTGACTTAGTTTCATGACATGATGCATAAGGGAATTGAGGTCTATGTTGATGATATGATTGCAAAGTCAGAAGGAGAAGAAAAGCATATTGCAAATCTTGGGAAACTCTTTGAAAGACTAAGAAAGTTTCAACTCAAGTTAAACCTGGCAAAATGCACTTTTGGAGTCACTTCGGGGAAATTGTTGGGTTTTGTTGTTAGCAAAAAGGGAATTGAGATTGATCCGGATAAAGTAAAGGCCATCCAAAATTTGCCACCTCCACGTACTAAAAAAAAAGTAAGAGGTTTTCTGGGGAGATTGAATTACATTGCTCGATTTATTTCTTAGTTAACCGATAAATGTGATCCAATATTTAAGTTACTTCAAAAATGTGATCCAGGAGAGTGGGATGAAGGGTGTCAGTTTGCTTTTGAAAAGGTTAAGCATTATCTATCAAACCCACCAGTATTAATGCCACCGGCTCCGGATAAGCCGATGATATTGTATCTATCAGTGTTTGAGAGATCCATGGGTTGTGTTTTGGGGCAGCTTGATGAGACTAGGAAAAAAGAACAGGCGGTTACTACCTCAGCAAGAAGTTCACAGATTATGAGTTGAAATGTTCGTCGGTAGAAAAGCTATGCTGTGCCTTAGCTTGGAATGCTCGGAGACTCAGACAGTACATGCTGTACCACAAGACGTGGTTGATCGCCAAGCTAGATCCAATCAAGTACATGTTGGAAGCACCTTCTTTGTCAGGAAGGACGGCAAGATGGCAGGTTTTGTTGTCAAAATATGACATTGTATATGTGAGTCAGAAAGCTATCAAGGGCAGTGCAGTGGCTGAATTTTTAGCAAGTCGGGCAGTGGAAGATTATGAGCCATTGAACTTTGATTTCCCAGATAAAGATTTGATGTATGTTTCGCAAGCGGATGAGGTTCCCTTGAAGAAGAAAATATGGAAGATATACTTTGATGAGGCATCTAATGCCATGGGGCACGAAATCGGTGCAGTGCTCATATCCCCAAAAGAAGATTATTATCCTTTCACTACCAGATTGGATTTTGATTGTACAAACAATACTGCAGAATATGAGGCATGTACTATGGGCCTTCGTATTGCCGTAGACAGACAGATTAAAGAACTGGAGGTTTTTGGAGACTCGGTTTTATTGATATATCAATTGTGCGAAGAATGGGAAACCCGAGATACAAATTTAACCAGATATCGGGAACTCATACTGAGTTTATTGGAGGAGTTTGAAGAAGTGACTTTCAATTACTTCCCTTGAGAAGAAAATTGAATGGAAGATGCTCTCGCTACTTTGTCATCAATGTTTAAAGTGAATGAAGAGGCGAAAGTTGTGTCGATCAAGATGAGCATATATGAGTCTCCTGTCCACTGCTTGAGTATTGAAGAAGAAGCAGATGGTCTCCCTTGGTACAATGATATCTTGCAGTACATCAAAAATCAATAGTACTTAGAATGAGCAACAGAAAATGACAAGAGAACTCTGAGAAGGCTAGAAATGGGTGTTGTTCTAGATGGGGAGATTCTCTACAAGAAAGGGAAAGATCAAGTCCTGTTGAGATTTGTCGGGTCTGCCGAATCTCGAAGAATCATAGAGGAAGTCCATAAAGGGATATGTGGCACCCATGCCAATGGTAACATGCTTGCTAAGCAAATTATGAGGGCATGGTATTATTGGCTGACAATGGAAGGAGATTGTATCAGTTATTCCCGAAAATGCCATAAATGCCAGATCTATGCAGATATGATTCATGTGCCGCCATCGCCATTGCATGTCATGACCGCACCATGGCCGTTTTCAATGTGGGGAATGGATATGATTGGGCCTATTACCCCGAAAGCTTCAAATGGACATCGTTTCATCTTGGTGGCCATAGACTATTTCACAAAATGGGTGGAAGCTGCTTCTTATACGAATGTAACGAAGTCGGTGGTATGCAGATTTGTTAAGAAGGAAATCATATACCGATATGGATTGCTATCAAGAATTATTTTAGTTAATGCTCTCAATCTGAATAATAAGATGATGAGAGAGGAATGTACTCAGTTCAAGATCACGCATCACAATTCGGCACCCTATCGTCTGAAGATGAATAGGGTAGTAGAAGTAGCCAACAAAAACATCAAGAAGATTGTCGAGAAGATGAATGATGTGTACAAGGATTGGTATAAGATCTTGCCTTTTGCTCTTCACATATATCGCACTTCGGTTCACACATCTACAGGGGCAACGTCGTTTTCTTTGGTATATGGTATAGAAGCAGTGTTACCTATTGAAGTTGAGATTACTTCACTTCGGGTTTTGAAGGAGGTTGGCCTAGAAGAGGCAGAATGGGTTAGAGCTCGTTATGAACAGCTGAATCTCATCGAGGAGAAAAGATTGAAGGCAATTTGTCACAGGCAGTTGTATCAGAAAAGGATGATTGGAGCCCATAACAAGAAGGTTCTACCCAGGCACTTTCGAGAAGGAAAGTTGGTACTGAGGAAAATTCTCCCCATAGTGAAGGATCTGCGAGAAAAATGGGCTCCAAATTGGGAAGGACCCTATGTGGTTAAAAGATCTTTTTTCTGGAGGAGCATTGATTCTAACTCGGATGGACGGGGATGATTTAGATATCCCGTGAATGCTGATGAACTGAAGAAGTGTTAAGCTTAAAAAAAAACGTGTGATGCTAAGCACATGGGAATTCGAATGATTCCAAGTGTAGAAATGGAAATTCTATATATCTATCTCCACTGAGAATTGCTTTTCGAAGAGAATATTCATGCTTGGTGTGATAAATGGCCATCTTTCATATTCCCTTCACTAAAAAGAAATTATCCCTAGTCACCCCTTTAAACCTTAGGAATTATTTCTTTCATTGAACCTTGATCAAGGATCACCCTCTATACTGGAGGGTAAATATGAGGAAAAATAATCAAAATCATGGCAAAAAAAAAAAAAATCCATTGGAAAATGTGAAATCAATAAATGGCAAATGAAAGCCAGCATTGAAAAAAAGAGAAGAAAAAGTCCAAAAAAAGGGGACAAATGTTTCAAGAATGAATTCTTCTTAGGAAATGATCCTTGATCCAATCACCCTTAAACACATTTTGGGCCTATTTTATCCTTTCCTTCTAAACCCGAACCCTGGCCTACATTACGTGCTTGATCAAGCATGGATATTTAATTTGAAAGGTTTTTCTCAGAATTCATCCCATCTTTTGAATTGACATTTTTACCTTGGAAGCATTTGGAATTCTCAGATGCATGGTAGAATAATAATAATAAAAAGATTGTAAAAGGAGAGGTTTAAGCTGAAAACCCGCAAAGGACGACTTAATACCGAATGGAGGACATCTGAGTTGAAAACCCGCAAAGGGCGGCTCAAGTACTGATTAAGGTTTGAATCAATGCTTCGTGTAAAGGGGGAGAAAGTATTCGAAAATCATAGAAAAGCGGAACAACTCAGTCTAACATAACTACGGAAGCCGAGGGATTACACAAGTAAATTGTCTGTTCAAAAGAAATTTCAGATGGTTTGAAAAAGCAAGGTCCAAGATATTCCGCATCCAGGGCATCTACAACCTATAACTTTACATTTGTTTCTTATATCCTTGATATCCACTTTTATCACTTTAAAACATTTTGTTGCAATAAATTTTTGTTACTCCTTTTATGACAATTGCTTGTTTCATACTTTTTTTTCATACATTTTTGAGATGCATTTTGTTTGTTATTAAATTGAATGATGATTAGTAAAAATAAAATTTTTAAATAAAGGGGAGTTTAAAAGTATTACTAAGGAATAGACACAAATCTTAGAAAAGGTTTGGAAATCACTAATCCTGATGGAAAATTTACCAAGTAAAGGAAAACAATGAATGTGTTGGAGACTCCGTCATGAAGTAAAAAATTTGTGAATTTCAGCGAAATCAGAAACTGGGGCTGTTTGACAATTTATCTTGAGTAAAGGGTTCCTTAAGTGGGGCATCAGTGAACAATTGAAGACTCCGTCATGAAGTCAGATAATCTTTGAACCTCAAAGAAACCATGGATTAGAAATCATGACCCAATCATTTGATTGTATTCATCCTTAGGAAACATCCAAACATTTGCAAAACATGTCATTCTCATCATTGCATTTAGCTAACATTGCAAGAATCAAGAAAACTTTGGCTTCCCCAAATCAAACTCGTTCTGCTTCATAAATGAGTCGAACCCCGAGACCACCGTCGAGGTATGTTCCTTTCCAAATCAAACCCATTCTGCTTCTCAAATGAGTCGAGCCCCGAGACCGCCATCGAGGTATGTTCCTTTCATTTTCAAGTTAAATTTATTTTCCCAAATGAATCAAACCCAGGATCATTCTTAACATTTCATTTTGTTTAAATCGAATTCATTCTGTTTTATCAAATGAGTAGAGCCCCGAGACCATCGTCGAGTTATTTCCTTTTGTTTTAAATTGAATTCATTTTGTTTTATCAAATGGTCGAGCCCCGAGACCATCGTCGAGGTATTTCTTATGTTTTAAATCGAATTCATTCTGCTTCTCAAATGAATCAGGCCTTGGGATCGTCGTCAAGGTATTTGCTTTTAAATCATGGATAAGACCTCCGGGCACCATTCTTAAGACCTTCGGGCATCATTTTTAAAGTCGCATACAACGTATTTTTCCAAATCACGGGTAAAGCCTCCGGGCACCATTCTTAAGACCTCCGGGCATCATTTTTAAAAGTCGCATACAACACATTTTTCCAAATCACGGTAAGGCCTTCGAGCACCATTTTTAAGACCTCCGGGCACCATTTTTAAGACCTCCGGGCATAATTTTTTAAATCACGGGTAAAGCCTCCAGGCACCATTCTGAAAACCTCCGAGCACCATTTTTAAGACCTCTGGGCTAATTTTTCAAATCACGGGTAAGGCTTTCGGGCATCATTCTTAAGACATCCGGGCATAACTTTTACTTTTCAAATCGAACTCGTTTCCTTAAGAGGGGTCGAGCCTTGATTAGTCAGGGAATTCAACTTAAGGACAAAATCTTCAATTTACAGCTTTTTCAAAAAAACAAAAATGAAAAAATGATGAAAAAAATGGAAAAAAGAAAACTCCTTTTCCCTTATCTTCACATGTGATTTCACTAACCGTACAAAATTAGTGTTTGTTTATCTTTGCCTGATTCCTGATTCTCGACAATAGCCAAAGAGGGACAGCTATAGACACCTAATTTTGTCCGGACCCCTAAATCAGGTACGTTTTCTTCCTAAATTGATGTTTCAGAATGCTAAAAGGTTTTTCTCATCCTGCAGGTGTTACTCCGAGACTTAGTCTAAGAAAGCATACAGAAAAAGTCAAACTTGGAAAAGTCAACCCCAAAAAGCCAACTACTAAAAAAGTCAACCCACTTTCAAAATCAAGGTTTGAAGTTCAATTGATGATGAAAGAATTTTGATAATCCGAGGTCTACATTGAAATATATGGAGTTCGAAATTTGGGTTACGGAGATTCAGTAGAAAGGAAACCCTAGTTCAGAAAATTTGGGGAAAAGTGCTTAAACGATCAAATTGGTCAGAACTGAAGGTTCCAAATGAAAGATAAGTACTGACTACGGGCAATGGAGAAGCTATTTGGAAGAAAAACTGATAGAAAAGTCAATTCGGAAGAAAACCGAGAATTAGGATTTTTGGTGAATTTCAGTAAAATTTGGAAGAATTACAGAAATGGCTCGATTCGATAGGACTAAAGCCCCTAATTGATGAGGAATTATTAAACAAGGATAGGCCAAGGCTCAGTTTGAAGAAAATCTAAAAATTGAACTTGTTTTGAGTAAAATCGGGTTTCGGAGGCAAAAGGGCAAAATTGGAAAATTTGGGAAAAATAGTAAATGAACTCCAAAAATTCTGAAAATTTGCAAATCTCATTCTTAAATAATTTTGAAGAGATTGGCGAAAGAAAATCTTGATTCGGAGTTCGTTTGCAAAATGGCCAAATCCCGAGCCTACTATATAGAAATTCAACAAGATAAATCCCGAAAAAATAACAAACAAGTTCCAAAAATTTTGAAATTTTAAAGATCTCATTTTTAAATTATTTTGAAGAGATTGGCAAAAGAAAATCTTGATTCGGAGTTCGTTTGCAAAATGGTCAAATCCCGGGTCCCCTATGTAGTAATTCAAGCAGATAAATCCCGAAAAAATAGCAAATGAGCTCCAAAAATTATGAAAACTTCCAGATCACATTTTTAAATTATTTTTAAGAGATTGGTGAAGAAAATTTGGGATTCGAAGCTCGTTTAAAAAATGGTAAAGTTCGGGTGCATAAAAGGGGCAATTTTGGAAATAAATCCAAAATAAATAGCAAATGGACTCAAAAAATTTTGAAAACTTCCAGAATTCAATTTCTTATTACTTTGGAAGTATTGAAAAAATAAAATTTGATTTTGGAGTCCGTTTTCTATTTATTTAGGTTCGGGGGGCAAAAAGATCATTCCATCGAAGAAACCAAAAAGGGCAAATTTGTAATGGAGGAAAATATGAACGAAGAAGGAATTGCTGGGATTTTACCTCCTTTGATCAATCAGCAAAGAGGAGAAGAAGGAAGCTTGATAAATTTAATTCCTTAGTCACTATCAAGCTCACATGCTACCACTAACACCTTGCAAATGGTCCCCCCTTCATGCAATAGCTTAGGTGCCTTGTAGAAAAGTTGAATGCACCATCTTAAGGCCAAGTTTAAATACCAAGATGAAATTTTTATTTGTCATGAAAGAACCTTCATCTAATAGCCAAGAATGGAAGAAAAAAGATGAGCATAATTCATCCAAAGGTGAGCAACCATTCGGCCAAGCAAGGGAGTGCATAGGATTGTCTCTTTTCATCCAATGGTTCAGGCCATCTACAAGGGTTGAGTACACATGTTAAGGGCTGGATTTAATCTACAAGATGTCATTTTTATGTTGTCCTCATCCAATGAGCAAGAATGGAAGAGCACAACTCATCCAAGGGTAGGCACTCAAAGAGGCAAGCAAGGGAGTGCATGGGATTGGTCCTCTTTTGCATCTAAGGGATGAGGTTATTACAAGGGCTGAGTACACATCTTAAAGGCTTCTCTGAATTGGCAAGATGAAATTTTTATGTTGTCTTCAAAATATCTTAATCTAAAGGCCAAAATTGGAGGAGAAAAAGTACAATTTCCATCCAAAGGTTGGAGGGCCATTCGGCCAAGCCATTAGAGGGGGTGATTTCATTTTTTCAGAGCCTTTTGGCTGAAGTCAGTAGCTAATTTAGAAAGAAAAAGGTTTTGAAAGAAAGAAAAAAAAGGTTTTCAATAGAAGAGCTTGAAGGTAGTCATCTCTACCAAGCTCTAGCATAGCTTTCTTCTTGTTTTCCATGGTGATTTCTTGATTTTCTATCTTGTTTTCCTACTACATTTTTCATATAAATAAAGTTTTTTAAAATGTTTACTTAAGTTTTCATATCTTCTTCTTCATCAAAATGGTTGAAAACAATTTTTTTACATAGTTTATGCTTGGCCGAATATGGTTGATTTTTGCCTTGGTCTTTTTCTTTTTTTTCTTCTTTGCATGTTGTTGTGCAAAAATGATTTTTAGAAGGTTTGTTTAAGTATTTTATATTCTGATTTTTTGCAAAAAGCTGAAGCAAAAGAGGTTGAAATGGCTACATGATCTTGGCAAGACCAATTGACCATGGTTAGGGGAGAGGCTATGCCCATTTTTACCTACCATGAAGCTCACCTTAATTTTGTTGTTTAGCACGGTTTATTTTCTGATTTTTGAAATGGAAAGGCTTCATGATCTTGGCAAGACCAAGTGATTATGGTTAGGTGAGAGGCTATGCCCATTTTATACCAACCATGGAGCTTAACTTTCTTTGTTTTATTTACTAGTTTTGCTTGTTATTTGCTTTGCATGTCTATGTTTAATTTTTTTTTATGTTCTTTACATTATTTTCTATGCTATATTTGCTTCTATATTTCTTTTCCATGCTTAATAATTTTTCTTTGTAGATTCGGCCATTGTGTTCATTGGAATCATGTTGTGCATTTTTTTCATATATCATGTCTTATATTATAAACATGTTTGCATTTTTATATTTGGTCATATGACCATTCGGCTACTCCATTTTGCTATGCCTTACATGTGCATTTTCATCTTGCTTTTTGACTTGTTTGCATCTCCATGCCATGGGTTAGCATATCTTGATATTTAGTATGCCTTGCATGTGCATTTTCATCGCTTCTTGACTTGTTTGCATCTCCATGCCATGAGTTAGCATATCTTGATATTTAGTATGCCTTGCATGTGCATTTTCATCTTGCTTATTGACTTCTTTACATCTTCATGCCATGAGCTTGTGTATTTTGATTTTAGTATGTCATATGCTTGTGCAAATGTCATGACATTATGTATCTTGATATGATTTATCATGTACTTGTGTCATTTAATAGATAGGATTGCACTAGAGTACCATGTGACCATTCGGCCTCTTCATGCATTCCTTGCCTTGCCTTGCCTTGTCATGCATTTGCATTTTGTTTAGGTAACATGCTTTGCATTATCATATTTTGAAATTGTGTATTAGTTGCTGTTTGTTCCAGCATTAACATTAGGTTCATTGGTCATTGTATGTTCATAGTATTGCTATGCATTTTCATTACATTTTAGGTCTAGGCCATATTGGTATTGCCATGCATATTGCGTCTTAAATCATGTTGGTATTGCCATGCATTGCTATGCTACTTAGGTCTTAGGTTACATTAGCATTTTCATGCATATTCATAACATGTTACGTCCAAGTCATATTTGCATTATCAAGCATTGCATGCATATTAAGTTAGGATAACATTTATTGCCATGCAAACTCATGCTAGGCATTTAGGTTATTTTGCATTGTCATGCATTTCCTTTACCATTTATGATTTAGACCATGCATTTCATACATTTCATTTGCTGTATGTTCAAGCATTCCATGTCATTGCTGCATAATTTAGGACTTAGGCCAATCAATGGCTCAAAGTCATGCTCTCTTGAGCATACTTGTGGAAAATTAAAGAGTTGTCAAATTGATTATTATACCTTTGTGATTTTTCTTACTTAGCCAATTTTTGTCCAAGGTTTTTAAATGTTTTAGCTACTGTTCTTAGGTATTTAGGATGATCTCCAATAATTTTTACTTTGATTTTTAAATGACTTTATCAAAGGCAAAAAATGTGTTTTGACAAAACAGTTTTTTTTCACCCAGTACTCGAACTTCTCCGATTTTTCTGGGTAGTCATATTTAATCAAAATATTAAGACATTTGTTTCTCGTGTAGTTTTACATGTTTTGAGTCTCCATTATTTTTTTTAGATTTTTTTGAATCTTTAAAAATAGGCTAAAAAACGTGTGCCAAAACCGGACAGTATAGGCAGATTTGAATTCAAAAGAAAAATAATGGTTGAATTTGGCTAAGGCATTTGGAGGGGGTTGGTTAGAAGCTTTAGCTACTGTCTTAGGGTAGTTTCTAAGCCTTTTTAAACTTTAAAAATGATTTTATAAATCTCGAGTTAAGGGTGGTCAAGTCCGAGGTTTTAAACTTAAGAAATTAGAGCCATTTTAAAAGGGTTTGGTAGGGGTTTTAATCTTTATTCAAGTTTTTCCTCACATTGTTTTCAAACAATCACAAAGTTTTGTTTTTTTTTTAGAAAATATAATTTTTCATATTTTTCTAAGGTAGTCGGATATCTTTTTAGATATACAAATTTCTTTATTTAGAGGAAAAAATACATTTTCATGCATTGCATTTTCCATGTTCATGCATTTTATTTAATCTGTGATTTTTGCTATGATATTTTCCATGGTATTATTATTACTTTGATTTACATTTTATGATGTTATATTGTTTGCCATATGATTTTGCATATTTCATGCTATCCTATATTTTTTATTTAATCATTTATTTTTGTCACATTATTTAGCATATACTATGTTCATGCATTTTTATTTTATTTTTATGCATATTTATGATAGCATTATTTTATGTTTCATGGCATTTCTTGCCACTTAGATCATATTCCATGTCATTTAGGTTATATTATTTATAATATGCCATGTCATTTAAAATATGCCATATCATTTAAAATTGCCATGTCATTTAAATCATTTTACTTCATTTAGAATAGACCATGATACTTAGTTTTTTATTTTATTTTATTTTATTTCACCTAGAATATACTATGCCATTTAAATTATGTCATGTCATTTAGGTTGCATTATATTATCTAGATTTTGCTATGTCATTTTATTTATGTCATACATGTTCATATTCATTTTTAATTTTTTTTAAATTTTTTTTAAATTTTTTTAAAAAAAGGATAATGATTTTCAATAAAAAATAAAGACATTCCCGAGTTAAAATAATTCATGAGTTCTCTATCGGGTTTGCTGGAGGGAATATCATCAATTATCATTAATAAAGGCATTTCTTTCTTTCAAAAAAACGAGAAAGATTCAAAAAGTTTTCCAAATAAATAAAAATTTCTATATTTTGCAGATTTCGTCGGGGAATATAGAAAAATTTTGAATTAATAAATTTCGGATCATTTTCAATTAAAAATAGAATTATTTTTCTTTAAATTGGGAATTAATTTGAAATACTAAATTAAAAACCAACTTTTTACCGAGACTTGAGATAAAACATGATTAATAAGGTACCATTTTATACGGGCATTGTGGGGGTACTAATCCTTCCCCGCACGTAACCGAGTCCCGAACCCGATTCTTCGATTTTCTCTGGTTTATAACGCAGACTTGAAATTGGTTTTAAAAATGTTTTAATTAATTTTCAAATGTTTTATAAAACTGATTTTAATAGGTGGCCGATCACACCTAGCAAAAAAAGATTGGTGGCGACTCCATGTATTTTTCCGAGGTTGTTTTAATACCCTCGACCTTTTATTTCAACCTAGAGAAATTAAGTCGTATTTTCCTCTGCTTCTGTTTCCCCCTCACTCGAACGGGTCCCCGCGACAGGGATTACGTATCGTTATCGCCCTTTTGGGTTTTCAACTTAGATTTTCCCCTATGACTCAAGCTGCCCTTTCGGGTTTTCAATTTGAGTCATCCTTTTCTCTATTTTTTCTTTTTTCTTTCTTTTTTCTTTTTCCTTTCTTTCCCCTTTTTCTTGTCAAAATAAGCATTCCTCTATAGTGTTTGGCAGATCATCTTCATTCATTTTTTCAAAATAATGCTTCACTCGAAAAAGTTTTTCCCTTCATAAGACTCCACAACTTAATCGTCCATCATCTTCCAATGGTCTCGTGGTTCAAGAGAAGTTTCTTCAAAACTAATTCTCATTCTCAAAGTGTCAAGAGCAAACTTCATTCATCATGTATTTGCATCAATCTTCTTGGAGGCAATTGAGCATATCAAAGTGTTCCAAGCTTTCTATTTCTTCTTTGGAGCTGTTTTCCAGCAATTAAGCTTTATTGTCCACAATCATGTCATAATTCAAAATAGGATTCTTCAATTCGAACATTCACATTTGATCAAAATGGTCTTTGAAAGGTACGTAACGTAGGCCTGGGTTTAGGGTCAAGAAAGAATGGATAAAATAGGCTCTAACAAGAGTTTAAGGGTTGTAAACCAAGGATCATTTCTTCGAAGAGTCAACTTTTATATCTATTTTATCACTTTTTTTTCTTTCATCAATCACTTTTTTTACACCTTTTTCCCATCGTCATTCACTTCTTCTTTCTTTTTTTTTTCACAAAGGGGAACTTTCTTTGCCCCAAAAATCTCATACACCCTCTTATTTATTTATTTATTTATTTTTTTGGCGACCAATTTTTTTTCTAAACTTTGCCCCCCAGGGTGGAGGATGATTCTTGGTTGGGTTTCTTTGAAAGAATTTCAAAGGCACAAAATGGTTGACTTTTATTTATGTGAAGGATAAAAGAAAGATGGCCATTTATCCTTTCAAATGTGAACATTCTCATTGCAGAACATTTATTGAAAAAGGACAAGCTTGAAGAAATTCACCATACTTGTGAAGGAATTCTACAACGAATCACCATACTTGTGAAGCGATTCTATCAATCATGCCAAAACTGCATATCAACTTTCTTTTTTCTAACATAATAATCTCAACAAGTCAACTGGCCGAGTATGGTCATCTATGTTCAAGTTCACCAATATGAATATAATTTTCAAAATTGAATCTCAGATTATTGCCACGATTGTCTTCCCATTCATCATTTGGAAAGTTGACATGGGTGAAATTGAAAGGGTATGGACAATATATAAAATCAAAGGATGAAACAAAATATGAAAGAGGAAATGAAAATGCATCCAACTTGTCAATTCATTGAAATGATAAAAGACAAATTAAGCTTAATCATAAAAGATCTCCTTAATGCTTTTGAGCACAAACATTTAAGGATCCTAAGAAAGTTCAAATAACTCAAATATCTCTTCACAAGCTTTTCTCGACAGAAACCTTCCTTCCATCGTGCCCCTGTATGGTTCAGCCACCATTAACGTTGGATTTCCCTCATTTATCAAAATTCAACAGGCCAGCATTGATCAAGCTTTGCACCTAATGCTGAAAAGTTGGACACGTTTCTATTGAATGACCTATATTCCCAGAATGATATTAACATCGAGTATTGGCATCATACCATTTAGGAAAAGGAGGTTTCAAAGGTTCCAAGTGACTAGGTGCAACAAGTTGTTTTTCAATGAGATGTGGGAATAAATCAGTGTAGGACATAAGGGTTGGGTCAATACGGGTTCTTTCTTGATTATTTTGAGGTCCTCTCTGATTATTCACCAAGGGTCTAGGTTGAGCCATAGGTCCAACTGTAGGGCCGAGCATAGGTGTTCGAGGGTAAAAGTTCAATTGAAAGGTTGGTAGTGGTGTAGGTGGGTAGATGTACGGGCTATGAGCTATGTTGTTTGAGCTCGGGTAGTATGGCTAGTACATAGGATAAGGGTTGTAGGGAATGAATCCTCCTACTTGTTGTCCTTTACAAGCGATAGCTTGTACACCAGCCTCCTTTTTCTTGGGCACTCAACTCTTCTCTGCTTTAAATGATTTCCCCGCTTCTCACTTCCCATTCTTAATGGCGTTCTGTATTATCTCACCTGAGATCACCATATCAACAAAATTCTTTGTAGCGTTTCCAATCATTTTGTGATAATAAGGAGCCTGGAAAGTGCTCACAAATAGCATGGTGGTCTCTTTCTCCGTGAGAGGTGGTTGGACCTGTGCGGCTACGTCTCGCCACCTCTGGGCATACTCCTTAAAAATCTCTGTCGACTTTTTCTCCATACCTTGCAATAACATCCGATAGGGCACCATGTCCACAATGTGTTTATAATGTGCGATGAATGCCCTAGCTAACTTCTTCCACGAGCGGATGCAGTTCTTGTCGAGCTGAACATACAATTTGGCGGCAGATCCTGTGAGGCTATCTTGGAAGACATGGACAAATAGTTTGTCATCATGTGAGTGGGCAGCCATCTTCAGGCAATACATCATGAAATGTGTCACGAGAGAAGTTATGCCGTTGTACTTCTCGAAGTCTGGAGTCTTGAAATTTGGCGGGATGATGACATCATGTACTAGACAAAGCCCAACAGCATCTATGGACCCGAAGAAGTCCATCCCCTCTACAGCTCGAAGCCTTTCTTCTAGAAGGCTTATCTTTTGAGACTCAGAATCCCTTTTCGAATCGAGTTTCAACTTTTTCCATTCTTTCAGGTCATCTGGGTTAGGGACATGAATCGGGTCCGATGACCTCGACCCCACTACATGAGCATTAACCCCTGGGAATTGAGGAGCTGTAGTTACTGGTGGTATTCTCGGATGTTCAGCATCAGTTTCTGCAATACTTTGCCCATATTGGGGATGTGGCCCATATCCAGGTGGACATGCAAGCACTTCAGTGTTTTGATCCTTCTCTTGTGTGACAGCTTCATCCGCCTTCCCTTTCTCTTTACTCACCTCTTTCATCATTTCCATCAATTGGGCCAGTTATTTCTTCATCTCTTCCTGTGTCTTCTCCATCCTATCAATCTTGTTATTTTGTTCATCTGCCATTGACCTTACTCGTGAACGGGTACCGTACTGATGTTGAGCAGACTACCCTAGGAATTTCAATCGCCGAGCTATCCTTGAACCCTTGTTTCCACAATTCTTAAAATTTAGGTCTCAGTTTTTTATTAAATGGACATGTATGCATGAATTATGAATGTATAAGAAAGTGTTTAATGATGCAATGCATACGAGAATAGAGTTATTCTAAATGTTAAGCATAAGAAATAAAAATTAGGACAAATACAAACCAAACTAATATTCACAAAAAAAAAAAAAAAACAAAAAAGACAAGGACCTTCCTTCATGTTGTCCTATTTCGTGTTTCCTTCTACAAAAATGATGGGTATGGCTCTATCCTAAGGTTGGTTTCTTAGGTGTTGTCTATATGGTGGGTTTAGGATATTTGAACCAATCTAAAAGGTCCCCAAATTGCTTCTCATTGTCATCCTGTGGACTAGTAAGGCACCCCTATCCTCACCCATTCCAGGCTTTATATGGAAAGGGTTCAATTTGGGTGGTTGTATTTCCCAAGTTGCTGCAGAGGTTATCATCTCACGAAAACTTTGGTACTTTACAACCTGAGAGTCTTCCGCTAGCCCATGCGGAGGTTATCACCTCACGAGAGCGTAGTTACTTACCCCCTCCTAAAAGGACGAGCCCGGGTATAGGGCTTATGTTATGCACATGTACGTGTAGTGCGTGAGAAAAAATGAAAAACTTTAAACTAATCAAATGCAAACAAAAAGAAACAAACAATAATAAAATAACAATTTAGCAAAAGAAAAACAAGTACAAAAATAATATTCAAAGACCAATTGTTTGGACCTAAGGTATCACTAGGCTAACAATGGCTCGACTCTCTAAAGTCCCTAGTGGAGTCGCCAAACTGTCATAACGTGCCAAACGCGAATTCGGCATGCCGGACGTAAACATGGAGTTGCCATTAATCTTTTTTATTTACTAGGTGTGATTAGTCACCTATATGAATCTATTTTTTCTAGAGTAATCCTAAGCTTGACTAAGGTACCCTAAAAAGAATAGGTTCTAGTCTACGTTCAGAACAAGGTTCGAGAGTCTGGTTACGTACGGGGAAGGATTAGCACCCCCACAATGCCCATCCAGGATGACGGTACCTAATTAGCTTAATGTTATCCTATGGGTTCTAAAATTTAGTAGTCTTTAACTTTTGATATATTAAATATTGGAGAAATTCCAAAAATGCTTTCCACCATTTGGGACTGATTTTTGAAGTCCACCTCACCTCAAGAGGCTTCAATAGAAACCATTCGTTCTTATAAAGAGGCTTTGTCGTCGGATTTATTAAGTGTTTTATGGATTAATATTTAAAAATATTGAAAAAAAATAGGTTACTTTCCACCATTCGGGTTAGACACCTAAAAGTTTCCATCACCTCGGGAATGTTCAATAGAAACTATTCGTTCTTATGAAGATCCGTCATCGAAAAATCTTGATTTATTCTCTTGATTTAAAATTTATGATTAGAAAATATAAAGAAAACATACTATGTGAATTATATAAAAAATAAAAAAAGCTAATTAAACTTAATTAAATCTAATTAATAGAACATAATAAATAAATAAAAAAAATAATTAAAACAAAAAAAAAGTTAAAATAAAATAAAAATACTTTGTAAATAAATAGAGATTATGTAAAATAAACAAATAATTAAAATCCATATTAAATGTTCTAATTAAAAAACATATTAAAAAAATCTAAAGATTAACAAATAAATACAAAAACAAATACTCAATAAAAATAATAAAGTTAGAAAATAAAATAATAATAATAAATTATTTACAAATAATAATAGAAATAAAAGAATATATATATATAACTAATTAATTAATTAAAAAGAAAAAAAAAGAAAACAAACAACAAACGGGTCGGGTTAAGGGACTGACCTGCGCGGGTCATCGCGCGAACCCTACGCGACTTGCATAGGTCACCGCGCGGATCTTGCGCGGGTCAGCCTGACCCGAGCCGACTCGCCTCATTATAAAAAGAGCTTTTTTTTTAAAAAAAAAATTCATTTTTACCTCTCTTCCAAAAAAAAAAAAAAAACTCTCTTTCTCTGAAGCAGCCAAGAACAACCAACCAGAACCAAGAATCCGACCGTCGCCTTTGTCGTGCACCGTCGTTCACCGTCACTGCCACCGTCGGCAATAAACCCAGAAAATTCTCGGTTTCTACCAAAATCTTCCTTTTTGCATCCTGAACCCCAATACCCACTTAGTTTTCCCAAAATCAACCTGAAAAAGCCTAGATCTAAGCTCGAACCCGCGACCTTCCACCCTCTAGATCTTCTCTGATGACCGTCGGGTGGTCACCGAATTCTCACAAAAGCTTCTCTTGGTCTGCCTCTAGGTTTTCACCATGAAAACCCTCTCAAAAATTGACTCAAACCCAAAAATCCCTTAAAGTCCGAATTCCCTCTATCAAAAAATAAAATTTTGATTTTTGTTTTTTTGTTTGTTGTTGTGTTGCTGCCTCTATGATCTCCCCTTGTTCCCGATTCGCCTCCCCTTTTTTTTCTGTTGTGATTTGGCCAGTATTTATAAAAATCTCAGATCAAAAGGTTTTCAAAAAGGATCCGATTATTAACTTTAAATTGATTTCAAAATGCATATTCGATCCTAAAATTTAGAATCTGATTTTGCTCTTTGGAACGTAACCTGATCTGGTTATGAATTTATTTCAGGATTTCAAGGCGGTTTTGTTTTATTGGAAGAATGAAGGTGGCAAATTATTCTTGGCTCCTAAATTAGAGTTGAGAATGGAGATGACAGATTATTCTCGGCTCCTGAACTGGGTCTGGAGCCGAGAATGGAGGAGCAAAATTATTCTTGATTTTTTTCAATTAAAGCCGAGAATAGAGGAAAGGAACCAAAGAGAAAATAAAAACAAAAATAAATAAAAAAATGATGAGAAATAAATAATTAAAACAATATGGGCTAGCTCAAACCGAAATTGGCTTGCAACTCAAGAGAGTTAACACCATAAGTCGATAATGGATTTGATGATCCAAATCAGAATCCGAGAATCGAACTAGGGGTCTCAAGCAAAAATCGGGTGTCTACAAGAAATCTTCACAATTTGCAAATATGTTCAATTTAAAAACAATTATTTAAGAGTTTTGTTGTCTTGCCATTTTGTTTTTAAGTATTCAAGTGTTAATAACACTAAAAAGAAATCTTTACAATTTGCAAAGTATTCAATTTAAAAATTATTATTTTGTAGAGGTGGCAAAATGAACCCGAACCCGAAAACTCGCCCAGGAAAACCCGAACCCGAACTCGCCCAAACCCGATTTGACCAAAAAGTCAAAAACCCAAACCCGAAAAAACCCGAACCCGAATGGGCCCGAACCCGAATGGACCCGAACCCGAATGGGCCCGAACCCGAATGGACCCGAACCCGAATGGACCGGAACCCGAATGGGCCTGAACCCGAATGAGCCCGAACCCGAATGAGCCCGAACCGGAATGGACCCGAACCCGAGACCGGCCCGAACCCGAACCCGAATTTAATACTAAAAATAAAAATAATCAAATTGCAATTAATTAATTTTTTTTTTATAAAGCAATAACTTTAATTATTAATTTTATTCTAATTTTTTTAAATAATTTAATTAAAATTTAAAATTTAATATATATATATGATGATGAAATAATAATTTTATCAAAAAGTAGATTATATTTTGTACTTATAAGTTATAACTTTAACGTCTCATATCATGATGAATTTACAATCTAAATATTTTAAATTCTTGAAAATTTTAGAGATTTGAAAAAAAATTTGACAGTAATTAAATTATTCTTTAAGGGTAAAAAAATTTGACAATAATTCAATTATTTTGGCCTTTTGGGTTATACTTATACAGTTAGGTTAGAGTGGGTTTAATTGGATTATGGCTTTCATGGGATTTTATTTTAGCGGGTGGGTTTAATAGGGTTTTGGGTTTTATGGCCTTTTGGTTTTGGTATATTTATTATATATTAATAAATAATCATATTAATTATATATTTATTACGTATAATTTAAATATAAATTATATTTTTTTAGTACTACTTTATAATTTATACTTTATACTGATGAAAAAATATAAGTACTCAATATATATATATATATCTTGACTATAAGCATAAAATTTTTGCATTTTATAAGTATATAAACGAATAGATGAAGACCAGAATTTATTTTTAAAAGTTTTTTATTTTATAGTGAATATAAATTATAATGTATTTATATTTTGAAATTCGAGTTCATCAAATCAATTATTTTAAATATCAATATGATTAAAATATAATATATCATATTTTTTATAATAAATTATTTCAAAATTTGATTTTATATAACAAATTAATTTCTTATTCTTTTGGTGCTAACAAATATTAATTTTAAAAAATAAATATAATTAAAAATATCATATAATAGCAAAAGTATAAAAATAAAAATAAATTAATAATTTGTTTTTAGATATAAATATTTAAATTACGTAAAAATGATTACATCTAATATAAAATAAAATGATGTAAAACATACCTGAATCCAGACCGAACCCGAACCCAGACCGAACCCGAACCCGAATGGGCCCGAACCCGAATGAGCCCGAACCCGAATGGGCCCGAAACCGAATGAGCCCGAACCCGAATGGGCCCGAACCCGAATGAGCCCGAACCCGAATAAGCCCGAACCCGAATGGACCCGAACCCGAATGAGCCCGAACCCGGATGGACCCGAACCCGAATGAGCCCGAGCCCGAATGAGCCCGAACCCGAATAAACCCGAACCCGAATGAACCCGACCCGAACCTGCCCGAACCCGCCCAATTGCCACCTCTAATATTTTGTATTGATCTTTTTATTTTTAGAGAAGAAAAAAATTTTAATTTTAATTTGAATTTAAATTATAGAAAAAAATTTATGCGCTTAACTTTATAAAGATTTAATAAGTTAAAATTTTAAAAATAAAATTGAAGACAATTATATTACTTTTGAGAAATAGTTCACTTATTTTGGAGATATAAGTGACATCAATCTTGGACAAGAAATATTGGAAACTAAAATTTGATAGTAGTTTGCTTATTGCATTTGCAAGTTGTTATTTCAAGGGAATGTGTTTAACTGATGACCGGCCTTGAGCAACTTGTTCTCGAACAAATCGGTAGTCTAAGGCTAGATTTTGAAGTGGAAAATTGCATTGGCACATGTGTATGTAACACTAAGGTTATCACACAAAACAATAGGAGAAGAGGAAATTGAAATATGGAGCTCACATGTAATATGGAATGAATTCAAGTTTTAAAAATGTAATAGCTTTTAGAAATGAAATGTACTCAGTTTCTGTAGATGACCTTGCAACTTTTTTTTTTTTTTTTGCTTCTTTGAGCTCCAAGAAATGAGAGTACCACCATAATAATCAAGTAAGTTCTGACATCAACATTGCCTCCTCAATGAAGATTGAAAACACAATGAGTTTAAAACTTCATTTATTTCGGAGAAATTCGCTTTTAAAAATTAATTTTTGTATTTTTTGATATTTTCGTAAGTAGAAAATTACCTATGTGAGCAACACGGGTGTCACTCCTCATTTTGTAAGGTTCAATTTATGTTGTCACTTGATAAAATTATATATCGGAATGGATATAAGTTTTTAAGATGAAAGTCTCTTCTTTAACAAAGAATTTGATTCGGAGATTTGGCTACAAGATATAGGAGGAATCAATTCTCATAATCCTTCCTAAGATAAACCTGGCCTTTACTCCTCTAATTAGAATCTTGGTTAGGTTATTTGGTATAACATCTCTCTTTCACTTAATGCAATCATGTAATTACGAACAATTGTATGTCTCTTACTGTCACACATGCATCTAAAGCGATATAGGTGGGCTAAGAGTCATGACTAGCCTATCCACTATTAAGCATAATGCACACAACAATTTATATTAGGTCAAACAATCATAATAATAGTTATAATATATAAATTAAAAGTGTAAAATACAAAGTAAAATAAAAACCTTAATATATACAATAACTGCATGACGGTAATACCAAGGTTCTACATGATTTGTGGCATAAATGTCCCTTATTTTATATGACATGGTATTATCCATTATGCAAGAATCCTAATAGCAATCAAACTGTATTTGACATGCAAAATTATGAAAATTCCTAGATCTAGATGACATACTTTTCACATAATAACAACATTACATTGTTTTGATAGGATTATATGACAGATTATGACCAAATATCTAAGCATGCTATCATGTATATACCTAAATCTACATGATAGGCAATTCGTGGGTTATATCTCACACTTTAAGACATGCTTAAATGTTTTGTATTATTCCCTCGATGTCGATGATGATATGATTTGGGTAGAATTGTGTCTTAGTTAGGGTTTTCTAGATCAGATTGATAGCAGGACAAAATTCACTCAGACTAGGAATCTTTAGTTAAAGTTCATCTAGATTAGGATTCTTTGGACCAGATTTTTGCCTCGACTAAGACTCTTAGGCTTCTTTGGAAATTCGATCTTTTGAGATTTTGGGACTACTCGAACTCAGACTCCTTAAGCTTGTGAGGACATGCACCTAAAATGCTTCAAGTTACTATTACTAGGCATGTGACATTTACAAAAGACCAAATGTTCATAAAATTTTATTCAAAATATAAAATAATTATTATTCATTTTATCTCATAATTAGTGTTCGTACTTTCAGTCAATTTTTTTTTTATTTTATTTTAAATTTGGTCACTTCATATTATAAATCACTATTAATTAAAGTTTTAAACATACTTTTTCAAAACTTTGAATAAACTCATCCATATATTTATTAAAATCTAATTTAATCAATTATTTAAAATAATTAAAGTCAAAATTAAAAAAATTGACTAAAATAGTCTTATGAGAAAAATGAAGTATTATTTATTAATAGAATATATATATAAAGATACCATCAAGTATAATAAAAAACTAGAAATTGAAAAAAAAAAATGATGACAAGTTAACCATAAATCACAATAGCTTCGATAGTTTACTATTAAAATTTAAAATAGAAATTAGGAAACAATTAAAGTCTTGTATAACTCACCGACCGCAACATAATTCAATCAAAGCAAAAGTGGGATATTACCAAAGCGAATCAGTAATCGGGCTGGCCAGTCGAACCAGTTAAATCAAGAATCAGATGTCTATCCGGTTCGATATATATTTTAAAATCGAGAATTATGCAAATTGGTGAAAAACCAATTGGACTGGTAAAAAATCGGGAAAAACCAAAAAAACCAGTTTTAAGCATATTTTTTTTTTTTAATTTTTTAAATTTATTGTATGTTATGAGATTTGAATATTTAACTTCTTAAATCTATATTAAAAACTATACCATTTAGCCAAATATATATTTTTATTAAGTATTTACATATTTAATACTTATTTAATATTAAAATTCTTTAAAAAAAAAAATTAATCGTTCAATTCAATCGATTGAACTGGTGATCATAGATCTCACTTATTTGAATTTGATTTTTAACATTAAGAATTTCAAGCTGTCTCGGAAGAAAATAGACTTAAAAGTTCAGTGTTTAGAAGGGAACAACATCAATTTCTCCTCACTCTACCCAAGCAGCCCAGTACACCTACAGCTATTCCAACGTGTACAATAGCCCAAAAAGGTAATTATCTTTTTGCTTTAAATACAAAATCTAACTTTAATGGCCCTTGTATTATTGACTTCAGGGCTATAGATCATATGACTAGGTGCCATAAGTGGTATTCTTCATATACACCATTTCCAGGAAATTATAAAATATGTATTGCTGATGGATCTTTATCATTTGTCTATGGAAAAGGCTCTATTAAAATCTCTAATATGACACTACATCCAATATTTCTGTTGACAATCTCGTAAGCATTTAACATATTCATTACTGCATCTGATATATATATAAGTATATTACGAACAGAATATTAAAAATATGAACACTTACAATTTCGGTAGAAGCAAAAAAAAAAAAAAAAAAGAATATCGAGTCAAAGTTGGACCTCTGACCTTAAGACGATTATTGCATGTCTTAACGGTGCTTACAGTCTTATTGCAATTCGTCTTCCAGGTTTTCTCGATAACGTTGCAAATGAGAACACACTCGGATGCAACACAGCGAACCAGAAGAATGCCGAGTCTCTCTCTCAGAGGACAGAATTAATTTGAGTGAATTTGTGAGTTAAAAAAAAAAAAAGACACAGGAAGTCTGTATATATAAAGCAAGCAATCTGCCTGTTCTGTAAAGACACATCACATGGAAGGAACCTGTTTGATCAGAACAGGCACATCCATTGGTGACGAACTAGCATGTCTTTACCGAAAAGATAGATTCAGGAAAACAGCACGAACCTGTTCGGTCCTAAGCCAAAAAGGCATGAAATAATCGGACAGTCATAATAAGTAGGTCTAGCTGGTCAGCAAAAAGATTATTGCTGACCCAAGCCCAAGTCCGGTCCGACCCAACCCAGCTCGACGGCGCGCGTGTGGTCCAACCCAGTTTGTGTAGGTCCTCACCCACAACAAAACTTGGGTGCCCCTTGGGGCCCAACCGGACATGGAACACTAGCCTATATATATAACAAGCTAAGGCCAAACTTTGTTCTATGTGGGATTGAATATCACACACAACTACAACCAACTATCTTCCTCTTCAAGTGGGTGTTTAATGAGACTAATTTCTCATTCAATTTTGATATCAATTGTGTACCTTAATTATACACCGTGTATCTAATTACGACAACCTACGTATTGGAATACGTATTTCGTATATATACACCCAAAATAATACATTGATATCCAACAACTTCATGTAGGGATGGCAGCGGGATTGATATCTGTATTTTTTGTACTATCCGAATCCGAATCCGCAAAACTATTTTAAAATTTGAATTCGCAAATTATCCGCATTTAATCCGCATATAACTATCCAAATCCGAATTAAATAACATTATCCGTCGGATATCCGAATCAGCTAAAAATCCGAATTCAATAAATCAATTTTTTAAAAATAAAAATATAAAATTAAACAAAATTAATGTGTTTTACAAATAAGCAAATTCGAAAATCCGAATCCGCTATCCAAATCTGAAGAAGTAATACGGATTCGGATAATGAATATCCGAGATTTCATATCCGCATCTGCTTCGAATCCGCTGCGGATAGTAATTATAATATCTGAATTCGACTTTTATCCGTATCCCCAAATCTGAATCCGCAAAAAACAAATTAGATAACTATAAATATCCGAATCCAAATTTTAAATTGCCATCCCTAACTTCATGTTCCAAATTTAGCATGTAATTTAGTGTCTATTAGCAAAATGACAAAAGAGTTGAACTATGTGGCTAAGTAAATCCTTCAAATTGCAAGTTTCAAGATTTATCTTCGGAGAGGACAATCGGCAAATCTAAGGAGTATGAAGCCTTGTACTACCCAGAGGAAAACAAGCTCTTGCTCTAAGTAGTGAATCTATTTCTGTTTTTAGTGAAATTAAGTTATGGCATAATAGACTTTGTCATCTTAGTTTTCCTTATCTAGAAACCTTATTTCCCATTTGTTTTAGAATAAAGATGTTAATTCTTTCTAAAATGAAACTTGTCAATTTTCAAAAAACACATGTATTCCTATTCTAGTCAGCCATATAATTCATCTAAGCATTTTTCATTTATTCATTGATTCATAGTGATATTTGGGGTCCTTCAAGGATAAATAATATTATAGGGACAAGATGGTTTATAACATTCATAGATGATCACTCACGAGCATGTTGGGTTTATCTCTCAAAGGAAAATTTTGAAGCTAATTCTATTTTTCATCAATTCCACAAAATGATACAAACCTAATCTCAAGCACAAGTTTAGGTTTTTTTGTACTGATAACGGTCAAGAGTATTTCAATACAATTCTTGGTAACTACTTGAAACAAAATGGGATTTTTCATCAAAGTTCTTGTGTCAAAACTGCCCAACAAAATGGTATTGCAGAACGTAAAAATTGTCATCTTTTAGAAGTTGTTCGTGCTCTTTTATTCCAAACTCATTTTCTAAACATTTTTTAGGGTGAGGTTGTCTTAACTATCATCTTATTTGATAAATAGTCTCCATCTAGAGTCCTTAAATTTCAAACACCTTTAAATGCCTTCATTGAGTTTTTTTTCACATGCACGTTTGTTCACTTCCTTACCACCCAAAACTTTTGGTTGCACATTTTTTGTTCACAATACCAGTCCAAATCGTGGGAAATTAGAACCTAGAGCCACAAAATGTATCTTTGTTGGATACTCTCCTAATCAAAAGGGGTATAAATGCTATTGTCCAATCACCAAAAAAATGTATGTTTCTTTAGATGTCTATTTTTTTTGAAGATAATAATTTATGTCCAAATTAAACCTACTCTTCAGGGGGAGACATTAGGTGAAGATAGGCCTTGGGATTTTTTCCCTCTATTATGCCATCAACATAAACTAACTTGGAAACAATGGAAGACTCACATAAGCTTAGTCAACCACAACAGACAGAGCTTCGTTTTTATTCACGAAGAAACAAAGAACCTGAAGAAGTACAAGCACTCACACCCCTACCACATTGCCAAGAGTCTAATCTGGAGGTACATTCTCAAACAAAAAAAAATAATCGAGACTCCACAACCATTGCCAATACTCCCAATTGATACTAGACCTGAAGACCTATATGCTTTAATAGCTCTCAGGAAAGGCGTAAGGGTATGTACACAACACCCTTTATCCAATTTTTATATATGTTGTTGCCAAAATTTCGAGCCCTAACACTGAAAATTCAAGAAGCAAAAATCCCCAAAAACATTCAAGAAGCTCTAGAAAGTTCAAAATGAAAAGTTGTTGTATTTGATGAAATGAAAGCCTTAAAAAAAAGACTTGGGATATAGTGGAGCTTCCCAAAGGGAAAAGCCTATGGAATGCAAATGGGTGTTTACCATCAAGTATAATTTAAATGATACAATAGAGAGACATAGAGCCATAGTTCTAAATCGCGATCTCGGATTTCGTAGAGAATGAGGTTGTGGTGTTGCAGTTGCGGGTGTCGCTAGCGTTACGTAACGTGTCGCGGTTGTTGCGAACGTGAAACTAATAGTGTTTCAATTAATTTAATAATGTCACGGACATTACGTAACGGGTAAAATACGATCGGAACTCTCCATTCCCGTTACGTCGCGGCCGTTACGTAAAGTAACGGGTCTGCATTTTAATATTATGGAGCTCATCTGGTTGAAAAGGGTTTAACACAAAAATTTGGAGTGGATTATACTGAAATGTTTGCCCCAATTACCAAATTAAATATTATTAGGGTGTTACCCCTTCTAGCGGCAAATCTTGACTGGCCTTTACATTAGTTGGATGTAAAGAACGCTTTTCTTAATGGAGAGCTTGAAGAGGAAATATACATGAATTTGCCTATTGGTTTTAAAGATGATGATAGGAATGTATGCATGCTAAAGAAACCACTCTATGGTTTGAAGCAGTCACCTAGGGCTAGTTTTTATCGATTTGAAGAATTAATAAGGAAACATGCATATATTCAGGGACAAATTGATCATACTTTTTTTTCAAACACTCATAAAAAGGAAAAACTGTGTTGATTGTGTATTTAGATGACATCATTTAAACCGACAATGATACTAAAGATATAAAGCATTTGAAGAGGATTCTTGGAAGATAATTTGAAATTATAGATCTTGGACAACTCAAATATTTCCTTAGGATAGAGGTAGCTAGAAGCAAGAGAGGTATTTTCATTTTCCAAAAGAAGTAAAAAAAAAAGACCTATTAAAAGAAACAGGTATGATTGGTTGTAAGCCTACTGAAACATCTTAAGTTCCAAATGTGAAGTTTGGTTGAACAAATGATGAACTTCCAGTAGGTAGAGGGAGATATCAACAACTTGTTGGAATACTGATATACATGTGTCATACAAAATCATATATTGCATTTGCAGTTAGCGTGGTGAGCGAATACATCACTCTCCATTAAAAGAACAGTAGACACCTAATTTTGTCCGGACCCCCTAACTAAGGTAAGCTCTTCCTTCAAATTTCCGAAATGTAGAGAATCTCCCCTAATTTCACATTTGGGTCTCTAACACCTTGATTCGAAGGTCAACACCAAAAAGTAAACACCAAAAAGTCAACTACTAAAAAAATCAACTCTTGAAAAAATCAAGATGCGAAAGTAGAATTGAACGATAGTGAAGCAATCTTGATAATTGGAGATCCACAATTTAAGATAGAAGGAAATTGAAGGTGGGAAGACAAATTGCAAATTTCAATTTAGGAGAAAAACTTGAAAATCCATTGTTTGGGGAAAAGTACAATAACGATTAAATTGGATGAAATTGAAACCTCAATTTGAAGAATAATTAATAAATAGAGGTACCTCAAGGTCCAATTTCAAAAAGAGAAATCAATTGGAAGAAAAAATGGACAAAAGTGAGCAAATTGGAAATTACCATTTTGGGACAAAATTGAAAATTTTGCAATTTTGGGGAAAAGTATATAAATGATCAAATTTGACAAAATTAAAGGTACCAAATTGGAATAAGATCAATAAATAGAGGTATCTAAAGGTCCAATTTAAAGTAGAATTGAAGGATGAATCAATTTGAAGATGAATTTGAAAAATGAAGAGTAAGTGAATATATTGAAAGTTACAAATTTGGGAAAAACTATGAAGAGGGTTAAATTAGGTAAAATTGAAGTCCCAAATTAAAGAATAATCAATAAATAAAGATGCCTAAAGGTCAAGTTTGAAGTGGATTCAAAGGAAAAGCCAATTGGAAGAGAAATTGGAAAATTGAGGTTAAAATCAAATAAAGTGGAAATTTCAATTTGGGGGAAAATGGGGAAAATCAAATTAGAAAGGAATTTGGATATAAAAATTGGAGAAAATGGGTCCAACTCCAATTCAATATGTGAAAAAGGGGATGAAAAAAAAAATCCAAAAAATTGGCTTGATTCGAGTAAAAACGAGGTTTCAGGAGCTAAAACGTAATTTTAGAAAATTTGAGAAAAATAGAATCTAAGCTCGAAAAATTGTAAAACTTTACAGAATTAATTTTTAGGATAGAAATAAGGAAATGAGAGAGAAAAGACCCAAAATTTGGGCTAAAATACAAATAGGCTAAATTTGGTCAGTAAACCGCAAATTTTAGAGGAAAATCTAAGAAAAAAAAATGGAAAACCAGCTCGAAAAATTATGAAAATTTTCAAAACTGTGTTTAGTATTGGATAGGATGAATTGGATAATAAAAATCCTAAATTGGGGCCTAAATGCAAATAGGTCAAGTTTGGGGGCCAAAATGCAATTTTATCAAAAATCGAGGAAAGACCAATTAACAAAATAAAAAAAAAGGGAAGACCTAGAATATTCCAGGCTGTTTTCAGCCAAGAGAGAGAGGGGGATGAAAAATTTGATCCAATGGTCAAGATGAAAGAGAAAGTAAATATTTTTAAAGAAAGGACATAAGTCACCACTTAATGCCTTATGTGGCATTTTTTGGCCAATGAGAGGCATTTTAATTGTAAGGATGAAAGATCATTGGCCAAGGCCATGTGAAATCCATAGGATAAGGCCAAGTGGATAAAAAGGATGACAATAGGAAGATATTTTTGGTTAAGCTACATGATCAAGACAAGTGGCTAAAAGAAAGATGTAGAGAGAGAGGACAAGTATATTTGACATGGCATTTAGGGCCAATAGGAAGGTTATGTGATCCCTAATTTTAGGAGAGGTGGCCATGTGGAAGAGGGGACCATGAGTGCATGAAGAAAGCATGACTAAGAAAAAAAAATATGAGCATGCACACCAAAGAAAGGGCCATTCGGCCAAGGCAATATACAAAGGGGAGAGCCTTCATTTTTACACACATTCACTACAATTTTGAGAGCTAAGGGCAGTAGCTAAAATCACCTAAGTAGAAAAGGAAAAGAAGGGAGAAAAAAGGAGAAAGGAGAAGGAGTTTGAGAGCTTGTTGGGAGAGCTTTGCTAGGTAGCCTTCTTCTCCATTCTTGTTCTTTATTTTCTTTATCATTTCATGTTCTTCTCCAATTCTTTTCAATATTATTTTCATTTCTTTTTTTTAAAAACAAAGGTTTCAAAATGGTTTTCTAAAAGGTTGTTCTCTTCATCTTCTCATTTTTCAAAGAAACAAAAGAAAACAACATTTTCTCCCTTATTTTTTCCTATTTGGCCGAATCTATGGTTTGTCATTGTGCTTTTATTTTGCTCATTTTTTTGCTTGCCATTGTGATGTGGGCTGTTATATTGTTGTAGGATAGATGTTTTTCTTTTATTTTCTATTAAAAAAAATATGATATAAAAGGTTTCGAGCTTGATGATCTTGGTTTTACCAAGTGATGGTTATAGCCGGATCTAGCATCCAAGGGGCTAGCCTTGAGCCAACCTTGTTTTCTCTTGTTTATTTACATTTCCTTGCTTGTCTATTATCATTTTTATATGTATATCTTGCTGGTTGTATGATTTATATTGCTTATCTCCTCTTAAAAAAATGGTTTGTGAGCTTGATGACCTTGGTTTTCACCAAGAGATTGGTTAGGCCAGATTTATGTCCAAGGAGCCAACCTTAAGCTAACCATTTTGCTTGCTGTAAAAATATGTTTTCAAACCATTTCCAACTTGATTTTGGCTAAGATCAACAAATGGTCCATAGCAAAAACGTAATTTTCAAACTAGCTGGAAAAAATAATGTTTTACAAGTTGGATATGCTGATTTTGGGCAATATTTTCACTATGCATTTTTGGTCAAAATAAAAAACTATTTCAAAATATTTTAGTTCATCATTTTTTGAGTCTAAACTGATTTTTCCAAATTTTTTTTTTGAATTTTTTTTTTATAATGGTCTAAAAAATAGCTTTGTAAAACCGGTTTTTAGGAGTCGAAACAAGTTTTAAAGCTAGCAAATGTCTCATTTTTTTCCACCAAAGGAAAGGGGCTAGCTGAAACCCATATCTATTGTTTTGGGATGTTTTCCATGCTAGCTCAAAGTTAAAAAATTGGTTTTACAAAAATCAGGTCATGGGTAGTTAATCCGAGCTTCAAAGAGCAAGTCAAAAACTAGGATTTTTATTATAGACTATTCGGCCATGAGAGTATTTATTTCAAAAATTGCATCTTTTTTTTAACTTGTTTTGGATTTCAAAATTTTTCCATCCAAGGCTCATTTAGAAGTATTAAGATGCCAATCAAAGGTATTCGAGTACCCCTTGATCCGAGCCAAAATCCATGCCCGAAATCTTTCAATTTAGAAATCCAATTTAAGTTTCTTTCAAAGGTAGTCAGACATCTTCTTAGGTGTACGGATATCCTATCTTCAAGGGAGAAACACATTTCTTGTTCATGCGTTGCATATTTTAAAATGTTTTTACTTAATTTAGCATAAAAACGTATTTTTTGGTTTCCTAGAAATTTAACGAGAATTAGTTCTTAATTTTTGCCGGGCTTGTCGGGGAGGTTAAGAAATTATTCAATGCACGTGTTTATAAAATCGAAAGGTATGGTTTTTGTTTTATTCGAAATTATATACATGTCATGTGAAAAGATACTTTTCCAAAACTTTATTGGGTTTGTCGGGGAGTTCGGTAAAATATCCCGACACATGCCATTTATATAATTTCACCAAAAAAGAAAATCCATGAAAAGAATTAAAAAAAAAATAATGATGTGTCCATATTCTATGTTCATGCATATTCCATGATTAGATCATTAATAATTGATGTCTATATGTGTCATTTTGATCATGATGATTCCATGTTCATGAATATTCCATGGTGATATCATTTTGTGATTTGTTATTCATGTGATTATCTTGATCACGATATGATTGTGAATATTCCTTGATGCTATCATTTTTATGATTGGTGCTTATGTCATATATGTCATGAAATGTTTGCCATGTCATGAATCATATGCCATGTCCTGTATGCCATGTCATTAATTCTTTGCCATGTTGTAATAAAGTTTGCCATGTCATGTATGCCACATCATTAATTCTTTTGCAATGTCATAATAAATTGTTTGCTATGCCATGATAATTACGCATGTTGTTTAATTTATATTTATACCTTAGTAATAATTTGCATATCCATGATAATTTTTTATATATTATTTTAAATGCACAAAAATTAATGATTTTTAACAAAATAAGGTTGTTTTTGAAATTAAAATAATTCATGAGTTCTCTATTGGGTCTGCCAGGGAAGATATCATCAATTATCATTAACAACAGAATATCCTTTTTTTTTTTTCAAACTGAGGGTGATTCGGAGAATTTCAATATAAATAAAAGTTTCTTTGTTGTGTTGGGTCTGCTGGGAAATATGAAAAAATTTTGCATTAGTAAATTCAAGGCCATTCTCAAATAATATGATTGTTTTAAAAAAGGGAATTGTTTTTAAATATCAAATATAAAACCGACTTTTATCGAGACTATCGATAACATATGGTTAATAAGGTACCGTTTTATACGAGTGTTGTGGGGGTGCTAATCCTTCCCCGTGGCGTAACCGACTCCCGAACCTAGTTTTGTTTTTCTCTGGTTCAAAGCAAAGATCTCTTAATTGGTTTTTATTTAAATGTTTTAATTAATTTTAACATGTTTTATAAGACCGGTTTAAATAGGTGATCGATCATACCTAACCAAAAAATGATCGGTGGCGACTCCATTTTCTTTTTCGGGGCTGTTTATAAACCCTCCCATTTTAATTTACGAGGAAAAATTTTCTTTTTCTCTTTTCCACCACACTTCTTTTCTAAAACGTCAAGAAGCGAGTCCCACGAAAGACGCATTACGACAATAACATCTTGAAGCAGTTTTTTGAATCTTGAGGTATTTAAAATCTACACCAGGTAGAGGCTTGTTTTTTTGAGAAAAACAAGCTTAGAAGTATTGAGGCATTTACATATGCAAACAAGGCAGGTTTAATTGAGGATAGAGATGGTATTAGACCTGTTGGCTTATACAACCTTTTCACTAGATTTGACCATTAGTATTTCAATAGAGATCTAATAATTTTTATTGATGTTTGTTCGCAGTATTCAAAGTGATTGTTTGAAAGGCTTTTGGAGAATGTTATGGTGAATTGTATTTGTTTCGAGCCTTTGAGAAATTATTTTGATTTGTTTTATGGATCATTGTGAGAAATTTTGAGTTAAGAGGAAACTAAAGAACAATGAGAATAACGATTGTGATTTTGAGGTTTTTAAGAATGACAAATAGATTGCTGGAAGCTGTTCCAGCTTTTGTTTGAGTGAATAAGATTTGTTACATGAACTTGTTTGAATGTGATTTGATTTTGGTTTTGAATGTTAAGCGTGTTTGTCTAAATTTATGCCATTAGAACTTAGAAGGAATATCGAGCATAAGTGATTTTTTTATACGCTGAATTAGGAAGCAATTCAGTGCATAATTACCAATTATTTGTTCTAGAATGATTGAAATATGATATGATCTTAGACCTATGTTATTGCAAATCATAATTTAGAAATTTAAAGAGTTTGATCAGAGTAGCGCAGCGTAAGTAAAGTGAGCTTCCAACTGATATGTCTTGTTTTTGAATCCTTATGAATTATTTGTATATGAAGAATAAGTATTTGATATTTCAAATGATTAAGTTTTGAACACATTGAATTGAGGTGTGTATGAAGGATATATGTAATTGAGCTTCGAAATAGTTATGTTTTGATATGTGAGTTGTTGTCAGACACTTATTTGATCATGAAAATTGTAAGATTTGTGGAGTGTCATAAAAGTTCTTATGAGCTTAAATGTATCTTTGTTTGATATAAGCCTTTATGTTGTGATTTGAAGGTTTTTAAGTTCGGTTTAGTTTTGACCAGTTTTGGATTTGTGATAGTTTTCTTAAAGACTGATTTTGAGAATCTGAATTGTATGTCTTACGAACTTACTAAGTTTTGTGTGAATGAAAGTGTGAAATTGTGATACTATAGCATAATGAAGAGTAATTGTATCTTGAAAGAAAGGAAGAATATTTGATCCTTCAACTTTAAGATTTGTGTATGGATCAAGTGTGAACTGGTTGTGCCTAATATGTATTGAGGTATGTGAAATTTGAAGGACCAAATTTCTTAAGGTAGGGAAATTGTGAAAACTTTGAGCTTATACTTTATGAATTGTAAAACTTTGTGATGGTACTTTATGAATTGCAAAACTTTGAGGAGCTAATTTATGAATTGCAAAACTTTAAAGTGCTACTTTATGAATAACAAAACTTTGAGGTGCTTATCTCTTTTAGAAATTGAGATTCTTATTTCTAAGACTTAAACATCTAAGAGGTCTGGCTTTTAATTAACATAAGTTTAAAAGTCTAAAAGCAAATTAGGATAAGTTTTGACACCTCATGGTCTGGTCCTCTTCCAAAGCTACCAAAATTATAGGTTTTGACACCTCATGGCTAGGTGTCTTTTCCAAAAGCTACCTAAATTCTAAGCAAGAACCTAAAGGGTTTTAAACACCCTAAAAGCAACTTAATTAGATGTAACAAGAGGAAAAAATGTTCTCCCTTCCGTTGAGAAACTGAAAAATCTTGATTTTGATATTTTAGAGTTGTTTTTACTATTTTAGAGCTGATTTTGAGGTTTGAAGCTGAAATTTGATTTCTTGAGGTTTGAAGCTAAGACCTTTGATACATGGTAAGTTTTCTTATATTTCTGATCATTTTGAGGTTTCAATAAGTTAGAAGCGTAAGAATAATGGCTTATCTTATTATTTGTATTGTTTGATTATTTTAATGTTAGATTTGTGCATAGCCATTGATTTGAATATTTAGAATTTCTTAAGTTATTGAATTAGTTCAAAGAGGATTAAACATATTGCAATTGAGAGAAATAGAGATAAAACATGTTTTATTTGGAGATAAAGGCATTTGGGAGCTGATTTCCATGTTTTAAGCTCAAATATGCAATTTTAAGCATAATTGGTGTTTTATAAAGATTATGAGAATTCTGAGTTCTGACTTGATGTGGGTGGCTTATTATAATTAATTCCTTAAGATTTGTTTGCTTCAGCCTTTAGTTATGTTCTACTGAAGTACCTTAATATTCTTCTTTGTCTTTGAAATTTGAGATTGTTTTTGAATTCTATTGTTATATTGTTATTCTGTTCATTTGTCATCACTTATTAGTCATCATGTTACCTTTGAATTGCAAATGAATCATGTAGCAACCTAAAAAATAACAAGTCTTATAGCGAGATTTTATTCGTTAAGCGTGATATTAGGGAAAACAGAGGAAAAGACGACTTCATTCCTCTTGAAATAAAATGAGGGTTTGAAAACAACCTCAAAAAAGACATGGAGTCGCCACAAATCTTTTTTTGCTAGGTGTGGTCGGTCACCTATTAAAACCGGTTTTGTAAAACATTTTAAAATTAATTAAAACATTTTTAAAACCAATTTCAAAGTCTGCGTTTTTAAACCAGAGTAATCAAAGAAGAGGGTTCGGGAGTCGGTTATGTGAGGGGAAGGATTAGCACCCCCACAAAGCCCGTATACGATACCTTATTAATCGTGTGTTATTTTCAGTCTCGGTAAAAAGGTCGGTTTTAAATTTGGTATTTCAAATTTATTCCCAATTTTAAGAAAAATAATTTCATTTTTAATTGAAAATGACCCAAAATTTATTCATTCAAAATTTTTCTATATTCCCCGACAAACGCGGCAAAATATAGAATTTTTTATTTATTTGAAAATTTTTCCAAATCATTCTCGTTTTTTGAAAGAAAGATATTCTTTTATTAACAATAATTGATGATATCATTCCCAGCAAACTCGGCAGAGAACTCATGAATTATTTTAACTCGAGAATATCTTTATTTTTATTGAAAATCATTATCTTTTTTAATAACATTTTAAAAATATGAATATGAACATGTCTGACATAATAAAGATGACATAGCAAAATTTAAATAACATAGTATATTCTAAATGACATAGTATATTCTAAATGACATAATAAAACCTCAGTGACATAGTATATTCTAAATGACATATGACATGGCAATATAATTTAAGTGACCTGAAATGATATGAAACATAAAATAATATTATCATGAAATATGCATGAAAATAAAAATAATAATGCATGAATATAGTAAATCCTAAATGATGTGACAAAAATAAATGACTAAGCAAAAAGCATAGGATAACATAGAATATTCACAACCATATAACAAACAATATAACACCATAAAATATAAATCAAAATAGTAACATTAACATAGAAATATTCATAGCAAAAAAATCATATATCATATAATATGCATGAACATGAAAAATGCAATGCATGAAAGTGTATTTTTTTCCTTTAAATAAGGAAATCCGTATATCTAAAAAGATATCTGACTACCTTAGGAATAGACATCACATTAAATTTTCTAAAAATCAAAAATACTTTCTGATTGGTTTAAAAATAATTTTGAAAATTTTGGATGAAAAATAACACCATGGTCGAAACCCCCTTGAAAAAGGCTTTATTTCCTAACTTTGAAAACCCGGACTTGACCACCCTTGACCCGAGCTTTATAAAATCATTTTTTTTGGATTAAAATGGCTTGGAAATCAACCTAGGACAGTATCTAAGGTTCTAAATCAGCCCTCTCTTAATGCCTTAGCCGAAACAGAAAATTATTTTTCCTTTGAAATCAAATATGACTTTACTATCAAGTTTTAAAACGTGATTTTTTAACCTATTTGTAAAATTTAAAAAAAATCTAAAAAACTTATGGGAGACTCAAAACATGTCGAACTCTATGGGAAAAAATTGGCTTAATTTTTAGCCTAAGGATAACATACCATAAAAATCACAAAAGTCAGAACATTGGGTGAAAAACTGTTTAGCCAAAAAACATTTTTAAACCTTTGATAAAATCATTCAAAAATCAGAATAAAAATATGGGAGACTCCTATAAGGACCTACAAACAGTAGAAAAAATTTCTAAAAATTTGGACAAGGATTGCCTAATGAAAAAAAAAATCACAAAGGTAGAAATTATAACTTGACAACTTCTTAATTTTCCACAAGCATGCTCATGTGAGCTTGGCTTTGAGCCATTGATTGACTTAAATAAAAATCAAGTGGTATGATATGAAATGCATGAACAAACAGCAAGTTAAATGCATGAAATGCATGGCCTAATGCCTAAAATGTCATGAAAATGCATGGACAAAAGAAATGACCTAATGCCTAACATGAACTTGTGCATGGCAATACATGCAACCTAGACCTAATATGCACGAAATGTATGGCAATGCAAATGTGACCTAGACTTAATGGACATGAAAATACATGGCAATACCAATATGATCTAAGACCTAATATGCATGGGAATATACATGGCAATACAAAGATGACCTAGACCTAAAATGTCATTAAAATGCATGGCAATACAAAATGACCTAAGACCTAATATGAGCATGAAAATGCATAAAAGTAACATGAACATATAAAGACCAAATGAACCTAATACTAATGCATGAACATGGCACAACCAATACACAATCTCATGGCATAAAGATGCAAAGCATAAGTGAAACCATGGTAATCAACCAACCATGATAAAAATGCAAATGTACAAGACAACAAACACCATGAAACCGAATGGACACAAGAAGATATGTGAAACTTGAGCAAGACAATAACACAAACACATGGCATAGTAAATCAAATACACAATATCATGGCATAGAAATGCAAGCATGTCAACTAAACAAGATGAAAATGCACACACATAGCAAAAAACATAGTGGTAGCCGAATGGAAACTTAATGAACATGTGAAATTCTAGCATGGCAATAACACAAACACATGGCATGGCACATCATGTAAATCTATCCTATCACAAGCAAGCTATCCTACCACAAGCAAGCTATTCTACCACAAGCAAGCTATCCTACCACAACCAAACATTGGAATAAAATCAAACACATGGCATCATACTCAAGAATACCATTCGGCCATGGCTTAAATAATGTAGTAAAAGAATCATTTTGATATTTTTTGATGAATACAAATGGTAGGAACCTTTTGGAACTTGTTTTGAAAAACAATTTTATTTCATGAAAAAAAATAAAATAACAATGAAAATAAAAAAAAATCATATCAACAAGGCATGGAGGAGAACATGAAAGAAAATAGCTACCTTGCTTTAGCTTTCCAAATCAAAGAGTAGTAAGAAAAACCCTTTTTTTTTCTTTCTTCTTTTTTTTTTTCCCTCAAAAATAGCTATTGCCCTCTTTTGATCAGCCCAGAACCCCCAGCAAAATGAAACCCCCCTTCAAGTGGTAGCCGAATGGTCTCTATTATGGGTAAGGATGTTGTCATTTTTTTCCTAGCTAATTTGATCTAAAGGCCACTAATCAAAGATGCTAAAAATATGAATTTACCACCCTTAGATTAAGTGATCAGCCCTTAACAAATATAGCTATTCAAGAATATGTAACCATAATGTTGACATCCTTCCTCTCCATTCATTTGACCATGTGGCAAAATCACAAAGGCTTGATCAAAAAAATAACTACCTTACAATCCAATTTTGGCCTTTGGATGAAAGAACTCAGAAAAATGTATCTCCTTCATGGGCTGGCCGAATGGCCCTTCAAATAGCCCTCCCCCTATTTTTAAAATTGCAAAAAGGCCCTATTCGGTTTCTTCGGTAAAAATGCACTTTAGGCTCCTAAACTTGATTAAATAGAAAACGAACTCCAAATATATATTTTCTTTTTCCAATACTTCATAAATAATATAAAATTGAGTTCTGGAGGTTTTCAAAATTTTCCAAGCCCGTTTGTTATTTTTTCCAAATTTTTCTTCCAAAATTGCCCTTAGTGCACCCGAACTTTTCTCATTTTTCAAACGAGCTCCGATTCCTGATTTTTCTTCACCAATCTCTTCCAAATATATATAAAATTGAGATCTGAAAGTTTTCATAATTTTTTGAGCTCATCTGCTATTTTTTCGGGATTTATCTTTTGGAATTTCAACTTAGTGGCCCCGAAATTTGCCATTTTGCAAATGAGCTCTGATTTCAGATTTTTTTTCGCTGATCTCTTCCAAATGACATAAGATTGAGATATGGAAGTTTTGGTAATTTTTCAAGCTCATTTGCTATTTTTTCAAAAATTTCCAATTTTGCCCTCTAACCTCTGAAGCCTCGGTTGTACTCAAAACAAGTCCGATTTCCAGATTTTCTTTTTCCAGGCCTTTGTTATATATTGAATCGGAGTTGGTCCAAAAACTCCCAATTTTTACGATCAAATTCCCCTCCGACATGATTTTTCCTTTTTCCAATATGGAGAGTTTCCTTATTTTTTCGTTTTTACTCCAATCGACTCTTTTCTTGAATTACTTCAAACTGAGCCTTGGGCTATCCTTGTTTAATCACTCCTCATCAATTAGGGGCTTTAATTTTACCAAATCGGGTCATTTTTGCAATTTTCCCAATTTTGCCAAAATTCACCAAAAACCCTAATTTTCGGTTTTCTTTCGAATTGACTCTTCCTTTGGTTTTGCTTCCAAATGGCCTCTCCAATACCCGTAGTTATTGATTATATTCCATTCAGAACCTCCAATTTTGATGAATTTGATCGTTTAAGCATTTTTCCCTAAATTTTTCGAACTAGAGTTTCATTTTCCCCGAATCTCCGTAACCCATCTTCCGAACTCCATATCTTTGATTGTAGACCTCAGATTATCAAAAATCTTTCACCATTCTTCAATTAAACTTTGAATCTTGATTTTGAATGTGGGTTGACTTTTCAGTGGTTGATTTTTTGAACTTGACTTTTTTAGGTTGACTTTTTCCAGATTGACTTTTCATGCTTGACCTCTTAAACAAAGTCTTAGAATGCTACCTATAGGATGAGAATAGCTTTTTTGCATTCTAAAACATCATTAGGAAAAAAAAATACTTGATTTAAGGGTCCGGACAAAATTAGGTGTCTACAGCTGCTCCTCTTTGGCTATTGCTGAGAATTAAGAATCAGGCAAAGATAAACAAACACTACTTTTGTCTGGTCAGTGAAATCACATGTGAAGAAAAGAAAATGGAGTTTTCATTCATTTTTTCATTTTTCATCATCATTTTTTTATATGATTAAAAGCTGTAAATAGAAGATTTTATCCTTAAATTGAGTTCCCTGACTAATCAAGGCTCGACCTGTCTTACCGAAACGAATTCGAAATGCAAAGTGATGACTTGGGCGAAACCAGAAATCAAAAAGTTATCTAGGTGAAACCATAGATAATTATCATGGTGATGACTTGGGCGAAACCAGAAATCGAAAGTTATTTAGGGGAAACATTAGATAATTTTCATGCTGATGACTTGGGCGAAACCAGAAGTCAAAAAGATATCTAGGAGAAACCCTAGATAATTTTCTTGGTGATGACTTGGGCGAAACCAGAAGTCGAAAAGTTATCTAGAAGAAATCGTAGATAATGTTCATGGTGATGACTTGTCGAAACCAAAAATTGAAAAGATATCTAGGAGAAACCATAGATAATTTTCATGGTGATGACTTGGGCGAAACCAGAGGTCGACAAGATATCTAGGAGAAACCGTAGATAATTTTCATGGTGATGACTTGGGCGAAACCAGAAGTCGAAAAGTTATCTAGTATAAACCATAGATAATTTTCATGGTGATGACTTAAAACCTAAAATTGAGAAAGATCTGGATGAAGCTAGAGATTTAAATGACCTGGGTGAAAGCAGAAAGTTGAGAAAGATCTGGATGAAACCAGAGTTTGAAATGACATGGGTGAAACCGAAAAATTGAGAAAGATCTGGATGAAACTAGAGATTGAGATAACCTAGGTGAAACCAAAAAATTGAGAAATATCTGGATGAAACCAGAGATTGAGATGACATGGGTGAAACTAGAAAATTGAAAAAGATCAGGATCAAACCAGAGACTGAAATGACATTGGTAAAACCATAAAATTGAGAAAGATCTGGATAAGAGATTGAAATGATATGGGTGAAACTAGAAAATTGAGGAAGATCTGGATGAAGCCAGAGATTGGAATAGACATGCGCGAAACCAGAAAGTTGAGGAAGGTCTAGATGAAACTAGAGATTGAAATGACCTGGGTGAAACCAGAAAATTTGAGGAAGATTTGGATGAAACCAGAGATTGAAATGACATGGGTGAAACCAGAAAATTGAGAAAGATTTGGATGAAACCAGAGATTGAGATGACATGGGTGAAACCAAAAAATTGAGAAAGATCTGGATGAAACCAGAGATTGAAATGACATGGGTAAAACCAGAAAGTTGAGAAAGATCTGGATGATTTCAGAGATTGAAATGACATAGTTGAAACCAAAAAATTGAGGAAGATCTGGATAAAGCCAGAGATTGGAAAAGACATGGGTGAAACCAGAAAATTGAGAAAGATCTGGATGAAACCAGAGATTTTCTGAATATGGTGTTTGAATGACCTATCCACGGGTTTTTTGAAAATGTGTTGAAAGTTTATCTGAAGGTTTTGAGAGAAGATGCAAATGCTTCATGATACAAATGCAAATAGCTTGGATTGATGCAAATGCTTTCTGATGCAGATGCAAATGTTGAATAAGATACAAATGCTTCATGGTGCAAATACAAATGACTGAGATAGATGCAAATGCTTCTTAAGGTAGATGCAGATGTTGGATAAGATACAGATGCTTCATGATGCAAATGCAAATGCAAATGACTTGAATTGATGCAAATGCTTCTTGATGCAAATGCTTCTTGATGCAGATGCAGATATTTGATAAGATGAAGCTGCTTCATGATGCGAATGCAAGTGACTTGAATTGATGCAAATGCTTCTTAATGCAAATGCAGATGTTGGATAAGATGCAAATGCTTCATGGTGCAAATGCAAATGACTTGAATTGATGCAAATGCTTCTTGATGCAGATGTAGATATTGGATAAGATGCAGATGCTTCATGGTGTAAATGCAAATGACTAAGATTGATGCAAATGCTTCTTGATGCAGATGCAGAGCTCAATAAAGAGATGAGTGCTCATGAGTGATGCAAATGCCCCCGGTCCATTTTCTAGACTTTGGCTTAGCCTTTCCAATTCAATTTTCCTCTTCAAATCAGAGTATATCTTCAATTCATTTTTCAATCTTTGGCTATTCTCTTTGCCCCGACAGTTTTCAAACTCTTATTGCCAGAAGTCTGCTTGCCGAGTTTTATTTCTTCTTCTCATGTTTGGAAGTCAAGGTTAACCCTAGTAGTTCCACACCTTTGGGTTAGAAAAACCCTTGTCTCATGTCAACATTAAAAATGGGCATTTCAAAAATATTTTTATTTTCCCTATTTGAAAAACAATTTTGCTCATTTAATGAAAACTTCTGAGCCAAAAATATTAACCCCACAGTGTGTGATGTATAAATCTTTTGAAGACTGATGATCACTGTTAGAAATTTCCCTAAGTGTCAATCTGAATTTTTCAATTTGAATTGGCAAGGCTTGGTATAACAAGATTTTGGTTGATCGAAGAAAACTTCACAACAAAAATGTATGTCCTTTCTAGGCTCACTGATCGAACAGATTTTATAAATCATGAATTCATTAAGAACCAAACAAATTCAATATTCTTTTCGTTTCCATATCAAGGCATTTTGACAAGCTCAAGATTGGCCGGGATGTTTAAACTGGAAAGTTGATTTTGGAGGAAAAAGTCTCAATTTTTGAAGTCAATCCTCCGAATAAGAGTTGACAATTTGGGAGGTTCAGAAATTCCTAGATGTTCCTCGATTTTTCAAGATGACCTTCTCTTTTGTGGCATCGGCACTAACATAGATGGCATCAAAAATTCCCATTTTACTCTAGACCTCCCTTTTTGGGTTTTCGCCTTAGAGTCCCATTCTTTCCATTTTTTTTTCTCTTTTTTTTATTGTTCCATCATGGACTTGAGAATTCTAAATTCTTCCATAGTGAAATGATAATTTGATGAGATAGGATAATATCTAAGGAAAAACCCTTCAAGTTAAATATTCATGCTTGATCAAAATGAACTTTTAAAGCACGTAATGTAGGCCATGGTTCGGGGTTCAGAAAGAAAAGATAAATAGGCCCAAAATATGTGTTTGAGGGTAATCAAATCAAGGATCATTTCTTGAGGAGGATTCTCTTTGAAGCATTTGTCCCTTTTTGGACTTTTTTGACTTTCTTTTGACTTTGCTCCTTTTCTTCTTTGTTCTTGGCTTTCATTGGCAAAACTTTTTTCACGTTTTTTCTTTTTGTGTTTTTTTTTTCTTTCTTCATTTTTTCATTTTGACAGAGTGAGCCCTTACTTATTTAGGAGCTCAATTTGCTTTGTATCTGTCTTCGAGCTCGGACTCATTTCTCAATGATCTTTGAGAAGATTTCTCCTTGTTTTTGCCCCCAGTATAGAGGGTGATCCTTGATCGGGGTTCAAAGAAGAAGGAATTCTTTCGGCTCAAAAGGGGTGACTATGGATAATTTCTTTTTGTGAAAAGGATATGAAAAATGGACAATTCTCATATCAAGCAGAAATATTCTTATTGAAAAGCAATCCCTAGGGGGAATAGATAATCAAAATTTCATTTTGCACTTTGGAATCATCCGAATTCTCATATGCAAGACATCACAATTTTTTTTCTCACATGCCCCATATTATTCATGCATTAATCAATCCTTATTCACCATGTATCCATTATTTCTACATATGATGCCCCAATTTGATTAACCATGAGAATTTGTATCTTTACGAGGAACATTGCAAGTCTAGGTTTACACTGAAAAGGCTGAGTTTCAATCCTGGGTTCTTTGAAGAGACAAGAAAGAATATGGCCCAAAATAGGAAAATTTGGTTTGGTCATTGTGCCCTGAAATGTCAATCATGAAGTAATATTTGGGTAATTGGTGTTTTATTAGTTATTGGGAAAGGATGTGAATGGTTTTAGCACAACCTTGACACATTGAATTACCATGATCTAGATTCTTGAAAGAATGTCTCATTTATTCGAGTTTCCAAGAAGTTTGAAAAATTTTCAAAAATTTTGTTATTTTGCTCATAGCCTAAACTCGGATCTACATTTTTGATTAGTGACAATGGTTTATGAAGTTCAATCATTCATATTCCTTGAAGCATTAGGTCTTCCAAGTGGTCTCGGTTCAAGGGATTTAGGCATAGGAAAAGCCCAAAAAAGAGGGAAGAGGGTATTAGGTCATTTCTAACAATGATCATCAATATTCTCGAGACTGTCCATTATTAGAACTTTCTTAATGCTTGATTTTGCATATTCAAATTATCATTAAAACACAATAAACATAAAAGCATTCAAAATTCATTTACTTTATACGGATGTTAACATGAGACCAGTGTTTTCATCATGAGGTATGAAACTACATGCATAAAAAACTCCCCCTTGACATGTTTTCCCTAATTCAAACTTGCTATTCACAAGTACTTTTTTTGACCTTTTCATCTTCTTCCCCCATTATGACATCCACAATGGTCTCATCATTCCCATTCAGTGGAATCTCTATGTTGTCTGACCTTTGATTCTTCCCCAAATCTAACTGCCCTTTATTGATGAGTGCTTCAATCTTCCGTTTCAGACATAGGTAATTTTCTGTGGAATGTCCCCAAATCCCAGAATGCTAATCAAAATATGCATTCTCATCATACCAGCTTGGGTATGGGGGTTGGATAGGCTTCACTGGAACTTTAGTGAAGAGTTGCTCTTCGACCAGCTAGGGCAGTAGTTCAGAGTAAGACAAAGGGAGTGGCTCAAACTGATCTCTTTTTCAGATGTTCTTTGGCTTCCTCTGGCTGACAAGAGGTTGAAGATTTGCTAGATTCTGAGAAGCCATCGGGTATAAGTATGTACCCTGGGATATGTAGTTCATAGAGGGATAGGATAGTTGGTATGAAAAAGCCTGAAGATACGGGGCAAAACCTCCCATAGATGGACATCTTCCTCTTTCTTTTTGGGTGTCCTGTTTCTCTTTGCATTAGATGTTTTTTCTTCTTCGAGTTTCCCAGCCTTGATAGCATTCTCAATCATTTCCCCAGAGATTACCATGTCCGAAAAATTCTTCGTGGCATTGCCGACGAGTCTATCATAGTACGGGGCCTGTAGTGTGTTTATAAAAAGGACAATAGTTTCCTTCTGAGTCAGGGGTGGTCGTACTTGGGTGGCCATGTTCCTCCATCTCTGAGCATACTCCTTGAAGCTCTCAGTAACCTTTTTCTCCATATTTTGCAAGGTGAGACGGTCAGGCGCCATATTGGTCATATGCTTGTACTGGCTTAGAAAAGCCCTAGCCAAATCATTCCAAGAGCGAATCTGATCCTTGCTCAACTAACTATACCACCTAATTGCGGACCCGCTGAGGCTATCCTGAAAATAATGGAACAAAATCTTATCACTATCTATATGACTTGTCATCTTTCGGTAGAATATAGTGATGTGGGCTAACGGATCGGTTGTCCCATCATATTTCTCAAAGTCGGGGACCTTGAATTTAAGAGGAATGATGAAATCGGGGACCAAGCAACGTTCTTTCGCATCTACACTCCCAAATACATCTGTTTTTTCTACTGCCCGGAGCCTTTCATCTAACAGTTGATATTTCCCTTGGAAATCTGCCAGCTCAGCCTCATTCGACTCAACCATTTTCAGTTTTGCTTGTTCACCTAGATCATCTAAACTCAGGATGTTGCTAGGATTAACTGTGTTCTGGCCATCCAACACCATGTCCTCAGTTTGACCCCTTTGTGCCTCCGGCCTTTCTTTGGCGGTCAAGTTTTCAGTGTATCCCTTTCCCTTGATTATGGCGGACATGAACTCCATCAATTTAGTCATCTGATCTTTAGATTTTGCTTGATATTTTGCCAGCTGTTCTCGCAATTCTTCCTATACCCTGTCCATTTTTTCCGTTCAGGCAGCTTGTTCACTTTCCATAGATCTAGCCTATATTATAAAGATGCTCAGTACTTCTTATACCTCTGATTTGAAATGGAAATTCTTTCAAAGACTCTTAAAGCCAAGCCAACTTCCGTTTTATCCCTCCAAATTCATTTCATGTTGAATGAGCCATGAATGCAATATGATACATGTAAAGAATAAACAAATTAATGCATGGATATTCACAAAGAAAGTATACTGACAATGTATGTTATAAATGTAAATGCAACACAATGCCAACAAATTAATGCATGAATATATAGAGAAACATGCTGACTACTTTTGTCAGGAATGCATCGTGATGTCACCATGATACATGTAAAGAATGAATAAATTAATTTATGAACATATAAAGAGAAAATCATGCTGACTATGTATGTCATGAATGCGACCTGATGCCAACATGATGCATTAATGCATGGGTATATACAAATAATGACCATACATATCATAAATGTATTCTAAAATGAATGAGCATGCATGATATGACTATAAAATGATGTCAAAATGAAACTTGTAAAGAATATGAATTAACACAAGGGTATATACAAATAATGGCCATGTATATCACAAATGTATTCTACAATGAATGACCATGCATGTTAGGATTGTAACATGATGTCAAAATGATACATGTAAAGAATATAAATTAACACAAGGGTATATTCAAAGAATGACCATGTATATCACAAATGTATTCTACAATGAATGACCTATGCATGTTAGGATTGTAACATGATGTCAAAATGATACATGTAAAGAATAAATGAATTAACACAATGGTATATACAAAGAAATCAACCAATGATTACATGAAATTGGCGAGACCAATATCTTGAGTATTCAAAAATCTAATTATGCAAGATTTGCCTCTATGATTTTTTGAAACATGTTTTCTCTATGGAAAACCAACCTATTATTTTTTCATAAGAATTTCGGGGTAGTGGATCCTACTATGGTACAATGTCCAAATGTTCATTCAACACTACCGGTCTACAATTCTTATTCAACCAATGGATGTTTATGAAATCATTAAATGAAATTATTATCACCATCCGTTTATTTAAAAGAATGAGATCAAAAATACAATCATAAATGTACATGCTTTATTCACATATGCATGAAATGTGCAAAAATGCAAAAATGTTTGATTTTTTTTCTCAATTCCAAAAAGTTAATAAACATTTTCCCCAACAATATCGACTCACTTAGGCATCATGATGCCTTCGGGGTGGGGTATTAAACTTATTATAGGCGATGTACATTCATCGTTGCCTGACCTACAATGCTCATTCAGAATGTAGAATTAGGGGATAAAGGGTTAGAAACGTTCCTCCATGTGTTCCCAACTTCGGTGCATCTAACGAAAATCTGGCATGGCTTCGCCTAGCTTCGCCTATGATGGTGAATCAGTTCTAAAGGCCCCGAATTGCTCCTCACTCTTACCTGTGAAAGCTAGTAAGGCACCCTAATAAAAGCGGGTTCAATTCATTAGAGTATATTTTCCTAAGCCCATACGGAAGGTCAATCACGAAGGCTTTAGGTACTTTATACTCCGGAAGTGTTTCACTAGCCCATATGGAGGGTCAATCACGAAGGCATAGTTACTTTACATCCACTTAAAAAGGATGGAACTCGGGTAGAAGTTCATGTTATGCAAATGCAAATGCAAGTGCAGTATGTGTGTAGGAACAACAAACCTTTCACCACCTATTCTACAATCTTTATTCGTTAAGCGTGACATTGGGGAAAACAGAGGAAAAGACGACTTGATTCCTCTTGAAATAAAATGAGGGTTTGAAAACAACCTCGAAAAAGACATGGAGTCGCCACCAATTTTTTTTGGCTAGGTGTGATCGGCAACCTATTAAAACCGGTTTTGTAAAATATTTTAAAATTAATTAAAAAAATTTAAAACCAATTTCAAAGTCAACGTTTTTAAACCAGAATAATCAAAGAAGCGGGTTCGGGAGTCGGTTACATGCGGGGAAGGATTAGCACCCCACAACGCCCGTATACGGTACCTTATTAATCGTGTGTTATTTCAAGTCTCGGTAAAAAACTCGATTTTAAATTTGGTATTTCTAATTAAATCCCAATTTTAAGAAAAAGAATTCCATTTTTAATTGAAAATGTTCCGGAATTTATTAATTCAAAATTTTCCTATATTCCCTGACAAACGCGGCAAAATATAAAATTTTTTATTTATTTGGAAAATTTTCCGAATCATTCTCGTTTTTTGAAAGAAAGAAATTCCTTTATTAACAATAATTGATGATATCCTCCCCAGCAGACCCGGCAGAGAACTCATGAATTATTTTAACTCAGGAATATCTTTATTTTTATTGAAAACCATTATCTTTTTTAAAACATTTTTAAAATGTGAATATGAACGTGTGTGACATAATAAAAATGACATAGCAAAATTTAAATGACAGTATATTCTAAATGACATAGTATATTCTAAATGACATAATATAACCTAAGTGACATAGTATATTCTAAATGACATAATATAACCTAAATGACATGGCAATATAATTTAAGTGACATGAAATGATATGAAACATAAACTAATATTATCATGAAATATGCATGAAAATAAAAATAACAATTCATGAACATAGTAAATCCTAAATGATGTGACAAAAATAAATGACTAAGCAAAAAGCATCGGATAACATAGAATATTCACAACCATATAACAAACAATACAACACCATAAAATATAAATCAAAATAATAATATTGCCATAGAAATATTCATAGCAAAAAAATCATATATCATATAATATGCATGAACATGGAAAATGTAATGCATGAAAGTGTATACCTAAAAAGATATCTGACTACCTTAGGAAAAGACATCGAATTAAATTTTTTAAAAATAAAAAATACTTTGGGATTGGCTTAAAAACAATTTTGAAAATTTTGGATGAAAAATAACACCATGGCCGAAACCCCCTTGAAAAAGGCTCTATTTCCTAACTTTGAAAACCCATACTTGATCACCCTTGACCCGAGCTTTATAAAATCATTTTTTTGTATTAAAATGGCTTAGAAATCAACCTAGGATAGTAGCTAAGGTTCTAAATCAGCCCTCTATTAATGCCTTAGCCAAAATAGAAAATTATTTTTCCTTTGAAATCAAATCTGACTTTATTGTTCAGTTTTAAAACGTGATTTTTTAACCTATTTTTAAAATTAAAAAAAAAAAAAATCTGAAAAACTTATGGGAAAGTCAGAACATGTTGAACTCTATGGGAAAAAATTGGCTTCATTTTTATACTAAGGATAACCTACCATAAAAATCACAAATGTCAGAACACTGGGTGAAAAACTGTTTAGCCAAAAAACATTTTTAAACCTTAGATAAAATCATTCAAAAATCAGAATAAATATATTAGAGACTCCTCTAAGGACTTACAAACAGTAGCAAAAATTTCTAAAAAATTGGACAAGGACTGCCTAATGAAAAAAAAATCACAAAGGTAGAAATTCTAACTTGACAACTTCTTAATTTTCCACAAGCATGCTCATATGAGACTTGGCTTTGAGCCATTGATTGGCTTAAATAAAAAATCAAGTGGTATGATATGAAATACATCAACAAACAGCAAGTTAAATGCATGAAATGCATGGCATAATGCCTAAAATGTCATGAAATGCATGGACATAGTGCATGGCAATAAATGCAACCTAGACCTAATATGCATGAAATGCATGGCAATGCAAATGTGACCTAGACTTAATGGACATGAAAATGCATGGCAATACCAATATGATCTAAGACCTAATATGCATGGGAATATGCATGGCAATACAAAGATGACCTAGACCTAAAATGTCATGAAAATGCATGGCAATACAAAATGACCTAAGACCTAATATGAGCATGAAAATGCATAAAAGTAACATGAACATATAAAGACCAAATGAACCTAATACTAATGCATGAATTATGGCACAACCAATACACAATCTCATGGCATAAACATGCAAAGCATAAGTGAATATTGGTAATCAACCAACAAGGATAAAATGCAAATGTAAAAGACAACAAACACCATGGAAACTGAATGGGCACAAGAAGATATGTGAAACTTGAGCAAGACAATAACACAAACACATGGCATAGTAAATCAAATACACAATATCATGGCATAAAAATTCAAGCATGTCAACTAAACAAGAAGAAAATGCACACACAAGGCAAAAAATATAGTGGTAGCTGAATGGACACTTAATGAGCATGTGAAATTCTAGCATGGCAATAACACAAACACATGGCATAGTACATCATGTAAAGCTATCCTACCACAACCAAGCTATCCTACCACAACCAAGCTATCCTACCACAACCAAACATTGGAATAAAATCAAACACATGGCATCATACTCAAGAATACCATTCGGCCATTGCTTAAAAAATGTAGTAAAAAATCATTTTGATATTTTTTGATGAAAACAAAAGGTAGGAACCTTTTGGAACTTGTTTTGAAAAGCAATTTTATTTCATGAAAGAAAATAAAATAATAATGAAAATAACAAAATCATATCAACAAAGCATGGAGGAGAACATGAAAGAAAATAGCTACCTTGCTTTAGCTTTTCAAATCAAAAAGTAGTAAGAAAATCCTTTTTTTTTCTTTTTCTTTTTCTTTTTCTTTCTCTTTTCTTTTTCCCTTTTTTTTCCCTCAAGAATAGCTACTGCCCTCTTTTATCAGCCCAGAACCCCCAGCAAAATGAAAACCCCCTTCAAGTGGTAGCCGAATGGTCTTTATTATGGGTAAGGATGTTGTCATTTTTTCCTAGCTAATTTTATATAAAGGCCACTAATCAAGGATGCTAAAAATGTGAATTTATCACCCTTAGATTAAGTGATCAGCCCTTAACAAATACAGCTATTCAAGAATATGTAACCATAATGTTGACATCCTTCCTCTTCATTCATTAAACCATGTGGCAAAATCACAAAGGCTTGATAAAAAAAGTAACTACCTTACTATCAAATTTTGGCCTTTGGATAAAAGAACTCCGAAAAATGTATCTCCTTCATGGGCTGGCCGAATGTTCCTTCAAATACCAGCCCTCTCCCTATTTTTAAAATTGTGAAAAGGCCCTTTTCAATTTCTTCGGTAAAATTGCACTTTAGGCCCCTAAACTTGATTAAATAGAAAAATAACTCCAAATCTTGATTATCTTTGTCTAATACTTCCTAAATAATATAAAATTGAGTTATGGAAGCTTTCAAAAAAGTTTGAGCCCGTTTGCTATTTATCCCAAATTTTTCTTCCAAAATTGTCTTTAGTGCACCCTAACTTTGGTCATTTTTCAAATGAGCTTAGATTTTGGATTTTTCTTCACCAATCTCTTCCAAATAATATAAAATTGAGATCTGGAAGTTTTCATGATTTTTCGAGCTCATTTACTATTTTTTGGGGATTTATCTTCTGGAATTTTAGCTTAGTGGACCTGAAATTTGCCATTTTGCAAACGAGCTTCGATTTCGGATTTTTCTTCGCCGATCTCTTCCAAATGACATAAGATTGAGATCTGGAAGTTTTGGTAATTTTCTGAGCTCATTTGCAATTTTTCCCGAATTTTCCAAGTTTGCCCTCTAACTTCCGAAGCCTCGGTTGTACTCAAAACAAGTTCGATTTCCAGATTTTTTTTCCAGGCCTTTGTTATATATTGAAGTGAAGTTGGTGCAAAAATGCCCAATTTTCATGATCAAATTCCCCTCCAATTTGATTTTTCCTTTTTCCAATATCGAAAATTTTCTCTTTTTTTTTGTTTTCCCTCCAATTGGCTCTTTTCTCGGAATTACTTCAAACTGAACCTTGGGCTATCCTTGTTTACCCACTCCTCATCAATTAGGGGCTTTACCAAATTGGGCTATTTTTGTAATTTTCCAAAATTTGCCAAAATTCACCAAAAATCCTAATTTTCGGTTTTCTTCTGAATTGACTCTTTCTTTGGTTTTGCTTCCAAATGGCCTCTCCAATACCTGTAGTCATTGATTATATTCCATTCGAAACCTCCAATTTTGATCAATTTGATCGTTTAAGCACTTTTCTTAAATTTTCCGAACTAGGGTTTTCTTTCCACTGAATCTTCGTAACCTATCTTTTGAACTCCATATCTTTCATTGTAGACCTCAGATTATCAAAATTCTTTCACCATTGCTCAATTAAACTTTGAATCTTGATTTTGAATATGGGTTGACTTTTTAGTGGTTGACTTTTTAAAGTTAACTTTTCTGAGGTTGACTTTTTCCAAATTGACTTTTCATGCTTGACCTCTTAAACAAAGTCTTGGAATGCCACCTGTAGGATTAGAAGAGCTTTTCTATATTCCAAAACATCATTAGGAAGAAAAATACCTGATTTAGGGGTCTGGACAAAATTAGGTGTCTACAAATCATACGTGTTATTTGGGCCCGAACCAAGTTCCATTGTACCAATTATTGGAATCAACCAATTCTACCAATTTAGCATTTAAGTCCAGATTAAAGTATTTCAAACTTGCCTTTAGTAAGCTGAAAAGGTCCCAAAAACATAGTTATTAGTGAACCATATAAGATTAATTCTCCTTAGGATGTTTTTAGTATTGTTTTAACAAAATTAGTGCATTTGTGTTTTGAAGTGAAAATAAGGCATTTGAATTTTTAGGTAATTGAGCTATTATAAAGCATATTAAGAACACTTTAAAGGCATTAGACCTACTATGATAGTATAAGTCATCCTTTGAACTCTTTTGAAAATATTGTATTGTAAAAAAAACCTTTTGAAAAGCTTTATGTGCTTTTTGAATAATTTTTATAGAATTTAACATTTGAACGGAATGAAATCTGACAATGATATTTGATTAGCTTTTGGGCACTTTGAAGTAATCACTTAAGGCTTTATGAACAAATGTGAAATATGACTAGTTTAACCTCATTTGTACATCAGTGAAGCCCCATATGTTTTTGATAGTGCCCATATAGATTTGATTGATGAGAGTTTGAACCCTTCGATTATTCGGTAGGAGTTTGAACCTATCAATGCACTAGTGTGGAATTCGATATATGGACCTCTAGCCAGTTGGTAGTGCCTTTTATAGGAGTTTGACATGTTCAAATGCATCAACGGGAGTCTGAACTTCACTACATATGTCTAGGAGGAATGTAAAACTTTTATACGTGAATTAATCTTTGAACATGCTGGATATTGAAATGATTCTATTTGAACACGAAAGCATATATGGATATTGTTTTGATTTGTATAAGTATATTTTTCCATATGAACTATAAAGAAATTGTATAAGCATTTGCATACAAAAGTGTTTTAAGAAAGCACTTTGAAATTTGTTTTATTATTTCAAGAATATGAAAATCATTAGCTTTTGTTTCAAGCTTGCTTTATACATACAAATTATTAATTATATTTGTATAAGAATATGTTTTGTATTTAGAATTTGTTTTGAAGTTTTGATTTCATAAGTTAGGTCTTTATTTCAAATAGTTATTCTTTGAACCATTTGATAAGTCTTGTTTAGAATCTTGTGAATACGTTACTCTAAAAGTCTTGAAAATGACCCAATTTGGTGTCTTTTTGCTTTTGCTTGAGGTATTTGGGTGTCATTTCCATAATTATTGTTAGTCTACTTGTTGGGTTTTGTGGCTCATCAAATTTGTTTTTTTTCTTTTCCAGATTAGCTTGTGGTTATTTCATATGCAATTTTTGAGTGTATTCGACAAAGGGTTTGTAAGAAAGCAATATTTGATCTCAAATCCCTTAGTATTTTGGAATTGCTTTTTTAACTTTTAAGTTTAAGCTTTTGTTAGTATTTTGCACAGTAGTATGAGAAAATGATGTATAAACCTTGTAACTCTATAAACAGATCCTTTAAGCATAAAGTTTCTTATTTTGAATAAGTTCACTCCTTATAGGTTTTATTTTTAATCCATTGGATAAATTATGACCTGGGTTATAAGTTAAGATGTTCACGCCTTGAACTACAATATGCTGTGGGTTTGGGGTACGTTTAACTTAGGAAAGGAGGTCCAAATATGCTTATTATACTAAGTTTTAAGGAAATCCGATCACCTGGAGAAGCAAGAAACAGTCTATTGTAGCTCGTAGTAGCGCTAAGGCAGAATTTAGGGCTCTTACTCAAGGAACTTGTGAACTTATCTTGTTAAAAAGGCTCTTGGATGAATTTAGAATGACCGATGTATATCCTATGTGTTGGGTTATGCTACTCTCAGGCTCATGCTTAAAAAAAATTATCTAAGTGCGGCAGAAGTAAACAAAGAAGCACCCAAAGTACAACAGGATCTTAGGCTTGTTTTTAGCATAGGCTTATAGCATTTAAAACTAATTAAATCACCCATATGATTTAAAACTTACCTACTCAAGATATCGTAACCTTAAGTTGCAGATCCAAATCGCAAATTGCTCTCCAGTCCAAGATCCGATTCGAACAAGATCACAAGAAGCACAATTGTCCTTCCTCTAGAGCTTGTCCACACGAACAACTCATAGACCCTTCTCTAAGGTATAGTGATTCACTTGTGCTAGCAATTTGATCGTAAGATCACAACCTAAAGATCTATTTCTTTGTTTTTATCTTCCTAAACTAATCTCACTCAACAAGGAAGAGAAGCGGCAAGAAAAACACCAAAGGAAAAGGAATTACAGCAACCTCACTTTCTGCGGGGAGGTGGTGATATCACTATTTTGCTAGGTTAGGGTTTTCTTCTTGAAACCAACTTTCTCTCAAGAAAAAATTAGAATATCTTAAGTAGAATTACAAGCTTAGGTTGCTGCTACAGCCTCTATATCTGATATATAAGTGGGTGCAAACCCTAACCCTCTCTCCCTAAGCTTGGCCGACCCCTGTAGCTTGTTGCACAAGATTTTCATTAATCCACTTGGACTTAAACTATTTAATTCTAATATGGATCAATATACCCATTATATTTTCTAATAATCACAATGGTCCAATAATCTTAATGCCTTAAGTTGGGACAACCATCCTTAGTAGATAGTCTCAAATTAGAATAGTCTCTTTGGACTCATTCTAATTTATCATGCTTATTATTTGGCTAGATTAATTTCTAAACGAAAGTAATTTAATTATCAATTAAATTTCTTTCCCCTCATGAACAATTTATGGCATTAATCTATTAATATCATCTTATGACATTATTCCGATATAGCATAGTCATTCGAAATTCACCTTGTACATCACTATGTCAAAGTCGACGATTCTAGTTTATATAAGACTTCTTGATTCCTCTTTTCTCATTAAGGCATTGTCTTTGGATTTCTCAAATCTAAATTATGTCTTAATATTTCTTAATTGAACTTCTTCAATTAAGTCCTCAATATAGATCTTTTATTCCATTAAGTTTTACCTTAATAGAATGCCATGTTTAATCCATACATATATGTTCTTATGTGTATGACCCTCTAGGTTCCCAATATGTTGGCAATGAACATAAGTTAATTTGATTAACTTGTTTTCATAGATCATGAGCGGGATCTAGCAACCCATCATGACCACCCAAATATTGTGAAGTCATCGTGACCTTTTAAAAACCTTTCAGCAACCAGCCTGTCAGTGTAATATGGTCCTTTCACCATATAACTCGGATAGTGCATGAGCATGGTGTAGTGTCTACTCATGATCAATCCATATTAGTTCTTTGCAACTTATGATTAACCTTATGAATTTAGGGAAAATACTTTCTCTTAAATCCATCATGCTTTGGTCAAAGACTTAATCAAGTTAATCATAGTCAAGAACAAATGAGATGTGTCTCCATTATCAGAGAGAGTGGTGAATCCTCTTTGGATCACTCATTCATCTTTGTATGGTTCATGTCATACCCAATAACACCCTACCATAAGCATCTTCTTGTTTGGGACCCGTTCATGATGAAATATAAGTATGACACTTTCCATACAAGATGACCTGGTATCATAAGTCTGAGGACTAATTTACACGACTGGTACTAAGAGAATATTATTATAGACACTAGAGTGATATTACCAAATGAAGTTCTCTTGGCGGGCCATGTTCAGTGAACTTGTTTAACAGACAAGCACCTATATGTTATCCCAAGTATCCCATACTTCAACCTGTATGAGATCGGTTACTTACTTCATAAGTAAGAAGGCTTAACATATACTAGTTTTTAAGCATTGCCAATGCCCCGTCTTGGCAATACGATGACCATGAATAGTTTGAGGAACAAGGCTTTGATGCATAAGGATCTCATAGTTATAACTCGTTATAATTCCTTTGCAAGGCTATTATGTTCCATGGGCTTCATCCGATTTGTACTTAATAACTTCTTATTATTGTACTAACATGAAGGAAAACCTTATATCACTATCTTCATAGTGAAGGGTCTGCTTTATTGACTGTGTATCACATACTCAATCTGATTAGCTCTAGGGCGTACACCAGCAATCTCCCACTTGCACTAAGACAATCACTAATGCATCCAATGCCAAACTCTTTCGATTAGCAGTTATGTCTCTACAAGGACATAGCTTAAGTGCATTGAGAATATGTTTTGTCATATTCATGATAATCTCATTATCAAGGTTAATAATTCAGATCACAACGAGACCTAGATTCCATTCAAATGGCTCAGTTGTTTCTTTAACAACTTTGGAATCTACTCATTAGCAAATAGCTAATGATCCAAATATAACTTCTTTTGCAAGCCAAAAAAAGAGTTAGTCTTAAAAACCTTTAATATAAACATGCAATCCTATCAAGTTTGGTACGTTTCCAACCAATTGCATTTTTCAAAAATGGCAATTTATCATAACCTTTTATCATTCAAAGAGTTATTAATAGCTCCCAGTAAATCCTATATATGTAGATATTAAGGGGTTAATTCAATAACAATTCAAATTCCGTATCACTAAGCTAAATAGTATTCATAATACTTTGCAAGTTGTATAATATAAGACTATGTCATAGAACAATTATAATTGATTTATTTAAGAGGAAATTAAATAAGCATGGCATCTTATGCCAGCAAAGCAATATGTTTTGAAAACATAAATTAAATATCCTCAACATTGGCCCATAATTCCAATAAAACATCAAATGTTTCTAAATAATGTCTTATTAAAAATCCATAAGATCGGCAAGCTCTGATATAGCTTCAAACTCGGTTGCCATCTTCATGGTCCAACTTCACTGCTCCTTTCCTTTGGTCCCTACAATATGTCATACATATTTAGTACCAAATGATAGGTATTGTAGATACCTAATTTTGTCTGAGCCCCCTAAATCAGGCAAAGTCTCCTTTTTGACTTCCCAAAATGCAAAGAGACTCCCACCGTTCCATAGATGGGTCCCCAAGACTTTGTTTTAGAGGTTAGTACAAAAGTCAACTCGAAAAAAGTCAGCCTAAAAAAAGTTAACCACTAAAAAAGTCAACTCTCAGTCAAAATCAAGATTCGAAGTTGAATTGAACAATGGTGAAAGAATTTTGATAATCCGAGGTCTACAATGAAAGATATAGACTTTGAAAGATAGGTTGTGAAAATTCAGTGCAGAGAAAGACCTAATCCGGCAAATTTGGGGAAAACTAAATTGGAGGGGAATTTGATCGTAAAAATTGGGCATTTTTGGACCAAATTTTTGGACCAACTCAAATTCAATATAGGACAAAGGAAGTGGAAAAATAAAATCCAAAAATGGACTTGTTTTGAGTAAAACTGAGGTTTCGGAGGTTGAAGGGCACTAATTCGAAATTCCAAAAGATAATTCTGAGAAAAATAAAAAGTAAGCTTAGAAAATTATGAAAACTTCCAAATCTGAGTTTTATAATTTTGGAAGAGATTGGTGAAGAAAAATTCGAAATCGGAGCTCATTTGAAAAATGGAAATGTTCGGGTGCACTAACCCGAAATTCCAAAAGATAATTCCGAGAAAATTAGGAAACGAGCTCAAAAAATTATGAAAACTTCTAGATCTGAGTTTTATAATTTTTGGAAGAGATTGGTGAAGAAAAATACGGAATCGGAGCTCATTTGAAAAATGGCAAAGTTCAGGTGCACTAACTCGAAATTCCAAAAGATAATTCCGAGAAAAGTAGCAAACGAGCTCAGAAAATTATGAACACTTCCAGATCTGAGTTTTATAATTTTTGGAAGAGATCGATGAATAAAAATCTGGAATCAGAGCTCATTTGAAAAAGGCTAAATTTGGGAGGCACTAAACCGAAATTTGAAAGAAAAATCTGGGAAAATAGCAAATATGCTCGAAAAAATTTGAAAACCTCCAGAACCAAGTTTTATATTGAATAGGATGAGTTGGAAAAGAAAAATCTGAAATTGGGGTCCTTTTGTAATTAAATTAAGTTTGGGGGGCTAAAAGATAATTTTATCGAAGAAACCGAAAAAGGCCAATTTTGCAAAATTAACAGGGTGAAAAAATGAAGAGATTCTGTAATATTCAGGCCCTTGGCCGACCATGCATAGGAGAAGGAGGAAGGTTTGATCAATTTAATTCAATGGTCACTATCAAGCTACAAGATGCCATTTTTATTGCCTTGTAAGTGGTTCTCCTTCATCCAATTGCCTAGGTGCTTTGTAGAAAAGATGAGTACACCCTTCAATGGCCAAAATCAAATTGCAAGATGACATTTTTATTTTCATGAAAATATCCTTATTCAATGGCAAAGCTTATTGAAGAAAAGATGAGCACAATTCATCCAATGGTGAGGAGAGGGGTTCGGCCAAGGGGGAGCAAGAGGGAGTGGTCCTTGTTTCATCGAATGCCCTAGGTGCTTTGTAAAGGATGAGTACACCTTTCAAGGGCCAAGATCAAATGGCAATATGACATTTTTATTTGTCATGAAAATATCCGAATCCAATGGCTAGATTGTTGGAGAAAAATGAGCACATTTCATCCTATAGTGGAGAGGCCAACCGGCCAAGGGAGAAAGAGAGAGGGGAATTTTTTTCCTTAATTTGGTTGGTCATTTGAGGAGAGTGGTCAGTAGTTAAAAATTTGGAAAGAAAAAGGTTTCTGAAAGAAAGGAAAAGAGAGTTTACTAAGAAAGCTTGGAAGGTAGCCATTTCTCTTTTGCTCTAGCATCATTTTCTTCTTCATTCTCATGTGTTTTTCTTTGTTTTCTATGTGATTTCTATCTCTTTTCTTATGAAAATAAAAGTTTTGAAATGTTTTTTTAGCTTTCATCTATTCCTTTTTCATCAAAAACAAAAAAAAAAAGAAAACAAATTTTCACAATTTTTTTTACCATGGCCGAAACTCACTTGTGCTTGTCTTGATTTTTTTTGTTTTGCATGTTTGATGTGAGAAACATGATGGTGGATGATATATATATATATATTTTATTTTTATTTTTAAAAGAAATGAAACAATAGAGGTTGAAAGGCTTTATAATCTTGATAAAATCAAGTGACCATGGTTAGGGGAGGGCTATGCCCATTGTACCAACCATAGAGCTCACCTCCATTTTTTTAGTTAGCTTGGTTTATTTACTAATTTTTGAGTTGGAAAGGCTTCATGATCTTGGTAAAAACAAGTGATTATGGTTAGGTGAAGGCTATGCCCATTTGTACCAACCACGAAGCTCACTTTCTTTGTTTACTTGTTTTTATTACTTTCATGCATGTTTATGCATCTTTGGTCATGTTCTTTGCAACATCTCCATGCTATATTAATTTTTGCATCATTATCATGTTATGATAAGTTCCTTAAACCATTCGGATTTCCCATGTATTTTGGATTCGTGCCATGCCTTGCATCATCCTTGTTTGTGTCATGCATTTTACGCCATGTTGTTGTGTTCTCTTGCATTTTGTGTTCATAATATGTCTTGCATGTCATTCGGTTTTCCCATGTATTTTGGATTCATGCCATGCCTTGTATCATTCTTGTTTGTGTCATGCATTTTAGGCCATATAGTTGTGTTCTCGTGCATTTTGTGTTCATAATATGTCTTGTATGTCATTCGGCCTTCCCATGCATTTTAGATCTAGGTCATGCCTTGCATCATCCTTGTTTGTGTCATGCATTTTAGGCCATGTAGTTGTGTTCTCTTGCATTTCGTGTTCATAATATGTCTTGCATGTCATTCGACTTTCCCATGCATTTTAGGTCTAGGTCATGCCTTGTATCATATTTAGTTATGTCATGTATCTTGTAGCTATGTCATGCAATCTTAGGTCACGTTCCAAGTCATCATTATATGCCACGTCATTATTTCATGCCATGTCACCTATGCCATGTCATGTCATTTTATGTCATGTCATCCATATAACATGTCATTTGCCATGTCATTTATAGTTTAGGTGCATTTTCATGCCATGTTATCATTTCATGCCATTCGACCATCCACATTCCATCACCATGACCATTCGGCCACCATGATACTTCATACATGTCATTGTATTTGTATGCCATATCATTCATATAGCATGTCATTTGCCATGTCATTTAGTGTTTGAGCCCATTTCATGTCATGATTAAGCATGCCATGACGATTCGGTCACCATGACTTTTCATCCATGTCATTCTATTTCCATGACACCATATTCTCATGCCATATCATTGGGTTTGCCATGTCGATTTCATTCACATGACATTCATTACCATTCTATATCACTTTATGCCATGTCATTCTTATGCCATGTCATCATCTCATCTTTTATATTACAATAAAAATGTTTATCATGTTTTGGTAACCATACATGCTTTACTGTCAATTTGCATATTCAAAACATTTTAATAAATATGGCAATATTCCCGAGTTTAAATAATTCGTGGTTTTCTCTACTGGGTCTGCCGAAGAGGATATCATTAATTATTAACAAAGGAATACCCTTTTCTAAAACAAAAATGATTTGAAATTTTTTTTGAAATAAATAAAACTTTTTATGTTTTGCCGGGTTTGCTGGGGAACATGAAAAGATTTTGGTAATAATAAATTTCGATTCGTTCTCAAAAAAATTCATCCTCATGCTGTGACACTTGTCCATGTTATTAACATGTCACCATTTTATGCCATGTCACCTATGCCATGTCATCATTTTATGCCATGTCATTCAAGCCTTGTCATCATTTTATGTCATGTCACCTATGCCATGCCATCATATATGCCAAGTCGATTTCATTCACATGATATTCGTTCTTATGCATGTCGATTTCATTCACATGACATTCATTCTTATGCCATGTCATCAACATGCCATGTCATTTTGTATGCAATGTCGATTTCATTCACATGACATTCATTCTTACGCCATGTCATCCACATGCCATGTCATTTTGTATGCTATGTCAATCATTTGTCATGTCATTATTTCTTTTACTATGTCATAATAAAATGTTTGTCATATCAGGATCAATGAGCATGTTTACTTAATTTTTATTTTAGTAGCATTTTTGCATATCTATGGTCATTTTCTATGATTTTTAAAATACATTGAAAAACAAATGATATTTTTTATAAATTAAGATTATTCATGTATTAAAATAATTCATGAATTCTCTACTTGGTCTGTCGGGGAGGATATTATCAATTATCATTAATAACGGAATATTCTTTTTAAAATGAGAATGATTCGGAGAATTTTTAAATCAAGGAAAATTTTCATATTTTGTTGAGTTTGTCGAAAAATATGGGAAATTTTATGCTAGTAAATTTCGGATTATTTTCAAATAAAAAATGAATTTTTATGGGAATTATTTATGAACACCAATTTTAAAATCGAATTTTTACCGAAACTTGAGATAACACACAACTAATAAGGCACCGTTTTATACGGGCGTTGTGGGGGTGCTAATCCTTCCCCGCACGTAACCGATTCCCAAACCCGTACTTGTTTTTCTCTGGTTCAAAGCGTAGACAAGAAAATTAGTTTTAAAAATATTTTAATTAATTTCAAAATATTTTATAAAGACCGGTTTTAATAGGTGGCTGATCACACCTAGCCAAAAAAGATTGGTGGCGACTCCATTTCTTTTTCCGAGGTCGTTTTCATATCCTAGACCTTTTATTTCAAGAGGAATTAAGTCGACCTTTCTTCTGCCTGTTGTTTTCTCTCCCTTCACTCGAGCGGATTCTCCTCACCCTGGAGGATCATGTATCGACAACTTGGCGACTCCGCTGGGGATTTTAGAGAGTTAGGCCTAGAATTAGTCGTGTGTTATCAAAAGTCTCGATTTTGTCAGTTTTGGTTGGTGTTTACTTTTAATTACCATTTTCTAATAAAGGAATTTTTTTGAAAATGATCAAATGTTTTAAATATGTTCATTGTCATGTGCATGCATATTTTTACTATTCTCTGGTTATTTAATTATTATTCTTTGTTTAATTAATGCTTTACATTGTTTAATTTTGTCTTTATTAAATTGCTCGGGTTTTAGAATAAGGGTATAGAATAGGTGGTGAAAGGTTTGTTTGTTCCTCCTCACACACTATACTTGCATTTGCATAACATGAGCCCTCTGCTCGGGCTCTATCCTTTAGGTGGAAGTAAAGTAACTACGCTCTCGTGAGGTGTTAACCTCCGCATGGGCTAGCGAAACATTTTCAGAGTAGTAAACTACCTACATTTTCATGAGGTGATAACCTCCGTATAGGCCTGGGAAATACACTCTAACAAATTGAACCCGCTTTTATCGGGTTACCTTACTAGCCTTCAACGGCGACAGTGAGGATCAATTTGGAGCCTTTTTAGAACCTAATGCAACCTCATATAATGAACCTAGGCGAAACCATGCCAAATTTTCGTTAGAGGTACCGAAGCTAGGGACACTCGGAGGAACCTTTCTAACCTTTAGCTATTTATTTCAATATCGCATTGATTTGATTATTATACCCTTGTACTGACTCATTTCCTTTTGTTTTGTTTACTTTTTTTTGCTTTGTTTTTGTTGCATGCATCATGGTCGCTTAGGAGTGTTTGCCTTAAGTCAAATTCCAGACAGAGGGGTTTTCGATACGGTCATGGAACACCGAGATCTTGCACCAATGTCAGTTACTTCCAAGACATACCGAGAGGTTCGAACAGAGTCAGAGAAACATCAGGTTAACAAAGGAGACTACTTGAATAGAAGCTTCATGTCTGTTCTTCTTGAGTCGGTTCATTTAGATCTGGGTCAGAATGATTTGACAAAATTTGAGGATATTTGGGGATGATGGGGAACTACAAAGGAAAACGAGTTCACCAAGAAGTATGGTGACATAGCATTACTTCTCCCAATCCAGATAGATGAGCAGTTGATTAGGGCAGTGGTATAATTTTGGGATCACTCTTACCGATGCTTTACGTTCAATCGAGAAGATATGACACCCTCCCAGGAGTACTCAATCTTGCTTCGTATCGAGTCAACCACCCCTGATAAGATATATTGCAAGCAGCAAAAGACAGTTGGCTTTCAGAGGAAGCTATCCTATATATTGGGTATAGAGATTCTGATCGACTCCCCGAATATTAAGAAGAAGGGTTCGAGTGCGTGTATCCCATGGGTATTCTTCCGAGACTATATCCTGAACAATCCGGAGAGTGATCGTGTAGTGGATATTTTTGCCTTAGCGATCTATGGTCTGGTGATATTTCCAAAGATCTTGGGGCACATTGAGATGGACGTAGTTGACTTATTTGAGTGCCTGGGCAAACAAATTGATCCTGCTCCTGCTATCCTTGCCAAGATATTTAGGTCCTCAATTTCTATCGAAGAAAAGGCGAGGGACGTTTCGAGGGATGTGCACCCCTTCTGTATGTTTGGATCCAAAGTCATTTCTGGGGAAATGATAAGGAAAAGCTTTGTCCCTACATAAGGACTTTAATTCCTCTTAAGGAATTCTGCAAGAAAGAGTGGCCGAGGAAGGGAGATAAGAAACAATAGATAATGACTCTTCGTCGCTTAGCCCGAGAGGACGTCATTTCGAGAGCTCTGTGGATGCTGTTGGGATCCATTCTGTATAATTGTGGAGACAAATCGTGGGTTCCTTTAATGGGAATTTGGGGATCTATTAGCTATGCACCACTCTTGGTACGAATACAGTATGGGTCTGAGTAGTTCATCCCGATGACTCATGGGATCACTTTGGTAGATTTTGCATATAATGGGCCCAGGTACATGAAGGAAACACGTGAGCTCATCAAAGCGAGGAGGCAATTGCACCGATCCGAATTGGGTAGATATACCAATAACGCTACTCCAGGATACTTGGTTTGGAGGGCCAAAGGGATCCACAACACAGTGCTCCCTGCCGAAGATGCCTCTATCTATCCGATGATCTTTCAGCCAGAGCATGTGGTACCAATAGAGATCGAGCTTGTTAGGCAAAAATTAGAAAAAAACAAAGGGAAATTGAAGCGAGAATGTGATAAGCTCTAAGAAGATGTCGAGGATTTGAAGACTAGGCTTGAGATCCAAGAGGTCAAGATACGAAAACTAGCCAAGGAGTGAGACAAGGCACAATCTGATATACAGGACTTGCACCAGGAAAACAAGAGGTTAAGAACTAAGGGAAAGTTAGTCGAAACTAGCAAGTCTCTGAACACCCAAGAGAAAGAAAAGCTTCAGAAAGAACTAGAATTCTGGAAGGGTAAGGCCAAGGAAAGCAAAGAAAAAGAGTCATGATTTTCTTAGGAGCGACAAAAGTGGGGAGATGCACGGTCACTGATTTCGACCAAGTTGGAAAGATGCCTGCAAGAAAATGAGCTGTTAAAAGCCAAACTGGGAAATGAGAGGGAAAGGACATACATGCTACACAAAGAGAATGAGACATTTCATGCGACCATTCAGACCATAGAGCATCGGTTGCAAGTTTAGAAGACTGACACCGCTGCCATCATTCGGGAATATAGAGAGAGAAAGATCGAATGGAGCCAGGCAAATGGCTTAGCTTTGGATGCTACTAGGTGGAAGACTAAGACCTTGGGAAGAGAGTAGTATATAGACCACCTGACTAGGAAGATCCGTAAGGCTATGGTCATAGCCAAAGAGATATCGGAGAAGGTAAAGACTCTGAGGTGTGATGTCAACCCAACAGGAGAGCATGGACAACGCCTGCTGAACTTCTTAGAGGAGGCTCAAGACTAGTATGAGAAAATCCGATCTTTTGTGTAACCCGATAGTGAGAGAGGAGTTGTAAAAAGTTTCTATGAATTAATGAAAAACATTTGCATTGGAATTTGATCTTAAGGCAAATACTATTATTTGCATCATCTCATTTCATAAAATTATAGAAGCATACATTCATTCTTTGATGCATTGATTTATTCATTCATCCTTGCACACATTTAATAAGCTAAAAATAATAATGCGCCATTCTAAGGTTTAAAATTGGACGCCTACCGAAACTCCCAATGAAAAGCACTCTGTATCGGTATAATACTCGATCACAAGTTAGGATCATGGAAAATGAGAAGCTTGCCCGAATGGAGAGAATGGAAAAGGCACAAGATGAGTTGAGGGAACAGTTGGCCAAATCTCAGGGCGAATCAAGAGATCAGATGTTCAAGCTGATAGAACTGGTGTCCGCCGCAGTTAAAGGAAAGGGACACATGGAGAATTTAGCCCTTGGATTAGAATCAGGACATCAAGGGGGAAAAGAGGGGAAGCAAGATGCTGCACTAACAGACGGCCAATCTGCGCAGAATACAAAGATTCCACCATCGACGGCAGCAATGCCTTTCGGGTATGTCCAAACCAACCTAAGGGCATAGAAACAGATGCCAATTGAGGTAAACCTTGGGGCAGTCCCGACAGATCCTATCGATATCCCAGACCTGGATGAGCTTGAGGAACAAGAAAAGAGGGAATCAACGGAACTGAAAAGGGTTGAAACAGCTGAATCATAAAAGAAGTATCAGCTATTAGAGGAAAGGCTGAGGGTCGTGGAAGGGGCAGAATTGTTCGAAAGCCTCGATGCCAAAGAGATGAGTTTGGTATCTAGTTTAGCGATCATGTCCAAGTTCAAGACGCCGAATTTTGAGAAGTAGAACGGGACCACCAATCCTTTAGCATATTTGACGATGTATAAATGACCGAACATGATAGCGATGAGAAGTTTCTCATCCACTGTTTCCAAGATAGCCTCACCAGGTTTGCCACTCGATGGTACAATCAACTCACCCACAACAAGATCTGATCATGGACGGATTTGGCTAGGGCCTTCCTGGAACACTACAAGCACGTCTCTGACATGGTACCAGACAGACTATCCATGCAAAACATGGAGAAGCAAGCTACTGAAAGCTTCAAACAGTATGCCCAAAAATGGAGAGACATGGCTACACAGGTGCAACCACCATTGACTAATAAAGAAACTATGGTTCTCTTCATTAATACTTTGAAGGCACCATACAATGAGAAGTTAGTGGGGAATGCCACTAAAAATTTTGCAGATATGGTCATATCTGGAGAGATGATTGAAACAGCAATCAAAAGCGGGAAGAGGGGAACAAGTTGCCCACAAGAAAACAACTCTTGCCAAGAAAAAAAAAGGGAGGCTCTCGCAGTCAGTTTCAATAACCTACCTTTTTCACCTCCAACACCCTATACACCTTACCCGACCTACAACCCTTACTATCTAGCTATAAACAACCTCACTCAGAATCCTTTTCCCTACACGGCCATACCACAACAACCATATTCGACTGACATATCTCTTCAGATAGCCATTCCACCAAACACTACCCCAAACATGTAAAACATTCCCTAAAATGATCAAAGACCTCTGAGGAATACCTTAAAGCCTCAATATGACCCTATCCCCACTACTTACAACGAGTTATACCCGAAGCTTCTATAGGGTCAACTTGTTGCGCCTATCTATCTTTAACCTTTAAAACCTCTTTATCCCAAATGGTACGATTCCAACGCTCACTGCGCATACTATGTGGGCATCCAAGAACACTCAACCGAGACTTGCACTACTTTCAAGTGAAAGGTTCAGAGCCTTACTGATGCAGGAATTTTAAAATTCAGGCCGAAAAGTAGACCTAATATCGCGGGAAACCCATTTCCTAATCATACGAAAGCCAAGGTTAACAAAATCATATCAGGGGAGGTTGAAAGGGTAAAAAGGGATGTCAGGAATATAAAAATGCCTATGATCAGAGTCTGGCTTGAGATGGTCAAGGTGGGGTTGGTTAAGCCGAGAACAGATGTGAGGGAAATATTCAGTCAGGCGGGGAACTTTTGCCAATATGATGAGTGCAAAGGGCACGCCATTCAATACTGTGAAGAGTTTTTAGCAAAGGTTCAAAAGATGATGGATATGGGTGAGGCCCAATTTTTTGAAAAGATAGAGGAGCTTGAAATCAATATGAATGAGATCGGTTATGGGGTGGATAGACCCCTAATCATATATTATAATTAGCCCAAGGTAAAGGTTATTCTAGTAGTCGAAGGACCCGCTCCAAAGATGATCATAGAATTGTCGTTACCTTTTTCTTACAAAGGAGACAAGACGATTCCGTGGAAGTATGATTGCAGTATGGTGATGCCAGGATCTTTAAACCATCAGTAGTGGCCATGGATGTAATCAAAGTGGGGCACCTAACTCGAAGTGATAGATGTTATGCTCCGTGACAGTTGAACCTGGAAAGATAGGAATACCTGATAAAGGAAAAAGGGCAGTGGGACCAGACGCTATGGAAGTAGAACAACCTGGGGAGCTAGGAAAGGATCCAGCTCCAGTTAGTAAAGTAAAAGATCCAGTGAATGAGAAGGAAGCCTGTTAGTTCCTAAAGTTTATCAAATACAACGAGTACAGTGTGGTAGAGCAATTGCACCGCCAACCAACGAAGATTTCAATACTTTCACTGTTGTTAAACTCAGAGCCACACCGAAACGCTTTGCTGAGAATTTTGAACCAGGCTTATGTAGCCAACAACATATTAGTAGAGAAGCTAGATCGGTTGGTGGGAAACATTACAGCGGATGATTACATCTCCTTCAATTATGATAAGATACCAACGAATGGAATAGGATCCACCAAGGCTCTCCATATCACCACTACTTGTAAGAGGCACATTCTACCCCGAGTACTCCTTGACAATGGATCTTCTCTGAATGTGATGCCATTGGCTACCTTATCAAAACTGCCGATTGATATGTCCTATATGCTGTCGAGTCATACCGTTGTCAGAACCTTTGATGGCACTCATCGAGAAGTGATGGGAAACATTGAGATCCCACTTTAGATAGGTCCCTGTACCTATAAGGTTGATTTTCAAGTGATGGACAGCACCCCATCTTACAATTGCTTGTTAGGAAGGCTGTGGATTCACACTGCCGGGGCTGTGCCATCATCTCTCCACCAAAAGCTAAAATTTGTAATAGAAAAGCGCTTGGTCAACGTGTTAGGAAAAGAGGATATTATCGCCTATGCATCTACAAATACCCCTACATAGAGGTAACTGAAGATGCTGTAGAATGCTCATTCTGGCACTGGAATTTGTCAATGCCATTTTCGTCACTAAGGGACATAAAATTCCAAAGCCAAGGCTATCTAAGAATACTAGGTTGGGGGTGAAAACAACAGTTGGAAAAGGCTGCAGAGCAGGAAAGGGACTAGGAAAATATCTCCAGGGAATGGCCAGAGCAATCGAAGTGGTCGGGAAGAAGGATGGATTTGGTCTCAGGTATCTCCCAAAAGCTTACGAGAAAAGGAAACAAATTGAGAAAAGCAAAAAGAGGAGGATGGCCTATCTTGTGGGTGTGGATATGGAGTGGGAGCCCATGACTTTCCCACCAATCCGTCACATCTTCCATTCAGTCGGCTTTGAGTTTAGGAATAAGAATTTTAAGGATGTAATGGTCCTGCTGGAGCAGGTTTTTGAGAAGCTCTACAGGGTTGAAGACAAACAACCACATGAAATGATGGTCGGTATGGCCGAAACAGATGAACAGAGAGAGGAGATCACTAGTTGGATGGTGCGCCCGTGCCCTATGATTTATGAGCTAACCAATTGGAGCGTGGCTGAACTTCCCATAGTTTTTAGTTCTACTCTAGTGTAATGCTCGATCAACCTTAATAGCCTTTGCCTGAAGGCATTAAGAATCCTTTGTACGGGCTTATGTTTAAAACTTATCATTTAATAAATAACAATCACTATGCATTTTCTTCATAATAATGTGTCCACATCCTTTCATTCTTTTATTATTATTGCCTATATCCTTTCTATGTTGTTTTCTTCCCCACATATTTATAGGTGCCCGGATACAGAATATGAGGACTGTCCTGTCAATAATTCTAAAATTGATTTGAAAAACCCATCTGTACGGGAGATTCGACGCCAACGAAGATGTTGAGGACTTTAATTTGCATCCGGATTTGTTAAGAATAATAGAACATGAGGAGAAACAAGTATTGCCTCACAAAGAGCAGTTGGAAGTAATAAATTTGGGGGATAGGGAAGAAATAAGAGAAGTCAAGATTAGGACTGTCATTTCATAATCCATAAAGCAAGATTTGATAAGTCTACTCCGGGAATACACGGATGTGTTTGCATGGTTGTACCAAGACATGCCTGGGTTGGACCCTGACATTATGGTTCACAAACTCCCATTGAAACCAGATTGCAAGTCGATTCAGTAGAAACTGAGAAGAATAAGGCCCAAAATGCTATTAAAAGTGTAAAAAGAAGTAAAAAAGCAATTTCATGCCTGATTCTTAGAAGTGGCAAAATACCCTGAGTGAGTAGCAAACATTGTCCCGATTCTAAAGAAATATGGCATAGTACGAATGTGTGTTGATTACCAGGATCTGAACAAGGCGAGCCCCAAGGATAATTTCCCCGTTGCCTAACATTGACACTTTAGTCGATAATACCGCCAAGAATTTCGTGTTTTCCTTCATGGACGGGTTCTCAGGGTAATCATATTAAGATGGCACTAGAGGATATGGAGAAAACCTTATTCCTGACGATGTGGGGAACCTTTTGCTATAAGGTGATGCCGTTCGGGTCAAAAAACGCTGGGGCAACATATCAAAGAGCCATAGTAACTTTGTTCCATGACATGATGCACAAAGGAATCAAAATTATGTCGATGATATGATCGCAAAGTTGCGAAGAGAGGACGAACATATTGCGAATCTTAAAAAGCTCTTTGAAAGGTTGAGAAAATTTCAACTTAAACTCAACAAAGTGCAAGTGCACTTTCGGAGTCACCTCAGAAAAGCTACTGGGCTTCGTTGTTAGCCAGAAAGGAATTGAGATTGATCTGGATAATGTGAATTTTATTCAGGGCTTGTCTCTCCCTCGTACTCAGAAAGAAGTAAGAAGCTTTTTGGGTAGGCTGAATTACATCGCTCGGTTCATCTCTCAACTGTCCGATAAGTGCGACCCGATCTTCAAGTTACTCCAAAAGCGTGATCCAGGGGAATGGGATGAAGGATGCCAGATAGTGTTTGATAAGGTCAAGCATTATCTGTCAAACCCACCGATACTAATGCCACCAGTCCCAGGAAAGCTGCTGATACTGTATTTGTCAATATTTGAAAGGTCTATGGGATGTATGTTGGAGCAACATGATGAAATCGAAAAGAAAGATCAAGCCATCTACTATCTCAACTAGAAGTTCACTGAGTTCGAGTTGAAGTATTCATTGGTAGAAAGGCTTTGTTGTGCCCTAGCTTGGACTGCCCGAAGGCTCAGTCAGTACATGTTGTATCACACTACATGGCTGATTGCAAAACTAGATCCCTTCAGATACGTATTCGAGACACCTTCGTTGTCAGTAAGAACGACGAGATGGCAAGTCTTGCTTTCTGAATATGATATTGTGTATGTGAGCCAAAAGGCTATAAAGGGTAGCATAGTAGTCCAATTCCTAGCAAGTCGAGTGGTAGAGGATTACGAGCCTCTGGACTTTGATTTCCCTGACGAAGACATAATATGTATCTCATAAGAAAAGGGGACTTCCTCTGAAAAGAGAACCTTTTGAAAATGTATTTTGATGGAGCATCTAATATCATAGGGCATTAAATTGGTGCAGTTGTCATATCCCTTGAGGAAGATTATTATCCTTTCACTACCAGATTGGATTTGATTGTACCAATAATGCCGCTGAATATGAAGTGTGTACTATGGGTCTTAGTGCCGCCATAGAAAGAAATATCAAAAAATTAAAGGTCTTCGGAGATTCAACCTTGGTGATATACCAGCTGCGCGGAGAATAGAAAAACCGGGATACAAAGCTAAGCCGATATAAAGAGCTTATACTGAGCTTGATAGAGGAGTTTGAAGAGGTAGTTTTCAATTACTTCCGTTGAGAAAAAAACCGAATAGCTGATGCTTTAGCCGCTTTGTCATCAATGTTTAAAGTGAATGAAGGGGCCAAAGTTGTGCCAATCAAGACGAGCATATACGAGTCTCCTGCCCATTGCTTGAGTATCGAAGAAGAAGCAGATGGTCATCCTTGGTATTACGACATCTTGCAATACATCAAGAGTCAAAAGCACCCTGAATAAGCAACGAAAGATGATAAGAGAACCTTGAGAAGAATGGCAATAGGTTTTGTCTTGGATGGTGAAATCCTTTACAAGAAAGAGAGAGACCATGTTCTGTTGAGGTGTATCATTTCTGCGGAAGCATAGAGAATCCTCGAAGAGGCCCATGAAGGGATATGTGGCACCCACGCGAATGGCCACATGCTGGCTAAGCAGATTATGAGGGCTGGATACTATTGGTTAACCATGGAAAAAGGACTGCATCAATTATTCTCGTAAGTGCCATAAATGCCAGATATACATCGACAAGATTCATGTGCCGCCATCGCCGCTACATGTCATGATGACTCCATGGCCATTTTGAATGTGGGGAATGGATATGATCAGGCCCATCACCCCGAAAGCTTCGAACGAACATCGTTTTAGCCTAGTGGCCATAATCTACTTCACAAAGTGGGTAGAAGCAGCCTCTTATGCCAATGTGACAAAGACAGTGGTGTGCAGATTTATCAAAAAAGAGATTATATGCCAATATGGACTTCCGAAGAGAATAATCACAGACAATGCTCTCAATCTGAACAATAAGATGATAAGGGAAATATGTACCCAGTTCAAGATCAACCATAATAATTCGGCACTCTACCGTCCGAAAATGAATGGGGCAGTAGAAGCAGCCAATAAGAACATCAAGAAGATTGTTGAAAAGATGTCTAATGTGTACAAAGATTGGCATGGGATCTTGCCTTTTGCTCTCTACACATACCGTACTTCGATTCGCACATCTACAGGGGCCATGCCATTTTCTCTGGTATACGGGATGGAAGCAGTGTTGCCTATTGAGGTTGAAATCCCTTCACTTCGTGTTTTGATGGAAGTGGGCCTAGAAGAGGCAGAATGTTTAGAGCTCGCTATGAACAATTGAACCTCATCGAGGAGAAAAGGCTGAAAGCAATTTGTCATGGGCAGATGTATCAGAAAATGATGATTCGAGCCCACAATAAAAAGGTTCACCCTAGTCAGTTTCGAGAGTGAGAGTTGGTATTGAGGAAGGTTCTCCCCATTATGAAAGATCCTCGTGGAAAATGGGCTCCGAATTGGGAAGGACCCTACGTGGTGAAAAGAGCTTTTTCAGGATGAGCATTGATCTTAACTCGGATAGACGGTGATGACTTGAGAAATCCCATGAACACCGATGAATAGAAGAAATACTATGCTTGAAGAAAAGAAAAAAGAAAAAAAGAAGAAAAATATGATATTGTGCATATGAGAATTCGAATGATTCCAAATGTAACAATGAAAATTCTATATATCTATCTCCCCTGAGGATTGCTTTTCAATGAGAATATTCGTGCTTGATATGATAAATGGCCATTTTTCATATTCCTTTCACTAAGAAGAAGTTATCCCTAGTCACCCCTTTGAGCCTTAGGAATTCATTCTTTCTTTGAACCTTGATCAAGGATCACCCTCTACATTGGAGGGCAAATGCGAGGAAAATCCTCCAAAACATCATGGCGAAAAGAGCCATCACAAACAAAAAATATCATGGCGAAAAGAGCCATCGAAAACAAAAACAAAAAGAAGAAGAAAACTCAAAAAAGGAAAAACACACAAGAAATGTGTGAAATCAAAGAATGGCAAATGAAAGCTAAGAATGAAAAGAAACAAATTCCAAAAAGGGAGAGGAAAGTCCAAAAAGGACGAATGTTTCTGTCGCAACCTAAAAAATAACAAGTCTCATCACAAGACTTTATATTTCGTTAAGCGTGACATTAAAAAAAAGAGAAAAAGTCGACTTAATTCCTCTTGAAAAATGAATGTGTTGAAAATGACCTTGAAAAAAACATGGAGTCGCCACCAATCTTTTTTAGCTAGGTGTGATCGCCACCTATTAAAACCGATTTTGTAAAACATTTTAAAATTAATTAAAATATTTTTAAAACTAATTTCAAGTCTGCGTTTTAAACCAGCGAAATCAAAGAAGCAGGTTTGGGATTCGGTTACGTGTGGAGAAGGATTAGCACCCCCACAATGCCCATATAAAATGATACCTTATTAATCGTGTGTTATCTCAAGTCTCGGTAAAAAGTCAGTTTTTAATTTAGTATTTCAAGTTAATTCCCAATTTAAAGAAAAATAATTCCATTTTTAATTGAAAATGATCCGAAATTTATTAATTCAAAATTTCCATATATTCCCCTACAAAATCGGCAAAATATAGAAATTTTTATTTATTTAGAAAATTTTCCAAATCATTCTCCTTTTTTGAAAGAAAGATATTCCTTTATTAATAATAATTGATAACATTCTCTCCAGCAAACCTGGTAGAGAACCCATGAATTATTTTAACTCGAGAATATCTTTATTTTATTGAAAATCATTATCTTTTTTAAAACATTTAAAAAAAAATGATTATGAACATGGGTGATATAAATAAAATGACATAGCAAAGTCTAGATAATATAATGCAACCTAAATGATATGATATAATTTAAATGGCATAGTATATTCTAAATGAAATAATATAACCTAAGTGACATGACATATTCTAAATGAAATGAAATATCCTAAGTAACATAATGTATTATAAATGAAATGAAATGATTTAAATGATATGATATTCTAAATGAAATAATATGACTTAAATAATATGGCAAATTTAAATGATATGACATATTTTAAATGACATGGCATATTCTAAATAATATAATCTAAATGACATGGAATATAATCTAAGTGACATAAAATGACATGAAACATAAAATAATGCTATCATGTAATATGATGAAAATAAAAATAATAATGCATGAGCATAGTATATGCTAAATAATGTGACAAAAATAAATAACTAAATAAAAATCATAGGACAACATATAATATTCAAAAACATATAACAAACAACATAACACCATAAAATAAGTCAAAATAATAACAATATCATGGAAATTATCAAAATTACATATTATATAGTATGCATAAACATGGAAAATGTAATGCATGAAAATGTATTTTTTCCTTTAATTAAGGAAATTCGTATATCTAAAAAGATATCCGGCTACCTTAGGAAAATATATCAAATTAAATTTTCTAAAATTAAAATACTTTGTGATTGTTTGAAAACAATTCTGAAAATCTTGGATTATAAACAAAACCTTAGCCAAACCCTTATAAAATGGCTCAATTTCCTAAGTTTAAAATCCCGGACTTGACCACCCTTATCCCGAGGTTTATAAAATCATTTTTAAAGTTTAAAAAGGCTTAGAAACTATCCTAAGACAGTAGCTAAAGTTTCTAACCAATCCCCTCTAAACGCCTCAGCCAAATTCAACAATTATTCTTCTTTTGAATTCAAATCTGCCTCTACTGTCCGGTTTTAAAACACGATTTTTTAACCTATTTTCAAAAATTCCAAAAAATCTAAAAAACATACTGGAGACACAGAACATGTAAAAATACACGAGAAACAATTGGCTTAATTTTTTGATTGAAGATGACTTCCCAAAAAAATCGGGACAGTCCGAGTACTGGGTGACAAAACTATTTTGCCAAAACATATTTTTTGCCTTTGATAAAATCATTTAAAAATCAAAGTAAAAATGTTGGAGACTCTCTTAAAGACCCACAAACAGTAGCTAACACTTTTAAAAAGTTAGACAAAAATTGGCTAAGTAAAAAAAATCACAAAGGTAGAATAACCAATTTGACAATTCTTTAATTTTCCACAAGTATGCTCAAGTGAGCATGACTTTGAACCATTGATTGGCCTAAGTCATAATCATGTGGCATGACATGAGATGCATGATCATATAGAAAATTGAATGCATGAAATGCATGATTTAAAACCTAAATGATGTGAGAAATGGATGGCAATACAAAATAACCTAATGCCTAGCATGAGTTTGCATGGCAATAAACGTAATCCTAACCTAAGTATGCATGAGATGCATGATAATGCAAATGAAACTTAGACCTAAAGTGACATGAAATGCATGGAAATACAAAGTGACCTAAGACCTAAATAGCATAGCAAATGCATGGCAATATCAATATGATTCTAGGCTTTATATGTATGGGAATATGCATGGCAATACCAATATGATTCTAGACCTTAAATATCATGAAAATGCATGAAAATGTCATGAACATATAATGATCAATGAACCTAATACTAATGCATGAACAAACAGCAACTAATACACAATCTTACGGCATAATAATGCAAAGCAATGGTTCCTAAACAAAATGCAAATGCACACTCAAGGAAGAAACACATGCAAGGGCCGAATGGCCACCAAATAGACTAATGCAATCCTATTTAGCCAATAACACAAACACATGGTAAACCAAATCAAAATACACAATGTTATGGCATGAAATGCAAACTATCAACTAGACAAAATGAAAATGAACACACAAAACAAAATCATGTTGACCGAATAGCCCTCAAATCACATAGTATGATCCTAGCTAAACAATAACACAAACACATGGAAGCAATAACTAGCAAACATGATAATGCAAATATGCACAAAAATCCATCATGGCTGAATTAAAAACATGAATATAGCATGGTATATATATGCATGAAGATCAATGTAAACATATTAAACAAGCAAACATGATAAAAATGCAAACATGCTCAAAAAATCTATCGTGGTCGAATGGAACAACATGAATCTAGCATGCTATTGTCACAAACACATAGCATGGTATATTATTAAACGACCACAATCAAGCTAACCTACCACAAATCAAGCTAATCTAACACAAATAAGCTAACCTACCACAAATCAAGCTCATGAATAAAAAAACAAACACAAAATCATTTACCAAAACAACAACTCATTCGGCCATGATGAATCTTTGATGAAAACTTGTTTTTTTTCTTTTAAAAAACAAAATAGTAGCTCTTTAGAAACAAGTTTATTTCATAAAAAGGAAAAAATATCCATAAATAAAACAAGATGATGTCAATAAAATAGGAAAAATAACCATGAAAGAGCATAGCTACCTTGCTCTAGCTTTCCAAATCATGAAGAAACTAGCAAAAACCCTTATTTTCCTTCTCTTTTTTTCCTTCTCTTTTTCCTTTCTTTTTCTCCTTAGCTACTGCCTCTTTTTAAGCCCCCTAAAACTTCTAAAAAATTGCTCAGCCCCCCTCTCTAATAGCCTTGGCCGAATGAATGCCAACCCTTGGATTCATTGTGCTTATCTTTCTTCTTCCATTCTTGGCCATTGGACGAGGATTCTTTCATGACAACATAAAAATGTCATCTTGGCATTTAATCCCAGCCCTTAAAATGTGTACTCAGCCCTTGTAAATGGCCTAAACCATTGGATGAAAAGGACTAATCCCATGCACTCCCTTGCTTGGCCGAATGAATGCCAACCCTTGGGTTCATTGTGCTCATCTTTCTTTTTCCATTCTTGGCCTTTGGATAAGGGTTCTTTCTTGACAAATAAAAATGTCATCTTGGCAATTAATCTTGGCCGTTGAATGGTGTATTCAACTTTTCTATAAGGCACCTAAGCCATTGGATGAAGGGGGGACCATTTGCAAGGTACTAGTGGAAATATTTTGAGCTTGATAGTGACAAAGGAATTAAATTGATCAAGCTTCTTGCTTCTCCTCTATACTGACTGACCAAGGGAGGAATTATCTCAGCAATTCCTTCATCTGTCATATTTTTCTTAATTACAAATTGGCCCCTTTCGATTTTTTTGAAAAAAATGACCTTTTTGACTCTCGAACCTAAATAAATAGCAAACGGACTCCAAATTCAAATTTTATTTTTTCAATACTTCCAAAATAATAAAAATTGAATTTTGGAAGTTTTCAAAATTTTTTGAGCCCATTTGCTATTTTTTAGAATTTATTTTTCCAAAATTGCCTTTTTGTGCACCTGAACTTTCATCTTTTTTAAACAAGCTCCGAATCCAGATTTTTCTTCACCAATATCTTCCAAATAATTTAAAAGTGTGATCTATAAGTTTTCATAATTTTTGGAGCTCATTTGCTATTTTTTTGGGATTTATCTGCTTGAATTTCTACATAGTGGACTTGGGATTTGGTCATTTTGCAAACGAACTCCAAATCTAGATTTTTTTTTCCAATCTCTTCCAAATAATTTAAGAATGAGATCTGCAAATTTTCAAAAATTTTGGAGCTCATTTGCTATTTTTCTGGGATTTATCCTTTTGAATTTCTGCATAGTGGGCCCAAGATTTGGCCATTTTGCAAATGAACTCTGAATCCAGATTTTCTTTCAGAAGTCTCTCCAAAATGATTTAAGAATGAGATCTACAAATTTTTAGAATTTTTTGAGCTCATTTGCTATTTTTTCTGAATTTTCCAATTTTGCCCTTTTGCCTCTAATGCTCGGTTTTGCTCAAAACAAATCCAATTTTTAGAATTTCTTTTTTTTTTTTGGCCTTTGTCATATAATGAATTGGAGTTGGTCCGAAAAAGCCCAATTTTTACAATCAAATTCCCTTCCGTTTTGATTTTCCCTCTTTTTAGTATCAAGAACTTCCTCGTTTTTTCGTTTTTCCTCCAATCGGCTCTTTTCTCAGAATTTCTTCAAACTGAGCCTTGGGCTATCCTTTTTTAATCACTCCTCACCAATTAGGGGCTTTGGTTTTACCGAATTAGGCTATTTCTACAATTTTCCCAAATTTCACCAAAATTCGCCAAAAACCCTAATTCTCGTTTTTCTTCCAAATTGACTTTTCTTTCAATTTTTCTTCTAAATAGCTTCTCCATTACCCGTAGTTTGTCCTTATCTTTCATTTGGAACCTTCAATTCTGACCAATTTGATCATTTAAGCATTTTCCTCCAAATTTCCCGAATTAGGGTATTTTTTCTATTGAAATTCTGTAACCCAACTTTCGAACTCCATATCTTTCAATGTAGACCTCGAATTATCTAAATTATTTCACCATCTTTCAATTGAACTTCAAATCTTGATTTTGAAAGTGGGTTGACTTTTTTAGTAGTTGACTATTTGAGGTTGACTTTTCCATTTTTAACTTTTTCTGTCTGCTTTCTTAGACTAAGTCACGGAGTACCACCTGTAGGATGAGAAAAGTCTTTGCATTCTGAAGCATCAATTTAGGAAGAAAGCATACTTGATTTAATGGTTCGGAAAAAATTAGGTGTCTACAGCTGCCCCTCTTTGACTCTTGCTGAGAATCAGGAATCAGGCAAAGATAAACAAACACTAATTTTGTCCGGTTACTGAAATCACATGTGAAAGAAAGAAAAATGGGTTTTCATTTTTTCCATTTTATTATTCATCTTTTTTTTTTTTAATAAAGCTGTAAATTGAAGATTTAGTCCTTAAATTGAATTCCCTGACTAATCAAGGCTCGACCCGTCTTAAGGAAATCGATTCGATTTGCAAGAGAAAAAATTATGCCCGAAAGTCTTAAAAATAGTGCCCGAAGGTCTTAAAAATGGTGCCCGGAGGCCTTATCTGTGATTTGGAAAAATACGCTATATGCGACTTTAAAAATGATGCCTGAAGGTCTTAAGAATGGTGCCCGGAGGCCTTACCTGTGATTTGTCAAAGTGCGCTGTATGCGACTTTAATAATGATCTCGGAGGTCTTAAGAATGGTGCCCGAAGGCCTTACCCGTGATTTGGAAAAATGCACTGTATGGGACTTTAAAAATGATGCCCGGAGGTCTTAAGAATGGTGCCTGGAGGCCTTATCCGTGATTTAGAAAATTGCGCTGTATGCGACTTTAAAAATGATGCCCGGAGGTCCTAAGAATGGTGCCCGAAGGCCTTATCCGTGATTTAGAATATAGCGTTGTATGCAACTTTAAAAGTGATGACCGGAGGTCTTAAGAATGATATTTGAAGAATTGTTGAAAATTAACATGAAGAAAATTAACCTGAAGATTTTGAGAAGATGCAAATGCCTTTTGATGCTAGTGCAAATGATTAACAGGATGCACATACCTCATATTGCAAATGTAAATGTTTTGAATTGATGCAAATGTTTTTTGATGCTGATGCAGATGTTGGATAAGATGCAAATGCTTCATGGTGTACATGTAAATGGCTTAGATTGATGCAGATGCAGATGTTGAATAAGATGCAGATTCTTCATAGTGTACATGTAAATGGCTTAGATTGATGCAAATGCTTATTGATGCAGATGCAGATGTGGAATAAGATGCAGATGCAGATGTGGAATAAGATGCATATGCTTCTAAATGATGCAAATGCAAATGATCCTCAAATAGCTTAATTACTTCACAGAAGGATGCAAATGCAAAGGTCAACATTGTGCAAATGCTTTTATATGATGCAAATGCAAAGATCGATTATGATGCAAACGCTTCATGAAAAGATGCAAATGCCCCTAATCATTTTTCTAGACTTTGGCTTATCCTTTCCAATTCATTTTTCCTCCTCAAGTCAGAGTATAACTTCAATCATTTTTCAATCTTTGGCTATTTCCTTTGCCCCAACATTTTTCAAACTCTTATTGACAAAAATCTGCTTGCTTGGTTCTATTTCTTCTTCTCATATTTGGAAATCAAGATTAACCCTAGCAGTTCCACATCTTTGGGTTAGAAAAACCCTTATCTCATGTCAACATCAAAAATGGGTATTTCAAAAATATATTTATTTGTTTTCTCAGTTTGAAAACTTCTAAACAATAATATTAACCCCACAGTGTGTGATATACAAATCTCTTGAAGACTGATGATCATTGTTAAAAATTTCTCTAAGTGTCAATCTAGGTTTTTCAATTTGAATTAGCAATGTTTGGTATAACAAGATTTTGGTTGATCAAAGAAAATTTCATAATAAAAATGTATGTCCCTTCTAGGCTCACAAATGGAACAAGTTTTATAAATCATGAATTCATTTAGAATCAAACAAATTCAACATTCTTTTAATTTTCATATCAAGGCATTCTGACAAGCATCAAGATTGGCTGGGATATTTAAACTAGGAAGTTTAATCTTGGAGGGAAAAAAGTTTTAGTTTTTGAAATCAATCTTCCGAATAGAGCTGACAATTTAGGACGTTCATGAATTCCTAGATGTTCCTCGATGACCACTTCTTCAAGATGACTTTTTCTTTTGTGGTACCAACACTATCACAGATGGCATCAAAAATTTCCATTTTACTCTAGACCGCCTGTTTTTGGATTTTCACCCTAGAGTCTCATTCTTTTCATTTTTCCTTATCTCTTTTTTTGGTTGTTTTAAAATGCACTTGAGAATTCTAAATTCTTCCTTAGTGAAATGATAATTCTATGAGATAGGATAAAATCTGAGGAAAAACCCTTCAAGTTAAATATTCATGCTTAATCAAAATGGACTTTTAAAGCACGTAATGTAGGCCATGGTTCGGGGTTCAGAAAGAAAGGATAAATGGGCCCAAAATATATGTTTAAGGGTAATCAGATCAAGGATCATTTCTTGAGGAAGATTTTCTTTGAAGCATTTGTCCCTTTTGGACTTTTCATTCTTTTTGACTTTGCTATTTTTCTTCTTTGCTTTTGGCTTTCATTTGCCATACTTTTTTCATGCTTTTTTTGTTCTTTTTTTTTCTCTTGTATCTTTATTTTGACAGAGTGACCCATATTTATTCTGTCTTTGAGTTAGAACTCATTGTAGACACCTAATTTTGTCAGGACCACTAAAACATGTATGTTTTCTTCCTAAATTGAGGTTTTCAGAATGTAAAAAGACCTTTTTCATCCTGCAGGTGGTACTCCGAGACTTAGTTTAAGGGGGCGAGCATAAAAAGTCAAACATGAAAAAAGTCAACCTCGAAAAAAAGTCAACCCCGAAAAAGTTAACCTTAAAAAGTCAACTACTGAAAAAGTCAACCCACTTTAAAAATCAAGATTTGAAGTTCAATTGAAAAATGGTGAAAGAATTTTGATAATCCGAGGTCTACATTGAAAGATATGGAGTTGAAAGTTGGGATTTGGAGATTCAGTAGAAAGAAAACCCTAATCCGAGAAATTTGGGGAAAAGTGCTTAAATGATCAAATTGGTCAAAATTGAAGGTTATAAATGAAAGATAAGCACTGACTACGGGTAATGGAGAAGTCACTTGCAAGAAAAACCAAAAGAAAAGTCAATCCGGGAGAAAATCGAGAATTAGGGTTTTTTGGTGGATTTCGATGAAATCGGGAAGAATCACAGAAATATCCCGACTTGGTAAGACCAAAGCCCCCAATGGATGAGGAATGATTAAAAAGGGATAGCCTAGGGCTTAGCTTGAAGAAAATTTGAAAATCGGACTTGTTTTGAGCAAAACCGGGTTTCAGAGGCAAAAGGGCAAAATTGGAAAATTTGGGAAAAATAGAAAATGGACTCCAAAAATTCTAAAAATTGGCAAATCTCATTCTTAAATCATTTTAAAGAGATTGGCGGAAGAAAATCTTGATTCGGAGTTTGTTTGCAAAATGGCCAAATCCCGAGTCTCTTATGCAATAATTCAAAAAGCAAAATCCCGAAAAAATAGCAAATGAACTCCAAATCTTCTGAAATTTTGGAAATATCATTTTTAAATTATTTGGAAGAGATTGGCAAAATAAAATCTTGATTCGGAGTTCGTTTGCAAAATGGCCAAATACCGGGCCTCCTATGCAATAATTCAAGAAGATAAATCCCGAAAAAATAGAAAATGGACTCCAAAAATTCTGAAAATTTTCAAATCTTATTTTTAAATTATTTGGAAGATATTGGTGAAATAAAATCTTGATTCGGAGTTCGTTTGCAAAATGGCCAAATCCCGAGCCTCATATGTAGTAATTAAAGCCGATAAATCCCGAAAAAATACCAAATGAGCTCCAAAAATTATGAAAACTTCCAGATCACACTTTTTAATTATTTGGAATATATTGGTGAAGAAAAATCTTGATCTGGAGCTCGTTTAAAAAATGGTAAAATGTGGGGGCATGAAAGGGCATTTTTGGAAGAAAAAATCCAAATAAATAGCAAACGGACTCGAAAAATTTTGAAAACTTCCAGAACTCAATGTTTTATTATTTTAGAAGTATTAAAAAAATAAAAATTGAATTTGGAGTCCATTTGATATTTATTTGCATCTGGGGGGCAAAACGGTCATTTCACCCAAGCAACCGAAAAGGGCTTCTTTGGGCCTTTCAAAAAATCAGACTTGGGATGGAAAAGAAAAGTTCTGGCCTGCCAAGGCCCAAATGAAGGAGGAAGCTTCTGATTTTTCAATCAAATGGCCAAGAATTAAGAGTTACTTAGAGATTCTCTTTGATCAAGCCATGGTGATTAAGCCACATAGGCCAAGAGAGAGTGTCAACATTATTCTTGAACAGCTGTAATTTGGGACAGCTGATATTCTAATCTAAGGGTGATAATTTCATGATTTTTTCACCTTGAATTATTAGCCATTTGATGGAAAATTAGTTGGGAAAAAAGGACAACATCCTTACATAATTTAAGGGGGGTTCGGCCAGCTCTAGTGGAGAGGTCAGAATTTTCATTTTCACGCATTCATTTTGCTGATTTCTCTTAGTTTTTCTTAGTTTTTCTCTCCTTGGTTGAAAGCAAAAAAGAAAAAGTTTAGAAAAGAAAGGAAAGTTTGAAGAGATAAAGCTTGAAATATAGCTTCTTGAGGTTGCTCTTGAGCACCAACTCTTGCACTTTCTTGATTTTCCATTCTTATTTTTGCTATTTTGATTACTATTTGGTGAGTTTCCTTTTTTAAATAAATGTTTTTTTATTGTTCTTCTTAAGTTCTTTCTTCATTTCTTTCTTAAATATTTTTTACAATTTCTCACCATGGCCGAATGGCCTACATTCTTTCTTAAGGTTGCTGTTTTGTTTATTTAATCATGATATTATTGTTATTTTCTTTAATCTTGATGTTTTAAGTGTTATTCTACTTCATACTTGAGTCATATTTTAATTTGGTTGCTTTGTTTGTTGCCATTTATGATTTAAATATCATGTTATTGCATTTTTAATTTTCTATTTCTATAATGTTTAAATTTGTTGATGTTTTATATTTAGTATATCAAGTGTTTGTGAAAATGCTTGTGTGGTGTTTGCATAATTTGAGTTTTATATTGTAGTTGAGCATGTTAGTATATCAAGTGTTGGTGAAAATGCTTGTTCGGTTTTAGTATTTCTACTTTGTGTTTGCATGTTTTGAGTGTTATATTTTAGTTGAGCATGTTAGTATATCAAGTGTTTGTGAAAATGCCATGATTGTTGGAGCTTGAGGTCATTCGGCTACTCCATGTGTTTTGCATTGTGTGTTGCATTTTTGTCATGTTAGTTGGTAGGTTTTGCATTTGCATGACATTTGATTTAGTTTTGTATGTTAGTATACTAAGTGTTTGTGAAAATGCCATGTTTGTTAGGAACCATAGCCATTCGGCCATTCCTTGAATTCTAGCATTGTATGTGCATTCTTGCCATGTTAGTTGATAGGTTAGCATTTGCATGATATTTGGTTGAGTTTTTGGTTTAAGCATGCTTTGTGCTTGTGAAAATGCCATGCATATTTTAGTTATTAGGTTTGGTTTATTTGCCATGCATGTTCATGCATTTTAGACCTAGGTTGCATTAAATGCCATGCAAGTTCATTTAGGTCTAGGTCACTATATGGATGCCATGCATTTTTTCATGACATTTAGGTTTAAACTCATGCACTTCATGCATGATATTTGCTGTATTTTTCATGCATTTCATGTTCATGCCACTTGACTAATGACTTGAGCCAATTAATTGTTCAAAGTCATGCTCTTTTGAGCACACCTGTGGAAAATTAAAGTTTGTCAAATTGATTATTCTACCTTTTTGATTTTTTTTATAACTTTCAAAAAGTCCTAGCTACTGTTTGTGAGTCATTTTGTGAGTCTTAAATATTTTTACTTTGATTTTTAAATGATTTTATCAAAGGCAAAAATGTATTTTGGCAAAGCAGTTTTTTCACCCAGTACTCGTACTTTCCCGATTTGTTTGGGCATTCATCTTTGATCCGAAAATTAAGCTGATTTATTCCCGTGTAGTTGTACATGTTCCGAGTCTCCAGTAATTTTTTTAGAATTTTTTGAATTTTTAAAAATAGAGTAAAAAATTGTGGCTTAAAACTGGACAGTGGAGTCATAATTGAATTTAAAGAAAAATCATTTTTCTGTTTTGGTTAAGTTACTTAGAGGGGGCTGATTAGGAAGGTTAGCTACTGACTTAGGGTAGTTTCTAAGCCTTTTCAAACTCTAATAATGATTTTTTAACTCTCGGGTTAAGGGTGATCAAGTCCGGGATTTTAAACTTAGGAAATTAGAGCCATTTAAAAAAGGGTTTAACCCAATTTTTATTTTTAATCTAAGCTTTTTTAAAATTGTTTTCAAACAATCACAAAGTTTTTTGGTTTTATAATATTTAATTTGACATATTTTCCTAAGGTAGCCGGATATCTTTTTAGATATACGGATTTCCTTAATTAAAGGAAAAAATACATTTCATGCATTGAATTTTCCATATTCATGCATTTCATATAATATATGATTTTTGCTATGATAATTTCTGTGATATTGTTATGATTTTGAGTTTTGTTATATTGTTTGGAATATTTCATGATGTCCTGTACTTTTTATTTAGTTATTTTTGTCATATTATTTAGCATATACTATGTTCATGCATTATTATTTTCATTTTTATTTCCATGCATATTATATGATAGCATTATTTTATATTCCATGTCATTTAAATTATATGCCATATCATTCATATTTGCCATGTCATTTAGGATATTTCATTTCATATAGAATATATTATGTTACTTAGGTCATTTCATTTCATTTAGGATATATTATGTCATTTAGGATATTTCATTTCATTAAAAATATATCATATGATTTAGGATATTACATTCCATATAGAAAATATTATGTTACCTAGGTCATTTCATTTAGAATATGTCATATAACTTAGGATATTTTATTTAATTTAGAATATGTCATATAACTTAGGACATTTCATTTCATTTAGAATATGTTAAGACATTTAAATTATATCATATCATATCATTTAGGATGCATTATATTATTTAGATTTTGCTATGTCATTTTATTTATGTCATGCATATACACATTCATATCTTTTAAAATGTTTTCAAAAAGTTAATGATTTTTCAATAAAAAATAAAGATATTCCCGAGTTAAAATAATTCATGAGTTCTCTACCGGGTTTGCTGGAGGGAATATCATCAATTATCATTAATAAAGGAATATCTTTCTTTCAAAAAAAGAGAATGATTCAGAAAGTTTTCCAAAATTAATAAAAATTTCTATATTTTGCCACGTTTTTTGGGGAATATAGGAAAATTTTGAATTTATAAATTCCGGATCATTTTCAATTAAAAAATGGAATTATTTTTCTTTAAATTGGGAATTAATTTGAAATATTAAATTTAAAATCAACTTTTTACCGAGATTTGAGATAACACACGATTAATAAGGTACTGTTTTATACGGGCATTGTGGGGGTGCTAATCCTTCCCTGCACGTAACCGAGTCCCGAACCCGTTTCTTTGATTTCTCTGGTTTAAACGCAGACTTGAAATTGGTTTTAAAAATGTGTTAATTAATTTTTAAAATATTTTATAAAACCGGTTTTAATAGGTGACCGATTACACCTAGCTAAAAAAGATTGGTGGCAACTCCATGTCTTTTTTTAAGGTCATTTTCAAAACCTTTATTTTTTAGAGGAATTAAGTCGACTTTTCCTCGGTTTTTTTTTTAATGTCACGCTTAATGAATAATAAAGTCTTGCGATGAGACTCGTTATTTTTTAGGTTGCGACAGCTTGGCGACTCCACTGGGGACGTTTTTTTTAGAGAGTCAGGCCTAGAATTAGTCGTGTATTATCTAAGTCTCGATTTTGTTGGTTTAATTGGTATTTAATTTTAATTATCATATTTTTAAAATAAAAGAGAATTTTGAAAATAATAAAATGTTTTAAATATGTTCATCGTCATGTGCATTCATATTATATTTGTTCTCTGGTTATTTTGTTGCGTATATTATATGTTTGCTTGACTGATGTTTTACACTGTTTGATTTTAGTGGGGTATTTAGAATAGAGGTTGTAGAATAGGTGGTGAAAGGTTTTTTGTTCCTCCACACACACTCACTTGCATTTGCATAACATGAACTCCCTACCCGGGTTTCGTCCTTTTAAGTGGGAGTAAAGTAACTATGCCTTCGTGATGATCCTCTGTATGGGCTAGTGAAACAATTTCGGAGTATAAAGTACCTAATGCCTTTGTGATAATCCTCCGTACGGGCATAGAAAAATATACTCTAACGAATTGAACCCGCTTTTATCGGGGTGCCTTACTAGCCTTCACCGGCAATAGTGAGGAACAATTCGGGGCCTTAGAACCGATTCACCTTCATATAGTGAACCTAGGCGAAGCCATGCCGGATTTTCGTTAAGATATACCGAAGATAGGAACACATGGAGGGACATTTCTAAACCTTTTGTTACCTATTTTACACTCTGAATAAGTTTTGTAGATCGGGCAATGATGTACATACATCACCCGTAATAAATGTGATAATCCGTCCCAAAGGCACTGTGATACCTATATAAGTAGATATTTGTCGGGGCAAAATATTCATTAATTGTTTAAGAAAATAAAAATCCTTTTTCAAGCATTTTTGCATTTTGCACATTTCATACATGTGTGAATAGAGCATGTACATTTTTTGGTTGTGTTATTGATCTCATTCTTTGCAATAAACAGTTGGTAATTTCATTTGATGATTTCATAAACCGGTAATATTGCATGAACATTTGGATATTGTACCATAGTAGGATCCACTACCCCGAAATTCTTTTGAAAATAATATGATTGGTTTTTCATAAAAAAAAAGTTTCAAAAATCATAAATTTGGAGGCAAATCTTGCATAATGAGATTTTTGAATAATCAAGATTTAGGTCCCACCAATTTCGAGTAATCATTGGTTAATTTGTATCATTTTGACATCATGTCACAATCCTAACATGCATGGTTATTCATTGGAGAAACCTTTGTATTAATTCATTTATTCTCCGCATGTATCATTTTGACATCATAGCATGCATGGTCATTCGTTGTAGAATACATACATGGTCATTATTTGTATATACCTGTGGATCAATTATTCATTTTTTTAATGCATCATGTTGGCATCAGAATTGCATCCATAGCATACATAGTCATCATAATTTCTCCATATATGTTCATGCATTAATCATCAGTACATTCATGCACATAGGAATAGAGCATGTACATTCACAATTGCATTCTTAAACTCATGACATTTTCATTTGCATGAAAGGGGTTCGAGATTTGAGGAATAAATCGGAGGAACGATTGGGTGCTTTGGAACGAAATCAAGAGGAATGTGGACATGAAATCCGGGAAGTGAAAGAACAACTCGCCAAATTGCTGAAAATGGTTGAGGATATGGGTAAGAGTAAAGAGGAACTTTCTCAGGGCTCTGTATCGTCTTCGGATCAACCGAAACCTTCAGGTCCAGAACATACAATCCTTGTTGGATCCTGTACTTGTCAATGCCACAAAGGTTGCAACCCTGATGCAATGGTGGACAAATTCGTGAAAATGATTAAACATGAGAGCCTGATACCAAAGCTAGAAACCTCGGATCCTGTACCATACCTGCAAACTGTTTTAGGTCCAAACCAATATCCTCACCCTACTATGGTCCAATCGTCCATTAGGATGACCACTGCTGGATTCCTGAATCCCACTCCATCACCTCCAATTGGTAGTTCATATTGCTTCCCTCATCAATTAGCTTATCCAGCATCTGGGATAGGAACCTCGAGCTATGTACAACCTCCAAAGACCCCGTGTCCAAATCCATACCCTTACCTTGTTGTTCCTCCATCTCTCTATGTAAACACTCCGGTTCGGACCTTAGTTCCACCACCAAGTGCCCCAACTCCTAGGCCATGTGTGACTAAGAAACAACCTAAAAACAAGACTCAAGAGCAGTATGATCCCATTCCAATCAGCTACCGAGAGCTTCTCCCTATACTGATCCAAAATCACATGGTTGCATGCGTCCCATTGAAACCCCTGTTACCACCATATCCAAGGTGGTATAATCCAAATGCAAGATGTGATTATCACTATGGAATTGTTGACCATAGCATTGAAGACTGTATAGCATTCAAAAAGAAAGTGCAATCTCTTATAAATGGCAAGTGGTTGGATCCAATGACACTGATTGATAGAGGACTGGGAAAGCGTCATTAGGATTGGGAGATTTACAGCATTGAGGTGGAAAGACTTCGGTCTTATATGATGTAATAGTATTTCACCTTTTTCAGTAGCCGGCTCTTATAGCCTTAGGATGCTAGGAAGAATAAAGTGCTTGTAAAAGACAGTTTTAACCAATGTTCAAATTTTGTAAAACATGGTTTATACCATTGTGAACTTTGATGTGGGAATGAATTGGTTATGTTTCAAATTCATGAGAGGTTGATGATTAAGTTCCTCCGATTCTTATTTCCTCCGTGATATCTTTCGCTTTGCATTTTGCATCTGATCAATTATTTGTCATACCATACATTCATACATGTATCATGTTAGCTTCAGGTTGCATTCATGCATTCATAATCAGCATGATTTTTTTGTATATATCCATGTATTAATTTTTATTCTTTACATACATCATGTTGACTTTGGGTTGCATTATGACAAACATAGTCAGCATGATTTCTTTGTAAATGCTCATGCATTAATCTGTCATATTAGCATTAGGTTGCGTTCATGACACACATGGTTAGCATGATTTTCTTTGTATATACTCTGTATCAATCATTCATTTTTTGCATGTATCATAATTGACACCGTGTTGCATTCATAGGGTATATGATCATTCATTAGGAAATATGCTAAAATGTACATGATCATTCATTGAATATATCAATGCGTTGATTTGTTTATTATTTGCTTGCAACATATTGTCATCGTGATTGCATTTATTACATACATGGTCAGCATGTTTCTACTAGATATGTCCATTTCTTTTAGTCTTCACATGCATCAAATGACAATCATGGCTCATTCATCATGACATACATTTGGGGGAAATAAAACAGAAGTTGGCTCGGCTTTAGGAGTCTTTGAAAGAATTTCCATTTCAAATCAGAGGTATAAGAAGTACTGAGTACCCTTTTAATACAAGCTAGTGCTATGGAGGATGAACAAGTTGCCCGAATGGAAAAAATGGAAAAGGAACAGAAAGAATTGCGAGAACAGCTAGCAAAGTCTCAAGCAAAATCTAAGGATCAGTTGACTAAATTGATGGAGCTGATGTCCGCCGTAATCAAGGGAAAAGGATACACTGAAAACTTTGTCGCCAGGAAAGGGTTAGAGGCACGAAAGGGTCAGAACGAGGTCGTAATGATTGATGCCCAGAACACTGTTAACCCCGTCAATGTCCTAAACTCAGATGATCTAGCTGAATAGGCAAAGTTGAAAATGGTTGCAGTAAATGAGGTTGAGTTGGCAGATTCCCAAGGGAAATATCAGTTGTTAGATGAAAGGCTCCGGGCAGTAGAAAGTACAGATGTATTTAGGAGTTTAGATGTTAAAGAATGATGTTTGGTCCTTGATTTAGTCATTCCTCCCAAGTTCATGATCCCTGACTTTGTGAAATATTACGGGACGACCGACCCGTCAGCCCACATCACTATGTTCTGCCAGAAGATGACAAGTCATATAGATAATGATAAGCTTTTGATTCGCTGCTTTCAGGATAGCCTCAGCAGGTCTGCAATTAGGTGGTATAGTCAGTTGACTAAGGATCAGATTCGCTCTTGGAATGACCTGGCTAGGGTTTTTCTAAACCAGTACAAGCATATGACCGACATGGCGCCTGACCGTCTCACCTTACAAAATATGAAGAAAAGAGCTACTGGGAGCTTCAAAGAATATGCGCAACGGTGGATGAGCCTAGCCGCCCAAGTACAACTGCCCTTAACTCAAAAGGAAACCACTGTCATTTTTTGTGAATACACTGCAGGCCCCGTACTATGATATACTTGTCGACAACACCACGAGGAATTTTTCGGACATGGTAATTCCAGGGGAGATGATTGAGAATGCTATCAAGGATGGAAAATTAAAGGAGAAAGAACATCCAATACCAAGAAAAAGGGGGCTTCTGAAAAGAAAAAGGAAGATACCCAAGTCATAGAAGGCTTTGCCCCACCTCCCAAATTCTCCTCGTATCAGCCATTTTACTCTACCTTGAACAATGTCTCTCAAGGTTTTTATCCCTACCAACCAATGACTGCAACTACACCAGAATTTACATCTGTCTATCAATCGAACACCCTTAGGAATAATCGAAGGGGGCATAAAAAGCGAAAAAGAAATCAAGTTGACCCAATTCCTATGACATATAGTGAGCTATTACCTCAACTCATCCAGAATCACCTTGTGACACCCATGCAATTAGAGCCTCTGAAGCCCCCTTATCCGAGCTGGTATGATGCTAATAAATGTTGTGGTTATCATTCAGGCAATCAAGGTCACTCAACAGAGAACTGCCCCGCTTTAAAGTACAAGGTCAGGGATCTTATCAAGGCTGGTTCGATAAGTTTTGAAGATGGGAAAGCCAAGTGTCATAAGAAACATGGTGCATGATCATATTAGGTTTTTGACGCATGTAGTTCTATACACTGTGATGATGAAAGCACTTGTCTCATGTTAACATCTACATGAATTAAATGAATTTTGAATTTTAAAGTGCTTTGTGTTTGTTGTGTCTTAACAATAATCTGAATTTGCAAAAACCAGCATTAAGGAAGTTTTAATAATGGATAGTCTCAAGAAGATTGATGATCAGTGTTACAAATGACCCAATACCTTCTCCCCTCTCTTTTAAGCTTTCCCAGGCCTAAACCCTTTGAATCGTGAACACTTGAAAGACCTAATGCTTCAAGGAATATGAATGATTGAACTTCATAAAACCATTGTCATCACAGAATAAGCAAAGACGTAGATCTTAGTCTAGGCTATGAACAAAGGAATGAACTTTTAAAAAAAATAAATTTGAATTCCTTGAAATTCAAAGAAATGAGAAATTCTTTCAAGAATCTAGATTTTGATAATTTGATGTGTGTCAATGTTGTGCCAAAACCATTCATGTCCTTTTCTAATGACCATAAAACTTCAATTACCCAAACATCACTTCATGATTAATACCTTGGGGCACAATGACCAAACCAGATTATCCCATATCCCAGAGAAAACCTATTTTTAGGTCATATTTTCCTTGTCTCTTCAAAGAACTCAAATTGGAAACTCAGCCTTTTCAAAATAGACCTAGACTTTCTATGTTCCTCGTTGATACAAATTCTCATGGTTAATCAAATTGGGGCATCATATGTAGAAATGATGGTGATATGGTGAAAAAGGATAGGACTAACGCATGAATTAGTGGGACATGCGACAAAAAAAATATAAAATAAATAAAAAAAAATTCTGATATCATGCATATGAGAATTCGGATGATTCCAATGTGCAAAATGAAATTCTGAATTTTCCCTTGGGGATTGCTTTTCAATGTGAATATTCGTGCTTGACATGAGGTTCTGGCCATCTTTCATATACCTTTCGCATAAAAAAGAAATTATCCATAGTCACCCCTTTTGAGCCAAAAGAATTCTTTCTTCTTTGAACCCTGATCAAGGATCACCCTCTACACTAGGGGGCAAATGCGAGGAAAGATATTTTTAAAGATCATTGAGAAATGAGTCCTAGCTCAAAAACAGATACAAAGCAAATAGAGCCCCGAATAAATACGGGCTCACTCTGTCAAAGAAAAACGAAGAGGAAAAGATGGCGAAATGAAAGCCAAGAAAAACACACAAAAAATGTGTGTGAAAAAATGATGGCAAATGAAAGCCAAAAGCAAGGAAGAAAAAGAGCAAAGTCATAAGGAATGAAAAGTCCAAAAAGGACAAATGCTTCAAAGAGAATCCTCCTCAAGAAATGATCCTTGATCTGATTACCCTTAAACACATATTTTGGGCCTATTTATCCTTTCTTTCTGTACCCTGAGCCATGGCCTACATTACGTGCTTTAAAAGTCCATTTTGATCAAGCATGAATATTTAATTTGAAGGGTTTTCCTCAGATTTTATCCCATCTCATCGAATTATCATTTCACTAAGGAAGAATTTAGAATTCTCAAGTGTATGGTAGAACAAAAAAAAAAAAAGAGAGAAAAATTGGAAAGAATGGGACTCTAGGGCGAAAACCCAAAAAATGGGCGGTCTAGAGTAAAATGGAAATTTTTGATGCCATCTAAGAAAGTGTCGATACCATAAAAAGAGAAGGTCATCTTAAAAAGTGGTCATCAAGGAACATTTTAGAATTCCTAAACCTCCCATATTGTCAACTCTCATTCGGAGGATTGTTTTCAAAAACTGAAACTTCTTTTCCTCCAAGATTAAACTTTCCATTTAAACATCTCAGCTAATCTTGATGCTTGTCAAAATACCTTGATATGGAAACTAAAAGAATGTTGAATTTGATTGGTTCTCAATGAATTCATGATTTATAAAACCTATTCCATTTGTGAGCCTAGAAGGGATATACATTTTTGTCATGAAATTTTCCTGGAAAAGCCAGAATCTTGTTATACCAAGCCTTGCCAATCCCAGTTGAAAAAACCCAGATTGACACTTAGAGAAATTTCTAACAATGATCATCAGTCTTCAAAAGATTTGTGTATCATACATTGTGGGGTTAATATTTTTTGTTCAAAAGTTTTCAAAATGAGAAAACAAATAAAGATATATATATTTTTTGAAATACCCATTTTGATGCTGACATGAGACAAGGATTTTTCTAACCCAAAGGTATAGAACTGCCAGGATAGGTCCTGACTTCTAGATATGAGAAAAAGAAATAGAACCCGATTCAGATCTCTGTTGATGAAAGTTTGAAAATCGTTAGGGCAAAGAGAGTAGCCAAAACGAATTGAAGATATACTCTGATTTGAAGAGGAAAAATGAATTTGAAAGGCTAAGCCAAAGTCTAGAAAAACAAACGGGGGCATTTGCATCACTCATGAGCACTCATCTCTTTATCGAGCTTTTGCATCTGCACAGTGTCGGCAAGCATTTGCATCATTCATGGGTATTTGCATTGGCATTATTCCATAAGCATCTGCATTTTACCTTTACATTTACATTCTTCATGGAATTCGCATTTGCGTTATCTCAAGCAATTGCATCATTTCTAGAATCATTGCATTTTCATTATTGTGTGGTAATTGTAGTTACCCCATTCATAAACCAGTTACATGAACACAATTAGTAGGGGCATCTGCATCATGAAACATGGGCATAAATTCAGGCCATTTGCATTTGCACTAAGAAACATTTACATCAATCCAAACTATTTACATTCATGAAGCATGAGCACCTTGTTAAAGACATGTGCATCTGCATCATTTCTCAAAGCTTCTGGAGGAGTTACCCAGAATTTTATAATGAGCAAACCTTTGGTAGTGATAGCCAAAGCTTCTGGAAGAGTTACCCAGAATTTTACAATGAGCAAGTCTTTGGTGGTGATAGCCAAAGCTTCTGGAAGAGTTACCCAGAATTTTACAATGAGAAAACCTTTGGTGCTGATAGCCAAAGCTTCTGGAGGGGATATCCAAAATTTTACAAATTTTAAAAGTAAACAAGTCTTCGGTGGTGATAGCTGAAGCCTCTGATGGAAATATCCAAGGTTTTATAATTTTGAACAATGAGAAAGCTTCTGGAGGAGTTACCCAGAATTTTACAATGAGTAAGTCTTTGGTGGTGATAGCCAAAGCTTCTGGAGGAGTTACCCATAATTTTACAATGAGCAAGTCTTTTGTGGTGATAGCCAAAGCTTCTGGAGGAGTTACCCAGAATTTTACAATGAGCAAGTCTTTGGTGGTGATAGCCAAAGCTTCTGGAGGAGTTACCCAGAATTTAACAATGAGAAATCTTCTTCTGGAGGAGTTACCCAGAATTTTACAATGAGCAAACCTTTGGTGGTGATAGCCAAAGCTCTAGAGGAGTTACCCAGAATTTTACAAATGAGCAAACCTTTGGTGGTGATAGCCAAAGCTTCTGGAGGGGATATCCAGAATTTTACAAATTTTAAAACTGAACAAGTCTTCGGTGGTGATAGCTGAAGCCTCTGGTGGAAATATCCAGGGTTTTATAATTTTGAAAAATGAGAAATCTTCTTCTGGAGGAGTTACCCAGGATTTTATTCAACATGTGCATCTACATCAAGAAGCATTTGCATCAATCTAAGTTAGTCAAATCTGCATTAAATCAAGTCATTTACATTTGCATCAAAGACATTGCACCAGTCTAAGTCATTTGCATCTACATCAAGAAGCGTTTGCATCAATTAAAGACATTTTCATTTGCATCATGAGGCATCTGCATCATTTCTCAAAGCTTCTAGAGGAGATATCCAGAGTTTAAAATTTTTTGACAAGGGAGAAAGTCTTCGGTTGTGATAGCTGAAGCCTATGTGGAGATATCCAGAGTTTTAAAATCCTTTGAAACAGTGAGAAAGTCTTCGGTGGTGATAGCTGAAGCTTCTAGAGGAGATACCCAGAATTTTTTACAAATTTTAAACAGTGAGAAAATCTTCGGTTGTGATAGCTGAAGCCTCTGTGGAGATATCCAGAGTTTTAAAATCCTTTGAAAAGGTAGAAAGTCTTTGGTGGTGATAGCCAAAGCCTCTGGTGGAGATATTCAGAGTTTTACAGTTTTAAAAATGAGCAAGACTTTCGTGGTGATAGTCGAAGCTTCTGGAGGAGATACCCAGAATTTTAAACACAGCTGAGAACAAGACAGGTTAAGACCCCGAGACCATCATCGAGGTCATTTGTTTTCTTGCAAATCGAATTCGTTTCCTTAAAACGGGTCAAGCCTTGATTAGTCAGGGAATTTAATTTAAGGACAAAATCTTCAGTTTACAGCTTTTTACAAAAAAAAAAAAAAAAAAAAAAAAGAAAAACAAACAAAAACAAGAAAAAGAAAAAGAAAAAGAAAAGAAGAAGAAGAAAAATGAAAAAATCGTAGAAGAATGAAAAAGAAACTCCTTTCCCTCATATGTGATTTCACTGACTGTACAAAATTAGTGTTTGTTTACCTTTGCCTAATTCCTGATTCTCAGCAATAGCCAAAGAGGGGCATCTGTAGACACCTAATTTTGTCCGGAGCACTAAAATAGGTATGTTTTCTTCCTAAATTGAGGTTTTCAGAATGTAAAAGACCTTTTTCATCCTGCAGGTGGTACTCCGAGACTTAGTTTAAGGGGACGAGCATAAAAAGTCAAACTTGAAAAAAGTCAACCCCCAAAAAGTCAACCCAAAAAAGTCAACTACTAAAAAAGTCAACCCACTTTCAAAATCAATATTTGAAGTTCAATTGAAAAATGGCGAAAGAATTTTGATAATCCAAGGTCTACATTGAAAGATATGGAGTTCGGAAGTTGGGATTTGGAGATTCAGTAGAAAGAAAACCCTAATCCGAGAAATTTTGGGGAAAAGTGCTTAAATGATCAAATTGGTCAAAATTGAAGGTTCTAAATGAAAGATAAGCACTGACTACGGGTAATAGAGAAACCACTTGCAAGAAAAACAAAAAGAAAAGTCAATCCGGGAGAAAATCGAGAATTAAGGTTTTTTGGTGGATTTCGGTGAAATTGGGAAGAATCACAAAAATAGCCCGAATTGGTAAGACCAAAGCCCCCAATGGATGAGGAATGATTAAAAATGGATAGCCCAAGGCTCAGCTTGAAGAAAATTTGAAAATCGGACTTGTTTTGAGCAAAACCGGGTTTCGGAGGCAAAATGGCAAAATTGGAAAATTTGGGAAAAATAGCAAATGGACTCTGAAAATTCTGAAATTGGCAAATCTCATTCTTAAATCATTTGAAAGAGATTGGCAAAAGAAAATCTTGATTTGGAGTTGGTTTGCAAAATGGCCAAATCCTGGGTCTCTTATGTAGTAATTCAAAAAGGAAAATCCCGGAAAAATAGCAAATGAACTCCAAATATTCTGAAAATTTTCAAATCTCATTTTTAAATTATTTGGAAGATATTGGAGAAATAAAATCTTGATTCGGAGTTCGTTTGCAAAATGGCCAAATCCCGGGCCTCCTATGCAATAATTTAAGAAGATAAATCCCAAAAAAATAGCAATTGGACTCCAAAAATTCTGAAATTTTGTAAATATCATTTTTAAATTATTTGTAAGAGATTGGCAAAAGAAAATCTTGATTTGGAGTTCGTTTGCAAAATGGCCAAATCTCGGGCCTCCTATGCAGTAATTCAAGCCGATAAATCCCGAAAAAATACCAAATGAGCTCCAAAAATTATGAAAACTTCCAGATCACACTTTTAAATTATTTGGAAGATATTGGTGAATAAAAATCTTGATTTGGAGCTCTTTTAAAAAATGGTAAAATGTGGGGGCATGAAAGGGTATTTTTGGAAAAAAAATCTAAATAAATACCAAACCGACTCGGAAAATTTTGGAAACTTCCAGAACTCAATGTTTTATTATTTTGGAAGTATTAAAAAAGAAAAATTTAATTTAGAGTCCGTTTTATATTTATTTGCATTCGGGGGGCAAAATGGTCATTTCACCCAAGCAACCGAAAAGGGCTTCTTTGGGCCTTTCAAAAAATCAGACTTGGGCTAGAAAAGAGAAGTGCTGGCATGCCATGGCCCAAATGAAGGAGGAAGCTTCTGATTTTTCAATCAAATGGCAAAAAATTAAGAGTTAGTTAGAGATTCTCTTTGATCAAGCCATGGTGATTAAGCTACATAGGCCAAGAGAGAGTGTCAACATTATTCTTGAACAGATGTAATTTGGGAAAGCTGATATTCTAATCTAAGGGTGATAATTTCATGATTTTTTCACCTTGAATTATTAGTCATTTGATGGAAAATTAGTTGGGAAAAAATGACAACATCCTTGCATGATTTGGGGGGGTTCGGCCAGCTCTAGTGGAGAGGTCAGAATTTTCATTTTCACACTTTCATTTTGCTGATTTCTCTTAGTTTTTCTTAGTTTTTCTCTCCTTGGTTGAAAGCAAAAAAGAAAAAGTTTAGAAAAGAAAGAAAAGTTTGAAGAGATAAAGCTTGAAATATAGCTTCTTGAGGTTGCTCTTGAGCACCAACTCTTGCACTTTCTTGATTATCCATTCTTATTTTTGCTATTTTGATTACTATTTGGTGAGTTTCCTTTTTTAAATAATTTTTTTTTTATTGTTCTTCTTAAATTCTTTCTTCATTTCTTTCTTAAATATTTTTTACAATTTTTTTTACAATTTCTCACCATGGCCGAATGGCCTACATTCTTTCTTAAGGTTGCTGTTTGTTTATTTAATCATGATATTATTGTTATTTTCTTTAATCTTGATGTTTTAAGTGTTATTCTACTTCATACTTGAGTCATATTTTAATTTGGTTGCTTTGTTTGTTGCCATTTATGATTTAAATATCATGTTCTTGCATTTTAAATTTTCTATTTCTATAATGTTTAAATCTGTTGATGTTTTATATTTAGTATATCAAGTGTTTGTGAAAATGCTTGTCTGGTGTTTGCATGATTTGAGTTTTATATTTTAGTTGAGCATGTTAGTATATCAAGTGTTTGTGAAAATGCTTGTTTGATTTTAGTATTTCTACTTTGTGTTTGCATGTTTTGAGTGTTATATTTTAGTTGAGCATGTTAGTATATCAAGTGTTTGTGAAAATGCCATGATTGTTGGAGCTTGAGGCCATTCAGCTACTCCATGTGTTTTGCATTGTATGTTGCATTTTTTTCATGTTAGTTGGTAGGTTTTGCATTTGCATGACATTTGATTTAGTTTTGTATGTTAGTATACCAAGTGTTTGTGAAAATGCCATGTTTGTTAGGAACCATAGCCATTCGGCCATTCCTTGAATTCTAGCATTGTATGTGCATTCTTGCCATGTTAGTTGATAGGTTAGCATTTGCATGATATTTGGTTGGGTTTCTGGTTTAAGCATGCTTTGTGTTTGTGAAAATGCCATGCATATTTTAGTTATTAGGTTTGGTTTATTTGCCATGCCTGTTCATGCATTTTAGACCTAGGTTGCATTAAATGCCATGTAAGTTCATTTAGGTCTAGGTCACTGTATGGATGCCATGCATTTTTTCATGACATTTACGTTTAAACTCATGCACTTCATGCATCATATTTGCTGTATTTTTCATGCATTTCATGTTCATGCCACTTGACTAATGACTTGAGCCAATTAATGGTTCAAAGTCATGCTCTTTTGAGCACACTTGTGGAAAATTAAAGTTTGTCAAATTGATTATTCTACCTTTGTGATTTTTTAAGCCAATTTTTATCTAACTTTCAAAAAGTCCTAGATACTGTTTGTGAGTCATTTTGTGTGTCTTAAATATTTTTACTTTGATTTTTAAATGATTTTATCAAAGGCAAAAATGTATTTTGGCAAAGCAGTTTTTTCACCCAGTACTCGTACTTTCCCTATTTTTCTGGGCATTCATCTTTGATCAGAAAATTAAGCTGGTTTTTTCCGTGTAGTTTTACATGTCCTGAGTCTCCAGTATTTTTGTTCAGAATGTTTTGAATTTTTTAAAATAGGGTAAAAAATCGTGGCTTAAAACTGGACAGTGGAGTCAGAATTGAATTTAAAGAAAAATCATTTTTCTGTTTTGGTTAAGTTACTTAGAGTGGGCTGATTAGGAAGGTTAGCTACTAACTTAGGGTTGTTACTAAGCCTTTTCAAACTCTAAAAATGATTTTTTAACTCTCGGGTTAAGGGTGGTCAAGTAAGGGATTTTAAACTTAGGAAATTAAAGCCATTTAAAAAAGGGTTTAACCCAGTTCTTATTTTTAATCTAGGCTTTTCAAAATTGTTTTCAAACAATCACAAAGTATTTTGGTTTTATAATATTTAATTTGACATATTTTCCTAAGGTAGCCGGATATCTTTTTGGATATACGGATTTCCTTAATTAAAGGAAAAAAAATAAATTTCATGCATTGCATTTTCCATATTCATGCATTTTATATAATATATGATTTTTGCTATGATAATTTCTATGATATTGTTATGATTTTGAGTTATGTTATATTGTTTGGAATATTCATGATGTCCTATACTTTTTATTTAATTATTTTTGTCATATTATTTAGCATATACTATGTTCATGCATTATTATTTTCATTTTTATTTTCATGCATATTATATGATAGCATTATTTTATATTCCATGTCATTTAAATTATATGCCATATCATTCATATTTTCCATGTCATTTAGGATATTTCATTTCATATAGAATATATTATGTTAGTTAGTTCATTTCATTTCATTTAGGATATATTATGTCATTTAGGATATTTCATTTCATATAGAAAATATTATGTTACCTAGGTCATTTCATTTAGGATATGTCATATAACTTAGGATATTTTATTTAATTTAGAATATGTCATATAACTTAGGACATTTCATTTCATTTAGAATATGTTAAGGCATTTAAATTATATCATATCATATCATTTAGGATGCATTATATTATTTAGATTTTGCTATGTCATTTTATTTATGTCATGCATATACACATTCACATCTTTTAAAATGTTTTCAAAAGGATAATGATTTTTCAATAAAAAATAAAGATATTCCCGAGTTAAAATAATTCATGAGTTCTCTACTGGGTTTGCTGGAGGGAATATCATCAATTATCATTAATAAAGGAATATCTTTCTTTCAAAAAAAGAGAATGATTCGGAAAGTTTTACAAAATTAATAAAAATTTCTATATTTTGCCACGTTTGTTGAGGAATATAAGAAAATTTTGAATTTATAAATTCCGGATCATTTTCAATTAAAAAATGGAATTATTTTTCTTTAAATTGGGAATTAATTTGAAATATTAAATTTAAAACCAACTTTTTACCGAGATTTGAGATAACACTCGATTAATAAGGTACCATTTTATACGGGCATTGTGGGGGTGCTAATCCTTCCCTGTACGTAACCGAGTCCCGAACCCGTTTCTTTGATTTCTCTGGTTTAAACGCAGACTTGAAATTGGTTTTAAAAATGTTTTAATTAATTTTTAAAATATTTTATAAAGCCGGTTTTAGTAGGTGGCCGATCACACCTAGCTAAAAAAGATTGGTGGCGACTCCATGTCTTTTTTTAAGGTCATTTTCAAAACCTTTATTTTTTTAGAGGAATTAAGTTGACTTTTCCTCGTTTTTTTTTAATTTTTTAATGTCACGCTTAATGAATAATAAAGTCTTGCGATGAGACTCGTTATTTTTTAGGTTGCGACACTCATTTCTCAGTGATCTTTGAGAAGATCTTTCCTCGTATTTGCCCCCTAGTGTAGAGGGTGATCCTTGATCAGGGTTCAAAGAAGAGAGAATTCTTTTGGCTCAAAATGGGTGACTATGGATAATTTCTTTTTTGTGAAAAGGATATGAAAGATGGCCATTCGTCATATCAAGCACAAATATTCTCATTGAAAAGCAATCCCCAGGGGAAATAGATAATCAAAATTTTATTTTGCACTTTGGAATCATCCAAATTCTCATATGCATGATATGACAATTTTTCTTCTTTTTTCTTTTTCTATTTTTTTCATCGCATGCCCCAATGATTCATGCATTAGTTCATCCTTATTCACCATGTATCCATCATTTCCTTATATGATGCCCCAATTTGATTAACCATGAGAATTTGTATCAACGAGGAACATAGCAAGTCTAAGTCTATTTTTTAAAAAGGTTGAGTTTCAAATCTGAGTTCTTTGGAGAGACAAGGAAAATATGACCCAAAAACGGGTTTTCTCTGGGACATGGGATAATCTAGTTTAATCATTGTGCCCCAGGGTGTCAATCATGAAGTGATGTTTGGGCAATTACTGTTTTGTGGTTGTTGAAAATGACATGAATGGTTTTGGCACAACCTTGACACATACCAAATTACCATGATCTAAATTCTTGAAAGAATGTCTCATTTGTTTGAATTTCAAGGAGTTCGAAAAAATTTCAAAAAGTTCGTTCCTTTGTTCATAGCCTAGACTAGGATCTACATCTTTGCTTATTCAATGATGACAATGGTTTTATGAAGTTCAATCATTCATTTTCCTTGAAGTATTAGGTTTTCCAAGTGGTATTGGTTCAAGGGATTTAGGCATAGAAAAAAGCCCAAAAGAGAGGGGAGAGGGTATTGGGTCATTTGTAACAATGATCATCAATATTCTCAAGACTATCCATTATTAAAACTTTCTTAATGCTTGTTTTTGCAAATTCAAATTATTGTTAAAACGCAACAAACACAAAGCATTTAAAATTCAAAATTCATTTAATTCATATGAATGTCGACATGAGACAAGTATTTCCATCATAAGGTCTGAAACTACATGCATCAAAATGCTCCTATTGACATCCTTCAAAGGTAGTAATTCTCCTCCTAAAACCCTGAAAGAAATTGATTTACAGCAAAGCGGCCTTCCACTGATTGATAAATTTCGGTGTCAAAATACCATCACGGATAAGACTTTAAATCATTTCCCTCAATTGTCTGCATTTTTCAGTTGAATGCCCAACTACCCCAGGTGATAATCACACTTGCTGTCAGGATCATAACTCCTTGCTGATGGATTCGGAGCTATTTTCAAAGGTACCGGGGTAAGGTACTGGTTCTTTATTCATAATGGCAGCAGGTCAGGGATTGGGATTTGAATTCTTTCTTGGTTATGCCGCGGTCGTTTTCTGGAAGCATGCCTTGTTGTAAGAACTGGTATAAGATTAGGTGGTTGGGTTGGTAGGTAAGGATAAAGGCTTGAAGATATCTCAGTAGGATGACATGATTAGTATGAGGGAAATTGGGAATGTGGTACGAAACCTCCCATAGCTTGGACATCCTTTCTTTCTTTCTAGGTGCCCTATTTCTCTCGGCATTGGATGTTCCTTCTCCTTTAAGTTTCCCATTCTTGATAGCATTCTCAATCATCTCCCTTGAGATTATCGTATCCGCAAAATTATTCGAGGTATTGCCGACGAGTCTATCATAGTACGGGGCCAGTAGTGTACTCACAAAAAGGACGGTGATTTCTTTTTGTGTCAAAGGTGGTTGTACTTGGGTGGACATGTTCCTCCACCTCTGAGCATACTCTTTGAAGCTCTCAGTAGCTCTTTTCTCCATATTTTGCAAGGTGAGACAGTCAGGTGTCATGTCGGTCATATGCTTGTACTGGTTTAGAAAAGCCCTAACCAAATTATTCCAAGAGCGAATCTGATCCTTGCTCAACTGACTATACCACCTAATTGCAAACCGGCTGAGGCTATCCTTAAAGTAGTGAATCAGAAGCTTATCATTATCTATGTGACCTATCATCTTTCGGCAGAACATAGTGATATGGGCTGACGGATCAGTCGTCCCATCATATTTCACAAAGTTAGGGACCTTGAATTTAGAAGGAATGACTAAATCGAGGACCAAGCATCGTTCTTTAGCATCCACACTCCCGAATACATCTGTATTTTCTACTGCCCGGAGCCTTTCGTCTAGCAACTAATATTTCCCTTGGGAATTTGCCAACTCTACCTTATTTATTGCAACCATTTTCAACTTTGCATGTTCAGCTGGATAATCTGAATTTAAGACATTGACAGGGTTAACTGTGTTCTAGGCATCCATCATTACGACCTCATTTTGACCTTTTTGTACCTCTAACCCTTCTCTGGTGGTCAAGTTTTTAGTGTATCCTTTGATTACGGTGGACATTAGCTCCATCAATTTAGTCATCTGATCTTTAGATTCTGCTTGAGACTTTGCCAACTGTTCCCGTAATTCATTCTGTTCCCTTTCCATTTTTTCCATTCGGGCAACTTGTTCATTCTCCATAGCACTAGCCTGTATTGAAAGGGTACTCAGTACTTCTTATACCTCTGATTTGAAATGGAAATTCTTTTAAATACTCTTAAAGCCAAGCCAACTTTTGTTTTATTTCCCCAAATGTATGTCATGATAAAGGAGCCATGAATGCAATTTGATGCATGTGAAGCCTAAACAATGTGATGTATGGACATATACAATGGAAACACGCTGACCATATATGTAATAAATGCAATCACGATGCCACCAAGATGCAAGCCAAGAATAAACAAATCAACGCATGGAACTATGCCATGAATGACTATGTATGTTCCAGATTATTTTCCAATGAATGATCATATACACTATGAATGCAACACGATGTCAATTATGATGATTGTAAACAATGAATGATTGACACAGAGTATATACAAAGAAAATCATGCTGACCATGTGTGTTATGAATGCGACCTAATGCTAACATGATGTATGTAATAAGCAAATTAGTGCATGAACATATAGAAAGATCATGCTGACTATGTTTGTCATGAATACCATCTGATGCTACCAAGATGCATGTATGGTATGACAAATAATTGATCGGATGCAAAATGCAAAGGGGATGATACCACGGAGGAAATAAGAATCAGAGGAACTTAATCATCAACATCTCATAAATTTGAAGCACAATCAATTCATTCCCAAATCAACGTTCACAATGGTATAAACCATGTTTTACAAAATTTGAGCAGTAGTTAAAACTGTCTTTACAAGCACTTTATTCTTCCTAGAATCCTAAGGCTATAAGAGCCGGCTACTGAAAAAGTGAAATCCTACTACATCATATCATACTGAAGTCTTTCTACATCATTTCCGTAAATCTCCAAATCCTAATGACGCTTTCTCAGCCCTCTATCAATCAGTGTCGTTGGATCAATCCACTTGATCTCTATAAGAGATTGCACTTTCTTTTTGAAGGCTATACAGTCTTCAATGCTATGGCCAGCAATTCCACAATGATAATCACATCTTGCATTTGGATTATACCACTTTGGATATGGTGATAATCAGCGGGATACAGGCAACCATGTCATTTTGGATCAGTATAGGGAGAAGCTCAGTAGCTGATTGGAATGGGATCATACTGCTCTTAAGTCTTGTTTTTGGGTTGCATCTTAGTCACACATGGCCTAGGAGTTGGGGCACTTGGTGGTGGCACTAAGGTTCGAACCGAAGTGTTTACATGGAGAGGTGGCGGAACAGCATGGTAAGGGTATGGATTTGGACACAAGATCCTTGGAGGTTGTACATAGTTCGAGGTTCCTATCCTAGATGCTTGATAAGGTGATTGATGAGGGAAGAAATACGAACTATCAATTGGTGGTGATGAAGTGGGATTCAGGGTTCCGTATCGGTCATCCCAGTGGACAATTGGGCCATAGTAGGATGAGGATACTTATTTGAACCTAGGACCAATTGCAGAGACTGTTTGGGATCTGAGGTTTGTATATTTGGTATCAGGCTCTCGGGTTTAATCATTTTCACGAGTTTGTCCACAATTTCATCAGGGTTGCAACCTTTGTGGCATTGACAAGTGCAGGATCCAGCCAGGATAGTATGTTCTGGACCTAATGGTTTTGGTTGATCCAAAGGTGATGTAGAGCCCTGAGAAAGTTCCCCTTTAATCTTACCCATATCTTCAACCATTTTCATCAATTTAGCGAGTTGTTCTTTCACTTCCCAGATTTCATGTCCAAACTCCTCTTGATTTCATTCCAAAGCACCCAATCGTTCCTCCGATTCTTTCCTCATATCTTGAACCCCTTCCATGCAAATGAAAATTTCATGAGATTAAGAATACAATTATGAATGTAAATTCTCTATTTCTATATGCATGAATATACTGATGATTAATGCATGAGCATATATAGAGAAATTATTATGACTATGTATGCCATGGATGCAATCTAATGCCAACATGATGCATTTAAAGAATGAATAAATTGATGCACATATATATAAAAATAATGACCATACATGTCATAAACATATTCTACATTGAATGACCATGCATGCTATGACTATAACATGATGTCAAAATGATACATGAAAAGAATAAATGAATTAACACAAAGGTATATACAAAGGAATTAACCAGTGATTACACGAAATTGGTGGAACCAAATTTTGATTATTCAAAAATCTCATTATGCAAGATTTGTCTCTATGATTTTTTTGAAACATGTTTTCTCTATGAAAAACCAAACATATTATTCTTCACAAGAATTTAAGGGTAGTAGATCCTATTATGGTACAATGTCTAAATGTTCATTCAACACTGCTAGTCTACAATTCTTATTCAACTAATGAATGTTTATGAAAACATCGAATGAAATTCTTATCTCCATCCATTTATTGAAAAGAATGAAATAAAAAATACAACCATGAATGTACATGCTCTATTCACATATGCATGGAATGTGCAAAATGCAAAATGTCTGAAAAAGAATTTTTATATTTTCAATTTCAAAAGGTTATTGAACACTTACCCAAACAGTATCTATTTATTTAGGCATCACGATGCCTTCGAGGCTGGGTATTATACTTATTACGGGTGATGTACGTATATCTTTGCGCGGTTTACAAAACTTATTCAGAATGCAAAATAGGTAACAAAAGGTTTAGAAATGTCCCTCCATGTATTCCTACCTTCAGTATATCTACCGAAAATCCTACATGGCTTCGCCTAGGTTCACTATATGAAGCTGAATTGGTTCTAAATGCCCCGAATTGTTCCTTACTGTCGCCTGTGAAGGCTAGTAAGGCACCCTGATAAAAGCGGGTTCAACTCGTTAGAGTATATTTTCCTATGCCCATACGGAGGATCATTACGAAGGCATTAGGTACTTTATACTCTGGAAGTGTTTCACTAGCCCATATGGTGGATCATCACGAAGGTGTAGTTACTTGACTCCCACTTAAAGGATGGAACCCGGGTAAAGGGTTCATGTTATGCAAATGCAAGTGCAGTGTTTGTGGAGGAACAACAAACCTTTGACCACCTATTCTACAATCCTTATTCTAAATGCCTCAACAATTTATTAAAAGAACATTCAAGAATAGTGTAATGCATTAACCAATAAGCAATTGTAATATACAACATTAAATAACCAGAGAAAAATGATAAAATGCATGCACATGGGTATGGCCATATTCAAAACATTTTATTATTTTCAAAATTCTCCTTATTTTAAAAAAATTTGGGAATTAAAATTAAATACCAATTAAACCTACAAAACTAAGACTTTGATAACACACGACTAATTCTAGGCCTGACTCTCTAATGTCCCCAGTGGAGTCGCCAAGCTATCGCAACTTAAAAAATAACAAGTCTCATCACAAGACTTTATATTTCGTTAAGCGTGACATTAAAAATAACGAGGAAAAGTCGATTTAATTCCTCTTGAAAAATGAAGGTTCTGAAAATGACTTTGAAAAAGACATAGAGTCGCCACCAATCTTTTTTAGCTAGGTGTGATCGACCACCTATTCAAATCGGTTTTGTAAAATATTTTAAAATTAATTAAAATATTTTTAAAACCAATTTCAAATCTGCGTTTTAAACCAGAGAAATCAAAAAAGCGGATTCGGGATTCAGTTATGTGTGGGGAAGGATTAGCACCCCTACAACGCCCGTATAAAACGGTACCTTATTAATCGTATGTTATCACAAGTCTCGGTAAAAAGTCGGTTTTTAATTTAGTATTTCAAGTTAATTCCCAATTTAAAGAAAAATAATTCCATTTTTAATTGAAAATGATTTGGAATTTATTAATTCAAAATTTTCCTATATTCCCCGAAAAAATCGGCAAAATATAGAAATTTTTATTTATTTGGAAAATTTTTCGAATCATTCTTTTTTTTTGAAAGAAAGATATTCCTTTATTAATAACAATTTATGACATTCTCTCCAGCAAACCCAGTAGAGAACCCATGAATTATTTTAACTCGAGAATATATTTATTTTATTGAAAATCATTATCTTTTTCAAAATATTTTTTTAAAAAAAATGAATATGAACATCGGTGACATAAATAAAATGACATAACAAAGTCTAAATAATATAATGCAACCTAAATGATATGATATAATTTAAATGGCATAGTATATTCTAAATGAAATAATATAACCTAAGTGACATGACATATTCTAAATGAAATGAAATATCCTAAGTAACATAATGTATTATAAATGAAATAAAATGATTTAATTGACATGATATTCTAAATGAAATAATATGATTTAAATAATATGACAAATTTAAATGATATGGAATATTTTAAATGACATGGCATATTCTAAATAATATAATCTAAATGACATGGAATATAATCTAAGTGACATGAAATGACATGAAACATAAAATAATGCTATCATGTAATATGCATGAAAATAAAAATAATAATGCATGAGCATAGTATATGCTAAATAATGTGACAAAAATAAATAACTAAATAAAAAGAATAGGATAACATATAATATTAAAATACATATAACAAACAACATAACACCATAAAATAAATCAAAATAATAACAATATCATGGAAATTATCAAAAATTACATATTATATAGTATACATGAACATGGAAAATGCAAAGCATGAAAATGTATTTTTTCCTTTAACTAAGGAAATCCGTATTTCTAAAAAGATATCCGGCTACATTAGGAAAATATATCAAATTAAATTTTTCTAAAATCAAAATACTTTATGATTGTTTGAAAACAATTTTGAAAATCTTGGATTATAAATAAAACCCTAGCCAAACCCTTTTAAAATGGCTCTAATTTCCTAAGTTTAAAATCCCGGACTTCACCACCCTTAACCTGAGGTTTATAAAATCATTTTAAAAGTTTAAAAAGGCTTAGAAACTATCCTAAGATAGTATCTAAAGTTTCTAACCAACCCCCTCTAAATGCCTTAGCCAAATTCAACAATTGTTTTTCTTTTGAATTCAAATCTGCCTCTACTGTCCAGTTTTAAAACACGATTTTTTAATCTATTTCTAAAAATTCCAAAAACACTAAAACAAATATTGAAGACTCAAAATATGGAAAACTACACGATAAAAAATTAGCTTAATTTTCTGATTAAATATGACTTCCCGAAAAAATAGGGAAAGTTTGAGTACTGGGGAAAAAACTATTTTGCCAAAACACATTTTTTGCCTTAGATAAAATCATTTAAAAGTCAAAGTAAAAATGTTGGAGACTCTCCTAAAGACCCAAAACCAGTAGCTAACACTTTTGAAAAGTTAGACAAAATTTGGCTATGTAAAAAAAATCACAAAGGTAGAATAATCAATTTGACAATTCTTTAATTTTCCACAAGTATGCTCAAGTGAGCATGACTTTGAACCATTGATTGCCTAAGTCATAAATCATGTGGCATGACATGAGATGCATGATCATACAGAAAATTGAATGCATGAAATGCATGATTTAAAACCTAAATGATGTGAGAAATGCATGGCAATACAAAGTAACCTAATGCCTAGCATGAGTTTGCATGGCAATAAATGTAATCCTAACCTAAGTGTGCATGAGATGCATGATAATGCAAATGAAACTTAGACCTAAAGTGACATGAAATGCATGGCAATCCAAAGTGACCTAAGACCTAAATAGCATAGCAAATGCATGGCAATATCAATATGATTCTAGGCTTTATATGTATGGGAATATGCATGGCAATACCAATATGATTTTAGACCTTAAATATCATGAAAATGTCATGAACATATAATGATCAATAAACCTAATACTGATGCATGAACAAACAGCAACTAATACACAATCTTATGGCATAATAATGCAAAGCAATGGCACCTAAACAAAATGCAAATGCACACTCAAGGAAGAAACACATACAAGGGCCGAATAGCCACCAAATAGACTAATGCAATCCTATTTAGCCAATAACACAAACACATGGCAAACCAAATCAAAATACACAATGTTATGGCATGAAATGTAAACCTATCAACTAGACAAAATGAAAATGCACACACAAAACAAAATCATATTGACCAAATAGCCCTCAAATCACATAGTATGAGCCTATCTAAACAATAACACAAACACATGGAAGCAATAAACTAGCAAACATGATAAACAATGCAAATATGCACAAAAATCCATCATGGCCGAATTAACAACATGAATATAGCATGGTATATATATATATATATATGCCTGAAGATCAATGTAAACATATTAAACAAGCAAACATGAAAAAAATGCAAACATGCTCAAAAAATCTATTGTGGCCGAATGGAACAACATGAATCTAGCATGGTATTGTCATAAACACATAGCATGGTATATTATTAAACTACCACAACAAGCTAACCTACCACAAGTCAAGCTAATCTAATACAACTAAGCTAACCTACCACAAATCAAGCAAATCTAACACAACTAAGCTAACCAACCACAAATCAAGCTCATGAATAAAAAAACAAACACAAAATCATTTACCAAAACAGAAACTCATTCGGCCATGATGAATCTTTAATGAAAACATGTTGTTGTTGTTGTTTTTTTTTTTAAAACAATACATTAGCTCTTTATAAACAAGTTTATTTCATAAAAAGGAAAAACTATCAATCAAAAAAAATAAGATCACGTCAATAAAATAGGAAAAATAATCATGAAAGAGCATAGCTACCTTGCTCTAGCTTTCCAAATCAAAAAGAAACTAGCAAAAACCCATTTTTCCTTCCATTTCTCCTTTATTTTTTTCTCTCTTTTTCTCCTTAGCTACTGCCTCTTTTCAAGCCCCCCAAAACTTCTGAAAAACTGCTCAGCCCCCCTCCCTAATAGCCTTGGCCGAATGAATGCCAACCCTTGGATTCATTATGCTCATCTTTCTTCTTCCATTCTTGGCCATTGGATGAGGATTCTTTCATGACAACATAAAAATTTCATCTTGCCATTTAATCCCAGCCCTTAAAATGTGTACTCAGCCCTTGTAAATGGCCTAAGCTGTTGGATGAGAAGGACCAATCCCATGCACTCCCTTGCTTGGCTGAATGAATGCCAACCCTTGGATTCATTGTGCTCATCTTTCTTCTTCCATTCTTGTCCATTGGATGAGGGTTCTTTCATGAAAAAAAAAAATGTCATCTTGGCATTCAATCTTGGCCATTGAATGGTGTATTCAACTTTTCTACAAGGCACCTAAGCCATTGGATGAAGGGGGGACCATTTGCAAGGTACTAGTGGAAGCATTTTGAGCTTGATAGTGACTAAGGAATTAAATTTATCAAGATTCCTTCATCTCCTCTATGCTGACTGACCAAGGGAGGAATTATCTCAGCAATTCCTTCATCTTTCATATTTTTTTTAATTACAAATTGGCCCCTTTCGGTTTCTTTGGTAAAATAACCTTTTTGATCCCCGAACCTAAATAAATAGCAAACGGACTCCAAATTCAAAATTTATTTTTTCAATACTTTCGAAATAATAAAAAATTGAATTCTGGAAGTTTTAAAAAAATTTTGAGCCCATTTGCTATTTTTTGGGATTTTTCTTCCAAAGTTGCCCTTTTATGCACCCGAACTTTCATCATTTTTGAACAAGCTCCGAATCTAGATTTTTCTTCACCAATCTAGTCCAAATAATTTAAAAGTGTGATCTGGAAGTTTTCATAATTTTTAGAGCTCATTTACTATTTTTTCGGGATTTATCTGCTTGAAGTTCTTCATAGTGGACCCAGGATTTGGCCATTTTGCAAACAAACTCCGAATCCAGATTTTCTTTCTCCAATCTCTTCCAAATAATTTAGGAATGAGATCTGCAAAATTTCAAAAATTTTGGAGCTCATTTGCTATTTTTTTCGGGATTTATCCTTTTGAATATCTACATAGTGGGCCCGAAATTTGGCCATTTTGCAAACGAACTCCGAATCTAGATTTTCTTTTACCAATCTCTCTGAAATGATTAAAGAATGAGGTCTGCAAATTTTTAGAATTTTTGGAGCTCATTTGCTATTTTTCTGAATTTTCTAATTTTACCCTTTTGCCTCCAAAGCCCGGTTTTGCTCAAAACAAATCCGATTTTTAGAATTTCTTTTTATGGGTCTTTGTCATATATTGAATTGGAGTTGGTCCGAAAATGCCCAATTTTTACAATCAAATTCCCTTCCGTTTTGATTTTCCCTTTTTTCAGTATCAGGAACTTTCTCGTTTTTTCATTTTTCCTCCAATCGGCGCTTTTCTCGAATTTTTTTTAAACTGAGCCTTGGGCTATCCTTTTTTAATCACTCCTCACCAATTAGGGGCATTATTTTTACCGAATCAGGCCATTTTTGTAATTTTCCCAAATTTTACCAAAATCTGCCAAAAATCCTAATTCTCGATTTTTTTTCGAATTGACTTTTCTTTCAGTTTTTCTTCCAAGTAGCTTTTCCATTACCCGTAGTCAACGCTTGTCTTTCATTTGGAACCTTCAATTCCTACCAATTTGATCGTTTAAGCATTTTTCCCCAAATTTCCCGAGTTAAGGTTTCCTTTCTACTGAAATTCCGTAACCCAACTTTCGAACTCCATATCTTTCAATGTAGACCTCAGATTATCAAAATTCTTTCACCAACTTTCAATTGAACTTCAAATCTTGATTTTGAAAGTGGGTTGACTTTTTTAGTAGTTGACTTTTCATGGTTAACTATTCTAGGGTTGACTTTTTCAAGTTTGACTTTTTTTATCTGCTTTCTTAGACTAAGTCACGGAGTACCACCTATAGGATAAGAAAAGTCTTTTTGCATTCTGAAACATCAATTTAGGAAGAAAACATACCTGATTTAGTGGTTCAGACAAAATTAGGTGTCTACAGTTTCAAAAAGGAATCATCCTCATGAAATGATCCTTGATCTGATCACCCTTAAACATATTTTGGGCCTATTTATCCTTTCTTTCTAAACCCGAACCTTGGCGTACATTACGTGCTTTTAAAGTCCATTTTGATCAAGCATGGGTATTTAACTTGAAAGGTTTTTCTCAGATTTCATCCTATCTTTTGAATTGCTATTTTTACCTTGGAAGCATTTAGAATTCTCAGATGCATGGTATAACACCCAAAAAAGAAAAGAAAAAAAAAAAGAATGTAAAAGGAGAGGTTTAAGCCGAAAACCAAAAAGGGCGACTTAAAACCAAATGGGGGACACTTGGGTTGAAAATCCGCAAAGGGCGACCAAGTACTGATCAAAGATTGAGTCAATGCTCCGTGAAAAGCAGAAGAAAGTATCGGGAATTCAGAGAAAAAGAGTAGAGCTTAGTCTGAAGCAACAACGAAAGCCGAGAAGTCACCCAAGCAAATGGCAAGTTCAAAAGATATTTCAGAGGAATTAAAACAGGAAGGGTCCAAGATATTTCCAATCTGGGGGATCTATACCTTCACCTTTTCCTTTTTCTTTTGTTAATCCTTGATATTCATCTTTGTTATCTAAACCTTTTACACTGAACTTATATTGGCCCTTTCAGGGCATATGGCTTTTCATACCATCTTTCATATATATATATATATATTGTGATACTTTTTTTAGTGTTATCAAATTGAATGATGATTAGTAAACATAAAAATCTTTAAATGAAAGGATTTCTTTGCATTACTATAGAGTAGATTTAAATTTTAGAAGAGCTTTGGAAACCACTAAAGTTTGGAGAAACTCGAGACAACCCATAACGCTGAGATACTTATCAAGTGGGGCAAACATTGGATGCGCTAAACACGTCGATCCAAGATACAGAGAAAAGCTCATCAAGTAGAGCAAATCAGAGATAGATTGAAGACACCATCACAAAGTTAAAACTTGTAGATCACGATGAAAACATAAAGAAGAGCTCATCAAGTAGAGCAAACAGTGGAGTTGAACAGATTCGTGAACCTCAACAAAATCATGGATTAAAACTCATAACAATCATGTGATTGAATTCATCCCTAGGGAACATGCATCTTACAAACAATTTCAAAACCTGTCATCAACATCACTGCATTTGACTAACATTGCATGAATCATGGAAAGTTTTCTTTCTTAAGTCCAACACAGCTGGCACAAAAGGAGGTAAGACATGCACAATTTTCCTGGACAAGACAACCAGATTTCTCGGACAAGAAATCCAATTTTTCCTAGACAAGACAACTAGACTTTTCGGATAGAACATCCAAGTTTTGCAAATCGAACTCGTTCCCGTAAGATGGGTCGAGCCTTGATTAGTTAAGGAACTCAAGTTCAGGACAAATCTTTTGTTTTAGTCAAAGCTGCACCAAGATGAGGTAAGACCCCAGGACTCCCATCGAGGTATTTCCTGCCTCTTGCAAAATTGAACTTGTTTTCTTAAGACAGTTCGAGCCTTGATTAGTTAGGGAACTCAATTTAAGGACAAATTTCTTTTATTTTATTTTTTTTATATTTTGCAAAAAAATCAATGAATGGAAAAATGGAAATTCCCCTTCTTATCTTGCATATATGATTTCACTGATCGGACAAAATTATTGTCTAGTTTATCTTTGCCTGATTCTTGATTCTCAGCAATAGTCAAAGAGAGGTAGCTGTAGATACCCAACTTTGTCCGGGCCCCCTAAACCGGGCAGAGTCCCCTTTTCGACTTCTTGAAATGCAAAAAGACTCCCACCGTTCCATAGATGGGTCCCCAAGACTTTGTTTCGGAAGTCAGTACAAAAAGTCAACTTGGAAAAAGTCAACCTCAAAAAAGTCAACCACTAAAAAAGTCAACTCTCAGTCAAAATCAAGATTCGAAGTTGAATTGAACTATGGCAAAAGAATTTTGATAATCCAAGGTCTACAAAGAAAGATATAGACTTCGAAAGATAGGTTGTGGAAATTCAGTGCAAAGGCAGACCTAATCCGGCAAATTTGGGGAAAACTAAATCGAAGGGGAATTTGATCATAAAAATTGAGAGTTTTCGGACCAACTCAAATTCAATAAAGGACAAAGGAAGTGGAAAAAGGAAATCCAAAAATCGAACCCGTTCTGAGTAAAATCGAGGTTTCGGAGGTTGGAGGGCACTAATCCAAAATTCCAGAAGATAATTTTAGGAAAAATAGCAAGTGAGCTCGAAAAATTATGAAAACTTCCACATCTGAGTCTTATAATTTTTGGAAGAGATTGGTGAAGAAAAATTCAGAATCGGAGCTCATTTGAAAAATGGCAAAGTTCGGGTGCATTAACCCAAAATTCCAAAAGATAATTCGAAGAAAATTAGGAAACAAGCTCAAAAAATTATGAAAACTTTGAGATCTGAGTTTTATAATTTTTGGAAGAGATTGGTGAAGAAAAATTCGAAATCAGAGCTCAATTGAAAAATGGCAAAGTTTGGGTGCACTAACCCAAAATTCCAAAAGATAATTTTGGGAAAATTAGCAAACAAGCTCAGAAAATTATGAAACTTCCAGATCTGAGTTTTATAATTTTTGGAAGAGATCAGTGAAGAAAAACTAAAATCGGAGCTCATTTGAAAAAGGCTAAATTTGGGAGGCAATAAACCAAAATTTTAGAGAACAATCTGAGAAAAATAGAAAATGAGCTCGAAAAAATGTGAAAACCTCCAGAACCAAGTTTTATATTGAATGGGATGAGTTGGAAAAAACAAATTCGAAATTGGGGTCCATTTGCAATTAAATTAAGTTTGGGGGGGTAAAAGGTAATTTTATCAAAAAAATAGAAATGGCCAATTTTGCAAAATTAAAAAGGTGAAAAAATGAAGAGATTCTGGAATATTCACGCCCTTGGCCGGCCATGCATAGGAGAAGGAAGAAGGTTTGATCAATTTAATTCAATGGTCACTATCAAGCTACAAGATGCCATTTTTATTGCCTTGTAAGTGGTCCTCCCTCATCCAATGGCCTAGGTGCTTTGTAGAAAAGATGAGCACACCCTTCAATGGCCAAGATCAAATTGCAATATGACATTTTTATTGTCATGAAAATATTCTCATCCAATGGCCAAGATTATTGAAGAAAAGATGAGAAGAATTTATCCAATGGTGAGGAAAGGGGCTCGACCAAGGGGGAGCATGAGGGAGTGGTCCTTATTTCATCCAATGGCCTAGGTGCTTTGTAAAGGATGAGTACACCTTTCAAGGGCCAAGATCAAATGGCAAGATGACATTTTTATTTGTCATGAAAATATCCTAATCCAATGGTCTAGATTGTTGGAGAAAAATGAGCACATTAATCCTATGGTGGAGAGGCTAACCGGCCAAGGGAGAAAGAGAGAGGTGAATTTTTTTTACTTAAGTTGGCTGGTCATTTGAAGAGAGAGGTCAGTAGCTAATTTGGAAAGAAAAAGGTTTTTGAAAGAAAGGAAGAGAGAGTTTACTAAGAAAGCTTGGAAGGTAACCATTTCTCCCTTGCTCTTGCATCATTTTCTTCTTCATTCTCATGTGTTTTTCTTTGTTTTCTATGTGATTTCTATCTCTTTTATTATGAAAATAAAAGTTTTGAAATGTTTTTTTAGCTTTCATCTATTCTTTTTCATAAAAAAAAAAAAAAAAAGAAGAAAACAATTTTTCACAATTTGTTTTTTACCATGGCCGAAACTCACTTGTGCTTATCTTATTTATTTTTTTTTTGTTTTGCATGTTTGATGCGGGAAACATGTTGGTGGAAGATATAATTCTTTTTTTTATTCTGATTTTTAAAAGAAACGAAACAAAAGAGGTTGAAAGGCTTCATGATCTTGATAAAAACAAGTAACCATGGTTAGGGGAAGGCTATGCCCATTGTACCAACCATGGAGCTCACCTCCATTTTTTTTAGTTAGCTTGGTTTATTTACTGATTTTTGAGTTGGAAAGACTTCATGATCTTGATAAAAACAAGTGATTATGGTTAGGTGAGGGCTATGCCCATTTGTACCAACCATAGAGCTCACTTTCCTTGTTCTTTGTTTACTTGTTTTTATTACTTTCATGCATGTCTATGCATCTTTGGTCATCTTCTTTGCACCATCTCCATGCTATATTAATTTTTGCATCATTTTCATTTTATTATAAGTTCCTTAAACCATTCGGTTTTCCCATGTATTTTGGATTTGTTCCATACCTTGCATCATCTTTGTTTGTGTCATGCATTTTAGGCCATGTAGTTGTGTTATCTTACATTTTGTGTTCATAATATGTCTTGCATGTCATTCGACCTTCCCATGCATTTCAGATCTAGGTCATGCCTTGCATCATCCTTGTTTGTGTCATGCATTTTAGGCCATATAGTTGTGTTCTCTTGCGTTTCGTGTTCATAATATGTCTTGCATGTCATTCGGCCTTCCCATGTATTTTAGGTCTAGGTCATGCCTTGCATCATATTTAGTTATGTCATGTATCTTAGGTCATGTAGCTATGTCATGCAATCTTAGGTCACGTTCCATGTCATTCTATGCCATGTCACATATGCCATTTCATTATTTCATGCCATGTCACCTATGCCATGTCATTCATTTTAATGCCATGTCATTCATTCATTGCCATGTCATTTTATGCCATGCCATCTATGCCATGGCATCCATATAACATGTCATGCCATGTCATTTATAGTTTAGGTGCATTTTCATGCCATGCCATTCAACCATCCACATGCCATCACCATGCATTTGGCCATCCACATTCCATCATCATGACCATTCGGCCACCATGATACTTCATACATGTCATTGTATTTGTATGCCATATCATTCACATAGCATGTCATTTGCCATGTCATTTAGTGTTTGACCCTATTTCATGTCATGATTAAGCATGCCATGACCATTCGGTCACCATGACTTTTCATCCATGTCATTCTATTTCCATGACACTATATTCTCATGTCATGTCATTTGGGGTGCCATGTCATTGTGGTTATCTCATTTTGGTTTGCCATGTCGATTTCATTCACATGACATTCATTACCATGCTATATCACTTTATGCCATGTCATTCTTATGCCATGTCATCATCTCATCTTCTACAGTACAATGAAAATGTTTATCATGTTTTGGTAATCATGCATGTCTTAATTTCAATTTGCATATTCATAACATTTTAATAAATATGGCAATATTCCTGAGTTTAAATAATTCATGTTTTTCTCTGCTGGGTCTATCGGATAGGATATCATTAATTATTAACAAAGGAATACCTTTTTCTAAAACAAAAATGATTTGAAAAATTTTGAAATAAATAAAACTTTCTATGTTCGGGTTTGCCGGGGAACATGAAAAGATTTTGGTATTAATAAATTCCAAGTCATTCTCAAATAAATTCATCCTCATGCTGTGACACTTGTCCATGTCATTAATATGTCATCATTTTATGCCATGTCACCTATGCCATGTCATCATTTTATGCCATGTCATTCAAGCCTTGTCATCGTTTTATGCCATGCCATCATGTATGCCATGTCATCTTTCATGTCATGTCGATTTCATTCACATGATATTCATTCTTATGCCATGTCATCCATATGCCATGTCATTTTGTATGCCATGTCGATTTCATTTACATGACATTCATTCTTATGCCATGTCATTTTGTATGCCATGTCGATTTCATTCACATGACATTCATTCTTACACCATGTCATCCATATGCCATGTCATTTTGTATGCCATGACGATTTCATTCACATGGCATTTATTCTTATGCCATGCCATCCATACGCCATGTCGATTTTATTCACATGTCATTTTGGATGCTATGTAAATCATTTGTCATGTGATTATTTCTTTTACTAGGTCATAATAAAATGTTTGTCATATCATGATAAATGAGCATGTTTACTTTAGTAGCATTTTTTCATTTCCATGGCCATTTTCTATGATTTTTAAAATACATTGAAAAACAAATGATAGTTTTTATAGATTAAGATTATTCTCGAGTTAAAATAATTCATGAATTCTCTACTGGGTCTGTCGGGGAGGATATCATCAATTATCATTAATAATAGAATATTCTTTTTAAAATGAGAATGATTCGGAGAATTTTAAAATCAAGAAAAAATTTCATAGTTTTTCTGAGCCTGTCAAAAAATATGGGAAATTTTATGCTAGTAAATTCCGAATTATTTTCAAATAAAAAATGAATTTTTAAGGGAATTATTTAAGAACACCAATTTTAAAATCGAATTTTTACCGAGACTCAAGATAACACGCGACTAATAAGGTATCATTTTATAAGGGCGTTGTGGGGGTGCTAATCCTTCCCTGCACGTAACTGATTCCCGAACCCGCACTTGTTTTTCTCTGGTTCAAAGCTTAGACTATAAAATTGGTTTTAAAAATGTTTTAATTAATTTTAAAATGTTTTATAAAAATCGGTTTTAATAAGTGACCGATCACACCTAGCCAAAAAATATTGGTGGCAACTCCATTTCTTTTTTCGAGGTCGTTTTCATACCCTCGACCTTTTATTTCAAGAGGAATTAAATGTCTTTTCCTCTGCCTATTTTTTTCTCTCCCTTCACTCTAGTGGGTTCTCCTCCCCCAGAGGATCACATATCGACAGGTATCATATACCAAGAGGAGTGAATCATATTATACCTGAAGTTGAAACTCTTTTCAGCTTCTTTCCCTTGTTAGACTCAAGGTACTCCTTGCAATTGCTCCTCCAATGACCAGTTTTCCCACAATGAAAGCTAGCTTTGTTAGCATTATCCTTATCCTTTGCTTCTTTCACAACACCATCATTTGGCTTCAGTCTCTTTGAAGCAGGAGGTACATCCCATCTAGTCTTTCTTTTCTTTTTACCTTTCGGTTTAGAGAAAGAAACTAAATGGACAGATGACTTGTCTTTAACAATGGTTTGTTCGACCTGTGTGAGCATATTCAGCAACCCAAAAAGGGTAGCCTCTAAGTAGTTCATGTTGAAGTTCAACATAAACTGCGAATAGCTCTCAGGTAGTGAAATGATTAGATAAATTCTTAGGTCATGATCCATAACCCATCCAATCTGCTCCAATTGGGTAATATACCCTATCATCTTAAGCACATGAGGCCTCACGGGCTTCCCTCTAACATCTTTGTTTGGAACAATTCCTTTGAGATGTCCAATCTCTCAGTGCGATTCTCCTTAGCGAATAGTTCTCTAAGGTTAAGGATGATATCTTGAGCATTCATGACCTCATGCTACTTTTGGAGATCAGGTGCAATACTAGCCAACATCACACATGTTGCTTGTATGAGATCATCTCTATGAACTCTATAGGCCACCCTATCCTCCTCAGTTGCATCATCAGCAGGCTCATCTGGAATGGGCTCATCAAGAACATAAGCCTTCTTTTCCTGTGTCAAGATAATCTTGACATTGCGAAACCAGTCAACGAAGTTTGGCCCAGTTAATTTATTAGCATCAAGTATGCTTCTTAGTGATAATGCATTTGCCATTTTAGCGTTTATACCCTATATGAATCAATAGTCAATAAACAGCAAGCAGTAACCATTTATGTCAGGCTTTAATACTTAAATGATTATTCTCATTATTTTAACAAAATAGTAGCCCTCTTCTACTATCTCGAGCAATTTAACTCTTAAAATTCTTAATGAGCTAGGACCCCTTTCATTCCAACATAACCTTGAGAGGCTCGACAAGCTATGTTGAAACTAATTGAGTAGGTAACTTAATTTACCAATGACATCTCTATGCAACTCCTACATCCAGTTAGTTGACAACTCTTTGCCTAAATACATCATATGCATTTCGCCTAACTTTGCCTCTAAATGTCATGTGATCAAGTTTGGTGCATCCAAATTACATAACATTTAGTTGAGTAAAACCAACCTTCAATAACTCAAACATGTTCGTAGATAAGTTTGACATTGAGTGACTCAACGAACCTCCAAATGGAAGAACTCTGGTTATCTTGTTATGATGGTGGAAGGCAACTTATCATGCGTAACATGGTCTCAATATAATTTAATGAGGGATTTCAATTATCTCTTATATAGGTCTCACTGATTTCATACTTGATTGGCATGCATAGCATTCATTTAATTACATATATCACATATATACATAATCCAAAATAAATCTATCACATGCAATCTACTAGGATGATTATGGACTTAATTCTAATCTAGTTTCCTTGAGCCATTAGGAAACTAGTTGGTCAAATTCCTAGGGGATACCATATATAGTCTTCGAAAGCTTTGTTGGTGATCTCCTTGGTTAGTTCTTCTTGGCGCCATATCTCCTTACAAACTTGGAATTTACATAAATTCAACCTCCTATCCTAAATCTAAATCTATAAAGAATATAACAATTACATTGCTTTATCAGAAACCTCGAGTTACATTCGAGGGGAGTTAGATGAGAAGAGAATTTACAACTCCGGAATGAAAAAGAGAAAGCAGGGTGCGTAGACCCTATTTATAAAATACTAATAAGAAAATTCAACCATACATTCCCTAGTCATACTAAGGTCTAGTCCATAACCATCCTTCATGCATGCATAATCATATTATAAGCATGAATTAAAACATGCATAGTCAATATCACCTAGTGATCTTGTGTACTATTTGCATAAATGTCACCAAATAAATTTGAGACAATTTATCAAATCATTCTAGCAATTTCGGTTCCAACTATTAAAACACTTTTAATAAAATCTTAACAATTAAGAAAGCTATCTTGAAATCGGACTTTACCTAACTTTTAGGTTGCATGTCTTAATTAGGACAAAACATTCTAGCATGCTAAAAATCCTAAACATTTTAGGACATCTCATTGTCTTATACCGAGTCTTTAAGTATGCAATCCATCCTAACTCTTTAGGAACTTAAAGTCCTATTAGGTAACTCTTACCTAATCATACTACAAGTCTCTCCTAACATTTAGGATTCACACTCTTACTAGGAAACGATTTCCTTATTGAAGTAGGACTCTAACTCTTAGTGTCCTAGGCGCAGGCAATTTTTTTGGCCATCAAATGGCCACTGCTATCCCGTGATCAGACTATTGTATGCCATCTACAGTGGCTACTAGATGCCCTAGAAAAAGCTTGTTGGCCGCCCCTTACAGCTGCACTCAATTCGGCAACAATTTCCTATTTGGTGTCGCGGTTCGGCCAACTTGCATGCAGCAACAGTTGCTGCTTAATCCAGTCATGTTCCATGCCTAAACCAGCCATCATAGATGAATCATATTCACCTTGGATACTATCCAAAATTCCTAGCAAACATGTGGAATGTTTCCACACTCATGCTCAAATTTTATGGCACGCAAACACCTACAAAACAATCTAAAAAATTTCAGCATTGTAGTAACAACGTTTCATGTCCAAAAACGACTTTGCTTAAACGTTTTAAGCTCAAATCAATTTTGTAACTTCAATGGCAGCATGTAATATAAAATTTCCAAATCTAAAACATCTAAAAAATCAATTTTATAACATCCCCAAATAAGCTTACAAAACTTGACTCCAAACTATGTTTTTCACATCAAAACTTGTCGGGTTTACTAAGACATGTCATGACTTTAATCCTTGTTGATTAAAACAATTTTAATATACCATTTAAAAAAATTTAGACATGATTAAAGTCACTATATAGCTGCTATCCAGATTTAACAAAATTAAAGAAAACAACTTTTCTTTTAAAACCATAAGAACTGAAAACATGCCAAAATCAATACACAAAACAATAACTTGTTTATCACCAAGAATTGACATGCACAAACCTCATGTAAGCAAGAGAACCTTGGCTCTGATACCACTGTTGGGTTATGCTACTCTCGGGCTCATGCTTAAACAAAATTATCAAAGTGCAACGGAAGTAAACAAAGAAGCACCCAAAGTACAACATGATCTTAGGCTTGTGTTTAGCATAGGTTTATAGCATTTAAAACTAATTAAATCATCCATATGATTTAGAAGTTACCTATTTAAGATATCGTAACCTTATGTTGCAGATCCAAGTTGCAAATTTCTCTACAGTCCAAGATCCAATTTGAACAAGATCACAAGAAGCATAATTGTCCTTCCTATAGAGCTAGTCCACATGAACAGCTGATAGATCCTTCTCTAAGGTATAGTGATTCACTTGTGCGAGCAAGTTGATCCTAAGATCACAATCAAAAGATCTATTTCTTTGTGTTTATCTTCCTAAACGAATCTCACTCAATAAGGAAGAGAAGCGGCAAGAAAAATGCCAAAAGAAGAGGAATTGCGGCAACCTCACTTTCTGCAGGGAGGTGGTGATATCACTATTGTGCTAGGTTAGGGTTTTCTTTACCAATTTTCTCTCAAGCAAAAATCAGAATATTGTGATAAACCAAAGTGGAGACCATGGTGAGGAAGAGCTACAGCTATCAGTTGAGAGTGCAGGAAGGGTACTGATGAGGTGTTGTATAGAGGAGAATGGCCTACAAGTTCTAGAAGAATGCATTGTACTAGCTGGATTACAATTACAACAGCTGAAAGGGAATCACCAATTAGTTAAGAATGGTAAATTCTAGAATTGTACTTGCCAGTTGTCTAGAGAATGATGTATTCATTTTAGTCAGCATTTTACAATTTTATCAACTGTAATGGAAGTATATATGTAAGGAGAATGTATTCACGTTTTTCTTATGAAATGAAATAAAAAACTTCTTCTCTATTCTCCTTTCTCCTTCTTCCTGGTCTCTATTTCTTCAACCTTCAATCCAATTCATAACAAATTGGTATCAGAGCTATTGAGATCCAACCTCAACAAGCTGGGGAAGCACAAATTTCACAATACTATGGCAGAAGAAACTAGGCTCAACACCATATAGGGGAACAGCTGCAGGCACTGTAGTCACAAATGGAAGCTTTAAAGAGTTCTGATAGTATAGTACCAAGGTGGTGGGAGGAATAGAAGCAAAATATCGATGCTAAATTTGCTGAGAGCCATGGCTATGTCAGCAAGTTACTCGAGATAACGGCCCAAAAGGGAGAACGATACAACCTATCTGAATCTGGTGGTGTCATCAACACTCTCAGCTTCCAACCAACGCCATTCAAGCTAGAGGTAAGAATCCTATTGAGGTAACTATTATGGATGAACAGGGTAGGCATAGGCATAGACATGATGAAACTGGGTTATTACCTAAGAGTTCTTTGGAGAAAAACAATTCTCTATCTCAAACACCACCCCTGACCTTTAAACAAAGTGAGTATACTGTAGGCTCAAATTCAAATGCTAGCATGAATGGTTTTACCCCTAAGCCTAAGGTAGAACTGCCTATATGTGATGGCACTGATGGAGACTCAATTAAGAGTCGTAAACCCAAGTGCAGGTTATGTTCAAGTAATAAATTCTCGGGTGTCCGAGGTTGAACCACAGGGAAGCGTATTAGTAAGTATAAGTTTATAAATATATAAGAAAAAGAAAGTAAACAAGATATTAGGGAATCAACAACAAAATAAGATAAACAAGATATTAGAGAACAAAATAAACAAAATAACATAAAAGAAATTAAACAAGATATAAACAAAACAATAAGAAAAGATATTGAGGTTAGAGAATCCACTCTTGGTGTTATGCTAAGATTAATCTTGTTTTATTACACAATTGAAATTCACACATAAGGGAGATTCCAATCGGAAGGTTTAGCAATTCAGTCCAAATTGTCCAACGTCCATAGCATATGATATTATGTTCATTTGGTGTCCTCAAAACTCATAAAAAGAGTCCAAGCATTCCTTATGCCAAGGTATATGTCTACAACAAATCAAGGTTATGAAACCAAGCATTTACTGTGCCATTTTCATTGTCAATAATGAATCAAGATCCCTACTTTGCAAGTATGATTTTTAACCAAAAGAAAATATTATCTATACTAGTGTTTATAAATGATGATTCATTTTAGCTCATGTTTAAGAGACTAACCTTAGCATTTACCAAAAGCTTCACCTCATCACCTCAACAATATGATTAGCAACACATACTAGATATGAATAAAATGAAAAGAAATGTAAGAAGCATAAGTAAATAAAAAAAGAAACTAGAGAAAGGAAAGAAGAAGAAAACTTAGAGAATTTTATTACAATGGCTAATATCCTACCAATGTATAATGTATCCCAATACTCATCCAAGGCCCTCTATTTATACACATTTTGGAGGGCTAAATGACAAGAGACAAGCTTTACAAATTTCAAAGGTAGGTATAATAGGTGGGTGCATTTTTCTAACAATTTTCGTCATATTGTATGACAATTCTGATCAGCCAGCTTGATGGTCGATTTTGTCAATGTTGGAGGCTCGATCTGATAAAATTGTCTTCTATAAAAATATACCCCTATCAGTTACGGATCCATAGCCGTTGGAATCAGCTCATTTGCTGATGTGGATAAGAAGATATGGGCAAAATACGAAAACAGGTCAGCACAGACGTCATTGCACATCAGCCAACTTGATGGTCGATTTCACTAGGGAAAACGACTCCGTTTCAAGAAGTGTAAAACATGAAAAAGATACATATGCCTCTTAGCTTTGCACGGCTACAAATTGCAGCCTTATTGCTTCAGTGAAACTCGAGATATAGCTGATATGCCAAACGGTGTCGGAACTGGAACTGAACTGGATTTGCCCTTAATTCTAGTAATCTGAAATCACTCAAAGAAACTTGTGAAAAACACCAAATTACATAAAAATATAAAAGATCATAAACACAATTAGACTAAACAATAATAACTCGTATTTGACACAAAACAATAATAAAACATAACTAAAAACTATATAATTATACGAGTTATCACACCCCCACACTTAGATTGTTGCTAGTCCCTAGCAACGACTCAATAAAAATAAAATAAGAAAATCTAATCTAATCCATTTTCGTAGGAAATCACGGTGGCACTTAGCATGTGACACAAGCCTTTAAATCCCTAGGTGTCCCTAGTGGACGAGTTTAGTCTCGTGAGGGTTTACTAGGACGATACCCACAAACATTGAAGACATAAGAAAAACTAAAAATAATAATTATAACTAATCCTTCCAATATAAATTAGAGATAATCATTGGACAAGTCTTACAAACTAATCAATAGCTTAAAGAAATTCACAAAAAATCTTGCTTGAATGTAAATAAATGAGTTAAGCCAATATTAACATAACATATTTCAATCAAAATAGTGCATATTCAAACTTAATCTCAACTTCTCACATGGGATACTCTCTTGATTTTCACTCTTTAAAGTAGTGGTAAAGTGTTTACACTCAATCAATCTCATGAAAATACTTCTACCATATGCTTGCTTGTCCACCTATTCTCCACTATTTAGATCATACAACTTCATAAATCAAGAGGTCTTTATTCAAGGTTGTAATGGGGCCAAAGGGTTATAATGTGGTTAAAGAACAAAAGGATAAAGATATCACAAAGGTTCCAAAGAGTTCATAGATTTTAGAGACATAATAAGATCATACAAATAAAACTTCTCAAAACTCTTATAAAGCACATAATAACATAGGCTAAATATTCATGTTGAGCCTTTGCATCATTCTAACCAACTTTGTAACATCTTTTTCTAGAAGTTCAAGAGAAGATTCTTTTTTTTTTTTTTAATATGGGAATGTATTTGACAATGATCCCTTTCTTTTTCTTTTGACTTTTTCTTTTCTTTTCTTTCCCCACACTTATCTTTTGTTTCTAACCCAAATTTTCAACTAAAAATATCCCTTGTTTTTTGCAATATGTCTCAAAAAATCCATCTTTAGAACAAGGGTAAGGATATAAGTATATTTAGGCTAGGTGTAAGTTGTGGTTACCAATAAAACAGCATATTTAATGTAGGCTCAAATTGGTTCACTAGTGGGGATGTTCTCTTAGAACATTAATAAGGGATGGCTGTTTGGCTCTGGTTATAATCCTAATGCCTCTATCATATTCATGTTGTCACATGTATCAATATAGTCTCAAACGGTTTAAAGCAAGTTCTAGAGAATCATGTAATCATAAGAGCACTCAAGAAAGAAATTAGATTGATTTGTATAATGCATCAATCATTATAGGCTCAAAAACTCACAAGGATGATTATACAAGTAGATTAAGTCTAAACATGCTTCTTTCTCAATCAACATATCATATTAACATTGGCTCATAAAAAGGTTGATATCAAGCTCAATTCTCATGAAAATCTTCTCACTAATAAATCTGTTTTAGACTTATGCAATTCATATCTCATTATAGTATTGAAAGTAACTAAAAAACACACTAAGTCTAAACATGCTTTTTTTTTTTTTTGAAGAAGAAGAAGATTAAATCAAACTGACAAGGTATGTCTCAAGTCTCCCTTACTCAAACCTTGTTCAGAATGAATACTTCTAAATGTCTTAAAACACAACAATTTTTTTTTTTTTTTAGCAAAATATGTCCCTTACCCCCTACTAAAATATGACATTGTCCCCAATGTCAAATTTTAAAGGTAGAGTTTAGGAGATATTACCTGCAGAGGTTGCTAACCACTTATTATAACTGAGACACAACAAGCAAAATGTTAGATAATGTCACAAAGACAAAGTGCAATCCACTCCTTGCTCGTCCATATCTCTTTTTCTTTTTCCGAGCGTTTGCGAAACAACCGTAGCAGATAAACACTCATAAGCTTGTAGCTTTTTGAGTAAATCTTCAATGGTTGTAGCAGAAATTATGGTTCTCCTTGCCTCTGAAAACATGAATCCATTATCCACAGCATTATCTAAATATGAAAGCAAATTACTAAAATAACCATTAATATTAAGCAAACCAATGGGTTTCTTATTTGTGACCAAAGATGACCAAGAAGCCACGCAAGCTATTTCTTCCAATGTACCCAGACCTCCTGGTAAAGCAATGAATGCATCGGCAGAATGGTACATGATTGTCATCCGTTCAGGGATACTCCAGACTTGTATTTCCTTACCCACGGTAGGTCCACAAAAATCTGTGAATAGTTTTGGCACGATTCCTAGAACTGGACTTCCTCCGGCGTGTGCTGCTGTAGCGACTGCTCCCATTAAACCCGTACTACCGCCTCCATAAATCAACTGGATCTTTTGTTGGGCAAGTATTACTCCAACTCTTATGGCTTCATCAGCGAATATGTTATTTTTCCCTGGATAAGCACCTCCAAAGACACAAATTTTTTTAATGCGCTGGGACGAAGTGCTTTCCATTTTTTTTTTTCGAGTGCCTGAAAGAGAATGAGTACATGGTGTAATATATAGAGGACTGAGTAGTGAATCAGACAAGAGTAATAATGTCCCCGAAAGTGTATCTGACCTGTCAGAAGAAAATGTTAACCTAACAAAAGATTTTTGCGTGATTTCAGGAAGAAAATCAAAAAGAGAAGAAAAATCAACCGTAAAAATCAAAAGTAATAATGTCGCCGAAAGTGAATTTGGCATCTTCCTCTGGTTTTACGTCCAGAAACGGCTTAAACGCCTTCTATGAGTCGAGGATATGCTTCCCATCCAGTTTTCTTACAAGCTGGCAAACAGGGTCTTTTAACATCAGATTCCCAAGATGTTGCCATTCCCTTTGGAATTACGGCCATAAATCAAGAATTTCTCTCTGTACGTCTCCACTAGGATGCGTCTCAAGAGAAAGTTGGATATTACCCAAATTCTCCTTACTCAGTCCATCCTTAATGAATTCAATTTTATCATCTCGATTAGAGGACGGAATCCCAATAGAACGACATTTACCGTTACACGTCCATCGTGCACACTTGTGGCAATTTGAACTCATGCGCTTTGCTCGTCGCTTCTTTGCATAAGTGCTTCTACCTGTACCTGGTAAATGCAAAACAGGAAGATATTCATCTTCACGTACCTTGGCTTCAATTATCCAACGCATGTCTTCAGGAATCCCTTTGTGCATAAGCATTCTTAATCTTTCAAATCGAACTTGGTAAAGCTTCAGTAAAATATTTCGAGGAAAAGGAGGAAATCGTTTCTGCAATCTTTTGAGAATATCATCCATCCTGAAAAAAAAAATGAAAAAGAAATTGAAAGAGAAATTTATATACAATATCAGTTTTGTGGGTAGCTGATGGAACCGACTTAAATAATCACGGAGTACCGTTATCCGCCATTTAACCGGGAAAAAAAATGATTTTTTTTTTTTTTTAAAGATTAGTAAAAATTATATTTACATCTAGTTATTTTCAAAACAAGGATCAGAAAGAAAAACAACCTCTTCTTGAGTAACATGATTTTCCAAAAAGAGTTTGAGTCTTTGTCCATTTACCTTGAATACGTTACCATTTTGAGGATTCTCAATGTCAACTGCTCCATAATGATACACATGCTTAACCACAAATGGGCCAGTCCATCTTGATCTCAACTTACCAGGAAATATGTGAAGTCTAGAATTATAAAGTAGAACTTTTTGCCCAACATCAAATGTTTTTCTTGAAATTAACTTGTCATGAAAGGCTTTAGTTCTTTTTTTATGAATTTTAGAATTCTCATATGCATCATTTTTGAGTTCCTCAAACTTTTGTTTCCAACAATGCTTAACCTGAAAAGAATTTAACAAAGAATCAGTGTGTGAAATTTCGGAAGCATTATCAAACTCACATTCAATTAAATAAGCTTCTAAAGGATCATGGAATGTGGTAGTGGTGAGATGTTCATGAACAAGTTCTTCAATGAAATCCACTTCATGTACTTCTGAATCATCACCAGGTTGCTTGCAAATGTTGAACACATTTAATTCTAAAGTCATATTTCCAAAAGAAATGTTCAAAATACCATTCCTGCAATTTATCAGAGCATTAGAAGTTGCAAGAAATGGACGGCCTAATATAACAGGAATTTGAACATTTGGATTTGAAACAGGATGTGTGTCCAAAACAATAAAATCAACAGGGAAGTAAAAATTATCAATTTGAACCAAAACATCTTCAACTATCCCTCGAGGAATTTTTACAGAACGATCAGCTAGTTGAAGTGTAAGAGGTGTTTCCTTGAGTTCACCTAAACCTAACTGTTGATAAACAGAAAAAGGAAAAAGATTAACACTAGCACCAAGATCAAGCAATGCACGTTCTATTCTAGTGTTTCCAATGATGCATGAGATTGTTGGACATCCAGGATCTTTGAATTTTGGTGGAGTAAGGTGCTGAACGATTGAGCTCACACTTTCCGTCAGAAATGCTTTCTTTTGTACATTATGTTTCCTTTTAAATGTGCACATGTCCTTCAAAAATTTAGCATAAGATGGAACTTGTTTGATTGCATCCAATAAAGGAATGTTAATCTTAACTTGTTTGAAAAGTTCATAAATTTCTGCATTTTGATTCAAATTCTTTATTGTTTGCAACCTTTGAGGAAAAGGAGCAGGATGCATACCTTTTTCTTTGTCCAAATTTTCAAGAAGTTCAGACTTACCATCATCCTTACCATTACTTTTCGGAGGGGAAGGAGGATCTTGATCTTTTGATGGAATGTTTTTGTCAATTGCCTTTCCACTTCGAAGAGTTGTGATAGAACTGGCATTTTCCTGTTGAGTTTCATTGGAGCAAGAAACAAGACATTGAGTAGAAGGGTTAGGCTGAGGTTGAGCAGGAAACTTACCTTTTTCTTGAGTGCGTAATGAAGCTGTCAATGTGGACAAGGTGTTTTTGATCTCATTGATGTCCTGTGAAGTTTGGTTATTCACATTTGCTTGTGTTTGCATGAATGCTTGCAATGTCTCTTCCAAGGTTTGTACACGTGAAGGTTGATAGGAAAATTTGTTGCCCGGCTTTTGAGATTGTGGTACCTGAACATGATTATTATTCTGCCAACTGAAGTTGGGATGATTTCTCCATTCAGGGTTATACGTTTCAGAGTAAGGAGAAGGAAAAGGCTTTTTAAATGTGTTTATGGAATTTACTTGATCATGCAACGCTTCTTTAAGAATGGGAATGTTTGGACATTCAGAAGTGGGGTGTCCCATGATTTCACAAATTCCACAACTTTCTTCATTTTTAACCGTTTTGACTTCTTTTACTTCTCTAAGTTCCATGGCTTCAATCTTTCTAGCCAAATTAGCTACTTTAGCTTTTATCTCATCTTCTTGACTAAAATGATATTTACCTCTGTTAGAAACAAGATTAGATCTATTGGAACTTTCAGAGGAATTATCTGTGTGCCAGGCTTGAGAGTTATCTGCCAAATGGTCTAGGTAGTCAAAGGCTTCTTCAGGTTCTTTTTCTAGAAACTCACCGTTACACATTGTTTCAACAAATTGTTTAGTTTCGGGAGTTAAACTTTCATAAAAGAAACTAATAAGACGCCATTTTTCAAAACCATGATGTGGACAAGAACTTAACAAATCTTTAAAACGCTCCCAGCACTGAAAAAATGCTTCATTTTCATTTTGATTGAAATTTTGAATCTGTCTTTTCAAAGCAGTAGTTTTATGTGCTGGGAAAAATTTCTTTAGAAACTCAGTTTGTAATTCTTGCCATGTGCCAATTGACCTTGGTTTTAAATTATGAAGCCAAATTTTTGCTTTATCTTTTAAAGAAAAAGGAAGTAATTTTAGCTTGACAATTTCATTTGTACATTGTTGGTCATTAAAGGTGACACATACATCTTCGAAGTCTTTTAGAAACGAGTAAGCACTTTCCGATTCTAACCCATGAAAATTTGGAAGCAAAGCTATCATACCTGGTTTAAAACGAAAGTTGTTCGCATTGAGAGGAAAAATAAAACAAGAGGGTGATGAGCTTCGAGTTGGTTGCAAGTAGTCATGCATGGTGCGTACTTGTCTGTTCTCATCTTCAGCATGAACACTTTCATTGTCAGCCATGGTAGGAGTTGTATTATAAAGATTACCTGAAAAAGTTTCACAATAAAATCTAACTAAACAACGAGATCTAAAATCACGTCGCCAAACAAGCATAAAACAAAGTTAATATACAGATTAGGCGGTATAACCAGCCAATAGAAATAAAACAAAGTTAATATACAATATAAATATAAATATATAGAAAATTAGGCGGTATAACCAGCCAATAAAAATAAATATAGGCGGTATAACCAGCCAATAAAAATAAATATACTTATAAACTTATATACTTAGTATTGCCTCCCCGGCAACGGCGCCAAAAACTTGATGGAGACTCAATTAAGAGTCGTAAACCCAAGTGCAGGTTATGTTCAAGTAATAAATTCTCGGGTGTCCGAGGTCGAACCACAGGGAAGCGTATTAGTAAGTATAAGTTTATAAATATATAAGAAAAAGAAAGTAAACAAGATATTAGGGAATCAACAACAAAATAAGATAAACAAGATATTAGAGAACAAAATAAACAAAATAACATAAAAGAAATTAAACAAGATATAAACAAAACAATAAGAAAAGATATTGAGGTTAGAGAATCCACTCTTGGTGTTATGCTAAGATTAATCTTGTTTTATTACACAATTGAAATTCACACATAAGGGAGATTCCAATCGGAAGGTTTAGCAATTCAGTCCAAATTGTCCAACGTCCATAGCATATGATATTATGTTCATTTGGTGTCCTCAAAACTCATAAAAAGAGTCCAAGCATTCCTTATGCCAAGGTATATGTCTACAACAAATCAAGGTTATGAAACCAAGCATTTACTGTGCCATTTTCATTGTCAATAATGAATCAAGATCCCTACTTTGCAAGTATGATTTTTAACCAAAAGAAAATATTATCTATACTAGTGTTTATAAATGATGATTCATTTTAGCTCATGTTTAAGAGACTAACCTTAGCATTTACCAAAAGCTTCACCTCAACAATATGATTAGCAACACATACTAGATATGAATAAAATGAAAAGAAATGTAAGAAGCATAAGTAAATAAAAAAAGAAACTAGAGAAAGGAAAGAAGAAGAAAACTTAGAGAATTTTATTACAATGGCTAATATCCTACCAATGTATAATGTATCCCAATACTCATCCAAGGCCCTCTATTTATACACATTTTGGAGGGCTAAATGACAAGAGACAAGCTTTACAAATTTCAAAGGTAGGTATAATAGGTGGGTGCATTTTTCTAACAATTTTCGTCATATTGTATGACAATTCTGATCAGCCAGCTTGATGGTCGATTTTGTCAATGTTGGAGGCTCGATCTGATAAAATTGTCTTCTATAAAAATATACCCCTATCAGTTACGGATCCATAGCCGTTGGAATCAGCTCATTTGCTGATGTGGATAAGATGATATGGGCAAAATACGAAAACAGGTCAGCACAGACGTCATTGCACATCAGCCAACTTGATGGTCGATTTCACTAGGGAAAACGACTCCATTTCAAGAAGTGTAAAACATGAAAAAGATACATATACCTCTTAGCTTTGCACGGCTACAAATTGCAGCCTTATTGCTTCAGTGAAACTCGAGATATAGCTGATATGCCAAACGGTGTCGGAACTGGAACTGAACTGGATTTGCCCTTAATTCTAGTAATCTGAAATCACTCAAAGAAACTTGTGAAAAACACCAAATTACATAAAAATATAAAAGATCATAAACACAATTAGACTAAACAATAATAACTCGTATTTGACACAAAACAATAATAAAACATAACTAAAAACTATATAATTATACGAGTTATCAGGCATAAATCCCAGGGGATGGATAAAAAAGTTTCAAAAATACTTTGCTATTTTTGCTATAGCTGACTATTAAAAATTAGAAGTTGCTACCATGTATCTGTCTAGTGAGGCAAAAGTCTGGTTCGATAGCTATGTAATGGAGAAAAGTAGAGTCAGTGGGCAAGAGTTTGTGGTGGATCTATGCCAAAGGTTCTGTGATAGGACCTATTCTGATGTCATCGAGGAGTTCAATAAGCTCACTCAAAAGGAGACGTTGGATGACTACCAGGAGAAATTTGAGAAACTTAAGCCCTATATGCTTCAATTTAATCCTAACCTGCCAAAAGCTTATTTCATGTCCAGCTTTGTTAGTGGCCTTAGAGAGGAGCTCAAGCTTAGGGTCAAGGCCTATGAACCTGTTACACTTGCTGCTGCATATAGAGAAGCGCGATTGCATGAACTATCTATTGAAATTAAGATCAAGAAACACAAACCACCTGCCAAACCTCCTTTCATTCCTCAGCCAAGACCTGCACACAACTCACCTAGCCAAAGACCAAGAAACACCACAAACAGTACCCTCTATGAACAGAGAAGAGCTCAAAATCTTTGTTTCAAGTGTGGAGACAAGTTTACCTATAGTCACGTTTGCAAAAGCATACAATTAAACCTGATTATTGTGAATGAAAGTAAAGAAGAGCTTGAGGAGCAGGGAGAAGTTCAGGTTGATGTAGAACTAGAAGAACAAGAGACCCAAACCAGCAATGAAAGTGGGTTAGAGATCTCAATCAATGCTCTTATAGGTAGTGCTGGTCATAATACCTTGAGGATCTAAGGCAGTGTGAAGGGCAAACCTCTCAGTGGGCTTATTGATAGTGGGAGCACTCATAGCTTCATCACTCCTAGATGGGCTAAAGATGGAATAGAGTTATTGCATACCAACCCTTTGTCAATTACAGTAGCAAATGGGGAAAAGCTCTATAGTACTGCCCAATATAAACAGTTCGAGTGGGTTATGCAAGGTCATTAGTTTAGCCATGACTTAAGAGTTTTGCCTATAGGTGGTAGTGACATGGTGCTGGGTGTTGATTGGATGAAGAAGTATAGTCCCCTCACCTTGGACTTTAATGAACTTTTCTTGTCCTTTCAAAATGAGGGTCAGCCAGTTATTCTCAAGGGTGGACAGCTGAATTCTAAAATTAGAATGATCTCTGGGACAAGCTACAAAAGATAGTAAGTAAAGATTCTGAGAGCTCTATAGTACTGCCCAATGTAAACAGTTGGAGTGGTTTATGCAAGGTCATAAGTTTAGCCATGACTTAAGAGTTTTGCCTATGGGTGGTAGTGACATGGTGCTGGGTGTTGATTGGATGAAGAAGTATAGTCCCCTTACCTTGGACTTTAATGAACTTTCCTTGTCCTTTCAAAATGAGGGTCAGCCAGTTATTCTCAAGGGTGGACAGCTGAATTCTAAAATTAGAATGATCTCTGGGGACAAGCTATAGAAGATAGTGGGTAAAGATTCTGAGATGCTTGAATAGTTGTATATGCTCAACATTGACTGTGTAGAACTCGAGACACCAACTGCACTCCAGGCTTTACTTGATCAATATTCAGATGTGTTTGAAGAACCTAAACATATGCCACCGATCAGGTCCCATGACCATGGTATCCCACTCAAACTTGATGCACGACCAATGAATCGGAGACCATACAGATTTCCCTACCATCAAAAAACAGAGATTGAAAGGCAGGTGATAGAAATGCTCACTATTTCCACAATCTAGACTAGTAGAAATCCATTTGCATCGCCATGCCTCTTGGTTAAGAAGAATGATGGAAGCTGGAGGCTATGTGTGGATTACAGATAGCTAAATGCAATAACAGTAAAGGACAAATTCCCAATACCTGCAGTGGAGGACTTGTTGGATGAGCTTAGGGGAGCTAAGGTTTTTTCCAAGCTTGACTTAAGGTCTGATTATTGGCAGATCAGAGTTAAGCCAGAAGACATTCCAAAGACAGCCTTCAGAACTCACCATGGTCATTTTGAGTTTAAAGTAATGCCATTTGGGCTCACTAATGCCCCTACTACTTTTCAGGCCCTTATGAAAGACATATTTTCCTTGCACTTAATAAAATTTGTGCTTGTGTTCTTTGATGATATATTGGTGTATAGTGTTAACTCTGTGGAACATTATAAACACTTACAAACTGTTTTAGATCTTTTAAGGTCCCACAGGTTGTTTGCAAATAAAAGTAAATGCTTCTTTGGGCAGAAACAAGTTGAATATTTGGGGCATGTTATATCATCTGATGGGGTCTCAACAGATCCATCCAAGGTAGAAGCTATGAAGAAGCGGAAGCTACCTGGCAACTTGAAGTCTCTGATGGGGTTCTTGCGTCTCATTGGATATTACAGGAAATTTATTAGGAGGTATGGGGAGATCAGCAAACCATCAACTGATATGCTCAAGAAGGATGGGTTCACCTGGAGCCCTAAAGCAACAGTACATTTAACCAATTGAAAGAAGCTATATGTACTGCACCTATTTTGGCCTTGCCAGATTTTTTGAAGCCATTCTACTTGGAGACTGATGCTAGTGGGGTTGGCATTGGAGCTGTCTTATCTCAGAAAGATAGACCTATAGCCTATTTGAGTAAGGCTTTGGGACCTAGACATGTTGATTTAAGCATTTATGACAAGAAGTACTTGGCTATATTAATGGCAGTCTCTAAGTGAAGGCATTACTTGGAAGGAGGGCCATTCATCATCAAAACGGATCATGAATCTTTGAAGTATTTGTTAAAATAAAAACTCACCACTACCATTCAAAAGAGAGGATTGACTAAACTACTTGGGCTAGACTATACTATACAATACAGAAAGGGGAAAGACTAACAAAGTAGCTAATGCCCTTTCTAGGTAGTTTGAACTAAAACAACACTTTACAGTATGACTTCAACAACTATTGTACCTGAATGGGTGAAAGAGGTGAAGCTAAGTTATGAAGGGGATGATTTTTCCAAGGACAAGATTGTTGCACTCTCCGTTACTGCTGCTGCAATACCTTTCTATATTTTACTAATGGAATTTTGAGGTATAATTGCAGGGTTTACATTGGAACTCAAGGTCCATTGCAAGAACAGATACTTCAACAAATGCATGACTCACCTCATGGTGGTCACTCTGGTATACAGGCAACTTACTACAAAACTCGTTTGTACTTTTATTGGCCAGGATTGATGAAACAGGTGCAAACTCATGTCCAACAGTGTGACATATGTCAGAGAAACAAAAACAAGCATAGTCCTTATCCTGGGTTGTTACAACCAATTCCCATCCTTAAACAGACATGGGAAGTTATAACCATGGATTTTATTGAGGGATTGCCACATTCACAGAAACAAACCTGCATCATGGTGATTATTGATAAGTTCACCAAGTATTCACACTTCATTTCCCTCTCTCATCCATTTACTTCCTTAGATATAGCTAAACTATACCTTAGCAATATCTACAAATTACATGGGGCCCCTAAGACCATCATATCTGATAGGGACAAGGTATTCACCAGTAATGTCTGGCAAGAGTTGATAAAGCTGCTAGGAACAGTGGTACAGTTGAGTATTGCTTACCATCCTGAAATTGATGGCCAATCTGAGAGGTTGAATCAATGTTCAAAGCAGTATTTGAGGTGCATGTGTTTCCTCAAGCGTAAAGCATGGGTTACTTGGCTACCTCTAGCAGAATAGTGGTATAATACCAACCATCATTCAGCATTGGAATGTCTCATTTTCAAGCCTTATATGGCTACCAACCCCTTGGGTTTGCCTGGGATGCCAATTCTCTAGCTCGTGTATCTACTGTGGAAGACTTACTGAAGAAAAGAGAACAATTGAGCAAGCTACTGGTACTTGAGAAGGCTCAGGATAGGATGAAATACTATGCTGACAAGAAAAGAGTTGAGAGAAAATTCCAAGTGGGAGATGAAGTGTACTTGAAGCTTCAGCCTTACAGGAAGACTTTCTTAAGTCTCGGGAAGAACTTGAAACTGTCATCACGGTACTATAGGCCTTATACTATGATTGCAAGAATTGCACCCTGTTTTTCATATTAGCTTACTTGAGAAGAAAGTTGGGAGTACAAAAGGTTTCTAGTATAGCTCCACCAGAGGTGAATAAAGATGGTCAACCCTTGATATTTCCTATTGTAGTGCTAGATAAAAGGATTATTAAGAGGAACAATCAAGCAGTCACACAATTGCTGATTGAGTGGGATAATTTGGGAAAGGATAACTCCACCTGGGAAGACTATGCTATCTTAGTCAATCAATTTCCATCTTTTGATCCTTGGGGACAAGGATCAGCTGAAGAAGGGGGTAATGTGATAAACCACAGTGGAGACCATGGTGAGGAAGAGCTGCACCTATCAGTTGAGAGTGTAGAAAGGGTACTGATGAGGTGTTGTACATAGGAGAATGGCCTACAAGTTCTAGAAGAATGCATTGTACCAGCTGGATTACAGTTACAGCAGCTGAATTAGGAATGGTAAATTCTAAAATTGTACTTGCCAGCTATCAGAGAGAATGATGTATTCATTTTAGTCAGCATTTTACAATTTTATCAACTATCATGGAAGTATATATGTAAGGAGAATGTATTCACGTTTTTCTTATGAAATGAAATAACAAACTTATTCTCCTTTCTTCTTCTTTCTGGTCTCTATTTCTTCAACCTTCAATCCAATTCAGCAAGTTGATCCTAAGATCACAATCAAAAGATATATTTCTTTGTGTTTATCTTCCTAAACCAATCCCACTCAACAAGGAAGAGAAGCGCCAAGAAAAACACCAAAGGAAAAGGAATTGCAGCAACCTCACTTTCAGCAAGGAGGTGGCAGTATCACTATTTTGCTAGGTTAGGGTTTTCTTCTTGAAACCAACTTTGTCTCAAGAAAAAATCAGAATATCTCAAGTAGAATTATAAGCTTAGGTTGCGGCTACAGCCTCTATATCTGATATATAAGTGGCGCAAACCTTGACCCTCTCTCCCTAAGCTTGGTCGGCCCCTGTAGCTTGTTGCACAAGATTTTCATTAATCCACTTGAACTTAAACTATTTAATTCTAAGATGGATCAGTAGGCCTATTATATTATCAAATAATCAAAATGGTCCAATAACCTTAATGCCTTAAGTGGGCCAACCATCCTTAGTAGACAGTCTCAAATTAGAATAGTCTCTTTGGACCCATTCTAATTTATAATGCTTATTTATTGGATAGATTAATTTCTAAATGAAAGTAATTTAATTCTCAATTAAATTTCTTTCTCCTCATGAATAATTCATGTCATTAGTCTATTAATATCATCTCATGACATTATTCCAATATAGCATAGTCATTAGAAATTCACCTTGTACATCACTATGTCAAAGTCGACTATACTAGTTGATAACTCGTATAATTATATAGTTTTTAGTTATGTTTTATTATTGTTTTGTGTCAAATACGAGTTATTATTGTTTAGTCTAATTGTGTTTATGATCTTTTATATTTTTATGTAATTTGGTGTTTTTCACAAGTTTCTTTGAGTGATTTCAGATTACTAGAATTAAGGGCAAATCCAGTTCAGTTCCAGTTCCGACACCTTTTGCCATATCAGCTATATCTCGAGTTTCACTGAAGCAATAAGGCTGAACTTTGTATCCCTGCAAAGCTAAGAGGCATATCTATCTTTTTCATGTTTTACACTTCTTGAAACGGAGTCGTTTTCCCTAGCGAAATCGACCATCAAGTTGGCTGATGTGCAATGACGTCTGTTCTGCACCGTTTTGGTATTTTGACCATATCTTCCGATCCACGTGCGCAAATGATCTGATTCCAACGGCTATGGATCCGTAACTGATAGGGGTATATTTTTCTAGAAGACCATTTTATCAGATCGAGCCTCCAACATTGACAAAATCGACCATCAAGCTGGCTGATCAGAATTGTCATACAATATGACGAAAATTGTTAGAAAAATGCACCCACCTATTATACCTACCTTTGAAATTTGTAAAGCTTGTCTCTTGTCATTTAGCCCTCCAAAATGTGTATAAATAGAGGGCCTTGGATGAGTATTGGGATACATTGATACATTGGTAGGATAGCCATTGTAATAAAATTCTCTAAGTTTTCTTTTTCTTTCCTTTCTCTAGTTTTCTTTTTCTTCTTACATTTCTTTTCATTTTATTCATATCTAGTATGTGTTTCTAATCATATTGTTGAGGTGATGAGGTGAAGCTCTTGGTAAATGCTAAGGTTAGTCTCTTAAACATGAGCTAAAATGAATCATCATTTATAAGCACTAGCATAGATAATATTTTCTTTTGGTTTAAAATCATACTTGCAAAGTAGAGATCTTGATTCATTATTGACAATGAAAATGGCACAGTAAATGCTTGGTTTCATAACCTTGATTTGTTGTAGACATATACCTTGGCATAAGGAATGCTTGGACTCTTTTTATGAGTTTTGAGGATACCAAATGAACATAATATCATATGCTATGGACGTTGGACAATTTGGACTGAATTGCTAAACCTTCCGATTGGAACCTCCCTTATGTGTGGATTTCAATTGTGTAATAAAACAAGATTAATCTTAGCATAACACCAAGAGTGGATTCTCTAACCTCAACATCCTTTCTTATTGTTTTTTATATTTTGTTTAATTTCTTTTATGTTATTTTATTTATTTTGTTCTCTAATATCTTGTTTATTTTGTTTTGTTGTTGATTCCCTAATATCTTGTTTACTTTCTTTTTCTTATATATTTATAAACTTATACTTACTAATACGCTTCCCTGTGGTTCGACCTCGGACACCCGAGAATTTATTACTTGAACATAACCTGCACTTGGGTTTACAACTCTTAATTGAGTTTCCATCAAGTTTTTGGCGCCGTTGCCGGGGAAGCAATACTAAGTATATAAGTTTATAAGTATATTTATTTTTATTGGCTGGTTATACCGCCTAATTTTGTATATATTTGTTTTTATTGGCTGGTTATACCGCCTAATTTTGTATATTAACTTTGTTTTATGCTTGTTTGGCGACGTGGTTTTAGATCTCGTCGTTTAGTTAGATTTTATTGTGAAACTTTTTCAGGTAATCTTTCTAATACAACTCCTACCATGGCTGACAATGAAAGTGTTCATGCTGAAGATGAGAACAGACAAGTACGCACCATGCGTGACTACTTGCAACCAACTCGAAGCTCATCACCCTCTTGTTTTATTTTTCCTCTCAATGCAAACAACTTTCGTTTTAAACCAGGTATGATAGCTTTGCTTCCAAATTTCCATGGGTTGGAATCGGAAAGTGCTTACTCGTTTCTAAAAGACTTCGAAGATGTATGTGTCACCTTTAATGACCAACAATGTACAAATGAAATTGTCAAGCTAAAATTATTTCCTTTTTCTTTAAAAGATAAAGCAAAAATTTGGCTTCATAATTTAAAACCAAGGTCAATTGGCACATGGCAAGAATTACAAACTGAGTTTCTAAAGAAATTTTTCCCAGCACATAAAACTACTGCTTTGAAAAGACAGATTCAAAATTTCAATCAAAATCAAAATGAAGCATTTTTTCAGTGCTGGGAGCGTTTTAAAGATTTGTTAAGTTCTTGTCCACATCATGGTTTTGAAAAATGGCGTCTTATTAGTTTCTTTTATGAAAGTTTAACTCCCGAAACTAAACAATTTGTTGAAACAATGTGTAACGGTGAGTTTCTAGAAAAAGAACCTGAAGAAGCCTTTGACTACTTAGACCATTTGGCAGATAACTCTCAAGCCTGGCACACAGATAATTCCTCTGAAAGTTCCAATAGATCTAATGTTGTTTCTAACAGAGGAAAATATCATTTTAGTCAAGAAGATGAGATAAAGGCTAAAGTAGCTAATTTGGCTAGAAAGATTGAAGCCATGGAACTTAGAGAAGTAAAAGAAGTCAAAACGGTTAAAAATGAAGAAAGTTGTAGAATTTGTGAAATCATGGGACACCCCACTTCTGAATGTCCAAACATTCCCATTCTTAAAGAAGCGTTGCATGATCAAGTAAATTCCATAAACACATTTAAAAAACCTTTTCCTTCTCCTTACTCTGAAACGTATAACCCTGAATGGAGAAATCATCCCAACTTCAGTTGGCGGAATAATAATCATGTTCAGGTACCACAATCTCAAAAGCCGGGCAACACTTTTTCCTATCAACCTTCACGTGTACAAACCTTGGAAGAGACATTGCAAGTATTCATGCAAACACAAGCAAATGTGAATAGCCGGACTTCACAGGACATCAATGAGATCAAAAACACCTTGTCCACATTGACAGCTTCATTACGCACTCAAGAAAAAGGTAAGTTTCCTGCTCAACCTCAGCCTAACCCTTCTACTCAATGTTTTGTTTCTTGCTCCAATGAAACTCAACAGGAAAATGCTAGTTCTATCACAACTCTTCGAAGTGGAAAGGCAATTGACAAAAATATTCCATCAAAAGACCAAGATCCTCCTTCCCCTCCGAAAAGTAATGGTAAGGATGATGGTAAGTCAGAACTTCTTGAAAATTTGGACAAAGAAAAAGGTATGCATCATGCTCCTTTTCCTCAAAGGTTGCAAACAATAAAGAATTTGAATCAAAATGCAGAAATATATGAACTTTTCAAACAAGTTAAGATTAACATTCCTTTATTGGATGCAATCAAACAAGTTCCATCTTATGCTAAATTTTTGAAGGACATGTGCACAGTTAAAAGGAAACATAATGTACAAAAGAAAGCATTTCTGACGGAAAGTGTGAGCTCAATCATTCAGCACCTTACTCCACCAAAATTCAAAGATCCTGGATGTCCAACAATCTCATGCATCATTGGAAACACTAGAATAGAACGTGCATTGCTTGATCTTGGTGCTAGTGTTAATCTTTTGCCTTTTTCTGTTTATCAACAGTTAGGTTTAGGTGAACTCAAGGAAACACCTGTTACACTTCAACTAGCTGATCGTTCTGTAAAAATTCCTCGAGGGATAGTTGAAGATGTTTTGGTTCAAATTGATAATTTTTACTTCCCTGTTGATTTTATTGTTTTGGACACACATCCTGTTTCAAATCCAAATGTTCAAATTCCTGTTATATTAGGCCGTCCATTTCTTGCAACTTCTAATGCTCTGATAAATTGCAGGAATGGTATGTTGAACATTTCTTTTGGAAATATGACTTTAGAATTAAATGTGTTCAACATTTGCAAGCAACCTGGTGATGATTCAGAAGTACATGAAGTGGATTTCATTGAAGAACTTGTTCATGAACATCTCACCACTACCACATTCCATGATCCTTTAGAAGCTTATTTAATTGAATGTGAGTTTGATAATGCTTCAGAAATTTCACACACTGATTCTTTGTTAAATTTTTTTCAGGTTCAGCATTGTTGGAAACAAAAGTTTGAGGAACTTCCATCACTCAGGAACTTCCATCACTCACAAATGTCACTGTACCATCAACTATTGAACCACCCAAGCTGGATTTAAAACCATTGCCATCCGAGCTAAAATATTCCTTTTTGGGATGGATGATATTCTCAAAAGATTGCAGAAACGATTTCCTCCTTTTCCTCGGAATATTTTACTGAAGCTTTACCAAGTTCGATTAGAAAGATTAAGAATGCTTATGAACAAAGGGATTCCTGAAGACATACGTTGGATAATTGAAGCCAAGGTACGTGAAGATGAATATCTTCCTGTTTTGCATTTACCAGGTACAGGTAGAAGCACTTATGCAAAGAAGCGACGAGCAAAGCGCATGAGTTCAAATTGCCACAAATGTGCACGATGGACGTGTAACGGTAAATGTCGTTCTATTGGGATTCCGTCCTCTAATCGAGATGATAAAATTGAATTTATTAAGGATGGACTGAGTAAGGAGAATTTGGGTAATATCCAACTTTCTCTTGAGACGCATCCTAGTGGAGACGTACAAAGAGAAATTCTTGATTTATGGCCGCAATTCCAAAGGGAATGGCAACATCTTGGGAATCTGATGTTAAAAGACCCTGTTTGCCAGCTTGTAAGAAAACTGGATGGGAAGCATATCCTCGACTCATAGAAGGCGTTTAAGCCGTTTCTGGACGTAAAACCAGAGGAAGATGTGAGCCACAATCACAACTACAATAAATGACTTCTCAGCTTTTGGTTTGATTTGCAATAATTTTATTTCGGTTTAGTTTACGTGTTGTTCGATTTGTGTAATTATTCTTTTTTTTTTTTGCATTGGTCTTTTACGGTTGATTTTTCTTCTCTTTTTGATTTTCTTCCTGAAATCACGCAAAAATCTTTTGTTAGGTTAACATTTTCTTCTGACAGGTCAAATACACTTTCGGCGACATTATTACTCTTGTCTGATTCACTACTCAGTCCTCTATATATTACACCATGTACTCATTCTCTTTCAGGCACTCGAAAAAAAAAAAAATGGAAAGCACTTCGTCCCAGCGCATTAAAAAAATTTGTGTCTTTGGAGGTGCTTATCCAGGGAAAAATAACATATTCGCTGATGAAGCCATAAGAGTTGGAGTAATACTTGCCCAACAAAAGATCCACTTGATTTATGGAGGCGGTAGTACGGGTTTAATGGGAGCAGTCGCTACAGCAGCACACGCCGGAGGAAGTCCAGTTCTAGGAATCGTGCCAAAACTATTCACAGATTTTTGTGGACCTACCGTGGGTAAGGAAATACAAGTCTGGAGTATCCCTGAACGGATAACAATCATGTACCATTCTGCCGATGCATTCATTGCCTTACCAGGAGGTCTGGGTACATTGGAAGAAATAGCTTGCGTGGCTTCTTGGTCATCTTTGGTCACAAATAAGAAACCCATTGGTTTGCTTAATATTAATGGTTATTTTAGTAATTTACTTTCATATTTAGATAATGCTGTGGATAATGGATTCATGTTTTCAGAGGCAAGGAGAACCATAATTTCTGCTACAACCATTGAAGATTTACTCAAAAAGCTACAAGCTTATGAGTGTTTATCTGCTACGGTTGTTTCGCAAACGCTCGGAAAAAGAAAAAGAGATATGGACGAGCAAGGAGTGGATTGCACTTTGTCTTTGTGACATTATCTAACATTTTGTTTGTTGTGTCTCAGTTATAATAAGTGGTTAGCAACCTCTGCAGGTAATATCTCCTAAATTCTACCTTTAAAATTTGACATTGGGGACAATGTCATATTTTAGTAGGGGGTAAGGGACATATTTTGCTAAAAAAAAAAAAAAAAAAAATTTTTGTGTTTTAAGACATTTAGAAGTATTCATTCTGAACAAGGTCTGAGTAAGGGAGACTTGAGACATACCTTGTCAGTTTGATTTAATCTTCTTCTTCAAAAAAACAAAAAAAAAAAAAAAAACAAAAAAAACAAAAAAAACAAAGAAAAAAGCATGTTTAGACTTAGTGTGTTTTTTTTTTAGTTACTTTCAATACAATGATGAGATATGAATTGCATAAGTCTAAAACAGATTTATTAGTGAGAAGATTTTCATGAGAATTGAGCTTGATGTCAACCTTTTTATGAGCCAATGTTAATATGATATGTTGATTGAGAAAGAAGCATGTTTAGACTTAATCTGACTTGTATAATCATCTTTGTGAGTTTTTGAGCCTATAATGATTGATGCATTATACAAATCAATCTAATTTCTTTCTTGAGTGCTCTTATGATTACATGATTCTCTAGAACTTGCTTTAAACAGTTTGAGACTATATTGATACATGTGACAACATGAATATGATAGAGGCATTAGGATTATAACCAGAGCCAAACAGCCATCCATTATTAATGTTCTACGAGAACATCCCCACTAGTGAGCCAATTTGAGCCTACATTAAATATGATGTTTTATTGGTAACCACAACTTACACCTAGCCTAAATATGCTTATATCCTTACCCTTGTTCTAAAGATGAATTTTATATTTTGAGACATATTGCAAAAAAACAAGGGATATTTTTATTTGAAAATTTGGGTTAGAAACAAAAGATAAGTGTGGGGGAAGAAAAGAAAAGAAAAAGTCAAGAGAAAAAGAAAGGGATCATTGTCAAATACATTCCCATATTAAAAAAAAAAAAAAAAAAATCTTCTCTTGAACTTCTAGAAAAAGATGTTACAAAGTTGGTTAGAATGATGCAAAGGCTCAACATGAATATTTAGCCTATGTTATTATGTGCTTTATAAGAGTTTTGAGAAGTTTTATTTGTATGATCTTATTATGTCTCTAAAATCTATGAACTCTTTGGAACCTTTGTGATATCTTTATCCTTTTGTTCTTTAACCACATTATAACCCTTTGGCCCCATTACAACCTTGAATAAAGACCTCTTGATTTATGAAGTTGTATGATCTAAATAGTGGAGAATAGGTGGACAAGCAAGCATATGGTAGAAGTGTTTTCATGAGATTGATTGAGTGTAAACACTTTACCACTACTTTAAAGAGTGAAAATCAAGAGAGTATCCCATGTGAGAAGTTGAGATTAAGTTTGAATATACACTATTTTGATTGAAATATGTTATGTTATTATTGGCTTAACTCAAACTATTTACATTCAAGCAAGATCTTTTGTGAATTTCTTTAAGCTATTGATTAGTTTTTAAGACTTGTCCAATGATTATCTCTAATTTATATTGGAAGGATTAGTTATAATTATTATTTTTAGTTTTTCTTATGTCTTCAATGTTTGTGGGTATCGTCCTAGTAAACCCTCACGAGACTAAACTCGTCCACTAGGGACACCTAGGGGTTTAAAGGCTTGTGTCACATGCTAAGTGCCACCGTGATTTCCTACGAAAATGGATTAGATTAGATTTTCTTATTTTATTATTTTTTTTTTTTATTGAGTCGTTGCTAGGGACTAGCAACAATCTAAGTATGGGGGTGTGATAACTCGTATAATTATATAGTTTTTAGTTATGTTTTATTATTGTTTTGTGTCAAATACGAGTTATTATTGTTTAGTCTAATTGTGTTTATGATCTTTTATATTTTTATGTAATTTGGTGTTTTTCACAAGTTTCTTTGAGTGATTTCAGATTACTAGAATTAAGGGCAAATCCAGTTCAGTTCCAGTTCCGACACCTTTTTCCATATCAGCTATATCTCGAGTTTCACTGAAGCAATAAGGCTGAACTTTGTATCCCTGCAAAGCTAAGAGGCATATCTATCTTTTTCATGTTTTACACTTCTTGAAACGGAGTCGTTTTCCCTAGCGAAATCGACCATCAAGTTGGCTGATGTGCAATGACGTCTGTTCTGCACCGTTTTGGTATTTTGACCATATCTTCCGATCCACGTGCGCAAATGATCTGATTCCAACGGCTATGGATCCGTAACTGATAGGGGTATATTTTTCTAGAAGACCATTTTATCAGATCGAGCCTCCAACATTGACAAAATCGACCATCAAGCTGGCTGATCAGAATTGTCATACAATATGACGAAAATTGTTAGAAAAATGCACCCACCTATTATACCTACCTTTGAAATTTGTAAAGCTTGTCTCTTGTCATTTAGCCCTCCAAAATGTGTATAAATAGAGGGCCTTGGATGAGTATTGGGATACATTGATACATTGGTAGGATAGCCATTGTAATAAAATTCTCTAAGTTTTCTTTTTCTTTCCTTTCTCTAGTTTTCTTTTTCTTCTTACATTTCTTTTCATTTTATTCATATCTAGTATGTGTTTCTAATCATATTGTTGAGGTGATGAGGTGAAGCTCTTGGTAAATGCTAAGGTTAGTCTCTTAAACATGAGCTAAAATGAATCATCATTTATAAGCACTAGCATAGATAATATTTTCTTTTGGTTTAAAATCATACTTGCAAAGTAGAGATCTTGATTCATTATTGACAATGAAAATGGCACAGTAAATGCTTGGTTTCATAACCTTGATTTGTTGTAGACATATACCTTGGCATAAGGAATGCTTGGACTCTTTTTATGAGTTTTGAGGATACCAAATGAACATAATATCATATGCTATGGACGTTGGACAATTTGGACTGAATTGCTAAACCTTCCGATTGGAACCTCCCTTATGTGTGGATTTCAATTGTGTAATAAAACAAGATTAATCTTAGCATAACACCAAGAGTGGATTCTCTAACCTCAACATCCTTTCTTATTGTTTTTTATATTTTGTTTAATTTCTTTTATGTTATTTTATTTATTTTGTTCTCTAATATCTTGTTTATTTTGTTTTGTTGTTGATTCCCTAATATCTTGTTTACTTTCTTTTTCTTATATATTTATAAACTTATACTTACTAATACGCTTCCCTGTGGTTCGACCTCGGACACCCGAGAATTTATTACTTGAACATAACCTGCACTTGGGTTTACAACTCTTAATTGAGTTTCCATCACTAGTTTATATAAGACTTCTTGATTCCTCTTTTCTCATTAAGACATTGTCTTTGGATTTGTCAAATCTCAATTATGTCTTAATTTTCTTAATTGAACTTCTTCAATTAAGTCCTCAATATAGATCTTTCATTCCGTTAAGTTTTACCTTAATAGAATACCATGTTTAATCCATACATAATTGTTCTTATGTGTGTGACCCTCTAGGTTCCCAATATGTTGGCAATGAACATAAGTTAATCTCATTAACTTGTTTTTGTAGATCATAAGTGGGATCTAGCAACCCATCATGACCACCCAAATATTGTGAAGTCATCGTGACCTTTTAGAAACCTTTCAGCAACTAACCTGTTAGTGTAATACATTCCTTTCACCATATATCCTGGATAGCACATGAGCATGGTGCAGTGTCTACTCATGATCAATCCATATTAGTTCTTCACAACTTATTATTAACCTTATGAATTTAGAGAAAATACTTTCTCCTAAATCTATCATGCTTTGTCCAAAGACTTAATCAAGTTAATCGTAGTCAAGAACAAACGAGATATGTCTCCATTATCACAGGGAGTGGTGAATCCTCTCTGGATCACTCATTCATCTTCTTATGGTTAATGTCATACCCAATAACACCCTATCATAAGCATCCTCTTGTTTGAGACCCGTTCGTGATGGAATCTAAGTATGACACTCTCCATACAATATCACAAATCTGAGGACTAATTTACATGACTGGTACTAAGAGAATATTATAATAGACACTGGAGTGATATTACCAAATGAAGTTCTCTTGGCGGGCCATGTTTAGTGAACTTGTTCAACAAACAAGCACTTACATGTTATCCCAAGTATCCCATACTTCAACCTGTATGAGATCGATTGCTTACTTCATAAGTAAGAAGGCTTAACATATACTAGTCTTTGAGCATTGCCAATGCCCCGTCTTGGCAATAAGATGACCAGGAACAGTTTGAGGAACATGATGCATAAGGATCTCATAATTATAACTCTTTACAGATCCTTTGCAAGGCCATTATGTTCCATGGGCTTCATTTGATTAGTACTTAATAACTCTTTATTATTGTACTAACATGAAGGAAAACCTTGTATCACTATCTTCATAGTGAAGGGTATGCTTTATTGACTATGCATCCCATGCTCAATCTGATTGGCTCTAGGGCATACACCAACAATCTCCCACTTGCACTAAGACAATCACTAACGCATCCAATGTCGAACTCTTTTGATTAGCAATTGTGTCTCTACAAGGACATAGCTTAAGTGCATTAAGAATATGTTTTGTCATATTCATGATAATCTCATTATCAAGGTTAATAATTCAGATCACAACGAGACCTAGATTCCATTCAAATGGCTTAGTTGTTTCTTTAACAACTTTCGGAATCTGCTTATTAGCAAATAGCTAATAATCCAAATATAACTCCTTTTGCAAGCCAAAAAAAAAAGAGTTAGTCTTAAAATATTTAATATAAACGTGCAATCCTTTCAAGTTTGGAACGTTTCCAACCAATTGCATTTTCCAAAAATGGCAATTTATCATAACCTTTTATCATTCAAAGAGTTATTAATAGCTCCTACTAAATCCTATATATGTAGATATTAAGAGATTAATTCAATAACAATTCGAATTTCATATCACTAAGCTAAATAGTATTCATAATACTTTGCAAGTTGTATAATATAAGACTATTTCATAGAACAATTATAATTGATTTATTTAAGAGGAAATTAAATAAGCATGGCATCCCAAGCTCAATCTAAAGGGTATGCTTTATTTACTATGTATCCCAAGCTCAATCTGATTGGCTCTAAGGCATACACCAACAATATGAAGTTATATTGCAACAACAAAATTGCCATAAGTATTGTGCATAATCCAGTTCATCATGATCGTATTGGTGTAAGCCCTGCAAGACAATCTAGTTGGGCTTGTAAGACACTATTTATATGTTCATGTATTGCACATTATAGTTTCTTAATTATAATTGGGGTATTTCTTTATCCATAAGTATTGTTATAATTGTTATAATTAACTTGTGAAGATAAAGCCCACGAAACATAATGGCATTACAAAGGAATTGTAAAGAGTTACAATTATGAGGATCCTTATGCATCAATACCTTGTTTCTAAAACTGTTCCTAGTCATTGTATTGTCAAGACAAGGCATTGATAATGCTCAAATATTGGGATATGTTAAGCCTTCATGCACTTGATGCATGCAACCGGTCTCATAGGTTGAAAGTATAGAGATACTTGGGGATAACATATGGGTGCTTGTTAGTTGAACAAGTTCACTAAACATGACCCGCTATGAGAGTTCCATTTGGTATTTCACTCAAGTGTCTTTGGAAAATACTCTCATGTGTCAATAGTGTAAGTAATCCTTTGACTTGTGACACCAGGCCATCTTGTATATGAACTGTCATACTTAGATTTCATCACGAACGAGTCCCAATCATGAGGATGCTTATAGTGTGGTTTTATTAGGTATGACATGAAGCATATGAAGATGAATGAGTGGTCTAGAGAGGATTCATTACCCCAATGAGGGGACATATCTCACATGTATTTGGCTTATATTAACTTATGGAAGTCCTTGGCCAAGGCAATACTTAATGAGTTAATATTAAAGGTGCAGATCTAATATGGAATGGGATTAAGAGTAGGCATTGAACCATGCTCTTTCCTATCTCAGGATATTTGATGAAGGGACCGAATTACACAGACATATTGTACACGAAAGGTTTATCGAAGCTTGATGACTCTCTTGGGATTTGGGTGGTCATGATGCATTGCTAGATGCCGCTCATGATCTATAAATATAAATAGGAAATTCTTAATTGAATTAATTGTATTTTGTTGCCAACATGTTAAGGGCCTAATGGGTCACACACAAAAGGTGATTAATGAAATTAAAACGAGATTGGGCCAGATTAAATATTCATTAAGTGTTGTGGGCTTATTGTGAATATTTAATAATATGTATAAGGGCTTTAGTGCAGTTAGTCCAATAGTTGGCATACACTAAACCTACTTATATATACATGCTTTATGTTGCTATCGCCTCCCCTAAGCTGAAACCCTGGTAGCTGCAGCATCTCACTCTCCCTGTGAGTTTGACCACATAGACAAAAGAGGAAGAGAAAATCGTTTTCTTCTTGCCTACTTTGAATCGGCTGACTAGTGTAAGAGGATAAAGGTTTCTCACAGCCTAGACTACTAGCATCGTCTTGGCAAAACATAATCTCAACCTTGTGAAAATTTTCGAGTCACCTGTGTGGATTACTGTTAGAGGCGGGACAATTGGACGGCTTTGGTTTGCGACAAGCTTACTTTGTGTGCAAGAACAAGAACATCAAGAATCTGTCTTGAGGTTTTGGCAATATCCATTACAGAGGTATGAGATTTTGATTGTTATTCGTTCTTGACGGGATAATCGTTTTTGAATGCATAAGCAAATCCATGGAGGGATTCGGTTGTTCTTTGTTTTTTGTTTTATTCCACTACGTTATATATTTAACTTGTTGATTAAATTATACATTATCTCTATTTGAGCATGATCTGAATTTTAACAGTGGTATCAGAGCCTCGCTTATGTTATTCCTATACGATTTATGCTTTGATTGTTACCTTTAACAAAATTGTTTTGTTCTTTGAGTTATTTTGATTCGATTGTCACTAACCGAAATTGTGAGAATTTGCACTTGTAGTGTTTCGTTGAAGGCAGCATGTTATCATGGTGAATTCTTGTTGATTAATTGGTTTAAAATTGTTTTAAACAAATTAATACAATGGGTGAAAAGTTTGGCAGCAATTGCAAATTGTTTTTGCCTGCTTTATGCCAATTTGGTGATTTGAGTCAGAAGAACTTGTAGATTTTTCTTGGTTGTTTCTAGTGCATGGTTTGATGATTTTTAGGATTTAATATTGTTTAGAATTGTTCTTTTCAAGCCTGAAAATTCATAAGCTGATTTGGCATTGAAAAACTTGGAAGCTGCGAAAAGCGTATAGAGAGGCTGTAGGGAGAAGAGAGGCGACGGCTATACCTTGTAGCTGCAATCTGAGCCTTCCCTTGCTAGGGTTTTTGCTTCTATCAGATTTTCACAGCTTATGGATTTTCAACAATATTGAGTTACTAATGTTGTAGTGTCCTAGTTGAACTACAACACTAAAATTGGTGACCATGGTAATGTTGTTGAATTAATTAAATCACCAATATGAGAATTTACATGTTATAAATATTCAATTAAATTTTTTAATTGAATGATAATTTAATTAGAGGAAATAATCCTAATTGGATTAGGATTTATTCTAATGAGATTAGAATAAATGTTTATTATTTGCTTTGAATTAAATTAGGATCATATAATCATTGAATGGTAACTAGAGATTAAAGCATGATTTATATGTTCATAAATTGTTTATGAATGTATGGGATGATTATGGACTTAGACCCAATATGATTGTGGATGGTTAAATTTATTTTTCATGGTTTTTATTATTAAATAGGGATTGCGTGCCCTGCCTTATCTTTCATTTTCTGGAGTTGTATAAATTCTTTCCTCACCTAATTCCCCTCAAATGTAACTTAAGGTTTCTTTATTGCAAATGTAATTAGTTACATCAAAGTGTAAAATTAGGATTAGCTATGAATAATTTTTGTAACTTGAAGACGGAGAAGATAGGCGCCATGAAGAGAAGGAGATTACAAGCAAGCTTTTGAAAATTGTATATGTAATCACCTAGAAATTTGACCAACTAGTTTCCTTTGATGGCTCGATCAAATTAGATTAGAAAAGTCCATAATCATCCAAGTAGAAAGCATGTTATAGATTTATTTTATGCGATATTATAAATGCTATGAATGTCTGATATGATGAGACTTATATTTAAAGAAAAAGAAAATCTCTTTTTACAATATTGAGTCACATGTTTCGCATGATAAAGTTGCCTTCCATCGTCATAACAAGATAACCAGAGTTCTTCCAATAGGAGGCTTGTTGAGTCACTCAAGGCCAAACTATTGTAAGAATATGTTTGAGTTATGAAAATGGGTCTTACTCAACTAATGCTATGTTGTCCGGAGGCTTTAAAACTTGATCGCATAATGTTAGAGGTATAGTCAGGCGAAGTGCATATGATGTGCTTAGACAAGGAGTTGTCACCTAACTGATATGGGAGTTGCATAGAGATGCAATTGATAAGCTATGTTATCTACCCAAGTAGGCTTTTTGTAATTTGTTGAGTCACTCAAGGTTTCAATATATTGAAAGGGATCCCAGCCCACTAGAAATACCTTGATGAGATTTTCGAATAATAGTGAGGGCTATTATCTCAAAAAATTAGTGGGAGAACCAATAAGAGATTTAACACCTCATCTTGAATTGGTATAAATGCATGAATATAATTGATATATACTTTTTCCATATTAGGTTGTTGAAAATGGTTAATACTTTAGCTGCACTGTGCGGCATTATGAATGCCATTAGTCCAAAATGTTTTGATTGGTACAAAAGATTGACAAGCGTTCTCAATGAAAGAAAGGTTGCTCACTTGACAAGTCAAGAAGAACTTATAGAAGTTTTTGGGTTGACTGTGTTTGTGATTGAACTGAACCTTTCTACTGTTAAATCTAATTCCTGGATAGTTGATTCAGGATGCGATTTACATCTATGTAATGACATAAGGATGTTGAAAGGAAGTAGAAAGTTGAGCAAAGATGAAGTAGTTCTAAGAGTAGGCAATGGTGCAAAAGTTGCAGTATTGGCCATTGGAACATGTACTTTATCTTTGCCTTCTGGCATGAAGTTGGAACTGAAAGATTATTACTTTGTTCCAGTATTGTCTAGAAACATCATTTCGGTTTCATACCTCACTGTTAATGATGGTTTTGAGATAAGAATGAAGGGCAATAGTTGCTCCATCATTCTTAAAGATATTCACTATAGACCGGTAACATTACATAATGGATTATATGTTTTGGATCCAGCGATGCCTATGTTCAATATAAATGCCAAGAAAGCAAGAAAGGATGATCCAAGTAAGACCTACATCTGGCATTGTACACTTGGTCATATCAATGAGACAAGGATTTCTAAATTGCATAAACATGGTTATTTGGAACCCTTTGATTATGAATCATATGGGACATGTGAATGTTGTCTCCTTGGTAAGATGACCAAGACTCTATTTACAAGAAATGGTGAAAGAGCTGGTGTTTAGTGGGCTTAATACATTCAGATGTATGTGGGCCACTAAACACAGCTGCTAGAGGTAATTACACATACTTCATAACCTTTATTGATGATCATTCAAGATTTGATTATGTCTATCTAATGAGATACAAGTCTGAAGCTTTTGAAAAGTTAAAAGAGTTCAGAGCTAAAGTAGAGAAACAAATTGGGAAAATATTCTGGCTCTTAGATTAGATTGAGGAGGAGAATATTTAACCCATGATTTCTTGGATCATTTGACGAAAAATGGAATTCTATCGTAATGGACTCCACCTAGAACTCCTCAGCATAACGGAGTGTCCGAGAGGAGAAATCGAACCTTGTTGGACATGGTTCGATCCATGATGTCTAAAGCTGACCTTCCAATATCCTTTTGGGGATATGCCTTAGAAAATGTAGCTTACCTTCTAAATAAGGTTCCAAGCAAGTCAGTAGATAAGATACCATATGAGATATGGAATGGCAAGAAGCCATGTTTATCTTTTCTAAAGGTTTGGGGCTGTACTGCTTATGTGAAGCAAGTACTTTCTGATAAGCTGGTAGCTAGATCAGAAAAATGTAAGTTTGTGGGATATCCTAAAGAGACTGTTGGATATTACTTTTACAGTCATACTGATCAAAAGGTGTTTGTGTCAAAACACGCTGCTTTTCTAGAGAAAGAGTTTCTACTAGAAGAATTCAATAGGAGTAAAATAGAACTTGAAGAAGTTCAAGAACCACAACCTAACATTCCCTCAGAACCTGAGCCATCGGTCGAGGCATTGGATACTCGGACTAATGCTCAAGAAACACAAGTACTCCGATGGTCTAGTAAGGAGAGGCAAACACCAATAAGATATGGATTTCTTTTGGAAAGAGATGATTTGCCCATTGATAATGAACCTACTACATATAAGGAAACGATGTCAAATATCAATTCCGAGAAATGGCTTGAAGCCATGAAATCCAAAATGGATGCCATAGAAGTTAACCAAGTTTGGTCTTTAGTGGATCCACCTCAAGGGATAAAACCCATAGGGTGTAAATGTATCTACAAGATAAAGACAGACATGGATGGCAACATACAAACGTATAAATCAAGATTGGTTGCAAAAGGTTATAATCAAGTTTAAGGCATTGATTTTGAAGAAACCTTTTCACCAGTTGCCATGGTTAAGTCTATTAGGATTATGCTTGCTATTGCTGCATACCATGATTATGAGATATGACAGATGGATGTAAAAAATGCATTCCTTAATGGGAATTTGCAAGAGGAAGTTTATATGACACAACCTGGAGGTCTTTCATCCAAGGCCACTTCTAATAAGGTATGCAAGCTGCAAGAGTCCATTTATGGACTTAGGCAAGCATCTCGGAGTTGGAACATTAGGTTTGATGAAACAATTAAAGAATTTGGTTTCATTAAGAATCCTGATGAACCATGTGTTTACAAGAAGGTAAAAGGACATGCAGTTGTATTCCTAGTGCTATATGTCGACGACATATTGGTCATAGGAAACGATGTACCGATGCTTCAGACCACCAATGTTTGGCTTTCCAAATAGTTCTCCATGAAGGATTTGGGAGAAGCAGCATATATTTTGGGAATTAAGATCTATAGAGATAGATCAAAAAGCCTACTTGGATTGTCCCAATCTGTTTACATAGACAAAGTGCTAAAGAGGTTTAGCATGGATATCTCCAAAAGAGGTAACTTGCCTATGGTACATGGTGTACATCTCTCGACAGAGATGTGTCCTAAAACTTTTGAAGAAATGACACGAATGGATAGGATTCTATATGCTTCGACAATTGGATCTATCATGTATGCCATGTTGTGCATGAGACCATATGTATCATATGCTCTAGGTGTCACGAGCCGATACCGAAGCAATCCTAGTGAGAGTCACTGGACTGCTGTGAAGAATATCCTTAAGTACTTGAGACGATCTAAGGATATTTTAATGGTCTGTGGTGGGGTTGAACTCCCAGTTAGGGGTTATACAGATGCTGGATTCCAAACTGATAAGGATGATAGTAAATCGCAGGACGGTTACGTATTTACCTTAAATGGAGCTGCAGTCAGTTGGAAAAGTTCCAAACAGACTACAACTGCAGATTCAACAACAAATGCTGAATACATCTCTGCGTGTGAGGTAGCGAAAGAGGCTATTGGATTAAGAAATTCATAATTGAACTTGATGTGGTTCCAAGCATTATTGATCCAGTACCACTTTACTGTGATAAGTGATAACAATGGAGCCATAGCGCAAGCTAAGGAACCACGGTCTCATCATAGGTCCAAACATTTATTGTGGCAATATCACTTGATTAGAGATATAATTCAAAGAGGTGATATAAGTATGGAAAGGGTACCCACAGAGGATAATATAGCTGATCCTTTCACTAAGGTTTTGTCCTAGTAGAAACACAACCGTCACATGGAAGGACATGGGCTTAAGTACATGGCCGATTTGCTTTAGTGCTAGTGGGAGATTGTTGGTGTAAGCCCTGCAAGACAATCTAGTTGGGCTTGTAAGACACTATTTATATGTTCATGTATTGCACATTATAGTTTATTAATTATAATTGAGGTATTTCTTTATCCATAAGTATTGTTATAATTGTTATAAATAACTTGTGAAGATAAAGCCCATGAAACACAATGGCATTACAAAGGAATTGTAAGGAGTTACAATTATGAGGATCCTTATGATCAATGTCGTGTTTCTAAAACTGTTCATGGTCATTATATTGTCAAGATAGGGCATTGATAATGCTCAAAGACTGGCATATGTTAAGCCTTCATGCACTTGATGCATGATAACTCTTATAATTATATAGTTCTTAGTTATGTTTTATTATTGTTTTGTGTCAAATACGAGTTATTATTGCTTAGTCTAATTGTGTTTATGATATTTTATATTTTTATGTAATTTGGTGTTTTTCACGAGTTTCTTTGAGTGATTTTAGATTACTAGGTTAAATCAACAATTAAGGGCAAATCCAGTTCAGTTCAGTTCCGACACGTTTTTCCATATCCGCTATATCTGGAGTTTCAAAAAAGCAATAAGGCTGAATGTTTTACAGTGCAAAGTTAAGAGGCATATCTATCTTTTTCATGTTTTACACTTCTTGAAACGGAGTCGTTTTCCCTAGCGAAATCGACCATCAAGTTGGCTGATGTGCAATGACGTCTGTGCTGACCTGTTTTGGTATTTTGACCATATCTTCCGATCCATATGAGCAAATGATCTGATTCCAACGGCTATAGATCCATAACTGATAGGGGTATATTTTTCTAGAAGACCATTTGATCTGATCGAGCCTCCAACATTGACAAAATCGACCATCAAGCTGGCTGATCAGAATTGTCATACAATATGACGAAAATTGTTAGAAAAATGCACCCACCTATTATACCTACCTTTGAAATTTATAAAGCTTGTCTCTTGTCATTTAGCTCTCCAAAATATGTATAAATAGAGGGCCTTGGATGAGCATTAAAAAAGAGATTGGTAGGATATTAGCCATTGTAATAAAATTCTCTAAGTTTTCTTCTTCTTTCCTTTCTCTAGTTTTCTTTTTTTATTTACTTATGCTTCTTACATTTCTTTTCATTTTATTCATATCTAGTATGTGTTGCTAATCATATTGTTGACGTGATGAGGTGAAGCTTTTGGTAAATGCTAAGGTTAGTCTCTTAAACATGAGCTAAAATGAATCATCATTTATAAACACTAGTATAGATAATATTTTCTTTTGGTTTAAAATCATACTTACAAAGTAGGGATCTTGATTCATTATTGACAAGGAAAATGGCACAGTAAATGCTTGGTTTCATAACCTTGATTTGTTGTAGACATATACCTTGGCATAAGGAATGCTTGGACTCTTTTTATGAGTTTTGAGGATACCAAATGAACATAATATCATATGCTATGGACGTTGGACAATTTGGACTGAATTGCTAAACCTTCCGATTGGAATCTCCTTTATGTGTGAATTTCAATTGTGTAATAAAACAAGATTAATCTTAGCATAATACCAAGAGTGGATTCTCTAACCTCAACATCTTTTCTTATTGTTTTTTATATCTTGTTTAATTTCTTTTATATTTTGTTTATTTTGTTCTCTAATATCTTGTTTATCTTATTTTGTTGTTGATTCCCTAATATCTTGTTTACTTTCTTTGTCTTATATATTTATAAACTTATACTTACTAATACGCTTCCCTGTGGTTCGACCTCGGACACCCGAGAATTTATTACTTGAACATAACCTGCACTTGGGTTTACAACTCTTAATTGAGTCTCCATCAAGTTTTTGGCGTCGTTGCCGGGGAGGCAATACTAAGTATATAAGTTTATAAGTATTTTTATTTTTATTTTTATTGGCTGGTTATACCGCCTAATTTTCTATATATTTATATTTATATTGTATATTAACTTTGTTTTATTTTTATTGGCTGGTTATACCGCCTAATCTATTTATTAACTTTGTTTTATGCTTGTTTGGCGACGTGATTTTAGATCTCGTCGTTTAGTTAGATTTTATTGTGAAACTTTTTCAGGAAATCTTTCTAATACAACTCCTAACATGGCTGACAATGAAAGTGTTCATGCTGAAGATGAGAACAGACAAGTACGCACCATGCGTGACTACTTGCAACCAACTCGAAGCTCATCACCCTCTTGTTTTATTTTTCCTCTCAATGCAAACAACTTTTGTTTTAAACCAGGCATGATAGCTTTGCTTCCAAATTTCCATGGGTTAGAATCGGAAAGTGCTTACTCGTTTCTAAAAGACTTCGAAGATGTATGTGTCACCTTTAATGACCAACAATGTACAAATGAAATTGTCAAGCTAAAATTATTTCCTTTTTCTTTAAAAGATAAAGCAAAAATTTGGCTTCATAATTTAAAACCAAGGTCAATTGGCACATGGCAAGAATTACAAACTGAGTTTCTAAAGAAATTTTTCCCAGCACATAAAACTACTGCTTTGAAAAGACAGATTCAAAATTTCAATCAAAATCAAAATGAAGCATTTTTTCAGTGCTGGGAGCGTTTTAAAGATTTGTTAAGTTCTTGTCCACATCATGGTTTTGAAAAATGGCGTCTTATTAGTTTCTTTTATGAAAGTTTAACTCCCGAAACTAAACAATTTGTTGAAACAATGTGTAACGGTGAGTTTCTAGAAAAAGAACCTGAAGAAGCCTTTGACTACCTAGACCATTTGGCAGATAACTCTCAAGCCAGGCACACAGATAATTCCTCTGAAAGTTCCAATAGATCTAATCTTTTTTCTAACAGAGGTAAATATCATTTTAGTCAAGATGAGATAAAATCTAAAGTAGCTAATTTGGCTAGAAAGATTGAAGCCATGGAATTTAGAGAAGTAAAAGAAGTCAAAACGGTTAAAAATGAAGAAAGTTGTGGAATTTGTGAAATCATGGGACACCCCACTTCTGAATGTCCAAACATTCCCATTCTTAAAGAAGCGTTGCATGATCAAGTAAATTCCATAAACACATTTAAAAAGCCTTTTCCTTCTCCTTACTCTGAAACGTATAACCCTGAATGGAGAAATCATCCCAACTTCAGTTGGCGGAATACTAATCATGTTCAGGTACCACAATCTCAAAAGCCCGGCAACACTTTTTCCTATCAACCTTCACGTGTACAAACCTTGGAAGAGACATTGCAAGCATTCATGCAAACACAAGAAAATGTGAATAACCAAACTTCACAGGACATCAATGAGATCAAAAACACCTTGTCCACATTGACAGCTTCATTACGCACTCAAGAAAAAGGTAAGTTTCCTGCTCAACCTCAGCCTAACCCTTCTACTCAATGTCTTGTTTCTTGCTCCAATGAAACTCAACAGGAAAATGCCAGTTCTATCACAACTCTTCGAAGTGGAAAGGCAATTGACAAAAACATTCCATCAAAAGACCAAGATCCTCCTTCCCCTCCGAAAAGTAATGGTAAGGATGATGGTAAGTCTGAACTTCTTGAAAATTTGGACAAAGAAAAAGGTATGCATCCTGCTCCTTTTCCTCAAAGGTTGCAAACAATAAAGAATTTGAATCAAAATGCAAAAATATATGAACTTTTCAAACAAGTTAAGATTAACATTCCTTTATTGGATGCAATCAAACAAGTTCCATCTTATGCTAAATTTTTGAAGGACATGTGCATAGTTAAAAGGAAACATAATGTACAAAAGAAAGCATTTCTGACGAAAAGTGTGAGCTCAATCATTCAGCACCTTACTCCACCAAAATTCAAAGATCCTGGATGTCCAACAATCTCATGCATCATTGGAAACACTAGAATAGAACGTGCATTGCTTGATCTTGGTGCTAGTGTTAATCTTTTGCCTTTTTCTGTTTATCAACAGTTAGGTTTAGGTGAACTCAAGGAAACACCTGTTACACTTCAACTAGCTGATTGTTCTGTAAAAATTCCTCGAGGGATAGTTGAAGATGTTTTGGTTCAAATTGAAAATTTTTACTTCCCTGTTGATTTTATTGTTTTGGACACACATCCTGTTTCAAATCCAAATGTTCAAATTCCTGTTATATTAGGCCGTCCATTTCTTGCAACTTCTAATGCTCTGATAAATTGCAGGAATGGTATTTTGAACATTTCTTTTGGAAATATGACTTTAGAATTAAATGTGTTCAACATTTGCAAGCAACCTGGTGATGATTCAGAAGTACATGAAGTGGATTTCATTGAAGAACTTGTTCATGAACATCTCACCACTACCACATTCCATGATCCTTTAGAAGCTTATTTAATTGAATGTGAGTTTGATAATGCTTCAAAAATTTCACACACTGATTCTTTGTTAAATTCTTTTCAGGATAAGCATTGTTGGAAACAAAAGTTTGAGGAACTTCCATCACTCACAAATGTCACTGTACCATCAACTATTGAACCACCCAAGCTGGATTTAAAACCATTGCCATCCGAGCTAAAATATTCCTTTTTGGGAAAAATTCCTTCTCAATGGAGCCCCCAAGATAAAAGGAAGTTTCTGAATGAGGTAAAGAAGTTCTACTGTGATGACCCTTACTTGTTCAAATATTGTCCTGATCAGATTTTTCGAAGATGCATTCCCGACAATGAGGTAAGTAGTGTAATTAAGTTGTCATTCCGAGGCATGTGGTGGTCATTTTTCATCAAAGAAAACTGCTGCAAAAATTTTACAGTGTGGATTTTACTGGCCAACTTTATTCAAAGATGCATATAATTTTTGCAAGTCATGTGAAAGTTGTCAAAAATGAGGTTCCATTTCGAAAAGAAACATGATGCCTTTGAACCCAATTCTTGTAATTGAAATTTTTGACTGTTGGGGTATTGATTTCATGGGACCATTTCCACCATCTTTTGGTTTCTTATACATTTTAGTTGCAATAGATTATGTTTCAAAGTGGATAGAGGCAATTCCATGTCGAAATAATGATCACAAAACAGTGATTAAATTTTTAAAAGAAAATATTTTGAGTCGATTTGGAATTCCTCGATCTATCATAAGTGATGGGGGAACACATTTTTGCAACAAGGTTTTTGAAACATTAATGAAGAAATATGCCATTACACACAAAGTTGCAACCCCTTATCACCCGCAGACAAATGGACAGGTAGAATTAACAAATAGGGAGATTAAACAAATTTTGGAAAAGACGGTTAATCCAAATCGCAAAGATTGGTCTCTTAGACTTAACGATGCATTATGGGCCTATCGAACAGCTTTTAAAACAGTATTGGGCAAGTCTCCTTATAGGCTAGTTTATGGAAAACCTTGTCATTTACTTGTGGAACTTGAGCATAAAGCATATTGGGCCATTAAAATGTTCAACTCAAACCTTGATGACGCTTCTAATTTACGGAAATTACAAATAAATGAACTTGAGGAACTCAGAAATGATGCATATGAGAATTCTAAAATTCATAAAGAAAGAACTAAAGCCTTTCATGACAAGTTAATTTCAAGAAAAACATTTGATGTTGGGCAAAAAGTTCTACTTTATAATTCTAGACTTCACATATTTCCTGGTAAGTTGAGATCAAGATGGACTGGCCCATTTGTGGTTAAGCATGTGTATCATTATGGAGCAGTTGACATTGAGAATCCTCAAAATGGTAACGTATTCAAGGTAAATGGACAAAGACTCAAACTCTTTTTGGAAAATCATGTTACTCAAGAAGAGGTTGTTTTTCTTTTTGATCCTTGTTTTGAAAATAACTAGATGTAAATATAATTTTTACTAATCTTCAAAAAAAAAATACATTTTTTTTAACCCCGGTTAAATGGCGGATAACGGTACTCCGTGATTATTTAAGTCGGTTCCATCAGCTACCCACAAAACTGATATTGTATATAAATTTCTCTTTCAATTTCTTTTTCATTTTTTTCAAGATGGATGATATTCTCACAAGATTGCAGAAACGATTTCCTCCTTTTCCTCGGAATATTTTACTGAAGCTTTACCAAGTTCGATTTGAAAGATTAAGAATGCTTATGCACAAAGGGATTCCTGAAGACATACGTTGGATAATTGAAGCCAAGGTACGTGAAGATGAATATCTTCCTGTTTTGCATTTACCAGGTACAGGTAGAAGCACTTTTGCAAAGAAGCGACGAGCAAAGCGCATGAGTTCAAATTGCCACAAATGTGCATGATGGACGTGTAACGGTAAATGTCGTTCTATTGGGATTTCGTCCTCTAATCGAGATGATAAAATTGAATTCATTAAGGATGGACTGAGTAAGGAGAATTTGGGTAATATCCAACTTTCTCTTGAGACGCATCCTAGTGGAGACGTACAAAGAGAAATTCTTGATTTATGGCCGCAATTCCAAAGGGAATGGCAACATCTTGGGAATCTGATGTTAAAAGACCCTGTTTGCCAGCTTGTAAGAAAACTGGATGGGAAGCATATCCTCGACTCATAGAAGGCGTTTAAGCCGTTTCTGGACGTAAAACCAGAGGAAGATGTGAGCCACAATCACAACTACAATAAATGACTTCTCAACTTTTGGTTTGATTTGCAATAACTTCATTTCGGTTTAATTTACGTGTTGTTAGATTTGTGTAATTATTCTCGTTTTTTTTTTTTTTGCATTGGTCTTTTACGGTTGATTTTTCTTCTCTTTTTGATTTTCTTCCTGAAATCACGTAAAAATCTTTTGTTAGGTTAACATTTTCTTCTGACAGGTCAAATACACTTTCGGCGACATTATTACTCTTGTCTGATTCATTACTCAGTCCTCTATATATTACACCATGTACTCATTCTCTTTCAGGCACTTGAAAAAAAAAATGGAAAGTACTTCGTCCCAGCGCATTAAAAAAATTTGTGTCTTTGGAGGTGCTTATCCTGGGAAAAATAACATATTCGCTGATGAAGCCATAAGAGTTGGAGTAATACTTGCCCAACAAAAGATCCAGTTGATTTATGGAGGCGGTAGTACGGGTTTAATGGGAGCAGTCGCTAATCAGCACACGCCGGAGGAAGTCCAGTTCTAGGAATCGTGCCAAAACTATTCACAGGTTTTTGTGGACCTACCGTGGGTAAGGAAATACAAGTCTGGAGTATCCCTGAACGGATGACAATCATGTACCATTCTGCCGATGCATTCATTGCTTTACCAGGAGGTCTGGGTACATTGGAAGAAATAGCTTGCGTGGCTTCTTGGTCATCTTTGGTCACAAATAAGAAACCCATTGGTTTGCTTAATATTAATGGTTATTTTAGTAATTTGCTTTCATATTTAGATAATGCTGTGGATAATGGATTCATGTTTTCAGAGGCAAGGAGAACCATAATTTCTGCTACAACCATTGAAGATTTACTCAAAAAGCTCCAAGCTTATGAGTATTTATCTGCTACGGTTGTTTCGCAAACGCTCGGAAAAAGAAAAAGAGATATGGACGAGCAAGTAGTGGATTGCACTCTGTCTTTGTGACATTATCTAACATTTTGTTTGTTGTGTCTCAGTTATAATAAGTGGTTAGCAACCTCTGCAGGTAATATCTCCTAAATTCTACCTTTAGTAGGGGGTAAGGGACATATTTTGCTAATTAAAAAAAAAAAAAATTTGATGTGTTTTAAGCCATTTAGAAATATTCATTCTGAACAAGGTCTGAGTAAGGGAGACTTGAGACATACCTTGTCAGTTTGATTTCTTCTTTCAAAAAAAAAAAAGTTTGTTGTGTTTTAAGCAATTTAGAAGTATTCATTCTGAACAAGGTCTGAGTAAGGGAGACTTGAGACATACCTTGTCAGTTTGATTTTAATCTTTTTATGTTTACTTGTTAATTTTTGTTAAGTATTTTAGGATTATTTAGGTTGCATGAGTTTGTTTTGTTTTGAGTCTTAGTTATTCCTATTCTTATGTTATTAGTTCTTTTCTCTTACACATGATTCTTTCATTTGGGCTAATAGACTTACATTGAGGACAATGTAAGAATTAAGTGTGGGGGGAACGATTTAGGATTTCTTTTATTTTTGTCTACTATTTTTTTTTATGAGTCTTTATTATTATTATTATTTTTTTAATGTGTTCTAGTTCCTTTTTAATACAATGATGAGATATGAATTGCATAAGTCTAAAACAGATTTATTAGTGAGAAGATTTTCATGAGAATTGAGCTTGATGTCAACCTTTTTATGAGCCAATGTTAATATGATATGTTGATTGAGAAAGAAGCATGTTTAGACTTAATCTGACTTGTATAATCATCCTTGTGAGTTTTTGAGCCTATAATGATTGATGCATTATACAAATCAATCTAATTTCTTTCTTGAGTGCTCTTATGATTACATGATTCTCTAGAACTTGCTTTAAACCGTTTGAGACTATATTGATACATGTGACAACATGAATATGATAGAGGCATTAGGATTATAACCAGAGCCAAACAGCCATCCATTATTAATGTTCTAAGAGAACATCCCCACTAGTGAGCCAATTTGAGCCTACATTAAATATGCTATTTTATTGGTAACCAGAACTTACACCTAGCCTAAATATACTTATATCCTTACCCTTGTTCTAAAGATGGATTATATATTTTGAGACATATTGCAAAAACAAGGGATACTTTTTGAAAATTTGGGTTAGAACGAAATATAAGTGTGGGGGAGGAGAGAGGCAAAAGTCAAGAGAAAAAGAAAGGGATCATTGTCAAATACATTCCCATATTAAAAAAAAAAAAAATCTTCTCTTGAACTTCTAGTTAAAGTAAAGAAAAAGATGTTACAAAGTTGGTTAGAATGAAGCAAAGGCTCAACATGAATATTTAGCCTATGTTATTATGTGCTTTATAAGAGTTTTGAGAAGTTTTATTTGTATGATCTTATTATGTCTCTAAACTCTATGAACTCTTTGGAACCTTTGTGATATCTTTATCCTTTTGTTCTTTAACTATATTATAACCCTTTGGCCCCATTACAACCTTGAAAAAAGACCTCTTGATTTATGAAGTTGTATGATCTAAATAGTGGAGAATAGGTGGACAAGCAAGCATATAGTAGAACTGTTTTCATGAGATTGATTGAGTGTAAACACTTTACCACTACTTTAAAGAGTGAAAATCATGAGAGTATAGTGAGAAGTTGAGATTAAGTTGAATATGCACTATTTTGATTGAAATATGTAATGTTAATATTGGCTTAACTCATTTATTTACATTCAAGCATGAATTTTTGTGAAATTCTTTGAGCTATTGATTAGTTTATAAGACTTGTTCAAAGATTGTCTCTAATTTATATTGAAAGGATTAGGAGTAAATATTTTTAGTGTATGTAGTTTACTTATATTTTAGTTTTTCAATGTTTGTGGGTATCGTTCTAGCAAACCCTCACGAGACTAAACTCGTCCACTAGGGACACCTAGGGGTTTAAAGGCTTGTGTCACATGCTAAGTGCCACCGTGATTTCCCAACGAAAATGGATTAGATTAGATTTTCTTATTTTATTTTTATTGAGTCGTTGCTAGGGACTAGCAACAATCTAAGTGTGGGGGTGTGATAACTCGTATAATTATATAGTTCTTAGTTATGTTTTATTATTGTTTTGTGTCAAATACGAGTTATTATTGCTTAGTCTAATTGTGTTTATGATATTTTATATTTTTATGTAATTTGGTGTTTTTCACGAGTTTCTTTGAGTGATTTTAGATTACTAGGTTAAATCAACAATTAAGGGCAAATCCAGTTCAGTTCCAGTTCCGACACCTTTTTCCATATCCGCTATATCTGGAGTTTCAATAAAGCAATAAGGCTGAATTTTTCACAGTGCACATTTAAGAGGCATATCTATCTTTTTCATGTTTTACACTTCTTGAAACGGAGTCGTTTTCCCTAGCGAAATCGACCATCAAGTTGGCTGATGTGCAATGACGTCTGTGCTGACCTGTTTTGGTATTTTGACCATATCTTCCGATCCACATGAGCAAATGATCTGATTCCAACGGCTATGGATCCGTAACTGATAGGGGTATATTTTTCTAGAAGACCATTTGATCAGATCGAGCCTCCAACATTGACAAAATCGACAATCAAGCTGGATGATCAGAATTGTCATACAATATGACGAAAATTGTTAGAAAAATGCACCCACCTATTATACCTACCTTTGAAATTTATAAAGCTTGTCTCTTGTCATTTAGCTCTCCAAAATGTGTATAAATAGAGGGCCTTGGATGAGCATTAAAAAAAAGATTGGTAGGATATTAGCCATTGTAATAAAATTCTCTAAGTTTTCTTCTTCTTTCCTTTCTCTAGTTTTCTTTTTTTATTTACTTATGCTTCTTACATTTCTTTTCATTTTATTCATATCTAGTATGTGTTGCTAATCATATTGTTGAGGTGATGAGGTGAAGCTTTTGGTAAATGCTAAGGTTAGTCTCTTAAACATGAGCTAAAATGAATCATCATTTATAAACACTAGTATAGATAATATTTTCTTTTGGTTTAAAATCATACTTACAAAGTAGGGATCTTGATTCATTATTGACAAGGAAAATGGCACAGTAAATGCTTGGTTTCATAACCTTGATTTGTTGTAGACATATACCTTGGCATAAGGAATGCTTGGACTCTTTTTATGAGTTTTGAGGATACCAAATGAACATAATATCATATGCTATGGACGTTGGACAATTTGGACTGAATTGCTAAACCTTCCGATTGGAATCTCTCTTATGTGTGAATTTCAATTGTGTAATAAAACAAGATTAATCTTAGCATAACACCAAGAGTGGATTCTCTAACCTCAACATCTTTTCTTATTGTTTTTTATATCTTGTTTAATTTCTTTTATATTTTGTTTATTTTGTTCTCTAATATCTTGTTGATCTTATTTTGTTGTTGATTCCCCTAATATCTTGTTTACTTTCTTTGTCTTATATATTTATAAACTTATACTTACTAATACGCTTCCCTGTGGTTCGACCTCGGACACCCGAGAATTTATTACTTGAACATAACCTGCACTTGGGTTTACAACTCTTAATTGAGTCTCCATCAATGCATGCAACAGGTCTCATAGGTTGAAAGTATAGAGATACTTGGGGATAACATATGGGTGCTTGTTAGTTGAACAAGTTCACTGAACATGACCCGCTATGAGAGTCCCATTTGGTATTTCACTCAAGTGTTTATGGAAAATACTCTCATGTGTTAATAGTGTAAGTAATCCTTTGACTTATGATACCAGGTCATCTTGTATATGAACTGTCATACTTAGATTTCATCACGAACGGGCCCTAATCATGAGGATGCGTATAGTAGGGTGTTATTAGGTATGACATGAAGCATATGAAGATGAATGAGTGGTCCAGAGAGGATTCATCACCCCAATGAGGGGACATATCTCACATGTATCTGGCTTATATTAACTTGTGGAAGTCCTTGGCCAAGGCAATACATAAGGAGTTAATATTAAAGCTGCAAATCGAATATGGAATGGGATTAAGAGTAGACACTGAACCACGCTCTTTCCTATCCTGGGATATTTGATGAAGGGATTGAATTACACAGACATATTGTACACGAAAGGCTTGTTGAAGCTTGATGACTGTCTTGGCATTTGAGTGGTCATGATGCATTGGTAGATGCCTCTCATGATCTATAAATATAAATAGAAAATTCTTAATTGAATTAATTATATTTATTGCCAACATGTTAAGGGCCTAATAGGTCACACGCAAAAGGTGATTAATGAAATTAAAATGAGATTGGGCCATATTAAATATTCATTAAGCGTTGTGAGCTTATTGTGAATATTTAATAATATGTATAAGGGCTTTAGTGCAGTTAGTCCAAGAATTGGCATACACTAAATCTACTTATATATATGCTTTATGTTGTTGCCGCCTCCCTTAAGCTGAAACCCTGGTAGCCGCAGCCTCTCACTCTCCCTATGAGTTCGGCCGTATAGACAAAAGAGGAGGAGAAAATCGTTTTCTTCTTGCCTGCTTTGAATTTGCTGACTAGTGTAAGAGGAGGAAGGTTTTTCACAACCTAGACTACTAGCATCGTCTTGACAAAACATAATCTCAACCTTGTGAAGATTTTCAAGTCACCTGTGTGGATTATTGTTAGAGGTCGGACAATTGGATGGCTTTGGTTTGCGACAAGCGGGCTTTGTGTGCAAGAACAAGAACATCAAGAATTTGTCTTGAGGTTTCGGCAATCTCCATTACAGAGGTATGAGATTGTGATTGTTATCTGTTCTTGATAGGATGATTGTTTTTGAATTCATAAGCAGATCCATTGAGGGATTCGTTTGTAATATTGTTTTTAATTTTATTCCACTGCGTTGTATATTAAATTATACATTATCTCTGTTTGAGCATAATCCGAATCCCAACAGATCGAACAAAGCATGTTGAAGTTGATATGCATTTTATCAAGAAGAAGATATAAGATGGAGTGATATGCATGGCATTTGTTCCTACAAAACAACAAGTTGCAGATGTGCTAACTAAAAGGGTTATCAAGACCAAGCTTTAAAGTTATAGTAGATAAGCTGGAAATGACTAACATTTATTAACCAGCTTAAAGGAGAGTGTTGAAAGCATATTTTTTGTTTTTAGTTTATTATATAACGAAGGCATCATTATTCAATAAAAATCATAAAAAATTTACCTTTTTCCTTCTCAATTTTCAATTTACTATTTTTTAATTTAGAAAAAAAAATCAACAAAATACTTTAATCATTTAAATCAATAGTTTATTTTTCCCTAAAAAAAAAAGAAAACAAAAATTGTAATTTTCTTTTTTATATGTTAATAAGGGCTAGTTTGATTATCATTTCATTTTTATATAAATATTAGGTTGTGAGAAAACTCTATATTATTCTTAAAACTTTTGATTAAGTTGGTGTCACGAATCAAATGAAATCAACTCAGTTGATGTAATTACTTAAAGATCAAAAAGAATAATAATAAAAATACACAAATAGGGATATTTATGTTTTGTTATTTTTTTGTTTCATGTGTATTTAAAAAAAAAAAAGATTTAATACCCAAATATGCCCTTGACTTTTAGTATAAAATGGAATTATGCTCTTGACCTTTGATTACATGCAAATAAGCTTATATTGTTTTATTTTTCAATAAATATAACTTTAAACTTTCAAAATTACATAAAAATCCAATTGAATTAACTGGAGACTAACTATCGCTATCTGGGACAACAAGTATCTGGCATGATGACATGGAAAATAAAGCACACATGGACTAATTGACCCAAAAACACAGAATTAAATAAAAAAATTCAATTTGCTACCAAAAAAAAAATTAGCATTCTTTTTTCTTCACATTTCTTTCTTTCTTTCACAATTACAGATTTCTCCTACCTCATCATTTCTATCATCTGCGAGTGCCTTGGTCCATCAATCATTGGTGCCTCTTTTTGTCTTCGTTTTGTCACTGGCAAGATATGAAATGATGGCTGATATTTCTTTTTTATTTTCCTTTCTATTCTTTCTCTCAGTGAAGCCCCTCTTGCTCACTTCTTTCTATTGTTTCTCTATCTAGCTGTGACTCATGCTTCAATCTAGCAAAATTTGTAGGTTTTCTATTATGGATTTTGGACATTGTAGGTTTGGATTCTTTGGTTGCGGTTTGATTTTTTTGAATTTAAATTAGTGAAGAATAGCTGAAATTTTGATGATATGCATAATGAGAAAGCTAACGAATTCATAACTAAAGAACTTAATGCAAGCCCAAACTTTTTTTTCAAGCCCTTAATGGAAAGATAAGGAAAGAGAAACAAAAGAAAATAGCAAAAAATCAATTGGACTTTTTGCCACGTGTTGGTTTATACATTGTCATCAATTCACGTGTACTTTAGTTTCCATGTCATCGTGCCACGTAGATGCTAGTTGTCCCTTATAATGAAAAAATTATTTTATAGACCCTTCCATCACCTAAGTTATAGACCCAACCATTTAAACTAATCCAAATCAGATTTTTTTCATTCATATTTACATGTAGGCATAAATCTCCAAATCACCTAATTTATTTTTCTGTCAAGATAAATAACGGCAAAAAAAATTAAAAAAATTAGGGTTTAACTGGATTCCTTGCCACCATTGCCAATCTGTCTCATTCTTCCTCCTTTGCCTATCTCTTGTAGAACAAATAAAACTTCATTCGCTCTTTTTTTTTTCTTGTTTAGTAGAGTAGTAGTAATAATAAGGTGGGTTGCTAGAAAATGAAAATCTCCCTCGAAATTGGATTCAGATTCCTTCCACCAGATGAAGAAATCATTAATGTTTTTCTTTGAATAAGATGAAAGGCTATTCGCACCCGCCATATCAGAGAGGTTGACCTCCTCAGGCAAGAGCCCTGGGATTTACCTGGTTAGCTAAAAATTTCATCTCAATTCTAAAAACAACAGGGCAACGCAGGCTGGATTTTGGAAATCGTAAGGTCAAGATTGAGTGATCAGTTATGGAGGTAGGGTGATTGGTACCAAGAAGACTTTGGTTTTCTATAAACCCTAACTTTTTCAATGTGGTCTACCCTGATAGAAAAATAAACTGGGTGATTTGGAGGCTTATACTTATCTATAAGTATGACATGAAAAAAAAATCTGATTTGGATTAATTTAATTGGTTGGGCCTATAGCTTAGGTGGTGGGAAGGGTCTATAAAATAATTTCTCCAGATAATGTTAGTTAGTCTCTAGTTATGGACTTTTTTTCATGTAATTTTGAAAGTTCATAGTTATATTTACTGCAAAAAAATTATATGCTTATTTACATGTAATAAAAGGTCATGCTTAAATTCATTTTTTTTTTACTAAAACTCAAGCACATATTTGGGTATTAAGCTAAAAAAAAACCATCCACTTAACTCATCAAATAAATTCTTTTTCATTAGGTAATCTCCTTTTATTATTTATCTCCTTTTTTATTTATTCAAAGTATACTTTTTCACTCGCTAATGTGTCAAAATCTAGTAGCAAATAAAATCTTAACCTATAATATACATATTGAAAATAAACTTTTAAATTTAAAGATCAAAGTCAAAAGTTGGAAATCAAATTTGCAAGTTTTTGAAAAGTTTTGTAACGGGAAACTCATACAAATTTACAATATGGTTTATAAAAATGATTTTCAAGATAAGTGCCTTAAAATTATTTTTTAAGATTATCATATTAGAATTTTTTTTAAATATTAAAATTATCACATTAACTATCTACTACTACTGTATTTAATATCAAAATATTATTATAAACAATATATTAACTAATTTTGAAAGATATCATTAAGAACCTTGTTAGAAAAATTCATAAAAAACCAATCAATTTAAATAATTAAATTTTTTTTAAAAATTTTGAATATTTTCTTTTTCTATTAACTTGTTTTTAACAATAATTATTTTTTTATTTCACTCACATATACTTTTTTATTACATAAATAATATTTAGATTGATTTTTTTGCAGTCAAACTTTTTCAAATTTAACTATTAATATTTTAATAATATTTTATTAAATTAAATTTTTATAAATATATATTTGAAAATCTCTTCTGTTGATGTCTTTTGTATTATGGTGGGGCTCCTTAGGTCCTTGGTGACATGAGGTCTTGAGAGGAAGATGAAATAGATCAGAGGGCACTGGAGGTGGAGCTCCGGGACACACTCCGATGGTTAAGTCAGTGTTTGGAGAAGGGAAAGGAATATCAAAGAGAGACAGAGTAAGTAGTCTTAAGAGAGTCAAAGAGAGCTTAACCGTGAATAGCTTTTAGGAGGGCCATATATAGGGGAGGTTGGGCGAACTGGTGATCACCCAACTAGTTCCACATGCCCAACTCTAGTAGGTCATTTGATATAAGCGGCCTCAGGGGGCCTTGTCGAAGAGACGACTACATTTAATATCCGTCTTCTGCAGACTATAGCATTTAATGCCTCACACTATCCTAGGTGGGCGCTGAAGTGACAAGAGATGTGACCTTTGGGAAAAGGGGGACTACCACGTGTCCTGGGCCTCTATTCCTGATGCCTGCTGGGCTTGTCTGGTGGGGTTGTTCAGGTGGGCCTTGTGCTTGGCGGACTGGGCCTGCTCTTGGTAGGCCGAGTGGGTTCAACAATTGCCTCTTAGGCGAGGTAGAGGTTATAAAGTGACCGATGGCGAGCTTGTGGACTGGAGGTACTTTGTGCTTCACGGGTTGTTTTACGATGGCGAAGAGGACAGGAGGTAGATGTGGCAACCTCGTTTTCTTGGAGTGTGTCAGAGAGTAGTGCGTTGAAGGGACCGAGGTATGGGTGAGGTTGGGCGAGGAGATGCTCTGCATTTGCTGCTGTCCTTTGGTTGGTACGAGGTGACGTTTGACGTGTCTACCTCTTAATGACAGCCTTAAAAGCTGAGCGGGCTGTTCGAGAATGGACACATGTCGAGTGTTGTGTGTTGCATTGGGCGATAATCGAGGTTCTTTTTTGATCGTAAACAGGGGTGCTTGGATCAGTTTCCTCTTTTGGCTTATCATTTATGTTGTCGAAGTGCTGCCCTTTTTGCTGTCAAAGGTCTGATCTGCTTGCATTATGCTCTGTTCTGGTGGTGGATTGCTCCGTTGTGATTGTTCGTCGGTTCAAGGAGGTTGATTCGTGTCTGGAGAGGTACTTTCGGAGCTTCTTTTGACTATTTGTTTGATTTTTTGTTGTTTGTGGTGGTTGGTGGGATGGGTTCGAGTGATAGTGGCGGCTTCGATGCACTGGAGAGGATCTATCCTATGCCGGGGATCGGAGCATTGATGAGGTGTGCGCTGATTTGGACCATGAGATCGAGGAGGGGCTAGGGTGGCTGCTGGACGGCGTCTTAGTCAATATAGGCGAGGTGGTAAAGACGTGGTCTTCTTTGAGCACATGTTCAAGGGGGTTTCATCTACCGTTGCACCCTTTTTTCGCCACTTGCCTCGAGGGGTTTGGTATTTTGTTGCTCAGCTGACAGATTCACTTGACCTGATATGGTGGCATACTTCTTAGATTGTAAGAAAAAGAATGTGGAGCCTTTGTTTGCCGCTTTTCATAATCTGTACTATTTGAAATTGAGGTAGGACAAGTTCTGCTATCTTAGTGCTCGACATCGAGTGGTCATGGAGAAAGCTCCTTGCAATAATCACATTAGGAGGTCGTAGTTTTTTGCTGTGAAGTTGAACTTGGAGGACAATTGGGGCTTCCCCGTGAAATGGTTTGAACCCCCGAAGGATCCACAGAAGGCGACGTTTCCAATGGACGATCTGGAGAAAAATCAGTTCGACTAATATATGTCGAACAAGATCAATTAGGAAAAGGTCATGTCAGATTGTCTCATTTATAGGCACTGTTTGGAGAATATTAGTCCGAACAGGGTGGTCGCCAAGTTTACTGGTCTGGTCCCTCCTTCCAAAGGTAAAGAATGGCCCGTAGGTGGTATTGATTATTACGTCGAGATTTTGATGGGCCTTATTGAGCCTAAGGAGAAGAAGAAAAGGCGCAGGAAAATGGACAGCTCTCCTCATCGTGGGGCTGCTCTTTCGGGAAAGGTAAGTGCTGCCTCTCCTGGCGAGGTGGTTTCTAAAGAAGCGGTTGGTGTCGATGAAGGTAATGGTCCTGGATCGTCCAGCCATATGCTTGCTTTGGTGCCTTGGGTTCCTGAGCCTACCACCTTCTTTTCAAACCCCGCTGTGATAGAACTGCCACCCTCCCCCAGTTTGCCTGAGGATGAAGGCGGTGATGGTGTAAGAGCTAGACAAAGGCCAATTGAAGTTATTGTTGTGGATGATGACAGTGATGAGAAAATGGAGTAGACACCTAATTTTGTCCGGACCCCTAAATCAGGTACATTTTCTTCCTAAATTGATGTTTCAGAATGCTAAAAGGTTTTTCTTATCCTGCAGTTTGGTACTCCGAGGCTTAGTCTAAGAAAGGAGACAGAAAAAGTCAAACTCAAAAAAAGTCAACCTCGAAAAAAGTCAACCCAAAAAAAGTCAACCACAAAAAAGTCAACTACTAAAAAATTCAACCCACTTTCAAAAATCAAGATTTGAGGTTCAATAGAAAAACGGTGAAAGAATTTTGATAATCTGAGGTCTACATTGAAAGATATGGAGTTCGAAAGTTGGGTTACGAGATTCAGTAGAAAGAAAACCCTAATTCAGGAAATTTGGGGAAAAATGCTTAAACAATCAAATTAGTCAAAATTGAAGGTCTCAAATGAAATATAAGCACTGACTACGGGTAATGGAGAAGCCATTTGGAAGAAAAACCGATAGAAAAGTCAATTCGGAAGAAAATCGAGGAATAAGGTTTTTTGGTGGATTTCGGTGAAATTTGGAAGAATTGCAGAAATGGCCCAATTCGGAAGATCTAAAGCCCTTAATTGATGAGAAATGATTAAACAAGGATAGCCTGAGGCTCAATTTGAAGAAAATCTGAAAATCGGACTTGTTTTGAGCAAAATCGGGTTTCAGAGGCAAAAAGACAAAATTGGAAAATATGGGAAAAATAGCAAATGAACTCCAAAAATTCTGAAAATTTGCAAATCTCATTCTTAAATCATTTCGAAGAGATTGGCGAATTAAAATCTTGATTCGGAGTTCGTTTGCAAAATGGCCAAATACTAGGTCCCCTATGTAGTAATTCAAGCAGATAAATCCCGAAAAAATAGAAAGCGAGTTTCAAAAATTCTAAAAATTTGAAAATCTCATTTTTAAATTATTTGGAAGAGATTGGCGAAAGAAAATCATGATTAGGAGTTCGTTTGCAAAATAGCCAAATACCGGGTCTCTTATGTAGTAATTCAAGCAGATAAATCCCGAAAAATAGCAAACGAGTTCCAAAAATTCTGAAAATTTGAAAATCTCATTTTTAAATTATTTGGAAGAGATTGGCGAAAGAAAATCATGATTAGGAGTTCGTTTGCAAAATGGCCAAATACCAGGTCTCCTATGCACTAATTCAAGCAGATAAATCCCGAAAAATAGCAAACGAGTTCCAAAAATTCTGAAAATTTGAAAATCTCATTTTTAAATTATTTGGAAGAGATTGTCGAAATAAAATCTTGATTCTTAGTTCATTTGCAAAATAGCCAAATCCCGGGTTTCCTATGTAGTAATTCAAGCAGATAAATCCCGAAAAAATAGCAAATGAGCTCCAAAAATTATGAAAACTTCCATATCACATTTTTAAATTATTTGGAAGAGATTGGTGAAGAAAAATCTGGATTCAGAGCTCGTTTAAAAAATGGTAAAGTTCGGGTGCATAAAAAGGGTAATTTTGGAAATAAATCCGAAATAAATAGCAAATGGACTCGGAAAATTTTGAACACTTCCAGAATTTAATTTTTTATTATTTTGAAAGTATTGAAAAAATAAAATTTGAATTTGGAGTCCGTTTTCTATTTATTTAAGTTCGGGGGGCAAAAAGGTCATTTCACCAAGGAAACCAAAAAGGGCAAATTGGAAAAAATATGAAAGAAGAAGGAATTGCAGGGATTTTTTTCTTCCCTTGGTCAGACAACATAGAGGAGAAGAAAGAAGCTTGAACAATTTAATTCCCTAGTCACTATCAAGCCACATGCTATCACTAACACCTTGCAAATGGTCCCCCCTTCATCCAATGGCTTAGGTGCCTTGTAGGAAAGTTGAATGCACCATCCAATGGCCAAGTTTAAATGCCAAAATGACATTTTTATTTTTCATAAAAGAACCCTTATCTAATGGCCAAGAATGGAAGAGAAAAGATGAGCACAATTCATCCAAGGGTAAGCATCTATTCGGATGAGTAAGGGAGTGCATGGGATCATCTCTTTCCATCCAATGGATTAGGCCATGTACAAGGGATGATTACACATGTTGAGGGCTGGGTTTGATCTACAAGATGTCATTTTTATGTTGGCCTCATCCAATGACCAAGAATGGAATAGCACAACTCATCCAAGGGTAGGCACTCAAGAGGGGCAAGCAAAGGAGTGCATGGGATTGGTCCTCTTTTGCATCTAATGGCTAAGGTTACTACAAGGTTTGAGTACACATCTTAAGGGCTGCTATCAATTGGCAAGATGAAATTTTTATGTTGTCATCAAAGTATCTAAATCTAAAGGCGAAGATTGGAGGAGAAAAAGTGCAATTCCCATCCAAGGCTATGGGGCATTCGGCCAAGGCTAAAGGAGGAGAATGTTTTCATTTTTTCAGAGGTTTTTGACTGGAAAACAGTAGTTAATTTGGCAAGAAAAAAGGTTTTGAAAGATAGAAAAAAAAAAAGGTTTCCAATAGAGAGCTTGAAGGTAGTCATCTCTACCAAGCTCTAGCCTAGCTTTTGATGGTGTTTTCTTGATTTTTCTATCATGTTTTCCTACATTTTTCATAGAAATAAAGTTTTTTAATGTTTACTTATGTTTAAATCCCTTCTTCTTCTTTAAAATGGGGGAAAGCAATTTTTTTCTTATCGTTTCATGCCTTGGCCGAATGGCACATTTATTTTCCTTGTTTTTTCATTTTTTTTCGTCCTTGCATGTTATTGTGAAAAATGATTTTTACAAGTTTTTTTGGAGTATTCTAAGGTTCTGATTTTTACAAAATATGAAGCAAAAAAGGTTGAAATGGCTACATGATCTTGGCTAGACCAAGTGACCATGGTTAAAAGAGAGGCTATGCCCATTGTTACCTACCATGAAGCTCACCTTATTTTCTGTTTTACATGGTTTATTTTCTATTTTATTTAGATGGAAAGGCTTCATGATCTTGGCAGGACCAAGTGATTATGGTTTGGTGAGAGGCTATGCCCATTTGGTACCAACCATGGAGCTTAACTTTCCTTGTTCTACTTACTACTTTTGCTTGTAATTTTTGCATGTCTTTGTTAAATCTTGTATATATATGTTCTTTACATTATTTTTTATGCTATATTTACTTATATATGTCATTTCCATGCTTGATATTACATCCTTGCATATTCGACCGTTGTTGTTCATATGCTCATGTTGTGCATTTTTTTCATGTATCATGTCTTACATGTTTGCATTTTCTTGGTATTGTTCCATGACCATTCGGCAATCTCCATTTTGTATGCCTTGCATGTGTATTTTCCTTTTGCTTCTTAACTTGTTTGCATCTCTATGCCATGAACTTATATATTCTGATTTTAGTATGCCATGTGCTTATGAAAATGCTATGATAAAAATGTCACCATCTTGTTCCATGACCATTCGGCAATCCCATGTTTGTTTGCCTTGCATGTGCATTTTCCATTTGTTTCTTAACTTGTTTGCATTTCCATGCCATGATCTTGTGCATTTCTATTTTGGTATGTTATATGCTATTGAAATGTCATGACATTATGCATTTTAATATGATTTTTCATGTACTTATGTCATTTACTAAATAGGATTGCATTAGAGTCTCATGTGATCATTTAGCCTCTTCATGCATCCCTTGCCTTGTCATGCATTTGCATTTTGTTTAGTTCACATGCTTTGCATTATCATATCTTGAAATTGTGTATTAGTTTCTGTTTCTTCCAGCATTGACATTAGTTTCATGAGTCATTGTATGTTCATAGTATTGCTATGCATGTTCATTACATTTTAGGTCTAGGCCATATTGGTATTGCCATGCATATTGAGTCTTAAATCACATTGGTATTGTCATGCATTAATATGCTATTTAGGTCTTAGATCACATTCATTTTCATGCATATTCCTAACATATTAGGTCCTAGTCACATTTACATTATCAAGCATTACATGCATATAGAGTTAGGATGGCATTTATTGCCATGCAAATTCATGCTAGGCATTTAGGTTGCCATGAATTGTCATGCATTTCCTTTACCATTTAGACCTTTAGACCATGCATTTCATACATTTCATTTGCTGTATGTTCATGCATTCCATGTCATTGCCACTTTATTTGTGACTTAGGCCAATTAATGGCTCAAAGTCATGCTCCCTTGAGCATACTTGTGGAAAATTAAGGAATTGTCAAATTGATTATTCTACCTTTGTGATTTTTTTTACTTAGCCAATTTTTTCCAAGGTTTTTAAAATGTTTAGCTACTGTCTTTAGGTCATTAGGATGATTTCCAACAATTATTGCTTTGGTTTTTGAATGAATTTATCAAAGGCAAAAAATGTGTTTTGACAAACAGTTTTTTTTTCACCTAGTACTCAAACATCTCCAATTTTTCTGGGCAGTCATCTTTAATCAGAAAATTAAGCCAATTTTTTCTCGTGTATATTTACATGTTTTGAGTCTCCAATATTTTTTTGAATTTTTAAAAATAGGCTAAAAAATCGTGTGGCAAAACCGGAAAGCAGAGGCAAATTTGAAATCAAAAGGGGAATAATGGTTGAATTTGGCTAAGGCATTTAGAGGGGGTTGGGTAGAAGTTTTAGCTACTGTCTTAGGGTAGTTTCTAAGCCTTTTTTAACTTTAACAAATGATTTTATAAATCTCGGGTTAAGGGTAGTTAAGTCCGAGATTTTAAACTTAGGAAATTAGAGCCATTTTAAAAGGGTTTGGTAAGGGTTTTAATTTTTATTCAAGTTTTTCTTCTAAATTATTTTCAAACAATCACAAAGTTTTGTTTTTTTAGAAAATCTAATTTGACATATTTTCCTAAGGTAGCCGAATATCTTTTTAGATATACGGATTTCTTTAATTAACGAAAAAAATACATTTTCATGCATTGCATTTTCCATGTTCATGCATTTTATTTAAATGTGTGGTTTTTGCTATGATATTTTCCATGATATTATTATTATTTTAATTCACATTTTATGATTATATATTTGTTTGCCATATGATTTTGAATGTTTCATGATATTCTATGTTTTGTATTTAGTTATTTTTGTCATATTATTTAGTATATACTATGTTCATGCATTATTATTTTTATTTTCATTTTCATGCATATTATATGTTAGCATTATTTTAATTCCATGTCATTTCTTTTCATTTAGATCATATTCCATGTCATTTAGGTTATTTTATTTATAACATGCCATGTCATTTAAAATATGCCATATCATTTAGAATTGCCATGTCATTTAAATCATTTTATCTCATTTAGAATATACCTTGATACTTAGGATTTTTTTCATTTTACCTAGAATATACTATGTCATTTGAATTATGTCATATCATTTAGGTTGCATTATATTATATAGATTTGACATGTCATTTTATTTATGTCATACATGTTCATGTTCATATTTTTAAATGTTTTGAAAAAGATAATGATTTTCAATAAAAATAAAGATATTCCCGAGTTAAAATAATTCATGAGTTCTCTACCGGGTTTGCTGGAGGGAATATCATCAATTATCATTAATAAAGGAATATCTTTCTTTCAAAAAATGAGAATGATTCGAAAAGTTTTCCAAATGAATAAAAATTTCTATATTTTGCCGATTTTGTCGAGGAATATAGAAAAATTTGAATTACTAAATTCTGGATCATTTTCATTAAAAAAATGGAATTATTTTTCTTAAAATTGGGAATTAACTTGAAATACTAAATTAAAAACCAACTTTTTTTACTGAGACTTGAGATAACACACGATTAATAAGGTACCAATTTATACGGGCGTTATGGGGGTGCTAATCCTTCCCCGCACGTAACCGACTCCCAAACCCGCTTCTTTGATTTCTCTGGTTTATAACACAGACTTGAAATTGGTTTTAAAAATGTTTTAATTAATTTTAAAATATTTTATAAAACCGATTTTAATAGGTGGCCGATCACACCTAGCTAAAAAAGATTGGTGGCGACTCCATGTCTTTTTACGAGGCCATTTTCATACCCTCGACCTTTTATTTCAATCTAGAGGAATTAAGTCGTCTTTTCCTCTACTTCTGTTTTCCCCTCACTCGAACGGGTCCCTTGCGAATCGGGATCACGTATCGACAGATGGAGTTCGGCATGGGGGATTCCATGAGCTCTGATAGTTCTGATAGCTCTATCGATGAGGATGGTGTTTGGCGTGGTAGTTCTACTGCGGCGGAATTGTTTTTAGACCTTTGGCAAGCTGGTATATTTAGTACGCTTCCTGTGCAGACCCTTTAACGAATTCTCATCTTAATTATTGTCTTCTGCGCAGGGATGTCAAGTGGTGCCATTGCTGTGAGGATTCGCCAGGAGGCGAAGAAGAATAAAGCCCCTAGTCTAAGCACGAGGCCTATTGCACCATCCACTGAGGATTCTCCCACCAAAAAGCATAAGCGGGACAGTCTGCCCGTCGAACCTTCTTCTAAGAAGTCAAGGGTTGGCGAGGATCCAATAAACAGAAGTTCGTTCCTTGTCTGTGAAGCCTGTAGGTCTTGGCGTGGGCACGCAGAAGGTGGGTCAAGGCTCCCAATAGCCATTGGTCAGGACGGGAAATGAGGTCGCCCCTACCGACGTGGCTCTTTCATCTAAGAAGACCTCAGATCCTCTTGGAGATGGTAAAACTCTGCCCCTCATACCAGCCTACCGGGTAGGGATGGGTTTTTTTCCACCCGCAACGACGTTGTGGGGCATTCTGCACGCTCGTCACCTACACCCCACGAGGGCGGCCTCCGAGGTACGCGATAAGGAGCTCGCTCATATTTCGAGTATCAAGGCCACATGCTCGTCAGATCCGTACTTGGCGATGTTGACTCGTGCGTCAGCTGGGTTCGCAGCCATCTCCCCTACGGTCTTCGTGCCGTGCAATACGGGGTCATTTTGCATATGGTGGAGGTGAGCTTCATTCTTCAAACTCTTTAGTGAGTTGGCATTGACTATTTTTTCTAACGTGATTTGCTTTATTTCAAAATTTGGCCACGACCGTGGCCATATAAAACCGGGTTGGGGAAGCGAATGCCCGTCTTCGTGAAGCGGAAGCAGATCTCCAACTCAAGGCCTCTCGCGCGAAAGAGCTGGAGGTCCTTTTGAAGGCTGAGAAGACTTTAACTAAGGCTGTTGAGGACAAGGCGACCTCCGTCGAGCAGTCCTGCCTGGCCAAGGTGGCAGAGTTTGAGAAGCAGGTTACACTGTTGCGCGAAAACTCACCAAGTCCGAAGATTGCATTAAGGTCTGGGAGTTAGACATTCAACGACTAAAGCAGGATTTGGCTGCTAAGGACAAGGAGAGGGAGGCTGCTATTACCAAAGCTATGGAGGTAACCGTTGCAAAGGCTGTGGCTAAGGCTATGGAGGCTGAGAAAGAGAAGCATGCTCTCGAACTGCAAAAGGCCTTGGAGGGTAAAGAGGGCGATGTGGTCGAAGTGGCCCTTGGAATGGTCAATGAGTTTCGGATGATCACCCTTGCTGGGGTCCAACTGTTTCACGAGCCCCTTGACTGCAAGGGAATTGATTTTGGGGCCATTGAGAACCCTCTTGCGAATTTTGACCCTTTGTGCCCCGAAATATCCTCGTTGGAGAGCTTGAGGGTCGTTTATGAGATTGCTCCAAGGTCTGACATTTCTGCCACACCCCAAGTTGAAGGCGTCCTCTCCCATCAGTAGGAAAAACTTTTGCCTACCTCCGCCCATTGCGGTTACAGAAGATATTCGCACAGCTGATGCCCTTATCGTGGATCCTCCCGAAGATGGTGAAGTTAGGGACCCAGCTATTGTAGCTGCGGGGGATTCTGTAACTGGGTTGGGTAGTGGTCTTGTAGGCGAGGATCTTGTATACATTAATTAGAAATTTGTAATATTTCTTCTTTTATCAGTAAAGAGCTTGTTTGGTTTTCGTTTGTTTGTCTTTTTCGTGCATATTGCTTGGTTTGCCTTTATTGTTTGTCTGGAAGTTTGCCTTTGTGCACAATATTGGTGTGTTGGTAGGTTATTGCACTTGTTGCAGGTTGCTACCTTGGCTGTTTGTTTGCATGGGTGTGAGGGTTGGATGGAGACGAGCAGTCATGATGGCGTCTGTGGTATTACTGGATGGGTGGATATATAGTTATTACACACAATGGACGAGATGGTGGATGGGCCAGTCAGAGGTCGTCGAGCATGCTGCATGGCATCTTATTGTGAGCGCACATGGTAGACGCAATGGACGGATGGGCCAGTTAGAGTTCGTTGGGAGTGCCACATCACGTCTTATTGCGAGCGCACATGGTGGACACGATGGATTGATGGGCCAGTTAGAGGTCGTTGGGCGTGCAGCATGGCATCTTATTGCGGGCGTGCATGGTGGACGAGATGGATGGATGAGCCAGTTAGAGGTCGTTGGGCGTGCAGCATGGCGTCTTATTGCGAGCGCACATGGTGGACGCGATGGGTGGATGGGCTAGTTAGAGGTCGTTGGGCAAAGTGTTGGCTTTTTGTTATTTTTTCTGCAAAAGGCAAGTTGTCTTATTATTCTTGTGGAAGAAAATACAACTTGTATGTAAGATTACAGGAAATATTTCTTCAGGTGGGTTTCATTCCACGTCCTTGGTACAGAGCTTTCATCCATTCGTTCTAGCGCGTAGGCTCCAAAGCCAATCTTTTTTATTACTTTGTAAGGGCCTTTCTAGTTCAGGGCAATCTACCTCTGTTCGCCCGTGGGCCTGCTGGCTTCGCAACTCCTTAGGACAAGGTTGCCCACCTAGAACTGTCTGCTTTTGACCTTCGAGTTGTAGTACTATGTGACCTGATGTGATCTGGCTGCCTGTCTGACTTGTGCCCAGTCTCTGGTTTTTCCAAGAGGTCCAGATTTATTCTAAGTACTTCGTCGTTGGTATCGGGGTCATAGTGGGTTGTTCTCAAGGAATTGATGCCAATCTCGGCTAGTATTACAACATTTGTTCCATACATCAAGTTCAAGGGGGTCTCACCCGTGCCGGAGGGGGACGTGGTTCTGATGGCCCAGAGTATTCCTGATATTTCTTCTAGCCATGCCCTTTGGCATCGTCAAGCTTCTTTTTCAAGCCTTGGAAGATTTTCTTGTTCATCACCTCCACCCGTCCGTTTGTTTGGGGGTGCTTGACTGAGCTATGCGTGAGCAAGATTTTGAAATTTTCACAAAATTTCTTTAGCTTGCCCCCTGGAACTGTGCGCCATTGTCTGCCACGATGGTGTTGGGGACCCCGTATCTGCATACCATGGACTTCCAGACAAAGTTCTCGATTACCCTCTCCATGATGGTCGCCACGGCCTCTGCTTCTACCTATTTGGTAAAGTACTCGCAAGCTATCACCATGAACTTCTTCGACCCTATGGCAACCGAGAACGACCCAAGGATATCGATCCCCCACATTGCGAAGGGCCATGGGCTCGACAACTGGTTAAGCAATTTCGTTGGTTGCCTTGGAACTGTGGCGAACTTTTGGCATTTGTCACACTTTTTTACCATTTATGTGGCATCCTTCTTCATTGTTTGCCAGTAAAAACCTTGTCTAAGTGCTTTCTGTGCCAAAGACCTGCCCCCCATGTGATTTCCACATACCCCTTCGTGGATTTCTTGAATGACGTATTCAGGTTCTGTGGGCTCTAAGCATCTCAACAAGGGTTCGCTGAATAACTTCCTGTAAAGAGTTTCTCCCATTCTGGTGTATCTGGTAGCTCTTCTTCTTAGCCTGAGTTGGTCTTTGGGATCAACGGGCAGGGTCCCATTTGTGAGGAAGTCTGTGATGCTTGTTGACCTCTCTGTCTTCCTAGTGGCTTGGCAGAGGATGGTGTTCGAGAAGGATCTTTCCTCTTTGTCGAGAAAGATCTTTCCTCTTTGCCTTATTTCGATGGCGGAGGCGAGCTTGGACAAAGAGTTTGCCCTGACATTTTCTTCTCTTGCGATCTACTGAATTATCAACTGGCTAAAACGCCGCTTTAGGTATATCACCTCTTTGTGATACTTTACTAAGGCGGGCTCCCTTACTTCGTATTCCCCATTTACTTGTTTTGCCACCAGCTGAGAATCGATAGACACAGATAACCTTATGGCCCCGAGCTTGAGGGCCAGCTCGAGCCCTACCAAGAGGGCTTCATATTTTGCTGTATTGTTCGAGGTAGGGAAACCGAAGGACAAAACTTAATGCCATTCACTTCCTTGAGGGTCAGTCAGCAAGATTCCAACCCCCGATCCCTCTTTTCCTGAGGATCCATCCAAGTACAAGGTCCACATGCCGATTGGGGTGGTTTCCCATCGCTGGGATTTTTGTATCAAGGTTGTTTCCGGGGTAATGGTTGTGTCCTCTCGTTAGGGTTTGGTGGAGGCTCTTCGGGGTAGTGGATTGGTGCCGTGATAGCATTGTCAAAAGAGCACTCAGCTATGAAGTCCACCAAAGCCTGGGCCTTGATGGCCTTCCTTTGCTTATACTCTAAACCAAACTCACTGAGTTCAACACTCCACTTGGCCATTCTGCCCGTCGTATCTACTTTTTGCAAAACCTTCCTTAGTGCTTGATCCGTTAATACTGTGATGGGATGAGCCTTGAAATACTGCCTCGGGCGTCTGGCGGCCACTATCAGGGCATAAATGGTTTTTTTCCAGCCGAGTGTAATTAATTTCTCTATTCTGCAGGACCCAACTGACATGATAAACTGGCGTTTGGCTGCCTTCTTCCTCTTTAAGGAGTACGGCTGCTACGATTTTGTTTGAAGCTGCAAGGTAGATATACAGCTGATCTCCTGGTAACGGGCTGGTGAGTAGGGATGGCGAGCACAAATACTTATTTAGTTTCTCAAAAGCCTTTTGGCAATCTTCGGTCCATTGATACCTGGAGGCTTCTCTGAGCACTTTGAAGAAAGGTAAGCACTCATCGGCCAGCTTGGAGACGAACCTATTGAGGGCGACCACCCTGTCGGCAAGTCTTTGCATCTCTTTGGTACTTCTTGGCAGACATATGCCCAAGATTGCCTAAATCCTCTCCTGATTTGCTTATATTCCTCTATCTAAGACCATAAATCCGAGGAACTTCCCTGCTCCTACTGCGAATGCATATTTTTCGGGATTCAACCTCATATTGTATTTCCTGATGATGCCAAAGGCTTCTTCCAGGTCCCGGACGTGCTGGTCTAGCGAGGATCTTTTGACTAGCATGTCATCCACGTATACCTCCATACTCCGCCCGATTTGGTCCAGCCTGTTGACCAACCTCTAATAGGTGGCTCATGCGTTCTTTAACCCGAAGGGCATAACTTGATAGCAGAATAGACCCTCTTCCATTACAAAGGATGTCTTATCTTGGTCTGCAGGATTCATCTTGATCTGGTTGTATTCGGAGAAAGCATCCATGAAACTTAGGTATTTGTGGCCTACCGAGGAGTCGACCAATCAATCTATGGCTGGTAGGGGGAAGCTGTCTTTAGGGCAGGCCTTATTCAGATCTATGAAGTCAACACACATTCGCCATTTACCACTGGTCTTTTTCACCATTACTACGTTGGCGAGCCAGTCGGGGTAGACCACTTCCTTGATAAAGTCTGCGACGAGCAGTTTCTCCACTTCTTCCCTGACTGCCTTGACTCTCTCGAAGGCGAACTGGTGCTTCTTTTGTCTAACTGACCTTGCTGCTGGGTTCACATTGAGGGAGTGGGTGATAACACTAGGGTCTATTCCAAGCATGTCAGCTGCCGACCATGCGAAGATGTCGGAGTTCTCTTGCAGCATGGCCACCAATAGTTGCCTTTCTTCACTTCCCAAGGAGGACCCGACCTTGGTTGTTTTAGATGGGTTTTCTGGATCCAAAAGGACTGTCTTTGTTTGCTCTGTAGGCTCCGTCTTATACTGACTCATTTCTGCCCTGTTATCCAAGCTTTCCAGGGTGAGCATCATTTTGTCAATCTAGTTGACCTGGGTCTCTATTAGTTGCCCCCATGTTTCTTCCTTTTGCCCCTACCTCTGCCATGTCGTCATCGTGCTTGAAGTTTTTGTGTTTGTTTGCGATCTGTATGGACAACACGTGACACTGCTGCGCTGTTTGTTGGTCCATCTTCATGTAATCGATTCCCATTGGTGTTCAGAATTTCACTGTCAAACAGTAGACGGCGACCATATTCTTACCTTTCTTATCACAGGCCTTCCAAGGATGACATTGTAGGCCGAAGGCTAGTCGACCACTAGGAACTCCAAGATGATGGTGAGGGTGTGGTCGCCGTCTCCCATTGTTATCGACCCTTTGACTATGATTGGCTGGTTCGCAAACCTGAAGATCGGGCTTGCTGGGTTCAAATCTTTTTTAGGGATGCCCGTCTTCTTGAAGGCCTCCCACTGAATAACTTCCACTGCACTGCCACAGTCGATAAGGACCCTTTTTATTCTAAAATTTCCGATTGTGGCCGCTACAACAATTGGGTCGTTACCATTGTCTTATAGGATATCGACATCGTTATAGGTGAAGTCTACTATCCAGTCTTCATTTTTTTTTACTCACTTAGGAGTTGCATCGATTGCCATTATGCTATTTAAGTGAGCCTTTCTTTTGGAGTTACTGGCTGTCCATTCTTTTGTGCCCCCCACTATCATACTTATTACCCCCTATATCATTTTTTTAATTCTGTCCTGCCTGGATTTCTTTGATTGTTAGCCGACGATTGCCCCTGTTGGGCCTCTTTCTTCCTCACAAATTGTTTAATTTGCCCTTTTCTGATGGCGATCTCGATTGCGTCTTTCAGAGACTTGCAGTCTTTCGTGCTGTGCCCCACGTCGTTGTGGTAGTTGCACCTTTCCTTGGAGTTAAGACGCAGGGGTTATCTTTCATTGGGTAGGACGTTCCCAAGATGCCCTCATAGGCCACAGCATTCAAGATGTACGTCTTTGAGGTGTTGAGAGGGGTGTACTCGTCGAACTTAGAGTACGGGGCTCTTTCCCTTCTTCGCCCTCGGCCTTGGACATCTCTATCTATGCTACTCTATCGGATTGATCTTTCGGGTGACCTGGATCTATAGCAGTGTGAGTCAAGACCCAACTATCTTTTGTTATCTTGGTATCCCTGTTTATTTTTTGGTGGACGCCCCTAGTCCCATTGGTAATTCATTCTTTCTTCGGGCCCCTCGGCCAGTTTCATCTCTTCTAATTCGGCGTACCTCAGGGCTTTCTCATACAGACTGTAGAATTTTTCAGGCTTCTAATCCTTTAAGGAGTACGGTAGGTGTTCGTGGCAGACCCCGCAAATAAACGCTTGTACGGTCGAGTCGTCATGAAGGTCCTTAATCTCCATGGTGGTAGAATTGAACCTGCGGATATATTCCTGGAGGGTCTCGTTTTCCTTTTGCCTTACAGCGAGGAGGATGGCTGATATTTTGAAGGTTACCTTGTTGGCGAGGAAGTGGGCGACGAAGGTTCTACCTAGCTTCTGAAAGCTGTCGATGGACCTCGTCGGCAGTGAATGATACCAGGTTCTTGCATGCACCCTGAGTGTCACAGGAAATATTTGACATTTTTGGGCGTCCGTGGCCCCTAGCAGGTCCATGTAGTTTTTTTACTGGACGAAGTGGTCCGTGGGATCCTTAGTGCCATCGTAGGTTTCTTTGGGGAGCTTGGTTGTCTTGGGAACTAGTTCCCGCCAGATTTCTCAACCCTGGTAGTAAGGCTGGTGGTAGAAAGGTTGTTGGGACCAGAAGTTGGGCATAAAGGGTGGTTGGTAGCTAGTGCCAAGCCCTGGGGGGTTGGGAAAGTTTTGGGGGAGAGGAATTTGAAAACTGCCTGTGACCGGAGGTGTGGAGGAGTTGGTGATAGGGGAATGGTCCTCTGGTCCCCAGGTGAGGAGGTTGTTAGGATCGGTGGTGGCAAACACATGGTTTGTAGTTTCCCACAGACAGCGCCAAATATTGATGTCTTTTTGTATTATGGTGGGGCTCCTAAGGTCTTTGGTGATCTTAGGTCCTGAGAGGAAGAAGAAATAGATCAGAGGGAACCAGAGGTGGAGCTCCGAGACACACTCTGATGGTTAAGTTGGTGTTTGGAGAATGGAAAGGAATATCAAAGAGAGACAGAGTAAGTAGTCTTAAGAGAGAAAAGAGAGCTTAGCCGTGAATAGCCTTGAGGAGGTCCATACATAGGGGAGGTTGGGCAAACTGGTGATCGCCTAACTAGTTCCACGTGCTTGACTCTGGTAGGTCGTTTGATATAAGCGGCCTCGGGGGGCCTTGTCGAGAAGACGGCTGCATTTAATATCCGTCGTCTGCAGACTGTAGCATTTAATGCCCGCACTGCCCTAGGTGGGCACCGAGGTGACCAGAGATATGACCTTTGGGAAGAGGGGGGACGACCACGTGTTCCAGGCCTCTGTTCCTGATGCCTATTGGGCTTGTCTAGTTGGGCTGTTCAGCTGGGCCTTGTACTTGGCGGATTGGGCCTGCTCTTGGTAGGCTGAGTGGGTTCCATTCAAAATTTTGAGAAAGTATTTTTTATATTTTAATTATCTAATATAAAAGATAATATTTTATAACAAATGATGAGTTTAATCGTTGAAAAGATGAGCCTTATCACTGATGATACTGTATAAGAGTACTATAACAGGTAGGTTATGCCAAGATACGACCTTTCCCATAGCTTAAAAGGAGCAATGCCTTTTAGCTACCAGCTTCTTATACAGTATTTTCAGACCATCTTTTTCTTTTCAAACTGTCTCTTTCCTCTATTATCAGATCAATGATTTGACATCATTCCATGTTTTTGATGCAGAATGGTGGCAAGTGAAGAGCATACTAGAAGACTGAACTCGCAGGAGATTCATTCATTTTTTTTTTTTTTTGCTAAAAAGATCCATTCATTTCTTATCAGCGAAATACTTAGGAAGAGAGAAGAAAAAATTTTAGAAAGCCATATTATAATAACACACTAGGATTTTATTTCTAGTAGGCAGTAGCCTTCATTTTACAAACTCTTTGCAGAGATAAGACTGACACAATTGAAAGATTGACACTATTAATAATCATTGCTCACATTAGAGGTAATATTTAATTCAACTAAGAGCTTTTTTTTTCTTTTCTTGCATTAATATTGTTATAACGATCTCGAGATCCTTAATTGATGTTTTAGGGGAAATAAAATAAAACATAAAAACACGGAGTCGTCACCAATCTTTTTTAGCTAGGTGCGATTAGCCACTTATTAAAATCTATCTTTAAAAAAAAAAAATTAATTAATTAAAACCTTTTAAAAAGACAAATTTAAAGTCCGCTGTAGACACCTAATTTTGTCCGGGCCCCCTAAACAAAGTGATTTTCTCTTTTTGACTTCTCGGAATGCAAAAAATCTTCCCTCATTCTACTAATGGGTCTCCAAGACTTTGATTCGAAGGTCAAAGCGAAAAAGTCAACCCCAAAAAAGTCAACCTTGAAAAGTCAACCATTGAAAAAGTCAACTCTCAATCAAAATCAAGATTCAAAGTTGAATTGAACAATGGTGAAAGAATTTTGATAATTAGAGGTCTACAACAAAAGATAGAGTTTGAAAGACATATTGAAAATTTCAGTGAAGGGAAAATACTTAATTTCGCAAATTTGGGGAAAACTGCAAAGATGGCCCGATTCGGTGTTGAAGCCCCTAGTTGATAAAGGATAAATAAATAAAAATATCCCAAGTCCCAATTTGAAGTGAATCCCAAGAAAGAGCCGATTGGAGAAAAAACAAGAAAATTTCCAATAAAGAGGAAAAGGGAAAACTAAATCGGAGAGGAATTCGGATGTAAAAATTGGGCATTTTTGGATTAACTCCAATTCAATATATGACAAAGGCAGTGAAAAAAGAAAATCGGAAATTGGGCCCGTTTTGAGTAAAACAAAGGTTTCGGGGGTTAAAAGGTAATTTTGGAAAATTCGAGAAAAATAGAATCCGAGCTCAGAAAATTATGAAAACTTCCAGAATTGGATTTCATATTATATGGAAGAGATTGGATAAGAGAAATCCAGAATTGGAGCTCAAATAGAAAAAGACAACGTTCGGGTGCACTAATCTGAAATTCCAAGAGAAAAATTCGGGAAAAATATAATCTAAGCTCGAAAAATTATGAAAACTTCCATATCTGAGTTTTATATTTTATGGAAAGGATTAGAGAAAAAAAATTTGAAATTGGGGCCCATTTGCAATTAAATTAAGTTTGGGGGCCAAAATGCAATTTTATCAAAAAAACCAAAAAGGGCTGTTTTGCAAATAAATAAAAAAGAGGAATGGCCTGGAAAATTTCAGGCTATTTCTGCCCAGCTCATGGAGAAGGAAGAGAATTTTGATCATCTTCAATCAATGGCCAAGATTGAGTAGAAAGATGACATTTTTAAGAAAGGCCAAGATTCTTAACTACTTGCCTACATGGCATTTTTGGCCAATGAGAGGCCTCCTAATTGCAAGGCCATGTGAAGAGCATGTGAAGGCTATGTGATGATGCCAAATAGGATTAAAAATGCCACCAAGGAAGATTTTTTAATAATAAGCTATATGATAATGACAAGTGACCTTATTTTGTAAAGATATGAGATAGGCTTAAAAAAAAAAAAAAAAAAAAAAAAAAAGCAAATTTTCTCTACATGGAAGGAGAATCGACAGCCAAGAAAGGGGGAAGAGGAATATCATTTTGTTTAAAAGGTATTTTTTACTACACTCTTGATTTGGAAAGCTTGGCTATGTAGCTATTTCCTCTCTTCCTCTTCAATGATTTTCTTTGATTCCATGTTCTTCTTTTTTATTTTTCCTTTGGTTTTTCTTTTAAAAAATCAAACAAAAGGTTTGAGAAGCTTGAGGATCTTGATATTTATCAAGTGGTTTTGGTTAGGTAGGACTATATCCAATAAACCAACCATTGAGCCAACCTTTTTTTTTTTTTTTGCTTGCTTGTTACTTTTTCTATCTTATGTTTGATTATTTTCATATATTTATCTTGCTGATTGTTCATGCATTCATTTCATCCTTATTTTGATTTTTGGCTTAGACCAATCAATGGTCTATAGCCAAGCTCTCTTGAGCAAGCTTGTGAAAAATTAATAGTTTAAGTTGGATATTTTGACTTTGGAATTTTTTTCACTACCCAATTTTTTTCAAAATAAAAATAATTTTTTACCACATGTAGTAGACCTTTAGAGGATGCCCTAGTTTTTTTTTTTAAGATTTTTATTTTTTTTTTCAAGGTTGGAAAAATGGTTTTGATAAAACAGTTTTTAGTTTACTGTTTTGATTTTAAGGTTATTTCAGTCAATGCATCCTTAGTCCAAAAATTAAACCAATTTTACCCCATAAATACCATCATGCCTCAAGTCTAAACTGATTTTTCCAGGATTTTTGAAATTTTTTATCAAGTTTGAAAAAATGATTTTCAATAAAACAGTTTTTAGTTCACTGTTCTGACTTTAGTGAAAATTCGGTCAAGGTATCCTTGGTCCAAAAATTAAGCCGATTTTTTTCCATCAAAACCATCATGTTTTAAGTCTATACAGATTTTTCCATAATTTTTTGAATTTTTTACAAAGGGTAAAAAAATAGTTTTTCAAAACTGGTTATGGGAGTCTGAATTGAGTTTTCTTAAATTAATAATTTTCTGATTTTCACTTTGTAAAAAGAGGGGCTGATTTGGGTTATTAGCTACTGTTTTAGGTTGATTTCTATGTCATCTCAAGAATAAAATTTGATCTTTCAAAAATCGGGTCATGGATAGTCATCTCGGATCACAAGAAATAGGAGAAACTAGAGCTTTTATGGGGTATTTGGCCAAGGTTTATTTTCCATCCAAAAAAAAATCTAACTTTTTTTTAAATTTGAGCCCAAAGTCATTCGATTTAAAAATTCAATTTAAGTTTCTCTCAAAGGTAGTCAGATACCTTCTTTAGGTATACAAATGTCCTTATTTCAAGGGAAAAATACATCTTCATGCATTGCATATTCTAAAATGTTTTATTTAATTTAGCATAAAAACGTATTTTTCGGTTTCCTAAACATTTGGCGAGAATTAGTTCCTAATCTTTGCCAGGTTTATCGAGGAGGTTAGGAAATTATTCAATGCACGTGTTTATGGAATCGAAACGTATGGTTTTCTTTTTACTCAAAATCATGTAAATGTCATACGAAAGAATTATTTTCCAAGCTTTGCCAAGTTTGCCGAGGAGTACGGTAATATTTTTCGACATATGCCATTTATGTGATTCCTGACATTAAAAATCAATTTCAAAATGATGATGTGTGCATATTCCATGATCATGCACATTTCATGATATCTACATTTGTCATCTTAATTATGCAAATTCTATGTTTATGAATATTCCATGTTGATGTCATTTTATATTCATGTTGCTAGTGTGATTATGAATATTTTATGACGATGTCATTTTGTAATTTTTGCCATGTCATGTCATTTATCATTTGCTATTTAATTTAGACTTTGCCATGTCAAGCATGCCATGTTATCATACATATTCTACATCATTTAAATTTTGCCATGTCAAGCATGCCATGTTCTTCATACATATGCTACATAATTTAAATTTTTCAAATGTCAAGCATGTCATGTTATTCATACATATGCTATGTCATTTAGATTTTGCCATGTCAAGCATGTCATGTCATGCATACATATGCTATGTCATTTAGATTTTGCTATGTCAAGCATGCCATGTCATTCATACATATGCTATGTCATTTAAATTTTGCCATGTCATTCATTCATGTGCCATGTCATTTGGATTTTGCCATGTCAAGCATGCCATATATTCATATGCCATTTCATTCATTCATATTCCACGCCATTCATTCATGTGCCATGTCATTTAGATTATGCCATGTCATAAAAAAATATGCATATTGTTTAATTTTTATCTTAGTAATATTTTTGCATATTCATGATCATTTTTTATGATTTCAAAATACATAAAAAATAAATAATTTTTTTTTATAAAACAAGATTACTCCCGAGTTAAAATAATTCATGAGTTCTCTGTTAGGTCTGCCGAGGAGAATACCATCAATTATCATTAACGACGAAATATCTTTTTTTCCAAAAAAGATGGTGATTCTGAGAATTTCAAAACCAAAGAAAAATTCCATGTTTTTGCCGAGTTTGTCGGGAAATATGAGAAATTTTATGTTAATAAATTCTGGATCATTTTCAAATAAATATGAATTTTTTAAGAAAATTATTTTTAAACACCAATTTTAAAACCGACTTTCACCGAGACTTGAGATAACACATGACTAATAAGGTACCATTTTATACGGGCGTTGTGGGGGTGTTAATCCTTCCCTGCACGTAACCTACTCCCGAACCCGCATTTATTTTCTCTGGTTCAAAGCGCAGACTTCGAAATTAGTTTTAAAAATGTTTTAATTAATTTTAAAAATTGTTACAAAAATCGGTTTTAATAGGTGGCTGATCACACCTAGCCAAAAAAGATTGGTGGCTACTCCATTTCTTTTCTGAGGTCATTTTCATACCATCAACCTTCAATTTTTTACTTAAGAGGAATTAAGTCGTCTTTTCCTCTTTTTCTCCCCATACTTATTATTATTATTATTATTATTATTAACGTAGCTTAACGGGTTGCGAGATTCGTTTCGACATCTGCGATTGAAAACCAGAGAAAAATCATGACGGGTTCGGGAGTACGGTTACGCATGGGGAAGGTATTAGCACCCCCACGACGTTCGTTAATAAAATGGTACCAATTAATCATGTGTTATCCTAAACCTCGATTTAATGGACTCGATATCGGTATTTAAAATTAATTCTCTTTTTATCTCTTTTCCAAAGCATGTTTATTGATTTAATAAAGGAATTATCATTTTTTTTTAAATGAAAGTGAACATAAATCTTTTATCGAGAATACTCATTAAATACTTTCAATACTTTTGGTGGTATTTAACGAGATCCTCTCACCTCGAAATATTTTAGGAATCACTACTATGACATCCTTCAAATTCAGTCGTAGATAATTTCCAGTCACCTTTTTCTTTATTTAAATGCATGTGATGCAAATATTTAAGTATGGGATGCACATGGTTAAAAATACAGGACATGTGATTAAATACATAATCATACAATTAAACATACGAACCATATCATTTGCAAACACGAGCATGGCAAAATATCAAGCACGTATATATTCATTTTTATTTATTTATTTATTACTTTCATCATTTCCATTTTCGAAATGAACACGGATTTTTCGTATTGAGAATAGTGCCAAATACTCCCACTACTTGTGGTGATATTTAACGAAATTCCCTCACCTCGGGATATCTTAGGAATTATTACTATGACATCCTTCGAATTTCGTCGTAGAAAATCTGCAATCATCTCTACGATGTACTTATGGTCGTGAGCAAATAGAGCACATGCATTCCATTTCAAAATAAAACAATCATATACATATGGTACACTAAAATGAAACAAGGGAAAACAACCAAAACCGAAAATGTGTTTCTTTCTTGAAGAGAGGATATCCGAACACCTAAAAAGATGTCTAACTACCTTTGAAAGAAACTTAAATTAGATTTTAAAATCGTAAGATTTCGAGCATGAATTTTTGCTCGGATTAAATGGACATTCAACTGCCATTGTTTGACATCCAAATTCCTCTAGATGAGCCTTGAATGGAAACATTTTGAAAGCCAAAACAAGTAAAAAAATGATGCAATTTTTGAAAGAGAGGTCAAAGTGGTCGAACGGTATTAGTGTGGAAAAACAAGTTTTTGCTAATTTTTTAAGCTCGTTTAACCTACCCATGATCCGATTTTTTTTTAAAAACTATTTTTAAACTTTAAAAGACAATGAAAAAAACCTCTGAATAGTACCTAAAGGTCTCGGCCAGCCCCTCCCTCTTTGTGTAAAAGATCGAAACTTTTGCTAGTTTTAAAGCTTATTTTGACTTCAAAAACCCGGTTTTACTAAACTATTTTTTAAACCCTTAAACAAAATTACAAAAAAAAATCTAAAATTTTAACCATGGACTCATCTAAAGGTATATGGAATGAGGTTGAAATAGTTTTTTTATTTGGACAAGAAATGCATAGACTCAAGTGGCCCCAAAATCAGCATATCCCAATTAAACTAGTTTTGCCAAGACTATTTTTTTAAACCCTTAAAGAAAACTAAAAATAAAAAATAAAATTTTAACCATGGGAATCATATAAGGGTACATTAAATGAGGTTAAAACAGTTTTTTATTTGGACAAAAAATGCCTAGGAAAAATATTGCCCAAAATCAGCAACTCCAACTTTTAAACATTGCTTTTTCCAACAGGTTTGAAATCAAGATTTTGGCTATAGAACAATGGTTGATCTTAACCAAAATCATGCTGGAAATGGTTTGAAAACATGATTTTGGCTATAGCAAGCAAAAATGATCGGCTTAAAGCTAACCTCTTGGATGGAAATTCGACTTAGCCATCACTTGGTAGAAACCAAGGTCATCAAGCTCATGATCATTCTTTTCAAAGAGAAAATAAATATATAACAAAGAGAATGCTCCACAACAAACTCATATTCAGCAAGATATGCACATGAACATGACAATATATAAGCAAAAAAACATAGATAAACAATAAGAACAAAGGTTGGCTCAAGATTGGCCACTTGGATATTAATCCAGCCTAACCATCACTTGGTGAAAACCAAGATCATCAAGCACATAACCTTAACATTTCATGCAAAAAACAAGGAGAAAATGGAATCAAATAAACCAATAAACCAACAAGCATTATATATCAAAGATGAAGCATGAAACAACAAAGGAAATATCACCAAAGATCATACCAAGTTTCGACCACCTTGAAAGAAAGGGAAATTTTTTTGTGTGAAAACTTTGTTTTCTTGAAAAAAAGAAGAGGAAAAGAAGAATCCATTTGAAAACCTTTTCAAACCTTTTGTTTTGAAGACAAGGAAATGAAAATCATACATAAAAGAAGAAGAAGAGAACATGAAATGAATGAAGAAACAAAGCACAAGTAAAAAAAAGGAAGCTACCTAGGTAAGCTTCACCAAAGACCTCTCCACCTTCTCCTTTTTCTCTCTTTCTTTTTTTTTCTTTTTTTTTCTCCCCTAGCTACTGCCTTGCTGCTGCATTTTTAGAATTTCCAGCCCCCTCCTAAGCCTTGGCCGAATTCGCTCATCTCTCTCTTAGTCTCTCCTTTTTTTTTCTAGCTTTCTCTACACCCTTCTACCCTCTTCTATTTTTTTAGCCATTTTTTCACCTCTCTTTCACCCACCAATGGTCTTCAAATATTATTAGATGACTCATGTACTAAATTGATGAGTCATTTCTTTTGCTCTTATCACCTATCCATTTTTTACTAAACAATGTCATTTAGCCCTTCCAATGACACTTTTCACTATTTCTTTTTAATTACAATTATACCTCACTTATTTACACAGTGATCCTTACAAATTTTATTTAATTCTAAACTCACCCCTCTTCCAACCATCCATTTTCCTACATGGACCTAAAGTTTGGGCCTTCCAACAAAAAATCCTACACGGATCCTTAAAATTGGGCTCTCCATATTCTTATACAAATTGGGCTATCCATTTCCCTACTCATCATTTTCTATTTGGTCTTAAAAAATGGGCCATAATCTGCCTCCAAAAATCCTAACATTTGATCATTAAAAATGAGCTTCTATGGTTCCATCAAAATTGCCACTACTTAAGCAAAAATAGGCTTCCTATATTTTTAGCAAAAATTGTCATCCATTTAGAAAAATGGACTTCCATATTTCCATCAAGAATTGTCATCCATTTGGATAAAAATAATGGGCCTCCCCTTGCTTCAAACACCTTGGCCGAACCCATCATGCCTTTTCCACCATTTTTATTCACTTCACATCCATGTAATCTCATCACTTTAAGATTCAAAGTTGACCTTAAAATCATCAAGATTGCTTCTTTAACACCAACTTTCATTTTTAATCTTGATTTTCCAAAGTTGACTTTTGATTTTTGGTCAACTTTGACTTTTTCGATTCGAAGTGTTAAGAACGGCATGTCCATTTCAACAAAACCAAATGTTAAGTCACTAGGCCTTGAAAAAGAGGTAAGCTTAGAAAAATCTAAATTTGAATGAAAATTTACCTTATTTAGGGCGTCTGAACAAAATTAGATGTCTACAGCTGCCTCTCTTTGGCTATTACTGAGAATCAGGAATAAGGAAAAGACAAATGGACAACCCTTTTGTCCTGGGGTGAGATCACATGTGTAGGAGAAAAAAGTGAGTTTTCTTCGTTTTTTTTTCATTTTTTATTTGTTTGTTTTTTTTTTTAATTTTCTTCATTTTTTTTAGCTATAAATAAAAGGATTTGCCTTAAATTAATTTCCTTGACTATCATACCATGGCTCGACCCGTCTTAAGAAAAACGAGTTCGATTTGTAAGAAAAAAAATACCTTGACGACATCCCGGGGTCTTATCTTATCTTGTGCAAACTTCACTGGGCTTACTTCCTCTTGGTGCCAACTTTCATTGGGTTTAATCTCATCTTAAATGCCAAATTCACTGGGCTTAACCATAACTGCCAACTACATCGGGCTTAAACTCATCTAACATGCCAACTTCACTGGGCTTAAATCATTTTTGTGCCTGCTCCCATTTGGCTTTATCTCATATAAATGGCAACTTCACTGGGCTTACTTTCTCTTGATGCCGGTTACATTGGGCTTAATACTCATCTCGTGCCAACTTCGCTAGGATTAAACCATAACTGTCAACTTACATTGGTCTTAATCTCAACTAAGATGCCAACTTCACTGGGCTTACTTCCTTTTGTGCCATCTATATTGGGCTTAAAAATCTAAAATGACAACTTCGCTAGGTTTACTTCCTTTAGGCGCCAGCTATATTGGGCTTGACCAACTAAGATGCCAACTTCATTGGGCTTACTTCCTTTAGGTGTCAGCTATATTGGGCTTGACCAACTAAGATGCCAACTTCACTAGGCTTACTTCCTTTTGTGCCAGTTACATTAGGCTTATCCACATCTAAGATGCCAACTTTACTGGGCTTACTTCCTCTTGGTGCCAGCTATATTGGGCTTAACCTCATCTAGAATGCCAACTTCACTGGGCTTATTTCCTCTTGGTGCCAGCTACATTGGGCTTAAAAATCTAAATTGCCAACTTTACTAGGCTTACTTCCTCTTGGTGCCAGCTACATTGAGCTTGACCTTACTTAATGAGCCAACTTTACTGGGCTTACTTCCTTGTATGCCAGCTACATTGGGCTTTACCAACTAAGATGCCAACTTCACTGGGCTTACTTCCTCTTGTGCCAGCTACATTAGGCTTATCCACATCCAAGATGCCAACTTTACTAGGCTTACTTCCTCTTGGTGCCAGCTATATTGGGTTTAAAAATCTAAAATGCCAACTTTACTGGGCATACTTCCTCTTGGTGCCAGCTACATTGGGCTTGACCTTATCTAATGTGCCAACTTTACTGGGCTTATTTCCTCTTATGCTAGCTACATTAGGCTTAACCTTATCTAATGTGCCAACTTTACTGGGCTTACTTCTTCTTATACTAGCTACATTGGGCTTAACCTTATCTAAAATGTCAACTTTACTGGGCTTACTTCCTTTTGTGCCAGTTAGATTGGACTTACAAAATTCCTTCTTTTGAAAAACTTCTCCTTCGAGGCTCCATAACTTTAAAACCTTAAAAGCTCCTCTCAATAGAGGCTCCACAACTTTAAAAATTTCTCATCCATAAAAGTCTCAACATTTTGAAAAAAATCATTTTCATTTTTCGAGGATTTTCATCATTTTGAAATTCTCCAACACTTTCTCGATTTCTGTGTTCAAAAAATTCTCAAGACTCATATCTTTTCTTTTCAGACAAACTTTTGCTTTTCTTCTTTTTCATCATATTCTTTCCTCTAAATCTAAAGAAGACCCTTCCCTCTCTAGGAAACTAATTTTTTTTCCTTTTCATCTTTCCTGTGTTTGACAAATGCAATGATCAACTATATTGATGCAACCTAAGAGGATATAGATGCAAATGTTCATTATATGATGCATGAATGATAATGTCTTCGATTGATGCAAATGCTTTAATGATGCAGATACAAAGATTAACAAAGATGCAAATGGTTATGAATGATGTAAAGGCAAATGCCTCTGATTGATGCAAATGCTTCATAATGCAGATGCAAAGATTAAAAAAACTGCAAATGCTTATGAATGATGCAAATGTCTTTGATTGGTGCAAATGCTTAATGATGCAAATGTGGAGATTAGCAAAGATACAAATGCTTATGAATGATGCAAATGCAAATATCTTTAATTGTTTACATTTTTATGATCCATGAATGGTGTAACTGCAATTACCAAACAATAATGAAGATACAATGATCTTGGAAATGATGCAATTTCTCGAATAAATCCATAAATGAAGTAAATGTAATGATAAGATGCAGATGCTCATGGAATAGTGCAAATGCAAGTACCCACAAATGATGCAAATGCTTCATGACACGATGCAAATGCAAAGCTCAATAAAATACAGATGCTAATTACTCATGCAAATGCAAATGTCCCTGATTGTTTTTCTTGACTTTGGCTTACCTTTCCAGTTCATTTTTCCATTTTCAAATCAGAGTGTATCTTGAACACTCTTTCCCTATAAAAGATCATTCCACTTCTTAGATCTCGTACTACCTCTTCGCTCCTACAATTTTCAAATTCTTATCTACAGAAGTCTGTTTGCCGAGTTCTATTTCTTTTTCTTCTATCTGGGAGTCAAGATCTACCTCAGTAGTTCCATACCTTTCAGTTAGAAGAACCCTTGTCTCATGTCAATATCTTTTTATTCAAAAATGGTTATTTCAAAATATTTTCATTTTTTCTTTGTTTTCCTCTTAAAAAAATTGTTCATTTATTGAAAGCTTTTGAGCCAAAAATGTTATCGAAGTTTCTTGAAAACTGATGATCAATGTTAGAAATTGAATTTGAAAGGTTTGGTGTAATCAAGAATTTGGTTGATCCAAAACTTCACAACAAGAAAAATATATGCCCCTCTTAGGCTCACAAATGAAACAAGTTTTACAAAACATGAATTCCTCAAAGATCAAACAAATTTGACATTCTTTTACTTTCTAGATCATGGCATTTTGACAAGCGTCAAGATTAGTCAGGATGCTCAAGGTTGTAAGGTCAATTTGGAGAAAAAAAATATTTAATTTTTGCAGTCAATCCTCCAAATGGGAGCCGACAGTTTGGGATGTTTAGAAATTCCCCGAATGATCCGAATGATTACAAAATGACTTCCTCTTTTGTTGTCGCATCAGCACTAACATAGATGGCATCGAAATTCTCCCATTTTACTCTAGACTACCCATTTTTGCCTAGAGTCTCATTCTTTCTTTTTTTCATTTCATTTTTCATTGAATGCTTCATCATGCATTTAAGAATTCAAAATTTATCAATAAAGAATAGTTTTAACCAGGAAAGGAGACTGAAGCCTCATCCATTTCTCCAGGAATACACTCATCAGTTCAAAAAACCACGCTTGATCAAAATGGTCTTTTCAAGGTACGTAATATGGGCCAAGGCTCTGGGTTCAGAAAAAATGATATATAGGCCCAAACATGTGTTAAAAGGTGATCAAATCAAAGATCATTCCATGAGGAGGATTTCCTTCGAAACATTTATCCTTTCTGAGCTTCTCCATTTTCCCTTCATCTTTTGATTTTTTGCTTTTTTCTTTTTGTTTTTGAGCCTTCATTTTGCCTTTTTTTTCACATTTTTCTTTTTTCTTTTCATTTTCTTTTTCAGTTTCACTTTGACAAAGTAAACCCGTACTTATTTGGGAGCTCTATTTGCTTCGTATCTGTTTTTGAGCTACGACTCATTCATTTGTGATCTTTGAAAATATCCTTCCTCGTATTTGCCCCCTAGTGTGGAAGGTGATCCTTGATCAGGGTTTAAAGAAAAAAAAATTCCTTCGTCTCAAAAGGGGTAGCAAAGGGAATACTTTTTATATCAGTGAAAAGATGATGAAAGATGGCCATTTTTCATCTCAAAAACAACCATTTAAACTGAAGAGTCATTCCTTAAAGGAAAATATGTCCAAAAGGGTTTTTCTTGAAACCATCTTGAATTTGTAAATGCATGATGTCACACTCATTTTTTGCATTTCTTTTTTTTTCTTTTCTTGATTGATGCATGCCCCGAAAACTCATGCATTACTTCATCTTTATTCACCATTTAACCACCATATCCACAAATGATGCCCCATTTTGATTAGCTATGAAAATTCATATCATTACGAGCAACATCTCAAGTTTTTTTTTGGGTTGTCCGAAGTGACAAGAAAGAATATGGCCCAAAACTAGGTTTTTCTGGGGAATGGGGAAAATCTGGTTTAGTCATTGTGCCCCGAGATATCAATCATGAAGTAATGTTTAGGCAATTTGTATTTGGTTATTGGAAGAGATGTGAATGGTTTTGGCATAACCTTGATGCACATCAAACCACCATGATTTGGATTCTTAAAAGAATATTTCATTTGTTTAAATTTTGAAGGAGCTCAAAAGTTTCTTTTTTTGTCAAAAAGTTTGAAGGATCAAAAGTTGCTTCAAGGAATATAGATTGGTCATTGCAAAATAAGGAAAGATGTAGATCCTAGCCTAGGCTATGAACAATGATCATCAATGTTGTCAAGACACTGCTATTTAATATGAAAAAAGAATTTTCTTTTAAAAACACATTATTATTGTTCAAAATTTTACTCAATATTTATTTATTTTACTGCAAATTAAAATTATTGCTAAAACACAATATTATACAAAGCAAGCTCAAAATTTATTTATTTTACAAGGATGTCAACACGAGATAAGTGCTTTCATCGTCACAAGGTATAGGAATACAGCCATCATAAATTCTCCTATTGACATGTTTTCTCTTAATCCAAAATCAACCCATTCCTTAATGCTCCTTTCAACATTGTATGCATTCTTTTCAGGTCACAAATGCATTCTACGATAAATGACCATGTATGTTATGAATGCAATATGATGCCAATATGATGCATGTAAAGAATAAATAAATTAATGTATGAAACGTACAAAATGCAAAGATGCTTGAAGAGATGATTCTTTATATCTAAAATTGCTCAAATAATATAAATGTTATGCAAAATGCAATGAGAAGATCAAGGAAAATAAGATCCTAATATCACTCTTTATTTCTTTTTTTTATTTCTTTTTTTTTCTTTTAATTTTCTTGATAACTATTTTTTTTTACACATTTTTTCCTTCTTTTTTCCATATTTTCTCAAAAGTTAAAACTAAAAGGAGATTTTTATTTTTCCACAACACTATTCCACCACAAAAGAAGTTTTTCATTATTCTCTTCTCATTTTTTTCATTTTTCCTTCTTTTTTCATTTTCCTTTTTACAAGAAGAAATATTTTTCATTCTTTTCATGGAGTAGAAACGCTTTTTTTCCCTAAAAATTCATACAAAGGTACAAATATAAATTTTTTTTTCAAAATAACCCAAAAATACTAATTTTTGCATTATTACAAATGATACATATAAAAAAAAAAAGAGTAAAACAGTAAACGAGTAAAATCATCAACACAGAGTAAGAAGTTAATGAACATGTACCCCAACAATATCAACTTATTTAGGCATCCCTGTGCTTTTGGGGCGAAAGATTAAACTTTATTGTGGGCGACACGTTATATGTTCATCATCGCCCGATTTATGAAAACTTATTCGGAATGTAAAATAGATAGCAAAGGGTTGGAAATATTCCTCCATGTGTTCCTTGCTTGGTGCATCTAACGAATATTTGGCATGGCTCTATCTAGGTTAGTTCCATATGGCTCACTCTATGAGGTTGAATTAGGTTCTAAAGGCCCCAAATTGTTTCTCACTGTCGCCCGTGAAGGCTAGTAAGGCACCTCGATCCTAGGAAAGGGTTCAATTTGTTAGAGTACATTTTCTAGGCTTATGCTGAGGTTATCATCTCACGAAAGCGTAGGTTCTTTATTACTCCGGAAGTTTCACTAGCCCATGCGGACGTTATCACCTCACGAGAGCATAGTTACTTTACTCCCACCTAAAAGGAAAGAATCCAGGTATCAGGGCACATGTTATGCAAATGCAAGTGTAGTGTATGAGAAGGAACAAACAAACCTTTGACTATTCGTTTACGACCCCTTATTCTAAACATCCTATAATCATGAGCATAAATAATATAATAATAAAGAGATACATCTAGATGTGGATGCAAAGTGAAATCAAATAAAACATTAAAATCCAAAGTGAGGAAAATTACAATTAAATATCAATTGAATCCATTAAATCAAAATTTTAAAATAACACATGATTAATTTATGGCTCGACTCTCAAAGATCCTCAGTGGAGTCGCCAAGCTGTAACAACGATCTCGGGATCTCTAAATGATATTTTGGGAGAAATAAAATAAAACATAAAAACACGGAGATGCCACCAATCTTTTTTAGCTAGGTGCAATTGGCCACCTATTAAAATCTATCTTTGAAAAAGAAATTTAAAATTAATTAAAACCTTATAAAAGGACAATTTTAAAGTTTGTGATTGAAAACCAGAGAAAAATCATGACGGGTTCGGGAGTTCTGTTACGCATAGGGAAGATATTAGCACCCCCACGATGCCCGTTAATAAAACGGTACCAATTAATCATGTGTTATCCTAAACCTCGATTTAATGGACTTGACATCGATATTTAAAATTAATTCTCTTTTTATCTCTTTTCCAAAACATGTTCATTGATTTAAGAAAGGAATTGTCTTTTTTTTTTTTTTTTGAAAATGAAAGTGAACATAAATTATTTATCGAGAATACTCATTAAATATTTCCAATACTTTTGGTGGTAATTAACGAGACCCTCTCACCTCGGGATGATATCTTAGGAATCACTACTATGACATCCTTCGAATTCCTTCATCGGTAATTTCTATTCACCCGTTTTTTTTACTTAAATGTGTATGATGCAAATATTTAAGTATGTGATGCACATGGTTAAGCATATAGGACATATACATAATCATACGATTAAACATACGAAGCATATCTTTTGCAAACACGATCATGGCAAAATATCAAGCACGTACATATTCATTTTTATTTATTTATTACTTTCATCATTTCCTTTTCGAAATGAACACGGATTTTTCGTATTGAGAATATCGCCAAATACTCCCACTACTTGTGATGATATTTAACGAAATTCCCTCACTTGGGGATATCTTAGGAATCATTAATATGACATCCTTTGAATTCCTTCGTCGAAAATCTGCAATCATCTCTACGATGTACTTATGGTCGTGAGTAAATAGAGCGCATGCATTCCATTTCAAAATAACACAATCGTATAAATATGGTACACTAAAACGAAACAAGGAAAAAAAAAACCAAAACGAAAATGTGTTTCTTTCTTGAAAAGAGGATATCCGAACACCTAAAAAAGATGTCCGACTACCTTTGAAAGAAACTTAAATTGGATTTTATAATCGTAAAATTTTGGGCATGAATTTTTGCTCGGATTAAAGGGACATTCAAATGTCATTGTTTGACATCCGAATTCCTCTAGACGAGCCTTGAATGGAAACATTTTGAAAACCAAAACAAGTAAAAAAATGATGCAAATTTTGAAAGAGATGCCAAAGTGGCTGAATGGTATTTGTGTGGAAATCCAAGTTTTTGCTCGTTTTTGAAGTTCATTTTACCTACCCATAACCCGATTTTCTTAAAAAAATATTTTTTAACTTTAAAAGACCATGAAAACAACCTCTAAACAATACCTAAGGGTCTCAGCCAGCCCCTCCCTCTTTGTGTAAAAAATCGAAACCTTTGCTAGTTTTAAAGCTTGTTTTGACTTCAAAAACCCGGTTTTACTAAACTATTTTTTAAACCCTTAAACAAATTCAGAAAAATCTAAAATTTTAACCATGGACTCATCCAAAGGTATATGAAATGAGGTTGAAACAGTTTTTTATTTCCAAAGGTATATGAAATGAGGTTGAAACAGTTTTTTATTTGGACAAGAAATGCATAGACTCAAATGGCGCCAAAATTAGCATATCCCAATAAAACCAATTTTGCCAAGACTATATTTTAAAACCCTTAAGAAAAACTCAAAAAAATCTGAAATTTTAATCATTGACTCATCTAAAGGTATATTAAATTAGGTTAAACAATTTTTTATTTGGACAAAAAAATAATAGGAAAAATATTATCCGAAATCAGCAACTCCAACTTTTAAACATTATTTTTTCCAACTAGTTTGAAATCAAGATTTTGGCTATAGACCATTGGTTGATCTTAACCAAAATCATGCCAGAAATGGTTTAAAAATATGATTTACAGCAAGCAAAAATGATTGGCTCAAAGCTAGCCTCTTGGATGGAAATCCGGCTTAGCCATCACTTGGTAGAAACCAAGGTCATAAAGCTTATAATCATTCTTTTCAAACAGAATAAATATATAACAAAGAGAATGCTCCACAATAAACTCATATTCAACAAGATATGCACATGAAGATGACAATATATAAGAAAAAAATATAGATAAATAACAAGAACAAAGGCTGGCTCAAGATTGGCCACTTGGATGTTAATCCAGCCTAACCATCACTTGGTGGAAACCAAGATCATCAAGCTCATAACCTTAACATTTCATGAAGAAAACAAGGAGAAAATGGCATCAAATAAACCAATAGACCAACAAGCATTATATATAAAAGATGAAGCATGAAACAACAAAGGAAATATCACCAAAGATCATACCAAGTTTCAGCCACCTTGAAAGAAAGGGAAAAAATTGTGAAAACTTTGTTTTCTTGAAAAAGAGATAAGAACCCATTTCAAAACCTTTTTGAAACCTTTTGTTTTGAAGACAAGGAAATGAAAATCATACATAAAAGAAGAATAAGAGAACATGAAACGAATGAAGAAACAAAGAACAAGGAAATAAAGGAAGCTACCTAGGTAAGTCTCACCAAAGACCTCTCCACCTTCTTCTTTTTCCTCATTTTTCTCTCTTCCTTTATTTTTTCTTTTTTTTTTCTCCCCTAGCTACTCCCTTGCTGCTGTATTTTCAAAATTTCCAGCCCCTTCCTAAGCCTTGGCCGAATTCCCTCCTTTCTCCTTTAGTCTCTTCATTTTTTTTTCTAGCTTCCTTTACACCCTTCTACACTCTTCTATTTTTTAGCCACTTTTCCACCTCTCTTTCACCCACCAATGGTATTAAAATTTTATTAGATGACTCATGTACTAAATGGATGAGTCATGTCCTTTGCTCTTATCACCTATCCATTTATTTACTAAACAATGTCATTTAGCCCCTCCAAGGACACTTTTCACTCTTCCTTTTTAATTACAATTATATCTCACTTATTTACACAATGATCCTTACAAATTTTATTTAATTCTAAACTCACCCCTCTTTCAACCATCCATTTTCCTACATGGACCTAAAGTTTGGGCCTTCCAACAACAAAAATCCTACATGGATCCTTAAAATTGGGCTCTCCATATTTTTACACAAATTGGGCTACCCATTTCCCTACTCATCATTTTTATTTGGTCTTAAAAAACGGGCCATCATCTTCTTCCAAAAATCCTGACATTTGGTCATTAAAAATGGGCATCCATGATTCCATCAAAATTGTCACTACTTAAGCAAAAATGGGCTTCCCATATTTTTAGCAAAAATTGTCATCCATTTAGAAAAATGGACTTTCGTATTTCCATCAAGAATTGTCATCCATTTGGATAAAAATAATGGGTCTCCCCCTTGCTTTAAACACCTTGGCCAAACCCATCATGCATTTTCCACCATTTTTGTTCACTTCACTTCCATGTAATCTCATCACTTTAAGATTCAAAGTTCACCTTAAAATCATCAAGATTACTTCTTTAACACCAAATTTCTTCTTTAATCTTGATTTTTCAAAGTTAACTTTTTGACCTATGACCTTGACTTTTGGTCGACCTTGACTTTTGGTCAACTTTGACTTTTTGGTCAACTTTAACTTTTTAGATCCGAAGTGTCAAGAACGGCATGTCCACTTCAACAAAACTAAATTTTAAGTCACTAGGCCATGAAGAAGAGGTAAGCTTAGAAAAATCTAAATTTGAAAGAAAATTTACCTTATTTAGGGGGTCGGACAAAACTAGGTGTCTGCAAATACATGTGAATGTGTATATCTTCTGGGTCCTCTTCTTCACATGTGTCTTGTCCTTCTTTGTAGTTTTGCTGCTTTTCACTAGATCCTCATTTTGATCTGCTGAGTTGCTCGAGCTGCCTTTGTTCATAGTACCATGGCTAGTCTTGAAACCATTCACATTGGTTTGGTATGCCTTCTTTGTATTCTTTTAAAGCATTCATTATTTGGTCCTTGTAGGTTCCAAGTGTCTACTCCCATGACATTTCCACTTTAGGAGGTGGGCAAATGTGGTGTGGGATAGTCTTATTGAGCTAGCATATTCACTTTTGGATTCCATGTTTTCATTATTTAACTGATTGATATTTACAGAAAAGGTTATATATATCTATGCAGATAGGAAAAAGCCAAGTTGTACAAAATACTGTGGTTTGTAGAGGATGAGAATGATTGTGGCAGCTTAAGGGTTTTTTGGACTTCTTGAATAATATCTTTCCATTGTTCTAACTAGAAGAACCATTCAAGGACTGTGACAAAGTTTCTTACCCATAGTGAAATTGATCCTTCAAGTGCTTTGTTGATGAAGTACTAAAGATCAGGGATGAGAAATTGAATAACAATGTGGTATAAGTGAGTGAGATACCATAGTAACCATTTTAACTCATCAGGGAACTCAATGAACTCATAACGAAGAGGGTGGATGAATGGATAGTCTAGGTGTAACCCAAATGGTTTAAGAATAAGTCCACCATATTTTTTGAATATATCAATATGGTATTCCAATATCATTTTTGCAAGTACTTTCATGGAAGGTTTTTTTCATTACTAGCCTTAGTACTTTAGGAGGAAAGTCAGGATGAAGGTTTGGTAATACTGGGATCGGAGATGAGGAATATGGTGATGAGAATAAGGTAGTTTTGGTTTGTACATCATAACTTTTGGATTTTCTGCAAGTCTGGTAAGAAAGTTTGCAAGGATATTGGATTTTTCTTTGATGTGTTTTGCTTCGAAAGAGTATTTTAAAAACCATTCTGCCTATCTTAGCAATTGAGGATAATGGACATTTTTCTATTTGGATTTGAGCATTTAAGGAAAGGAAGACATATCTATTTCAACAAGGAAATGGTGTACAATGAGATGGAATTCAAACTTAAAAATTCCCTTTTTAATTGTTAGAATTCTTTGAAGGTGGAGTAGTAATGGATTTCTGCTTTTGAGAATTTTCCACTTTTGAAACCATATATGTGTTTTTTCTTATCAATCTCTTCAAAAAGTATTGCTCCCCCATGCTTATCACTGGCATTAGTTTGAAGATTTTTTTTCAGTAGAAAGGATTTTGAGAGGGGGTAAGTCCTACAACTTTTGTTTCAGGCCTTGGATTGTGCTTTGCTCCAAGGAGGAGATTCTTTCTTAAGAAGCTTTCTCAAACGATTAGGATACTTGGATATTGCAACAAAATCTATGAGATAGTTGACAATCCTTAGAAATTTCTGAATTTCTTTTCTTTTTTTCTTTTTTCTTTTTTTTTTTTTGAGATTTTCATCAGGAAATTTTGAGAAGCTTTTAGCAATATGTGGCCTTGGTTGATATTTTCCATCATTGATATGCATCCCAAAAAATTCGATCTCCTTTTTATGGACTAGCATTTTTCTTTCTTAAAGAATTAGCCCATATCTCAAAACAAGATTTGCAAAATCTTGGAGAAGTCTAAAATGAGCTTCTTCATCTAGGCTAAATAGTAAAATATCATCAACATAGATGAGTGCATTGTTCATAATGGGCTAGAATATTTTTGTCGTAGCCTTTTGAAATAGTGATGGAGCTATTTTGAGTTTAAATAAAATGACTGTCCATTGGAAATGATGGTTGGAAATACAAAAAACTTGTCTTGGGCCTTTCTTCTATATCAAACCTAGTTGCCTGAATCCTTCTTTTAAGTCCAAATTTGAGAATATTCTAGCTTTTGCTACGTTGGAAAACAATGAATTTTTGTTTAGCAATGGAAACTTGTCATCTTGGAGGAAATGGTTCAAAGGTTGGTAGTTAATTACTAGTTTGAGCTTTCCCTGAACTTGTTCAGCTCGTTCGTTGACATAAAAAGCTTTACATGCCTTCTAGGAATTTGAGGATTCAATCAATCCTTGGTTTTAAAGTTCTTGGCATTCAGCTTCAAATAGCTTCTGATGTTCAGGGTTCATTCATGTATGACTAGACTTTGTTGAATTGATGTCTTCTTTTAACTTGAATGGAAATTTGAAAAAGAACTCAAAATTCTACCATAATGGATTACCACATTATTGAAGGAAATCTGAGTACGATTCAGCACAGGCTTGCTTTTTAGTTGCTGGGTGATTTGAAAAAGGTGTGACCAGAGTCATGTAGGATGAATAACATGTCACGAATGGTTTGAACAATTTTTTATACTCCACCCTTTCAGGTAGGATTTTCAAATGTTGAGCTTTTGTGTATAAGTCAAGTGGTGATAGAACATCTTAGAAAGAATTGGATAGTAATTGGCTTACTGATAAGCTGTGTAGCAAATGTCTGATCTACTGCTAAGTTGAAATATATGGTGAAAGGGTTCCATCATTCAGGAGACAACACCTTTGGATTCATAATTGTTTCAGTTGCACCTTATCAGTAAAAGTAATTACTTGTATGGACTGACCATATTTGTGCAGGTATACGATAACTGGAATATGGGGAATCGGGGCTACGGAGGAAATTGATGAGGATATCTTATTTTGGATTTAGAGCATGAATACTCATTCCTTAGAAAACCAATCGAATATGTTTCTTGTTTTGGTTCTATGCTTTGAATAGCAAACAAAGAATAGTCTGTTGGTTCATCTTCAATGGATAATATTAACTCAAGATCTTTATCTTTGATGTCAATTCTTGTCTTCAGCTGTATTTACTAGATCATCCTGGATCCTTTCTTTCTGTTGTTAGGACATTGTTTTACATAATGTCCTTTTTTATTGCAAAGATAACATCTAGAGGATTAGACACTAATGACTCTTTTATTTCTTAGATATCTCCATTTTGTCTTTCTTGGTGAAAGGAAAGAAAATGATTTGGATAATTTGAATCTTCTGAAGTGATTCTTCTTTTTTGGTTTGCAGTGGCACAACTGGTTTTCGCCACATTTGATGATCAAATCAAGTCTTTCACAAGCTTTGTCCATGAAGATAGTCAAAGACTTTTCTTCTGTTACAAATATCTTCCTGAGCAATGTGGATTTCATGTTGGATTTCTTCAATCGTTTGGAAGAAAGAAATACTTACATCAGTCTGATATCAACTTCTAAGACATAGAAGACTTTGCCCATTATCTGGAAATGTTTATCCAAATCTCTTCTTTTGTAAGAATAGCATTTTCTTTACAAACACTCTTTTCTTTTAACAATATTGAGATTGTCAAGATTTCCAATAAGGTATCCATGTAGAATTATGATGACCTGTGAAAAGTCTTGTATCACTAAAAAACTGCATTTGATCTGCTTGGCTGATAGAGATCCACTAGTCTTGAAGCATGCTTGTGAATCTTGACACAATTTCCATAAAAATTGTGTAATAATTGTCTTCGGTCAGTTTTTTGTCTCTAGCTAGGCATGGAACTCTTGTAATGTTTCTGGCCATTTTTACGGTGGTACATCATCGAGAGTTAAGGTTAGCTTAAAAACTGAGGGTGTTGTAGAATATTAAGGCACAACCGATGTTTCACGCATTGTTTCTTCATAAACCTCTTCACTACAGATGATTGAGTTGCCATGATATAACCAGTTTCTTCTTCTGAAGATGAATAATCTGATGATACATAAGAAGATTCATCATATATGTCTTGGACTGCGAAATTTTTGGGATATAATTTTCTACGTATTCTTTTAGAAAAGATACTAGAGAATTTTCTTCCTGGATCATCAAGGATTGGTTTTCTGGTTTTGTTTCTTTGGAAACTAGTTTTAGTGGCGGTTTTGCATCTTCTATTTGAGTTTGAGTAGGTCATTTTCCCTGGACCTTTTCAGCTGTTTTTGGCTATCTTTTCTTGTTCTACCTCTTTTACAGTCTCTTTTTTGAGATTTGATTTGTATATAAAAATCAAAAGTACTTGGTTTGGTTATGTCAGGAGGAGGTGGGATGATCAGTTTATGTTCTGGATAAATTGATGAGACATGCTGTCACATAAACAGTGACGTGAGAGGGTTTAAGAAGAAGAAATAGAAAAGAAAGGATTGAGAAGAAGGAATATAATAATTCTCATTGATAAAATCTTCTGATACATTCATAGTACTCTATATAGTACTATTCCTTCTAGTACATTCTCTGCAATTCTGTTACAACAGAATTGCTAACAGTATGACAGCTGTATATGTGCCATGTAAAGTCCCTCTTGCTTCAGCTATAACAATTGCACCCTCGGTGGCAGTCTCTTATTCATCTAGCTGGTATCTTCCCTCCATGACCGTTACTGGCCAGCTCAGTCTTCCAGCTCAGCTGCCAGCCAACCTTCTTCTTCCTCATCCATGCTATCCTCACGCATTTGCTGTTCCTCTTCTGCTATAGTCATGACAATACCCTCTTCTCCAGAGGATCCTTGTCCCCAAGGATCAAACGATGGAAATTGGGACTTAAGAACAGTATAGTCCTCCCAGGTTGCATTTTCAGGACCAAGGTTTGACCACACTACTAACAACTGGGTAACAGCAGCATTCTTTCTCTTCACTATTCTTTTATCCATGACCCAAGCAGGATAGACTAAAGGCTGGCCATCCTCTCCTAGTAGTGGTGGATCGATACTAGGTACCACATTAGGTCCAATCTTCTTTTTCAGCAGGCTTACATGGAAGACAGGATGAACATTTGCAGTTTCTGGTAATTGCAAATGGTAGGCTACCGGTCCAACTCGAGCTAACACTGTATAGGGTCCATAAAACTTAGAAGAAAGCTTCAAATTCTTACGCAGAGCTAAGGATGTTTGCCTATAAGGCTGAAATTTTAAATAAACCTCATCTCCCACTTCAAATTGCCTCTCACTACGCTTCTTATCAGCATAAAACTTCATTCTCTGTTGAGCTTTACTAAGCTGGTCCACCATTAGTTTGCTAACCTGTTCCCTTTCCTTGAGTGCATCTTCCACTGTTCTCACCTTGGCATTGGCACTAGCATCCCAGGTAAACCCTGATGGTGGATATCCAAACAATGCCTGGAAAGGAGTCATTCCGATAGCTGTGTGGTGACTGGTATTGTACCACCACTGTGCTAGAGGCAGCCATTGTACCCAAGTCTTAGGCCTTAAAAAACACATACACCTTAGGTACTGTTCTAGGCATTGATTCAATCTTTCAGACTGGCCATCAGTCTCAGGATGATATGCTGTACTAAACTGAGCCGTGGTGCCTAACAGTTTCATTAATTCCTTCCAACACAAACTGGTAAAAATCCTGTCTCTATCAGAAATGGCAATCCTTGGAGTACCACGTAACTTATGAACATGATCCAAATACAATTTGGCTACCTCCATAGTTGTGAAAGGATGAGATAGAGCCAGAAAGTGAGCAAACTTGGTAAACTTATCTATGATCACCAATATGCAATTGAATTTCTGAGATAAAGGAAGACCTTCAATAAAATCCATGGTAATGACATCCCATGCTTGACCAGGAGTAGGTAGAGGCTGTAATAAACCTGGATATGCCACATGTTCTCCCTTGTTCCTCTGGCAAATGTCACATTGCTGAATGTAATTCTGAACCTGCAACATGATCTTAGGCCAATAGAAGTAAGATTTAAGTCTATAGTATGTAGCTTGAACCCCAGAGTGCCCTCCTTGAGGTGAATCATGGAGTGTCTGTAAAACCTTCTCCCTTAGCTGGCCTTTGCTGCCCAAGTAAACCCTTCCTTTGTACCTCAATATACCATTAGTGAATGAATATTGAGGACAACTGTTGGGGTCAATAGCCAAACTGGCTATTTTATCTTCAACTATTTCATCCTTTAAGTAGCTCTGCTCCACTTCTGAAACCCACTGAGGAATGATAGTAGTTGAATGTAGGACTGAAAGGTGTGCCTCCTCGTCATATTGCCGTGACAAAGCATCTGCTGCTTGATTCAGCTTCCCTTTCCTGTATTGGATAGTATAATCCAAACCTAACAGTTTGGTGAGACCACGCTTTTGTATAGCAGTGGTCAACTTTTGCTCCAGCAGGTACTTTAAAGACTCATGGTCAGTTTTAATAATGAAGGGCCCTCCCTCCAAGTAATGCCTCCATCTAGTAACTGCAATTAGGATTGCCAAGTATTCTTTCTCATAAATTGATAAGTCCCTGTGCCTAGGACCCAAAGCCTTGCTTAAGTAAGCAATTGGTCTCCCACCTTGGGATAATATAGCCCCTACACCATTACTGCTAGCATCCGTTTCTAAACAAAATGGTTTAGAAAAATCAGGAAGTGCCAATACTGGGGCCTTAGTCATAGCCTCTTTCAATCTTTCAAAGGCTAACACAGCTTCTGGTGACCAACAGAACCCATTCTTCTTCAACATGTCTGTCAAAGGCTGGCTGATGATGCCATAATATCGAATGAATTTTCTATAGTAGCCAGTCAGTCCCATAAAGCCTCGCAAAGACTTAAGAGATTGAGGTTGTGGCCACTGCACCATTGCCTGAATCTTTGAAGGGTCAGTAGCTACCCCTGCTGCTGAGATAATATAACCCAAGTATTCTACTTGCCTTTGTCCAAAAAAGCACTTACTCTTCTTTGCATACAAGTGATGTTTCCTCAATATGTCCAAGACAGTTTGTAAGTGTGCAACATGAGTCATTAAGCAAGAACTATACACAAGAATGTCATAAAAAAAAACTAATACAAATTTCCTTCAGTAAGGTGCAAAGATGTCATTCATTAAAGACTGAAATGTAGCTGGAGCATTAGTGAGCCCAAAGGGCATTACCTTAAACTCATAGTGGCCATGATGAGTCCTGAATGCTGTCTTATGAATGTCCTCCTCCTTCACCCTAATCTGCCAATACCCTGATCTGAGATCTAGTTTGGAAAAATACTGAGCTCCTCTGAGTTCATCCAATAAGTCCTCAACTACTGGTATTGGAAACTTGTTCTTGATGGTTACAGCATTGAGTTGTCTGTAATCAATACACAATCTCCAACTTCCATCTTTTTTCTTAACCAAAAGGCAAGGTGAGGCAAAAGGACTTGAACTAGTTTGTATGATGGTGGAAGACAGCAGTTCTGAAATTTGTTTTTCAATTTCAGACTTTTGATGGTGTGGGAATCTGTATGGTCTGAGGTTCACAGGTTGGTGTTCAGGTTTTAAAGGAATGCTGTGATCATGAGATCTGCTAGGAGGTAACCCTCTTGGCTCAGCAAATACATCTGCATATGTAGAGAGCAATGGTAGCAGTTGTGAAGGTATTGCCAAGTCTTGACAATCACTGCTGATCATATACAGCTCACCCAAGATTTCTGAGTCCTTGTCCACCATCTTCTGTAGTTTGTCTCCAGAAATGAGCTTGAGACTAGCTTGGGATTGTTCTCCCTGCAAGGAAATTTGTTGTCCATCTGTCTGGAAGGTCAATGTCATAGCATTGAAATCAAACAGTAAGGGGCTGTATTTCTTCATCCAATCCACCCCAAGCACCATATCACTTCCCCCCATTGGCAGCACCCTCAAGTCATGATCAAATTGGTGATTCTGCATAATCCAACTCAACTGCCTGCATTTGGCTGTGCTGTACAGTTTTTCACCATTGGCAACTGTAATGGTTAATGGAACTGTATGCAAGACTTCAGTCCCTTCCTTTGCCTACCTTGGAGTCACAAAACTGTGTGTACTGCCACTATCCACTAGTACACTCAAAGGTTTTCCCTTAATACATGCCTGTAACCTTAGAGTATTATGGCCTGTATTACCAGTTAGAGCATTGATGGATATTTCCAGATCCTTCTCATTGCCCTCTAGTTCTTCTTGTGCCTCTGGAACACTGTCAAGGCAATCTCCCTTGGTCTCAGGTTCTTCGATGGGTATATCCCCAACTGTGAGTGAGTTCAGTTGTTTGAGTTTACATACATGACCAGGGTAGAATTTCTCCCCACACTTAAAGCACAAATTCTGTAATCTTCTTTGATCTATCAGGGATGACTTAGTAACCATAGGTGAAGTATGACTAGAGTTTCTTTGGTAGAGGTTTGGGGTATAGGGTGTATAGGAAGGTTTGTGATAGGATGGATGGCTACTGAATGCAGCAGGTTTAGTAAGTGGTCTGGACCTTTTTGATTCTAGTTCTAATGAGAGTTCATGCAATTTTGCCTGCCTAAAGGCAGCAGCTAGTGACATAGGTTCATTTGCCTTGACTCGAGGTTTCAATTCCTCCTTGAGTCCACTGATGAAACTGGAAACAAAATAGTCTTCTAGCAAGTAAGGATTATATTGAAGCATATAAGGTCTGAGTTCTTCAAACCTTTCCTGATATTCCTCCACTGAAGTCTTCTGGGACAGTTTGTTAAATTCCTCAATCACATCGGAGCAAGATCTGTCACTGAACCTCTGGCATAGATCACCTACAAATTCCTGCCAAGTCACAAAATTCTTCTGCATGATGTAGCCATCGAATCAGATATCAGCTTTGCCCACCATGTACATGGAAACCAGTTCTAACTTCTGGTGTTCAGCAATGGCAAAAATGGTGAAATACTTCTGGCATTTCTTGACCCAGCCCCTGGGATTTGTACCATCGAAAGTTGGTAATTCCACCTTAGGCCGAGGTGAAAAGGCATTGAGATTCTGCATGACACCAGAACTGTCAACAGCTTCATGGTGCTTAACTCCAGGCACCCCACCAGTATTGTCTTGTGGATTCAGAGGTAATATGCCTGGATCCTTCGGTTTATAAGAATACTTAGCATGATCATCGATGACAGTGACTTCAATGGTTTGCTTCCCTTCACAATTGAGCCATCGGAACAGTTTTGGAACTGGGAGCTACTCTTTCACCCTCCGAGAGCATGGAGCTCTCCCCTTTGTGTAGCACCACGTCCAACATCTTAGAAAGGTAGCTTTGGTTCTCCATGAGTCTGGTTTCAATGATGGTACGTTGCTCCTCCCACCATTTAGGAACCACTGAATCTGCAACCTTCAAGGACTCGATTTGAGCCTGCATGTTCTGCATTTGTTCTTGGAGGGAAGTCAGCCTCGTGCCTTCTGCCATGTCTCTGGTATTCTTGGACTTACCCAGTGTAGTGGATGCGATAATGGGCTCTGATACCACTTTGTCACATAAACAGTGACGTGAGAGGGTTTAAGAAGAAGAAATAGAAAAGAAATGATTGAGAAGAAGGAATATAATAATTCTCATTGATAAAATCTTCTGATACATTCATAGTACTCTATATAGTACTATTCCTTCTAGTACATTCTCTGCAATTCTGTTACAACAGAATTGCTAACAGTATGACAGCTGTATATGTGCCATGTAAAGTCCCTCTTGCTTCAGCTATAACAATTGCACCCTCGATGGCAGTCTCTTATTCATCTAGCTGGTATCTTCCCTCCATGACCGTTACTGGCCAGCTCAGTCTTCCAGCTCAGCTGCCAGCCAACCTTCTTCTTCCTCATCCATGCTATCCTCACGCATTTGCTGTTCCTCTTCTGCTATAGTCATGACACATGCATCTGTCTGATTGAGGGGAAAAAATCAAGTCTATTTTCCCTTGGTGTTACAGATGGTGTTGGTGCTGGGACTTGTCTAGTTTCTTGGAAAGTATTTATCCATGTTTTCAACTTTTCTATCTCATTTTCTTTCTATTTTAGGTGATAGAATAAGTCAACACTAGGGGCTGTTGTTTCTCTTTAGAGTTCTTGAAGTCTTCTTTGAATAAGGCTTATAAGTTCCTTGATAGCTTTGGTGCTGTGATCAACTTTTGCTTCAATCTTGTCTACCTTTTGTTCAACTTGAGTGATTTTTTAGTCAAGTTTTTTTAGTGCTTCATTTTGTGCAACAACATTGGATGTTTTCCAATTGAGTGTGGATTCTACGGCACTTATCTTGATTGGCCTTCTTGCTGCACCAGCTGAATTAGGGTCAGGATTTTAGAAGTGTGTATATATTCATTCTCAGTGTATTCCTCTAGTGGAGAAAAATCTTCAAGTCCTACTTATTGAGAGCAATTTTAGAGAGGAACGTGAGGGTTTGAACATAAAAACTGCTTGTATTAGTTGGGTAGGGGCTATTGAAGTTTTCAAGTCCTATTGAGAGCAATTTTGCTTTTGCATCCATTTGTACATTTTTCTGTAACAAGGTAGGACTGGAGGTTTTGGAGGTATTAATGGTTCTGGTGATTTTGGTTTTGGAGGTGGATTTCTTGCTCACTTTGAGTGAGTGTATTTGACTAGATATTGGTATTTTCCACCATCTTCTCCTAAAGGTCCAACGGAGGGATCATTTTCCATGCATCTCCTATACACGTTTTTTTGTTTTTCTTCAGAAAATCCTTTCTTTTCTTCTTTTTGCTTGGTCTATCATCTTTATAGTCAGCAGTGAGTCTGTCTTTCAAGCATCCTTGGCATTGACAGGTTATGTCCCACGGACAGTGTCTTGTGATAGGATCTTTGAACTGAAAAATTGGCTTACCAAGAGAATCAAAGCTTTTAAATGATTATGTTTTCTGTTCCTGGTTCGGAATGATATAACAGTTGCATCATCAAAATTGTGGGGAATATTGGTGGTGTTACTAGCTTGTCGAGATGGCTATGATCGAACCTGATTTTTGTAGTACCATCACCTTTAGAGATGATTGTAGTATCTATAGATTGTATGCATTCAGCATGCTCATGGACCTTTTTATATTATGTTACCCATTTTCTGGGAAGAGCTTGATCAGATCTTGTCTTGGAAGTTTTCTAGGAATATGGATGTAGTGGGGTTCATGATCTATGGTGTTTATTGAAAAGAGCAAAGAGTCACCAATCCAAATCCATGCTTTGAAAGATTAAAAGCATTACTTGGATACGGTAAACAATTTGGTAATGTAATGTAATGTAATGTTGTTATTATGAGGACTTCCAACAATCTGGATTTGCACTTTAAGAACATCAAGTATATTTGGATCACAAAGTGGCATTGTGTAGTTTGAGAACAATATAACCATTACCATTCCCGAACTGAGTGTACCTTCCACAATACCAATATATGCATATCTTGGTACTTGAGATATTTGGTATCTAACAAGGCCATGTTGGTCACTATTGGCTTGATAGTTAGTTGGTTGAGTGCTAATCGGACGACACTGAAATGGATGTAGGAGTATCCACGTTCAATCCATGGCTTGGGGAATTCTACAGGGATCTTAAGGGGTACAAATTGTTTTGCCTATATTCCCTTAATGAAATGACTATCAAAACGTGAGGATTGTACCTATTTTTCGACAATTCTTGAAGATGATTGGATTCAAGATATAATATAATCAGTTAATTACACATTTAGCCTTTGTATTATAACACTTCTGTCAGTTTGGTATCTAGAGAATAAAAACAGTTAATTATGTACTTGAAATTTCATTCCGTTAAGCACGTTGGCCCTTTAAACTAACATCGTTAATTAAATAACCGATATGTAGCAAAAAAAATGCCACATCTATGGTGCCACATCATCATAAAGAAAAAAAATAGAACAATAGAAAAAATTATTAAAAAAAAATCAAAATTAAAAGGAAAACAAAAAATATGATTTTTTTTAAATCCAAAATTAAAAATTTTAAAAAATCCAAAAATTTCAAAATTTTTTAAAAATGTTATAAATATCAAAAAAAAATAAATTCAAAAAAATGATAATTTAATTCAAAATTAAAAATCTTGAACTTTCAAAAAAATTCAAAAAAAAAAAAATTGGAAATTGGAAAAAGTATAAAAAATCAAAATATATAGGAAAAATAAAAATAAAAAATATGGTTTTTTAAAATTAAAATTTCAAAAGAAATCTAAAAGTTTTAAAAAAATTAAAAATTATGGAAATTCAAATTTTAAAATTTTAAAATTTTTAAATAATGCAAATTCAAAATTAGAAAAGAGAAAATTTTCAAAAAAAAAAAAGAAAGGGGAAAATCAAGAAGAGAGAAGGAAGGCAAAAGAGAAGGTGTTCCTTTGCCCTTCTCCTTCCCCTTCTTTCTCTCTCATCGATTCTTTTTTCGTCTTTTTTTTTGAATTTTTTTATTTTGAATTAAAATATTCAAATTATAGTTTTAAAAATATTTTCCTATATTTTAAATTTGTTTACATTAAAAGTGTATTTATTTTATTTTTTATGTTGACATGTCATTAATGATGCGGCATTGACATGATATTTTTGCCATGTGTCATACTTTCATTGAATGTTTATTGCTACATCAACTATTTAACTAACGATTGTCATAACTATCTCGCGACTACTAAATGACGTTGGACGTAAAAATAAAATTAGTCCTCGTAAATAATATTGGTTTTGAAAAACCTCGAAAAAAAATGGAGTCGCCACCGATAGGGATGGCAAAACCCGATCCGACCAATGGATTTCGAACCGATCCGAATAGAGAGATTTTTTTTTGAACAATGGAGGCGGGGCAGTGCGATTTTCTTTGTTTGAAAGGCGGGGTTAGAGTAGTTGTGGTAATTGCCTGCTCCGCACCGCCCCTCCCCGAATACTGAAATTACAATTTTACCCTTAAATATTTAGCTTTTAAAAGAATAATAAAATTAAACTTTTTCTTTTTCTTTTTAAAAACCTAAACCTAATACTTTATTTTTTTTCTCTTCCTAGATTAGAAACATGTTTATATTGAATTTATATTTAAATTTTTTTACAATGCTTTATTATTTGAAAAAAATAAAAATAATTAATAGATATCAAATGGGGCGGGGCGGAGCGGGACGGGACGGTTATGGATGTAACCGACATCCATGGAGGTGGTAGTGGTATTGAAAGTTCAACATCCACGACGGAGCGGGGCGGGGGCGAATACTGCAAAATCCGCCCCCGCCCTGCTCCATTGCCATCCCTAGCCACCGATCTTTTTGGCTAGGTGTGATCTATCACCTATTAAAATCTATTTCACAAAAAAAAAATTTAAATTAATTAAAATCCTTTTTAAAACCAATTTTAAAGTCCGCATTTTAAACTAGAGAAAAAATGGCATGTTCGGGAGTCAGTTACATGCAGGGAAGGTATTAGCACCCCACAACGCCCATATAAAACGGTACCTTATTAATCACGTGTTATCATTGGTCTCGATAAAAGTTGGTTTTAGATTTGGTATTTTAAAATAATTATCTTAAAAGAACAAATCATATTATTTGAGAATGATTTGGAATTTATTATCGCAAAATTTTCTATATTCCCCGGTAAACCTGGCAAAATGTAGAATTTTTTCTCATTTTAAAATCATCCGCATCATTCTTCCTTTTTAAAAGGATATTCCGTTGTTAATAATAATTAATAAAATTCTCCTTGACAAACTCTGCAGAGAACTCATGAATTATTTTAACTCGAGAACATTACCTTGTTTATTATTAAAACGTTAATTTTCATGTGCATTAAAACTCATTTATTGTAAACACGAATATGTAAAACAATATTAATATGCAACATAAAAAAAGTAATATGAACACTAATTCTCATATGGCATAAACAAGAAATTAACATGAGCATCAATCATTATATAACATAAACAAAAATCATATGAACATTCATTATCAAATAATATGAACATGAAATTAACATGACGATCAATCATTAAATAACATGAATAAGGAAATATGCACACAATCTTAATTTGAAAATTCTTTTTTATGTATTTCTTTATTTGAAATTACATAAATAAAAAAGGTCGAAAAATTTAACCGAACTCCCTGACAAACTCGGCAAAGCTTAGAAAAATATTCTTTCGCCTAACACTTACATAATTCCGAATAAAACGAAAATTATACTTTACGATTTCATAAACACGTGCGTTGAAAAATTTTCTAACCTCCCCGACAAAGACTAAGAAAATATTCTCGCCAAATGTTTATGTAACTGAGAAAGCACGTTTTTATGACGAATTTGGAAAACAATTTTTTTGAAAGTATGAAATGCACTAAAACAGGACCATTATCGAAATGTGTTTCTCTCTTGAAGAGAGGACATCCGAATACCTATAGAGGTGTTCAAATACTTTAGAAGAAACTTAGATCGGACTTATCAAATGATAGATTTTGGATACAAAATTTTTGCCTAAGGGATATCCGAATACCATGAAAAAATATCCGGATGCCCCGAGGCAAGTTTAGGCTAATAGACTCAAAAAAATAGGGATATTTGAATGCTATTACTTAGACATCCAAACACCCCTCGATTAGCCTCGATGCAACATTTTGAAAACCGAAGAAAAAAAAAGAATGCAAATTTTTTTAAGAAAATCAAGGGCTGGCCGAATACCCTAGTGTTTTTAAAACCAAGATTTGACTCATTTTTAAAAGCTCGTTTTAGTTACCCAAAGCTTTTTTTTATCAAAAACCTTGTTTGTGACCCTTGAGAAACCAAAAAAATGACTTTGAAACCCCCTTGGTTCGGCGAACATAGTTTTTTGGACTTAAAAACAATTTTTTTATTTTAGCAAAAAATGCCTAGACTCATGTAGCCCACAATCTCCATATCCAACCTTCAAAACTTTGATTTTCCCAACCTTAGTGAAAAAAACAAATCTTGCTTATGGACTATTGATTAATCCAACCAAAATTCATTGAAAAAATTTTAGGAAATTTTTTTTTTTATGCAAACAAAGTGGTTGGCTCAAAGTTGGCTTCATGAATGGTTAATCTGACTCAACTATTACTTAGAGCAAAAATGCTCCAAGATCATCAAACTCATAACTCACTTTTTCAAGGAAAGGAAAATCATCAAATTTCAAGAATACTCTACAATAAACCATAGTCACAATATGCAAAACTCAAAGAGAACAAAAATGGATACAAGAAAATGTAGAGAATGATTTTTAAAAAACTAATAAGTTGGCTCAAAGTTGACCATATGAATGATTAATCCGGCTCAACTGTCACTTAGAAAAAATTTTAAGATCATCAAGCTCACAACTTATTTATTTTCAAAAGGAAAACAATAGAAAAATCATCATCAACCACAATATACCATATTTAAAAGCAAAAGAGATGAACATGAAACATAATAAAAACGCCACTTCAAGGAGGAAGAAAAACATTTTAACACATTTTTGCAAACTTTATGATTTTTTTAGAAAATAGAAGAGAAGAAAAGCTTTTTTATAAGAACTTTTTAAAGACTTCAAAACATGAAAAAAGAGAAATAAAAAAAGAAGAAGAAAAGCTTCAAAGGAAAGCAATGGAGAAGAAGGAAATAGAAAACTACCTTAGCTAAGTAAAAACCTTTCTTCTTCTTTTTTTCTTTTCTCTCATTCTTTTTTCTTCTCTTTTTTCTCTTCTTTTTTTCCTTTTTTTCTTCTTCCTCCCTAATCTTCTCTCTTGGCCAAAAAATAACCAAAATGGCTTCTCTCCTCCTCCTTTTTCACCTTGGCCGAATATGGCTCCCACTCTCCTTCTAGTGTCTTCTTTTATTTTTAGCCAAATGGCATCTCCTCATTCAACCACGAATGAGCTTCATCCTTTCCTCTTTAAGTTCACTACCTATTGACTAGCTAATCCTCTTTCAACTTGGTTCCCAAGTTGGGTTCCTATTGGCTAAAAATGTCAACTCATGTAATAACTTGATGAGTCATGTCCTTTTTCACGTGACTCATTCACTTATTTACTAAGTTGCTATTTGTCCTTCCAAGAGTATCCTTCACTTTTTCATTTTATTACAAGTTTACCTAACATTTATTTCTACAATTTTCTTACAATCTTTTATTTGTTTCTAATTTCACCCATCTTCCTTCCATCTATTTTCCTACATGGACTTTAACTTTGGGTCTTCCACCAAAAATCCTATGACATGGACTCTTAAAGTTGGGTCTTCCATCAATTTTTACAAGGTTGTGCTTAGGGATGGCAGCGGGTTGGATATCTACATTTTTTGTACTATCCGAATCCGCAAAACTGTTTTAAAATCCGAATCCGCAAATTATCCGCATTTAATCTGCATATTACTATCCGAATCCGAATTAAATAACATTATCAGCCAGATATCCGAATCCGCTAAAAATTCGAATTCAATACATCAATTTTTAAAAAAATAAAAATATAAAATCAAACAAAATTTATGTGTTTTACAAATAAGCGAATTCGGATATCCGTATCCAAATCCGCTATCCGAATTCGCAGAAGTAATGCGGATTCGGATAATAGATATCCGAGGTTTCATATCCGCATCCACTCTAGATCCGCTACAGATAGTAATTATGATATCCGAATCTGACTTTTATCCGAATCCGCAAATTTGAATCCGTAAAAAACGAATCGGATATCCACGGATATCCGAATTCTCATTTTAAATTGCTATCCCTAGTTGTGCTCCTATCTTCCTACCCAACTTGGATCCTTAAAATGTGAACTTTCAGCTTTCACCAAATTTCCTACCACTTGGATAAAAAAATGGGCTTCCAGCTTTCACCAAATTTTCTATCATTTTTTTTCTTTAAAAAATGGGTTTCCAGCCTTCATCAAATTTCCTATCATTTGGCTCTTTAAAAGTTAAGCTTCCATCTTCCACCAAATTTTTCACCACTTTGATATAAAAATAAGCTTCCAATTTCTGCCAAATTTTCGTATCACTTAGATAAAAAAAAAAAAAGGCTTTCATCTTTCACAAAGTTTTCACCAAAATTTCAAGTTGGGCTTTCAAAATTTTCAATAATTTCTATCACTTGGATTTTTAAGTTGGGCTTTCAAAATTATCTTAAAACTTCCAACCAACATTTTTTTACCATTTTACTTCTATTTTATTTCTTTTAAAATCATCCCTCCATAATTCAAAGTTGACTTTTTAATTATCAAGATTACCTCTTCACCATTTAATTTTTCTTTTAATCTTGATTTTTCAAAATTGATTTTTTCAATGTTGACTTTGACTTTTTCAATTTTGATTTTGACTTTGTCAACTAACTTTTTCAATTTTGACTCTTCTATATCAAAGTATCAAAACCATATTTGCTCACCTTGCCGAACCCAAATGTCAAGTCACTAGATTATGAAATTGGAGTAAACTTAAAAACTCGAATTTGAAGAAAAAACGTAATTTATTTAGAAGTCCAGACAAAATTAAATGTTTACAATAATATTAGTACAAGAAAATAATATGTTAACTGAATAAAAGTTCAAGTACTTAAGTAACCGTTTTTATTCTTTAAATATCAAACTAACAAAAAATATATAATACAAAGGCTAAATATATAATTAATTCTATTATAAAAATAATATTTTAGAGACAGCATAGACGGAGTACAAAATATAAATTTATTGTGACGGGAAATGGGAAATTACCTGCAATTTCAGTTCTCCCGATTATGAAATTAATATTTTAATGTATATTGGTTCGATGCTTTCAAGTTTCAACGTAACCATCAAAACCCAGAGATTTCCATTTTTGTTTGACGTCATTTACACGCGCACTTAATGCACGTTTCCATAGTTAATGCCAACTGTCATCCTCACCAATCATTTTACTCAATCATCAATACCAAAGCCTTACAACAAATAACGTTCTTTCATTATTGTAGGTTTAGATTCAAACAAAGTGAAAGCCCTTTTAGAACCAAAAGTACAAATATATTCAGCATATGTACCGCTCGATGGAACCCAAGAAAAAGGCCAATTTCGTACTTTTACATCCCGTGGTATAAAACATACACGAAAATTTCAAATTTCAAAATCAAAATATTTCCCATTTCCGATCCAATCAAAATCGACGTCCGCCACAAACTCACTGAGCCGAACTCGTTCGTTTGATCAGAATTAAAGTCTCGGTCTGAGTCAAATCCCAAACGAAGATGGAACTTGACATGGAAACTATGGCGGCATCGATCGGGGTATCGGTGCCGGTGCTTCGGTTCCTTTTATGTTTCGTGGTGACTATACCGGTGAGTTTTCTATGGCGAATTGTTCCGGGTCGATTAGCTAAACACGTTTACTCAGCCTTTACAGGAGCGTTGCTTTCCTATCTGTCATTTGGGTTCTCTTCAAATCTGCATTTCTTGGTGCCCATGTTGTTGGGTTATGCTGCAATGGTTCTTTATCGCCCCAAGTGTGGAATTATCACATTTTTCTTGGGTTTTGGTTATTTGATTGGCTGGTAAGTCTTTTCATTGATTTTTTAAAGAAACTTTTCGTGGGAAAGTTGTATCGGTAGTTTTGTTATTTCCTGTCCTGTTTTCGTGGTTGACATTAAGAAAGATCAGCATTTTGTTTTAAAACATTGGGTTTGTAATTCTAGAAATAGATTTTTTTTTTATATTTTGTTATTAGAAAAAGTTATAGAAAAACTATAGGAATTCAATAAGCTTGATTTCTTTTTGGTTTTGCTTTTCTAATAATCAAATATAGAAAGTTAGATAAAGAATGGAAATGTAATGCTGGGCTTAGTAGATGATGCGTTTTATTGAGCTGAATGGTCAAAAGAAAGTTTAATTTAGTGTGATCCTGCATGCTTAATTAGGACCAGTTTCAATTTAACTGAAATGCATGTCTTGGCGACCAACTGATTCTTTCTTCTTAGGACAAAAACAAAAGGCTTAGGAATGGTATACATTCTCTTTGCATGAATGAGAAAAATTATGATTGATGAGAGTTTAATACGGTAATTTAATGCTTTCGAAATTTAATCTCTATTAAAATGGTGAAATACATTAGCAATTTGGAAATCCTGCAACCAAAAACACTATGCTTTGGCCTTGCCTGTTGGGTTGTCATGTCAAAATTGACTGACAGGATTGCATGTTTGTCTTTTCGAATATTCTAGTAAATGCGTATACATATTTCATTCCTTTACCATCTGTATTATTGATGATTTTACCCTGCTGAATATTTGCGGGAAGAGTATTGTTTATGCAACACTTTACTGATATCGATTATCTATTGAAATTTGTTTGAAATTCTTTTTAATGCATGCATTATAATTCAGTATTTGTAAATAGTACTTTTTTATTTTAGAATCTTGACTATTCTTATATGTTTGTAGCCATGTATATTACATGAGCGGGGATGCATGGAAGCAAGGAGGCATCGATACCACTGGTAAGCATGTTTTGAGTTTCTCCCTCACATGTGAGAAATTGTTCTTTAAAATTCGATTACTAGGTTTGAAATTTAATAAATTGTAAATCTTCGATGCCTTAGTGAAATGGATAAATTAGGTTAATCTTCATATTGCTACTTTGAGCTGTGATGAAATTCAACCCTTAGTTTATTGCTATTTGTTGATCGTAATACCAAGTTGGGATAGCTCCTATAGAGGATGAGGTGAGAGAAAACCGTTTACGGTGCTTTGGCCACATAGGACACAGATCGAGGGATGCACCTGTTAGAAGGATGGAACAAATTGATGTTGTATTGTACATGGTAAAAGGTTGAAGGGAGACCAAAAAAGACATGGTTGGAGGTGATAACAAATGATATGAAACTATTATAATTTGAAGAGAGGATGGTGGTTGATAGGAATGATTGGAGGAGGAGGATTCGTGTACCTGACGTAAATGTTTTTATATTTTTGTTCTTGTAGCCGACACCTAATATATTGGTATCAAGGCTTGTTGGTTTGGTGGATTGAAATACGAAATCCGTTCCCACCTTGACATTTAATTCATTTCATTGCAAATGCATTTATGTACATTACTATTCAAAGTTTTCTATAGTTTTCTCATGAGTTCTCAAGGGAATACTTTTGTAGTACTTTATACATGTCAGTGAATTGTGGAGCACTATCTTCTGATATTTAGGTGCATTGATGGTCTTGACACTGAAAGTCATTTCATGTGCAATGAATTACAATGATGGGTTGTTGAAAGAGGAAGAGTTACGTGAGGCTCAGAAAAAATATCGGTTGATTAAGTTACCTTCTTTGATTGAATACTTTGGGTACTGCCTATGCTGTGGCAGTCACTTTGCTGGTCCAATTTATGAGATGAAGGACTACCTTGAGTGGACTGAAGGGAAGGGGGTAAGTTTATTATGTTGTTTGTGGTGCTCCTGCATGCCTTTTCTACTAGGAAGTTACTAGGATGCAGCTTTGATAATCTTGTTACCCTTTTTCCCCTTCAAGATTTGGGCTCATTCAGATATAGGACCATCACCATCACCTTATGGAGCAACTCTCCGAGCACTTGTCCAAGCTGCTTTTTGCATGGCAATGTATCTGTACCTTGTACCATATCATCCCTTGTCTTGGTTTACCGAACCCGCATACCAAGAATGGGGATTTTGGAGGAAGTTGAGTTACCAGTATATGTCTGGCTTTACAATGCGGTGGAAATATTATTTCATCTGGTCAATTTCGGAGGCTGCTATTATTATATCTGGTCTGGGTTTCAGTGGGTGGACAGAATCTTCTCCGCCAAAACCAAAATGGGATCGTGCAAAGGTTGTTGACATCCTAGGATTTGAGTTAGCAAAGAGTTCAGTGCTGTTACCACTTGTCTGGAACATACAAGTCAGCACCTGGCTTCGTCACTGTGAGTCTTTCTAGCTGCTATTCTTTTCTGTGTTTCGATTGTTAGTTTTGCTTAAATATGCTGTTGATGTATATAATATATGTATATGTGTATATATATTCCTTACAATCTGTACAACTTTTGGAATTAGTTTCTGAACTCATTAAGGTATGATCCTCTGGCTTAAAATTTGTTTTTGTTTTTTTTTTTTTTCATTTTTGTTTTTGAGGATTCTTGATGGCTAGATGCTGTCCAATGGTAGTGTTTTTTTTTTTTTTTTGTCAAAATCTCCTTCAAATGTTAAAATTTATGTATATTGAGTCAAAACATGTAAGAAAAGATAAATCAATTAATTAATAAGTTTGATTACAATATGGTTGGCTTTTTGTCTTTTAAAGTGACAGCAGTTATTTTAGTTTTGTTAGCATAGACTATCTCATGGATATCTGGGACAAACTGAAGCAAATACAAGCTAAAGTCATAAGATATCTTGAGTGCAAAATTAAGCTTATACTGTGTTGGTGCAGATGTTTATGAGAGACTTGTTACGAAGGGGAAGAAGCCTGGTTTTTTCCAGTTGCTGGCCACACAGACTGTCAGTGCTGTTTGGCATGTGAGTTATTTTTCTTTACTACTTAAAAACCTTTATGATTGATGTTCACAATATTTGTCATCTTTTTCCTTTTGTACAAAACATTCCTATAAAAAGTATGATTGATAGATTTCACCCAAAATTTTCCTGGCACTTCTCTCATAAGTTTAACCTTATTCTGTTCTCGCCATTTCTCATTTGTTTTAGGGACTGTATCCTGGGTACATCATATTCTTTGTTCAGTCAGCTTTGATGATTGCTGGTTCAAGAGGTACTGATATGAGCTATGTTGCTTTGACTCTTCATTTTTCTTCAAGTACCCGTGTCTGATGCATATTCGAACATGGGTATGTGGATATAACCCCCTCCAAATACATGAAAAAACTAAATATATCCTATGTCGGATACATACCCGTATCCGATACTCACAATCAAGTCCGAGTAACATGGGATATGAGCATCCTTATTGTTATTCAGATCACTTTATTATTATTTTTATTTGTTTACCTCTCCCATTTTCTTTCTGAGCAGTTATTTACCAGTGGGAAAAAGCTATACCTACGAATATGGCTCTTGTGAAGAAAGCAGTTGCCTTCATGAACTTTGCTTACACGCTTTTGGTTCTGAACTACTCCTGTGTTGGTTTTATGGTTACTGTCTCTCTCTCTTTCTCTCTCTCTCTCTCTCTCTCAGGTTAAACCAATAGTTATTTGTACAATGTTTGGGTGATGATATATGCATCCAATCAAGCTGTCCATCGGTTGGCCATGTCACCGATGGATGGATGGATGGTGTGGGATGATCAAGAGGGATGAATAAGAAAATCATTTCCATAACTTTATAGTTTTGTAATATGCTTTTTTTTCTTCCTGAATGGTACAGGTATTAAGCAAGCGTGAGACACTTGCCTCGTATGGGAGTGTGTATTATATTGGAACCATCCTTCCGATAGCATTGATTCTCTTGGGTTACATAATGCCTGCAAAGCCTGCCAGATCGAAAGCTCGCAAAGAACAGTGAGGCTAAACCCATATTTCTTCTCTTTGGAGTGAGATTTGTAACGTTTGCTCTGCCTTGGTTTAATGTTATTGAATGTTTTTCCTCTGCTATATTCCCACGACTAGATGGTGATAGCTAAAACCTAAAAGGATGAATTGGAGAAACCATGAATCAATATTTCTCGCCTAAGCCTTCTGTTGTTAATCAATACTTGTATACAGATTAAACGAGTTTTCTGGTTCTAAGTTAGCAAAAGCTCCAGAAGTTTTTGTTTTCCAATGTTATTATGAATTTTCTTTTTGGTTGGAAATTAGGATCATTTTCATTAAAGCAAATCAGTGAAATAAAAAGAGCCCTGCTGAAGGAGCTCTCTTAAACCTGTAGGTGCATTACAAAGGTACCAATTCCTGCTACGTTACTAGATAATGTCCATTTAACATACATACATAAAACATTCATACATGCTGGAAAATAGTCATATAGAGGATCATGACTTAAGTATCGATTTAATGCCTGTTTCTCTATCTGAAAGTTATTTAAAATTTGTGATGAATTTTAACATGAACTACTTAGAGGCAATTTTGTCGGGATTATTGAATATGCTTTCGTAGGCTGAGAAGACCATAAACAAGAATAAAGCTTCCATCAATCTTGTTTCTACCGTTAAGGAGAAAAAACAAAAGAAGTTTTTTAAGAAGCCTAAGAATGATTGAGCTTGTAAAATTTTGAAGCCTGTTGGAGTCGTAAAGAATGATAAAGAGGTTAAAGGGGCATTGCCATCATTGCGGCAAACAAGGGCATTGTAAGCGCAATTGCAAGGAATATATTGAGTCCTCGAAGGAAAAAAAACTTAAGAAAGTTTCTACTTCATCTACGCTATGAGTTTATAATTTTTTTTTTTTTTTTTCATTTGATATATGATATCTTATGAGAAAAGGTTGTATAATGTATGACATATTGTAGGAATCAAGGATAATGAAAAATGAAAAAGGAACAAGGAGACAACAACTTAGTTGATGATAGATCAAGTTTGCCGGCCTAGTTTTAGTTGTTTTAGAAACAATTTATTTAGTTTTGGTATGATTTAAAGTTAAAGGTTTTGGTTTTGGTTTTGGTATTATAACCAAATACCTTTGAGAATTTTGTTTTTGGCCTTATAAGTCATTCTTTTAGTATGTTTTTAGACAGCATTGGATGCTATGTTATTTTAATCTATCTTCTTAAATCATATCTTTGTTGGATTTTATTTCATATTTTGATCTTAATATTATCATAGTTTAGAAACTTGCAATATAGATAATTATGCTTTAAGCAATGTGAATTCTTAGATAATAAGGAAAAAGAAGTAGAGTATAAAAATACTTGTGACCTTATTGATTATGAATCAAATTTTTTTTATTCACATGACTTAAGAATATTTATGAGATAAGGGACCGTTTGTTTTAGATAGTCTAATATTACCTTTGGTAATAGGATTCCCCTTTATAAGATTACCAAGGCACATACCCAGTAACATGTCATACATGTGTTTGGTTTAACAGGCTTTTGTACAAGATTCTCATGTTTGGTTGATAGACATATAAGATTCTTAAGTTACATGTTGTATTAAATTGCCCTCGAAAGAAAAAAGATAAAATTTGTTAAGTTACACATATCTAAAATATTTTAAAAACAAATAAAAATTAACATAATTATCAAGTAAATTATATCAACCTATTATACGAATATAATATATTTTGATACAATATTAATTACTAATTAAAAATAAAACTAAAATATGTAAATGATGAAACATTTTTTAAGTACTAAAAAAAACCACTATTTAATTCTTAAAAAATGCCATAATTCTTATGCATCAAGCATACACAAACATAACCATACACAATTATATTGATCAACAAAAAGTTTTACCCTACATAAGTTGTTCAAATTTACAAGAAAATTGAAATCATTTGTTAATATACAAAATAAGCAAAGTTGTCCAAACTCCAATAAAAAATCTCATAATTAATCTTTTATTATAATAAGAAGAATGAGATGCATAATTATTACTTTTCATATCATTTGAAATTTTTTGAAATAATTCTTGTTGTTGTTTTGTCACATTTAAGTTTCAATACTCTAGAAATGCAGTTTCTGCATCCCTTCAATCCTTATACATCTTGTGATAGCACCAGGATAACCCAAAACTTGTAATTTAGCTTCATCCCAAGTACTATAAATACCTGACCTACGTCTGTCGAAAACAACATAATACTTTCCAACAATTTTCAAAAAAATCTATAAATATAAAGAAATTATCAACTTCCTTATAATTAAGTATTTATAAAAAAATCATACGATAAAAGGTTTAATCATACTAATGGATTATTATTTACAGAAAACTCTTACTCATGCTTATAGATGACAAACATAGCAAACAACTAGAAAATGAAATAAAGATGCTCAAAAAATCAAACTGACATCCTTTATTTTAGACCTTTTTCAAATCTCTTGCTCATGTATCTCAATATGGGATTACTTTTCGATGATGAGAGTGGTGGGTATGACATGAAAATAAGCTACAAGCACTGGAAACCAAGGTGTTGAGGCAGACCACACCTAATGAACTATTCTTTGGAATTGCAATAATAATCAAAACTATATAAAAAACAAGTGGTTTATCAGCAAGTATATAATAAATTAAGAATACGGTTGTTGGTATATGCCCTAGAGTCAATCAGATTAGACAAGGAATATACAGTTAATAATACAAACCTATCGCTATTTCTTAGTGATACAAGGTTTTCCTTCATATTAGTATGATAATAATAGTTATTAAGTACTAATTGGATGAAGCCATGGAACATAAAGACCTTGCAAAGGAATTATAAAGAGTTATAATTGTGAGATCCTTATGCATCAAAGCCATGTTCCTAAAACTGTTCCTAGTCATTGTATTGCCAAGACGGGACATTGGCAATGCTCAAAGACTAGTACATGTTAAGCCTTCTTACTTGTGAAGTAAGCAACCGATCTCATGGGTTCAAGTATATGGTATACTTGGGATAACATGTAGGTGCTTGTTAGAGAACAAGTTCACTGAACATGGCCCGCTGTTAGAACTCCATTTGGTATTGTCACTCCAGTGTCTATGGAAATGTTCTCACGTGTCAGTCTTGTAAATAGCCCTCTGACTTGTGATACCAGGTCATCTTGTATGGGAATGTCATGCTTTGATTTCATCAGGAACGGGACCCAAAAAAAGATGCTTATTGTCGGGTGATTTTGGGTATGACATGAACTATATGACGATAGATGAGTGATCCAGAGAGGATTCACCACTCCAAGTGACATCAGAGACATATCTCATTTGTTCTTGGGATCGGTTAACTTGATGAAGTCTCTAACCAGAGCAACATGAATTTAAGAGAAATCGTTTCCCTAAAGTTCATAAGGTTAACCATAAGTTGCAAGAACTAACATGGATTAAACATGAGTAGACACTTCACCATGCTCATGGTCTTTTTGGGATATTTGGTGAAAAGATCGAATTACACTGATAGACTGGACACTAAAAGGTTATGTCGAGACTAACTTGACTCTCCAATATTTGGAAGGTCATGATGGCTTGCTAGAGTCCGCTCATGATCTATGAATGTAAATTAATTAGATTAATTTATATTCATTGCCAACATATTGGAAGCCTAATGGGTCACACACATAAAGGTGAATTAAGAGACTAAAATGGAATGAAACTAATTGATGAAATTGATAATTTAATCAATAAGGGTTTAATTAAATCGTTTAATTACATCGAGGATCTTCAGAGCAAATAACATAAAAGTTATGTTATAACCCTAAGACCAAACCCTGGAGTCATTTCCACCCCCTATATGAAGAATAACAGTGTTATCCGATTTCCTAATGGCTAGCGGCACATAAGATGTGCTAGGTTTTGTGTGTCTTCTCTTTCTTTCTTTCTCCTTGCCTCTTTTTGGATTGCTAGAGAGAAAAAGTTTGTCTCAAGAGAGCAAAGGCTTAGAGTGAAAGAAAGAAGATCAAGATCTTCCTTCTTGGTTGGTGCACCAAACCCTGTGGAAGGAGAAAAATATTTTCTTCCTTCTTGATGCTTATGAAGCATTCAGCCATGGTTGTTCTTGTTGGGAAGAGGTTTAATGAAACCTAACCACTAGCATGGATTTCGACAGGACTCCATTCCTCCCTTATGAAGGTTATCTTGATCATCTTGTGTGGATCACCATTAGAGGCCAGACACTTGTGTGGCTTAAAGTCTCGGAGTTACCTCTTGGTGTTCAAGATTGAGTGGGCTGTTTGAAAACTCAAGACTACTAGATATTTGTGTTAAGTTATTATTCTAGATCAGATGTATTCTTTATAATCACTAGATCGCATTAAAATTTTACAAGCATGATCTTGTAAAATTTGGCTATCACTTTGTTTTAATTATTCTGCTGCGTTCATTTTCTTCTTTAATTCGATTGATTTTTGAGCATGAGATCGAATCCAATAGTGGTATCAGAGTTAGGCTTGTAAATTTTCTTGTGATTTACATGTTTAATTCTTGGTAATATTCAATTGGATTGAATTGTGTGTTGATTTGGCAAACATCCATCAAGAAAAACATTTTCGGGTTTGTTTCAGATCTGGATAGCTTTGTGTGCAATCTGTTCTTGGTGTTTTAAATTGTTTTGATCAATGGTAAGCTTTGACACATGATTGCATGACACAAAGAAGTTAAAATAAACAAGTTTGGATTTGATTTGGAAATATTTTGGTGCTTGATTTTCGAAGAACACAATGCAGGATTTTTTCTGCACACCTGTTGTAAGTTACAGTTTTGACATGGTTAGGGATGTCCAAAAATTATAAAATTTTGAGGAAACATGTCTATATTGATGCTGTAATTTTTGGTGATTTTTTTTATTTTGTTTGATTGTCGAAATTACCTCTCAAAATTGTGCAAACAGTTTGCATGGTTGCTGGAATTTTCTGGGCAGTCTTGACTTCTTGAATTTAATTCTTGATTTGAAGGTATAATTGGCTAAAAATCAAAGGATGAAGAGTGTGCAATGGCCACCACTTAGCCACCATAAGAGGCAAAAGTTGCCCCAAACAAGGGCTGCAAGTCACGGCACAATGACCTACCAAGAATGGGAGGCGGCTGCACACAAAAGGTTGTGTTAGGGCATCACCTTCTATTTTTGGAAATTTGAACTTTTGGAAATTGTTTCCTAGTCAAAATTGGATTCCTAAAAGTTAGGAGTACACCTAAGCCTTCCTTGTGGAAATTGTTTCCTAGTCAAACAAGGACTCCTAAAAGTTAGGAGAAAATATAAACTCTTATTTTAGAGATTGTTTCCTTATCAAACTTGAACTTCTTAAGATGTTAGGAAATCTAATTAAATTGTTTAATTAGATGGAGAGTTTTAATTCAAGGAATCCTAATTGGATTAGGACTCAAGTAAATTAGTTTACTTTTATACAAGTGTTTTTTGAAAATTGTTTTCATAAAACATGAATTGAATTTGCTAAATAATTTGAGCAAAGTACATTTAAATATGTTTAAATGTTACTTTCCTTAAATGATACACAAGATTACTATGTGACATTAAATATGTATGCACTTACTTTTATGCTTTATGATATGATTATGAAAGCGTGAGGATGATTATGGACTTAGATCTTAGATTTAGGTCATATTTATATTCATTGTCAACATATTGGAAGCCTAATGGGTCACACACATAAAAGTGAATTAAGAGATTAAAATGGAACAAACCTAATTGATTAAATTGATAATTTAATCAATAAGGGCTTAATTAAATCGTTTAATTAAGTCGAGGGTCTTAAGAGCAAATAAAATAAAAGTTATGTTATAACCCTAAACCCTGGAGTCATTGTCGCCGCCTATATGAAGAATACAATGCCGTCCGACTTCCAATGGCTAGCGGCACATAAGATGTGATAGGTTTTCGGTGTCTTCTCTTTCTTTCTTCCTCCTTCCCTCTTTTTGGATTGCTAGAGAGAAAACGTTTCTCTCAAGAGAGCAATGGCTTAGAGTGAAAAGAAAAAAGATCAAGATCTTCCTTCTTGGTTGGTGCACCAAACCCTGTGGAAGGAGAAAAACGTTTTTTTTCCTTCTTGATTTTTATGAAGCATTCGGTCATGGTTGTTCTTGTTGGGGAGAGGTTTAATGAAACCTAACCACTATCATGGATTTCGGCAGGACTCCATTCCTACCTTATGAAGGTTTTCTTGATCATCTTGTGTGGATCACCGTTAGAGGCCAGACACTTATGTGGCTTAAAGTCTCGGAGTTTCCTCTTGGTGTTCAAGATTGAGTGGGTTGTTTGGAAACTCAAGACTACTAGATCTTTGAGTTAAGGTGTGATTCTAGATTAGATGTATGCTTTATAATCACTAGATCACATTAAAATTTTACAAGCATGATCCTGTAAGATTCGGCTATCACTTTGTTTTAATTATTTCGCTGCCTTCATGTTCTTCTTTAATTCGATTGATGTTTATGCATGAAGTCGAATCCAACAACGATGACTGGTTTGTTATCTTTTAGTAGATCTGCTCTATTTTCCATATTCACAAAGCAAAATAATGGCCAATATTTAAGCAAATCCCATTCTCATATGTTGAAACAGAAGAATGCAAATCCAAGAAGTAGTAGGATCACGATTCAGTTGAATTCTTATCAAAGCATCAAGTTATGCAAAGCAACTTGTTTCAAAAACTTGAAGATACCAGTGAATGTAATCCAGAAGTCAAAATCACGATCAATTACCATAAGTGTGAGACCCTCGTAAGCTAGAGATAACTCGGGTCTCCTATAACATTCTGATGGCTCAGAACTACACATGTAAAAGCCACTAGGAAGGACGGGCTATCATGTGGTATACATGTTGTATGATAGATTATAGAATTGGAGGTTAAATCGGGTGGTTAAGCGATTTGACCCTAAAGTAGTTTAAAAATTCAGACTAAAATCGGGAAGGGGAAAAGTCCATAAAATATGATAAATTGACTGGATATGATGATAATATACAATATAGAACCCATACCTATTATCAGAACAACAATCGGCATCAAATTTGAAAAAAATATGCACCAGGGGTATTTTGGTCATTTTACACCCCTTTTCATTTTTAGTCTGGGAAATGGTATAAATTGAAATTTTGACTATATAATATGTTAATATGACATTTGGATCAAATATTTGGCATTAGAACGAAAAAACGAGACTAGAATCGGTAAAATTGGAAAATTGTGACGTTGTCGTACTTAGTCTGAAAAACGTGGTTCAAAAATTCTTGTAATCGATCCGAACACATGGATAGATGTTTTAACACCCAAGGAACATGAATATGTTGAGAAAAAATGAAAAACGAAATCCCGAACATCACGTTCTGTAGGGCATGTGCAAAAAGTCAAAGTTGGTCAACTCTTTTGACCAAGCTTAGGCAAGATTAAGAACATGGGATAATTTCCCATAAATTTTCAGCCAAAAATAAGAAGACATCACGTCTTCTTCTTAATCTTTATGCCTTAGGCATTTTCTCACCAAAAACTTCATTAAAGCTTACTAAAGCTTTCTCTCTCCTCCAATTTTCAAGGGAAATCACCAAATTTTGCAAGGATTTCACTAACCCATAGGTAATTTAATGTTCTAAGCTTGATTTTGATATTATATTTTGAAGAATTTATCTCTATCTATGATAAATCATTTTGGCTGAAAATTGGTGGTGGTGAACCACCATGTTGCCGCCACTTTTTCCGTTACGGGAGGTGTTCCTTCGCCTCCTTAAACCGTAAATTAGTATTAGATAGGTTTGAATCAAAATTTAGAGGCTAAAACAAGCTTGGCCGAAACCCTAGCTTGCCCATGAGGTGGTTCTGCCACCTTCCTGGTTATCCGAGGCCACCGTTAGCTTCATTGTTATTGTGTGAGCAACTTTCCAGTTGATTGTTGCTTCGAATTTTTACTCGAGCTAAGTGTAGGAATTTATTTGTAAAAATTCTTAAGCTGGAAAATTTTGAATAGCAGCTAACTAGAATAAATAGTTAGAATTTGAATGTCCCGTAGTTGAGAAATATTCACAGAATATCCTGATGATGCCATAGGTACTCATATTGCAGAGTTCGCCTGGGATCGCGACAAAGCCACGAAAGTGTCGCTTTAACACTTGGACTAACACTGTGAGTATTTAGGTTAATCTAGGAGGTAGTTGTTGTTTTATATGCATTGTTGATTGATATGGATATTGAAACACGAAAGATTGCTCGGATTACGAAAATGGTAAGTTTCGAACCTTACGCGGATCAAAGACATAAGTGTGGTGTTAATATGGGTTACATGAGGTAAGTGTTGTGGAGTTGAATAATAATGAATGTGAGCTATTTGAAATGCTCGGATATGCTTAATTGAGATGTTGGGCAAGGTACGGATTATGGTTGTACTTGTCAGATTAAATAAACAATAGTATGGAATTTTGTTTGAAGCATTATGGTTACTAATTTGTGAAATTGGTTGATGAATGATATTGTATAGGATGGTTGAGTATTTAGGGATAGTTAGATATTGTAGATTAAAAGGTTATGCACATAAGTTGTTTGATAAAAAATCTAAGTGAAACTGTAATGCTTTGAAAAACATAAGTAGAAATATGTTAGTGTAGAGATTGTTTTCTAGCATAGTATATATATATATATATATTACTCCATGATATAAGAGAATTAATAAATCATGTTGATATTATACGGATAGGATGATGTCCGGGATGCTATTATTGTACGGACAAGGTGATGTCCGAGATTCTATTATTGTATGGATAGGGTTATGTCCGGGATGCTATTATTATACGGACAGGGTGATGTCTGGGATGCTATTATTGTACGGACAGGGTGTTGTCTGGGATGCTATTATTATACGGACAGGGTGATGTCCGGGATGCTATTATTGTACGAACAAGGTGAAGTCCGGGATGCTATTATTGTACGGACAAGGTGAAGTCCGGGATGCTATTGTTGTACGGACAGGATGAGTCCGGGATGATATGGACAAGATAGTCCAGGATGACAAATATTACGGACTGGTATAAGTCCGGGATATTTTGATGATATAGACATGAGAAATTTTTAATTAATAATTGTGGAGGTATACACGTAAAATCGATTGTTAAATATTTTTGGCTATCGATTTTGGCTGGCCAATGACCTATTTATATTTAGCACTCAGCATAGAAGATTTCATATGGGACAAATAATTTTTATAAGTCCCGGAACAATTTTTAAATATTACTTTTTGGTTAACTAGTCATATTTGATATGTCATGTTTATGCTTTAATGGTTAAGAAAGGAAGCACGAAACTTCCAAGTACTCTTCCTAGTTACCTTATGCTCACTGAGTTTTTCGACTCACTCCGTTTATTTTTATTTTTTTTTCAGATTCTGATAGACCCATCTCTTCCTAGATTTCGGATAGCTAGCTGCTCACATACTTGTGGTGAACGGATTGACCCAGAACGTGGTAAGTAGTGGCGATGGTGGGATACATTTTTGCAGTGACTAGGGTATCATGGCTCCTCTACATTTTGTGTATGATGAATATGTACTATATATTTTGTAAACGGATGTAATTAAGTGATGTATGACGTATATCGGTCTTAGAGGCCTAGTATGAGATGGTGATGTTTATTTTGTTATGATATAATATAAATGTATGTTTGTATATAAGATGTCATAAAGGTTGAGTCTGCTGCGGGGCATTTCGGTTACTCCCTATCGGAGGTGTCCAAACCGAGATGTCATGTGTTGATGAATTATTACCTTCTGAATATTGATGATTGAGCGGCAAACCCCTATGTAGGGGGACATTATGCCAAAATTTTGTTTGATTTGGTTTAATGAGTATACTCAGGCTTCGGAGGCAGGGGCATACCTTGTCTCTGGCCAGTCACATATCCTGAATTTGGGGTGTGACAATAAGCCACTCAAACATTGAGATTTGCACAATCAAAAAAACTAAATCTTCTCATCCATTGGTATTAAACAAATTAAGAATTATTATTTGGAAAAATCTAGCTCATACTTGTAAGTATTGGACAAATTTTGTGGACTGCCACACAAAATAAGCTTCCAATAAAATATCTCCTTTCCATTTTGTGTTTGTAGCTTATTTCCAAAGAAAGTAGGCTAAATGCTCAATTTAGGATTAAACCTTTGTGAGATTGCTTATTTAAGGATCAAACGTTTGATTTGTGTCGATTTAGGACTCAACGTTATCGAACATTTACATTTAAGGATCAAATGCAACGGAAAATGGAAAGTGTATATCACGCGACGTTAACTCTCTTTAATGTAAAAAAAAAATGACGTGTCAGCTGATCATTCATTAATCATTAAATAAAAATAAAATTCTTAAAAGCTTATTTTTTCTTAAAGGAAAATAAATTTGTTTTTTCTTAAAAAACCTGATTATATTTTTTCATCATCATATTTAAATTTAAAAAAATAGAAAATTTTCATTCAAACCCTTTAAACTCATCCCAATTTTTTCTTGCAAAAATTTTTACAACAAAATTCAATACTCAGATAACCACTTAAATCCAACAACAAATCTGAAAAATCTTTACTATTTGAATGTCTAAATCAAATCTTTTAATTAAAAGATAAAGCAGTGAGAGCGGGCAAAGGGAACATGGAAGAAATCCGGTCAAGCTATGTTTTAAGCTATCATTATTCTTTTAAAACTCATTTTAGACTACACCATCAGCCGTTCGAGTATCAATTTCTAAGCTTGCCGCTGCCGCCCAAGCGTCGATACCCCGCAAACCCCAGAATTTGAAGTTCTCTCCCTACCTTGGCCCTCCATGACCAACAATTTTTTTAACAAATCCAAAGAAATGCTCCAAAGATTGACAAGAGTGGCGGCTTTTGTAGTCCCAGAGCCGCCCGGGAGCTTTGCTTTGTATGCCCTCCTTCTCTTTTTCTTGCTTCTTTATATTCTTATTCGTTTCATTTTTCCAATTTCATTGAATTCAAGGTTGGGTCATTGGGCAGATTAATAGTTAACACTGAAAGAAGGATTTTATGGCTGAAATGGAAGAGTAGTCGAAGTAGATCTACTTTTGATCTACAAGGGATTGAAAATCAAGAACGGGATAAGTCGATTTTCTAGTTTGACAAAAAAAAGGAAAGAGATGATTTTCCAGAAGAATGAAAAAAAAAGATAAAAAAAATATATATATAATATGTTATGCCAGGTGTATGCTATATGGTAAAAAATATGATATGTCATCACGCTATTTTAAAAATCACGAAATTTAACAATGCGTGTTGTTCACGCGAACCTTTTTATCACAAATTATCTTTAAATGTAAACTTTCGATAACGTTGAGTCCCAAATCGACACAAATCAAACGTTTGATCCTTAAATAGGCAATACCATTAAGGTTTAATCCTAAATTGAACATTTAGCCAAGAAAGTATTCAAATTATACCAACAAAAAGGAAATAGTTGTGGGCATAAGGAAAAGTACATCCAGGAATTCAACCAAACCCATAAACAGAAAAAGTTCAACCAAAATTCATTTAAATCGAAGCAAGAAATTAGGAAAGAGAAAATTTAAAAAAGAAATATACAAAATAACTAAAGAATAAGGCAAACCAAATTGGGACGGTGTAGCTTGGAGCTTGGAGGCAGGATGATGTGTTGCAACTAAGACCTTCTAGATGCGGTGCAGCTATGAGGAAGTGCGCCGGTGTAGCTGGGTGGTCAGAGGTAGATCGGCGCATAGATGGATTGGTAGTGGCAGAGGATGCAAAGGGCTAAGATTTATGAAATTAAGGGAATTATATTTCGAGAAAGGTTAATTTAGATTGGTTTAGGTTAATTTAGATGGGTATGAGATTACCCCCAATATGGCTGAATAGTGTCACTGTAGGTAATTTAACATTATTGAATTTCAGGAATTTTTTGAACCAAACGAGGTTATCTAATGATAAAATCTCAAATTCCAGATGGTAATGAAAGATTATCCGAACCAAGCGGCCCCTAAGTGAATGTATATATAAGGATAATATCATTAATGGCCCCTGAAGTTTATGAAATCTTACAATATGGTATCTCAACTTTAAAAATGTCTATTTTGATACTTAATGTTTCATTTCATGTGCCATTGTAGTACTTGTTAGTAATACCGTTAAATATTAGGTGACATGGCTTTTGTATCCAATGAAAACTTGACACGTGGCACCACACAATGATGCCAAGTATATTAACAAAAAAATAATTATTTTAATTTTAAAAATAAAAAATAATATCTTTTTTGAAAAATAAAAGTTTTTTTTTTTTCCCTTTCTCTCTCTTACTATCGATTCTCTCCTATTCTTGGGCCATTTTCAGCCAGCCACCGGTTGGGTCTGGCCAAGAGAGGCCAGACCTGGCGTCGGTAGGCCAAATCAGCTAGAAATCAAGCCGAAAATAGGCCTGAACTCACGCCAGATTCAGCCTGTTTCAGGCCATTTCTGGCCTGGTTTCAAGCCGTTCCTGGCTTGGTTTCAAGCCGATCTGGCCTACTAGCGCTAGGTTCAACCTCCAGTGGCCAGACTCGACCGGTGGCTAGACGAAAATGGCCTGAACCAAGCCGGAAAGGGGGGAGATCGAGAGGGAGGGGAGAGAAAGGAAGAAAGAAAGGAAAAAAAAGAAAAATTTAATAAATATTTTAAAATTTTAAAAAATAAAATATTTAATTTCATATTTTAATTTTTGTAATTTTTAAAATAATTTTTTATTTTTTTAAAAATTTAAAATATTATAATTTTTTAACAAATAATTTTATATTTTAAAAATAATTTTAATTTCATATTTTACTTTTTAAAAATGATTTTCTTTCTTTTTTTTTTAAAAATAGATTTTTTTTTTATATTTTTAAAAAAAATATTAGATATTAATTTAAAAAAATATAATTTTAAATATTTTTATATTTTTAAAATATATATTTTTTCTTTTTGAAATTTTTTTGATAAAAATTCAGATGTTAATTTCTAAAAAATCAAGTGATGCCACGTGTCATCACCTGATTGATCAATGACATATCATCATTTATATTTAACGGTGTTAAATCCAGGTACCACATTGATACATAGTTTGTTAGTGCAGGTACGACATTGAATATTTTTAAAGTATAGATACCATATTGGAAGATTTGATAAACTTCAGGAACCATTGGTGACATTATCCCTATTCATAATATGATTATGAAGTCTTTTACTTAAAGGACACTGTAATTGAGATGTAAGATCCTAACTGAAAGTCTTTAAACTAAAAGAAAGATAATTATCCTCATGCTCAAACACATTTTAAGAAAAAATATAAATCAATAGTAAACGCAGTGAAAATTGTAAACAAAGAAACGCCAGGATCCCTCAGGATCTATAGATTGTGATTTACATGGGTTTAAAAACAAAGAAAACAATTCTATCAAAGATGTGATTCGGATCATACCTACCTTAGATCTCATAATCTTAAGTGTGTCGATCCTTGCACGAACTCTGCAACAGGATAGGCACGACACGATCTCTCTAAGGTCACGAGGAACAATATCGTCTTGCCTCCAATGGTGATCCACATGAACGGATGTTGGCACCTTCTCAAGGCTCGTGAATTCACCAATGCTAGTTGGTTGATCTCTCAATCACAACCAAAAGGTTAATCCTTTGTGTTTTTCTTTCAAGGCCGAAATACTCTAGAACAATTCTATGGTATGTGCGGCTAGAACAAAGGAAGAAAGAAGGAGAAGCAAGAACAGAGTTCGGCTTCAACAATGGATGGAATAGCCGAATCTTGTCTAAGGTTTTTCTCTCTTGGTTAAACTTTTTTTACTTAAGTGAATGACTTATCACATATCCCCCACAAACTGCTGTGGTCGGCCTCTATACTTCTTAAGTGATAAGAGTTTAAACTATTTTTAAACTTCTATCACTAGAGAAACTCTTTCTCTATCAAGTGTCATGGTTTGGTTAAGCTTCTGACTCTTAGAAGCTTGGTCGAACCTAGTCAATATAGTGTCCACATTCAGCTACCAAGGGATAGGGAGGATAGAAGTTTGATTCTCAATCAAAGTCCTAGTTGAGGAGAAACTCTTTTACCCTTAAGTATCCCAGTTCATCTAAAACTCTAACTCTTAAAGTCGTCTATCCCGGATTATGTCTATGTTCATTGGTCGGTTTCACATGGAGAAGAGTTTGATTCTCAATCAACCTCTTAGAATCCTAATAGGATTCAACTAGCTCGGTTTAATAGAGTTTGATTCATAATCATACTTCTTTCTCAAGTGAAACTCTTTCACCTTGCAAGTTTTAGGGTCCTAGTCAAACACTAACTCTTAGTGCCAAGTTCAGACATAGACATAATCGAGGCAATGTTCGGTTTAGTGATATACGTGAAGATAGAATTTGATTTGCAATCAAACTCCTCGAAGACGAGAAACTTTTTCTCATTTTGGACAACTCCAAATTTTGGCTAGGATAACTTATCTTAAGACATGTCTACATTTAGACATTGTATTCTTAAGACAAGCTTATCCACATTGTAATATTAAGACATCCTTATTTGGATTTCTTAAATCCAAATTATATCAATCTTTCCTAAATTTAACTTATTCAATTAGGTCCTCCAAATTTAACCTTTTATTCAATTAAGTCATACTTAATCAAATCTCAAGTTTAATCCAACAATACAGTCCTTTGTGTGTGACCCATTAGGCTCCCAACATGTTGACAAGAGCATAAGTTAATCTTATTAACCTATACTCATAGATCAAGAGCGGGATCAAGCAACCCATCATGACCACCCAAAATTTGAAAAGTCAAATTGACCTCTTTGAAACCTTTCAGTAACTAGCCTATCATTGTAATTTGATCATTTCAACAAATATCCCGAAAATACCATGAGCATGGTGTAGTGTCTACTTATGTTCAATCTATATTAGTTCTTGCAGCTTATGCTCAACGTTATAAATTTAGAGAAACAATGTCTCCTAAATCCATCGTGCTTTGGCCAAAGACTTTATTCAATTAACCTAAGCCAAGAACAGATAAAATATATGTCCGATGTCACTTGGAGTGGTGAATCATATCTGGATCACTCATCACACATTCACATGCTTCATGTCATACCCAAAATCACCCTACCATATGTATCCCTTCTTGGAACCTGTTCGTGATGAAATCAAAGCATGAATCCCCATACAAGATGACCTGGTATCACAAGTCAAAGGACTATTTACATGACTAGCACGTGAGAACATTTCCATAAACATTAAAGTGACAATACCAAATGGAGTTATCATAGCGGCCCATGTTCAGTGAACTTGTTCAACAAACAAGCACCTACATGTTATCCCAAGTATCCTTCATACTTCAGCCCATGAGATTCGTTGTTTACTTCACAAGTAAGAATGCTTAACATGTACTAGTCTTTGAGTATTGCCAATGCCCTGTCTTAGCAATACGATGAACAGGAACAGTTTGAGGAACATGGTTTTGATGCATAAGGATCTCATAATTATAACGCTTTTATAATTCCTTTGCAAGGCTTTTATGTTCCATGAGCTTCATCCAATTAGTACTTAATGACTCTTTATTGTCGTACTAACATGAAGGAAAACCTTGTATCACTAAGGAATAATGATTGGTTTGCATTATTAGTTATATATCCCTTGTCCAATCTGATTGGCTCTAGGACATATACTAACAGTCTCCTACTTGCACTTGAGACAATCATATTGCTTAAGCGCCACTAGTGAGAATATGCTTGGTCATTTTCATGATAATATCATTATCAAAGTCATTGAACTATTCAGATTCCAATCATATGACTCAGTTGTTACTTTAACAAATCAGAATATAACTCATTTTGCAAGCCAAAACAAAAGATTTTGTTTTATAACCTTTAGGGTATAAACATGCAATCCTCTCCTAGTTTGGAACGTTTCCAAATAATTGCATTTTATATTATGGCTATTTATCACTAAGTTTAATTATAATCTTTAACTTTTAAAGAATCATAAATTGCTCCCACTAAATCCTACATGTGTAGAAGTTAAGGGAATTGGATTCAAAAACTATTTTTGAATCCCATAAGTTTCTAGGCCGTTTTGTATTCTTAAATACTATTAAAAGTTATATATTTTAGAATAAAGAGACCATGATTTAAGACAAATTCTATAATAAATGATTTATTTAAGAGGAAAGAATCAAAGCATGGCATCCAATGTCAGCATAATAAATATGTTCAAAAACATAATTAAAACATCTTCAAATTGGCACATGATTGCCAAAATAACCATCCAATGTTTATAAATAAATCATATTAATGTTTCATAAACGTTAATCAAGAAGGCAAGCTATGATCTATATCGTTAAGGTTGCTATCTTCCATGGTCCATGTTTACTACTCCTTTCGTTAGGTCCTTACAATATGTCACACTTATTTAAGTACCAACATCTAGGTATCATATACAAGAGAAGTGAATTAATCTCAAAATATACTTGAAGTCAAAGCTTCTCTAAGCTTATTCCTTTTGATCATATTAATGCATCGCTTGCAATTTGTCCTCCAGTGATTCGGCTACCCACAATGATGGCATGTTCCCTAATCATTGTCTTTGTCTTTCTTCACAAGAAAGTATAATGTCAATGATTGGATCATGATCCATGGCCCATCTAATCTGCTCAAGTCGGGTTATGCATCCTATCATTATCGACACTGAGGCCTCATGAGGCTACCTTCTAACATCTTCGTTTGGAACAGTTCCTTAGAGATGTCGAACCTCTCAGTGCGGTTATCCTTATATGAACAATTCTACAAGGTTTCAGATGATATCTTGAGCATCCATAGCCTCGTGCTACTTTTGGAGTTCAGACACCATGCTAGCTTATAACATAATGTGACTTGATCAAGGTCATCTACATGAACTTGATAGGTTATCTTGACCTTTTTAGATGTCTTAGCAACGGGCTCTTCTCGGATAGATTTCTCTTATATTAAGACAATCTTAATATTGTGGGACTAGTTAATGGAGTTTGGCCTATTAAACTTATTAGCATCATATATGCTTCTTAGCGATAGTTTACTAGCCATGTTGTGTTTATATCCATTATAAACCAAAACATTTTATAGTTAATAATTTGCAATATGTAATCATTAATGTAAGGTTTTACAACTTTAATGATTATCCTCATTATTTTGACAAAATGATAGCCCTCAATTACTATTTCGAGAAATTTAACTCTTAAACTTCTTAATAAGCTAAGACCTTTTTCATCCCAGTCATGACCTTGATCTTCTCATGAGTCATGATGAAAGTAATTGAGTAGGTAACTTAGCTTACCAATTGCATCTCTATGCAACTCCTAGATCAGTTAGGGGACAACACATTACCTAAATGCATCATATGCATTTCGCCTAACCATTGCCTGTAATTGTCATGCGGTCAAGTTTCTCGCATTCAGACAACACAACATTTAGTTGAGTAAGACCCACCTTCACAACTCAAACATATTCGTACAGTAGTTTGACCTTAAGTGTCTCAACAAGCCTTATACTGGAAGAACTTAGGTTATCTTGTTATGACGATGGAAGGCAACTTAATCATGCATAGCATGGACTCAATATTAATAAGGGATTTAATTAATTAATTAGGTGTCATTGCTTTGTTTGGTTGATTGGCATGCATAGCATTTATTTCAATTGTATATATCACATATCTATAAATTCAAAAAATAAATCTATCACATGCAATCTACTAGGATGATTATGGACTTTTACTACTCTAGTTTCCTTAAGCCATTAGGAAACTAGTTGGTTAAATTCCTAGGGATACCATACAAAGTCTTCGCAAGTCTTGATGGTTATCACCTTGGTCCTTCCTTCTTGGCGCCATGTCTCCTTACATTTTGGAATTACATAAAATCTAATCTTAGCCTAAATCTAAACCTATAAAGAATAAAACAATTACATTACTTTGATATAAACCTCGAGCTACATTCGAGGGGAGTTAGGTGAGAAGAGAATTTACAACCCATAAATGAAAAAAGAAGGCAGGGTTCGCAAACCCTATTTATAAAAATACCAAAAGGAAAATTTAGCCTTCCTCAACCTAGTCATACTAAGGTCTAGTCTATAATCATCCTCATGCATTCATAATCATATTATAAGCATGAAAATAAAATATGCATAGCCAATATCACTTGGGGATCTTGTGTATTATTTACATAAATCTCATCAACTCATTTGAGATGATTTATCAAATTATTTAGCAATCCCGGTTCTTTAATTAAAACAATTTTAATTAAATTCCTAACTTTTAGGAAGGTTGTCTTAAAATTGGATATTACCTAACTTTTAGATTGTTTGTCTTAATTGGGACATTACTAACTTTTAGAAAACTATGTCTTAATTTGGACAAAATATTTAGCATGCAATATTTCCTAAACCATTTAGGAAACTTAGTTTTCAAAATAACATTTCTAAGACATTAAAATTAGGAAACCATTTTGTCTAAACATTTTAGTAAAATCGAGTTACCAAATTTTAATTCTTTATTACATGTTCATTTTAGTAAACTTTTTTGTCTTAAACCGAATCAAGGATTTTGATACCTATCCTAACTCTTAGGAACTTCAATCACATTAGGTAACAATTACCTAATCCAACTAGAACTCTTATCTCTTAATTTTTAGGAATCACTCTCCCACTAGAAAATAATTTCCATATTGGAGTAGGACTTTAACACTTAGTGTCCAAGGCGAAGGCAACACTTTGGCTATCGAATGGCTGCTGCCCGCCCATGATAGTGTTGATGGACGCCACTTTTAGTGGCTGCTGGATGCCAAGAATTGGGCTGTTGTCTGCCCCTCATGGAAGCAACATGATCGGCAATTTTTGCCATCATATGTGCCACGGTTTGGGAGGTACATGTGTAGCAACACTTGCTGTCCGTTCCAGCCTTGTTCCATGTCCGAACCAGCCTCAAACGTGAGTCATATTCAGCCAAGAAACTGTCCAAATTTTCCAACAAGCTTGTGGAACAATTCCACACTCATGCTAGAAGATTTTATGCACGTAAACACCTACAAAACATCCCAAAAAATTTCAGCATTGAAGAAACATCGTTTTAAGCCCGTTATTGATTTTTTAAAAACCATTTAAGCCCGAATCATTTGTAAAAAAAATTGGCAACAAGTTAAAGTAAAATCCAGAATTAAACTAACGCAGCCCCAAAAATAGTCCTAAAAATCGGACTCAAATACAATATATTAGACATCAAAACTTCTCGGTTTTACTAAGACTTGTTGTGACTTCAATTCGGGTTGATTAAAACAATTTTAATCTACCATTTAAATAATTTTAAACATGATTAAATCACTAATCACATGCTTTCCAGATTTGAAAAGTGATTTTTAAAAATTTGAACCAAAACTGAAATCACCAAATCAACACACAAATCAATTGGTTTATTATCACCAAGAACCGACATGCATAACCACATATAATCATCGAATCTTTGGCTCTGATACCACTAATGGGAAATCTGGCCTCATGCTCCAACACGTTTTAAGAAAAAATATGAAATCAATAATAAACGCAAAGAAAATTGTAAACAAAGAAATAATCGGATCCCTCAAGATCTATAGATCGTGATTTATATGGGTTTTAAAAAAAGAAAACAATTTTATCACAAATGTGCTTCGGATCATACCTAGTTAAGATCTCATAATCTTAAGTGTGCCAATCCTTGCATGAACTCTGCAATAGGATGGTCACTGCATGATCTCTCCAAGGTCAAGAGCAACACAATCATCTTGCCTCCAACGGTGACCCATACGAACAAATGTTGGCACCTTCTCAAGGCTCGGGGAGTCACCAATGCAAGTTGGTTGATCTCTTGATCATAATCAAAAGGTTAATCCTTTTTGTTTTTCCCTCAAGGACGAAACACACTAGAACAATTATATGGTATTTGTGGCTAGAACAAAGGAAGAAAGGAGGAGAAGCAAGAATAGGGTTCGGCTTCAACAATGGATGAAATGGCTGAATCTTCTATAAGGTTTTCTCTCTTGGTTAAACTGTTTTTACTCAAGTGAATGACTTATCACATATCCCCCACAAAGCCCTATGGTCGGCCACTATATTGCTTAAGTGATAAGAGTTTAAACTAATTTTAAACTCCTATCACTAAAGAAACTCTTTCTCTATCAAATGGCATGGTTTGGTTAAACTTCTAACTCTTAGAAGCTTGGCTAAACCTAGTCAATATAGTGTCCACATTCGGCTGCCAAGAGATAGGGAGGATAAGAGTTTGATTCTCAATCAAAGTCGTAGTTTAGGAGAAACTCTTTCACCCTCAAGCATCGCAGTTCAACCAAAACTCTTGACTCTTAAGGCCGTGGCCAAACCTATCACGGATTATGTTTATGTTCATTGGTCGGTTTCACATTAAGAAGAGTTTGATTCTCAATCAACATCTTAGAATCCTAATAGGATTCAACCAGCTCGGTTTAACAGATTTTGATTCATAATCAAACTCTTTGCTCAAGTGAAACTCTTTCACCATGCAAGTTTTAGAGTCTTAGTCAAACACTAACTCTTAGTGCCGAGTTCGAATTAGACATAATCGATGCAATGTTTGGTTTAGTGAAATACGTGAAGATAGAATTTGATTCACAATCAAACTCCTCGAAGAAGAGAAATTTTTTTCTCATTTCGGACAACTCCAAATTTCGGTCAGGACAACTTATCTTAAGAAATGTCTACATTTAGACATTGTCTTCTTAAAAGAAGCTTATCAACAATGTAATATTAAGGCATCCTTATTTGGAATTCCTAAATCCAAATTATGTCTTAATATTTCCTAAATTGAACTTATTCAATTAGTTCATCCAAATTTAACCTTTTATTCAATTAAGTCCTACTTAATCAAATCCCAAGTTTAGTCCAACAATATCGTCCTTTGTGTGTGACCAATTAGGTTCCCAACATGTTGGCAATGAGCATAATTTAATCTTATTAGCCTATACTCATAGATCAAGAGCAGGATCTAACAACCCATCACGACCACCTAAATGTTGAAAAGTAAAAGTGACCTCTTTGAAACCTTTCAGTAACTAGCCTATCAGTGTAATTCGATCATTTCACCAAATATCCCGAAAAGACCATGAGCTTGGTACAATGTCTACTCATGTTCAATCCATATTAGTTCTTGCAGCTTATGGTTAACGTTATCAATTTAGAGAAACAATTTCTCCTAAATCCATCGTGTTTTGGCCAAAAAATTTATTCAGTTAACCCAAGCCAAGAACATGTGAGATATATCTTCGATGTCATTTGGAGTGGTGAATACTCTTTGGATCACTCATCCAACTTCGCATGCTTCATGTCATACCCAAAATCACCCTACCATAGGCATCCTTTCTTGGGACCCATTCATGATGAAATCAAAGCATGACACTCCCCATACAAGATGACCTGGTATCACAAGTCAAAGGACTATTTACACGATTGGCACATGAGAACATTTTCATAGACACTAGAGTGACAATACCAAATGGAGTTCTCACAGCGGGCTATGTTCAATGAACTTGTTCAATAGACAAGCACCTATATGTTATCCCAAGTATCCATCATACTTCAACCCATGAGATCGGTTGCTTACTTCACAAGTAAGAAGGCTTAACATGTACTAGTCTTTGAGCATTGCCAATGCCCTGTCTTGGCAATACGATGGTCAAGAACAATTTGAGGAACATGACTTTGATGCATAAGGATCTCACAATTATAACTCTTTATAATTCCTTTGCAAGGCCTTTATGTTCCATAGGATTCATCCAATTAGTACTTAATAACTCTTTATTGTGGTACTGACATGAAGGAAAACCTTGTATCACTAAGGAATAGTGATTGATCCGCATTATCAACTATATATCCCTTGTCCAATCTGATTGGCTCTAGGGCATATACTAATAATGAGATGGTTGGTTTTAAGGTTACATGTATGCATTCAAAATAGTTTTGAATCATACCCAAGTGAAGTAAATATGTTTACTTAGGTATGTTTCCTACACATGTTAGAAATAGTGGGAGCTTGATGATTATTTAAATGTTAAAGATCATTAGCATACTTTGTAATCCAAAGTTTATACATAAGATTTTTGAACCGCGCAATGATTCAAGAAGTTAGTAGGATGCGTTATGATGCATTACTTATAAGAGATGAGCCTACTAAGTTAAACAATGTGAGACATTGGAATATGATATCAAGTATTCAAAAGTTGAATTTATCAATCGATAAGATATCAATTGTGCATATGTGAAGGTTAGTGGGAGTGTTATCAGTAACAATTGAATAATGAAATACATTATTAGTAAGCATTAATGCTAGAATCCAAAAAAGTAAAGCATTGTACATTGGACTAAGATGTTAAAACAAGTTTAACATAGAGAGAGAATCCAACAAACATAAGTGAAATAAAGCCGTTATGTGAATGAATCAGTTATTTGGAAGTGTTCCAAACTAGAAAGGACTGAAAGTCTTATATCCCTGGTCAAATACAAACCTTTTGTTTAAGGTTGCAAAAGAGTGTTTGGATCATTAGATCACCAAGTTATAAAGGAATCCTAAGTTGTTAGAGTAACAACACGAGCCATGGAGAAAGGAATCCGAGTCTCATTATGATCCGAATGAGTATTATGACTAGATAATAGAGATTATCAAATCATATGTAATTAAACATATTCACACAATAGAATGTGCTAAAGCTATGTCCTAAATAGAGACCACATTGCAAGTCGAAACAATTCGATATAGAGTGTATTAGTGATTGGCTTAGTGCAACTGGAAGATTGTTGGGATATGCCTTAGAGCTAATCAATTGGCCGATCAAGTTGGAAGTAATTTACTTCTAATAATGTATATTAATCACTTATGGCATATGTGATAGAGGTTTTCGTTCATGAATTAGTCATCCGAATAAAGAGTTATTGTAAACTAATTGGATGAAGTCAATGGAACACAATGGCCTTGCAAAGGAATTATAAAGGTTTATGAGATCCTTATGCATCAAAGTCGTGTACATAAACTAGTTCTTGGTCATTGTATTGTCAAGATGGGACATTGATAATGCTCAAAGACTAGTACATGTTAAGCCTCCTTACTTTAGAAGTAAGCAATGGATCTCATAGATTGAAGTATAGAGATATTTGGAGATAACATGTGGCTGCTTGTTAGAGAACAAGTTCACTGAACATGATTCGCTATGAGAACTCTATTTGGAAGCTCACTCAAGTGTCTATGAAAATGTTCTCGTGTGACAATTCTGTAAATAGTCTTGAGACTTGAGATGCCAGGTTATCTACTATGTGAATTGTCATGCTTTGATCTCATTCGAATGGGTCACAAGAAGTGATGCCTATGGTAGGGTGATTTTGGGTATTACATGAAGCATATGAAGGTAAATGAGTAGTCAAGAGAGGATTCACCACTCCAAGTGATAATGGGGAGACATATCTTACTTGTTCTTGGCCTAGGTTAACATGATTAAGTCTTTGGCCAAAGCATGATGAATTTAGAATGTTGAGAATTCACTAATGTTATCCGAAGAGCTAAAAGAACTAATATGGAAGGTTTCATAAGTAGACACTGCACCTTGCTTATGGCTATTCTGAGATATATGGTGAAAGGACTGAATTGCACTGATAAACTGATCATAGAAAGGTTAAGTCAAATCTCTATGACTTTCTAACATTTGGATGGTCATGATGGCTTGCTAGATCCCGCTCATGATCTTGAATATAAGTTATTTGATCTTTGTTAATACTTAGATTGTAACTTATGTTTAATTTCCAAAATATTAGAAACCTAATGGGTCACGCACAACAAATCTTAATATGAGATTAAAATTGGGATTCAATTAAGTAGAACTTAATTGAATAAAGGCAAATAGTAGGGGAATTGATTAAAGTGTTTAATTAATTAAAAGGGCAAGAAAGGAATTTCATAGATCCTGTGACTAGGGGTTGCAGCGAAGGAATTGTCTATATAAAGCCCATGTTGTCGCACATATCCTGTAGTATTGTAGTGCATAGAAGTGAAATTGCACTTAGTTTAAACCTTAGCCTCCTTGCTCTCTTTCTTGTTTTTCTCTCTAGCCACCAAAGAAAGATATTCTCTAAGTAAACACTAGCCTAAGAGAAAGAAACACAAGATTCTTGTTCTCCAGGAAACCCCTTAGCCGAAATCACCATAGAAAAGAGAAGAGTTCTCTACATAGATTCGGCATACACAAGATTGTTGATTTTGCTTTCGACTTCAAGGAGTCATCTTGCTAGTAGGAGAGTGTCTCTACCTTGTGAAGGACTTTTGGATTGAACTATGTGGATAACTATAGAGGCATAACACTTGGGAAGCTTGATGGTTTAATTCAACTTCTTGCTGTTCAAGTTTTTCGAGCAAACCTTAAGGAGTTCACTTGGGATTACGATATCTCAAGGAGGTATGATTCTTGATCACTTTGTTGCAATACTTTATTGTCTTTAATCATATTAAAATTTGTAAGTAAGATCCTTGGAGGAATCAAATGTTGAATGTTTCAATATCATTTTTCCTTTGCACATCATAAATTGTTTAGATGTTTTATATTATGTCGTTTTTTGATTGAGCATGTATGCCGAATTCCCTTCAGTAGATGAGCCTAAAAATAGGAATACGACCCAACATAGAAGGGGTCGAAAGGCTAATGGTGCTTGGAAAAAAAAAGAACTCTACTGCTCGCATTACGTTACTAAGCAGCATGGAGAGTGATACCATATGAGAATTCAGAAAGCAAGAGATAGCCAAGGAGATGTGGAATGCCTTGAAAGCAAAGTTTTGTCAAACTTCGATTACAAAACCCATGAAACTCATATAAAGGTTGACACCTATAAAAAGTGCCCAAATCACAATATAAGTAGCATGTAAGGCAGATGTTAAACATGATTAGTGAGCTAAAAGAAGCTGGTCACGCTCTAACTCATGAGCATCAAGTTCAAGCTATCATTCAGTCCTTTCCCTATAATTGGTGCATCTTACCAATAATGGAAGTGTCAAGACACTTGAGGATGTTTCAATGCATTTAAAGCTTGAGAAAGATCGGATCAAGGCATCTAGGCCTAATATTGATGTGTATATGGCTAGAACAGGTTCCGAAGAAGCTTCGAGCATCAAACGTAAGCCATATGGTGGGTGTAGACACCTAATTTTGTCCGGACCACTAAAACATGTATGTTTTCTTCATATATTGATGTTTTCGAGTGTAAAAAGACTGTTTTCATCCTGCAGGTGGTACTCCGAGACTTAGTTTAAGAGGGCGAGCACAAAAAGTCAAACTTGAAAAAAGTCAACCTCGAAAAAAAGTCAACCCCGAAAAAGTCAACCCCAAAAAGTCAACTACTGAAAAAGTAAACCCACTTTCAAAATAAAGATTTTAAGTTCAATTGAAAAATGGCGAAAGAATTTTGATAATTCGAGGTCTACATTGAAAGATATGGAGTTCGGAAGTTGGGATTTGGAGATTCAGTAGAAAAAAAACCCTAATCCGAGAAATTTGGGGAAAAGTGCTTAAACGATCAAATTGTTCGAAATTGAAGGTTCTAAATGAAATATAAGCACTGATTACGGGTAATGGAGAAGTCACTTGCAAGAAAAACCGAATGAAAAGTCAATCCGGGAGAAAATCGAGAATTAGGGTTTTTAATGGATTTCGGTGAAATCGGGAAGAATCACAGAAATGGCCCGAATGGGTAAGACCAAAGCCCCCAATGGATGAGGAATGATTAAAAAAGGATAGCCTAAGGCTTAGCTTGAAGAAAATCTAAAAATCAGACTTGTTTTGAGCAAAACCGGGTTTCAGAGGTAAAATGGCAAAATTGGAAAATTTGGGAAAAATAGCAAATGGACTCCGAAAATTCTGAAAATTTTTCAATCTCATTCTTAAATCATTTTAAAGAGATTGGTAAAAGAAAATCTTGATTCGGAGTTCGTTTGCAAAAATGGCCAAATCCCGGGCTTCTTATGCAGTAATTCAAAAAGAAAAATCCTGGAAAAATAGCAAATGAGCTCCAAATCTTTTGAAATTTGCAAATCTCATTTTTAAATTATTTGGAAGATATTGGAGGAAGAAAATCTTGATTCGGAGTTCGTTTGCAAAATGGCCAAATCCCGAGCCTTCTATGCAATAATTCAAAAAGATAAATCCCGAAAAAATAGCAAATGGACTCCAAAAATTCTGAAATTTTGCAAATATCATTTTTAAGTTATTTTAAAGATATTGGCGAAATAAAATCTTGATTCGGAGTCCGTTTGCAAAATGGCCAAATCCCGAGCCTCCTATGTAGTAATTCAAGCCGATAAATCCCGAAAAAATACCAAATGAGCTCCAAAAATTATGAAAACTTCAAGATCACATTTTTAAATTATTTGGAAGATATTGGTGAAGAAAAGTCTTGATTTGGAGCTCGTTTAAAAATTGGTAAAATGTAGGGGCATAAAAGGGCATTTTTGGAAGAAAAAATCCAAATAAATAGAAAATGGACTCGGATAATTTTGAAAACTTCCAAAACTCAATATTTTATTATTTTTGAAGTATTAAAAAAATAAAAATTGAATTTGGAGTCCGTTTGATATTTATTTGCATCCGGGGGGCAATACGGTCATTTCACCCAAGCAACCGAAAAGGGCTTCTTTGGGCCTTTCAGAAAATCAGAGTTGGGCTGGAAAAGAGAAGTGTTGGCCTGCCCAAGCCCAAAAGAAGGAGAAAGCTTCTGATTTTTCAATCAAATGGCTAAAAATCAAGAGTTAGTTAGAGATTCTCTTTGATCAAGCCATGGTGATTAAGCCACATAGGCCAAGAGAGATGTCAACATTATTCTTTAACAGCTGTAATTTGAGAGAGCTGAGATGCTAATCTAAAGGTGGTAATTTCATGATTTTTCATCTTGAATTATTAGCCATTTGATGGGAAATTGGTTACAAAAAAATGACAACACCTTGGGCAATTATAGGGGGTTTCGGCCAGCCTTGTTGAGAGGTCAGATTTTTATTTTTTCATCTTCATTTTGCTGAGTTCTTAGAGTTTTTACTTAGTTTTTCTCTTCTAGGTTGAGAGCAAAAGAGAAAAGTTTAGAAAAAAAAAAGTAAAGTTTGAAGAGATAAAGCTTGAAAGATAGCTTCTTGAGGTTGCTCTTGAGCACCAACTCTTGCACTTTCTTGATTTTATATTCTTATTTTTGCTATTTTGATCTCTATTTGGTGAGTTTCCATTTTAAATAAATGTTTTTTATTGTTCTTTTAAGTTCTTCCTTCATCTCTTTCTTAAGTATATTTTTTTACATTTTATTTTTACAATAAACTCACCATGGCCAAATGGCCTACATTATTTATTTAAGTTTCTGTTTTGGGTTCATTTTACCATATTGTTTATGTTATTTTCTTTGATTTTGATGTTTTAAATGTTATGTTACTTCATATTCTTGAGTTATATTTTAATTTGGTTGCTTTGTTTGTTGCCATTTATGTTTTAGATATCATGTTTTTGCATTTTTAATTTTCTGTTTTCATGTTGTTTAAATTTGAGCATGTTTTAGATTTAGTATATCAAGTGTTTGTGAAAATGCTTGTGTGGTCTTTGCATGACTTTTTGTTTTATATCTTAGTTGAGCATGTTTTAGATTTAGTATATTAAGTGTTTGTGAAAATGCTTGTGTGATTTTTGCATGATTTAAGTGTTATATTTTAGTTGAGCATGTTAGTAGACCAAGTGTTTGTGAAAATGCCATGCTTGTTGGAGCTTGAGGCCATTTGGCTACTCCATGTGTTTTGCATTGTGTGATTGCATTTTTTTCATGTTAGTTGGTAGGTTTTTGCATTTGCATGTCATTTGATTTAGTTTTGCATGCAAGTATGCCAAGTGTTTGTGAAAATGCCATGTTTGCTTGTTACATTATGCTATTCGGCCCTCTTGGAATTTGTGCATTTTTTGTGCATTCTTGCCATGTTAGTTGATAGGTTAGCATTTGCATGATATTTGATTGAGTTTTTGGATTAAGCATGCTTTGTGTTTGTGAAAATGCCATGCATATTTTAGTTATTAAGCTAGGTTTATTTGCCATGCATGATCATGCATTTTAGGTCTAGGTTGCATTAAATGCCATGCAAGTTCATTTAGGTCTAGGTCACTTTATGAATGCCATGCATTTTTTCATGACATTTAGGTTTAAATCCATGCATTTCATGCATTATGTTTGCTGCATTGTTTCATGCATTTCATGTTCATGCCACTTGAATAATGACTTGAGCCAATTAATGGTTCAAAGTCATGCTCTCTTGAGCACACTTGTGGAAAATTAAGTTTGTCAAGTTGATTATTCTACCTTTGTGATTTTTTTTTTACTTAGCCAATTTTTATCTAACTTTCAAAAAGTCCTAGCTACTGTTTGTAAGTCATTTTAGGAATTTCAAATATTTTTACTTTGATTTTTAAATGATTTTATCAAAGGCAAAAATGTGCTGGCAAAGCAGTTTTTTTTTTCCATCCAAAACTCATATATCTCTTATTTTTCTGGGAATTCATATTTAATCAGAAAATTAAGATGATTTTTTTTACGTGTAGTTTTGCATGTCCTGAGTTTCCAGTATTTTTTTCAGAATTTTTTGAATTTTTAAAAATAGGTTAAAAAATCGTGGATTAAAACTGGACAGTGGAGTCATAATTGAATTTAAAGAAAAATCGTTTTTCTGTTTTGGTTAATTTACTTAGAGTGGGCTGATTAGGAGGGTTAGCTGCTGACTTAGGGTAGTTTCTAAGCCTTTTTAAACTTTAAAAATGGTTTTTCAAGTCTCGGGTTAAGGGTGGTCAAGTCCGGATTTTTAAACTTAGGAAATTAGAGCCATTTAAAAGATTTAGCCCAGTTTTTATTTTTAATTCAAGCTTTTCAAAATTGTTTTCAAACAATCACAAAGTATTTTGGTTTTAGAATATTTAATTTGACATATTTTCCTAAGGTAGTCGGATATCTTTTTAGATATACGGATTTCCTTGATTAAAGGAAAAAATACATTTCATGCATTGCATTTTTCATATTCATGCATTTTATATAATATGTGATTCTTGCCATTATAATTTCTATGATATTGTTGTTATTTTGATTTATATTTTTTGATGTTACAAGGTTTATTATATGGTTTTGAATATTTCATGATATCCTATGCTTTTATTTAGTTATTTTTATTTAGCATATACTATGTTCATGCATTATTATTTTTATTTTCATGCATATTATATGATAGCATTATATTATTCCATGTCATTTAAATTATATGCCATACCATTCATATTTGTCATGTCATTTAAATCATTTCATTTCATTTAGGATATATTATGTCATCTAGAATATTTTATTTCATTTAGATTATATCATATGACTTAGGATATTGCATTTCATGTAGAATATAGTCATTTCATTTCATTTAGGATATATTATGTCATCTAGAATATTTTATTTCATTTAGATTATATCATATGACTTAAGATATTGCATTTCATATAGAATGTATTATGTTACATAGGTCATTTAATTTTATTTAGAATATATCATATAACTTAGGATATTTCATTTCATTTAGAATATGCTAAGGCATTCAAATCATGTCATGTCATTTAGGTTGCATTATATTATTTAGATTTTGCTATGTTATTTTATTTATGTCATGCATATACATATTCATTTCTTTTAAATGTTTTCAAAAAAAGATAATGGTTTTCAATAAAATAAAGATATTCTCGAGTTAAAATAATTCATAAGTTCTCTGCCGGGTTTTGCTGGGGAGGATATCATCAATTATTATTAATAACGGAATATCTTCTTTAAAAAGAGAATGATTCGGAAAATTTTCCAAAATTAATAAAAATTTCTATATTTTGCCACGTTTGTTTGGGAATATAGGAAAATTTTGAATTTTTAAATTCTGGATCATTTTCAATTAAAAATGGAATTATTTTTCTTTAAATTGGGAATTAACTTGAAATACTAAATTTAAAACCAATTTTTATCGAGACTCGAGATAACACACGATTAATAAGGTACCGATTTATACGGGCATTGTGGGGGTGCTAATCCTTCCCCACACGTAACCGACTCCTGAACCCGCTTCTTTGATTTCTCTGGTTTAAAACGCAGACTTGAAATTGGTTTTTAAAATGTTTTAATTAATTTTTAAAATATTTTATAAAACCGATTTTAATAGGTGACCGATCACACCTAGCTAAAAAAGATTGGTGGCGACTCCATGTCTTTTTTTTAAGGTCATTTTCAAAGCCTTCATTTTTCTAGAGGAATTAAGTTGACTTTTCCTCGGTTTTTTTTAATGTCACGCTTAACGAATAATAAAGTCTTGCGATGAGACTTGTTATTTTTTTAGGTTGCGACAGCTTGGCGACTCCACTGGGGACATATAGAGAGTCAGGCCTAGAATTAGTCGTGTGTTATCAAAGTCTCGGTTTTGTTGGTTTAATTGGTATTTAATTTTAATTCCCACATTTTTAATAAGGAGAATTTTGAAAACAATAAAATATTTTTAAATATGTTCATACTCATGTGCATGCATTTTATCATTATTTAAGGTTGTTTATTATAATTGCTTGTTGGTTAATGCGTTACACTATTCTTGAATGTTTTTATAAATTGCTAGGGCATTTAGAATAAGGTTTGTAGAATAGGTGGTGAAAGGTTTGTTGTTCCTCCACACACACTACACGTGCATTTTCATATCATGAGCCCTATACTCGGGTTTCGTCCTTTTAGGTGGGAGCAAATTAACTAAGCCTTCGTGATTAACAATCCGCATAGGCTAGTGAAACACTTTCGGAGTACTAAATTACCTAAGCCTTCGTGACTAACAATCCGCATGGGCTAGGGAAATAGACTCTAACGAATTGAACCAGCTTTTATCGGGGTGCCTTACTAGCCTTCACCGGCGACAGTGAGGAACAATTCGGGGCCTTAGAACCGATTCACCCTCATATAGTGAACCTAGGCGAAGCCATATACCGAAAATAGGAACACATGGAGGGACATTTCTAAACCTTTTGTTACCTATTTTATACTTCGAATAAGTGTGGTAGATCGGGCAACGATGTACGTACATCGCCCGTAATAAATATGATACTCCGCCTCGAAGGCATCGTGATGCCTAAATAAGCATATATTGTTGGGGCAGATATTCATTAGCTGTTTAAAAAAAAAAAATCCTTTTTCAAAGCATTTTTGCATGTTGCACATTTCATGCATGTGTGAATAGAGCATATACATTTTTGGTTGTATTATTGATCTCATTCTTTGCAATAAACAGTTGGTAATTTTATTTGATGGTTTCTATAAACCGGTAGTGTTGCATGAACATTTGGATATTGTACCATAGTAGGATCCACTACCCCGAATTTCTTTTGAAAATAATATGATTGGTTTTTCATAGAAAAAACATGTTTCAAAAAAATCATAAATTTGGAGGCAAATCTTGCATAATGAGATTGTTGAATAATCAAGATTTAGGTCCCACCAATCATTGGTTAATTTATTTGTATCATTTTGACATCATGCCACAGTCCTAACATGCATGGTTATTCATTGTAGAATACATTTGTGATATACATGGTCATTCTTTGTACCTACCTTTGTGTTAATTCATTTAGTCTTAGCATGTATCATTTTGACATCATAGCATGCATGGTCATTCGTTGTAGAATACATACATGGTCATTATTTGCATATACTTGTGCATCAATTTATCATTTTTTTAATCCATCATGCTGGCATTAGATTGCATCCATAGCATACATAGTCATCATAATTTCTCTGTATATGGTCATGCAGTAATCATCAGTATATTCATGCACATAGGAATAGAGCATGTACATTCACAATTGTATTCTTAATCTCATGACATTTTCATTTGCATGAAAGGGGTTCAAGATATGAGGAATGAATCGGAGGAACGATTGGGTACTTTGGAACGCAATCAAAAGGAATGTAGACATGAAATCCGGGAGGTGAAGGAACAACTTGCCAAATTGCTGAAAATGGTTGAGGATATGGGTAAGAGTAAAGGGGAACTTTCTCAGGGCTCTACATCGCCTTCGGATCAACCAAAACCATTAGGTCCAAAACATACAATCCTTGCTGGATCCTGCACTTGTCAATGTCACAAAGGTTGCAATCCTGATGAAATTATGGACAAATCATGAAAATTATTAAACCTGAGAGCCCGATACCAAAGATAAAAACCTCGGATCCTGTACCATACCTGCAAACTGTTCTAGGTCCAAACCAGTATCCCCACCCTACCATGGTCCAATCATCCATTGGGATGACCACTACGGGATTCTTGAATCCCACTCCATCACCACCAACTCCCTGTTCATACTATTTTCCTCATTAATCACCTTATCCAGTACCTAGGATAGGAACCTCGAGCTATGTACAACCTCCAAAGGCCCCGGGTCCAAATCCATACCCTTACCATGCTGTTTCGCCACATCTCCATGTAAACACGCTGGTTCAAACCTTAGTGCCACCACCAAGTGCCCCAACTCCTAGGCCATGTGTGACTAAGAAATGATCCCAGAATAAGACCCAAATGCATTTTGATCCCATTCCAATCAGCTACCAAGAGCTCCTCCCTATACTGATCCAAAATCACATGGTTGCCTGTGTCCCATTGAAACCCCTGTTACCACCATATCCAAGATGGTATAATCCAAATGAAAGATGTGATTATCACTGTGGAATTGTTGGCCATAGCATCGAAGATTGTATAGCAGTCAAAAGGAAAGTGCAAACTCTTATAGATGCCAAGTGGTTGGATCCAATGACACTGATTGATAAAGGACTAGGAAAACGCCATTAGGATTGGGAGATTTAAAACATTGAGGTGGAAAGACTTCGGTCTTATATGATATAATAGGATTTCACTTTTTCAGTAGCCGGCTCTTATAGCCTTAGGATGCTAGGAAGAATAAAGTGCTTGTAAAAGACAGTTTTAACTACTGATCAAATTTTGTAAAACATGGTTTATACCATTGTGAACATTGATATGGGAATGAATTGACTATGCTTCAAATTTATGAGATGTTGGTGATTAAGTTCCTCCGATTCTTATTTCCTCCGTGATATCTTCCCCTTTGCATTTTGCATCCGATCAATTATTTGTCAGGTTGTATTCATGCATTCATAATCAGCATGATTTTTCTGTATATATCCATGCATTAATTTGCTTATTCTTTACATGCATTATGTTGACTTTGGGTTGCATTCATAACAAACATAGTCAGCATGATTTCTTTGTATATGTTCATGCATTAATTTGCTTATTACATACATCATGATTAGCATTAGGTCACATTCATGACACACATCGTTAGCATGATTTTCTTTGTATATACTCTGTATCAATCATTCATTATTTGCATGTATCATAATTGACAACGTGTTGCATTCATAGGATATATGAACATTCATTGGGAAATATGCTAAAATGCACATGATCAGTCATTGCATATATCCATGTGTTGATTTGTTTATTCTTTGTTTGCAACATGTTGGCATTTTGACTGCATTTATTACATATATGGTCAGCATGTTTCCATTGTACATGTCCATACATCATATTGTTTAGGCTTCACATGCATCAAATTGCATTCATGGCTCATTCATCATGACATACATTTGGGGGAAATAAAACAGAAGTTGGCTTGGCTTTAGGAGTCTTTGAAAGAATTTCCATTTCAAATCAGAGGTATAAGAAGTACTGAGTACCCTTTTAATACAGGCTAGTGCTATGGAGAATGAACAAGTTGCCCGAATGGAAAGAATGGAAAGGGAACAGAAAGAATTGCGAGAACAACTAGCAAAGTCTCAAGCAGAATCTAAGGATCAGATGACTAAATTGATGGAGCTGATGTCTGCCGTAATCAAGAGAAAAGGATACACCGAAAACTTTGTCACTGGAGAAGGATTAGAGGCACAAAAGGGTCAAAATAAGGTTGTAATGATTGATGCCCAGAACACAGTCAATGTCCTAAACTCAGATGATCCAGCTGAACAGGCAAAGTTGAAAAGGGTTGCAGTAAATGAGGTTGAGTTGGCAGATTCCCAAGGGAAATATCAGTTGCTAGATGAAAGGCTCGGGGCAGTAGAAAATACAGACGTATTGATAACTCGTATAATTATATAGTTTTTAGTTATGTTTTATTATTGTTTTGTGTCAAATACGAGTTATTATTGTTTAGTCTAATTGTGTTTATGATCTTTTATATTTTTATGTATTTTGGTGTTTTTCACAAGTTTCTTTGAGTGATTTCAGATTACTAGAATTAAGGGCAAATCCAGTTCAGTTCCAGTTCCGACACCTTTTGCCATATCAGCTATATCTCGAGTTTCACTGAAGCAATAAGGCTGAAATTTGTATCCATGCAAAGCTAAGAGGCGTATCTATCTTTTTCATGTTTTACACTTCTTGAAACGGAGTCGTTTTCCATAGCGAAATCGACCATCAAGTTGGCTGATGTGCAATGACGTCTGTGCTGACCTGTTTTCGTATTATGCTCATATCTTCTTATCCACATCAGCAAATGAGCTGATTCCAACGGCTATGGATCAGTAACTGATAGGGTAACATTTTTCTAGAAGACCATGTGATCAGATAAGGCCTCCAAAATTGACAAAATCGACCATCAAGTTGGCTGATCAAAATCGTCATATATGACGAAAATTGTTAGAAAATGCACCCACCTATTATACCTACCTTTGAAATTTGTAAAGCTTGTCTCTTGTCATTTAGCCCTCCAAAATGTGTATAAATAGAGGGCCTTGGATGATTGTAAGGGATCATATTGTACATAGGTAGGATATTAGCCATTTTAATAAAATTCTCTAAGTTTTCTTCTTCTTTCTTTTCTCTAGTTTTCTTTCTTTTCTCTAGTTTTCTTTTTCTTTAGAGAGAGCAAGAGGTTGGATAATTAATATTCTTCCTCTTCTTCTTTCTTTCTTTTATTTTCTTCTTAGATTTTCTTTAATTTTATGTTTATGTTTATAATGCCTATGCTAGGCTAAACTTCTATTTGGTTAAGGGTGATTTCAAAGCCCTAGACATGTTTTGTGATTGATTTTCAGATTCTATCTATCATTAATTTTCTATCAAAGTTGCTTATGTTCTTCTACAAGAATTGTTCATGATGTTGTCTAGATTTATTTAGGTGTACAACTAGATAGATCTTGATAATTATCTATTGCTAGTTTAGGAGTCTTGATCCGTGTAATTGTCTTGATTTCCTATTCATAAGTGGCAATTTGTGATTAATGATTATGGTCAAGTTTTCAATAATTGCAAAGTGGAACATAACCTAAGTTGAACAATCCGAGCTTATGTGTTTGTTGCTTAGATCAACCTATCTTTCTCATCATAAAGCTGCCATTAAATTGAATTTAGAGAGCTTATTCTAGGTTGTTTAATGGTTAGAGATTAAATAGAGAGCTTGTTCTATTTAACGACAAACTAAGGAAAGATTGGGGTAACAGAGCTTGTTGTTATCTACGGTTGTTAACTTTGATAGTTGGTTGATATTGATAGATCTGAAATTGATTCTTAATGATGTCTAGTGGTGGAGAATGAAACCTTAACCATATTTTTCATATTTGATTCTTCTTACTTATTTGTTTTCTTACTTTTAGTTTGCTTATTTTTTATATTTATTTTTATTGGCTGGTTATACCGCCTAATTTGTATATTAACTTTGTTTTATTTTTATTGGCTGGTTATACCGCCTAATTTAGTATATATATTTTTATTGGCTGGTTATACCGCCTTGCATCTTATTCTTATTATTTACTTTAGTTTAAATCTGGCTTCAAAAACCCCTTTTCTTTTATTGTTCTTGAATTTAAGTTTTAAACTATTAACTTATAAACTAAAACCCAATCCTTGAGGACTCGACCCTTGCTAACTACTATACTTACAATTTATCTTTTTAGTGCAAGGTTAAATAAGATACACTCTTTTGGGTGCATCAAATTTTTGGCGCCGTTGCCGGGGATTGTTTTCTTTAGTTTATTTGTTACTTGGTTTATTCTTATTTTCAGTTCTAATTAGTTCTATTTTCTTCTACATACAAGTTTTTCTTATCAAATTTTGAAAAAAAAAAAAAAAAAAAAAACAATGGAATTGAGCAATCTAACACTTGAAGAGTTGGTGGCATACATGAACATGGAGAATCAACAAGCCAATCTCACCTCCCCAGTTCAACAATTGGCCATGGGAGGATGTCAAGGCCATCAAGTGTTCCAAGACCAACAGTATGATCATTACTCAAACACTTACCATGAGGGATTGTGGGATCATACTAATTATGGCTACTCGAAAAATTACCAAGAAGTAGATCCTTATGCCAATTACACTCATCCATCTAGCTTCAATCAATCATGGTCTCAAGAACCAGATCTTTTTCAACCACCACATATGACTCAAAACTCAGGTACTTCTTTAGAAGATCTTGTCTATTCTCTTGTTACTGATTCTTTGCAATTTCAACAGGAAACAAGGGCAAGCATCCAGAGTTTGGAAAAGCAAATGAGCCAATTGGCTAGTAGTATGGTGGGATGGGTAGCACAAAGATCTGAAGAACTCCCAGCCCAAACAATGGTTAACCCAAAGGAGAATGCTACTATTGTGACCTTGAAGAATGAGGAACAAGATGAGGATGAAACAAAATTAGAGATGGATTCTATTCTTGAGGATAATGAAGCCAAAGATCCAAATAAGAGTATTTCGGCACCTGAGGTAACGTTTAAGGTTTCACTTTTTACTAATGTTTCTTCTCCACCTTTTCCTAGTAGATTTGCAAAGTTCAAGGAGGAAGAACATGAACAACACATGCCGGAAACCTTAAACAACTTGTTTGTGGAGGTCATTCAACAAGTATCAAAATATGCTCCATTCCTCGATGACATATGCACCCCAAAGGATGATGGAATAATACTTGTAATGGAGAATGCATCCACTGTTGTGCAAAGAAAGCTTCCTCTCAAACGCATAAATTTGGGAAATTTCATGTATGAGCCTGACAAGCCTAAAATGCCAAGAAGGGGTGTTGGTTAGGTTCAAAACACTAAATCAAGTGCTAATTGGCGGAGGCAGCCTAATTAGTGAAAGCATTGCCAAACTGCCATCCTCAGATTTGCTCTCTTTTTCTTTATCTTTTTCTTATGTTTCTTTGCTAATTGTGTTTAGTGTTTCTAAGTTCATTTAGGCTGCATAAGTTTATTTTGTTTATTAGTTCTTTTCACTTACACATGATTCTTTCATTTGGGATTAATAGCATTACATTAATGACAATGTAAGAATTATGTGTGGGGGGGAAGAATTTAGGATTTTATTTAGAGTGTTTTGTTTTTGAGTCTTTTTATGTTGTTTTTCTTTCTGATCCTTGTTTTGAAAATAACTAGATATAAATATAATTTTTTAACCCCGGTTAAAAGGCGGATAACGGTACTCCGTGATTATATAAATCGGTTCCATCAGCTACCCACAAAACTGATATTGTATATAAATTTCTCTTCCAATTTCTCTTTCAATTTTTTTTTCATTCTTTTTTTCAGGATGGATGATATTCTCACAAGATTGCAGAAACGATTTCCTCCTTTTCCTCGAAATATTTTACTGAAGCTTTACCAAGTTCGACTTGAAAGATTAAGAATGCTTATGCACAAAGGGATTCCTGACGACATACGTTGGATAATTGAAGCCAAGGTACGTGAAGATGAATATCTTCCTGTTTTGCATTTACCAGGTACAGGTAGAAGCACTTTTGCAAAGAAGCGACGAGCAAAGCGCATGAGTTCAAATTGCCACAAATGTGCACGATGGACGTGTAACGGTAAATGTCATTCTATTGGGATTCCGTCCTCTAATCGAGATGATAAAATTGAATTCATTAAGGATGGACTGAGTAAGGAGAATTTGGGTAATATCCAACTTTCTCTTGAGACGCATCCTAGTGGAGACGTACAAAGAGAAATTCTTGATTTATGGCCGCAATTCCAAAGGGAATGGCAACATCTTGGGAATCTGATGTTAAAAGACCCTGTTTGCCAGCTTGTAAGAAAACTGGATGGGAAGCATATCCTCGACTCATAGAAGGCGTTTAAGCCGTTTCTGGACGTAAAACCAGAGGAAGATGTGAGCCACAATCACAACTACAATAAATAACTTCTCAGCTTTTGGTTTGATTTACAATAACTTCATTTCGGTTTAATTTACGTGTTGTTCGATTTGTGTAATTATTCTCATTTTTTTTATTGGTCTTTTACGGTTGATTTTTCTTCTCTTTTTGATTTTCTTCCTGAAATCACGCAAAAATCTTTTGTTAGGTAGGTTAACATTTTCTTCTGACAGGTCAAATACACTTTCGGCGACATTATTACTCTTGTCTGATTCACTACTCAGTCCTCTATATATTACACCATGTACTCATTCTCTTTCAGGCACTCGAAAAAAAAAATGGAAAGTACTTCGTCCCAGCGCATTAAAAAAATTTGTGTCTTTGGAGGTGCTTATCCAGGGAAAAATAACATATTCGCTGATGAAGCCATAAGAGTTGGAGTAATACTTGCCCAACAAAAGATCCAGTTGATTTATGGAGGTGGTAGTACGGGTTTAATGGGAGCAGTCGCTACAGCAGCACACGCCGGAGGAAGTCCAGTTCTAGGAATCGTGCCAAAACTATTCACAGGTTTTTGTGGACCTACCGTGGGTAAGGAAATACAAGTCTGGAGTATCCCTGAACGGATGACAATCATGTACCATTCTGCCGATGCATTCATTGCTCTACCAGGAGGTCTGGGTACATTGGAAGAAATAGCTTGCGTGGCTTCTTGGTCATCTTTGGTCACAAATAAGAAACCCATTGGTTTGCTTAATATTAATGGTTATTTTAGTAATTTGCTTTCATATTTAGATAATGCTGTGGATAATGGATTCATGTTTTCAGAGGCAAGGAGAACCATAATTTCTGCTACAACCATTGAAGATTTACTTAAAAAGCTCCAAGCTTATGAGTGTTTATCTGCTACGGTTGTTTCGCAAACGCTCGGAAAAAGAAAAAGAGATATGGACGAGCAAGGAGTGGATTGCACTTTGTCTTTGTGACATTATCTAACATTTTGCTTGTTGTGTCTCAGTTATAATAAGCGGTTAGCAACCTCTGCAGGTAATATCTCCTAAATTCTACCTTTAAAATTTGACATTGGGGACAATGTCATATTTTAGTAGGGGGTAAGGGACATATTTTGCTAATTTAAAAAAAAAAAAAAAAAAAAATTTAAGAAGTATTCATTCTGAACAAGGTCTGAGTAAGGGAGACTTGAGACATACCTTGTCAGTTTGATTTCTTCTTTTCAAAAAAAAAAAAAAAAAAAAAGAGTTTGTTGTGTTTTAAGCAATTTAGAAGTATTCATTCTGAACAAGGTCTGAGTAAGGGAGACTTGAGACATACCTTGTCAGTTTGATTTTAATCTTTTTATGTTTACTTGTTAATTTTTGTTTAGTATTTTAGGATTATTTAGGTTGCATGGTTTTGTTTTGTTTTGAGTCTTAGTTGTTCCTATTCTTATGTTATTAGTTCTTTTCTCTTACACATGATTCTTTCATTTGAGTTAATAGACTTACATTGAGGACAATGTAAGAATTAAGTGTGGGGGGGAATGATTTAGGATTTCTTTTATTTTTGTCTACTATTTTTTTTTCTTTATTATTATTATTATTATTATTTTTTTGTGAGTTTTAGTTCCTTTTTAATACAATGATGAGATATGAATTGCATAAGTCTAAAACAGATTTATTAGTGAGAAGATTTTCATGAGAATTGAGCTTGATGTCAACCTTTTTATGAGCCAATGTTAATATGATATGTTGATTGAGAAAGAAGCATGTTTAGACTTAATCTGACTTGTATAATCATCCTTGTGAGTTTTTGAGCCTATAATGATTGATGCATTATACAAATCAATCTAATTTCTTTCTTGAGTACTCTTATGATTACATGATTCTCTAGAACTTGCTTTAAACCGTTTGAGACTATATTGATACATGTGACAACATGAATATGATAGAGGCATTAGGATTATAACCAGAGCCAAACAGCCATCCATTATTAATGTTCTAAGAGAACATCCCCACTAGTGAGCCAATTTGAGCCTACATTAAATATGCTGTTTTATTGGTAACCACAACTTACACCTAGCCTAAATATACTTATATCCTTACCCTTGTTCTAAAGATGGATTATATATTTTGAGACATATTGCAAAAAAACAAGGGATATTTTTAGTTGAAAATTTGGGTTAGAAACAAGAAATAAGTGTGGGGGGAAAAGAAAAGTCAAGAGAAAAAGAAATGGAATACTGGCAAATACATTCCTATGTAAAAAATATGAATCATCTCTTGAATTTGTGGAAAAAGAAAAAGATGTTACAAAGTTGTTTAGAATGAAGAAAAGGCCCAACATGAATATTCGGCCTAGGTGACTATGTACTTGTAAAGAGTTTTGAGAAGTTTCTTTGTATGATCTTATTATGTCTCTAAACTTTATGAACTCTTTGGAGCCTTTGTGATATCTTTATCCTTTTGTTATTCAACCACATTACAAACCCCTTGGCCCCATTACAACCTTGATTAAAGACCTCTTGATTCATGAAGTTGTATGATCTAAATAGTGGAGAATAGGTGGACAAGCAAGAATATGGTAGAACTATTTTCATGAGATTGATTGAGTGTAAACACTTCACCACTACTTTAAAGAGTGAAAATCATGAGGGTATCCCATGTGAGAAGTTGAGATTAAATTTGAACATGCACTATTTTGATTGAGATATGTTATGTTAATATTGGCTTAACTCAAACAATTTACATTCAAGCATGAATTTTTGTGAAATTCTTTAAACTATTGATTAGTTTATAAGACTTGTTCAAAGATTGTCTCTAATTTGTATTGAAAGGATTAGGAATAAATATTTTTAGTATATGTAGTTTATTTATATTTTAGTTTTTCAATGTTTGTGGGTATCGTTCTAGTAAACCCTCACGAGACTAAACTCGTCCACTAGGGACACCTAGGGGTTTAAAGGCTTGTGTCACATGCTAAGTGCCACCGTGATTTCCTACGAAAGTGGATTAGATTAGATTTTCTTATTTTATTTTTATTGAGTCGTTGCTAGGGACTAGCAACAATCTAAGTGTGGGGGTGTGATAACTCGTATAATTATATAGTTTTTAGTTATGTTTTATTATTGTTTTGTGTCAAATACGAGTTATTATTGTTTAGTCTAATTGTGTTTATGATCTTTTATATTTTTATGTATTTTGGTGTTTTTCACAAGTTTCTTTGAGTGATTTCAGATTACTAGAATTAAGGGCAAATCCAGTTCAGTTCCAGTTCCGACACCTTTTGCCATATCAGCTATATCTCGAGTTTCACTGAAGCAATAAGGCTGAAATTTGTAGCCATGCAAAGCTAAGAGGCGTATCTATCTTTTTCATGTTTTACACTTCTTGAAACGGAGTCGTTTTCCATAGCGAAATCGACCATCAAGTTGGCTGATGTGCAATGACGTCTGTGCTGACCTGTTTTCGTATTATGCCCATATCTTCTTATCCACATCAGCAAATGAGCTGATTCCAACGGCTATGGATCAGTAACTGATAGGGTAACATTTTTTTAGAAGACCATGTGATCAGATAAGGCCTCCAAAATTGACAAAATCGACCATCAAGTTGGCTGATCAAAATCGTCATATATGACGAAAATTGTTAGAAAATGCACCCACCTATTATACCTACCTTTGAAATTTGTAAAGCTTGTCTCTTGTCATTTAGCCCTCCAAAATGTGTATAAATAGAGGGCCTTGGATGATTGTAAGGGATCATATTGTACATAGGTAGGATATTAGCCATTTTAATAAAATTCTCTAAGTTTTCTTCTTCTTTCTTTTCTCTAGTTTTCTTTCTTTTCTCTAGTTTTCTTTTTCTTTAGAGAGAGCAAGAGGTTGGATAATTAATATTCTTCCTCTTCTTCTTTCTTTCTTTTATTTTCTTCTTAGATTTTCTTTAATTTTATGTTTATGTTTATAATGCCTATGCTAGGCTAAACTTCTATTTGGTTAAGGGTGATTTCAAAGCCCTAGACATGTTTTGTGATTGATTTTCAGATTCTATCTATCATTAATTTTCTATCAAAGTTGCTTATGTTCTTCTACAAGAATTGTTCATGATGTTGTCTAGATTTATTTAGGTGTACAACTAGATAGATCTTGATAATTATCTATTGCTAGTTTAGGAGTCTTGATCCGTGTAATTGTCTTGATTTCCTATTCATAAGTGGCAATTTGTGATTAATGATTATGGTCAAGTTTTCAATAATTGCAAAGTGGAACATAACCTAAGTTGAACAATCCGAGCTTATGTGTTTGTTGCTTAGATCAACCTATCTTTCTCATCATAAAGCTGCCATTAAATTGAATTTAGAGAGCTTATTCTAGGTTGTTTAATGGTTAGAGATTAAATAGAGAGCTTGTTCTATTTAACGACAAACTAAGGAAAGATTGGGGTAACAGAGCTTGTTGTTATCTACGGTTGTTAACTTTGATAGTTGGTTGATATTGATAGATCTGAAATTGATTCTTAATGATGTCTAGTGGTGGAGAATGAAACCTTAACCATATTTTTCATATTTGATTCTTCTTACTTATTTGTTTTCTTACTTTTAGTTTGCTTATTTTTTATATTTATTTTTATTGGCTGGTTATACCGCCTAATTTGTATATTAACTTTGTTTTATTTTTATTGGCTGGTTATACCGCCTAATTTAGTATATATATTTTTATTGGCTGGTTATACCGCCTTGCATCTTATTCTTATTATTTACTTTAGTTTAAATCTGGCTTCAAAAACCCCTTTTCTTTTATTGTTCTTGAATTTAAGTTTTAAACTATTAACTTATAAACTAAAACCCAATCCCTGAGGACTCGACCCTTGCTAACTACTATACTTACAATTTATCTTTTTAGTGCAAGGTTAAATAAGATACACTCTTTTGGGTGCATCACGTATTCGGGAGTGTGGAGGCGAAAGAACGATGTTTGGTCCTCGATTTAGTCATTCCTCCTAAGTTCAAGATCCCTGACTTTGTGAAATATGACGGGACGATCGATCCGTCAGCCCACATCACTATGTTCTGTCGGAAGATTACAAGTCATATATATAATGATAAGCTTTTGATTCACTGTTTTCAGGATAGCCTCAGCGGGTCCGCAATTAGGTGGTATAGTCAGTTGAGCAAGGATCAGATTCGCTCTTGGAATGATTTGGCTAGGGCTTTTCTAAACCAGTACAAGCATATGACAGACAGGACACCTGATCGTCTCACTTTGCAAAATATGGAGAAAAGAGCTATTGAGAGCTTCAAAGAATATGCACAACGGTGGGTGCGCCTGGCCGCCCAAGTACAACCGCCCTTGACACAAAAGGAAATCACTATCCTTTTTGTGAATACACTGCAAGCCCCGTACTATGACAGACTCGTCGGCAATGCCTCGAAGAATTTTGCGGACATGGTAATTTCAGGGGAGATGATTGAGAACGCTATCAAAAATGGGAAACTTGAAAAAGAAGGAACATCCAATGCCGAGAAAAGTAAGGCACCTAGAAAGAAAGAGGAAGATGTCCAAACTATGGAAGATTTCGTCCCATATTCCCAATTTCCCTCATACCAATCATGTTACCCTACTGAGGTATCTCCAAGCCTTTATCCTTACCTACCTACCTAAACACCTAATCCTATCCCAGCCCTTGCAACAAGGCCTACTTCTAGAAAACGACCGCGGGAAAATCAAGAAAGAATTCCAATCCCCATCCCTGACCTACTGCCATTACTAATAAAGAATCAGTACCTTACCCCGGTACCTTTGAAAATAGCTCTGAATCCATCAGCGAGGAGTTATGACCCTGACAGCAAGTGTGATTATCACCTAGGGGTAGTTGGGCATTCAACTGAAAAATGCAGACAACTGAAGGAAAGGATTGAAAGTATTATCCGTGATGGTATTTGACACCGGAGCTTATCAATCAATGGAAGGCCGCTTAGCCCTAAATCAGTTTCTTTCAGGGTTTTAGGGGGAGAATTACTACATTTGAAGGATGTCAATAGGAGCATTCTGACGCATGTAGTTTTATACACTGTGATGATGAAAGCACTTGTCTCATGTTAACATCTACATGAATTAAATGAATTTTGAATTTTAACAATAACATGAATTTGCAAAAACAAGCATTAAGGAAGTTTTAAAAATGGATAGTCTCAAGAAGATTGATGATAAGTGTTAGAAATGACCCAACACCACCTCTTTTTTGGGCTTCTCTATACCTAAACCTTGAATCAAGAACACTTGAAAGACCTAATGTTTCAAGGAAAAATGAATTTGAAAAAAAAAGAGAAGCATTGTCATTGCAGAATAAGCAAGGATGTAAATCCTAGTCTAGGCTATGAACAAAGGAACAAACTTTTTGAAATTTTTTGAATTCCTTGAAATTCAAACAAATTAGACATTCTTTCAAGAATCTAGATTTTCGTAATTTGATCTGTGTCAAGGTTGTGCCAAAACCATTCATGTCATTTTCAACTAACCACAAAACACTAAATTGCCCAAACATCACTTCATGATTGACACCCTGGGGCACAATGACTAAACCAGATTGTCCCATATCCCAGAGAAAACCCATTTTAGGTCATATTTTCCTTATCTCTTCAAAGAACTCAGATTTGAAGCTCAGTCTTTTCAAAATAGACCTAGACTTGCTATGTTCCTCGTTGATACAAATTCTCATGGTTAATCAAATTGGGGCAACATATGTGAAAATGATGGTTATATGGTGAAAAAAGGATAGGATTAACGCATGAATCAGTGGGGCATGCGACGAAAAAATGCGAAAAAATCGTGAAATCATGCATATGAGAATTCGGATGATTTCAAGTGCAAAATGAAATTCTGAATATCTATTTCCCCTGGGGATTGCTTTTCAATATGAATATTTGTGCTTGACATGAGAAATCGCCATTTTTCATATCCCTTTCGCATAAAAAAGAAATTATCCATAGTCACCCCTTTTGAGCCAAAAGAATTCTTTCTTCTTTGAACCCTGATCAAGGATTACCCTCTACACTAGGGGGCAAATGCGAGGAAAGATCTTTTTAAAGATCATTGAGAAATGAGTGACAGCTCAAAGACAGACACAAAGCAAATAGAGCCCCGAATAAATACGGGCGCACTCTGTCAAAGAAAAAAGAAGAGAAAAAGATGGCGAAATGAAAGCCAAGAAAAACAAAAGAAAAAACACAATAAAAAAAAAGTGTGTGAAAGACATGGCAAATTGAAAGCCAAAAGCAAAGAAGAAAAAGAGCAGAGTCAAAAGGAAAGAAATGTCCAAGAAGGGACAAATGCTTCAAAGAGAATCCTCCTCAAGAAAGGATCCTTGATCTGATTACCCTCAAACACATATTTTGGGCCTATTTATCCTTTCTTTCTGAACCCTGAGCCACGGCCTACATTACGTGCTTTAAAAGTCCATTTTGATGAAGCATGAATATTTAATTTGAAAGGTTTTTTTTTTCCTCAGATTTTATCCCATCTCATCGAATTATCATTTCACTAAGGAAGAATTTAGAATTCTCAAGTGTATGGTAGAACGAAAAAATGAGAAAGAAAATTGGAGAGAAAAGGGACTCTAGGGCGAAAACCCAAAAACGGGCGGTCTAGAGTAGAATGGGAATTTTCGATGCCATCAATGATAGTGCCGATACCACAAAAGAAAAGATCTTATTAAAGGAGTGGTCATCGAGGAATATCTAGGATTTCTTGAACCCCCAAATTGTCAACTCTCATTCAAAGGATTGTCTTCAAAAAACTTAAACTTTTTCTCCAAAATTAAACTTTTCGATTTAAACATCCCGGCCAATCTTGACGCTTGTCAAAATGCCTTGATATGGAAACTAAAAGAATGTTGAATTTGCTTGGTTCTCAATGAATTCATGATTTATAAAACCTATTCCATTTGTGAGCCTAGAAGGGATATACATTTTTGTCATGAAGTTTTCCTGGAAAAGACAGAATCTTGTTATACCAAGCCTTGCCAATCCCAGTTAAAAAACCAAGATGGACACTTAGAGAAATTTCTAACAATGATCATCAGTCTTCAAAAGATTTGTATATCACACATTGTGGGGTTAATATTTTTTTGTTCAGAAGTTTTCAAAATAAGAAAACAAATAAAGAGATTTTTGAAATACCCATTTTGATGTTGACATGAGACAAGGATTCTTTCTAACCCAAAGGTATTGAACTGCCAGGGTACGTCCTGACTTCCATTTATGAGAAGAAGAAATCGAACCCAGTGCAGATCTCTATTGATGAAAGTTTGAAAACTGTTGGGGCAAAGAGAATAGCCAAAATGAATTGAAGATATACTCTGATTTGAAGAGGAAAAATGAATTTGAAAGGCTAAGCCAAAGTCTAGAAAAACAACCGGAGGCATTTGCATCACTCATGAGCACTCATCTCTTTATCGAGCTTTTGCATCTGCATAGTGTCGGCAAGTATTTGCATCATTCATGGGTATTTGCATTGGCATTATTCCATAAGCATCTGCATTTTACCTTTACATTTACATTCTTCATGGAATTCGCATTTGTGTCATCTCAAGCAATTGCATCATTTCTAGAATCATTGCATTTTCATTTATGTGTGGTAATTGTAGTTACACCATTCATAAACCAGTTACATGAACGCAATTAGTAGGGGCATCTGCATCATGAAACATGGGCATCAATCCAGGCCATTTGCATTTGCACTAAGAAATATTTTACATTTGCACCATGAAGCATGAGCACCTTGTTAAAATACATGTGCATCTGCATCATTTCTCAAAGCTTCTGGTGGGGATATCCAAAATTTTATAGTTTTTAAAAGTGAACAAGTCTTCGGTGGTGATAGCTCAAGCCTCTGGTGGAGATATCCAGGGTTTTATAAATTTGAAAAATGAGAAATCTTCTTCTGGAGGAGTTATCCAGAATTTTAAAATGAGCAAGTCTTTGGTGGTGATAGTCAAAGCTTCTGGTAGGGATATCCAGAATTTTACAGTTTTAAAAGTGAACAAGTCTTTAGTGGTGATAGATGAAGCCTCTGGTAGAGATATCCAGGGTTTTATAATTTTGAAACATGAGAAATCTTCTTCTGAAGGAGTTACCCAGAATTTTACAATGAGCAAGTCTTTGGTGGTGATAGCCAAAGCTTCTGGTAGGGATATCCAGAATTTTATAGTTTTAAAAGTGAACAAGTCTTCGGTGGTGATAGCTGAAGCCTCTGGTGTAAATATCCAGGGTTTTATAATTTTGAAAAATGAGAAATCTTCTTTTGGAGGAGTTACACAGAATTTTATTCAACATGTGCATCTACATCAAGAAGCATTTGCATCAATCTAAGTTAGTTGAATCTACATTAAGAAAATTTGAATCAAATCAAGTCATTTACATTTGCATCAAAGACATTTGCACTAATCTAAGTCATTTGCATCTACATCAAGAAGCGTTTGCATCAACAAAATTTGCATCATGAAGCATTTGCATCATCTCTTAAAGCTTTCAGGTATAATCGAATTCGTTTCCTTAAGACGAGTCGAGCCCCGAGATCATCGTCGAGGTACTTTTTTTTATTATGAACAAGTCTTCGGTTGTGATAGCTGAAGCCTCTGGTGGAGATATCCAGAGTTTTAAAATCCTTTGAAAAGGTAGAAAGTCTTCGGTGGTGATAGCTGAAGCTTCTGGAGGTGATACCCAGAATTTTTATAGTTTTAAAAATGAGCAAGACTTTGGTGGTGATAGCCGAAGCTTCTGGAGGAGATATCCAGAATTTTAAACACAACTGAGCACAAGACAGGTTAAGGCCCCGAGACCATCGTCGAGGTCATTTCCTTTCTTGCAAATCGAATTCGTTTCCTTAAGACGGGTCGAGCCTTGCTTAGTCAGGGAATTCAATTTAAGGACAAAATCTTCAATTTATTGTTTAAAAAAAAAATTGAAAAAAAAAATGAAAAATGAAAAATGAAAAAAGACAAAAAATGAAAAAAATGAAAAAAAAAGGAAAAAGATGAAAGAGAAAAAAATAAAAAATGAAAAATGATAGACGAATGAAAAAGAAAACCCTTTTCCATTTCCTTCAAATGTGATTTCACTGACCGTACAAAATTAATGTCGGTTTATCTTTGCCTGATTCCTGATTCTCAGCAATAGCCAAAGAGGGGCAGCTGTAGACACCTAATTTTGTCCGGACCACTAAAACATGTATGTTTTCTTCCTATATTGATGTTTTCGAGTGTAAAAAGACTGTTTTCATCCTGCAGGTGGTACTCCGAGACTTAGTTTAAGAGGGCGAGCACAAAAAGTCAAACTTGAAAAAAGTCAACCTCGAAAAAAAAGTCAACCCCAAAAAGTCAACTACTCAAAAAGTCAACCCACTTTAAAAATAAAGATTTTAAGTTCAATTGAAAAATGGCGAAAGAATTTTGATAATCCGAGGTATACATTGAAAGATATAGAGTTCGGAAGTTGGGATTTGGAGATTCAGTAGAAAGAAAACCCTAATCCGAGAAATTTGGGGAAAAGTGCTTAAACGATCAAATTGGTCGAAATTGAAGGTTCCAAATGAAATATAAGCACTGATTACAGGTAATGGAGAAGTCACTTGCAAGAAAAACCGAAAGAAAAGTCAATCCGGGAGAAAATCGAGAATTAGGGTTTTTAGTGGATTTCGTTGAAATCGGGAAGAATCACAGAAATGGCCCGAATGGGTAAGACCAAAGCCCCCAATGGATGAGGAATGATTAAAAAAGGATAGCCTAAGGCTTAGCTTGAAGAAAATCTAAAAATCGGACTTTTTTGAGCAAAACCGAGTTTCGGAGCTAAAAGGGCAAAATTGGAAAATTTGGGAAAAATAGCAAATGGACTCCGAAAATTCTGAAAATTTGTCAATCTCATTCTTAAATCATTTGAAAGAGGTTGGTAAAAGAAAATCTTGATTCGGAGTTCGTTTGTAAAATGGCCAAATCTCGGGCTTCTTATGCAGTAATTCAAAAAGGAAAATCCCGGAAAAATAGCTAATGAGCTCCAAATCTTTTGAAAATTTTCAAATCTCATTTTTAAATTATTTGGAAGAGATTGGCGAAATAAAATCTTGATTCGGAGTTCGTTTGCAAAATGGCCAAATCCCGAGCCTTCTATGCAATAATTCAAAAAGATAAATCCTGAAAAAATAGCAAATGGACTCCAAAAATTATGAAAATTTTCAAATATCATTTTTAAATTATTTTTAAGATATTGATGAAAGAAAATCTTGATTCGGAGTCCGTTTGCAAAATGGCCAAATCCCGAGCCTCCTATGCAGTAATTCAAGCCGATAAATCCCGAAAAAATACCAAATGAGCTCCAAAAATTATGAAAACTTCCAGATCACATTTTTAAATTATTTGGAAGAGATTGGTGAAGAAAAGTCTTGATTTGGAGCTCGTTTAAAAAATGGTAAAATGTAGGGGCATAAAGGGCATTTTTGGAAGAAAAAATCCAAATAAATAGAAAATGGACTCGGATAATTTTGAAAACTTCCAAAACTCAATATTTTATTATTTTGGAAGTATTAAAAAAATAAAAATTGAATTTGGAGTCCGTTTGATATTTATTTGCATCCGGGGGGCAAAACGGTCATTTCACCCAAGCAACCGAAAAGGGCTTCTTTGGGCCTTTCAAAAAATCAGAGTTGGGCTGGAAAAGTGAAGTGTTGGCCTGCCCAAGCCCAAAAGAAGGAGGAAGCTTCTGATTTTTCAATCAAATGGCTAAAAATCAAGAGTTAGTTAGAGATTCTCTTTGATCAAGCCATGGTGATTAAGCCACATAGGCCAAGAGAGATGTCAACATTATTCTTTAACAGCTGTAATTTGAGAGAGCTGAGATGCTAATCTAAAGGTGGTAATTTCATGATTTTTCATCTTGAATTATTAGCCATTTGATGGGAAATTGGTTACAAAAAAATGACAACACCTTGGGCAATTATAGGGGGTTTCGGCCAGCCTTGTTGAGAGGTCAGATTTTTATTTTTTCATCTTCATTTTGCTGAGTTCTTAGAGTTTTTACTTAGTTTTTCTCTTCTAGGTTGAGAGCAAAAAAGAAAAGTTTAGAAAAAAAAAAGGAAAGTTTGAAGAGATAAAGCTTGAAAGATAGCTTCTTGAGGTTGCTCTTGAGCACCAACTCTTGCACTTTCTTGATTTTCTATTCTTATTTTTGCTATTTTGATCTCTATTTGGTGAGTTTCCATTTTAAATAAATGTTTTTTTATTGTTCTTTTAATTTCTTCCTTCATCTCTTTCTTAAGTATATTTTTTACATTTTATTTTTACAATAAACTCACCATGGCCAAATGGCCTACATTATTTATTTAAGTTGCTGTTTTGGGTTCATTTTACCATATTGTTTATGTTATTTTCTTTGATTTTGATGTTTTAAATGTTATGTTACTTCATATTCTTGAGTTATATTTTAATTTGGTTGCTTTGTTTGTTGCCATTTATGTTTTAGATATCATGTTTTTGCATTTTAAATTTTCTGTTTTCATGTTGTTTAAATTTGAGCATGTTTTAGATTTAGTATATCAAGTGTTTGTGAAAATGCTTGTGTGGTCTTTGCATGATTTTTGTTTTATATCTTAGTTGAGCATGTTTTAGATTTAGTATATTAAGTGTTTGTGAAAATGCTTGTGTGATTTTTGCATGATTTAAGTGTTATATTTTAGTTGAGCATGTTAGTAGACCAAGTGTTTGTGAAAATGCCATGCTTGTTGGAGCTTGAGGCCATTTGGCTACTCCATGTGTTTTGCATTGTGTGATTGCATTTTTGTCATGTTAGTTGGTAGGTTTTTGCATTTTCATGTCATTTGATTTAGTTTTGCATGCTAGTATGCCAAGTGTTTGTGAAAATGCCATGTTTGCTTTTTACATTATGCTATTCGGCCCTCTTGGAATTTTTGCATTTTTTGTGCATTCTTGCCATGTTAGTTGATAGGTTAGCATTTGCATGATATTTGATTGAGTTTTTGGATTAAGCATGCTTTATGTTTGTGAAAATGCCATGCATATTTTAGTTATTAAGCTAGGTTTATTTGCCATGCATGATCATGCATTTTAGGTCTAGGTTGCATTAATTGCCATGCAAGTTCATATAGGTCTAGGTCACTTTATGAATGCCATGCATTTTTTCATGACATTTAGGTTTAAATCCATGCATTTCATGCATTATGTTTGCTGCATTGTTTCATGCATTTCATGTTCATGCCACTTGAATAATGACTTGAGCCAATTAATGGTTCAAAGTCATGCTCTCTTGAGCACACTTGTGGAAAATTAAGTTTGTCAAGTTGATTATTCTACCTTTGTAATTTTTTTTACTTAGCCAATTTTTATCTAACTTTCAAAAATTCCTAGCTACTGTTTGTAAGTCATTTTAGGAATTTCAAATATTTTTACTTTGATTTTTAAATGATTTTATCAAAGGCAAAAATGTGTTGGCAAAGCAGTTTTTTTTTTCTTCCAAAATTCGTACATCTCTTATTTTTCTGGGAATTCATATTTAATCAGAAAATTAAGATGATTTTTTTACGTGTATTTTTACATGTCCTGAGTCTCCAGTATTTTTTTCAGAATTTTTTGAATTTGTAAAAATAGGTTAAAAAATCGTGGATTAAAACTGGACAATGGAGTCAGAATTGAATTTAAAGAAAAATCATTTTTCTGTTTTGGTTAATTTACTTAGAGTGGGCTGATTAGGAGGGTTAGCTACTGACTTAGGGTAGTTTCTAAGCCTTTTTAAACTTTAAAAATGGTTTTTCAAGTCTCGGGTTAAGGGTAGTCAAGTCCGGATTTTTAAACTTAGGAAATTAGAGCCATTTAAAAGATTTAGCCCAATTTTTATTTTTAATTCAAGCTTTTCAAAATTGTTTTCAAACAATCACAAAGTATTTTGGTTTTAGAATATTTAATTTGACATATTTTCCTAAGGTAGTCGGATATCTTTTTAGATATACGGATTTCCTTGATTAAAGGAAAAAATAGATTTCATGCATTGCATTTTATATAATATGTGATTCTTGCCATAATAATTTCTATGATATTGTTGTTATTTTGATTTATATTTTTTGATGTTACATGGTTTATTATATGGTTTTGAATATTTCATGATATCCTATGCTTTTCTTTAGTTATTTTTATTTAGCATATACTATGTTCATGCATTATTATTTTTATTTTCATGCATATTATATGATAGCATTATTTTATTCCATGTCATTTAAATTATATGCCATACCATTCATATTTGTCATGTCATTTAAATCATTTCATTTCATTTAGGATATATTATGTCATCTAGAATATTTTATTTCATTTAGATTATATCATATGACTTAGGATATTGCATTTCATGTAGAATATAGTCATTTCATTTCATTTAGGATATATTATGTCATCTAGAATATTTTATTTCATTTAGATTATATCATATGACTTAGGATATTGCATTTCATATAGAATGTATTATGTTACATAGGTCTTTTAATTTCATTTAGAATATATCATATAACTTAGGATATTTCATTTCATTTAGAATATGCTAAGGCATTCAAATCATGTCATGTCATTTAGGTTGCATTATATTATTTAGATTTTGCTATGTCATTTTATTTATGTCATGCATATACATATTCATTTCTTTTAAATATTTTCAAAAAAAGATAATGGTTTTCAATAAAATAAAGATATTCCCGAGTTGAAATAATTCATAAGTTCTTTGCCGGGTTTTGCTGGGGAGGATATCATCAATTATTATTAATAACGGAATATCTTCTTTAAAAAGATAATTATTCGGAAAATTTTCCAAAATTAATAAAAATTTCTATATTTTGCCACGTTTGTTGGGGAATATAGGAAAATTTTGAATTTATAAATTCCGGATCATTTTCAATTAAAAATTGAATTATTTTTCTTTAAATTGGGAATTAACTTGAAATACTAAATTTAAAACCAATTTTTACCGAGACTCGAGATAACACACGATTAATAAGGTACCGATTTATACGAGCATTGTGGGGGTGCTAATCCTTCCCCACACGTAACCGACTCCCGAACCCGCTTCTTTGATTTCTTTGGTTTAAAACGCAGACTTGAAATTGGTTTTTAAAATGTTTTAATTAATTTTTAAAATATTTTATAAAACCGATTTTAATAGGTGACCGATCACACCTAGCTAAAAAAGATTGGTGGCGACTCCATGTCTTTTTTTTTAAGGTCATTTTCAAAGCCTTCATTTTTCAGAGGAATTAAGTCGACTTTTTCTCGGTTTTTTTTTATTGTCACGCTTAACGAATAATACAGTCTTGCGATGAGACTTGTTATTTTTTTAGGTTGCGACAGTGGGTACAAAGGGAAAACATTTAAGAGACCAAAAGGTGGTCATAAGGCAAGGAAAAGGTCCCATGGCTCGACCTAAGAAGAAGAAAGCTAAAGTTAAGTGCATTTAACTATGGCAAAGATGGTCATTTTGCTCGTGAATGCATTAAGCCAAAGAAGGTAAATGTGTAATTTGAAAAGTACTACATTTGTGTCTTGTACTATTTTATTAACTGAATCCCATCCTTTGTAGATTGCAGACTCAGGGGTCACAGACCATGTAGCCCGAGACAGAAATGTATTTGAGGATTTCCATCAGATTCTACATTGGATAAATTGGATTTGTGTAGGAAACAACTCGAGACTTGAAGTGAAGGGAGTCGATACATGCAAGTTGTGTATGTGGTGGATGATTCCTTATTCTGCATGACGTGCTGTTTGCTCTCTACATTCGTCAGGATTTGATTTCTGTCATTGTTCTTCTTAGTCTAGTAAATTATTGTGATTCTGGATATTTTATCAAATGGATTTATTTTTTTGGATGTTGATTACACTTCGTGTTGTAATTTCAATTATGCTAAATTTTCCTTTGTTGCTTATTCAAGTAATGCAAATATTGATGTGGATATTTTCATGCTATACTAGGCCATATTGGGTAACAAATAATGGATAGATTAGATAAATAAAGATTACTAGGTCAAATTGAAAAAGTTAATCTATCAACATATGAAAGTTATCTGGGCGGCAAAAATGGCAAGAAAACCATTTGGTAAAAAGACTAGAGTGGAATTTTTATTGCATTTAATACTTTTTGATATTTGTGGCCCAATGAATATAAGGGCACGAAGTGGAGGCATATATTTCATCATATTTATTGATGATTTTACACGTTTTGGTTGTGTCTATTTGGTTTCCCTCAAGTTGAAGCTTTAGAGTGCTTTAGAAAATATGTGATTTTGGTAGAAAATCAATTATATAAAAATGTTAAAGCATTAAAAATAGAACAATGACGTGAGTATTTGTCTGATTAGTTCAGATATTTGTGTGATGAAAAAGGAATAGATAGGTAACTAACCATTCCGAGGACTTCACAAAAAAACGTGTTGCAGAGAGACGAAATTTGCCAATCTGTGGTGATGCCTTATTAACAACTGTCTATGTATTGAATAGAATACCCTTAAAGTCAGTTACATCCACTCCCTATGAATTGTGTACTGGTAGAAAACCCAATCTCAGCAATCTCAGACCTTAGGGTTGCGTTGCTTACGTTCATGAGCCTGCTCATCAACATAGCAAGTTAGGTCCAAAAGGTAAAAAGATTATTTATAAGATACTCTGAACATTCAAAAAGATATTTGTTCATTGGTGAATAAACAAGTGGGGTGTAATTGAATTTAAATCTCGAGATGCCACTTTTCTTGAAAATGGTTTTCCAAGTAGTGGTGAGATAAATCAGGATATATCTCTTTATGAGATGGAATATCTTGATGTTTGATTGTTGCAAATCGACTGATGCATATACCTAAATTTGATGAATTAATTTTACAAGAATCACAAGTCAGGCATAGTAATCGTGGAAATATTCCTCGACGTTGTTTTATATAGAGGGAAAAGCTTTCATGATTACCCCCAAGATAAAAAAAGCCAAGAAATGTTCAAGAAGCTTTTTATTCTCAAGCTAAAGAAAAGTGAATGAAGGCAGTGGAAGAAGAGATGGAGTCTGTGAGATCAAAACCATGTTTGGGAATTGGTTGATCTATCTAAAGGACGCAAAGCAATTGGGAACAAATGAGCTCTCAAGATTAAGTGTAAGTCAGATGAGACTATTGAAAGATAGTTACAAGGCATGCCCTGTAGCTAAAAGGTATACTCAACAAGAGGGAATTGATTATGAAGAGACTTTCTCTCTTATTGTAAGGTTTACCTCCATACGCTTAATTCTAGCCATAGTAGTAAGTTTAGATTTAGAGTTGCATCAAATAGATGCAAAACTGTCTTTCTAAATGGAGAACTGGAAGAGGAAATCTACCTAGAACAACCAATAAATTCTATTGACAAAGGTCAAGAGCACAAAATGTGTAGGCTATTAAGATCAATTTGTGTCTTAAGCAATGATTAAAAAATTGAACCAGACTGATCGGTTCAACACTATCCATAAACCCAAAATAAGTCAAATCGGTTAAAACCTGTTAAAAATTAGGAACTAGAAAAATCAAAAAAATCTAATAAAATTGAAAATAATATATATTTTTTATTTTGGGACTTTTTAAACCCAATTGGTTACAAATTAAAAGGTCCAAAAATTAGGCTAAAAAAAAAAAACTTGTATTTTTTTGTTTGTTTTTCTTTTTAATTTTAGATTTTTTTCTAATTTTTCTAATTTTTTTTTTTAAATTTTCTTAATTTTTCTTAATTTTTAATTTTTTTGCTATAGTTGAACTAGTCGGTCTAGCCAGTTGAATCGGTTAAACCGAAAACTGGAGGTCTGACCGATTCGACTTCTGGTCCGATTTTTTCTTCCTTGGTCTTAAGCAATCTTTTAGATAGTGGTATATCAGATTTCATCAAGCAATCATTTCGTATCTTTTTATCATGATTGATGAAGACCATTGTGTGTATGTCAAAAGAACCAATGGCAAGTTTATGATCTTGTTGCTTTATTTGAAAGACATACTGTTGGTTAGGAATGATAAGGAGTATATCATAATGGTAAAAAAATTGGCTATCCTTGAATTTTGATATGAAGGACATGGGTGAAGCAACTTAGATTCGCGGAGTAAAACTAATTCGGGATTGTTCTAAGAAATTACTTGCTCTTTTCACAAGAGCTGTATATTAAGAAAGTTCTTAAATGATTCCAAATGCAAGACTACAAGCCAATTGATACTCCTATTGCAAAAGATGCAGGCATGAGTCAAAAATTGTCCTAAAACTCCATAAAAGAAGGAACAAATGTCGAGAGTTCTTTAATCAATGTTGTTGGAAGCCTTATGTATGCTATAATGTGCACAAGGTCAGATATCTGTTACACAACTGGACTCGTAATCAATCGAGTCCAGGGTTAAAAAGATATTGAGGTATCTAAAAGGCACTATGCACTATTCATTATGCTATCAAGAAGGTGATTGCAACTAATCAGGTACACGGACACCGATTATGGAGGAGATTTGATGAACTAAAATCTACCTTTGGTTATGTTTCTTACAAAATAATGGAACAATCTCATGGAGTAGTAAGAAACATACTTGTATAGCATTGTCCACTATAGAAGGTACATTTGTGGCATTTTAAGCAGCAGTGCAAGAGGTTGTTTGGCTTAAGAGATTCTTGAATCATTTGGGATTTAATGAAAACACATCGAACTCAGTGTTGGTGAATTGTGATAGTCAAGTTACAATCGTATTAACAAAATATCCCAAGTATCATTCAAGGACCAAACATCACAGATACCAAGTATAATTTGTGAGAGACATGATTGCACATAAGGAAGTCAACATGCATTACATATCTACACATAAGATGATTGCAGATCCGTTTAGAAAACCCATACCTAGATATGTGTATAATGGTCATATTAAATCTCTAGAATTTTGTAGGATTTGATGTACTTGCTAACAAAGTTCTTGATGAATAATTAAAAAATTTCCCACTTATGTTTAATGTTGACAATGATATTTATTATCAAATGCATACTAAAGTTGATTACTTTGTTTCATGAATGCATACACATGTGTATATATATGTTAAGTACATATATGATATTAAAGGTATGTCGCATAAATGATTGGCCTTTTCACACTGGAAACACCTCTAAAGCTTAGTGCCTGGTAGAGATGAGATTAGTTTTAACCTTTAAACTTGTAAAGTTTTATGATAGCTTGAGCTTAAACGGGGATGAGATTCAATCAATAATACAGTACTAGAAACAAATATAGTAATTTTTTAAATACTCATAGCATTTGAAAATGTTTTAAAGGTTTATACCTTCTTTGGCTCGGTGAATTCACGAACAAAGTGACCTTTTTTGCCACAGTTAAAGAACTTAAGTTTCCACTTTCAAAAAAAAAAAAGAACTTAAGTTTAGCTTTGTTCTTCTTACGATGAGCCATGGGACCTTTTCCCTTGCTATGATGACCATGTTTTGGTCTCTTAGATGCTTTCTCTTTATTTCTACCATATGGCTTATGTTTAAAGCTCAAAGCTTCTTGGGAACTCATTCCAACCATATACACATCGACATTAGGCCTAGATGCCTCAATGCGATCTTCTTCCTACTGTAAGTGGCATGAAGCATTATCAAGTGTTTTGATTCTTTTATTGTAGGTAAGGTGCACCTTCATCTGCTCCTAATTGTGGGGCAAAGATCGAATGATAGCTTGAACTTGTTGTTCATTAGTCAAGGTTTTACCATCCTCTTTCAGCTTATTTATCATGTTTTACATTTGTCTTCATGTTGTCTCATGTTGTGATTTGGGCGTTTCTTGTGAGTGTCAAACTTGTTTGTGAGCTGCCTAAGCTTAGTGATCGATGTTTCACCAAACTTCATCTTCAGAGCATTCCACATCTCTTTGGCTATCTCATGTTTCTCAAGATAAACTGGATTTTCATATTCCAGATTTCATAATTCTCCCCATTTAGTTTCTCACCTTTGTTTAACTCAGCAACAATATTCTTAATAGCAGATGCCATTTCAAAGGATATTCTACAATGAGACATACATGCTCTTAATTAATGCCTAGCATACACACATTCATTTTGTTACAATCTTGAAATTATATTAGCAATAATCATTCATATTGTATGGAACCAATAGCTCACAATCATAACCCATTTCAATATGTTTAATTATTACAACATATACCTTAGAACTCCCACTAAATGTAAATAAACATTTATATTTGCAACATTAAACATTAAAAATTCACATAAATATTTACAAGTAAATGTTCCATAATGTGAATCATCAATAAAAGAATTGCCTATGGTAAACATTAATATATTAAACAAATCCTAAATTAGATGTCCATAGAAAATAACTAAATATTGATAACTTTTTTGGTGATAGGAATGGAATCCAAAAATTTCTTTGATAGCTCGATATCCAAATTACTCATCCACGAAGTTCCCAAAATTTTGTGTTTCCTATTGCGGATAGTTAGGCCAATAGAGAGGGCACAGTGCTCTTTACCCATATCCTCACATATGCTTTCACAAAATTTGTAACAAGATTGCATATCTCTTAGACATCCAAAGATAATCCAAAAGATCTTTTTATCTATCAGTCAAAAGTAATCTTTTAATATCAAATATTTGATCTGATCACTTCTTATGTATTGACTGCCACTCCAAATTAGTTTTTAGATGTTCTTATTAATAGTAATGATGTGCTTAGAGATGTCATTATCATTCGGTAGTTTGATAAATCTCGTTATAATTTCCATAGGAGTTCGGATAATTCTCAGCATTTCTTTTCGTAACAAATACAGAAGAAAAAATATTTCAATAAACATGTATATAAGACTAGTCTTAATGTGATTAAAAACAAATTTTAATCAATTTAGTGTCATATAGCCTCACATGGTCCTTAAAAAATATTAAAAAAAAAAAAAAGAATCTGTTTTTGGAAAGGCCTAAGGCACTCGGATGCACTAAAGTGGGCATTCAAATGCCATAAGCAAATTTCATTTTTTTTCCTAAAAAAATTCTTAGGTATTCGAATGCCAAATTTGAGATTTTAAAAATTTTCAAGAACATCATAGTGTTGGTGTAAGCTCTGCAAGCCAATCTAGTTGGGCTTGTAAAATACTATTTATATATTCATGTATTGCACATTATAGTTTATTAATTATAATTGAGGTATTTCTTTATCCATAAGTATTGTTATAATTGTTATAAATGACTTGTGAAGATAAAGCCCATGAAACACAATGGCATTGCAAAGGAATTGTAAGGAGTTACAATTATGAGGATCCTTATGCATCAATGTCGTGTTTCTAAAACTGTTTTTGGTCATTGTATTGTCAAGACAGGGCATTAACAATGCTCAAAGACTGGCATATGTTAAGCCTTCATGCACTTGATGCATGCAATTGGTCTCATAGGTTGAAAGTATAGAGATAATTAGGGATAACATATGGGTGCTTGTTAGTTGAACAAGTTCACTGAACATGACCCGCTATAAGAGTTCCGTTTGGTATTTCACTCAAGTGTCTATGGAAAATACTCTCATGTGTCAATAGTGTAAGAAATCCTTTGACTTGTGACACCAGGTCATCTTGTATGTGAACTGTCATACTTAGATTTCATCACGAACGGGTCCCAATCACGAGGATGCTTATAGTAGGGTGTTATTGGGTATTACATGAAGCATACGAAGATGAATGACTGGTCCAGAGAGGATTCATTACCCCAAGTGATATGAGGGGACATATCTCACATGTATCTGGCTTATATTAACTTATAGAAGTCCTTGACCAAGGCAATACTTAACGAGTTAATATTAAAGCTACAGATCTAATATGTAATGGGATTAAGAGTAGAGACTGAACCATACTCTTTCCTATCCCGGGTGTAAACACCTAATTTTGTCCGGACCATTAAATCAGGTATGTTTTCTTCCTAAATTGATGATTTAGAATGCAAAAAGGCTTTTCTCACCCTACAGGTGCTACTCCAAAACTTAATCTAAGTAATTAGACAGAAAAAGTCAAACTCAAAAAAAGTCAACCCCAAAAAAGTCAACCACTAAAAAAGTCAACTCAATTTCAAAATCAAGATTTGAATTTCAATTGAAAGATGGTGACAAAATTTTGATAATCTGAGGTCTACATTGAAAGATATGGAGGTCGGAAGTTGGGTTACGGAATCTCAGTATAAAGGAAACTCTAGTTCGGTAAATTAGGGGAAAAGTGATTGAGCAATCAAATTGGTCGGAATTGAAGGTTCCAAATGAAAGATAAGCACTGACTACGGGTATAGGAGAAGCTACTTGGAAGAAAAATCGAAGGAAAAGTCAATTCGGAAGAAAATCGAGAATTAGGGTTTTTGGTGGATTTCGCTGAAATGTGGAAGAATTACAAAAATGGCCCGACTCGGTCAGACTAAAGCCCCTAATTGATGAAGAGTGATTAAACAAGGATAGCCCAAGGCTCAGTTTGAAGAAAATCTGAAAATCAGACTTGTTTTGAGCAAAATCGGGCTTCGGAGGTAAAAAGACAAAATTGGAAAATATGGGAAAAATAGCAAATGAACTCCAAAAATTCTAAAAATTTACAGATCTCATTCTAAAATCATTTCGAAGAGATTGGCGAAAGAAAATCTTGATTCGGAGTTCGTTTGCAAAATGGCCAAATCCTAGGTCCACTATGCAAAAATTCAAAAGGATAAATGCCGAAAAAATAGCAAATGAGTTTCGAAAATTTTGAAATTTGCAGATCTCATTCTTAAATTTTTTGGAAGAGATTGGAAAAAGAAAATCCAAATTCAGAGTTTGTTTGCAAAATGGCCAAATCCCAGGTTCCCTATGTAGAAATTCAACCAAATAAATCATGAAAAAATAGCAAATGAGCTCAAAAAATATTGAAAACTTTCATATTACACTTTTAAATTATTTGGAAGAGATTGGTGAAGAAAAATTTGGATTCAGAGCTCGTTTACAAAATGTCAAAAGTTCGGGTGCATTAAGAGGCAATTTTGGAAATAAATCCGAAATAAATATCAAATGGACTCGGAAAATTTTGAAAACTTCCAGAATTCAATTTTTTATTATTTTGGAAGTATTTAAAAATGAAAATTTGAATTTGGAGTCGTTTGCTATTTATTTAGGTTCGGGGGTCAAAAAGGTCATTTTATTGATGAAACTGAAAAAGGCAAATTTGTAATTAAGAAAAATATGAAAGAAGAAGGAATTGTTGTGATTTTACCTCCTTTGATCAGCCAGCATAGAGGAGAAGAAGGAATCTTGATCAATTTAATTCCTTTGTCACTATCAAGCTCACAAGCTACCACTAGTACCTTGCAAATGGTCCCCCCTTCATCCAATGGCTTAGGTGCCTTGCAGAAAAGTTGAATACACCATTCAATGGCCAAGATCAAATGCCAAGATGAAATTTTTATTTGTCATGAAAGAACCCTCATCTAATGGCCAAGAATGGAAGAGCACAACTTATCCAAAGGTGGACAGCCATTCGACCAAGCAAGGAAGTGCATGAGATTCTTCCTTTTCATCCAATGGCTTAGGCCATGTACAAGGGCTGAGTACACATGTAAAGAGCTGGGATTAATCCCAAGATGACATTTTTATGTTTTCATGAAAGAATCTTCATCCAATGGCCAAGAATAGAAGAGCACAACTCATCCAAGGGTAGGCACTCAAAGGGCCAAGGAAGGAAGTGCATGGGATTAGTCCTCGTTTTCATCTAAGTGTTGAGGTTATTACAAGGGCTGAGTACACATATTAAGGGCTTCTAACAATTGGCAAGATGACATTTTTATGTTGTCATGAAAATATCTTAATCTAAGGGCCAAGATTGGAGGAGAAAAAGTGCAAAAATTATCCAATGGTTGAGGGGCCAATCGACCAAGCATGAGAGAGAGGGGAATGTTTTATTTTTCCTTAAGTGGCTAATCATTTGAGAGGGGAGGTCAGTAGCTAATTTAGAAAAAAAAAGGTTTTTGAAAGAAAGGAAGAAAGCTTTTGTTAAGGTAGCCATTCTACTATTGCTACTACATTTTTTCTTCTTTTTCCTCATGCTTTATTTCTTGTTTTCCATATGATTTCCTACCTTTTTTTTTACATCTTTCTTGTTGTTCTTGCTTTCCAAAAAATAAATGAAACAATGGTTAGGCTTCATGATCTTGATGAAAATCAAGTGATAATGGTTAGGGTGGGCTTTGTCCAATATACCAACCATGGAGCTCATCTCCATATTTATTTTTTACCTTAGTTATTTTTTTATGATTTTAAGATTGAAAAGGCTTCATGACCTTGATGAAAATCAAGAGATAATGGTTAGGGGGGCTTTGTCCAATGTACCAACGATGGAGCTCATCTCTTTGTTATTTATTTTCTTACTTTAACTTGCTTATTTCTATTATTGTTTATCTTTATGTATATTTATATTCTTGCTAACCATCTTGTTCTTTTGACTTATGTCATATTTTTGCATCTTAGGGCTAGTTTATGCCATTTCCATTTTTCATATCATCTTCCATAGCATTTAGTTAGGTCATTTTACATGACATTTCTCACAACACTTTGGTTCCTAGGCCATTCGGCCATGTGTATTTTCTCTAAGCTTTAGGTCATTTTTCTAGGCCATGATATTTGCCATTTTATTTAGACATCTAGGTCATTTTACATGTCATTTAGCTTTAGGCCATTTTTATTATTCCATGTCATTTAAGTTTAGGTCATTTTATTATTCTATGTCATTTTACATTCCATTTAAACTTTAGGCCATGTTCATTTTACATGTCATTTAAGCATTAGGCCATTTTCATATGCCATGATATTTTTCCATGACATTTAGACATTAAGCCATTTTCATATGCCATGTCATTTCACATGTCATTTAGCTTTAAGCCATTGTTATTATTCCATGTCATTTTACTTGTCATTTAAGCATTAGGCTATTTTCATATGCTATGTTGTTTTTCCATGACATTTAGACATTAGACCATTTTCATATGCCATGTCATTTCATATGTCATTTAGCTTTAGGCCATTTTTATTATTCCATGTCATTTGCCATGTTATTTAGACACTAGGTCATGCATATTAAGTTAGGATAGCATTTATTGCCATGCAAACTCATGCTAGGCATTTAGGTTATTTATGCCATGCATTTTCCATATCACTTAGGCTTTAAACCATGCATTTCATGCATTCAATTTGCTGTATTTTCATGCATTTCATGTCATGCCACATGATATATGACTTATGCCAATCGATGGCTCCAAGTCATGCTCACTTGAGCATACTTGTGGAAAATTAAAAGGTTATTAAATTGATTATTCTACCTTTGTGATTTTTTTACTTAGCCAATTCTTGTCCAAGGTTTTTAAACGTTTTAGCTACTGTTTGTAGGTCTTTATGAGAGTCTCCAACATTTTTACTTTGATTTTTAAATGATTTTATCAAAGGCAACAAAATATGTTTTGGCAAAATAGTTTTTCATCCAGTACTCATATTTTCTCGATTTTTCTAGGCAGTCATATTTAATCAAAAAATTAATAAATTTATTTCTCGTGTAGTTTTACATGTTCTGAGTCCCCAGTACTTTTTTTAGATTTTTTAAAATTTTTAAAAATAGGTTAAAAAATCGTGTATCAAAACGGGATAGTAGAGGCAGATTTGAATTCAAAAGAAAAACAATTGTTGAATTTGGCTAAGGCATTTATAGGGGGTTGGTTAGAAGCTTTAGCTACTGTCTTAGGGTAGTTTATAAGCCTTTTTAAACTTTAAAAATGACTTTATAAACCTCGAGTTAAGGGTGGTCAAGTTTGGGATTTTAAACTTAGAAAATTAGAGCCATTTTAAAGGGTTTGTCTAGGGTTTTAATCTTCATTTAAGTCTCTTTAAAAAAAAATTCAAACAAACCACAAAGTATTTTGATTTCAGAAAATTTAATTTGATGTATTTTCCTAAGGTAGCCGGATATCTTTTTAGATATACGGATTTCCTTATTTAAAGGAAAAAATACATTTTCATGCATTGCATTCTCCATGTTCATGCATTTTATTTATTATGTGATTTCTACTATGATATTTTCCATGGTATTATTATTATTTTGATTTACATTTTTATGATGTTATATTGTTTGCCATATGGTTTTGAATATTTTATGCTATCCTATGCTTTTTATTTTAGTTATTTATTGTTGTCACATTATTTAGCATATACTATGTTCATGCATTTATTATTTTATTTTCATGCATATTCTATGATAGCATTATATTAGGTTTCATGTCATTTCATGTCACTTAGATCATATTCCATGTCATTTAGGTTATATTATTTACAATATGCCATGTCATTTAAATTATATCATATCATTTAGGTTGCATTATATTAACTAGACTTTGCTATGTCATTTTATTTATGTCACACATATTCATATTCATTTTTTTAAATGTTTTGAATAAGATAATGATTTTCAATAAAATAAAGATATTCCTGAGTTAAAATAATTCATGAGTTCTCTGCCGGGTTTGCTGGGGAGGATATCATCAATTATCATTAATAACGAAATATCTTCTTTTTAACGAGAATGATTCGAAAATTTTTTCAAGTTAATAAAAAATTTTATATTTTGCCACGTTTGTTGGGGAATATAGAAAAATTTTGAATTAATAAATTCCGGATCACTTTCAATTAAAAAATGGAATTATTTTTCTTTAAATTGGGAATTAACTTGAAATACTAAATTAAAAACAAACTTTTTACCGAGACTTGAAATAATAAACAATTAAAAAGGTATCGTTACAGGCGTTGTGGAGGTGCTACTCCTTCCCCACACGTAGTCGAGTTCCAAACCCGATTCTTCAATTTTCTTTGATTTATAACGCATACTTGAAATTGGTTTTAAAAATATTTTAATTAATGTTAAAATGTTTTATAAAACCGAATTTAATAGGTGGCCGATCACACCTAGCTAAAAAGATTGGTGGCAACTCCATGACTTTTTTCTGAGGTTTTTTCAAACCCTCGACCTTTTATTTCAATCAAGAGGAATTAAGTCGTCTTTTCCTCTGCTTCTGTTTCCCCCTCACTCGAACGGCTCCCCGCGACGAGATCACGTATCGACACCGGGATATTTGATTAAGGGATCGAATTACAATGACATATTGTACACGAAAGGCTTGTTGAAGCTTGATGACTCTCTTAGCATTTGGGTGGTCATGATGCATTGCTAGATGCCGCTCATGTTCTATAAATATAAATAAGAGATTCTTAATTGAATTAATTATATTTATTTCCAACATGTTAAGGGCCTAATGGGTCAGACACAAAAGGTAATTAATGAAATTAAAATGAGATTGGGACAGATTAAACATTCATTTAGTGTTGTGGGCTTAGTGTGAATATTTAATAATATGTACAAGGGCTTTAGTGCAATTAGTCTAATAGTTGGCATGCACTAAATCTAGTTATATAAATATGCCTCTTATGTTGTTGCCGCCTCCTAAGCAAGGAAAATCCTAGAAATCGGCGCCTCTCACTCTCCCTAAGTGAGGTTTGGCTGAATAGCAAAAGTGAGAGGAGAATTCGATTCTTCTTGTTACTTTTGGCTAACCAAGGAAGAGGAGGAAGGTTTCTCGAAACCTAGACTACTACCAACGTCTTGGAAAACATAATCTCAACCTTGTTAAGGTTTTTGAGTCACCTGTGTGGATTACTGTTAGAGGCCGGACAATTGAACGGCTTTGGTTTGCGACAAGCGGGCTTTGTGTACAAGAACTAGAACATCAAGAATCTATCTTTTGATTTCGGCAATCTCCATTGCAGAGGTATGAGATTTTGATTGTTATCTGTTCTTGATAGGATGATCGTTTTGAATTCATAGGCAGATCTATGGAGGGATTCGGTTTCTCTTTGTTTTGTTTTATTCTGTTGCGTTGTATGTTTAACTTGTTGATTAAATTATACATTATCTCTGTTTGAGCATGAGCCGAATCCCAATAAACAGGACATTAGAGTGCCTTGAAAATGGTATTCGAATGCCAAAACATTTATCACATTCTGTAAGAAAAAATGCCTAGGGCATTCGAATGCCTAAAGTCGGGCATCCAAATGCCATGCAGAGAAATCGTTTTCGCCAAAAAAAATGCCTTAGGCATTCGAATGTTAAGGCTCGGGCATTTGAATGCTAGCTCTGGGTTTCAAAAAAAATTGAACTTTTTTTTTTGTTTTCTTCAAACAAAAAATCAAATTCAAACATTAAAACATGGATCCTTAAATTTTAACACAACAAATTACGCAAATAACTTAATCTTACAAACTTGGTGTAAAAACTAATGACACCAGACATATTCCATTTAGATTCGAAAGCATTTCACCATAAAATCAATTTTATCAACTTCATGCATATTCTACATCAGAAATTAAACCATGCGGCTCTGATACAAATGTAGATTATCATGTATGATCAATATGAGATGCAAATATAAACATACAGGATCATTTGATGAAGAACAACTTGATTTACTGGTCAAGAATAAGATCATGAATCAGAAATTGTTAGTTAGCCACAGTCTAAATTTTTCAAGAATTAAAGAGACTTCTTCAGAGAGAGTTTTTCGTTTTATTTTCTTTTATCAGACTTGTTCTAATTTCAATTATTAGGGAAGTTATTTCTTCCCTTTTTTATAAATGTTGACATTTCAAACTCATTTGAAATGTCTTGGTATTACCAGCGGTTTGGAGGGAACAAATGCAAACTGCCATTGGCAGTTGTTCCATCAACTTGAGTTGGGTTCCACTTATTATGGGTGAAACATCAAATACGTTGGATATAAAACAAATTAATTTTACACTTGATATAAATTGATTCTTTATATATATATATATATATATATGTGTGTGTGTGTGTGTGAAGATAACTACAAAGTTTAAATACAAGATAAATATAGCTAATTTGAATAATGAATCTTAAGAGATAACGATCATCTATTATGGTGGAACTTAAAAATTCAAATTTGACTTCTTCCAATATCCTCCTACATGTTGGCGGAGACAAAATTTCCACATAAGGGTCAAATCATATATATATATATATATATATATATATATATATATATATATTTTTACAAATGCGAGTACGTGAACACACACAAACATATATATTTAAGTACATAAACTAAATAAAAATTATTCTGATCAAAATTTTCAATAAATTTTTTTGAAACATATAATTAGATTTTTTGTCTTAGTAAGGAAAATTACCATAAAAGTTTTTTGATACATAAAGTTATCAAAAATTAAAGTTAGTAACTTACATATAAACAAAAATTAAAATTTTAATATATATTTTTAGTGAATTATAAGAAAATTAGTATGAATATGATAGCATATATTGTTATTTTAGACACTTAATTTTTTCGGACCCCTAAAAAAGTACAATTTTTTTTTTCAATCCTCGAGTTTCTAAATTTCCCTCAGTTTCATGGCCTAATACCTCAACACTTTAATTTGGCAAAGTTGGCAAAGTCAAAGTTGACAAAGTCAAAATTGAAAAGGTCAAAATTGGCAAAGTCAAAATTGAAAAGTGGAGAGGTGAAATTGAAAGAATTAAGTTGGAATTAGGCGATTGAAGGTTGTAATTGAAAAGAAGAATAGTTTGGAAATTGGTGGGCGGTGAATAAGAAACAAGTGAAAAGTATGAGGAAAAATATGGAAATAGCCTAAGATAAAATGAAAATTAAATGGAAGAGAGGAGGGTAAGATTGGAAGGCCAAATGACAAAGTTGTAATGAAGTCAATGAGTCACACAAGGAAGGACATGAGTTGGCATTGACTAGCCAATGAGAAATCAACTTGGGGAGCAAGATGAAGTGTGATTGGCTAGCCAATGAGAGAAGAACTTATTGAGGAAGGCTAGAAGGCTATTTGGCTAGTGAATGAGGAAAACCAGGTGGCTAAAAAAAAGATGAAGACTTGAAGAAGGAATAAGGCCATTCGACCAAAGCAAGCCCAAAAAGAGGGGATTCGACCAAGCTAAAGAAAATACGGAGAAAGAAGAGAAAAAAGAGAAAGGAGAAAAAGAAAAAAGAGAGAAAAGAAATGGTTTTCATTCTTGGAGAGAAGGTAGTTTCTTTTCTTCTTGATATTTTTTTTAAAGATTGATTTTCTTCTCTTTTCAAGCTTTGAAGTAAGCTTTCAAAAATGTTTTAAAAAAAGAGACTACTCTTTTAAAACCTTTAAGTTTTTAAAATACTTCTAAAAAATTTGTTGTTTCTTGTCATTTTCAAAATAAAATGCATGGCTTGATTTACTTTCATGAATGTTGTTTACGTTTTTGCTACTTGCTTTGTTATGCTTATCTTGCTTGCCTTGGAAAATGGTCTATTGTGGTGCATGCTTGTTGTGATTGTATTGATCTTTTCTTGAAAACAAAGATGGTAATGAACTTGGTGATCATTGACTATTTCTATTTTAGGTGATAGTTGAGCCGGATTAACAATGTAGGAGACCAACTTTGTTACCAAAAAACAATTTTTGAAAAACGCTCCCGGTAATTCTTGGTTCGGATTAAGCAATGGTCTGTAACCAAGATCCTTTTATATTCTCATGATGTGCCGGATATATTAAACTTATTTTTAGGTTGGAGAATGCGATTACGAGCTAAATTTTCCTCCTCACCCTGTTGTCCTCAAAGCAGTTTCAGTTTTGTATCATTTGTACAAAAACAATCTCGGTTTTAAGTTCGAAACACACAAACAGTTTTTATTTTTCATTTTCCTGCACTAAAACAGTTTTTATTTTAATTTGTTTTGCACCAAAATTGTCCCATTTTTTGAGTCCGTAACCTCAAAATAGTTTTTATTTTTGAGTCCATAACCCCAAACATTTTTCGATTTTGTGTCATTTGTACAAAAACAGTCTCAATTTTAAGTCCGAAACACAAAACAGTTTTCATTTTTCATTTTCTTGCACTAATACAGTTTTTATTTTAGGTTGTTTTGCACCAAAACAGTGTTTGGAATCTGGCCTCATGCTTAAACACGTTTTAAGCAAAATACATAAAATATAAGAAGAAAAAACGCAACGAAAAATAAATACAAGGAAACAGCCGGATCCCTCAAGATCTTTATATCGTGATTTACATGTGGTTACAACAAATTAAAATTTAAATCATACATATGATTCGGATCAAACCTACTCAAGATCTCGTAATCTCGAGTGTGCCGTTCTTTGCAAGAACTTAGCAACGGGATAGTCACTGCACTATCTCTCCAAGGTCACGAGTAATACAATCGTCTTGCCTCCAACGGTGATCCACATAAACGGATGTTGAAACCTTCTCAAGGCTTGGGGATTCACCAATGCTAGTTGGTTGATCTCTCGATCAAAATCAAAAGGTTTCTCACTTTGTGTTTCTCTCAAGAACCAAAATCACTAGAACAATTCTAAGGTGTATATACGGCTAGAAACAAAGGGAGAATGAAGGAGATATAAGATCAAAGTTTTGGCTATGTGGAATGTTCCTTTGGCCGATTCTCTCTTTTCTCTTAAGGGAAAAAACTATTTTTCTCTCAAGAAAAGACTCTCTTCAAAACCGAAAAATTACCAAGTGAAGAATTCTACCTCTAGTCCATCATCTTGGCCGGCCACTATAATGCTTAAGTGATAAGAGTTTAAACTTGTTTTAAACTCACATCACTAGAGAAACTCTATCTCTATCAAGTGACATGGTTTGTTTAGTGAAATACGAGAAGATACAATTTTATTCGTAATCCAACTCCTCGAAGACGAGAAACTTTTCTCATTTGACAACTTCAAATTTTCGGCCAAGACAACTTATCTTAAGACAGGTTTACATATAGACAACTTAAGACAAGCTTATCCATATTGTCATGTTAAGACATCCTTATTTGTATTTCCTAAATCCAAATTATGTCTTAACCTATCCTAAATTGAACTTATTCAATTAGGTCCTCTAACTTTAACTTTTTATTCAATTAAGTCATACTTAATCAAATCCCAAGTTTAATACAACATTATCGTACTATTGTATGTGACCCATTAGGTTCCTAACATGTTGGAAATGATTATAAGTTAATCTCATTAACCAATACCCTTAGATCAAGAGTAGGATCTAGCAACCCATCATGACTACCCAAATGTTGAAAAGTCAAATTGATCTCTTTGAAACCTTTCAGTAACCAGCCTATCAATGTAATTTGGTCATTTCACTAAATATCCTAGAAGAACCATGAGTATGATGCAGTGTTTACTCATGTTCAACCCATATTAGTTCTTGCAGCTTATGGTTAAACTTATGAGTTTAGAGAAACAATTTCTCCTAAATCCCTTATGCTTCGGCCAAAGACTTTATTCAATTAACCTAAGCCAAGAACAGAGGAGATATATCTCCGATGTCACTTGGAGTGATGAATCCTCTCTAGATCACTCATTCACCTTTGTATGGTTCATGTCATACCCAAAATCACCCTACCATAAGCATCCCTTTTTGGGACCCGTTCAGAAGAAATCAAAGCATGGCATTCCCTATACAAGATAACCTAGTATCACAGTCAGAGGACTATTTACGTGACTGGCATGTGAGAAAATTTTCATAGACACTAGAGTGACAATACCAAGTGAAGTTCTCACAACAGGCCATGTTCAGTGAACTTGTTCAACAGATAAGCACCTAGATGTTATCCCAAGTATCCCTCATACTTCAACCCATGAGATCGGTTGCTTACTTCATAAGTAAGAAGGCTTAACATGTACTAGTCTTTGAGCATTGCCAATACCCCTATCTTGGCAATACGATGACCAGGAATAATTTTAGAAACATGGCTTTAATGCATAGAATCTCACAATTATTACTCTTTATAATTCCTTTGCCAGACCTTTATGTTCCATGGGCTTTATCCAATTAGTATTTAATAACTCTTTATTATCGTACTAACATGAAGGAAAACCTTGTATCACTAAAGTATAGTGATAGGTTTGCTTTATTAACTGTATAGCCCTTGTCCACACTGATTAGCTCTAGGGCATATACTAACAAACACTCTCGTTTTTTAGTCAGTAACCTCAAAACAATTTTTATTTTTGAGTCCATAACCTCAAAAAAGTTTCGGTTTTGTGTCATTTGTACAAAAATAGCCTTAGTTTTATGTCCGAAACACAAAAACTGTTTTTTTTTTTTTGCACTAAAACAGTTTTTATTTTAAGTTGTTTTGCACCAAAATAGTCCCGTTTTTTTGTCATTAACCTCAAAACAGTTTTTATTTTTGAGTCCATAACCTCAAAATAGTTTCGGTTTGTGTTATTCGTATAAAAATAGTCTCGATTTTAAGTTTGAATCACAAAAACAGTTTTTATTGAAATCCCGAGTCATGGCAAAACGTAAGGGCATTCAGATGCTTTCTCCATAGCATTCAAATATCCCGTGTTTCGATTCAAATGCCTAAAGTTACTTTAGGGTATCCAGATACCTTTTTCCATGGGATTTAGATGCTCCCTTAATTCGAGAAAAAAGTTCATGCACGATCCTTTTATCGAATCCGATCTAAGTTTCCTCAAAGGTGTTCGGATATCCCCATGGGTATTAGGACTCCCTTCATGGAAAGAAGAAACACACTCCCGATAATGGTCTTGATTTAGTGCATTTCATGCTTTCTAGAAAAAAAAGTTTAAATTTTTTCATAAAACATACTTTTCTCGGTTGCATAAGCATTAGGCGAAAGAATAATTTTCTAGGCTCTGCCGAGTTTACCGGGGAGATTAGGAAACTCTCGAACGCAGATGTTCATGTAATCGTAAAGTATGGTTTTCGTTTTACTCGAAATTACTTAAGTGTTAGGCGAAAGACTTCTTTCCAAGCTCTGCCGGGTTGCCGGGGAGTTCAGTAAAAAATTTTGACGCATGCCATTTATATAATTTCATATAAAAGATACATAATAAAAGGATTTTTAAATCAAGACTGTCTGCATGTTTCCTTGTCATGACATTTTATGATTGATGTTCATATCATTTTTCTTTTCTTTTGTTTGCAACTTATCAAAGTTTTGCATACTCATATTCATAATAAACAAGTTTAAGTGTATATGAAAATTGAAGCTTTAATAATAAAACAAGGCAATATTCCCGAGTTAAAATAATTCATGAGTTCTCTGTCGGGTTTGCTGGGGAGAATTTCATCAATTATCATTAACAATGGAACATCCTTTTTAAAAAAACGAGAATGATACGGATGATTTTGAAATAAAGAAAAATTCTATATTTTGTCGGGTTGCCGAAGAGTATAAAATTTTTGTAGTAACAAAAATTTCAAATCATTCTTAAATAATGTGACTATTTTTTAGGGGAATTATTTTAAATACCAAAACTTGAACCAACTTTCATCGAGACCAAAGATAACACATGATTAATAATGTATCAATTTCATACAGGCATTGTGGGGCTGCTAACCCTTTCCCCACATGTAACCGACTCCTGAACCCAACTTGTTTTTCTCTGGTTTCAAACGCAGACTTTAAAATTGATTTAAAAAAAATTAATTCATTTTAAAACTTTTTACAAAGAAAAACTGATTTTAATAGGTGATCGATCACACCTAGCCAAAAAAAAATATCGGTGGCGATTCCCTTTTCCGAGGTTTTTCATATTTATGAGGATCCATTATCTTTTTTACCCTCAACGCCTTAGCAGTCGCAAGATCATTATGACAGCTTGGCAACTCCACTAGGAATATTTAGAGAGTCAGGCCTAAAATTAGTCATGTGTTATCAAAAGTCTCGATTTGTTTGTTTTAATCGGTATTTAACTATTGTAGACACCTAATTTTGTCCGGGCCCTCTAAACCGAGCAGATTCTCCTTTTCAATTCCCCGAAACGCAAAGAGACTTCCACTATTTCATAAATGGGTCCCCAAGACTATGTTTCGGAGGTTAGTGCCAAAAGTCAACTCAAAAAAGTCAACCTCAAAAAGTCAAATACTAAAAAAGTCAACTCCTAGTCAAAATCAAGGTTCGAAGTTGAATTGAACAACGACGAAATAATTTTGACAATCCGCGATCTACAATGAAAGATATAGAGTTCGAAAGATGGGTTGCGAAAATTCAGTGTAGCGGAAGACCTAATCCGGCAAATTTGGGGAAAACTGCAAAGATGGCCCAATTCGCTAAAATTGAAGCCCCCAATTGATAAAAGATGAATAAATAAAAATAGCCCAAGGCCCAGTTTGAAGTGGATGTCAAGGAAGAGCCGGTTAGAGCAAAAACGAAAAAATGAGAAAATTTTCGAGTTTGAAAAGGGGAAAACTAAATCGGAAGAGAATTTGATCGTAAAATTTGGGCACTTTCGGACCAACTCAAATTCAATATAGGACAAAGGAAGTGGAAAAAGAAAGTTCGGAAATCGGACCCGTTTTGAGTAAAACCGAGGTTTTGGAGGTTAAAGGGCAAATCCATAAATTCCAAAAGAAAATTTTGAGAAAAATAGCAAACGAGTTTGAAAAATTATAAAAACTTCCATATCTGAGTTTCATAATTTTTGGAAGAGATTGGTGAAGAAAAATTCGGAATCAGAGCTCATTTGAAAAAAGGCAAAGTTCGGGTGCACTAACCCGAAATTCTAGAAGATAACTCTGGGAAAAATAGAAAACGAGCTCAGAAAATTATGAAAACTTCCAGAGCTGAGTTTCATAATTTTTGGAAGAGATTGGTGTAGAAACATTCGAAATCGGAGCTCATTTGAAAAAATGGCTAAATTTGGGAGGCACTACACCGAAATTTCAGAGATAAATCTGAAAAAAATAGCAAATGAGCTCGAAAAAAATGTGAAAACCTCAAGAATCAAGTTTTACATTGAATGGGATAAGTTGAAAAAAACAAATCCAAAATTGGGATCCATTTTCAATTAAATTAAGCTAGTGGGGCAAAAAGGTAATTTTACCAAAAGAAATCGAAAATGGCCAATATGCAATTAAGAAAAACATGAAAGGTGGAGAAAATTCTTGAACATCCCATGCCTTGGTCGGACAGCATAGAGGTGTAGAGGAGGCTTGATAAATTTAATTCACTAGTCACTATCTAGCTAAAAAAGCCATCTTTAATACCTTGCAATGGTCCCCCCTTCATCCAATGGCCTAGACGCATTGAAGAAAAGATGAGTACACCCTTCAATGGCCAAGATCAAATGACAAGATGACATTTTTATTTGTCATGAAAAGATCCTCATCCAATGGCCAAGAGTGGAGGAAGAAAGATGAGCACAAACCATCCAATGGTGAGGGATGGTTCGGCCAAGGGGAGAGCATGCAAGTGATTTTGTGTCATCCAATGGCCTAGGTCATTTGTGAAAGATGAGTACACATTTTAAAGGCTAAGATCAATTTGCAAGATGATATTTTTATGTTGTCATGAAAACATCCCAATCTAAAGGCTAGAATTGATGAAAAAATTAGGACAAATCCATCCAATGGATGGGAGGCTAACCGGCCAAGCTTGGGAAAGGGATAGGGGAATGTTTTATTTCCTTAAGAGCTGGTCATTTTAGAGAAAATAGGCAGTAGCTAATTTGTCAAGAAATAGGTTTTCGAAAGAAAGGAAGAAAGGTTTTTTCCAAAAAGCTTGGAAGGTAGCCATCCTTACCTAGCTCTAGCATGATTTTCTTCTTCATTCTCATGTAGTTTTATTTATTTTCTATATGATTTCTACTACTTTTCTCATAAAAATAAAAGTTTTGAAATGTTCATTTAAGCTTTCATATTTTCCTTTTTATCAAAAATGGAAGAAAACAAATTTTCACAACCTTTTTTTGACATGGCCGAATGCCCCTTTGTGCTTACCTTGATTTTTGTCTAGCATTTTTGTGGTGGGAAACATGATTGTGGAAGGTTTTTTATTTGTTTTATGGTCTAATTTTTCAAAATAAATGAAGCAGAAGAGGTTGAAATGGCTACATGATCTTGATAAATATCAAGTGACCATGGTTAGGGGAGGGCTATGCCTATTTGTGCCAAACATGGAGCTCACCTCCATTTTGTTGTTAGCTTGGTTTATTTTCTATTTTGTGAGTTGGAAAGGCCTCATGATCTTGACAATATCAAGTGATTATGGTTAGGGGAAAACTATGCTCATTTGTACCAACCATGGAGCTCAACTTTCCTTGTTTTATTTACTAGTTTTCTTGTTATTTCCTTGCATGTCTATGGTTATTTTGATCATGTTCTTTGCATTACTTTATGTTACATTAGCTTTTACATCATTTTTATGTAGTGATATTTCCCCTTTACCATTCGGCCATCCTTGTGGTTTTTAGTTACGTCTAGCATTTTGCCATGTAGTATATCTTGCATGATTAAGCATGTAAGCATGTTAGCGTTTTTTTCATATACCATTCGGCCCTCCTTGTGTTTTTTGGTTATGTCTAGCCTTTTTCCATGTAGCATATTTTGCATGTTAAGCATGTTTGCATTTTGCATTTTTTGTCATATACCATTCGGTCCTCCTGTGTTTTTTGGTAATGTCTAGCATTTTGCCATGTAGCATATTTTTCCTGTTAAGCATGTTTGCATTTTGCATTCTTTGTCATATAAGATTTGGTCCTCCTTGTATTTTAGGTCTAGGTCATGCCTTACACAAGAATTGGTTATGTCATACATATTAGGTCATATGATTATGTCATGTAATCCATGTCATTTTATGCCATTTCATGCCATGTCATCTATGCAATGTTATCATTTCATGCCTTGTCATCTATTCTATGTCATCATTTCATGCCATTCGGCCATCCATATGCTATCACCATACATTCGACCATTCGCATGCCTTTATTATCATGCTATGCTATTCATAACATTTTTAATAAATAAGGCAATATTCTCGGGTTTCAATAATTCATGGTTTTCTCTGCTGGGTTTGCTAGAGAGGTTATTATTAATTATTAACGAAGGAATATCCCTTTCTAAAATAAAATGATTCAAAAAATTTTGAAATAAATAAAACTTTCTATGTTTTGCCGGGTCTGCTGGAGAACATGAAAAGATTTTGATATTAATAAACTTCGAGTCATTCTCAAATAAATTCACCTTATGCCATGTCATCTTGCTTGTCATGTCGATTTCATTCACATGCCATGTCATCTTATGCCATTTCATATGACATGTCATCTTGCTTGTCGTGTCGATTTCATTCACATGCCATGTTATTTTATGCTATGTCACATGCCATGTCGCATGCCATTGTCATTCTATGTCATCACCTTATGTCATGCCATCCATATGCCATGTCATCTTGCTTGTCATGTCCATATCATTTTATGCCATGTCACATGCCATGTCACGTGCCATGTCATCTTGCTTGTCATGTCGATTTCATTCACATGCCATGTCCTTTTATGCCATGTTACCATATGCCATGTCATCTTGCTTGTCATGTCGATTTCATTCACATGCCATGTCATCTTATGCCATGTCATCTTGCTTGTCTTGTCGATTTCATTCATATGCCATGTTATTTTATGCCATGTCATATGCCATTGTCATTCTATGTCATCACCTTATGTCATGCCATCCATATGCCATGTAATCTTGCTTTTCATGTCGATGTCATTCACATGCCATGTCATCTTATGCCATTTCATATGCCATGCCATCTTGCTTGTCATGTCAATTTCATTCACATGTCATGTCATTTTATGCCATGTCGATTTCATTCACATGCCATGTCATTTTATACCATGTCAGATGACATTCATTCTTATGCCATGTCATCCATATATCGTGTCGATTTTATTCACATGTCATTTTGTGTCCTACGTCAATCATATGTCATGTTATTATTTCTATTATTAGATCATAATAAAATGTTTATCATGTCATGATAAATATGCATGATTATTTAATTGTTATCTTAGTAACATTTTTGCATAATGATAATCATTTTCTATGTTTTTACAAAGGATGTTTTTGTAAATCAAGATTATTCCCGAGTTAAAATAATTCATGAATTCCCTGCTGGGTCTGCCGGAGAGGATATCATCAATTATCATTAATATCGGAATATTCTTTTCAAAAATGAAAATATTCTAAGAATTTTAAAATCAAGGAATTGAGATACGAGATAACATACGAATAATAAGGTACCGTTTTACATGGGCGTTATGGGGGTGCTAATCCTTCCCCACACGTAACCGAATCCGAATCCGCACTTGTTTTTCTCTGGTTCAAAGCGCAGACTACAAAATCGGTTTTAAAAATGTTTTAATTAATTTTAAAATGTTTTTATAAAAAAATCGATTTTAATAGGTGGTCGATCACACCTAGCGAAAAAAGATTGTTGACGACTCCATTTCTTTTTTGAGGCTGTTTTCATACCCTCGACCCTATTATTTCAGTCTAGAGGAATTAAGTAGTCTTTTCCTCTGCTTTTGTTTCCCCCTCACTTGAATGGGTCCCCCCGAATCACGTATCGACAGCTTGGCGACTCCGTTGGGGACTTTAGAGAGTCAAGCCTAGAATTAGTCATGTGTTATTGAAAGTCTCGGTTTTGTCGGTTTTGGTTGGTGTTTACTTTTAATTCCCATTTTCTAATAAAGGAAATTTTTTGAAAATAACCAAATGTTTTTTAATATGTTCATTCTCATGTGCATGCATATAATTACTGTTCTTTGGTTATTTAATCTTGTATATTATTATTGTTCTCTGGTTATTTAATCTTGTATATTATTACTGCTTTCTGGTTGGTTAATGCGTTACACTATTCTTGATCGTTGTTTTAATAAATTGCTGGGGCATTTAGAATAAGGATTGTAGAATAGGTGGTGAAAGGTTTGTTTATTCCTCCTCACACAGTATACTTGCATTTGCATAACATGAGCCCTCTACTCGGGTTCCATCCTTTAGGTGGAAGTAAAGTAACTATGCTTTCGTGAGGTGTTCTAGCGAAACACTTCCGGAGTAGTAGACTACCTACGCTTTCTTAGGGTGATAACCTTCGTATAGGCTTGGGAAATACACTCTAACAAATTGAACCCGCTTTTATCGGGGTGCCTTACTAGCCTTTATCGGCGACAGTGAGGAGCAATTTGGAGCCTTTTTAGAACCTAATGCAAACTCACATAGTGAACCTAGGCGAAGCCATGCCGAATTTCTGTTAGAGGTACCAAAGCTAGGAACACATGGAGGAATACTTCTGATTTTTTCCATGTATTTCTACATTCTGAATAAGCATTGTAGACCGGGCAAAGATGTACGTACATCGCCCGTGATAAATTTAAATTTCTGCCCCAAAGGCGTTGTGATGCCTAAATAAGTAGATACTGATGGGCAAATGTTCATTGACTTTTTTTTTTTGAAATTGAAAATATAATAATTATTTTTTAAACATTTTTGCATTTTGCACATTTCATGCATACGTAAATAGAGCATGTACATTTATAGTTGTATTTTTGATCTCATTCTTTTCAATAAACTGATGGTGACAATAATCTCATTTGATGATTTCATAAACATTCATTGATTGAATAAAATTTGCAGAACGATTAGTGTTGAATGAACATTTGGACACCCGTGCCATAATAAGATCCACTACCCTAAAAGTTTTTTAAAAAAAAATTGGTTTTGGAAACTAATATTTTGATTTTTGCGGGGAAAACATTTTTCAAAAATCATGGATTAAATTTAGGGGCAAATCAAGATTAGTCACCAATTTCGTTTAATCATTGATTAATCTCTTTGCATGCATAGGTCATTCATTGTAGAATACATTTGTAACATACATGGTCATTCGTATTAATTCAGTTATTCTTTACATGCATCATATTAGCATCAAGTCGCATTCATGACAAACATAGTCAGCATGATTTCTCTGTATATGTTCATGCATTAATTTGTTTATTCTTTATATACATCATGTTGACATCGTTGCATTCATGGCATACATAGTCATCATGATATGCTCATGCATTAATCTGTCATATTGACATCAGGTTGCATTCATGACACATATGATCAGCATGATTTCTTTGTATATACTCCGTGTCAATCATTTATTCTTTACATGCATCATATTGACATCGTCTATGATCATTCATTGGGAAATGCATCTGGAACATACATGGTCATTCATTGCATATATCCATGCATTGTTTTTTCTTATTCTTTAAATGCATCATGTGGGCATCATGTTGCATACATGGTCAGCATGTTTCCACTGTATATATCCATATATCACTTTGTTTATTCTTCACGTGCATCAAATTGCATTCATGACATTCATGACTCATTCATCATGAAACCCATTAATGAGATGAAATAGAAATTGGCTCAGCTTTAAAGAGCTTTCTTCATCAGCTAAAAGTTATGATCCCAATAGCAAGTGCGAGTATCACATGGGGATAATTGGGTATTTGACTGGAAAATGCAGACAACTGAAGGAAAGAATTGAAGGCCTTGTCCACAATGACATTTTGACTCCGGAGCTTATCGAACAATAGAAACCTGCTTTGCCATAGATCGATTTCCTCTTGAAGAATTTTGAGGACGAGAATTGTTATCTCCTAAGGCATGTGAATAGGAGAATTCTGATGCATGTAGTTTCATACCTCATGATGAAAACACTTGTCTTATGTTGGCGTCTATATGAACTAAATAAATTTTGAATGCTTTGTTTTTGTTGTGTTTTAACAATAATTTGAATATGCAAAAACAAGCATTAAGGAAGTTCTAATAATGGACAGTCTCCAGAATATTGATGATCATTATTGGAAATGACCCAATACCCTCCCCTTTCTCTTTTGGGCTTTCCTATGCCTAGGTCCCTTGAACCAAGACCACTTGAAAGACCTAATCCTTCAAGGAATATGAATGATTGAACTTCATAAACCATTGTCACTACAGAATAAGCAAAGATATAGATTCTAGCCTAGGCTATGAACAATGGAACAAACTTTTTGAAAATTTTTCGAGCTCTTGGAAAACTCGAACAAATTGTGGTAATTTGATGTGTGTCAAGGTTGTGCTAAAGCCATTCATATCCTTTCCAATGATCACAAAACACAAATTGTCTGAACATCACTTCATGATTGACACCTCGGGGCACAATGACCAAACCATATTATCCCATGTCCCAAAGAAAACCTATTTTTGGGTTATATTTTCCTTGTCACTTCAAACAAACCCAAGATTGAAACTCAGCCTTTTCAATACCTAGACTTACGATGTTCCTCATAATGATACAAATTCTCGTGATTAATCAAATTGGGGCATCATATGTGGAAATTATGGATACATGGTGAATAAGGGAGAACTAATGCATGAATCATTGGGGGCATGCGACAAAAAAAAAAGGAAAAAGAAAAAATTGTGATATCATGCATATGAAAATTCGAATGATTCCAAAGCGCAAAATTAAATTCTGAGTATCTATTCCCACTGGGGATTGCTCTTCAATGAGAATATTTGTGCTTGATATGAGAAATGACCATTTTTCATGTCCCTTTCACAGAAAGAAATTATCCATAGTCACCCCTTTTGAGCCGAAAGAATTCTTTCTTCTTTGAACCCTGATCAAGGATCACCCTCTACACTGGGGGGGCAAATGTGAGGAAAGGTCTTTTCGAAGATCATGGAGAAATGAGTCCTAACTCGAAGACAGATACAAAGCAAATTGAGCTCCCAAATAAATACGGGCTCACTCTGTCAAAATGAAGATGCAGAAAAGATGGTGCAATGAAAGCCAAGAAACAAAAAAAAAAAAAAAAAAAAGAAGAAGAAAAAACACACAAAAAGAAATGTGTAAAATAGTATGGCAAATGAAAGCCAGGAAAAAAAAAGAAAATGATCAAAAGTCAAAATGGAAAGAAAAGTCCAAAAGGGACAAATGCTTCAAAGGGAATACTCCTCAAGAAATGATCCTTGATCTGATTACGCTCAAACACATATTTTGGGCCTATTTATCTTTTCTTTCTGAACCCCGAACCATGGCATACATTACATGCTTTAAAAGCCCATTTTGATCAAGCAGGAATATTTAACTTGAAGGGTAAGCCCATTTTGATCAAGCAGGAATATTTAACTTGAAGGGTTTTTCCTCAGATTTTATCCAATCTCATCGAATTATCATTTCACTATGGAAGAATTTAGAATTCTCAAGTGCATGGTAGAACAATAAAAAAATAGAGAAGAAAAAATGGAAAGAATGGGACTCTAGGGCGAAAACCCAAGAATGGGCGGTCTAGAGTAAAATGGAAATTTTCGATGCCATCTGTGTCAGTACCGAGGCCACAAAAGAGAAGGTCATTTTGAAGAAATCGAGGAACATCTCGAAATTTTTGAACCTCCCAAATTGTCAGCTCTCAGTTGGAGGATTGACTTCAAAAATTGAGACATTTTTTCCTCAAAAATTAACTTTCCAATGTAAACATCCCGGCCAATCTTGACGCTTGTCAAAACGCCATTATTTGGAAACTAAAAGAATGTTGAATTTGTTTGATTCTCAAGGAATTCGTATTTTATAAAACCTGTTTTATTTGTAAGCCAAAAAGGGACATACATTTTTGTTATGAAGTTTTCTTCGATCAACTAAAATCCTATTATATCAAGCCCTTCAATTCAAGTTGAAAAACCCAAATTGACATTCAGAAAAATTTCTAACAGTGATCATCAGTTTTCAAGAGATTCGTACATCACGCACTGTGGGGTTAATATTTTTGGCTCAGAATTTTAATTTAATGAGCAAAATTTGTTATTCAAAATGGGAAAACAAATAAAAATATTTTTGAAATAACCATTTTTGATGTTGACATGAGACAAGGGTTTTTTAACCTAAAGGTATGGAACTACTAGGGTTGACCTTGACTTCCAGATATGAGAAGAAGAAATAGAACTCAACAAACAGGCTTCTGTTGGTAAGAGTTTGAAAAATGTTGGGGCAAGAAGATAGCGAAGGATCGAAAAAAGGGTGATCTCTTATGGGGCACGAGTATTCAAGATACACTCTGATTTGAAAAGGAAAGGCCAAGCCAAAGTCTAGAAAAAATGATAGGGGGCACTTGCATCACTCATAAGCACTTACTTCCTTACTAAGCTTTGCATCTGCACCGTGTCGGCAAGCATTTGCATCATTCATGGGTATTTGCATTTGCACTATTCCTGAAGCATCTGCATTTTACCATTACATTTACATCCTTCATAGATATTTGCATATGCGTCATCTCAAGCAATTGCATCTTTTCTAGGATCATTGCATCTTCATTATTGTAGCTGCAATTACACCATTTATGGACCATTTACATGAACACGATTCATAGGGGCATCTGCATATTTTCATGAAGCATTTGTATCATTATTGATCTTCGCATTTGCATCATTTAGAAGCATCTTTCACACTACTAATCTTTGCATTTGCATCATTCAGAAGCATTTGCACAATGCCAACCTTTGCATCTGCATCATTTTATGAAGTAGTTGCGTCAATGTTGATTTTTGCATTTGCATCATTTAGAAGCACTTGCACCTTATTCAATATCTGCATCTACATCAAGAAGCATTTGCATTAGTCCAAGACATTTGCATTTTGCACCATGAAGCACTTGCATCTTATTCAATATTTGCATATGCATCAAGAAGCGTTTGCATTAGTCTAAGACATTTGCATTTGCACCATGAAGCATTTGCATCTCATTCAATATCTGCATCAAGAAGCATTTGCATCAATCCAAGACATTTGCATTTGCAATATGAAGCATGTGCATCTTGTTAATCTCTGCACCTGCATCATGAAGTATTTGCATCAATTAAGGACATTTGCAGCTGCATCAAGAAGCACTTGCATCCTCTCAAAACCTTCAGGTTAATTTTCAACAATTATCAAAATCATGGATAAGACCTCCGAGCACCATTTTTAAGACCTCCGGGCACATTTCTTAAAAAAACCATGGATAAGACCTCCGGGCACCATTTTAAGACCTTCGGGCACAATTCTCAAAAATCATGGATAAGACCTCCGGGTACTATTTTTCAAAATCATGGATAGACTTCCGAGCACCATTTTTAAAGACCTCCGGGCACCAAGAAGCATGCGGATTGTTAATCACGAAGGCTTAGTTACTTTGCTCCTACCTAAAAGGACGAAACCCGGGTATAAGGCTCATGATATGCAAATGCACGTGTGGTGTGGTGTGTTTGGAGGAACAACAAATCTGTCACCACTTATTCTACAATCCTTATTCTAAATGCCCCAACTATTTATAAAAAATATTCAAGAATAGTGTAACGCATTAACCAACAAGCAATTATAATATACAACCTTAAATAACTAGAGAACAATAATGAAATGCATGCACATGACTATGAACATATTTAAAAATATTTTATTATTTTCAAAATTCCAATTATTAAAAAAAATGTGGGAATTAAAATTAAATACCAATTAATCCAACAAAACCGAGACTTTGATAACACATGACTAATTCTAGGCCTGACTCTCTAATATTCCCCAGCGGAGTCGCCAAGCTGTCGCAACCTAAAAAATAACAAGTCTCATCGCAAGAATTTATTATTCGTTAAGCGTGACATTAAAAAACACCGAGGAAAAGTCGACTTAATTCCTCTTGAAATATGAAGGTTTTGAAAATGACCTTGAAAAAGACATGGGAGTCGCCACCAATCTTTTTTAGCTAGGTGTGATCGGCCACCTATTAAAATCGGTTTTATAAAATATTTTAAAATTAATTAAAATATATTTAAAACCAATTTCAAGTCTGCGTTGTAAACCAGAGAAATCAGAAAAAGGGGTTCGGGACTCGGTTACGTGTGGGGAAAGATTAGCACCCCCACAATGTCCGAATAAAACGGTACCTTATTAATCATGTGTTATCTCAAGTCTCGGTAAAAAGTTGGTTTTAAATTTAGTATTTCAAGTTAATTCCCAATTTAAAGAAAAATAATTCCATTTTTAATTGAAAATGATCCGAAATTTATAAATTCAAAATTTTCCTATATTCCCCAACAAACGTGGCAAAATATAGAAATTTTTATTAATTTTGGAAAACTTTCCGAATCATTCTCATTTTAAAGAAGATATTCCGTTATTAATGATAATTGATGATATCCTCCCCAGCAAACCCGGCAGAGAACTCATGAATTATTTTAACTCGGGAATTTCTTTATTTTATTGAAAATCAATACATTTTTGAAAACATTTAAAAATATATGAATATGAATATGTATGATATAAATAAAATGACATAGCAAAGTCTAAATAATATAATGCAACCTAGATGATATGATATAGTTTAAATGCCTTAGCATATTCTAAATGAAATAAAATGAAATATCCTAAGTTATATGATATATTCTAAATGAAATGAAACCACCTAGGTAATATAATATATTCTACATGAAATGAAATAACCTAGGTAACATAATATATTCTATATGAAATGAAATAATTTAAATGACATGGCAAATATGAATGATATGGCATATAATTTAAATGACATTAAATATAAAATAATGCTATCATATAATATGCATGAAAATAATAATGCATGAACCTAGTATATGCTAAATAATATGACAAAAATAACTAAATAAAAGGCATAGGATATCATGAAATATTCAAAACCATATAACAAACAATATAATATATAAATCAAAATAATAATAATACCATAGGAATTATCATAGCAAAAATCACATACTATATAAAATGCATGAATATGAAAAATACAATGCATGAAAATATCTTTTTTCCTTTAATTAAGAAAATCCGTATATCTAAAAAGATATCCTGCTACCTTAGGAAAATATGTCAAATTAAATATTCTAAAACCAAAAATACTTTGTGATTGTTTGAAAACAATTTTGAAAAGCTTAGATTAAAAATAAAAACTTAGCTAAACCCTTTTTCTAAATGGCTCTAATTTTCTAAGTTTAAAATCCCGGATTTGATCACCCTTAACCCGAGACTTAAAAAATCATTTTTAGAGTTTAAAAAGGCTTAGAAACTATCCTAAGTCAGTAGCTAAACTTTCTAATCAGCCCCCTCTAAATAACTTAACCAAAACAGAAAAATAATTTTCCTTCAAATTCAATTCTGACTCCACTGTCCAGTTTTAAGCCACGATTTTTTACCCTATTTTTAAAAATTCTAAAAAATCTAAAAAAAAAAAAAAACTGGAGACTCAGGACATGTTAAGCTACACGAAAAAAATCAACTTAATTTTCTGATTAAAGATGAACGCCTAGAAAAATCGGGAAAGTATGAGTACTGGGTGAAAAAACTGTTTTGCCAAAACACATTTTTACCTTTGATAAAATCACTTAAAAATCAAAGTAAAAATACTTAAGACTCACAAAATGACTCACAAACAGTAGCTAGGACTTTTGAAAAGTTAGACAAAAATTGGCTAAGTAAAAAAAAAAAATCACAAAGGTAGAATAATCAATTTGACAACTCTTTAATTTTTCACAAGTATACTCAAGAGAGCATGACTTTGAACCATTAATTAGCCTAAGTAATTAGTCAAGTGGCATGGACATGAAATGCATGAAAAAATACAGCAAATATGATGCATGAAATGCATGAGTTTAAACCTAAATGTCATGAAAAATGCATGACATCAATAAAATGACCTAGACCTGAATGAACTTGCATGGCATTTAATGCAACCTAGGTAAAATGCATGGACATGCATGGCAAAATAAACCAAACCTAACATCTAAAATATGCATGGCAATAACACAAACACAAGGCATGCTTAAACCAAATACTCAATCAAATGTCATGCAAATGCCAACCTATCAACTAACATAACAAAAATGCACACACAAAGCAAAATACATGAAGTGGCCGAATGGCCTCAAGTCCAAAGTAAGCATGGCATTTTCACAAACACTTGATATACTTAAACCAAATACTCAATCAAATGTCATGCAAATGCAAACCTATCAACTAACATAGCAAAAATGCACACACAAAGCAAAATCAATGGGGTAGCCGAATGGCCTAATATTCCAAGTGAGTATGGCATTTTCACAAACACTTGATATACTAACATACTTAACTAAAATATAACACTCAAGTCATGCAAATATAGAGTAGAAGTATGAAAACTAACAAGCATTTTCACAAACACATGGATTTCAAAATATAAAACATAAACAAATTTAAACATTTTGAAAACAGAAAATCAAAAATGCAAGAACATGATAATAGACTCATAAATGGAAGTAAGCAAGCAACCAACTTAAAACAAGCTTCAAGTATATGTAGTAGAAGGAGATTTAAAGCATCAAGACTTTATTTAATATCAAAATAACATGAAAAATCAAAGCAAAATAGCAACAACAAAAAAACATGGGCCATTCGGCCAAGTCAAGGAATCAAGAGAAAAAAAAATTGCAAGAACTTTTTTAAGAAAAGATGAAGAAAAAAACTTTAAAAAAAAATTAAAAAACACTTATTTAAAAAGAAAAATCAAAAGAAAACTCACCAAAATAATAATCAAAATAGCAAAAACAAGAATGGAAAATCAAAGAAAGTGCAAGAGTTGGTGCTAAAAGCAACCTCTAGAATCTATCTTTCAAGCCTTTTCTCTTCAAACTTTCTTTTTCTTTTTGTTTTGCAACAATGGAGAGAAAACTCAACCAAAAAAAAGAGAGAATATGAAAAAAAAAATGAGAGTCCTCTTGAAAATGATCCCTTCCCTATGTAATGGCCGAAAATCCCCTCTCTCATGACTAGGATGTTATCATCTTTCCTCCAACCAATTTTCATCCAAGGGCTAATGATCCAAAAGGTTTAAAACATGAAATTATCACCCTTAGATTAGGCCATCAGCTGTCCATAATTACAGCTGTTCAAGAATTATGTTGACACTCCCTCTTCATGCATTGGCTCATGTGGCTTATTTGCAAAGGCTTGATCAAAAAATCACTAACTCTTCATTTTTGGCCTCTTGATTGAAAAATCAGAAACTCCTTCCCATCTATGGGCCTTGTCCTGCCAGCACTCCCTCTTTCAGCCCAAATTTGATTTTTTTGAAAGGCAAGAGAAGCCCTTTTCGGTTTCTTGGGTAAAATGACCTTTTTGCCCCCCGGATGCAAATAAATGGCAAACGGACTCCAAATTTAAATTTTCTTTTTTCAATACTTTCAAAATAATAAAAAATTTACTTCTGGAAGTTTTCAAAATTTTCCGAGTTCGTTTGCTATTTATTTGGATTTTTTCTTCCAAAATTGCCCTTTATGCCCCCACATTTTACCATTTTTTAAACGAGCTCCAAATCAAGATTTTTCTTCACCAATCTCTTCCAAATAATTTAAAAGTGTGATCTGGAAGTTTTCATAATTTTTGGAACTCATTTGGTATTTTTTCGGGATTTATCTGCTTGAATTACTACATAGGGGGCCCGAGATTTGGCCATCTTGCAAACGAACTCCTAATCAAGATTTTCTTTCGCCACTCTCTTCCAAATAATTTAAAAATGAGATTTGAAAATTTTCAGAATTTTTGGAGTTCATTTGCTATTTTTTCGAGATTTATCTTCTTGAATTTCTGCATCGAAGACCCGGGATTTGGCCATTTTGCAAACGAACTCTGAATCAAGATTTTCTTTCTCCAATCTCTTCCAAATGATTTAAGAATGAGATTTTCAATTTTTTAGAATTTCTGGAGTTCATTTGCTATTTTTTCCAAATTTTCCCATTTTGCCATTTTGCCTCCGAAATTCGGTTTTGCTCAAAACAAGTTCGATTTTCATATTTTCTTCAAATTGAGCCTTGGGCTATCCTTTTTTAATCACTCCTCATCTATTAGGGTCTTTTGTCTTACCAAGTCGGGCCATTTTTGTAATTTTTCCCAATTTCACTGAAATCCACCAAAAACCCTAATTCTCGGTTTTCTCCCGGATTGACTTTTCTTTCAGTTTTTCTTTCAAGTGGCTTCTCCATTACCCGTATTCAATGCTTATCTTTCATTTGGAACCTTCAACTTCGACCAATTCGATCGTTTAAGCACTTTTCCCAAAAAAATTCGATTAGGGTTTCCTTTCTACTGAATCTCCATAACCCAACTTCTGAACTCCATATCATTCGATGTAGACCTCGGATTATCAAAATTCTTTCGCCATTTTTCAATTGAACTTCAATTCTTGATTTTCAAAGTGGGTTGACTTTTTTAGTAGTTGACTTTTCGGGGTTGACCTTTTTCAAGTTTGACTTTTTATGCTCGCCCTCGTAAACTAAGTCTCGGAGTGCCCCTCTTTAACTATTGCTGAGAATCAGGAATCAGGCAAAGATAAACAAAGACTAATTTTATCCGGTTAATGAAATCACATGTGAAGAAAAGGGAAAAGGGGTTTTCTCTTTTTTTCATTTTTTCATCATTTTTTTCATTCACTTTTTCATCATTTTTTCATCATTTTTCATTCATTTTTTCTTTCATTTTTTTCATTTTTTCAATTTTTTTTTTTTGAAAAAGCTGTAAACTGAAGATTTTGTCCCTAAATTAAATTCCCTAACTAATCAAGGCTCGACCCGTCTTAAGGAAACGAATTCAGTTTGCAAGAAAAAGTTGTGCCCGGAGGTCTTAATAATGATGCCCGGAGGTCTTTAAAAAATAGTGCCCGGAGGCCTTACCCGTGATTTGAAAAATTATGCCCGGAAGTCTTAAGAATGGTGCCCGGAGGTCTTAAGAATGGTGATCGGAAGTCTTAAAAATAGTGCCCGTATGCCCCGTGATTTGAAAAAAAAAAAATTATGCCCGGTGGTCTTAAGAATGGTGCCCGGAGGTCTTAAAAATGGTGCCCGTAGGCCTTAACCATGATTTGAAAAAAAATTTGCCCGAAGGTCTTAAGAATGGTGCCCAGAGGTCTTAAAAATGGTGTCCGTAGGCCTTACCCGTGATTTGAAAAAAATTATGCCCGAAAGTCTTAAAAATGGTGCCCATAGGCCTTACCCGTGGTTTGAAAAAAATATACCTGGAGGTCTTAAGAATGGTACCCGAAGGTCTTAAAAATGATGCCCGTAGGCCTTACCCGTGATTTGAAAAACATTATGCCCGGAGGTCTTAAAAATGGTAACCGTAAGCCTTACCCGTGATTTGAAAAAAACTATGCCCGGAGGCCTTAAGAATGGTGCCCGGAGGTCTTAAAAATGGTGCCCGTAGGCCTTACCCGTGATTTGAAAAAAAATGCCCGGAGGTCTTAAGAATGATGCCCGGAGGTCTTAAAAATGATGCCCGTAGGCCTTACCCGTGATTTGAAAAAAATATGCATGGAGGTCTTAAGAATGGTGCCCGGAGGTCATAAAAATGGCCTTACCCGTGATTTGAAAAAAATTATGCTCGGAGGTCTTAAGAATGGTGCCCGGAGGTCTTAAAAATGGTGCCCGTAGGCCTTACCCTTGATTTGAAAAAATTATGCCCGGAGGTCTTAAGAATGGTGCCCGGAGGTCTTAAAAATGGTCTTTAAAGAATTATTAAAAATTAACCTGAAGATTTTGAAAAGATGCGAATGCTTTTTGATGCTGGTGCAAATAATTAACAGGATACACATACTTCATATTGCAAATGTAAATGTTTTGAATTGATGCAAATATTTCTTGATGCAGATGCAGATGTTGGATAAAATGCAGATGCTTTGTGGTGTATATGCAAATGACTTAGATTGATGTAAATGCTTATTGATGCAGATGCAGATGTTGAATAAGATGCAGATGCTTCTAAATGATGCAAATGCAAATGATTCTCAAATAACGCAATTACTTCTCAAAAGGATGCAAAGGTCAATAATGTGCAAATGCTTATGATGCAAATGCAAAAATTGGTGTTAACGCAACTACGTCATGGAATAATGCAGATGCAAAGATTGACATTATACAAATGCTTTTAAATTATGCAAATGCAGGGATTTGACAACGTGCAGAAGCTTCTACATGATACAAATGCAAAGATCGATAATGATGCAAACGCTTCATGAAAATATGCAAATGCCCCTGATCATTTTTCTAGACTTTGGCTTAGCCTTTCCAATTCATTTTTCCTTTTCAAATCAGAGTATGTCTTCAATTCATTTTGGCTATTCTCTTTGCCCTAACAGTTTTCAAACTTTAATCAACAGAGGTCTGAAACGGGTTCTATTTCTTCCTATCATATCTGGAAGTCAAGACCTATCCTAGTAGTTCTATACCTTTGGGTTAGAAAAACCCTTGTCTCATGTCAATATCAAGAATGGGTGCTTCAAAAAATATTTTTATTTGTTTTCTCATTTTGAAAACTTCTGAACAAAAATATTAACCCCACAGTGTGTGATGTACAAATCTTTTGAAGACTGATGATCATTGTTAAAAACTTCTCTAAGTGTCAATCTGGGTTTTTCAATTTGAAATGGAATTCTTGGTATAACAAGATTTTGGTTGATCATAGGAAATTTCATAACAAAAAACTTGGAATCTATGCTTAACCCTATCTTTTTCTCAAGCTCTATGCAACTACCTAAGGCTTAAATCTAATGTGGGCTCTTTAACAGTGCAAAAATGCAAATAACAGTATCAAAAATGAATACTTTCATTTTCATAAATGAAATTTCAGGGTTCTAATGAATCACCCTAAAACCATATCTATAAATAGCATTAACAGAACACAGGATTTTATTAACTTTCTTTATCTTGTCTTGCATATTGACTCCAACATAACATCTTTCAATAACAACTGCAACGACAATTCAGAGGAAGTAGGCATAACAATATCAACTGAAACTCAACTTGGGTTCTATGCCTAACCTATCATTTTGCAAAGCTCTGTAACTGGTTCTTTAAGATAATACCCTTTAAGAAACATTAATGTATATGAGATTATGAAACTGATTAACATAATCTAGACATATAACATCGACATCATCATTCACTTGTTCATGTATTAGCTTTGCTAAGTAATTATTCCGTTGGAGTCAATGAGAAACAGCCAAAGAAAGATTTTAAAGCTATCTGAATCTATGATAGTTGCTTTGATTTTCAAAAAATGGAACTTCAAAATTCTAAATCAATCCCCCTTAAACCATGCCTATGAATGCAATTAACAAAATAGAGGAGCCTTTTTCTATTTCAAGATTCAAATAGAGGAAACAAAATTGATGGATCCTCCTAACTGATTTTACTAACTTCTTTACCTTACCTTCCAAATTGGCTCTCCCTCTACTCTCCAACTCTTCAAACCACAAAACACACACAAACTACTAATGAGATAAAACAACTAACAATTAATTTTCAAGCACTTACCTCCTCCAAAACAGGCTGAATGATAAAAACTGATACTGCAAATAAATAACGTATATCACAAATTAGCTGCTAAACTCTTAAGAATAAAATTATAAAAATCAAACACCAACAACAACTGACCTACTCATTCTTCAGACAGTATCCCAAACCGAACCAAAATCTGAAAACATGAAAATCCAAATCTCACTTAAACGAACTTAGGATAAACAAAAAGAACAACAGTTAATACAATTGAAATTAATTGGTACGAATCAAATCAAACAGGAAAACTAAATAATAATTTGCATGTTCTTCATTTTAAATACCAATCAACACAAAACACAGAAAGCACCAAAATCTCACTGTAGGAAAAAAAATAAAACAACATTTGAATTGAAAAACAGAAATGAAAACATCCTTCAATGAAAACTGATATTGCAATTTTCAAACACAACCAATCACATTTCCCTTACTTTGATCAGAACAACCAACCCAATCTCAGGTCCCACCCCTATTGACCTTACTGCATGCCATCATTTAACATCAGTGTATGAAAAAACAAAGAACAAAACATGCTCTGTCCTAAAAACTTCAATCTCAAAATGCAAAACCTAAACTTAAATTTTGGACTTGCTCCAAACATGCAAGCTTCGATTATCATCAGGTGTCAAACTCAAGAGCAACATGTAAGCTCTCACAACACCTCTTCATCTCACTCCTGAAAAGAGCAAGTGGTGGAAGCTTATCCTCCATTACACTTATACCTGCCATACGAAAAGTATTCATAATCGAAACTCTTCCAGAAAGAACATCTTTTCTTCCTTTATTCAAAAGAGATAGCACGCAACCAAGCACAAACACAATCTTATCCTCTACTAATGGTTTTTCCTCTGGTGTGAAATCATATGAAACACTACATTCGCCCGTCAATGGATTGCATAAAGTGCCCATCAAAACAGCATGGAGCCTTTCAGCTGCACTAAAAATTCTACAATAACCCTCAACTTCTACAATATCCCCAAGAACTAGACCCATCCAACATAACTGTGATACATCATGTAACGGATGGTGGTCTAATCCAAATACAACATGTTGGGTTATGCTACTCTTGGGCTCATGCTTAAACAAAATAAACAAAGTGCAGCGAAAGTAAACAAAGAAGCACTCGAAGTACAACAAGATCTTAGGCTTGTGTTTAGCATAGGTTTATAGCATTCAAAACAAATTAAACACACATATGATTTAGAAGTTACCTACATAAGATATCATAACCTTAAGTTGCAGATCCAAATCGCAAATTGCTCTCAAATCCAAGATCCAATTCGAACAAGATCACAAGAAGCACAATTGTTCTTCCTCTAGAGCTAATCCACATGAACAGCTGATGGATCCTTCTCCAAGGTATGGTGATTCACTTGTGCTAGCAAGTTAATCCTAAGATCACAATCAAAAGATCTATTTCTTTGGTGTTTAACTCTCTAAAGCAATCTCACTCAACAAGAAAGAGAATCGGCAACAACACACCAAAAATGAGAGGAATTACGGCAACCCCTTTTCCTGCAAAGAGGTGGCGATTTCTTCTTTTGCTAAGTTAGGGTTCTTTTCTTGAAACCAAAACTTCTCTAAAAAAAATCAGAATATCTCAAGTAGAATCAATGTCTCATTGGCAGCTATAACCTCTATATCTGATATATATGTAGGTGCAAACCCTGACCCCTCTCTCCTTAAGCTTGGTCGGCCCCTATAGCTTCTTGCATAAGATTTTAATTAATCCACTTAGACTTAAACCATTTAATTCTACAATGGACCAATAGGCCCATTATTTTATCTAATAATAATAATGGTCCAACAATCGTAATGCCTTAAGTTGGGCCAACCATCCTTAGTAGACAGTCTCAAATTAGAATAGTCTCTTTAGACCCATTCTAATTTATCATGCTTATTTATTGGATAGATTAATTTCTAAACGAAAGTAATTTAATTCTCAATTAAATTTCTTTCTCCTCATGAACAATTCATGATATTAATCTATTAATATCATCTCATGACATTAATTCAATATAGCATAATCATTCGAAATTCACCTTGCACATCACTATTTCAAAGTCGACTATACTAGTTTATATAAGACTTCTTGTTTCCTCTTATCTCATTAAGACATTGTCTTTGGATTTCTCAAATCTCAATCATGTCTTAATCTTTCTTAATTGAACTTCTTCAATTAAGTCCTCAATTAGATCTTTTATTCCATTAAGTTTTACCTTAATAGAATACCATGTTTAATCTATACATATTTGTTCTGTGTGTGACCCTCTAGGTTCCCAGTATGTTGGCAATGAACATAAGTTAATCTCATTAACTTGTTTTCATAGATCATTAGTGGGATCTAGCAACCCATCATTACCACTTTTGAAGTCAGCATGACCTTTTAGAAACCTTTAGCAACCAGCTTGTCAGTGTAATACGGTCCTTTCACCATATATCCCGGATAGCACCATGGTGCAGTGTCTACTCATGATCAATCCATATTAGTTCTTCGCAACTTATGATCAACCTTATGAATTTAGAGAAACAACTTTCTCCTAAATCCATCATGTTTTGGCCAAAGACTAAATCAAGTTAATCATAGTCAAGAACAAACGAGATATGTCTCCATTATCATAGGAAGTGGTGAATCCTCTCTGGATCACTCATTCATCTTCGTATGGTTCATATCATACCCAATAACACCCTACCACAAGCATCCCTTTTTGGGACCCGTTCGTGATGGAATCTAAGTATGACACTCTCCATACAAGATGACCTGGTATCACAAGTCTGAGGACTAATTTACACTATTGGTACTAAGAGAACATTATCATAGACACTGGAGTGATATTACCAAATGAAGATCTCTTGGCATACCATGTTCAGTGAACTTGTTCAACAGACAAACACCTATATGTTATCCCAAGTATCCCATACTTCAACCTATATGAGATCGATTGCTTACTTCATAAGTAAGAAGGCTTAACATATACTAGTCTTTGAGCATTGCCAATGCCCCGTCTTGACAATATGATGATCAAGAACAGTTTGAGGAACAAGGTTTTGATGCATAAGGATCTCATAATTATAACTCTTTATAATTCCTTTGCAAGGCCATTATATTCCATGGGCTTCATCCGATTAGTATTTAATAACTCCTTATTATTGTAGTAACATGAAGGAAAACTTTGTATCACTATCTTCATAGTGAAGGGTTTGCTTTATTGATTGTATATCCCATACTCAATCTGATTGGCTCTAGGGCATACACCAACAATCTCTCACTTTCACTACGCCAATCACTAACTCATCCAATGCCGAACTCTTTCGATTAGCAATTGTGTCTCTACAAGGACATAGCTTAAGTGCATTGAGAATATGCTTTGTCATATTCATGATAATCTCATTATCAAGGTTAATAATTCAGATCACAACGAGACCTAGATTCCATTCATATGACTCAGTTGTTTTTATAACAATTATTGGAATCAACTTATTAGCAAACAACGAATAATTCAAATATAACTCCTTTTGCAAGCCAAAACAAAAGAGTTAGTCTTAAAAACCTTTAATATAAACGTGCAATCCTTTCAAGTTTGGAACGTTTCCAACTAATTGCAGTTTTCAAGAATGACAATTTACCATAACCTTTTATCATTCAAAGAGTTATTAATAGCTCCCACTAAATCCTACATATGCAGATGTTAAAGGATTAATTCAATAATAATTCGAATTCCATATCACTAAGCTAAATAGTATTCATAATATTTTGCAAGTTGTATAATATAAGACTATGTTATAGAACAATTCTATAACTGATTTATTTAAGAAGAAATTAAATAAGCATGACATCCATATGCCAGCAAAGCAATATGTTTCAAAAACATAAAGTAAATATCCTCAACATTGGCCCATAATGCCAATAAAACATCAAATGTTTCTAAATAAATCATAAATAAATGTCTTATTAAAAATCCATAAGATCGGCAAGCTCTGATGTAGCATCAAACTCGGTTGCCATCTTCATGGTCCAGCTTCACTGCTCCTTTCCTTTGGTCCCTACAATATGTCACATATTTAGTACCAAATGATAGATAACATATACCAAGAGGAGTGAATCATAGTATACCTGAAGTTGAAACTCCTTTCAGCTTCTTTCCCTTATTAGACTTAGGATACTACTTGCAATTACGCCTCCAATGACCAGTTTTCCCATAATGAAAGCAAGCTTTGTTAGCATTATCCTTATCCTTTTCTTCCCTCACATTACCATCATCGGGCTTCAAACTATTTGAAGCAGGAGGTACATCCCATCTAGTCTTTTTTTCTTCTTACCTTTTGGTTTAGAAAAAGAAACTAAATGGATAGATGACTTGTCCTTAACAATCGTTTGGTCGACCTGTGTGAGCATATTCAGCAACCCAGAAAGGGTAGCCTCCAAGTGGTTCATGTTGAAGTTCAACACAAATTGCGAATAGCTCTCAAGTAGTGAAGTAAGGATTAGATCAATGCTTAGATCATGATCCATGACCCATCCAATCTGCTCCAAACGGGTAATATACCCAATCATCTTAAGCACATGAAGCCTCACTGGGTTTCCCTCTGACATCTTTGTTTGGAACAATTCCTTTGGGATGTCAAATCTCTCAATGCGATTCTCTTTAGCAAACAGTTCTCTAAGGTTAAGGAAGATATCCTGAGCATTTATGGTCTAATGCTGCTTTTGGAGATCGAGTGCCATACTAGCCAACATCACACATGTTGCTTGCACGAGATCATCTCTATGAACTCTATAGGCCACACTCTCCTTCTCAGTTGCATCAGCAACAGACTCATTTAAAATGAGCTCATCAAGAACATAAACCTTCTTTTCTTATGTCAAGACAATCTTGACATTGCAAAACCAGTCAACGAAATTTGGCCCTGTTAATTTATTAGATCAAGTATGCTTCTTAGTCATAATGCTTTTTCCATTTTAGCGTTTATATCCTATATGAATCAAAATAATTAATAATCAATAAATAGCAAGTAGTAATCATTTATGCCATGCTTTAATACTTAAATGATTATTCTCATTATTTTAACAAAATAATAGCCCTCTACTATTATCTCGAGAAATTTAACTCTTAAACTTCTTAATGAGCTATGACCCATTTCATTCCAGCATAACCTTGATAAGCTATGCTGAAACTAATTGAGTAGGTAACTTAATTTACCAATTATATCTCTATGCAACTCCTAGATCTAGTTAGGTAACAACTCTTTGCCTAAATACATCATATGCATTTCGCCTAACTTTGCCTCTAAATATCATATGATAAAGTTTTAAAGCATCCAGATAACATAATACTTAGTTGAGTAAGACCCACCTTCAATAACTCAAACATGTTCGTACATAAGTTTGACCTGAGTGACTCAACAATCCTCCAAATAAAAGAACTCTGGTTATCTTATTATGATGGTGGAAGGCAACTTATCATGTGAAACATTGACTCAATATAATTTAATAAGGGATTTCATTTAATTACATAGGTCTCATTGATTTCATATTCGATTGGCATGCATAGCATTCATTTAATTACATGCATCACATATATATAATTCAAAATAAATCTATCACATGCAATCTGCTAGGATGATTATGGACTTAATTCTAATCTAGTTTCCTTAAGCCATTAAGAAACTAGTTGGTCAAATTCCTAGGAGATACCATACATAGTCTTCGAAAGCTTTGTTGATGATCTCCTTGGTTACTTCTTCTTGGCGCCATATCTCCTTACAAATTTGGAATTTACATAAATTCAACTTCTAATCCTATATCTAAATCTATAAAGAATATAATAATTATATAGCTTTATCAAAAACTTTTACATTCGAAGGAAGTTAGATGAGAAGAGAATTTACAACTCCGGAATGAAAAAGATAAGGCAGGGTGCGTAGACCCTATTTATAAAATACCAATAAAAAAATTCAACCATACATTCCCTAGTCATACTAAGGTCTAGTCCATAACCGTCCTTCATGTAAACATAATCATATTATAAGCATGAATTAAAACATGCATAGTCAATATCACCTGGTGATCTTGTGTACTATTTGCAAAAATGTCACCAAATAAATTTGAGACAATTTATCAAATCATTCTAGCAATTTCAGTCACATCTATTAAAACACTTTTAATAAATCTTAACAATTAAGAAAGCTATCTTGAAATCGGACTTTACCTAACTTTTAGGTTGCTTGTCTTATTTAGGACAAAACATTCTAGCATGCTCCAAATCCTAAACATATTAGGACATCTCATTGTCTTATACCGAGTCTTTAAGTTTGCAATCCATCCTAGCTCTTAGGAACTTAAAATCTCATTAGGTAACTCTTACCTAATCATACTACAAGTCTCTCCTAACATTTAGAATTCACACTCCCATTAGGAAACGGTTTCCTTGTTGAAGTAAGACTCTAACTCTTAGTGTCCTAGACGCAGGCAACTGCCAGCCCGTCATCAGACTATTGTATGCCATCTACAGTAGCTACTGGATGCCATAAAAAGAGCTTGCTGGCCACCTCTTACAGCTGCACTCAATTCGGCAACAATTGCCTCCTTGGTGTCGAGGTTCGGCCTACTAGCATGCAGCAACAATTGCCGTTTTATCCAATCATGTTCCATGCCAAACCAGTCATCATAGATGAATCATATTTACCTTAGATGCTGTCCAAAATTCCTAGCAAACATGTGGAACTTTTCCACACTCATGCTCGAATTTTATGGCATGCAAACACTTACAAAATAGTCCAAAAAATTTCAGCATTGTAGTAACGTTTCATGCCAAAAAACAACTTTGCTTAAATGTTTTAAGCCCAAATCAATTTTGTAACTTCAATGGCAGCATGTAATAAAAAAATTTCAGATCTGAAACATCTAAAAAATCAATTTTATAACATCCTCAAATCTGCTTACAGAACTTGACTCAAAACTATGTTTTTGACATCAAAATTTGTCGGGTTTACTAAGACATGTCAGGACTTTAATCCTTATTGATTAAAACAATTTTAATCTACCGTTTAAACAATTTTAAACATAATTAAAGTCACTATAGCTGCTATCCAGATTTAACAAAATTAAAGAAAACTATTTTTCTTTTAAATCCTTAGGAACCGAAAACATGCCAAAATCAATACACCAAACAATAACTTGTTTATCACCAAGAATTGACATGCACAAACCTCATGTAAATAACAGAACCTTGGCCCTGATACTACTGTAGGGTTATGCTACTCTCGAGCTCATGCTTAAACAAAATAAACAAAGTGCAGCTGAAATAAACAAAAAAGCACCCGAAGTACAACAGGATCTTAGGCTTGTGTTCAGCATAGGTTTATAGCATTCAAAACAAATTAAATCACCCATATGATTTAAAAATTACCTACTTAAGATATCATAACCTTAAGTTGCAAATCCAAATCGCAAATTGCTCTCAAGTCCAAGATCCAATTCTAACAAGATCACAAGAAGCACAATTGTCCTTCTTCTAGAGCTAGTCCACACGAACAGTTGATGGATTCTTCTACAAGGTATGGTGATTAACTTGCGGTGATTAACTTGTGCTAGCAAGTTGATCCTAAAATCACAATCAAAAGATCTATTTCTTTGGTATTTAACTCTCTAAAGCAATCTCACTCAATAAGGAAGAGAATCGGCAACAACACACCAAAAACAAGAGGGATTGAGACAACCCCTTTTTCTGTAGGGAGGTGGCGATTTCTTCTTTTGCTAAGTTAGGGTTCTCTTCTTGAAATCAAAACTTCTCTCAAGAAAAATCAGAATATCTCAAGTAGAATCAATGTCTCATTGGCGACTACAACCTCTATATCTGATAAATATGCAGGCGCAAACCCTGACCCCCTCTCCCAAAGCTTGGCCAGCCCTTGTAGCTTTTTGCATAAAATTTTCATTAATCCTCTTGGACTTAAACAATTTAATTCTAAGATAGATCAATAGGCCCATTATATTTTCTAATATTAATGGTCCAACAATCTTAATGCCTTAAGTTGGGCCAACCATCCTTAGTAGACAGTCTCAAATTAAAATAGTCTCTTTAGATCCATTCTAATTTATCATGCTTATTTATTGGATAAATTAATTTCTAAACGAAAGTAATTTAATTCTCAATTAAATTTATTTCTCTTCATGAACCATTCATGTCATTAATCTATTAATATCATCTCATGACATTAATCCAATATAGCATAGTCGTTCAAAATTCACCTTGCACATCACTATGTCAAAGTCGACTATACTAGTTTATATAAGACTTCTTGATTCCTCTTATCTCATTAAGACATTGTCTTTGGATTTCTCAAATCTCAATCATGCCTTAATCTTTCTTAATTGAACTTCTTCCTAAATCCATCATGCTTTGGCAAAAGACTTAATCAAGTTAATCGTAATCAAGAACAAACGAGATATGTCTCCATTAGCACAGGGAGTGGTGAATCCTCTCTGGATCACTCATTCATCTTCGTATAGTTCATGTCATACCATATGACACCCTATCATAAGCATCCCTTTTTGGGATCCGTTCGTGATGGAATCTAAGTATGACACACTCCATACAAGATAACCTGGTATCACAAGTCTGAGGACTAATTTACACGACTAGTACTAAAAGAACATTATCATAGACATTGGAGTGATATTACCAAATGAAGTTCTCTTGGCTAGCCGTGTTTAGTGAACTTGTTTAATAGACAAGCACCTATATGTTATCCCAAGTATCCCATACTACAACCTATATGAGATCGGTTGCTTACTTCGTTAGTAAAAAGGCTTAATATATACTAGTCTTTAAGCATTGCCAATGTCCCGTCTTGACAATACAATAACCAGGTACAGTTTGAGAAACAAGGCTTTGATGCATAAGGATCTCATAATTATAACTATTTATAATTCCTTTGCAAGACCATTATGTTCCATGGGCTTCATCCGATTAGTACTTAATAACTCATTATTGTACGAACATGAAGGAAAACCTTGTATCACTATCTTCATAGTGAAGGGTTTACTTTATTAATTGTGTATCTCATGCTCAATCTGATTGGCTCTAGGGCATACACCAACACAGCAGTGTCACATAATACAAGAAAAACAGAATTCAATATCTCCTCTATAAAAAAAAAATACACAGAGCAAAGCCAACAAAAAACAGTTTGCTGCACTAGGAAAGGAGAAAATTGTTGGTGTATACCCTAGAGCCAATCATATTGAGCTTGGGATACACAGTCAATAAAGCATACCTTTCACTATGATTATAGTGATACAAGGTTTTCCTTTATGTTAGTACAATGATAAGGAGTTATTAAGTACTAATCGGATGAAGCCCATAGAACATAATGGCTTTGCAAAGGAATTATAAAGAGTTATAATTATGAGATCCTTATGCATCAAAGCCTTGTTCCTCAAACTGTTCCTTGTCATCATATTGCCAAGACGGGGCATTGACAATGCTCAAAGACTAGTATATGTTAAGCCTTCTTACTTATGAAGTAAGCAACCGATCTCATACAGGTTGAAGTATGGGATACTTGGGATAACATATAGGTGCTTGTCTGTTGAACAAGTTCACTGAACATGGTCCGTCAAGAGAACTTCATTTGGTAATATATTACTCTAGTGTCTATGATAATGTTCTCTTAGTACCAGTCGTGTAAATTAGTCCTCAGACTTGTGATACCAGATCATCTTGTATGGAGAGTGTCATACTTAGATTCCATCACGAACGAGTCCCAAACACGAGAATGCTTATGGTAGGGCTTTATTTGGTATGACATGAACCATACGAAGATGAATGAGTGATCCAGAGATGATTCACCACTCCTTGTGATATTGTAGACATCTCGTTTGTTCTTAACTACGATTAACTTGATTAAGTCTTTGGCCAAAGCATGATGGATTTAGTAGAAAGTTTTTTCTCTAAATTCATAATGTTAATCATAAGTTGCGAAGAACTAATATGGATTGAACATGAGTAGACACTGCACCATGCTCATGCGCTATCCGGGATATATGGTGAAAGGATCGTATTACACCGCCAGGCTGGTTGCTAAAAAGTTCTAAAAGGTCACGCTGACTTCACAATATTTGAGTGGTCATGATAGGTTGCTAGATCCCGCTCTTGATCTATGAAAACAAGTTAATGAGATTAACTTATGTTCATTGACAACATATTGGGAACCTAGAGGTTCACACACATAAGAACATATATGTATGGACTAAACATGGTATTCTAATTAAGGTAAAACTTAATGGAATAAAGGATCTATATTGAGGACTTGATTGAAGAAGTTCAATTAAGAAAGATTAAGATATAATTGAGATTTGAGAAATCCAAGGACAATGTCTTAATGAGATAAGAGGAATCAAGAAGTCTTATCTAGTATAGTCGACTTTGACATAGAGATGTGCAAGGTGAATTTCGAATAACTATACTATATTGGAATAATATCATGGGATGATATTAATAAATTAATAACATGAATTGTTTATGAGAAGAAAGAAAATTTAATTGAAAATATACTTTCGTTTAGAAATTAATCTATCCAATAAATAAGCATAATAAATTAGAATGGGTCCAAAGTGACTATTCTAATTTAGGACTATCTACTAAGGATGGTTGGCCCAACTTAAGGCATTAAGATTGTTGGACCATTATTATTATTAGATAATATAATGGGCCTATTGATCTATCTTAGAATTAAATAGTTTAAGTCCAAGTGGATTAATGAAAATCTTGTACAACAAGCTACAGGTGGCCGGCCAAGCTTAGGGAAATATTGGATCAGGGTTGCGCCACAATATAATCTGATATAGAGGCTATAGCCACCTAAGGCACTTTTAATATACTTGTGATATTTTGATTTTTCTTTAGAAAAAGTTTGGTTTTAAGAAGAGAACCCTTCCATAGCAAAACAGTTAAATCGCAACCTCCCTACAGCCAAAAGTCCTTGCCGCAATTCCTCCTATTCTTGGTGTTTTCTTGCCGCCACTTCACCTTGTTGAGTGAGATTGATTTAGGGAGAAAAACACAAGGAAATAGATCTTTTTATTGTGATCTTAGGATCAACTTCCTAGCACAAGTGAATCGCCATACCTTAGAGAAGGATCCCCATCAGCTGTTCGTGTAGATTAGCTCTAAAGGAAAGACGATTGTGCTTCTTGTGGTCTTGGACGAGTTGGAAGCTTTGTAGATCTTGGATTCGAGAATTGGATCTGCAACTTAAGATTACGATATCTTAAGTAGGTAGCTTCTAAATCATATGGGTTATTTAATTAGTTTTGAATGTCATAAATCTATGCTAAACACAAGCCTAAGATCCTGTTATACTTCGGATGCTTCTTTGTTTATTTCCACTACACTTTGATTATCATGTTTATGCATGAGCCCGAAGTAGAGTAAACCCAACAAAAAATGCAATAATTTAACTCAGATGTATTTGGTACCAATTATTAGCATCATAAGACAAAGAAATGGTATATAAAAAAAAAAAGAATCTTTAAGAAAGATAATCTTGAGCAATTGTTATCGTTGTTTCATTGTACTCCAAGATATGCATAGAGAATGTAGTTAATTCACTGGAGGACATGGTTTGGATGTCACAATGGAATACCAATAATCACTGTATTCAATTCAACATGAGTTTAATAAAATTCTTAAGAGAATCGAGAGACCTTCTCTTTCTTTTAAAGCTATTTACTGCTCTTTCATCATATACTAAATAGACCCTAATGGAGCATTCAGAAACAGTATTGATAGTGTGTAATTTAACAGACACAATGACAAAGAGAGAACAAAACCAGCTAAGTGAAACTAAAGATTCACACCATGACAGCTGCAATAGAAATCGACAAGCTTTTCTTACTTAAAGGAGGTATGAACTATTATACAATTTTTAAATTTGAGAAAGTTCACCCTTGCATTACATGAAAAATCTGAAGAAAAAAAAAATCAAACACAATCACAAATTCATTCGAAAAAAAAAACAACCTGCAACACAAATATACCTTAAAAGAGGAAAACATAGTGGAAGAACACCAGACTGAGAGAACAGCTATCTACAAAGTGAAGGTCTTGAAGCACAGCTGTCGAACTCGCCAAACAGATTTCACCCGATTGAAGAAAATGGAGGTATTGCCTTTATTTAGTTTTCGGAGCAAAATCATCCATCTCAGACAAAATAAAGGGATTTCTAAATAGCACCGAAACACCCGACTGGAGCAAAATGGAAGGATTCCCGAATCGGGCAAAATTAAAGATTTCGAGGCAAAATAACCAACTGAAGCAAAACGGAAGGCAACTGAAATCTCTAGACCATGCAAGTTAAATGATAACTTTTCTAATTGAAGTTATCTGCTAAGCCTAAAGGGTACTTGCAGAATGAGTAACAAAAATACTGCCTAATAAATTATACTGTGGGACTCACATACATCTCAACCTAGCACTTGAGATATTGTAAGGAATTCGGCTAATGACTTGAATACAGATTCAAACATATGATTGCAATTCTCACTTCTTGTATATATTTCCTGCCAGAAACATTCTGTACCTTCCTACTTCTACCTCTCATGTCCAATTACTACCTCCTACTTCCTTCACCTCCCATGTCTGCTCTAGTCCTCCTTTATGCCCTTTTGACCTCTTTCTATTCACTCAATAGTTATTTAATAGTGAAATAAAATCGCAGTTCCACACTTCCACTATCATAAATAGGAGATAAACATGCAAAGCATAGCCTTCTATTAACACCCAGACTAACATCAATTGTCCTACGTAAAAATAAAACATAATAGAAACATGTCCCAACCCTAGTCTTAGCATTCTAACAATCTACCTCAAGGATCTAATATTCATGGTCATTTATGATCTGATAGTAATATTCATGTTGATTTGTTTCTATAACCAACACAACATATACAGTAAAAGATTATTATCAGTGGGAAATGATGAGAAAAAGAAAAATTGATCACATAATCAAGACATGGGAAATACTACCAAAAAAAAAAAACTCAATTGAAAAAAAAAAAATTAAACAAAAATGACAAAACCATAAAAGACCTGCAAAAGCAACAATGAAGAAAACGGAAGAAGAAAGAAAAAGTTTTGATCAAATATACCTTAAAAAGGAAAGCATAGTGGAAGAACACCTCACTGATAGAACAGCAGTCGGCAAAGTCAAAATGTTGAAGCACAGCTGTCGAACTCGCTAAACACCTGTCGAGTTCCCTGCCTCAGGCAAAACCAAACGAAAATGGAAGGATTGATAAAATCACCAGATTCACACAAAAGCTAGGGATTCGAAGAAAATGGAAGCTTTGCTTTTATTTATTTTTCGGAGCAAAATCACCCGTCTTAGACAGAATAGAGGAATTGCTAAAATCACTCGAACACCCGACTGAAGCAAAATGGACGGATCACCGAATTCGGCGAAATCAAAATTTTCGGGGCAAAATCACCTGACCGAAGATAAATGGAGGGATAACTTTTAGTTAGTTTTATAAGATATATAGTTTAAAAAGTGGAGTCGATAAATAGGTTATAACTCATAAGTTAAAAGTTAGAAAGTGAATAATTTTTTAACAACTGTACTTCAAGAGTTGAATTATTCTATGTATTAACGATGATAATTGAAATTTTATAATTTTTATATGAATTTAATTGAGAGTGATTTAAGACAAATAATAATAAAAAATAAATATTTTTTTTTAAATAAAATACATAAAATTAAATAAATGCATTTATAAGAGAACATACATGATAATTTTTCAAGACCGACAACATGTGAATAATATAAATCATCTACATTTGATATTTTTTTCGTCAAATGATTTAACTTTTATATATTCATATGTAAGTAAAACTCATTAATAAATAAAAATATTACAATTAAATATTTTATTATCACATCCAGAGAGACAATTAGATAAAATAATGAAATAAATAATATTTTTTGTTTTATATTTTTTTAATATTTTATGGATATTTTTATATATCCATAATTTTTGAAAGGCTTGAAATCAATATTTGATATTGGTATTTAAATAAATTCCTTAATAAGGAAAACACAACGAAAGGAAAGAATAAAAATTAAGTCGATCTCAAGCATTTATGGCTCAATTTTAATCACATGGTAATTTTTTGTTTTGTTATGAAATAAAGATTTTGTAAACAAGTGTTTTAAGAGTACTTTTTAAGTTATTATATATAGTAAGATTTTTATTCAATACATTAAAAATGATAAATAAAATTATCAATTATTATATTTAATATAATTATTATTTATAAATAGTATATTAATTAATTTTTAAAAAAAATCTAAAAACATTTATTAACAAAATCCTTGAACTAAATCACATCAGAAATATCAATGAAATGAAAGAGTCAGCAAAGGGATTTTCTTACTTTATCATTCTTAGTGTTAGGGGGTATTTTCATTTTTGTTCTTACTATAACTAACAGCCAATCATAATTTAATGAAAAATAAATAAAATTAATATTTAATACTTAATTATATCTCTAGGAATAATCTAATTTCATAAATTAAAGAAAACTCATTATTTATTGTAAAAAAGATTTGGAAAAAGTATATTTAATCTCCTTAGGCTTGATAAAACACCGCAATGATCTCTTAAGATTTAAAAAATACTCACTTATTTCTTAAGGTTTGGTACAAACACATTAACCTCCTAAAATATTATTTCTAAGTTAATTTTAAATAAAAAGACAAATATATCATTTGTTATTTTTTATTTTTTATTCTTTTTTTTAATCAAAACTTTTTTTAACAACAAAATCATCTTTAATTATTATCAAGTTAAATTCTAATTAAATTATAATATAATTCAAGTATACATGTTAAATATTTTAAACTTATGCCAATGTAGATTGGTTTAAATGGTTGAGCACTCATTAACATCTTGGCAAGCACCAGGGTTTGAGTCTCACCAGCAATTTCACTTCGTATGTGATCTATAAGTATCACTATTAACCTTCTCTAAAACATGTGGCATGCCTTGATCCTGGATGGGTAGCCTCTCTTCACCTAAACTTTTTTGTACAAAAAAAATTTTAAACTTATCTTTAATTCAATTTAATATATATATATTAACTTTGATATTAATATAATGTTAATTTTATTTAAAATGAATCAGTTGTCGTTATTTAAAAAAGTTTAATTATAAAGAAATTGATTAAAACAAAAAAAAATAGACACAAAAAAAAATATCGTATTTTTTATATTTAAAGTAAAATTTGAATAAATATTAATTTGATTAACAAAATTCTAATATAGTTACTTTTTCAAGAGATAAAATTGTTATACATGCATGTGGTGGATGACTAGTGTCGCAACCTAAAAAAAATAAGTTTCATCGCGAGACTTTATTCGTTAAGCGTGACAATGGAAAAAACAGAGGAAAAGATGACTTAATTCCTCTTGAAATAAAATGAAGGTTTGAAAATAACCTCAGAAAAAGACATGGAGTTGCCACTAATCTTTTTAGGCTAGGTGTGGTCGGCCACCTATTAAAATCAGTTTTGTAAAACATTTAAAATTAATTAAAACATTTTTAAAACCAATTTCAAGTTTGCGTTTTAAACCAAAGAAATCAAAGAAGCGGGTTCGGGACTCGGTTACGTGTAGGGAAGGATTAGCACCCCCACAACACCCGTATAAAACGGTACCTTAGTAATCGTGTATTATCTCAAGTCTCTATAAAAAGTCGATTTTAGATTTTGCATTTCAGATTAATTTCCAATTTAAAGAAAAATAATTTCATTTTTAATTGAAAATGATCCGAAATTTATTAATTCAAAATTTTCTTATATTTCCCAACAAACGTGGCAAAATATAAAAAAAAATTATTTATTTGGAAAACTTTTCAAATCATTCTCGTTTTAAAGAAGATGTTCCATTATTAATGATAATTAATGAAAACCTCTCCAGCAAACCCGGCAGAAAACTCATGAATTATTTTCATTCAGGAATATCTTTATTTTATTGAAAATCATTGTCTTATTTTAAAACATTTTTAAAAAAATATAATCTAAATGATATGATATAACCTAAGTGTCATTATATATTCTACATGACATAATATATTCTAAGAAACATAACATATTCTAAATGACATGATATGAATATGAAACATAAAATAATATTATCATGAAATATGCATGAAATTAAAAATAATAATTCATGAACATAGTAAATCCTAAATGATGTGACAAAAATAAATGACTAAATAAAAAGCATAGGATAACATAGAATATTCACAACCATATATCAAACAATATAACACCATAAAATATAAATCAAAATAATGACATTACCATAGGAATTATCATAGCAAAAATCATATAATATATAGTATGCATGAACATGGAAAATGCAATGCATGAAAGTGTTTTTTTTTCTTTTAAATAAGGAAATTCGTATACCTAAAAAGATATCCGACTACCTTACGAAAAGACATCAAATTAAATTTTCTAAAATTAAAAAATACTTTGTGATTGGTTGAAAACAATTTTGAAAATCTTGGATGAAAAATAATTCATGGCCGAATTCCCTTTTGAAAGTGGCTCTATTTTCCTAACTTTGAAAACCCGGACATGACCACCCTTGATCCGAGCTTTATAAAATCATTTTTAAAGATAAAATGGCTTAAAAATCAATCTATTACAGTAGCTAAGGTTCCTAATCAGCCCCCTCTAAATGCCTTAGCCAAAACAAAAAATTATTTTTCCCTTGAATTCAAATCTGACTCTACTGTCTAGTTTTAAAGCGTGATTTTTTAACCTATTTTAAAAATTCAAAATAATCTGAAAAAAAAATATGGGAGACTCAGAACATTTCAAACTCTATGGGAAAAAATTGGCTGAACTTTTTAGACTAAGGATGACCTCCCAGAAAAATCACGAAAGTCAAAACATTGGTGAAAAACTGTTTTGCCAAAAATCATTTTTAAGCCTTTGATAAAATCATTCAAAATCAAAGTAAAAACATTAGAGACTCTTCTAAGGACCTACAAACAGTAGCTAAAATTTCTAAAAATTTGGACAAAAATTGGCTAAGTAAAAAAAATCACAAAGGTAGAAATTTCAACTTGATAACTTCTTAATTTTTCACAAGTATGCTCATGTGAGCTTGACCTTAAGCCATTGATTGGCTTAAGTCAAAAATCAAGTGGTATGATATGATATGCATGAACAAACAGCAAGTTAAATGCATGAAATGCATGATTTAACACCTAAATGACATAGAAAATGCATGGCATAAAGAATATGACCTAGACCTAACATGAACTTGCATGGCAATAAATGCAACCTAGGCCTAAACATGCATGGAATGCATGGCAATGCAAATGAGACCTAGACCTATAAAATGCATGGAAATAACACAAACACATAGCATACTAAATCAAAATACACAAAATCATGGCATAGAGATGCAAGCATGTCAACCAACAAGATGAAAATGCACACACAAAACATGGAAACATAGGGTAGCCAAATGGTTGCATGGCCTAAATGGTGAAATCCTAGCATGGCATACTAAATCAAAGACTTAAGAGGGAACATGTTAGACTAAGCAAACATAATGCAAATGCATGAACATAGCTAGACATTATCACAAACACATGACAACCTAAATATGCAAAATCTAAATGGAAGCATGTTAAACTAGTAAACATGGCATGGCATTATCACAAACACATGGATTGGTGTATAACTAAACTACCACAATCAAGCTAATCTACCACAAGTAAGCTAACCTACCACAACCAATAACATGAACAAAATAAATAAATAAATAAACAAAATCATCTCAAAAAAGGCACTATTCGGCCATATAGAAAAATATGGTAAATTTTGCTTTCTTAATTTCTTATAAAAAAACAAAGTAGAAGCTCCTTAGAATTTATTTTGAAAAAAAAGTTTATTTCATGAAAAACAATAAAATGATAATCAAAATAGAAAATCATATCAACAAAGCATGAAGAGAGCATGAAAGAACTTAGCTACCTTGCTCTAGCTTTCCAAATCAAGAAGTAGTAAGCAAAACCTTTCTTTTTTCTCTCTTTTTCCTCCTTTCTTTTTTCTTTTCTTTTTCTCCCTAGCTACTGCCTCTATTCAGCCCCTCAAAACCTCCAGGAAAAATCTGAATTCCCCCCTCTAAAGTGCCTTGGCCGAATGGCCTATAGATGTGTGAAAAAAGTTGTCATTTTTCCTAACCAATTTTGATCCAATGGCCTTTAACCAAGATGCTTTCTATGTGAAATTCCCACCCTTAGATTAAATCAGCCCCTAACTAATATGATGTCATGAAGATGATGTCATAAATATGACATCATCCCTCTTCATGCATTAGTCCATGTGTCACAATTTCAAATGCTTGATCAAGAAAAATAACTACCTTCCTATCCATTCTTGGCCTTTGGATGCAAAATCTCAGCAAAATCACTCTGCATTATGGGCTTGGCTGAATAACCCTTGATACTCTAGCCCAATCTCTATTCTTTTAATTGCAAGAAAGGCCCTTTTCAGTTTTTTCGGTAAAATGACCTTTTTGGCCTCCGAACCTAATTAAATAGAAAACGGACTCCAAATCCAAATTTTCTTTTTTTCAATACTTCCTAAATAATTAAAAACTGAATTCTGGAAGTTTTCAAAAAATTTCGAGCCCATTTGCTAGTTTTTCGGATTTATTTCCAAAATTGCCCCATAATACACCCGAACTTTTACAATTTTTCAAACGAGCTCCAAATCTGAATTTTTCTTCACTAATCTCTTCCACATAATTTAAAAGTAAGATCTGAAAGTTTTCATAATTTTTGGAACTCATTTGCTATTTTTTCGGGATTTATCTTCTTGAATTTCAGCTAAGTGGGTCCAAAATTTGCCATTTTGCAAACGAACTCCGGATCCAGATTTTTCTTCGCCAACCTCTTTCAAATAATTTAAAAATGAGATCTGGAAGTTTTCATAATTTTTGGAGCTCATTTGCTATTTTTCCCGAATTTTCCAAGTTTGTCATTTTGTTTCAAAAGCTTGGTTTTGCTCAAAACAAGCCCGATTTCCATATTTTTCTTTTTCTATGCCTTCTTCATACATTGAATTGGAGTTGGTCCAAAAATGCCCAATTTTTACGATCAAATTCCCCTCCGTTTTGATTTTTCCTTTTTTCAGTATCGAGAATTTCCTCATTTTTCCCTTTTCCCTCCAATCGGCTCTTTTCTCGGAATTACTTCAAACTGAGCCTTAGGCTATCCTTGTTTACTCACTTCTCATCAATTAGGGGCTTTAGTTTTACAGAATCGGGCCATTTCAGTAATTTTCCCCAATTTTCACCAAAATCCACCAAAAACCCTAATTCCCAATTTTCTTCCAAATTAACTTTTCTTTCAGTTTTGCCTCTAAATGGTCTCTCCATTACCCGTAGTCATTGCTTATCTTTCATTTGGAACCTCCAATTTTGACCAATTTCGTTTAAGCACTTTTTCCTAAATTTTCTGAACTAAGGTTTCCTTTCTATGGAATCTCTGTAACCCATCTTCCGGACTCCATATCTTTCGTTGTAGACCTCGGATTATCAAAATTCTTTCACGATTATTCAATTGAACTTTGAATATTGATTTTGAATGTGGGTTGACTTTTTCAGTAGTTCACTTATTGGGGTTGACTTTTTCATGGTTGACTTTTTTCAAATTGACTTTTCGAGCTTGCCCCCTTAAACTAAGTCTAGAAGTACCACATGCAGGATGAGAAAAGACTTCTTGCATTCTAAAACATCATTTTATGAAGAAAACATACATGATTTAGTGGTCCGGACAAAATTAGGTGTCTACAGCTGCGCCTCTTTGGCTATTGCTGAGAATCAGGAATCAGCCAAAGATAAATAAACACTAATTTTGTCCGATTAGTGAAATCATCACATGTGAAGGAAAGGAAAGGGTTTTTCATTCTTCATTTTTTCATTTTTTTTCATTTTTTACTTTTTTTTTATTTTTCATTTTTTTTTGGTGTTTGAAAAAGCTGTAAATAGAAGATTTTGTCCTTAAATTGAGTTCCCTGACTAATCAAGGCTTGACACGTCTTAAGGAAACAAGTTCGATTTGTAAGCGAAGAAAATAGAAGATTTTGTCCTTAAATTGAGTTCCCTGACTAATCAAGGCTCGACTCGTCTTAAGGAAACGAGTTCGATTTGCAAAAGAAGAAAATTTTGTCCCTAAATTGAGTTCCCTGACTAATCAACGCTCGATTCGTCTTAAGGAAACGAGTTCGATTTGCAAGAGAAGAAAATACCGGGGCTCTACTCATTTGAGAAGCAGAACGAGTTTGATTTGCAAGAGAAGAAAATAACGGGCTCGACTCATTTGAGAAGCAAAACGAGTGTGATTTGCAAAGTGATGACTTAAGCGGAACCAATCTAAAATGCCAACTTCACTGGGCCTATTTCCTTTTGTGCCAACTATATTGACCTTAATCACATCTAACATGCCAACTTCATTGGGCTTAAACCATAATTGCCAGCTTACATTGGGCTTAATCATATCTAACGTGCCAACTTCATTGGGCTTACTTCCTTAATCGCCAGCTTACATTAAGCTTGATCACATCTAACGTACCAACTTCACCGGGCTTAAATCACTTTTATGCTAGCTATATTGGGCTAAATCACATCTAACGTGCCAACTTTACTAGGCTTACCTGCTTTTGTGCTAGCTTACATTGGGCTTACATCTAACGTGTCAACTTTACTGGGCTTACCTTCTTTTGTGCTAGCTTATATTGGGTTCACATCTAACATGCCAACTTCACTGGGCTTACCTCTTTTTTGTGCCAGCTATATTGGGCTTACTCATATCTAACGTGCCAACTTCACTAGGCTTAATCCTTTTTATGCCAGCTTACATTGGGCTTACTCACATCTAACATACCAACTTCACTGGGCTTACTCCTTTTTATGCCAGCTTATATTGGGCTTACTCACATCTAAAATGCCAACTTCACTGGGCTTACTTCCTTTTTGGGCCAGCTATATTGGGCTTAACCAAATCTAACATGCCAACTTCACTGGGCTTAATCATTTTTGTGCCAGCTATATTGGGCTTAACCAAGTCTAACATGCCAACTTCACTGGGCTTAACCATTTTGTGCCAGCTATATTGGGCTTTAAACAAATCTAATGTGCCAACTCCACTGGGCTTAATCACTTTTGTTCCAGCTTACATTGGGCTTAATCACATATTTCTTTTGAAAAACTCCTCTTTCGAGGCTCCAAAACTTTTAAAAAAAATCTCATCTAAAATCATTTTCATTTTTCGAAAATTTTCATCATCTTGGGATTTTTTTCAATACTTTCTTGATTTCATCGTCCCAAAAATATCTCTCTTCTCACATTTTTTGCTTTTCAAACAAACCCTTTTTTTCTTTTTTCTTCAACGGATTCTTTCCTCTAAATCTAAAGAAGGCCCTTCCCTTTTTTAGGAAACCTATCTTCTTTTCCTTTGTGTCTTTTCAATGCTTGAATGTAATGATCAAATGTATGGATGCAAAAACCAATGTAACTTGCAAAAATGCAAATGCACATGTTCATTACATGATGCATGAATATTTACGACACTATTTCACATTAAGAGAATGTTAAGAGGGTTGATCATCTCCCTTTTTTTCTCGTGTCCTAGTGAGGTTTCCTGTTGGAGGGAGTGATTCTTGCCCCTTATCTATATTTTCCAATCTATCTTGTTGGAAGAAATCACATGGTTTCGTATTCCCAATTTGTCCTTGCCCCAGCAGATTCTTTCTTTTCAATTATCTGGTCAAAACCAAAAACACAGAGTCAAACTTCATTCAAACTCAAACTTTCATGCCCCTGAACAAAATAAACTTTTTGCTAGAGCATATCCACATCTCAATTTTAGTTTGTTCTTCCTAAGTCATATCAATTTTATTTCTTCCAAAACATGTGAAATTGAAGTCTTTCAAAAATTGGTGATCACCATTAGAGACATTCCTAAACAAGATGGGAAATCAGCCTCACTTTTTCGAGTGATTTGAACGGTTTGCAACAAGGTCAATGGGCTGATGCAATAAGGTCTGGATTTGTCTAAAAAAGCTTTTCATCTTGACAAAGAGGAGAAGGTGAATGTCCTTTTGTCTCGGCTAAAGAGTACATTTTCTCAAAACATGAATTCCTTAAAACCAAACATTTTTTTTTGTGGAAAAAGTTTTAACCAAACCTCATCAATCCTCCAATCTCTAAATATGGCATTTTGATAAGTGTTAACCTTATCCATGATAGGTTCAATGTTGGAAGTAAAAAGGTTTAACTTTCAAAATCAATTCCAAAGAAAAGGCTGTCCTTTTGGTATGTCTAGGAGTTTCTTGATGCTCCTTGTATTCCTTAAACTGATGGCTTCGACAATATCAATGTGTGGCATTAGAATTTCTTCTTATTCTGCTCTAGACTGCCCGTTTTTGGGTTTTCACCCTAGAGCTTCATTATTTCTTTCTTTTTTTATATTGTTCCATCATGCATTTGAGAATTCTAAATTCTTCCACAATGAAATGATAATTCGATGAGATGGGATAAAACTAAGGAAAACTCTTTAAGTCAAATATCCAAACTTGATTAAAATGGACTTTTAAGGCATGTAACGTAGGCCATGGTTCGAGGTTCAGAAAGAAAGGATAAATAGGCTCAAAATATGTGTTTGAGGGTAATCATATCAAGGATCATTTCCTGAGGAGGATTCCCTTTGAAACATTTGTCCCTTCTAGACTTCTTTTTCCTTTTTTTGAGTTTTTCTTCTTTTCTTCTTTGTTCTTGGCTTTCAGTTTGCCATCTTTTTCACACATTTTTTTGTGTGTGTTTCTTGGCTTTCAATTCGCCATATTTTCTCTTTTTTCTTTTCCCTTCTTTCTTCTTGTATCTCCACTTTTACAGAGTGAGCTCGTACTTGTTTAGGAGCTAAATTTGCTTTGTTTCTGTCTCCCAGTCGGGACTTATTGCATCATGATTTTTGAGAAAAATCCTTCCTCGTATTTTCCCTCCAATGTGATGAGTGATCCTTGATCAGGGTTCAAAGAAAAAGAATTCCTTAGGCTCAAAAGGGGTGACTACGGATAATTTCTCTTTGTGAAAGGGATATGAAAGATTGTCATTTCTCATATCAAGTATGAATATTCTCCTTGAAAAGCAATCCTCTGGGGAAATAGATAATCATAATTTCATTTTGCATTTGGAATCATTCGAATTCTCACGTTCATGATGTCACAATTTTTTTCTTTTTTCTTTTTTCTTTTTCTTTTTGCAGCATGCCCCAAAAAATCATGCGTGATTCATTTTCAGCCATAAATGATGTCTTATTTTGATTTTCCATTTAAGTGAAGGTGTTTTGGTTTGCGAGAATCCTACTGTGAAGGAACATCTCAGATTTTATCTTTGAGCTTCTAGCTAAATGAACTTGTTTGGGTTTCAATTTCTTCAAAGTGTTTCCAACACATGGGTAGAGAAAAAGAAAGGTGTTCTGATTCATGCTTTGGTTCATGTGCTCATAAATCAGGATTTGGGGAAAGGCTTAGAGACTTGGCATTTGAATTCTTTCAAAGAGATTCGAAGGTTTTGAATCTTTGAGTTTTTTGCTATGATTTGTAAGCATAACTTTAACACATATTAAACTACCTAATCTAGATCTTTTGGAAGATTGTCATGTTTGCTTGACTTTTAAGAAATCCACGAAAGAATTTTTCAAATTTTCATTACTCATGGCCTCAATAATGGTTATTCTTTGTGACTTTGAGTGCTATTTATTCAACTGGTCTATGATCTATGTATGTGTAGAGACAAAGTGTTTCTTGGGAATCCATCCCCTATGATGATCACCCATTTTTTCGAAACTCATTTCCTAATTCAAAGGAGTATCATTTTATTTTCAAAATGGAAAGTTATTCGTATGCACTTTTATTTTCAACCTTTTTTTTTTCACAAATCATATAAACAAGGCTTAAAAAGAATATTCAAAACTTCAAATGAGATATGATATATGATGCTTGGAATTTAAAAGTTCATTCATTTCAAATAAATTGAAAGTAAGTACAAAACTTAAAACAAAGTTAAGAATTGCCCCTGATTAGCATGCTACCCTGAAGACAAATGATCATTAGCCCCGTCGTCCTTGATAAGCATCCATGAGCTCTTTGAACTTTGTCGGGTTCACATCAATTACAGCTTGAACCTTGTCCTTGAATGCAGTGCAGTTCTCTGTGGAATGCCCTTTAACCCCGTTATGATACTCGCATGTGGCATTAGGATCATACCCTTTCGGGTAAGGAGACTTCATGGGCTTTGCAGGTACAATGGAGATCATTTGGCTTTGGACAAGCAATGGAAAAAGTTCTGTGTAGGTCATCGGAATTGAATGGTACACCTTTGCCTTCTTTCTTTTACTGCTATGAGAACAGACTGAACTAAACTCCGGATCATTTGGCATGATGAAACCCTGAGGTGATATGAAAGGCCTGGGAGCATGATGATGAGCGTGCTGAATCCAATGATCATCATAGGGTCAGGGATGTAAATAACCACCAAAAGGATCATCTTGTATTGCACTGAACCCCCTTTTGTTTCTGCCTTCAACATTTAGGACTTGAACGTGCCCCTTAACAACATTATTTTTCTTTTCAAAAGGAATTCCGGCATTAGTATCCACAATTTTCCCTTTTTTTATACCATCCTCAATCCTACCCACTGCAAACAATATATTTGCAAATTTTGAGAAGATATTGCCAATCAACTTGTCAAAGTATGGATGTGGGAGGGTATCATCCACAAACAAAACATTCATTTCTCTATTAGTAAGAGGTGATTGGACTTGCGAGGCTACATCTTTCCATCTATGAGCATATTTTTTGTAGTTCTCATTGGGCTTATTTTTCATGTTCTAGAGTGTCAATCTATCTGGAGCCATTTCCAAAATGTGCTCGTATTGTTTTAGGAATGCTCGGGCTAAGTCTCTTCATGTATGCACTTGGCCTTTTTTCAACTGATAATACCAATTGGATGATCCTCCTGTCAGGCTGTATTGAAAAACACGGATAAGCAAGTTTTCATCATGTGCGTGCCCTACCATCCTATTACAATATGCAGACAAGTGTATTTTGGGGTTTTTAAGTCCATCATACTTTTCGAATTCCGGAACCTTGAATTTTGGTGGGATGACCAGATCAAGGATCCAAAAGAGACTCTCCTACATCTCCACCTTCAACAGCTCGAATCCTTTCCTCTAACAGCTGATACTTCCTTTGGGAATCTGTCGACTCAGCCCTATTCGACTCAACCATTTTCAAATTTTCCTGTTCAGCTGGATCATCTAAGTTCAGGATATTGCTGGGATTAACTGTATTCTGGCCATCCAACATCATGACTTCAATCTGACCCTTTTGTGCCTTTGACCCTTCTCTGGTGGCCAAGTTTTCAGTGTATCCTTTTTCATTAATTACAATGAATACCAGCTCCATCAATTTAGTCCTCTGATCTCTAGATTCTGCTTCAAATTTTGCAAACTATTCTTGCGATTCTTCTTGTGCCTTTTCCATTCTTTCCAATCGGAAAACTTGTTCATTCTCCACAGCACTAGCCTGTATAAAAAAAAAAAAGTACTCAGTACTTCTTACACCTCTGATTTGAAATGAAATTCTTTCAAAGACTCTTAAAGCCAAGCCAATTTTCGTTTTATTCCTCCAAATGTGTGACATGATAAATGGGCCATGAATGTCATTTGATGCATGGGAAGAATAAACAAAGTGATGTATGGACATATACAGTGAAAACATGTTGACCATGTATGTAATAAATGTAATCATGATGCCATCATGATCCAAGCCAAGAATAAATAAATCAACGCATGGATATATGCAATAAATGACTATGTATGTTCCAGATACATTTTCCAATGAATAACCCTATGAATGCAACACGATATCAACATGATGCATGTAAACAATGAATGATTGACACAGAGTATATACAAAGAAAATCATGCTGAAATGTGTGTCATGAATGCATCCTGATGCTAACATGATGAATTAATGCATGAGCATATCATGATGACTATGTATGCCATGAACGCAACCAGATGTCAACATGATTTATATAAACAAATGAATGCATGTAAAGAGTAATCAAACTAATGCATGAACATATAAAGAAAAATCATGCTGACTATGTTTGTCATGAATGCGACCTGATACTAACATGATGCATGTAATAAGCAAATTAATGCATGAACATATACAGAAAAATCATGGTGACTATGTTTGTCATGAATACCACCTGATGCCACCAAGATGCATTTATGAATGTATGGTATGACAAATAATTGATCGGATGCAAAATGCAAAAGGGAAGATATCACGAAGGAAATAAAAATCAGAGGAACTTAATCATCAACATTTCATAAATTTGAAGCATAACCAATTCATTCCCATATCAATGTTCACAAATTATAAATCATGTTTACAAAATCTGAGCAGTGGTTAAAACTATCTTTACAAGCACTTTATTCTTCCTAACATCCTAAGGCTATAAGAGCCGGCTACTGAAAAAGTGAAATCCTACTACATCATATCAGACCGAAGTCCTTCTTCATCATTGCCGTAAATCTCTCAATCCTAATTACCCTTTCCTAGTCCTCTATCAATCAGTGTCGTTGGATCCAACCACTTGGCATCTATAAGAGATTGTATTTTGTTCTTGAGTACATTACAATGCTCAATGATATGCCCAACAGTTCCACAGTGATAATCACATCACGCATTCGGGTTATACCACTTGGGGTATGGTGGTGACAGGGGTTTCAACGGCACATAGGCAACTAGGTGATTTCGGACCAACATTGGGAAAAGCTCTTTCTAGCTGATTGGAATGGGATCGAAATGCCTTTGGGTCTTGTCTTTGGATTGTTTCTGGCTGACATACTGACTAGGAGTATGGGCATTTCGTGTTGATGTAAAGGTTTGAACTGGAAGGCTTAGACGAAAAGGTGGTCGAATGATAACAGGGTGAGGGCGTGGATTTGGAACAGTTTGTAAGGGTCGGGTAGAGTTCGGAGATCCCGCCTTGAACTGTGAGTCTTCTAATTCGACCATTCACATGATACTGTTCACAACTTCGTCTAGGCATAACTCTTTACGTAGATGGCATTGACTAATGCAGGATTCAGCGGAGATCCTTCGATCTGGGCTTGATTGTTTCTCAAGGCTTGGTTGCACTAAAGGCGATGAAGACCTTTGAGAGGATTCCCCTTTGGCTTTGTAAAGGTCTTCAACCATTTCCATCAACTTAGAGAGCTGCTCTTTCATTTCTCGGATATCATGTCCAAATTCTTCCTGATTGCGCTCCAAAACATCAATTCGTTCCTCCAATCCATTCCCCATATCTTCAACCCCTTTTATGCAAATGAAAATGACATTATTATCAGATCAAGAATAAAATTATGAATGTACATGCTCTATTCACATATGCATAGATGTGATGATGATTGATGCATGAAATGTACAAGATGCGAAGATGTTTGAAGGGATGAATTTTCATATTTACAACTGCTTGCATGTCATGCACAAATGCAAGTGAAAAGATAAAGGAAAAGAATATCCTAAAATCATTTTTTTTCTTTCTAATTTTCTTGAATTTGACAACTATTTTTTGAAATTTTTTTTTATTTTCTCATTTTCTCAAAAGTCTAAAACTAAAAGGAGATCTTCATTATTTTCACATCATTACTCCACTATAAAATAACTTTTTCATCATTTTCTCCTCATTTTTTATTTCCATTTTTTCACTTTTCAAAGAGGAAATATTTTTTCTATCATCTTTTCTCTTTTTTCAAATTCCTATAAAGGAAAATTATTTTTTTTTAAAGAAAAAAAACCCAAATGTACTACTTTCCGGCATTATTGCATAGAGAAAATAGTAAAGCACTAAAAGAGTGGAATAATCAATGCAAAGTAAGAAAATTAATGAATGTGTGCCCCAATAATATCAACTTATTTAGGCATTATGGTACCTTTGGGGCAGATTATCAAATTTATTACGGGCAATGCACGTACATCGTTGCCCGATCTACAATACTTATTCAGAATATAGGAATACGGGATAAAGGGTTAGAAACGTTCCTCCATGTGTTCCTAACTTCGGGGTATCTAATAGAAATCCGGCATAGCTTCGCCTAGGTTCACTATATGAGGGTGAATCGATTCTAAAGGCCCCAAATTGCTCCTCACTGTCGCCGGCGAAGGCTAGTAAGGCACCCCGATAAAAGCGGGTTCAATTCGGTAGAGTCTATGTTCCTAGCCCATACAGATTGTTAATCACGAAGGCTTAGGTAATTTAGTACTCCGGAAGTGTTTCACTAGCCCTTGCGGATTGTTAATCACGAAGGCTTAGTTACTTTGCTCCCACCTAAAAGGACAGAACTCGGGTATAGAGCTCATGATATGCAAATGCAAGTGTAGTGTGTGTGTGTGAGAAGGAACAACAAACCTTTCACCACCTATTCTACAATATTTTATCTAAATGCCCCAATAATTTATTTAAAAAAATTCAAGAATAGTGTAACGCATTAACCAACAAGCAATAATAATATACAACATCAAATAACTATAGAACAATAATAAAATGCATGCACATGAGTATGAACATATTTAAAAACATTTTATTATTCTCAAAATTCTCTTTATTTTTGCAAAATGTGGGAATTAAAGTTAAATACCGAATAAAAACCAATAAAATTGAGACTCGGATAACAACCGACTAATTCTAGGCCTGACTCTCTAAATGTCCCCAGTAGAGTCGCCAAACTGTCGCAACCTAAAAAATAACAAGTCTCATCGCTAGACTTTATTCGTTAAGCATGACATTGAAAAAAATAGAGGAAAAGATGACTTAATTCCTCTTGAAATAAAATGAGGGTTTAAAACAACCTCGGAAAAAGATATGGAGTCGCCACCAATCTTTTTTGGCTAGGTGTGCTCGGCTGATGGAGACTCAATTAAGAGTTGTAAACCCAAGTGCAGGTTATGTTCAAGTAATAAATTCTCGGGTGTCCGAGGTCGAACCACAGGGAAGCGTATTAGTAAGTATAAGTTTATAAATATATAAGAAAAAGAAAATAAACAAGATATTAGGGAATCAATAACAAAGAAAGTAAACAAGATATTAGAGAACAAAATAAACAAAATAACATAAAAGCAATTAAACAAGATATAAAAAAAACAATAAGAAAAGATGTTGAGGTTAGAGAATCCACTCTTGGTGTTATGCTAAGATTAATCTTGTTTTATTACACAATTGAAATCCACACATAAGGGAGGTTCCAACCGGAAGGTTTAGCAATTCAGTCCAAATTGTCCAACGTCCATAGCATATGATATTATGTTCATTTGGTGTCCTCAAAACTCACAAAAAGAGTCCAAGCATTCCTTATGCCAAGGTATATGTCTACAACAAATCAAGGTTATGAAACCAAGCATTTACTGTGCCATTTTCATTGTCAATAATGAATCAAGATCTCTACTTTGCAAGTATGATTTTAAACCAAAAGAAAATATTATCTACACTAGTGTTTATAAATGATGATTCATTTTAGCTCATGTTGAAGAGACTAACCTTAGCATTTACCAAGAGCTTCACCTCATCACCTCAACAATATGATTAGCAACACATACTAGATATGAATAAAATGAAAAGAAATGTAAGAAACATAAGTAAAGAAAAAGAAAACTAGAGAAAGGAAAGAAGAAGAAAACTTAGAGAATTTTATTCCAAAGGCTAATATCCTACCAATGTATCAATGTATCCCAATACTCATCCAAGGCCCTCTATTTATACACATTTTGGAGGGCTAAATGACAAGAGACAAGCTTTACAAATTTCAAAGGTAGGTATAATAGGTGGGTGCATTTTTCTAACAATTTTCGTCATATTGTATGACAATTCTGATCAGCCAGCTTGATGGTCGATTTTGTCAATGTTGCAGGCTCGATCTGATAAAATTGTCTTCTAGAAAAATATACCCCTATCAGTTACGGATCCATAGCCGTTGGAATCAGATCATTTGCGCACGTGGATCGGAAGATATGGTCAAAATACCAAAACGGTGCAGAACAGACGTCATTGCACATCAGCCAACTTGATGGTCGATTTCGCTAGGGAAAACGACTCCGTTTCAAGAAGTGTAAAACATGAAAAAGATAGATATGCCTCTTAGCTTTGCAGGGATACAAAGTTCAGCCTTATTGCTTCAGTGAAACTCGAGATATAGCTGATATGGAAAAAGGTGTCGGAACTGGAACTGAACTGGATTTGCCCTTAATTCTAGTAATCTGAAATCACTCAAAGAAACTTGTGAAAAACACCAAATTACATAAAAATATAAAAGATCATAAACACAATTAGACTAAACAATAATAACTCGTATTTGACACAAAACAATAATAAAACATAACTAAAAACTATATAATTATACGAGTTATCACACCCCCATACTTAGATTGTTGCTAGTCCCTAGCAACGACTCAATAAAAAAAATAATAATAAAATAAGAAAATCTAATCTAATCCATTTTCGTAGGAAATCACGGTGGCACTTAGCATGTGACACAAGCCTTTAAACCCCTAGGTGTCCCTAGTGGACGAGTTTAGTCTCGTGAGGGTTTACTAGGACGATACCCACAAACATTGAAGACATAAGAAAAACTAAAAATAATAATTATAACTAATCCTTCCAATATAAATTAGAGATAATCATTGGACAAGTCTTAAAAACTAATCAATAGCTTAAAGAAATTCACAAAAGATCTTGCTTGAATGTAAATAGTTTGAGTTAAGCCAATAATAACATAACATATTTCAATCAAAATAGTGTATATTCAAACTTAATCTCAACTTCTCACATGGGATACTCTCTTGATTTTCACTCTTTAAAGTAGTGGTAAAGTGTTTACACTCAATCAATCTCATGAAAACACTTCTACCATATGCTTGCTTGTCCACCTATTCTCCACTATTTAGATCATACAACTTCATAAATCAAGAGGTCTTTATTCAAGGTTGTAATGGGGCCAAAGGGTTATAATGTGGTTAAAGAACAAAAGGATAAAGATATCACAAAGGTTCCAAAGAGTTCATAGATTTTAGAGACATAATAAGATCATACAAATAAAACTTCTCAAAACTCTTATAAAGCACATAATAACATAGGCTAAATATTCATGTTGAGCCTTTGCATCATTCTAACCAACTTTGTAACATCTTTTTCTAGAAGTTCAAGAGAAGATTTTTTTTTTTTTTTTTTTTTTAATATGGGAATGTATTTGACAATGATCCCTTTCTTTTTCTCTTGACTTTTTCTTTTCTTTTCTTTCCCCCACACTTATCTTTTGTTTCTAACCCAAATTTTCAAATAAAAATATCCCTTGTTTTTTTGCAATATGTCTCAAAATATAAAATTCATCTTTAGAACAAGGGTAAGGATATAAGCATATTTAGGCTAGGTGTAAGTTGTGGTTACCAATAAAACATCATATTTAATGTAGGCTCAAATTGGCTCACTAGTGGGGATGTTCTCGTAGAACATTAATAATGGATGGCTGTTTGGCTCTGGTTATAATCCTAATGCCTCTATCATATTCATGTTGTCACATGTATCAATATAGTCTCAAACGGTTTAAAGCAAGTTCTAGAGAATCATGTAATCATAAGAGCACTCAAGAAAGAAATTAGATTGATTTGTATAATGCATCAATCATTATAGGCTCAAAAACTCACAAGGATAATTATACAAGTCAGATTAAGTCTAAACATGCTTCTTTCTCAATCACATATCATATTAACATTGGCTCATAAAAAGGTTGATATCAAGCTCAATTCTCATGAAAATCTTCTCACTAATAAATCTGTTTTAGACTTATGCAATTCATATCTCATTATAGTATTGAAAGTAACTAAAAAAACACACTAAGTCTAAACATGCTTTTTTTTTTTTGTTTTTTTTTTTTTTTTTTGAAGAAGAAGATTAAATCAAACTGACAAGGTATGTCTCAAGTCTCCCTTACTCAGACCTTGTTCAGAATGAATACTTCTAAATGTCTTAAAACACAAAAAAATTTTTTTTTTTTTTTTTTTTTTTAACAAAATATGTCCCTTACCCCCTACTAAAATATGACATTGTCCCCAATGTCAAATTTTAAAGGTAGAATTTAGGAGATATTACCTGCAGAGGTTGCTAACCACTTATTATAACTGAGACACAACAAGCAAAATGTTAGATAATGTCACAAAGACAAAGTGCAATCCACTCCTTGCTCGTCCATATCTCTTTTTCTTTTTCCGAGCGTTTGCGAAACAACCGTAGCAGATAAACACTCATAAGCTTGTAGCTTTTTGAGTAAATCTTCAATGGTTGTAGCAGAAATTATGGTTCTCCTTGCCTCTGAAAACATGAATCCATTATCCACAGCATTATCTAAATATGAAAGTAAATTACTAAAATAACCATTAATATTAAGCAAACCAATGGGTTTCTTATTTGTGACCAAAGATGACCAAGAAGCCACGCAAGCTATTTCTTCCAATGTACCCAGACCTCCTGGTAAGGCAATGAATGCATCGGCAGAATGGTACATGATTGTTATCCGTTCAGGGATACTCCAGACTTGTATTTCCTTACCCACGGTAGGTCCACAAAAATCTGTGAATAGTTTTGGCACGATTCCTAGAACTGGACTTCCTCCGGCGTGTGCTGCTGTAGCGACTGCTCCCATTAAACCCATACTACCGCCTCCATAAATCAAGTGGATCTTTTGTTGGGCAAGTATTACTCCAACTCTTATGGCTTCATCAGCGAATATGTTATTTTTCCCTGGATAAGCACCTCCAAAGACACAAATTTTTTTAATGCGCTGGGACGAAGTGCTTTCCATTTTTTTTTCTTTTTCGAGTGCCTGAAAGAGAATGAGTACATGGTGTAATATATAGAGGACTGAGTAGTGAATCAGACAAGAGTAATAATGTCGCCGAAAGTGTATTTGACCTGTCAGAAGAAAATGTTAACCTAACAAAAGATTTTTGCGTGATTTCAGGAAGAAAATCAAAAAGAGAAGAAAAATCAACCGTAAAAGTCAAAAGTAATAATGTCGCCGAAAGTGTATTTGGCATCTTCCTCTGGTTTTACGTCCAGAAACGGCTTAAACGCCTTCTATGAGTCGAGGATATGCTTCCCATCCAGTTTTCTTACAAGCTGGCAAACAGGGTCTTTTATCATCAGATTCCCAAGATGTTGCCATTCCCTTTGGAATTGCGGCCATAAATCAAGAATTTCTCTTTGTACGTCTCCACTAGGATGCGTCTCAAGAGAAAGTTGGATATTACCCAAATTCTCCTTACTCAGTCCATCCTTAATGAATTCAATTTTATCATCTCGATTAGAGGACGGAATCCCAATAGAACGACATTTACCGTTACACGTCCATCGTGCACACTTGTGGCAATTTGAACTCATGCGCTTTGCTCGTCGCTTCTTTGCATAAGTGCTTCTACCTGTACCTGGTAAATGCAAAACAGGAAGATATTCATCTTCACGTACCTTGGCTTCAATTATCCAACGTATGTCTTCAGGAATCCCTTTGTTCATAAGCATTCTTAATCTTTCTAATCGAACTTGGTAAAGCTTCAGTAAAATATTCCGAGGAAAAGGAGGAAATCGTTTCTGCAATCTTTTGAGAATATCATCCATCCTGAAAAAAAAATGAAATAAAATAAAATGAAAGAGAAATTTATATACAATATCAGTTTTGTGGGTAGCTGATGGAACCGACTTAAATAATCACGGAGTACCGTTATCCGCCATTTAACCGGGGTAAAAAAAAAATTATATTTACATCTAGTTATTTTCAAAACAAGGATCAGAAAGAAAAACAACCTCTTCTTGAGTAACATGATTTTCCAAAAAGAGTTTGAGTCTTTGTCCATTTACCTTGAATACGTTACCATTTTGAGGATTCTCAATGTCAACTGCTCCATAATGATACACATGCTTAACCACAAATGGGCCAGTCCATCTTGATCTCAACTTACCAGGAAATATGTGAAGTCTAGAATTATAAAGTAGAACTTTTTGCCCAACATTAAATGTTTTTCTTGAAATTAACTTGTCATGAAAGGCTTTAGTTCTTTCTTTATGAATTTTAGAATTCTCATATGCATCATTTCTGAGTTCCTCAAGTTCATTTATTTGTAATTTTCGTAAATTAGAAGCGTCATCAAGGTTTGAGTTGAACATTTTAATGGCCCAATATGCTTTATGCTCAAGTTCCACAGGTAAATGACAAGGTTTTCCATAAACTAGCCTATAAGGAGACATGCCCAATGCTGTTTTAAAAGCTGTTCGATAGGCCCATAATGCATCGTTAAGTCTAAGAGACCAATCTTTGCGATTTGGATTAACTGTCTTTTCCAAAATTTGTTTAATCTCCCTATTTGCTAATTCTACCTGTCCATTTGTCTGCGGGTGATAAGGGGTTGCAACTTTGTGTGTAATGGCATATTTCTTCATTAATGTTTCAAAAACCTTGTTGCAAAAATGTGTTCCCCCATCGCTTATGATAGATCGAGGAATTCCAAATCGACTCAAAATATTTTCTTTTAAAAATTTAATCACTGTTTTGTGATCATTATTTCGACATGGAATTGCCTCTATCCACTTTGAAACATAATCTATTGCAACTAAAATGTATAAGAAACCAAAAGATGGTGGAAATGGTCCCATGAAATCAATACCCCAACAGTCAAAAATTTCAATTACAAGAATTGGGTTCAAAGGCATCATGTTTCTTTTCGAAATGGAACCTAATTTTTGACAACTTTCACATGACTTGCAAAAATTATGTGCATCTTTGAACAAAGTTGGCCAGTAAAATCCACACTGTAAAATTTTTGCAGCAGTTTTCTTTGATGAAAAATGACCACCACATGCCTCGGAATGACAAAACTTAATTACACTACTTACCTCATTGTCGGGAATGCATCTTCGAAAAATCTGATCAGGACAATATTTGAACAAGTAAGGGTCATCCCAATAGAACTTCTTTACCTCATTCAGAAACTTCCTTTTATCTTGTGTGCTCCATTGAGAAGGAATTTTTCCTGTAGCAAGAAAATTAGCAATGTCAGCAAACCAAGGTGTCGTGGAGACAATTAGAAGTTGTTCATCAGGAAAAGTATCATTTATTGGTGAGGTTCCAAAAGATTCATCACAAACAAGTCTTGATAAATGATCAGCCACCACATTTTCTACTCCTTTTTTATCTCGAATGGTGATGTCAAATTCTTGCAGCAAAAGGAGCCACCTCAGCAACCTAGGTTTTGCATCCTTCTTAGAGAGAAGATATTTTAAAGCTGCATGATCACTAAAGACAACAATTGATGATCCAACAAGGTAAGATCTGAATTTATCCAATGCAAAAACAACTGCAAGTAATTCCTTTTCTGTAGTGGAATAATTCATTTGGGCTCTATTTAAAGTTTTACTTGCATAGTAAATTACATGTGGTTTATTATCTTTCCTTTGTCCTAACACAGCACCAACAGCATAGTCACTAGCATCACACATTATTTCAAATGGTAAAGACCAATCAGGAGATCTCATAATAGGAGCAGTAGTGAGCATATTTTTGAGTTTTTCAAAAGCATCTTCACAATCTTTAGTCCATTCAAATGCAGTGTCTTTCATTAAAAGATTACATAGAGGTTTAGATATCGTGCTAAAATCTTTTATGAATCTTCTATAAAAACCTGCATGTCCCAAGAATGACCTAATGTCCTTTACTGTCTTTGGTGTGGGTAGATTAGCAATCAATTCAAGTTTTGACTTGTCTACCTCAATCCCTTTTGCAGAAACAATGTGACCTAGTACAATACCTTTAGTGACCATGAAATGACATTTTTCCCAATTAAGAACAAGATTTTTTTCTTCACACCTAATCAATACATTTTTCAAATTGGCTAAGCAATCATCAAATGAATCACCAGAAACAGAAAAATCATCCATGAAAATCTCAAGATTACGTTCAATCATGTCACTAAAAATGCTAAGCATGCATCTTTGAAATGTGGCAGGGGCGTTACATAATCCAAATGGCATTCTACGATATGCAAAAGTACCAAAAGGACATGTAAAAGTGGTTTTCTCTTGGTCCTCAAGTGCAATGGCAATTTGATTATACCCAGAATATCCATCTGGAAAACAATAAAACTCATGCCCTGCAACTCTTTCTAAGATTTGATCCATGAAAGGCAAAGGGAAATGATCTTTCCTCGTCACTGAGTTAAGTTTCCTATAGTCAATGCACATGCGCCAACCAGTAACAGTCCTAGCTGGAATTAATTCATTGTTTTCATTTTTAACTACAGTAACTCCAGATTTCTTAGGTACAACTTGAGTAGGACTTACCCATTTGCTGTCAGAGATAGGATAAATGATTCCATTATCTAGAAGTTTAATGACTTCATTTCTCACTACTTCTTTCATATTAGGATTAAGCCTTCGTTGCATTTGTCTAGAGGGTTTAGCATTTTCCTCTAAATAAATATTATGCGTGCAGATTAATGGGCTTATTCCCTTTATGTCAGCTAAGGTCCATCCTAATGCATTTTTGTGCATCTTCAAAAGTTGTAACAACTTACCTTCTTGTAGTTCATCAAGATGTGAAGAAATTATGACTGGAAAAGTTTCACTCTCACCCAAAAAGGAATATTTTAGCTCGGATGGCAATGGTTTTAACTCCAGCTTGGGTGGTTCAATAGTTGATGGTACAGTGACATTTGTAAGTGATGGTAGTTCCTCAAACTTTTGTTTCCAACAATGCTTATCCTGAAAAGATTTTAACAAAGAATCAGTGTGTGAAATTTCTGAAGCATTATCAAACTCACATTCAATTAAATAAGCTTCTAAAGGATCATGGAATGTGGTAGTGGTGAGATGTTCATGAACAAGTTCTTCAATGAAATCCACTTCATGTACTTCTGAATCATCACCAGGTTGCTTGCAAGTGTTGAACACATTTAATTCTAAAGTCATATTTCCAAAAGAAATGTTCAACATACCATTCCTGCAATTTATCAGAGCATTAGAAGTTGCAAGAAATGGACGGCCTAATATAACAGGAATTTGAACATTTGGATTTGAAACAGGATGTGTGTCCAAAACAATAAAATCAACAGGGAAGTAAAAATTATCAATTTGAACCAAAACATCTTCAACTATCCCTCGAGGAATTTTTACAGAACGATCAGCTAGTTGAAGTGTAACAGGTGTTTCCTTGAGTTCACCTAAACCTAACTGTTGATAAACAGAAAAAGGCAAAAGATTAACACTAGCACCAAGATCAAGCAATGCACGTTCTATTCTAGTGTTTCCAATGATGCATGAGATTGTTGGACATCCAGGATCTTTGAATTTTGGTGGAGTAAGGTGCTGAATGATTGAGCTCACACTTTCCGTCAAAAATGCTTTCTTTTGTACATTATGTTTCCTTTTAACTGTGCACATGTCCTTCAAAAATTTAGCATAAGATGGAACTTGTTTGATTGCATCCAATAAAGGAATGTTAATCTTAACTTGTTTGAAAAGTTCATAAATTTCTGCATTTTGATTCAAATTCTTTATTGTTTGCAACCTTTGAGGAAAAGGAGCAGGATGCATACCTTTTTCTTTGTCCAAATTTTCAAGAAGTTCAGACTTACCATCATCCTTACCATTACTTTTCGGAAGGGAAAGAGGATCTTGGTCTTTTGATGGAATCTTTTTGTCAATTGCCTTTCCACTTCGAAGAGTTGTGATAGAACTGGCATTTTCCTGTTGAGTTTCATTGGAGCAAGAAACAAGACATTGAGTAGAAGGGTTAGGCTGAGGTTGAGCAGGAAACTTACCTTTTTCTTGAGTGCGTAATGAAGCTGTCAATGTGGACAAGGTGTTTTTGATCTCATTGATGTCCTGTGAAGTCCGGCTATTCACATTTGCTTGTGTTTGCATGAATGCTTGCAATGTTTCTTCCAAGGTTTGTACACGTGAAGGTTGATAGGAAAAAGTGTTGCCCGGCTTTTGAGATTGTGGTACCTGAACATGATTATTATTCCGCCAACTGAAGTTGGGATGATTTCTCCATTCAGGGTTATACGTTTCAGAGTAAGGAGAAGGAAAAGGCTTTTTAAATGTGTTTATGGAATTTACTTGATCATGTAACGCTTCTTTAAGAATGGGAATGTTTGGACATTCAGAAGTGGGGTGTCCCATGATTTCACAAATTCCACAACTTTCTTCATTTTTAACCATTTTGACTTCTTTTACTTCTCTAAGTTCCATGGCTTCAATCTTTCTAGCCAAATTAGCTAGTTTAGCTTTTATCTCATCTTCTTGACTAAAATGATATTTTCCTCTGTTAGAAACAAGATTAGATCTATTGAAACTTTCAGAGGAATTATCTGTGTGCCAGGCTTGAGAGTTATCTGCCAAATGGTCTAAGTAGTCAAAGGCTTCTTCAGGTTCTTTTTCTAGAAACTCACCGTTACACATTGTTTCAACAAATTGTTTAGTTTCGGGAGTTAAACTTTCATAAAAGAAACTAATAAGACGCCATTTTTCAAAACCATGATGTGGACAAGAACTTAACAAATCTTTAAAACGCTCCCAGCACTGAAAAAACGCTTCATTTTGATTTTGATTGAAATTTTGAATCTGTCTTTTCAAAGCAGTAGTTTTATGTGCTGGGAAAAATTTCTTTAGAAACTCAGTTTGTAATTCTTGCCATGTGCCAATTGACCTTGGTTTTAAATTATGAAGCCAAATTTTTGCTTTATCTTTTAAAGAAAAAGGAAATAATTTTAGCTTGACAATTTCATTTGTACATTGTTGGTCATTAAAGGTGACACATACATCTTCGAAGTCTTTTAGAAACGAGTAAGCACTTTCCGATTCCAACCCATAGAAATTTGGAAGCAAAGCTATCATACCTGGTTTAAAACGAAAGTTGTTTGCATTGAGAGGAAAAATAAAACAAGAGGGTGATGAGCTTCGAGTTGGTTGCAAGTAGTCACGCATGGTGCGTACTTGTCTGTTCTCATCTTCAGCATGAACACTTTCATTGTCAGCCATGGTAGGAGTTGTATTAGAAAGATTACCTGAAAAAGTTTCACAATAAAATCTAACTAAACGACGAGATCTAAAATCACGTCGCCAAACAAGCATAAAACAAAATTAATAAATAGATAATATATAAATATAAACTTTACAATATAAATATAAATATATATACAAAATTAGGCGGTATAACCAGCCAATAAAAACAAATATATACAAAATTAGGCGGTATAACCAGCCAATAAAAATAAATATACTTATAAACTTATATACTTAGTATTGCTTCCCCGGCAACGGCGCCAAAAACTTGATGGAGACTCAATTAAGAGTTGTAAACCCAAGTGCAGGTTATGTTCAAGTAATAAATTCTCGGGTGTCCGAGGTCGAACCACAGGGAAGCGTATTAGTAAGTATAAGTTTATAAATATATAAGAAAAAGAAAATAAACAAGATATTAGGGAATCAATAACAAAGAAAGTAAACAAGATATTAGAGAACAAAATAAACAAAATAACATAAAAGCAATTAAACAAGATATAAAAAAAACAATAAGAAAAGATGTTGAGGTTAGAGAATCCACTCTTGGTGTTATGCTAAGATTAATCTTGTTTTATTACACAATTGAAATCCACACATAAGGGAGGTTCCAACCGGAAGGTTTAGCAATTCAGTCCAAATTGTCCAACGTCCATAGCATATGATATTATGTTCATTTGGTGTCCTCAAAACTCACAAAAAGAGTCCAAGCATTCCTTATGCCAAGGTATATGTCTACAACAAATCAAGGTTATGAAACCAAGCATTTACTGTGCCATTTTCATTGTCAATAATGAATCAAGATCTCTACTTTGCAAGTATGATTTTAAACCAAAAGAAAATATTATCTACACTAGTGTTTATAAATGATGATTCATTTTAGCTCATGTTGAAGAGACTAACCTTAGCATTTACCAAGAGCTTCACCTCATCACCTCAACAATATGATTAGCAACACATACTAGATATGAATAAAATGAAAAGAAATGTAAGAAACATAAGTAAAGAAAAAGAAAACTAGAGAAAGGAAAGAAGAAGAAAACTTAGAGAATTTTATTCCAAAGGCTAATATCCTACCAATGTATCAATGTATCCCAATACTCATCCAAGGCCCTCTATTTATACACATTTTGGAGGGCTAAATGACAAGAGACAAGCTTTACAAATTTCAAAGGTAGGTATAATAGGTGGGTGCATTTTTCTAACAATTTTCGTCATATTGTATGACAATTCTGATCAGCCAGCTTGATGGTCGATTTTGTCAATGTTGCAGGCTCGATCTGATAAAATTGTCTTCTAGAAAAATATACCCCTATCAGTTACGGATCCATAGCCGTTGGAATCAGATCATTTGCGCACGTGGATCGGAAGATATGGTCAAAATACCAAAACGGTGCAGAACAGACGTCATTGCACATCAGCCAACTTGATGGTCGATTTCGCTAGGGAAAACGACTCCGTTTCAAGAAGTGTAAAACATGAAAAAGATAGATATGCCTCTTAGCTTTGCAGGGATACAAAGTTCAGCCTTATTGCTTCAGTGAAACTCGAGATATAGCTGATATGGAAAAAGGTGTCGGAACTGGAACTGAACTGGATTTGCCCTTAATTCTAGTAATCTGAAATCACTCAAAGAAACTTGTGAAAAACACCAAATTACATAAAAATATAAAAGATCATAAACACAATTAGACTAAACAATAATAACTCGTATTTGACACAAAACAATAATAAAACATAACTAAAAACTATATAATTATACGAGTTATCATCGGCCACCAATCTTTATCAAAGAAGCAGGTTCAGGACTCGGTTACGTGTGGGGAAGGATTAGCACCCCCACAACACCCGTATAAAACGGTACCTTATTACTTGTGTGTTATCTCAAGTCTCGGTAAAAAGTCAGTTTTTGATTTGGCATTTCAAATTAATTCCCAATTTAAAGAAAAATATTTCCATTTTTTATTGAAAATGATCCGGAATTTATTAATTCAAAATTTTCCTATATTTTCCGACAAACGTGGCAAAATATAGAAATTTTTATTTATTTGGAAATTTTTTTGAATTATTCTCGTTTTAAAGAAGATATTCTGTTATTAATGATAATTGATGATATCCTCCCCAGCAAACCCGACGGAGAACTCATGAATTATTTTAATTCGAAAATATCTTTATTTTATTGAAAATCATTGTCTTATTTTAAAATATTTTTTTAAAAAATATGAATATGAAAATGTGTGACATAGTATAATCTAAATGATATGATATAACCTATGTCGCAACCTAAAAAAAAAATAACAAATAACAATAACAAGTCTCATCGCAAGACTTTATTATTCGTTAGGTGTGACATTAAAAAAAAATGAGGAAAAGTCGACTTAATTCCTCTAGAAAAACAAAGGTGTCGATACATGATCCCGATCGCGGAGACCCGTTCGTGTGAGAGGGAAACAGAAGCAGAGAAAAAGACGACTTAATTCCTTTAGATTGAAATAAAAGGTCGAGGGTATGAAAATGGCCTCGTAAAAAGACATGGAGTCTCCACCAATCTTTTTTAGCTAGGTGTGATCTGCCACCTATTAAAACCGGTTTTATAAAATATTTTAAAATTAATTAAAATATTTTTAAAACCAATTTCAAGTCTGCGTTATAAACTAGAGAAATCAAAGAAGCGGGTTCAGGAGTCGGTTACGTGCGGCGAAGGATTAGCACCCCCACAACGCCCGTACAAAATGGTACCTTATTAATCATGTGTTATTTCAAGTCTCGGTAAAAAAGTCGGTTTTAATTTAGTATTTCAAGTTAATTCCCAATTTAAAGAAAAATAATTCCATTTTTAATTGAAAATGATCCAAAATTTATTAATTCAAAATTTTCCTATATTCCCCAACAAAATCAGCAAAATATTGAAATTTGTATTCATTTGGAAAATTTTCCGAATCATTCTCGCTTTTTGAAGGAAAGATATACTTTTATTAATGATAATTGATTATATTCCCTCCAGCAAACCCGGTAGAGAACTCATGAATTATTTTTCAAAACATTTAAAAATATTAACATGAACATGTATGACATAAATAAAATGACATGGCAAAGTCTAGATAATATAATGCATCCTAAATGATATGACATAATTTAAATGGCATAGTATATTCTAGGAAAAATGAAAAATCCTAAATATCATGGTATATTCTAAATGAGACAAAATGATTTAAATGACATGCCAATTCTAAATGATATGGCATATTTTAAATGACATGGCATATTCTAAGTAATTAAACCTAGATGACATGGAATATGATGAAATGTCATGAAACATAAAATAATGCTATCATAAAATATGCATGAAAATAAAATAAAAATGCATGAGCATAGTATATGCTAATAATGTGACAAAAATAAATGACTAAATAAAAAAATATATGGGATATCATGAAACATTCAAAATCATATGGCAAACAATATAAGATCATAAAATTTGAATCAAAATAATAATAATACCATGAAAAATATCATAGCAAAAATCACACATTTAAATAAAATGCATGAACATGGAAAATGCAATGCATGAAAATGTATTTTTTTCTCTAAATAAAGAAATCCGTATATCTAAAAAGATATCCGGCTACCTTAAGAAAATATGTCAAATTAGATTTTTCTAAAAAACAAAACTTTGTGATTGTTTGAAAACAATTTTGAGGAAAAACTTGAATAAAAATTAAAACCCTTACCAAACCCTTTTGAAATGGCTCTAATTTCCTAAGTTTAAAATCCCGGACTTGACCGCCCTTAACCCGAGATTTATAAAATCATTTTTAAACTTTAAAAAGGCTTAGAAACTACCCTAAGACAGTAGCTAAAGCTTCTAACCAACCCCCTCTAAATGCCTTAGCCAAATTCAACCGTTATTCCTCTTTTGATTTCAAATCTGCCTCTATTGTCTGGTTTTGCCACAAGATTTTTTAGCCTATTTTTAAAAATTCAAAAAAATATAAAACAAATACTGGAGACTCAAAACATGTAAAACTACACGATAAAAAATTTTATTAATTTTTTGATTAAAGATGACTGCCCAGAAAAATCGGAGATGTTCGAGAACTCGGTGAAAAAAACTGTTTTGTCAAAACATATTTTTTGCCTTTGATAAAGTCATTCAAAAATCAAAGTAAAAATTGTTGGAGATCATCCTAAAAACCTAAGGACAGTAGCTAAACATTTAAAAACCTTGGACAAAAATTGGCTAAGTAAAAAAAAAAATCACAAAGGTAGAATAATCAATTTGACAATTCCTTAATTTTCCACAAGTATGCTCAAGAGAGCATGACTTTGAGCCATTGATTGGCCTAAGTCATAAATCATGTGGCAATGACATGGAATGCATGAACATACAGCAAATGATATGTATGAAATGCATGGTCTAAAGGTCTAAATGGTAAAGGAAATGCATGACAATTCAAGACAACCTAAATGCCTATCATGAATTTGCATGGAAATAAATGCTATCCTAACTCAATATGCATGCAATAGTTGATAATGCAAATATGACTTGGACCTAATATGTTATGAATATGCATGAAAATGCTAATGTAACCTAAGACCTAAATAGAATAGTAATGCATGATAATACCAATGTGATTTAAGACCCAATATGCATGGCAACACCAATATGGCCTAGACCTAAATGTAATGAACATGCATAGCAATACTATGAACATACAATGACCGATAGAAATAATGTCATTGCTGGAACAAACAGAAACTAATACACAATTTTAAGATATGATAATGCAAAGCATGTTACCTAAACAAAATGCAAATGCATGATAAGGCAAGGGATGCATGAAGAGGCCACATGTATCTACATGATGCTCTAATGCAATCCTATCTAGTAAATGACACAAGTACATGACAAATCATATTAAGATGCATAATGTCATGACATTTTCATAAGCATATGACATACTAAAATCAAAATGCACAAGCTCATGGCATGGAGATGCAAACAAGTCAAGAAACAAGGTGTAAATGCACATGCAAGGCATATCGATGTGGAGTAGCCGAATGGCCATGTAACAAAATGATGGCATTTTATCATAGTATTTTCATAAGCACATGGCATACTAAAATCAAAATGTACAAGTTCATGGCATGAAGATGCAAACAAGTTAAGAAGCAAAAGAAAAATGCACATGCAAGGCATACAAAAATGGAGTTGCCGAATGGTCATGGAACAAAATAAAGAAAATGCAAACATGTTTATGATATAAGACATGATACATGAAAAAATGCACAGCATGAGTATATGAACACAATGGCCGAATATGCAAGGGAAAGTCATTAAGCATGGAATAGAAATATATAAGTAAATATAGCATAGAAAATAATGTAAAGAACATATAAAAAAAAATTTAACATAGACATGCAAAACAAATAACAAGCAAAACTAGTAAGTAAAACAAGGAAAGTTAAGCTCCATGGTTGGTATCAAATGGGCATAGCCTCTCACCTAACTATAATCACTTGGTCTTGCCAAGATTATGAAGCCTTTCCATCTCAATAAAACAGAAAATAAACCATGTTAAACAAAAAAAATTAAGGTGAGTTTCATGGTAGATAAAAATGTGCATAGCCTCTCTCCTAACCATGGTCACTTGGTCTAGCCAAGATCATGTAGCCATTTCAACCTTTTTGCTTCATCTTTTGTAAAAAATCAGAACCTTAGAATACTCTAAAAAACCTTCTAAAAATCATTTTTCACAACAATATGCAAGGAAGAAAAAAAGGAAAACCAAGGCAAGTAAATAAGCCATATTCGGCCATAGCATGAAACCATGTAAAAAAATTGTTTTCGACCATTTTAATGAAGAAGAAGAGATAAAACATAATTAAACATTAAAAAACTTTATTTCTATGAAAAATGTAGTAGGAAAACAAGATAGAAAATCAAGAAAACACCATAGAAAACAAGAAGAAAGCTATGCTTAGAACTTGGTAGAAATGACTACCTTCAAGCTCTCTATTGAAAACCTTTTTTTTATTTCTTTCAAAACCTTTTTTTTGTTGCCAAATTAGCTACTGTTTCGAGCCAAAAAACATATAAAAAAATGAAACCAACCCCCCTCTTTAGCCTTGGCCGAATGGCCTCTCACCCTTGGATGGGAATTGCATTTTTTTCTTCTCCAATCTTGGCCTTTAGATTAAGATATTTTAATGACAACATAAAAATGTCATCTTGCCAATTGATAGCAGCCCTTAAGATGTGTACTCAGCCCTTGTAGTAACCTTAGGCCTTAGATGCAAAAGTGGACCAATCCCATGCACTCCCTTGCTTGCCTCCTTGAGTGCATACCCTTGGATGAGTTGTGCTCTTCCATTCTTGGTCATTGGATGAGGACAACATAAAAATGACATCTTGTAGATTAAATCCAGCCCTCAACATGTGTACTCAGCCCTTGGACCTTGTAGATGGCCTAAGCTATTAGATGAAAAGAGATAATCCCATGCACTCCCTTGCTTAACCGAGTGGATGCTCACCCTTGGATGAATTGTGCTCATCTTTTTTCTTCCATTCTTGGCCATTAGATGAGGGTTCTTTTATGACAAATAAAAATGTCATCTTGGCATTTAAATTTGGCCATTGGATGGTGCATTCAACTTTCCTACAAAGGCACCCAAGCCATTGGATGAAGGGGGTACCATTTGCAAGATGTTAGTGGTAGCATGTGGCTTGATAGTGACTAGGGAATTAAATTGTTCAAGCTTCCTTCGTCTCCTCTATGTTGGCTGATCAAGGGAACAGCAATTCCTTTTTCTTTCATATTTTTCTCAATTACAAATTTACCTTTTTTGGTTTCTCTGGTGAAATGACCTTTTTGCCCCTCGAACCTAAATAAATAGAAAACGGACTCCAAATTCAAAATTTCTTTTTTCAATACTTCTGAAATAATAAAAAATTAAATTCTGGAAGTTTTCAAAAATTTTCGAGTTCATTTGCTATTTATTTCGGATTTATTTCCAAAATTGCCTTTTTTATGCACCCGAACTTTACCATTTTTTTTAAACGAGCTCCGAATCCAGATTTTTCTTTACCAATATTTTCCAAATAATTTAAAAATATGATCTGAAAGGTTTCATAATTTTTGGAGCTCATTTGCTATTTTTTCGAGATTTATCTGCTTGAATTACGACATAAAGGACCCGGGATTTAATTATTTTTCAAACGAACTCCGAATCAAGATTTTCTTTCTCCAATCTCTTACAAATAATTTAAAAATGAGATTTTCAAATTTTCAGAATTTTTGGAACTCATTTTCTATTTTTTCAGGATTTTTCTTATTGAATTTCTGCATAGTGGGCCCCGATATTTGGTCATTTTGCAAACGAACTCCGAATCAAGATTTTCTTTCTCCAATCTCTTCGAAATGGTTTAAGAATGAGATTTGAAAATTTTTAGAATTTTTGGAATTCATTTTCTATTTTTCCCATATTTTCCAATTTTGCCCTTTTGCCTCCGAAGTCCGGTTTTGCTCAAAACAAGTCCGATTTTCAGATTTTCTTCAAACTGAGCCTTGGGCTATCCTTGTTTAATCATTTCTCATCAATTAAGGGCTTTAGATCTACCGAATCGGGCCATTTTTGTAATTCTTCCAAATTTCACCGAAACCCACCAAAAAAACCCTAATTCTCGGTTTTCTTCCAAATTGACTTTTCTATCAGTTTTTCTTCCAAGTGGCTTCTCAATTACCCGTAGTCAGTGCTTACCTTTCATTTGGAACCTTCTATTCTGACCAATTTGATCGTTTAATCACTTTTTCCCAAATTTTCGAACTAGGGTTTCTTTTCTACTAAGATTCCATAGCCCAACTTTCGACCTCCATATCTTTCAATGTAAACCTCGGATTATCAAAATTCTTTCACCATTTTTCAATTGAACCTCAAATCTTGATTTTGAAAGTGGGTTGACTTTTTTAGTAATTGACTTTTTCGAGGTTGACTTTTCTAGGGTTGACTTTTTTGAGTTTGACTTTTTCTGTCTGCTTTCTTATACTAAGTCTCGAAGTACCACCTGCAGGATGAGAAAAGCCTTTTAGCATTCTGAAAGATCAATTTAGGAAGAAAATGTACCTGATTTAGGGGTCCGAACAAAATTAGGTGTTTACAACCTAAGTGTCATAATATATTCTACATGACATAATATATTCTAAGTAACATAACATATTCTAAATGACATGATATGAATATGAAAAATAAAATAATATTATCATGAAATAAGCATGAAAATAAAAATAATAATGCATGAACATAGTAAATCCTAAATGATGTGACAAAAATAAATGACTAAATAAAAAGCATAGAATGACATAGAATATTTACAACCATATATCAAACAATATAACACCATAAAACATAAATCAAAATAATGACATTACCAGAGGAATTATCATAGCAAAAATCATATATTATATTGCATGAACATGAAAAATGCAATGCATGAAAGTGTATTTTTTCCTTTAAATAAGGAAATTTGTATACCTAAAAAGATATCCGACTACCTTAGGAAAAGACATCAAATTAAATTTTCTAAAATTAAAAAAAAAAACTTTGTGATCGGTTGGAAACAATTTTGAAAATCTTGGATGAAAAATAATTCATGGCCGAATTTCCTTTTTGAAAGTGGCTCTATTTTTCTCACTTTGAAAACCTGGACTTGACCACCCTTGACCCAAGCTTTATAAAATCATTTTTAAGGATAAAAATGGCTTAGAAATCAACCTATGACAGTAGCTAAGGTTCCTAATCAGCCCCCTCTAAATGCCTTAGCCAAAACAAAAAATTATTTTTCCCTTGAATTCAAATCTGACTCTACTGTCCAGTTTTAAAGCGTGATTTTTTAACCTATTTTTAAAAATTCAAAAAATTCTGAAAAAGAATATGGGAGACTCAGAACACGTCAAACTCTATGGGAAAAATTGGCTTAATTTTTAGACTAAGGATGTCCTCCCAAAAAAATCACGAAAGTCAAAACACTGGGTGAAAATTTGTTTTGCCAAAAATCAATTTTAAGCCTTTGATAAAATCATTCAAAAATCAAAGTAAAAATATTAGGGACTCTTCTAAGGGCCTACAAACAGTAGCTAAAATTTCTAAAAATTTGGACAAAAATTGGCTAAGTAAAAAAAAATCACAAATGTAGAAATTTCAACTTGACAACTTCTTAATTTTCCACAAGTATGCTCATGTGAGCTTGACCTTAAGCCATTGATTGGCTTAAGTCAAAAATCAAGTGGTATGATATGATATGCATGAACAAACAGCAAGTTAAATGCATGATTTAAAGCCTAAATTACATAGAAAATGCATGGCATAAAGAATATGACCTAGACCTAACATGAACTTGCATGGCAATAAATGCAACCTAAGCCTAAACTTGCATGAAATGCATGGCAATGCAAATGAGACCTAGACGTATAAAATGCATGGAAATAACACAAACACATAGTATACTAAATCAAAATACACAAAATCATGGCATGGAGATGCAAACATGTCAACCAACAAGATGAAAATGCACACACAAAGCATGGAAACATGGGGTAGCCAAATGGTTGCATGGCCTAAATGGTGAAATCCTAGCATGGCATTATAACAAACACATGGCATACTAAATCAAAGACTTAAGAAGGAACATGTTAGACTAAGCAAACATAATGCAAATCCATGAACATAGCTAGTCATTTTCACAAACACATGACAACCTAAATATGCAAAGTCTAAATGGAATCATGTTAAACTAGAAAACATGAATTTGGCATGGCATGATCACAAACACATGGCATGGTGTATAACTAAACTACCACAATCAAGCTAACCTACCACAATCAAGCTAACCTACCACAAGTAAGCTAACCTACCACAACCAATAACATGAACAAAATAAAATAAAATAAAAAAAACAAAATCATCTCAAAAAGGCACCATTCGGCCATATAGAAAAATATGTAAATTTTGCTTTCTAATTTCTTATAAAAAACAAAGTAGAAACTCCTTAGAAATTATTTTGAAAAACAAGTTTATTTCATGAAAAACAATAAAATGATAATCAAAATAGCAAAATCATATCAATAAAGCATGAAGTGAGTATGAAAGAACATAGCTACCTTGCTCTAGCTTTCCAAATCAAGAAGTAGTAAGCAAAACCTTTCTTTTTTCTCTCTTTTTCCTCATTTCTTTTTTCTTTTCTTTTTCTCCCTAGCTACTGCCTCTATTCAGCCCGTCAAAACCTCCAGCAGAAATCTGAATTCCCCCCTCTAAAATGCCTTGGCCGAATGGCCTATAGCTGTGTGAAAAAAGTTGTCATTTTTCCTAACCAATTTTGATCCAATGGCCTTTAAATCAAGATGCTTTCTATGTGAAATTCCCACCCTTAGATTAAATCAGCCCCTAACTAATATGATGTCATGAATATGATGTCATAAATATGACATCATCCCTCTTCATGCATTGGTCCATGTGTCATAATTTTAAAGGCTTAATCAAGAAAAATAACTACCTTCCTATCCATTCTTGGCCTTTGGATGCAAAATCTCAGCAAAATCACTCTCCATTATGGGCTTGGCTGAATGACCCTTGATATTCCAGCCCAATCTCTATTTTTTTAATTGCAAGAAAGGCCCTCTTCGGTTTTTTTGGTAAAATAACTTTTTTGGCCTCCGAACCTAATTAAATAGAAAACGGAATCCAAATCCAAATTTCTTATTTTCAATACTTCCTAAATAATAAAAAATTGAATTCTAGAAGTTCTTAAAATTTTTCGAGCTCATTTGCTATTTTTTCGGATTTATTTCCAAAATTGCCCCATAACGCACCCGAACTTTTACCATTTTTCAAACGAGCTCTGAATCCGGATTTTTCTTCACCAATCTCTTCCAAATAATTTAAAAGTAAGATCTAGAAGTTTTCATAATTTTTGGAACTTATTTGCTATTTTTTCGGGATTTATCTTCTTGAATTTCAACTTAGTAGGCCCAAAATTTGCCATTTTGCAAACGAACTCCGAATTCAGATTTTTCTTTGCCAATCTCTTCAAAATAATTTTAAAATAAGATCTGGAAGTTTTCATAATTTTTGGAGCTCATTTGCTATTTTTCCCGAATTTTCCAAGTTTGTCATTTTGTCTCCAAAGCTCGGTTTTGCTCAAAACAAGTCTAATTTCCAGATTTTCTTTTTCTGTGCCTTTTTCATATATTGAATTGGAGTTGGTCCAAAAACGCTCAATTTTTACGATAAAATTTCCATCCGTTTTGATTTTTCCTTTTTTCAAAATCGAAAATTTCCTCGTTTTTCTGTTTTTCCTCCAATCGGCTCTTTTCTCAGAATTACTTCAAACTGAGCCTTGGGCTATCCTTTTTTACTCACTCATCATTAATTAGGGGCTTTAGTTTTACCGAATCGGGTCATTTTTGTAATTTTCTCTAATTTTCACCAAAATCTACTAAAAACCCTAATTCCCGATTTTCTTCCAAATTGACTTTTCTTTCACTTTGCCTCCAAATGGCCTCTCCATTACCCGTATTCGTTACTTATCTTTCATTTGGAACCTCCAATTTCGATCAATTTTATCGTTTAAGCACTTTTTCCCAAAATTTTCGAACTAGGGTTTTCTTTCTACTGAATCTCTGTAACCCATCTTCCGGACTCCATATCTTTCATTGTAGACCTCGGATTATCAAAATTCTTTCACCATTGCTCAATTGAACTTTGAATCTTGATTTTGAATGTGGGTTGACTTTTTTAGTAGTTGAATTTTTGGGTTGACTTTTTCGGGGTTGACTTTTTTCAAATTGAGTTTTCAAGCTTGCCCCCTTAAACTAAGTCTCGAAGTACCACCTGCAGGACGAGAAAAGATTTCTTGCATTCTAAAACATCATTTTAGGAAGAAAACATACCTGATTTAGTGGTCCGGACAAAATTAGATGTCTATAACTAGATTAGGATGAATGCATATGATGAATGAATGAGATTAATTATTATGTATATAATAATTATGGTACATTGTATTGAGAAATGTATTCTCCCCTCCTTAATGATTCTTGGAGTCCTATATAAGAATAAATTTTGTATCCAAGAAGAAGTAATAAAAAAAGACTTAATGACATAGCTAGTTCCTGAACAACTAGACTTTGAAAGTTCATATTTCCTTTGTCTTTATCTCTCTTTATTTACTCTTTTTATTTTATTTATAACACATTATCAGCACGATCAAGTCTCTAACGGTAGTAAAGTCCCTCAAGTTTCCTTTCATTATATCAAGGTAAAAATTTTGCTTTCTCTAACATATGTTATCTAGAAATTTAGTATATCTTTTTATTTGCAAAAGTATATATCTATACATGTTCTATAGTATGATATATGTGAGATCAGTAATTTTTTTTTCCTTTTTAGATTTTTAATGTCCACCTGACTTTGGAATTTTTATTTATTATATCAAGTATCTTTACAATGACAAATCTCACGAATTTTGAATTCGTTGCTTTTGATATTTCTGGAAGAAATTATTTGTCATGATGCTAAGATTCATCTTGAAGCTATGAATCTTGAAAATACTATTGAAGAATGAAACCTAGCATCCCTGAAGGATCGCACAAAAGGAATGATTTTCCTTCGATACCATTTACACGAAGAATTGTAAACTGAGTACCTTACTATTAAAGATCCATTAGCCCTTTGGAATAACTTAAAAAACAAATATGAACACCAAAAAAGGCGATTCTTCCAAAAGCTCGATATGAGTGGATACACTAACGGGTACAAGATTTCAAAACCGTAAGTGAATATAATTCAGCCTTGTTTAAGATTAGCTCTCAATTGAAATTATGTGGAGAGAATACTACTAATGAAGATATGTTGGAAAAAACATATTCAACTTTTCATGCCTCGAATGTGCTCTTGCAGAAGCAATATCGAGTGTGTAGATTTACAAATATTCTAAGCTAATTTCTTGTTTACTTGTGGTTGAACTAAACAATGAGCTTTTTGATGAAAAACCATCAATCTCATCCTACTGACTCAACACCATTCCCTGAAGTGAATGTGGAATTTTCTCAAAGTCGTGGATGAGGCAGTGGTTTTAAAAGGAGTCGCAGTAGAAAAAATTGTCGGACCCGTGGTAATCATCATTCAAGTTCTGAAAGCAAAGGTGTTAAATGGAATCAAAAGAAGTGGGTAAAAAATGAGAAAATTCTAGAAAAGAGTAATAAAGTGCAAAACAATGACAATATTTGCTATAGTGTGGAACTAAAGGTCATTGGTCTCGAATATGTTGCACTCCAAAATATCTAGTTGATCTTTATAAAGCATCACTAAAGGAAAAAGAAAAAAAAAATGCTGAAATAAATTCATTTGAACCTGTTGATCCTACTTATGATAATGAATCTTCTCTAAATATTGATTTTGATGTTTCAGATTTTTCGAAAACCCTAATGGAAAAATTGGTCATTTGGTTGGGAATTAAAAATATCTACTAATGAGATATATTTATGTTTATGTTATTATAAAGGTTATCATATGTAAGTTTTACTTGATATCATGGAGGATGACATATGTTTAGTGGATAATGGTACAACTCACACAATTTTTCGTGATAGAAAATATTTCTTGCAATTAACATTAGCTTAAATTAATGTTAATACAATATCTGGTTCTGAAAATGTAATAGATTCCTCTGGAATAGTCCACATTATGTTTCCAAATGGAACAAAATTATATATTGATGATGCGTTATATTCTAGTAGATCTCGAAGAAATCTACTAAGTTTCAAAGATATACGTTGTTGCAATGAGTATCATGTTAAAACAAAAATTAAGTGAAATGTGGAATATCTTTATATTATTACCTCTACAGTTTCGAACTAGAAGTTCATATTAGAGAAACTTTTGAGTTTCTCATCAGGCTTATATTTCACAAAAATAAGGATGATTGAATCAAATTTTATGCACCGGAAGTGCTCAGATCCTAAAACTTTTATACTTTGGCATGATCGTCTTGGCCATCCAGGTTCAATCATGATGCGATGTATCATTGAAAATACACATGGACACCTATTAAAGATCAGAAAATCCTTTTGCCTGATGATTATTTTTGTTCTTCTTGTGCTTAAGGTAAATTAATTGTTAGACCTTCTCCATGTAAATTATCTTTTGAGTCTCCCATTTTTCTACAAAGAATACAAGGAGATTTTGTGGTCCAATTTATCCATCTTGCAAACCATTCTGGTATTTCATGGTTTTAATTGATGTTTCTTCATGATGGTCACATGTTTGATTGCTTTCAACTCGTAATATTGCTTTTGCTAAATTCTTGCTCAAATTATAAAGTTAAGATCAATTTTTCCTAATCATTCTATTAAGACAGTTCTTTTAGATGATCCAGGTGAGTTTACTTCAAAAGCATTTTATGATTATTGCATGTCTATTGGAATTAGTGTTGAACATTCCCTTGCACATGTTCATACTTAAAATGATTTAGCAGAATCTTTCAATATAAGTTTACAATTGATTGCTTGACCTATGCTTATGAGATCAAAATTTCCTATAGCTGCTTAGGGACATGCTATAGTACATGTTTCATCTTTAGTTCACACCCGACCATCTGCATATCACAATCTTAGAGTTTTTGGTTGTGCTGTATATGTCCCTGTTGCACTATCATTGAAATTTAGGTTGGTTTTCTCCATCTATCATTAGATATCTTGAACTTTTTACAGGTGATCTTTTTAGAGCAAGATTTTTAGATTGTCAATTTGATAAATTAGTTTTTCCATCATTAAAGGAAGAAAAAGGTAAATGATCTAATGCACAAGAAATTTGTTGGTATACACCAACATTGTCCAAACTTGATACGCGCACAAATCAATATAAACTTGAAGTTCAAAGAATAATTCATTTGCAAAATGTTGCAAATCAATTACCATATATTTTTACTGACACCCAACAGGTCACTAAACACAATACCGATTGCAAATATTGCTGCACGTTTAATTGTCCCTGCAGGACATCATGTGGGTATGGCAGCCAATGAATCTAAAGTACGCCAGAAGCGTGATTGACCTTTTGGTGCAAAAGGTTCTGTTCCTCGAAAGAAAAAGAAAAAGAAATCACTTCAAAATGATACTCCAGAAAAGGTCAAAAATAATATAGATCAACAACCTCATATTTTTAGACAAGCAACCCCAAAAGTGGTTCCGGTACCAGTAAATTATGAAATCTCATTAAAATCTGAAAATATATGGGAAAAAAATGAAATTGTTGTTGATAATGTGTTTGCATATACAATTGCTTCTAGTATTGATTGGCCAAAATGGAAAGAAGCAATAAAGGTTGAGCTAGACAATTGAAGATGTCAAACCAGTTGAGTGTAAATGTAAAGTATTTGGACCAGTAGTCCAAACATTAACCAAATGTAAAGTATTTGGACCAGTAGTCCAGACACTTGAAGATGTCAAACCAGTTGACTGTAAATGGGTCTTTTTACATAAAAGAAATGAGTTAAATGAAATTGTGAGATACAAGGCACGACTTGTAGCACAAGGTTTTTCGCAAAAACTTGCTATAAATTATGAAGTGACATATTCTTTTGTTATGGATGTAATTACTTTTTGATTAATTTGGTAGTCTCTGAAGGACTTGACATACGTCTAATGGACATAGTAACAACTTACTTATATGGGTCATTAGATAATGACATATACATGAAAATCCCTAAAGGATTTAAGATTCCTGAAGCATATAATTCAAAACCTCGGCAAATGTACTTTGTTAAACTACAAAGATCCTTGTATGGATTAAAGCAGTCTGGACGAATGTGGTACAATCGTCTAAGTGAATATTTATTGAAAAATGGATATGAAAATAATGTCATTTTTCCTCGTGTTTTCATTAAGAAAATAAATTCTAGATTTGTTATAGTCACAGTGTATGTTGATGACTTAAACATAGTAGGGACTCCAAAAGAGATCTCAAAAACTGCTGACTACCTAAAGAAAGAATTTGAAATGAAATATCTTGGTAAGACAAAATTTTGTCTTGGATTTCAAGTTGAACATTTGAAAAATGGGATTCTTATTCATCAATCATCTTATATAGAAAAGATTTTGAAACAATTTCATATGGATAAATCTTACCCATTAAACTCTCCAATGGTTGTTCGCTACTTGATATAAAAAGAGATCTTTTTCGTCTACGAGAAGATGATGAAGAAATTCTTGGTCCTGAAGTACCATATCTTAGTGCAATATGAGCTATATGGTAAATTACACTAGACCAGACATAGCTTTTATAGTAAATTTACTTGCAAGATTTAGTTCTGCACCAGCGCGAAGACATTATAATGGAGTGAAACATATTTTTCGTTATCTTCGTGGCACGACTGACATGGATTTGTTTCACCAAAATAGAATAAAATCAGAATTAATGGGATATGCTGATACTGGATATCTTTCTGATTCTCACAAAGCTCGGTCACGAACAGGTTATGTCTTCGCATTTGGTGATACTGCTATCTCATGGCAATCTGTTAAACAAACAATCACTGCTACCTCATCAAACCAGTCAGAAATATTGGCTATTCATGAAGCAAGTCATGAATACATGTATTTAAGAACTATAATTCAACATATTAGAAGAACTTTTGGATTGTTCGTGGAAAATGACAAGCCAACTATATTGCATGAGGATAATGCAGCATTTAATATATACAAATCCAAGGTGGCTACATAAAAGTGATAACCCCAACAGATCTATTCGCAAAGGCATTATCAACTTCAATTTTCAAGAAGCACATACATACCATTGGAATGTGCCGGCTTAAAGACATTAAATAATTGTTTTTATTTTTTAAGGGAAGTAAGTTTCCTATGAATATTGTACTTTTTTCCTTCGCTAAGTTTTTCTCCCACTGGGTTTTTCTTAACAAGGTTTTAACGAGGCATATTCATAGTGAATAGTCATCCAAGGGAAAATGTTATATATGCATGTGGTAGATTAATGCATGTGGTAGATGACTAGATTAGGATAAATGCATATGATGAATGAATTAGATTAATTATTATGTATATAATAATTATGGTACATTATATTGAGAAATATAATCTCCCCTCCCTAATGATTCTTGGAGTCCTATATAAGAATAAATTTTGTATCCAAGACGAAGTAATAGAAAAAGACTTAGTGACATAGCTAGTTCGTGAAAAACTAGACTTTGAAAGTTTATATTTCCTTTATCTTGATCTCTCTTTATTTACTCCTTTTATTTTATTTATTACAAAAATGTGTTTTTTCAAAGTAATAGGGGTAAGTTTATTTCTAATAAAATCTCATAAAAGATAATTATATACTTCTTATTCTCTTTTCTTCCTTTTTTTTTTGATTTTTTTCCTTAACTAGTTTCATTATCACTAATATTTCTAAATAGCGATAATTAATTAAAAATATTTTAATAAATTCATTTTAAATTTGATATATAATTGAATTAAATATAAGTTTAAAATATTTAACATGCACTTGAATTAGAATATAACTTAATTAGAATTTAATTTAATAATAATTAAAGATAATTTTAAGACTAAATAAATTCTCATTATTAAATAGTTAAAAAAATTTTGAGTAAAAAAAGGAATAAAAAAATGATTAATAATTAACAAAGAACATATTTGTCTTTTCATTTAAAATTAACTTAAAAATAATAATTTAAGAGTTAATGTATTTTATGTCAAACTTTAAAGATAAATAAGTGTTTTTCAAATTAAAGAAATTAAGTAAATTTTTTATCAAATATGAGAGGGATAAATATCTTTTACCCAAAAGATTTTGATAACTTTCTAACGGATCTTTTACTAGTTACTGCCGGGCCCCAATTATTCTTTTCTAACTTTTTTTTGTTTTGTTTTATTTATTTATTTAAAAAAGGGTAAGATAAGATCCTATGTAGGTAAGGAAGTAAGCTAAATTAATGGGGAAATTGTTGTTCGTGAAAAAAGGGACAGCCCATAGAAGCTGTAGGAATTCCAGGGGGCACGCGCTGCCTGCCTGGCAATTGGCATTCCTATTTCTATTTGTTTAATTTTTTTAAAAAAATTTTAAGAAAAAAGAGATAGAGGTGAGAACGAGTGAATCAATTAAATCAATAAAAAAAATGATTTTAATCTATTTATTCGATTAGATTTAGTTAATTTTTATAAAATTTGATTAAAAATGATTTAAATAAATTTATTAGATCAATTTTATGATTTTTTATTTTTTAAATTAAATCGATTAAATAAATCGACATTTAAATAAAAAATAAAAAATATATATTTATATTTATATTAATCTTACCCAATTCAATTATCTCAATCAATTCATAATCATATTATTCAATTTCATAAGTTTAAAATAAAATTCAAATTGATATAACCGATTGAACTAAACCTATTAATGTTGATTTTTTATATAAAATTCGATCATTTTTAAAATTTTACTAACTTATTTTTTTAAAAAAATTTTAAAATCGAACCGATTTTGTAATAAAATAAAGGGGGGGGGGATTTAGAGAGTATTTGGACATATAAAAGAGAGACAAGGGAGAATGAAAAAAAAAAATAAAGAAAGAAAGAGTGTCAAACTCATTTACGCACAATAGCCAAAAGAACAGAAAAAGAGGTGGTGTCGGTTTCCTTCCTTCCACCGAACACTGACGCACATAAACTCATTTACACTGTTCGATTCGCTTCTTCTTCTTCTTTTTCTTTTTCTTTTTCTTCTTTTGAATTCCTTTCCATATTTTTGCATCTGCTTTCTTTTTCAAGCCCTAATTTTTTGTTTCTTTGGATCCTTCGATTGAACAGTGAGAACTCAAAGGTAAGTCTTTTTCCCTTTTAAAGTAATATTTTGGGGTACATTGGTTGCTCTGAAATGGAAGAAAAGAGGAAAAGATATGCGGATTTTCAATTGCACTTCATCACTGAAAAATTTGCTTGTTAGTGACCCAATTAGTTTTGTTCACTGTTCCTTTTTATTTTTAAAAAAAGAAAAATAGTTAGACCATTTTTTTATTTGCTATTTTTATCAGATCTCAATTCTTTTTAAAAATCTATTTTCATTGTATTCTCTCTTTGTCACATATATGATAAGTATATGTAAATATTGTGATTTCTGTAATTGCAGAATTGTTGGGGGTTAATCCCATTTTCATTTCAGTTTTCATTTTTCTTTAGTGTTCAAAAAATTGGGTTTCTTTTATAGTAAAGAACAATTTGGATCATTGCAGAATTCTTGGGTTTCTTTTTCTCTTTAGAAATTTTCCATTTCATTTCATTTCATTTTTGTTTGTTTTGTTTCAGTTTGAGGGTTCTAAGTTCTAACATATTAAGTTTTGGGCTTCATTTAAGGCACAAAGCAAAGTAGACTGACACATAGGTAGTAATTAGTAATTAAGGCGTTTGATCAGTCAGCTTTTAGTATAATCAGAACAAACAATAAAGTAATAGTAAATGCAATCTTAATTAATGGCTTTGCTTTTTGTTGGTAGGAAAATTAATATATATATATTTATAAATCCAGTATTGTCTCCTTTAATACAACCATTGTTCTATCACAGCACAGGGTTTCCATAGTTCATTGCTTTCTGCTGATTTGTTTTGGGGTGTGTTTCTATGGCATTTGCGGCTTCAAATCTTCCATCTGCTGAACAAAAGGTTTGTGATTCTTTTTATTTAAAACTTAAGTGAACAGAATTTTGAGTTCAGTGTGTGTTTATGACATGATATGCATATTTTTCACGTTTTAAATATAGTCAGAAAGTTCAAAAATGGGTTATGGTTAACCCTGATTGTATTTTTTTAAAAAGAAAATCATGATAAGGAGGGATTGAGCTAATTGCAATGCTACTGATATTTGCATGAGATTCTACACAATACTACATAAACTTCAAAGTGATAGTCCATTATGTTTCAAGCTGAACTCTTGGTTCGTAAGCTTAGCTGATTTATTTCTTGGTATTAAAGAATATTATGGTAGCTTAATCTTTTTTGTCTTCTTTGTCTACGCTTTGTAGGTGTTACAGATGATCCTTTGTAGCGAGAACTATGGCATGCCTGTGCTGGACCTCTTGTCACACTTCCTCTTGAAGGGGAGTGTGTTTATTACTTCCCACAAGGTCACATGGAACAGGTATGTCTACTGTACTATAAACTTTTGGATCTAATAAATTTTTAATATTGGTTATATTTCATAAGTTATAAAGTTAATCTGCTTTGATTTGTGCTTCTTATAACCTTCGTTGGATGGATTTATCAATCCTTGTCATTGTGGTCTTATTTTGAATTGCCTTGTATCAATTCCATATTGCAAACATGATTCTTGGTTCTTGGTTATTTATGGAGAAGAAATCATCTGGTACTAATATTGGGTCTTGAATTTTTGAATGTATGATTCTTTCTCTCTTTGGTGAATCGCTGATGATAATATGTGCAAGGGAAAATGTGAAGGTTTTATGCATTGCCTTGAAACCTTATTAACTTATATTGTTCAAACATATTTGAGGATTGCCATTGATTCATATGATGCAATTACTTGCAATATCTCGTTCACATGTCAGTTGCCTGATGTTTATTGTCAAGTTGGTGTTTATGATATATTTGGAATATTAGTTAGAATGCATTTATGTTTGATCGAGTTTTTCTAATAAAACTCCATAGTGTCCATTGATGATTTCTGTCCCTAATTATTAGTCATTATACATCAAGTTCCGTGTGTAGGTTTTATAACTTCACACCATTTTTCTTGTTGAAGGAAAAGAAGAAATAGTAAATCTGTATTTCTTATCTGTTTTATGTACATCAGAAGGCCTTTTATAAGCTAAATTAAACCAGAAAAAAACAATCCCTGTAATTAGGGAATAAATCAAGCACAACAATAAAATATTCTCCTAAAAATCAGCAACGATATCTGCCTAAGAATCAGCAGTTACTGCAGTCAGCATTTACTGCTAACAGTCAGCAGATACTGCAGTCAACATTTACTGCAAATCTGACAGTCAGCATTTACTGCTAACAGTCAGTAGATACTGCAGTCAACATTTACTGCAAATCTGTTTTTCAACACTCCCCCTCAAGCTGGGAAGTAAATATTTTCCATTCCTAGCTTGCTCACAAGTCTTTGAAATGTAGGACTAGTTAATCCCTTTGTTAGGAAATCTGCTAATTGATCTCCAGTAGGGACATAAGGTGTACATATCAACCCACTCTCAATCTTCTCCTTTATGAAGTGTCGATCTACTTCCACATGTTTGGTGCGATCATGTTGCACTGGATTATGAGCAATGTTGATAGCTGACTTGTTGTCACAATATAACTTCATCGGACTCTCTATTGTAATCTTCAAATCATTTATGATCATTTTTAGCCATAGTAGTTCACACACTCCTAGTGCCATGGCTCGAAACTCTGCTTCTGCACTCGATCTAGCCACTACTGGTTGTTTTTTGCTTCTCCAAGTAACCAAATTGCCTCCCAGAAAAGTGCAATAGCCAGAAGTTGATCTCCTATCTATGACTGAGCCTGCATAATCTGCATCTGTATATACTTCCAAACACAGACTTGAACTTTTTCTGAAGAGAATTCCTCTACCTATGTTAGCCTTTAAGTACTGCAATATTTGATATACTGCCTGGAGATGGGCTTCTTTTGGATCATGCATAAATTGACTTACTACACTCACTGCATATGCTATGTCAGGTCTAGTGTGTGATAGATAAATCAACCTCCCAACTAGTCTTTGATACATTCCCTTATCCACAGGTTCATCTTTAGCTGCATCTCCCAGTTTGTGATTCTGATCTATGGGTGTCTCTGCAGGTTTACAACCAGTCTTCCCTGTCTCCTTAAGTAAATCTGTTACATACTTCTGCTGTGAGATAAAGATTCCCCTTTTTGACCTAGCCACTTCAATACCCAAGAAGTATTTTAGCTTGCCAAGATCTTTTATTTCAAACTCTTTTGCTAACTTAGCTTTAAGAGCTTCTCGTTCTTGGTGATCATTACCAGTGACAATAATATCATCAACGTACACAATGAGTGCAGTAACTCCCCCTGATGCAGAGTGCTTAATAAACAAGGTGTGATCTCCTTGACTTTGTTTATACTTCAGAGCTAACATGACCTTAGTAAACCGTCCAAACCATGCTCTTGGAGATTGTTTCAACCCATATAATGCTTTCTTCAGTCGACACACCCTACCATTTCTGTCTGCATTAAATCCTGGAGGAATTTCCATGTAAATTTCTTCTTCAAGATCACCATGCAAAAAAGCATTTTTTACATCAAACTGCTGTAGTGTCCAGTCAAATTTTGCTGCAAGACTCAGTAGTACCCTTACAGTATTCATCTTTGCTACTGGTGCGAAGGTTTCTTGATAGTCCACACCATAAGTTTGTGTATACCCCTTGGGCACCAATCTTGCCTTATATCGTTCAAGGGACCCATCTGCATTATATTTCACTGAAAAAATCCATCTACATCCCACGGGTTTCTTTTCTTTTGGTAATTCAACAATCTCCCATGTTTTGTTTTTCTCAAGTGCATCCATCTCCACTCTCATTGCTTGTTTCCATTCTTCACTATTTAGTGCCTCAGATAGGGTTTGAGGGATGGCTATGGAATTTAGGTGAGTGAGGAAGGCCTTATGTGAAGGTGAGGTTTTTTCAAAAGACACAAAGTGAGAAATTGGATGTTGTGTGCATTTTCTAGTAGCTTTTCTTACTGCAATGGGTAGATGTAGATCATCATTAAAAGTAACATCAGTAGAAGTATTTACCTCACAATTTGCTTCACTTCCAAGCATTGGTTCTGACCTTTGGACATGTTCTGGATTAGCAATGGATCCTTTCTTTCTTGAGTAAACTTGCAATGGCTTTGTGAATACTGGATCCTCTTGGCTGTCTGTGGCATGATCAGGTTTGGTTTCACTGTTTTGGGCAGGTTTGGGGTTACTGTTTTGGGCAGAATTAGGCATGGCAGAATTAGGCATGGAGTCGGGCATAGGTGAATGGGTAATAAGACTAGGTAGATGAAGGAAATCATCTTTCTCTTCATGAGTAGGTGTCTCCCCCTGAAGAGAAGGATGAAAGTAACTCTCAGACTCCACAAATGTGACATCGATGGAGACATATGTTTTACGGGTCGGAGGATGATAGCACTTATACCCCTTTTGAGTGGAAGAATATCCCACAAACACACATTTGATTGCTCTAGGATCAAGCTTGCTTCGATTATGAGTATGAACATGGACAAATGAGACACACCCAAAAACACGAGGATTCAGGCGATTAGGAATAGGAAAATCTGGAAAAAAATTTGAGAACACTTCCCAAGGACTCTTAAAGCCTAAAACCCGAGAGTGAACTCTATTAATGAGATGAGTGGCTGTAAGTACAGCTTCTCCCCAAAATTGTTTTGGAACTTTTCTCTGGAAAAGGAGGGCACGGACTGTGTCAAGAAGGTGACCATTTTTCCTTTCTGCCACTCCATTTTGTTGGGGTGTATCAACACAGGAGGATTCATGAATAATTCCTTCCTTTTGAAGAAATGGGGATAACACTTGATTAAAATATTCCCTAGCATTATCAGTTCGCAATCTTTTTATCCTCACACCAAATTGATTTGTTATCATGTTGTGAAAATTTTGAAAAACTTTAATCACATCAGATTTTTGTTTCAAGAGAAAGACCCACGATAGACGAGTACAATCGTCAATGAATGTAACAAACCACCGAGCCCCAGAAATATTAGCTACCCTTGATGGACCCCAAATGTCACTGTGAATCAATTGAAAAGGAAATGAAGATTTTTTATTGTTCAAAGGAAAGGAAATTCTTTTGTGTTTAGCAAACTCACAAATATCACAATGAAACTGTTGGATATCAATATTTCTGAATAGAGAAGGAAACATCATCCTAAGCACTCTAAAAGGTGGGTGACCAAGTTGAAAATGTCGAAGCCAAATTTGGTCTTTATTTTGAGTACTTGTTTCAGACATGAGCATGGATGAGTAACCAGCCCCAGTGTTCACATAGCCATCTGGGAACTCAAGATAGTAAAGTCCATTGCTTTCCTTAGCACGCCCAATCGTCTTCCCCGTAACTTGGTCCTGAAACACACAATGTGTAGGCAAAAAAAACAAGTTACAATTTAGATCTTTTGTAATTTGTTTGACAGATACAAGGTTGGTAGACAGTTTTGGCACATGTAAGACATTTTTCAAGATTAAGGATTGTCCTATATGAATGTCTCCTTGGCCAGCTACTGTTACTAAGGAACCATTAGCTATAGTAATTTTTTTATTGCTAGGACATGGGTTGTAAGTGGAAAAATTGTGGGAGGAGTAGGTCATGTGGTCGGTTGCTCCGGAGTCAATGATCCAAGAGTCAAGTGAGTTAGGTTTTGAGACACTAAGAGCACATGGAGGAGGAAACATACCTGAGAGTGCTAATGAACATGCACCTGAAGTTTTTTCTAGTGAGTCAAGGAGCAATCTCAGTCGATCAATATCATCTTTATTGAATTCTCTATCACTTGGAGTAGTCTGATCAGTGAGATTACTGGTGATGTTGGCTTGAGCAGAATGTGCTTGTCCCCTCTGTTGCCATTTTCGGTTAGAGTTCTGTGGCCTCCCATGAAGTTTCCAGCAGTTTTCCCTTGTGTGTCCAGGCTTCTTGCAGTGGTTACACATCAAATTCCCTTTACTCATGTTTCTTGAATCTGATTTTCTGCTGTCCGCATTTGCTGCAGCAGATTTTCCTGAAACCAATTCAGTTGTGAGCAACGCTGATCCTTCTACTGGTTGAACAGCAAGCATGACTCCCCTCCTGCTTTCTTCAGCCCGGATAATAGATATTGCTTCATTCAATGAAGGCATATCTTCCTTTCCTAAGATTTGTACCCGAACTAGATCAAACTCAGCATTGAGGCCAGCCAAGAAATCATAGGTTCTATCCTTTTCTATGAAATTTTTTAAAATGACCACATCCTCACTGTTCATCATTTCAATGCACCGGTAATGATCCATCTCCTGCCATAAATTCTTCAAAAGATTGGCATACTCCGTGACTGATTGATTTCCTTGTTTTGTAGTAGAGATTTTTGTTTTGATCTCAAAGATTTGTGCAGCATCATGCTTCTTTGAATATGTTTGACGAATAGCATCCCATATCTCTTTGGCAGTGGTTAAGAACATACAGGTGTCACTTATTTCGGGCACCATGGCATTCCACAGCCAAGACATGACCATGGAATCTTCTTCATCCCAAGCAACAAATTTCGGATCTCCCAATTCAGGTCCAGTTCCGAGAATGTGGTTGAGTTTCCCTTTTCCTTTAAGAAAGGTTTTTACAAATTGCGACCACTTCAAATAATTTTTTCCATTCAGCCTGTACGTCGCTTGGATATTTTGTAATTCCCCATGAATCTGACTTACTGCAGTCTCTTCAGAATGGGTGATTTGTGAAACTTCTGACATTCTAAAAAAAATAGGAAAAGAACCAAAAAAAAATTGAGGAACCGAGGATAAAGGCTGCCACAAAGAGAAATGATTTAAAGAATACCTAAAGCTCTGATACCATGTTGAAGGAAAAGAAGAAATAGTAAATCTGTATTTCTTATCTGTTTTATGTACATCAGAAGGCCTTTTATAAGCTAAATTAAACCAGAAAAAAACAATCCCTGTAATTAGGGAATAAATCAAGCACAACAATAAAATATTCTCCTAAAAATCAGCAACGATATCTGCCTAACAGTCAGCAGATACTGCAGTCAGCATTTACTGCTAACAGTCAGCAGATACTGCAGTCAACATTTACTGCAAATCTGACAGTCAGCATTTACTGCTAACAGTCAGTAGATACTGCAGTCAACATTTACTGCAAATCTGTTTTTCAACATTTCTTCTATTTATCTTTAGCAGTTCTCTAATTTTTGTTCCTTTTTATTCTCTATGTACAGCTTGAGGCATCAATGCATCAGGGGTTAGAACACCAAATGCCTTCGTTCAACCTGCCTTCTAAAATACTTTGCAAAGTGGTTCCGTTCAGCGTAAGGTAAGTTATTCATACTCGTTCGTCTTACTTTCTTTTGAGTTTTACTGCGTCGTTTCCTTGTGCTAAGTGGCTTTTACCTCCAAGAGCAGGCTGAACCTGATACAGATGAAGTTTATGCCCAAATAACTCTGGTACCTGAAGTAGATGTGAACTCTCTCCCTCTCCTTGTCTCTTTTTCTCTCTCTCATTTCATCATAACATGCAGCTGGTGTTGGACAGCTACATTTAGTTTCTAGAATCTCTTGTTGGAATTACTTTGAATGAGTTGTATATATATATCTCTGTCCATTTTGGTTGCCGTCACTTATGTTTTTTTCTCCAATATGGTCTAGCAAAGCGAGGTTACAAGCCCAGATGACACACTTCCAGAACCTGAAAGGTGCATAGTCCATTCATTTTGCAAGACTCTTACTGCTTCTGACACAAGCACCCATGGTGGATTCTCGGTTTTGCGCCGTCATGCAGATGATTGCCTGCCCCCACTGGTCAGCTTAAACACATTGGTTGCATTTCCTTCATTTTGAGATACTCCATATGTTAGAAATTTTCTTAACTTTCTGTGCGGTTCCTTCTTTTCCCAGGATATGACCCAGCAGCCACCTTGGCAGGAATTGGTTGCAACTGATCTGCATGGCAATGAGTGGCATTTTTGGCATATTTTTCGAGGTTATATTGTGTTGCTTTTCAGGTTGATGTTTACCAAGCTGCCTTAGTGTGAGCTGAAAATTTTCAAGCATCCGGGCTGAAAGCTTGGTCAAAGTTGTTTTGCATTTATGCTATCTGGTTACTTGACACCTCTCTTTTACAGTGAGCATGTAGAACTTTTACTGTTTGATTTTTGTTGAACTTTTATGAATGTAGAGTTAAAGACAAATACGTTCCAAGCATCTTATGGCCTTGAATCAAGTAGCTTGAAAATTATGTAGGTCATAGTTTGTCAGAATTAGGGAAGAGCCTTTTAGGCACTTGTTGGTTGCCATTAAAACGTTTCATGGAGTTGGAATCGGTAGCAATGTGAGGACAATTGGCCCTTTCCTGTGTGGGATAAACTTATTAGAAAAAAAATCTTCAAGTATCTATTTGTTTCAGTTTGCATGCTTCTTCACATATCATCTTCAAATGATTAAGTTAATATTAGTTTTTTAATGAATTGGTATCTGTCAGGAATCATAAAATTGATACTTGTAGAATCTGGAAGAATTAATTTACTATATTGAAAGCTCAAGAAGTTATATGAAAACTATGGGCTTTTGAAAGGTAAACCATCATGCTTGTGAGGATCTAGCTTTTTCTTTCTTCTTTTTTTATCACTGTTAGCATCATTCTGAGCTTCTTTTATCTAGTTTTACAATTTCTCTAATTTATAGGTACTCATTTATAATTGAAAAAAGTGTGGCATTTTAATTGTATTATTTGTAGTTTTATCTTTTCAGACATCTGTTACTTCTCTGATGTTATGCTTGTAGTGATTTGAAGGTAGTATTGTTTCTTGCTTCTCAGTTCTTACCATTAGCATGTTAAATTTTATTTGCAGGGCAACCTAGGCGCCATTCACTCACTACTGGCTGGAGTGTCTTTGTTGTTCCAAAAAGTTAGCAGCTGGTGATGCATTCATTTTCCTGAGGCAAGATCTTTCTTGACAAACCAGATATCTATTCTCTTTTGTTTCTTCTATATAATCCAGTGACCTATGTATTCATATTTACTGCTCACCAGGGGTGCAAATGGGCAGCTGCGTGTTGGAGTGAGGAGGCTTATGAGACAACAGGCAAATATGCCATCTTCTGTTATATCTAGTCACAGCATGCATCTTGGGGTGCTTGCCACTGCATCTCATGCCATTGCTACCCGAAGCATGTTTTCTGTCTTCTACAAGCCCAGGTTTGTATTTCATCCTGCAGAGCCACTTGTAACTCTATGTCATCATCTGTCTTTTTATTAATGTTCTTAGCCATTTTTTGTTGTTATTTTGTTATTATCATTGAAATGAATTTATTTTATTTACTATTTAATTAAAAATTTGAAATTGTATGTTGCAGCTTTTGAGTTAATGCATATTTGCACGTTTTATTTATTTATCATTCTTGTTTGACCCTGAATTTGATTCTTTGTGGATTGAAGCTATATGCATCTTTATCTCTTCTGAGGTCATAATTTATTCTTCCTTCAGTATGTATTAAATATACTCTTCCTTATGTGCGAGCTGCATCAGATTTAGGCATATCTCCTTAGATGCAAACAAATGAAATAGAGGATTTGATCCAATACTTTAAGAAGGTGATATTGATACTTGTGAAAGTATATATACAATGGCGTAGAATATGGTATTCTATGCCTGTACATTTCTTTCTTTTTCCTTTTTCTTATTATTTTGTTGCATTTTCAGTGGGGTCCAATAAACCGAGGATCTTTTTTTTTTTTGTGTCCATGTGTATAGACTTCTGAAAATTATTTGTAGCCCTGATGAATGAAAGTTGAGTGATTCTTGTGTTCTAACAAGCATTATATTTATACTCATAAACAAATATCTTGAAGCTCGAAGCCATAAGCTATCTGTTGGGATGAGGTTCAAAATGAGATTTGAGGGTGAAGAGGTTCCTGAAAGAAGGTATTCATCTGACTGAATTGTTTTTCCTAGGAGTAGGAAATTGGTAGTGCTTGTTAACCAGCAAACTTTTTGTGCCTGCAGATACAGTGGCACAATTGTTGGTGTTAGGGATAATAAATTATCTGGATGGGCCGATTCTGAGTGGAGATCTCTAAAGGTTAACCAATTTCTTCTTTCATGTCTTATTTGTTTTCCATTGAGGCAAGAAACTGTTTTTTGGGATATTTGACTTGTGAAACTCTTGTTACAATTTTGGCTATTTCCAGATTCAATGGGATGAACCTTCATCAATCCTGCGTCCTGATAGGGTGTCCCCATGGGAATTGGAGCCACTTGTTGCAACTAATAGCTCTTCAAACTTGCAACCTGCACAAAGGAACAAGCGGGCTCGGCCAACCATTCTACCTTCACCATCTTAAGATCTTTCTTTACTTGGTATAATTGTTTACTTGTAAGTACCTGTATTGAACTCTTGCTTTAGATTTTAATTGAACACTTTATGCAATAGGTATGTGGAAATCACCAGTTGAATCTCCTTTCTGTGGACACCCATCACCTAAATTCTCCTCTGCTGCAAAGCCTAACTCTGTTGGCTTTAGTGGGAATGGCTCCATGGCCGTAGTTTCTAGCAACTCAATATATTGGTCTAACCGAGTGGAGAGTGTTACAGAATCTTTTGCACCAGTTGTTAACAAAGAATCTTGTGAAAGAAAGCAGGGCACTGGGAATGGCTGCAGGCTGTTTGGTATTCAGTTACTTGACAATGTGAACATGGAAGAAAATTCCCTTGTTGCTACAGTTTCCGGGACTGGGGGAGATGACCGGCCTGTTCCGTCACTAGATGCTGACTCTGACCAGCACTCTGATCCATCAAATCTTAATCAGTCTGATCTTCCTTCTATAAGTTGTGATCCTGAGAAGTCGTGCCTGAGATCTCCTCAGGAGTCGCAGAGCAAGCAAATTGGGAGCTGCACAAAGGTCATTCAATCACTTTTTTTTTTTTTTTTTAATTTCCCGAGAAAAAAAAATACCTTTTTATGCTAGAATCCCCTGAAAAGATTGCAATTTCTTTTGTTGTCTAATTTACATGAATTTGTGAGCTTTTTGTCAAGATCTATTTGAATTTTAGTCAGTTTCTTTGTCTTTATGCTTGGAAACATTGTACAGATCCTTTTAAAAAGATTGATTTTCCATTCTAGTGAACCTCTTTTGTGTATTTATGGAGCACTTTAAATGTGCAGAGGTACTTTTGTAAATTTAGTTTTCTCTAACTTTCTATAGAAGGATGTGGGTGTGTGTTACTAACACAGTAGTGTCTTACTAAGCAAGCATATCTTTTTTTCAGGTTCACATGCAAGGTATGTCAGTTGGAAGGGCCGTTGATTTGACATGATTTGACTGTTATGAGGACTTGCTAAGAAAGCTGGAGGAGATGTTTGACATTAAAGATCAACTCTGTGGATCTGCTAAGAATTGGCAGGTTGTCTACACTGATGATGAAGATGACATGATGATGGTTGGGGATGATCCTTGGAAGTAAGTTCAGCTTTCCTTTCTCTTTTACTGGTGCTAGATTCTTGGTGCAGGATATTCCTAAATCCTTCACTTTACGTTCTTGTTTGATTCTTAGGATCCAGCCATTAAGATGTTTTGTAATGTCTACTGGTTAATTAGTTATTTTGATTTTATGTACATTTTCCACTTACTAAAAGTCTAAAATGATGGGCACTATAAATGGAAAAAAAGATTCAAATCATACCACTTGATCTTAGCCCAACAGAGAAAAAGGTGTAATATGTTAAGAAATAAGCTTCACTTATTTTCTTTCATATACAATTCATCAGACAATTCTATTGTTCTTGTGGGAATGAATGATCGGAATAAAATTCTTGGAAAGTTTGAAAATATCAAATTAAGATTTTATGATACAGTGTGAATCATCTGAGCTCATTGGTGGTTCTGCTACTGATTCCATTTGATCCTGTGAACTTCTATTGCAGTGAGTTTTGCAGCATGGTGAGGAAAATTTTTATCTATACACCAGAGGAAGTCAAAAAGCTATCACCCAAGATAAAACTTCCAGTCAATGACAATAGCAAACCAACCTAGCCTGGTTTTGACACAGTTGTCAGCCCTGAAGACCGTTTGTAAGTTGCTGGTTCGGGTGCGAAGCTACCCGGGCCTTTATGCACTGCAGGAACATAGTGCTTCCATTTTATAGAAGAGGTTGAGAAAAAAGAAAAGAAAAATAGTGCTCAAGATTTTGTCTATATTATATGCATTACCCAGATGATATACCAGTACCACCATTGATATGGCCATTTCGAAATGGCTTGGTACAGTATCCATATCTAGGAGCCTGCTGTTCTATCAACAAATTAATCTGGAGTGAGATGTACTGTGCCTCAAAGATAGGGTTTAGGTCTTATATAATTAATTAATTAGAGTTTCGTCACTTTTTCTTTAGAAAATTTTTTTGTGAAGCAATTGTCAGTAATTGTTCATTCGGATTTAAGTGGGCTCAAAACTTGATTTCTCCTCCCTGTGCTCATATGTAAGTTGCCCTCTACCTCCAGCACCTACCCTTTTACCTGTTTTTTTTTTTTTTTTTTTGTCAATTTATTCTGTTATATAATAGACAACATGGCAAGTTTGTCCTTTATATATAAATATATAGAGAGAGTTGCTTTGATCTGCATATGTTCCTTTAGTGGGAAGAATTTATAGAGGCCAGAAAAGTTTTATATTGTTTTTGGTCATTCCTATTCAGTTTTTAATTCCTATGATGCTCATCAGCTCATGTTTTGTTCTCGGAATATAAGTATTTATTTCAAGACCGGCGAACTCGGTCTCGAATAAACCATGAAAATGTTTAAAGCTGTGAAGAAGCTCAAGTTCTGGTCAAGAAAGAAGAGAGAGAGGAAATTCCTAGGCCTCCCTTCCCATTGTCATTGCTGTTGCTAGTGCTCCTCAATGCAGCCCTCAGCGCCAACGTTGCTGTCATGGCTCCAGGCAGAGGTGACCCAAGATGCCATTCCTACGCCAGATCAGACTCAGCACTTGCAAAATTGTCATATCTAACTGATCAGGTTCAGTAGTAGTACCCCACACAAGATATTTTGTATTAAGCCCCATGTTTCCAGCGCCAGCCTATCAGCAATACATGGCTTCATATTCCGTCTATGGCCTGCCTGTTGTGCAGTCGGTTTTTGGGGTCGGTCTAGAAGTGAGCATTTGGTCGGTTCAATTTATAAATACCGGTAACCGATAAAATTTATAAAATCGATCGAACCGATCAACATAAAAAAAAATCTTAATTGAACCGATTGAATCGAACTTAATCGGTTCGGTTTGGTCGGCAATTTCGGTTATTTGTTTCGTATTGAGATCAGGTGTTTTTTTTATTGCAGCAAGTAATCAAGGTGCTAGACTTCTATAGGCTTAACATAAAACACCTTCAAAAGCATCATGACTTGAATCTAGATCTAATTATTGGACTCTAAAAACTTACAAAATTATGTGTAAAATCTATGAAAGCAATAAGAGAAGAACTTCATCCGACTTGATATGAAAAAACTTGTATTAAAAAGGTAGCATTGACAAACTACCTTGCAACAGCAAAACTTTTTCAAATGTGTAATGGTCAGAATCTTCCATCCATCACTGCAATTCCAAAGGTAGCTGACATTAGTAACTCCTGTATACAGCTCTCACTTGCATATTGGACGTATCTTCTTAGTGAGTCCTCGCTGATGGACCTTTCGGCAACCAAAACAGAAAAAGCCAGAAATGTTACAAAAAATTGTGAAACGATAGTTTCAACAGAAGAATTAGAAGGATACCTTGAGGGATTAGGAGGCTGACTGTGGCGGTGGCGGTCGACATAGGAAGAACAAGAGAAGGCCAGAGGGAAGAGAAAGGAGGCACACAGTGACAGTTTAGTTCACAATTCTGAATTCACTACTCTAGGGTTTCTTGATTTGTTCTTGACTCTTCATTCTTGAGTTCTTCGATTCAAAATCACACAAACAGGGGGGCCGGCTGTATGGGATAATGGATTGGGAAGGAATTTCAGAATTTGGGTAATTGGCAATTGGGTTGGGAACCCTGGGTATTGGCATCAAATTTGGAAGGATCAGTCGATCAGGGTATTAGAATGGGTTGGGTTGGGTCCGTTGGATTCTATTATGTTTTATTTATATTGGGTTGGTTATGTTTATTTATATTGGGTTGGGTTATATATAAATTTAAAAATTATTAAAATTATTATTTATTTATTTATTATCGGTTTAATCGGTTTATAAAAATTAAACAGACAACCGATCAATTAAACACGTTTTAATCGAATAAACAAACCAATAAAACCATGAACTGAAAAAACTGAACCAATAAAATCGAACCAGATCGATTTAAATAGTAAACCGATTTTTTCTCATCCCTAGGTCCATCTGATCCAATGTTAGTCTGTTTTTTCGCAGCAAAGAAGTTCACAGAGAATTATGAAGCCGTCAGTTCGCTGGTTTACGACTTTACGAGGAGACCTAGATTTTCCTTTCTCTATACCTTCACTCAAACGGTTATTATTATTATTATTATTATTATTAGTGATATGAGCCGGTAAGCTGATTCGGGTTTGTAGTCGGATATGAATAAGAATTTTTTTTTTTTCAGATTGTGATTCGATTCGATGCATGAACAGATCTAACCTTATTTATGCATGTTTATTTTCAAATAATAAGATTTAAATTTTTTATAAATAAAATATATAAAAGCAAGTGATGATCAAAGCCTATGCCGACACTTGACATCTCGAATTTGGCTCTTTATTGGAGCAAGATCGGCGTTGGAGGAGGGGCCAAGGCTGGCAATGCAAAATGAGGGAGCCCGATCTAGGCCCCTACATCGAACCTAATGATACAAACGATAAATTACGATCTAATCGTTACCGTTGGAGTTGACGAAACTGATTCGACCCTCTTTCTTATTGGAGATCCTATGTTGGTGAATTAAAAAATATTTTTTTATGATATTTTTTATGACAAAATTATTTAAAATAATTATAATAAATACAAAGACACTCCTCAGTTGTTACATGCAATTATTGCACGACCATTAAGTTTTATTTTTTAATTTAATTTTTATATCTAAAATTTTAACAAATTTTTATACAAACACGATTATGATATCACAATGGATTCAAGTAATATAAGTAACAATTAAAACAATAATTAAGAATATAAAATTAAACTATAAATTAAATAATTAATGAAAACATAATATATAAACCACATTAAACAATATTAAATAACTTATATTATTAAAAAAAAAATAGAATACTTACTATATAAGGAGACAATTACACACTGAAAACACACACTAGTTTGAAAATGAATGATCACATTGAAAATGAAAGCACACTATTTTTTTTATGAATTTTGGCACACTACAAATGCTCAAATATTATACAAGAATTTGAAAGCAAGGAAGAAAAGTGAAAGAAATTTCTGAAGGCAAACTGAAGGTTTAGAGAATACTATAAGCTATCATAAGTATGTTGTCAGCTCTATCTTTGATGAAGAAATGAGGCCTCCTTAGATAAAGACTAGGGGAGACTTTATTTTCTTTAGGCGGATTCCTTTCTAATAAGGATTTTGTGGTTGGATTCTTTTCTGACAAGATATCTTGGTTTTTTTTTTCTTGTATTATTGGGTTTTTGATGGTCCGATATCTATTGCATTATTGTTTTACTTTTCCTGCAATCTTCTTGGATTCTTTTGTTAGCACTTTCTTAGTGGTTTTAGCACTAATTAAAGTTACTCGGACATAGTATCCTTTTCTGGAAAAAGAATGGTGCTTGAAGAAAGAGAATTATATTCCACCTAAAATTCATATCTTCTTCCTCATTCTCCAAGTGATCATATTGTAAGGTCTCTTGCTTCATATCTCTTTTTGAGTTCTTTTTCTGTTGTCATCTTTGATGAGCTGATAGATGCTTCTCCATGTGATTTTGAACGCAACAATTATTTTTTAGATGATTCTAGTAGTCTTCTTCTCATTTTTTATTGTGGCATATTCAATGTTTTAAACTCTTTAAAACACCAAGAACAACTTACACACAAAGTTGTCCAGAATTGAAATCAAACCAGAAAACGCTTTTCTTGATAGAAGATTTGCCAAATCAACAAAGGACCAAATTATATTGAGAATTACCAAGAATCAAACATGTGAATCACAAGAGAATTTACAAGCAAGGCTTTTATACCATTGCTGAATTTGATCTCATGCTCAAGTAATAAATAATTTAATCAAGAACATGAACACATCGGAAAGAAAACATAAAGAATTAAAGAAGTAGCCAAATCCTCAAGGATCATAGTTGCAAAATATTAACGTGATTAAAGAATTGGATAACAAACATATGATCAAGAATCATACCTTAGCTCAAAGATATCGTAATCTAGAGTTCCAAACAGCTCATGTGTTCTTGAACACCAAGAAGAGTCCCGAGACATCAAAGCCATTCAAGTGTTTGGCCTCCAATGGTGATCCTCACAAATGAACAAGAAAATCTTCTCAAGATAGAAATTGAGTGTTTGTCGAAATCCATACTAGTGGTTTAGATTTCATAAACCTCATCTCCATCAAAAGAACCGTAGTCGAATGCTTCAATAAGCAAAGGAGGAAGAAAATAATTTTCTCTTAATGATAATGTTTCTAAAACACTTACCACGAATAGGTTAGCAAACTTGATCAAGTATCAACTAAGGTTGTTACCTCTTCGGTCTTATTCTTTCACTTTTCTTGTCATTAGTTCCAACTATATGTCATACATATCTTTGAACCAACTTTAGGTATCATATACCAAAAGTAATGAAAATAAGCTCATAATATCCATGAAGTAAAACTTCTTTAAATTTCTTTGCCTTCATGGATTCAATGTACTTCTTACATTTGAAAAGGTATTAGTACCCCCACAGCGTCCATTAGAAAATGTACCAATTAACCATGTGTTATCTTTAATTTTGATAAAAAAAATGATTTTAATTCCAATATTTAAAAATAATTTCTTTAACACCTTTTATTAAGATCTTTTTAAGTAAAGCCTTTCTATTTGGGGATAAAATGAAAATCTTCCACGTTAAAAAATTTCTTTAAATTCTCTCACGTCTAGACGAAATTCAGGAAAACCCCTTCATTTATGAATTTTCATAACAAACCATCAAAATAAAGATAATATTCCGATTATTATTGGAAACTCTTCAACATCTAGATAGAGTATCAAGAATAATTTTTACTTAGGATATTACCTTTTTTTTTTGTGTGTGAAAAAAGGCTTGTGAAAATATCAAATTATTTTTGTGTCATGAACATATGCTCAAATTAACAAACTAAGACAAGAGGAGCAAATTAATCATATATAGAAAAAATATAACAAATAAACAAAAAGACAAATTTATTCCATCCATTTTCTAGAAATATTTATCTATTATCCAGGAATAAAATAAGGATCCTTAAGTCCGAGATGCTTCCCTAAATTCTTCAACGTCTAGGCGAAAGTTAGGAAAGAGTCCCTTCATCCGAGAACCCTTGTGATAATTCCTAAAATCGAAAACAATATTTACCTATGAAAATATGATATTAGGATTCCCCAACGTCTAGGCAGGATCTCGAGATTATTTCCTGCAAAGTTCTATCATCCTTTCTATTTTTAGTGAAAGCTCAATTTTATATTAACCATGATTGACATAAAATATAAATAAACACAAGAAAACTAAATAAATAAATGAATAGATAACTTGAGGCAAAAATATAAATAAAGAGAAAATTTAAATAGCAAGAAAATAAACGAAAAATGTAAATAAATGGATATAAAATAAAAAAAATAAAAGGTACAATAAAGTAAAGCACGAATAAGATAAACGTGATAAAATAAAGCAAATAAAGTGCGAAATAAATAAATTGTGGAGTAAAAGTAAATAAATTAAAAATGACAAAAAAGTAAATAACAATTATAATTAAAGCAATAAAATAATAAATAAAGAAATTAAATGGCACATAAATAAATGATGCAATTAAATGGAAAATAAGTAAATCAAATGATTAGATGGCAAACAAATAAATAAAATAATGTAAATTAAAGAGGTCTGATATGGGGCATTTTAATGCTTTGGGAAAGACATCTAAATGCCGATTCTAGGTAAATGTATTTCTCCTTTTCAAATGAAGGCATTCGAATATCCATAAAAGGGTATCTGACTGCTTTTAAGAAAATGTCAACAAAATCGAAAAAGGGGTCGAGCATCCGAATGCCATGGGAAAAGCATTCGAATGTCAGATCTATGCAAGTCATTTTGGTTTGAAAATAAATGGGGCATTCAGATGCTGCTGGAAGGGCGTCTGAATGCCCAAGAAAAACTTTGAAACAAGTATAAAGCAAACTCAAGGGCATTAAAATGTTGTTGGAGGGCATTTGAATGCCATTTCTAAAAATCATTTTTTGATGAAAAAAAAAAGGATGATACATGTGAAAAGTTGTCAGCTGCCTAGTCAGCTGGAAGTGGTTAATAAGCTGTTAGGAGTTAGTTGACTGTTAAGAGTTAGTTAAGGTAGTTACAAGGTTGTTAAGCTGAGTTGTCCGATTCTGTTATTAGTTACAATTCTGTTATTCATTCATTGTATTCATTACAGATTGTATATAAGGACTTGATCCTTATAAGCTGAGGTATGCTAATGAAATATGATTTTCCTCTCTTGCTTCTTCTTCTTCCTCTCTGTTCTTCATTGTCACTGGTTCTATTGACACTTCTCGAGGGTTGTTCTTGTGCTCAACTCCCCTGAGCTGTCTTCTTCCTCTTGCTGAGATCCACGAGCATCAATTGGTATCAGAGACTCAATCCTGGCACCTGCAATGGCAGAAAACACCCGTTCCCAAGAATTGAGGAGACTGGAAGAATCAGTCAAGGATTCCATCAAAGAACTCCTCGGCAAGATCCAAGGCCAGGAGCAATCTCAAGAGAAAATCCTGTCTTCCCTTAGGAATGACATCACAGCCCTCAACCTCCAGCAAACACAAATCATGGCTCATCTACAACCCACAGAAACTGATGCACCAACACAACAATCACACAGCAGAAACCAGTATTTTGCAACCAGGCAGACTAAAGTTGATTTCCCAAGGTTTAATGGAGAAAACCTTAATGGATGGCTTTACAGATGCCAACATTTCTTTGAAGTGGACAATACACCACCAGAAAACAAGGTCAGGTTGGCAATCATTCACCTGGAAGGTCGAGCACTGCAATGGCATCAGAATTGGGTCAAATTCAAAGGAGGTGCTGAGCTCATAACCTGGGAAGAATATGTGCAGGCTTTGGAAGAACGTTTTGGTGATAAGCTCTATGGTGATCCAATGACAGAGCTGTTAAGCCTGAGACATACAGGTACGGTGGCACAGTACCATGACTTGTTTGAATCCTTACTTGGCAAAGTTGAGTTAACTGAAGAGTATGCTGTCAGTTTCTTCCTTAATGGATTGAAAGACCCCATACAGAAACCAGTAAAAATGTTCATGCCTAAGACCTTGGCACATGCTTTTGCCCTCTCCCAGTTACAAGAATCCACTCTGGAGACTTACCACAAGGAACTATACCCCACCTTCAAGAAACCACCTCTATTACCTACACCTTCCTATCCACCAAGAACCACAAACAGAAACCCACCCTTATTACCTACACCACATCAATCTCAAACACAAACCATGAGGAAAATGCCATATCATGACAGAAACAATAAGATCCACACCAGTGCAGAATTTGATGCAAAACGAGCCAAGGGCCTTTGCTTCTGGTGTGATGAAAAGTATGAGCCAGGCCACAAATGTAATAGAAGACAATTGTTTCTTATGGAAGTCACTGAGGATGATGAGGAGGAGATTGCAGGCAATCCTGAGTCAGAAGACATAGAGGAGGGGGATAACCCTCACATCTCAGTACATGCCATGAGTGGCATAGCAGCAAAAGGGTACAAAACAATGAGGGTCACTGGATGCATCAGGAAAAAGGCCTTGCACATTCTTATTGATTCAGGCAGTACTCACAATTTCTTGGATTTGGAAGTTGCCAAGAAGCTGGGATGTCAAATAACAAATATAGGACCATTGAGAGTGGATGTGGCTGATGGCAATAGTTTGACATGTGCAGCGATGTGCAAAGACTTCACATGGACCTTACAAGGTACTACCTTTGTTACTGATGTATTCTTACTTCCACTTGGCAGTTGTGACATGGTCCTAGGAATCCAATGGCTCGAGACCCTTGGTGTGATCCAATGGGACTTCAAAAACCTGAAGATGGAGTTCAAAACAGATGGCAAAAGACATGTCCTAAGAGGAGGTCATCAACCAACAGAGTTGAAGACCATTTCTGGCAAAGGAATGGGTAAACTCTTGCCTCACTCTCTGAATTGCAACCTCATTCAATTATGCCATTTGAGCTTATATGAAGACATGGCATATTCCATTAATGCCATCACTGTTGTGGGAAACAAAGAGGACCAGTTACCAGTGCAGGTTCAACAACTTCTGGATCGATATGAGGGGCTCTTTGAGGAACCCCAATGTTTACCACCACACAGGGGTCATGATCACAGGATCACCCTCAAAGAAGGGGTCTCAGCAATCAATGTCAGACCATACAGACATTCAGCATTGCAGAAAGATGTGATAGAGAAGATGGTACAAGAACTGTTACAGAAAGGTTTTATCCAACACAGTAACAGCCCATTTTCTTCTCCGGTAATCTTGGTCAAGAAGAAGGATGGCACATGGCGTATGTGTATTGATTATAGAGAATTGAATAAGAACACAATCAAAGACAAATATCCTATCCCAATCATTGAAGAACTGTTAGATGAGTTGCATGGTTCTACAATCTTCTCAAAAATTGACCTCAGATCAGGCTATCATCAGATCTGTATGCATCCTCCTGATGTAAGCAAAACAGCATTCAGGACCCATGATGGTCATTATGAATTCCTAGTAATGCCATTTGGGCTCACCAACGCCCCTTCTTCATTCCAAAGCTTGATGAATGACATTTTTAGGCCATACTTGAGAAAATTCACCTTGGTTTTCTTTGATGATATATTGATCTACAGCAGGCATCTTCAGGACCACCTGCAACACTTGGAATTGGTATTTCAGAGGCTGCAAGACCATTCCTTATTTGCAAAGAGAAGTAAGTGTAACTTTGCCTTACCTCAGGTTGAGTATTTGGGACACTTGATTTCAGCTAAAGGTCTTTCTACTGACCCCAAGAAGATTGAAGCTGTACAACAGTGGCCTCTACCCAAAACCATAACTCAACTCAGAGGGTTTCTTGGGTTAACAGGGTACTATAGAAGGTTCATCAAACAGTATGGCCACATTTGCAAACCTTTGACAGAATTGCTCAGGAAGGATCAGTTCCAATGGACTGAACAAGCTACTTTGGCATTTCAGACACTCAAGAATGCTATGATCTCACCTCCTGTGTTGGCACTTCCTGATTTCTCAAAGCCATTTGTTATTGAGACAGATGCTTCTGGCAGTGGAATTGGGGCAGTTTTGATGCAGAATAATCATCCCATAGCCTATAGTAGTAAAATCCTTTCTGGTAGACATCAAGCCCTTTCAGTCTATGAGAAGGAACTACTGGCCATTGTCCATGCAGTGACTAAGTGGCATCATTACCTCATTGGTAGGCACTTCAGCATCAAGACTGATCACCAGAGTCTTGGATACTTATTACAGCAACGCATCACTAACCCAGGTCAGCATTCATGGTTAACTAAGCTCATGGGATATGATTATGACATCAGCTACAAGAAAGGGAAAGAGAACATAGCAGCTGATGCTTTATCCAGGATACAATCTAATGAGCTACTACTCATGCCAATTTCAACCATCTCCACTGAGTTATTTCCTCTCATTCAGAGAAGCTGGCAGGCTGATGACCATCTGAAGCAGTTAATCCTTCAGTTACAACAAGGAACCTTAACCAAATCCTTGTACACATGGCAAGAAGATCAATTGAGGAGAAAGGGGAGGCTTGTAGTGGGTAATGACCTGCAATTACAACACAAAATTATCGACCTCTTCCATAGCAGCAGTACAGGAGGTCATTCTGGCATGTTGGCTACTGTTAAAAGACTCACTTCCTTGTTTTACTGGAAGGGTCTTGAGAAGCAAGTTCGATTATTCATACAGCAGTGTGATGTGTGCCAGAGGTTTAAGTACGATGTTAGTGCTTCTCCAGGGTTGCTTCAACCCCTTCCTATCCCATCAGAAGCCTGGTCCCATGTGAGCATGGATTTTATAGAAGGATTACCTTCTTCATTTGGCAAGTCAGTCATACTGGTTGTGGTAGACAAATTGACTAAATATGCTCACTTTATTGGTTTATCTCATCCATATACAGCTTTAAGTGTGGCACAAGCTTACATGGATAATGTGTTCAAGTTACATGGCATGCCTAGTGTCATAATTAGTGACAGGGACTCAGTTTTCCTTAGTCAATTTTGGCAAGACTTGTTTAAATTGCAGGGAGTCAGCCTTCATATGTCCACAGCATATCATCCTCAAACAGATGGTCAAACAGAGGTAGTCAACCGTTGTTTGGAGACCTACTTGAGGTGTGTTTCTGGTGATCAACCAAAGTCCTGGGGAAAATGGCTGTCCTTAGCAGAATGGTGGTATAACTCTTGCCATCACTCTGCTATCAACACTACACCATTTGAAGCTTTATATGGCTACCCTCCCCCTCTTCACATCCCTTACTTTCCAGGGGATTCTAAGGTTCATACAGTGGATGTAAGTCTACAAGCTCGAGAGGATATGTTACACCTACTGAAGTACCATCTTAATCGAGCTCAGAAGAGGATGAAACAACAGGCTGACAAGCATAGGAGTGACAGACAATTTGCCATTGGGGATTGGGTCTATCTTAAGCTACAACCTTATCGCCAGAATTCCCTTGCGGATCGGCAGTTTCAGAAATTGTCCCCAAGATATTTTGGGCCATTCCAAGTTATAGACAAGATGGGAGCAGTAGCATACAAGTTGGCTTTGCCTTCACACGCCAAGTTACATCCTGTATTTCATGTGTCACAACTGAAGAAGAGTGTGGGACTTCAGACTTCTGCCAATGCCAACTTACCTATCCCTGGCAGCTCGTGCACGTTGGAACCCCTTAAGATATTGGCAAGGAAGATGGTTAAACGAGGAAATCAACCTGCAACTCAGGTTTTGGTGCATTGGACTAATTCTTTTGAAGAAGATGCAACATGGGAATACCTCTACGATTTGCAGCAACGTTTTCCTCAATTTCAGCCTTGAGGTCAAGGCCTTTCTTATGGGGAAGGGATTGATACATGTGAAAAGTTGTCAGCTGCCTAGTCAGCTGGAAGTGGTTAATAAGCTGTTAGGAGTTAGTTGACTGTTAAGAGTTAGTTAAGGTAGTTACAAGGTTGTTAAGCTGAGTTGTCCGATTCTGTTATTAGTTACAATTCTGTTATTCATTCATTGTATTCATTACAGATTGTATATAAGGACTTGATCCTTATAAGCTGAGGTATGCTAATGAAATATGATTTTCCTCTCTTGCTTCTTCTTCTTCCTCTCTGTTCTTCATTGTCACTGGTTCTATTGACACTTCTCGAGGGTTGTTCTTGTGCTCAACTCCCCTGAGCTGTCTTCTTCCTCTTGCTGAGATCCACGAGCATCAAAGGAGAACCCGAATGACCAAGATCGAACATCTGAATCCCTAGTGTAAAATCTAAATAGCTCTCTTTCAAAAATGAGGCATCTAAATGCCATAGAATGGGCATCCAAATACTCATTGTCGTGCCATAAAAAACGAGCTTGAAAATCCTTTTTCGAAATCATTTGAAAACCACAATCAAAGTCAATCCAACAAAAACAAAGCCTAAACTAATTTAAAATCAAAAAGAGCCTTAATTTACTTGAATTTAAGAAAAAGACTTTTAAAACTTTTATTTTCTTTTTTGTAAAAGGGGTGAATAAGGAGGTTGTTTGTCCAAAATTTTAAAGTAAAAACTTCTAGCCATTATTCCTTTTTCAATATGTTTTTTCACTTCATTTTTTTTTTTGGAATATATTGAAAACTAGTTTCAACCAAGAATCCATGAATTTGATCTTGGTTGAAACAAATTCAAGGGTTTTGAAAAACATTTGGATGGTGGCTTGGTTTGAAGTCTCGTTTTGTATTTAAACCAACCAAGTTGGAGGCCAAATCAATTAGCCATTGATTGGCTCTTGATTGAGGCTTAACTCAAGCCTATTTGATTTGGAAACCAGCTTTAAAATCAGAAAAACTAACAATTAACATAGAACCTCAATCAAGAAAGATTAAAAGAACAAAAAATATTTAAGGAACTAAGGGATAAATACAAAGAATAGGAATGGGAAACTAACTTGAGAATTTCAGCAGTCCTCTTTTTTTTTCTTTTTTTTTTTTTTTTAATTGTGGGTCACTAGAAAAACAATCCCCCAATGCACAAAAGCCTTTCCTTGATAACCTAAAGTTTATCTTTTGTAATCCCCTTCATAGGCTAATTTTGGACCCTTGGATCATTTGATCCAAGAGTTGTCCTTTATGCCTTAAAATACCCTTGATTTGTTTTTTTTGTTTATTATTTGATCCCTTAAATCAAAGAAATAAATAATTAAATTAAAAGATGAGGAGAATGAATGGAAAAAATGTCTAAATTACTCATCCTTCTTTTCCCTTTTTCAAATCTTTTTTTCTTTTTCTTTTTTTTTTTCTCATGATTTTCTTTAAAAGATTTTCTATTTTAAAATCAGCCAAGATCCGAAAAAGTCAAAGACAATTAAAAATCTACACAATTCAAATCCAAAAAGCTGGAAAAATTCCAGCACTAAAAGGGTCACAAGAAAAACAATCCCCCAATGCCCAAAAGCCTTCCCTTGATAACCTAAAGTTTATCTTTTGTAATCCCCTTCATAGGCTAATTTTGGACCCTTGTATCATTTGATCCAAGGGTTGTCCTTTATGCCTTAAAATACCCTTCATTTTTTTTTTTTCAATTTGATCCCTTAGATCAAAGAAATAAATAATTAAATTAAAAGATGAGAATGAATGGAAAAAATGTCTAAATTACTCATCCTTCTTTTCCCTTTTTCAAATCTTTTTTTTTTTTTTTCTTTTCTTTTATTTTTCCTTTTTCTCATGATTTTCATTAAAAGATTTTCTATTTTAAAATCAATAAGGAAAATATTTAAAACTGAATATTAAAATCAATGGTAGTTTTCTTTCATCTTGAATTTAAATTGAATTTAAAAATCAATAATTTTACAATTCAATTTTAATTTGACAATTAAAGCTCATCAAATATATAATATATTTATATAACTAAAATCACTTAAAATGTCAAATAATGACTTAAATTTTTCTTTAAATGTTAAACCCAAATCGAAGCCAAATAAAAATAAGATCTGAAAAAGTCAGACAATTAAATATCTATACAATCCAAATCCAAAAAGCTGGAAAAATTCCACCACTTGAAGGGGAACATTGGAAAACAAAAAGTCTAACAAAAAATTCTAGTTTTGCTGACTTGAACACGAAAAGGCTTAGGCGACAAATATTGATTCATGGTTCTCAAATCAATAAAAATTTCTAGCTATCATCATAGCAGAGGAAAAAGATGAACAAAAATCAAAAAACATTGCACCACTTCAGAAATGGTTGTTCCATATAAAAATTTTATGCCAAAACATATCATTCAATAACATTAAACCAAGGCAGAGCAGACGTTACAAATCTCACTCCATAGAGAAGAAATATGGGTTTAGCCTCACTGTTCTTTGCGAGCTTTCGATCTGGCAGGCTTTGCAGGTATTATGTAACCCAAGAGAATCAATGCTATCGGAAGGATGGTTCCAATATAATACACACTCCCATACGAGGCAAGTGTCTCACGCTTGCTTAATACCTGTACCATTCAGGAAGAAAAAAAAGCATATTACAAAACTATAAAGTTATGGAAATGATTTTCTTATTCATCCCTCTTGATCATCCCACACCATCCATCCATCCATCGGTGACATGGCCAACCGATGGACAGCTTGATTGGATGCATATATCATCACCCAGACATTGTACAAATAACTATTGGTTTAACCTGAGAGAGAGAGAGAGAGAGTAACCATAAAACCAACACAGGAGTAGTTCAGAACCAAAAGCGTGTAAGCAAAGTTCATGAAGGCAACTGCTTTCTTCACAAGAGCCATATTCGTAGGTATAGCTTTTTCCCACTGGTAAATAACTGCTCAGAAAGAAAATGGGAGAGGTAAACAAATAAAAATAATAATAAATTGATCTGAATAACAATAAGGATGCTCATATCCCATGTTACTCGGACTTGATTGTGAGTATCGGATACGGGTATGTATCCGACACAGGATATATTTAGTTTTTCCATGTATTTGGAGGGGGTTATATCCACATACCCATGTTCGAATATGCATCAGACACGGGTACTTAAAGAAAAATGAAGAGTCAAAGCAACATAGCTCATATCAGTACCTCTTGAACCAGCAATCATCAAAGCTGACTGAACAAAGAATATGATGTACCCAGGATACAGTCCCTATAACAAATGAGAAATGGCGAGAACTGAATAAGGTTAAACTTATGAGAGAAGTGCCAGGAAAATTTTGGGTGAAATCTATCAATCATACTTTTTATAGGAATGTTTGTACAAAAGGAAAAAGATGACAAATATTGTGAACATCAATCATAAAGGTTTTTCAGTAGTAAAGAAAAATAACTCACATGCCAAACAGCACTGACAGTCTGTGTGGCCAGCAACTGGAAAAAACCAGGCTTCTTCCCCTTCATAACAAGTCTCTCATAAACATCTGCACCAACACAGCATAAGCTTAATTTTTCACTCAAGATATCTTATGACTTTAGCTTGTATTTGCTTCAGTTTGTCCCAGATATCCATGAGATGGTCTATGCTAACAAAACTAAAATAACTGCTGTCACTTTAAAAGACAAAAAGCCAACCATATTGTAATCAAACTTATTAATTAATTGATTTATCTTTTTCTTACATGTTTTGACTCAATATACATAAATTTTAACATTTGAAGGAGATTTTGACCAAAAAAAAACTACCATTGGACAGCATCAAACCTTAATGAGTTCAAGAATTAAAAAAACTACCATCTAAATCCTCAAAAACAAAAAATAAAATTAAAAAAAAAAAAACAATTTTTAAGCCAGAGGATCAAACCAATTCCAAAAGTTGTACACATTGTAAGGAATATATATACATATATTATATATATCAACAGCATATTTAAGCAAAACTAACAATCGAAACACAGAAAAGAATAGCAGCTAGACTCACAGTGACGAAGCCAGGTGCTGACTTGTATGTTCCAGACAAGTGGTAACAGCACTGAACTCTTTGCTAACTCAAATCCTAGGATGTCAACAACCTTTGCACGATCCCATTTTGGTTTTGGTGGTGAAGATTCTGTCCATCCACTGAAACCCAGACCAGATATAATAATAGCAGCCTCCGAAATTGACCAGATGAAATAATATTTCCACCGCATTGTAAAGCCAGACATATACTGGTAACTCAACTTCCTCCAGAATCCCCATTCTTGGTAAGCGGGTTCGGTAAACCAAGACAAGGGATAATATGGTACAAGGTAAAGATACATTGCCATGCAAAAAGCAGCTTGGACAAGTGCTCGGAGAGTTGCTCCATAAGGTGATGGTGATGGTCCTTTATCTGAATGAGCCCAAATCTTGAAGGGGAAAAAGAGTAACAAGATTATCAAAGCTGCATCCTGGTAACTTCAGAGTAGAAAAGGCATGCAGGAGCATAAACAACATAATAAACTTACCCCCTTCCCTTCAGTCCACTCAAGGTAGTCCTTCATCTCATAAATTGGACCAGCAAAGTGACTGCCACAGCATAGGCAGTACCCAAAGTATTCAATCAAAGAAGGTAACTTAATCAACCGATATTTTTTCTGAGCCTCACGTAACTCTTCCTCTTTCAACAACCCATCATTGTAATTCATTGCACATGAAATGACTTTCAGTGTCAAGACCATCAACGCACCTAAATATCAGAAGATAGTGCTCTACAATTAACTGACATATATAAAGTACTACAAAAGCATTCCCTTGAGAACTCATGAGAAAACTATAGAAAACTTTGAATAGTAATGTACATAAATGCATTTGCGATGAAAAGAATTAAATGTCAAGGTGGGAACGGATTTCGTATTTCAATCCACCAAACCAACAAGCCTTGATACCAATATATTAGGTGTCGGCTACAAGAAAAAAAATATAAAAACATTTACGTTAGGTACACGAATCCTCCTCCTCCAATCATTCCTATCAATCACCATCCTCTCTTCAAATTATAATAGTTTCATATCATTTGTTATCACCTCCAACCATGTCTTTTTTGGTCTCCCTTCAACCTTTTACCATGTACAACGTCAATTTGTTCCGTCCTTCTAACAAGTGCATCCCTCGATCTGTGTCCTATGTGACCAAAGCACCGTAAACGGTTTTCTCTCACCTTATCCTCTATAGGAGCTATCCCAACTTGGTATTACGATCAACAAATAGCAATAAACTAAAGGTTGAAATTCATCACAGCTCAAAGCAGCAATATGAAGATTAACCTAATTTATCCATTTCACTAAGGCATAGAAGATTTACAATTTATTAAATTTCAAACCCAGTAATCGAATTTTAAAGAACAATTTCTCACATGTGAGGGAGAAACTCAAAACATGCTTACCAGTGGTATCGATGCCTCCTTGCTTCCATGCATCCCCGCTCATGTAATATACATGGCTACAAACATATAAGAATAGTCAAGATTCTAAAATAAAAAAGTACTATTTACAAATACTGAATTATAATGCATAAACAAATTTCAATAGATAATCGATATCAGTAAAGTGTTGCATAAACAATACTCTTCCCGCAAATATTCAGCAGGGTAAAATCATCAATAAAACAGATGGTAAAGGAATGAAATATGTATACGCATTTACTAGAATATTCGAAAAGACAAACATGCAATCCTGTCAGTCAATTTTGACATGACAACCCAACAGGCAAGGCCAAAGCATAGTGTTTTTGGTTACAGGATTTCCAAATTGCCAATGTATTTCACCATTTTAATAGAGATTAAATTTCGAAAGCATTATATTACCATATTAAACTCTCATCAATCATAATTTTTCTCATTCATGCAAAGAGAATGTATACCCTTCCTAAGCCTTTCGTTTTTGTCCTAAGAAGAAAGAATCAGTTGGCCGCCAAGACATGCATTTCAGTTAAATTGAAACTGGCCTAATTAAGCATGCAGGATCACACTAAATTAAACTTTTTTTTTCACCATTCAGCTCAATAAAACGCATCATCTACTAAGCCCAGCATTACATTTCCATTCTATATCTAACTTTCTATATTTGATTATTAGAAAAGCAAAACCAAAAAGAAATCAAGCTTATTGAATTCCTATAGTTTTTCTATAACTTTTTCTAATAACAAAATATAAAAAAAAATTCTATTTCTAGAATTACAAACCCAATGTTTTAAAACAAAATGCTGATCTTTCTTAATGTCAACCACGAAAACAGGACAGGAAATAACAAAACTACCGATACAACTTTCCCACGAAAAGTTTCTTTAAAAAATCAATGAAAAGACTTACCAGCCAATCAAATAACCAAAACCCAAGAAAAATGTGATAATTCCACACTTGGGGCGATAAAGAACCATTGCAGCATAACCCAACAACATGGGCACCAAGAAATGCAGATTTGAAGAGAACCCAAATGACAGATAGGAAAGCAACGCTCCTGTAAAGGCTGAGTAAACGTGTTTAGCTAGTCGACCCGGAACAAGTCGCCATAGAAAACTCACCGGTATAGTCGCCACGAAACATAAAAGGAACCGAAGCACTGGCACCGATACCCCAATCGATGCCGCCATAGTTTCCATGTCAAGTTCCATCTTCGTTTGGGATTTGACTCAGACCGAGACTTTAAGTCTGATCAAACAAACGAGTTCGGCTCAGTGAGTTTGTGGCGGACGTCGATTTTGTGTACTGTGAGAACTGACGAGTGAGAAGGAAAGGAAATTTGTAACCGGGAGACATGGTAATATTAAACATACAAAAAAATAATTAAAATATAATATAAAAATAATAAGACATAAAAAAAAATATAAACATAATATGATATAGATATATTGTTAAAATTTATATAATAAAATATTAACATCAAAATTTATATAAATATAAAATATTTTAAATATAATTATGATATAAAAATATATTAATATCATATAAATATACGAATTATCGTTGGATAGGAAATGGGAAATATAATGATTTTGAAATTTGTAATTATCATGTACGAAATTATCCTTTTCTTGGGTTCAATCGAGCGCGGCCGTGGTCTCGGTGCATATGCTGATTACATTTGTACTTTTGGTTCTAAAAGGGTTTGACTTAGTTTAAAGTTTAAAAGTACAATAATGAAAGAGCGTTATTTGTTATAAGGCAGGCTTTGGTGATAATTTTGAGTAAAGAAAAATGACTGGTGGGGGGGAGGGAACAGGGGATTCTCGATGGAAACGCGCATTAAATGTGCGTGTAAATGACGTCAAACAAAAATGGAAAACTCTGGGTTTTGATGGTTACATTGAAATCATCGAACCAATAGACATTAAATTATTAATTTCGCAAATAGTCACGTGTTGGTAGAACGTCTATATATTGATAGAGTGTTAAATTTTTAATTTCAGTGATTAAGGATCAAATTTAAATAATCTAAAAAATATAAATTATTAATTTCATAATGGGAGATAATATTTCATTTCTGATTTCTCGTAAAAATCATATATATATATAGAGAGAGAGGAGTGATTCACTTATACCATTAACTAACGTAAAATTTAAATTAATTTTACATATTTTCATAATTTTTATATAATTTATATTTTAACAAACTGATCGTTCGATTTAATAATATAATTGTCTTCGTCATGCACGTAAAGTTTCGAATCGAACGTCTCTATCATATCGATCGAGAATACTATCTTTTTCAATATATATTTAACAGTTAAAAGGTTTTTACATCAAATAAATAGTTAGACATTTTTTATTTACTCAAAACTCGACGTGCACGATTTATGTGAATAGAACATGAAATACGACAGTCGAATTAAATAAATATAAATAATATAAAAGTTATAAAAATATGTAAATTTAATTTAATTTAATTTTACACTAATATAAGTAGTTCTCTCTTTTTATATTGATGCACTCAAAAGAGTATATCTTATTTAACCTTGCACTAAAATGATCAATTGTTAAGTATAGTAGCTAGCAAAGGTCGAGTGCACAAGGATTGAGTTTTAATTTATAAGTTACTAGTTTATAATTTAAGTTCAAAGAAAATAAAAGTAAAGGGATTTTGTAAGTAGTTTTAAAATTACAGTAAACAAGAAAAGTAAGATGCAAGTAAGTAAAATGAAATCAAATAAGAGAAAAATGGTTAAGAGGTCATTCGTCACCACTAAATATCATTGAGAATCAATATCAGATTTATCAACATCAGATTTATCAACATCAATTAACTATCAAAACTATCAGCTGTAGATAACAACATCCTGTGTTATCCCAATCCTTCCTTAATTTGTCGTTAAATAGGATAAACACCACTACCTAATCTCTTACTATCAAATAACCTAGGATAAACATCCCTAGATTCAAAGTGACAGCAGCTTTATAATAAGAAAAATAGGTTGATCTAAACAACAAATACATAAACATGGAATGTTAAACTTAGGTTATGTTCCACTTTTCAATTACCGAAAACTCTAACATAATCATTAATCACAAATTGCCACTTATGAATAGAAAATCAAGACAATTACGGATTAAGACTCATAAACTAGCAATAGACAATTGTCAAGATATATCTAGTTTGCAACCTAAACAAATCAAGACAAATATTATGAACAATTCTTATAGAAGAACATAAGCAATTTTGATATAAAATTAATGATAGATAAATTCTAAATATCAATTACAAAACATGTCTAGAGCTTTGAAATCACTTCTAACCAAATAAAAACTTTAGCCTAGCATAGGTATTGTTAACATAAACATAAGATTAAAAAGAAACTAAGAGAATGGAAAAGAATAAGAAGAAGAATATTGATTATTCAGCCTCTTACTCTCTCAAACTCTTTAAGAAAACAATAAAATCTCACTACTATATTATGTAAATATGTGTTGTGGCTCTCTCTCTTGTTCTTCTATTTATAGACAGCAACTAGGACTTCAAAAGTGATTTGCCGCTAGGATTCTCAGGGTTTTAAAGAGGGATTTGCGGCTAGGTTTTTTGTTGCTAGGGTTGTTTAGGAAGATATTCCAGTGCTGATTTGGATGACCATTTCTTATTCGATTTGGACGCATGATATACCGTTGGAAAGATATTCAAGTCAGCTTCAAAAGTTAAGAAGAATTTTTTTTTTTTTTTGAATAAAGACTCTAACACCATGTGTTCTTAGAAACAAGCTCCGGAGGTCAAATGTGCCTGATTGCTTTGCACTAAGAATTTGATCTTTTTGACTCCCATGTCTTCTTCCATCTTGTGATTATGATTTTGTGAGCTCTTTAACATCATATTTGACATCTTTTCACTTCATTCTCTTAAATATACCTAGGTCTTAACCTTCTAGACTAAAAATAGTTGAAGAATTGAGAGTTAGCCAGGTTTTAGTGAAATGAAAATCACATTCATTCAAGTGCTGGAAGACATTAGAATATTCAAAAACATAACATAAGTAATCAAGATAAAAATCGAAAACATAACTAAAACTAAGGATAGAAAGGGCATAAAATGTGTATTTTATGAGTTTATAATATATATGTTATATTAAACGTCCTTACTTGACATAAAAGTTTATGTGAATATCTCTTCTTGATGACATATTGTATATGTCTAATTTTAATTATATATTATATTTAAAATTAAAAATAAAATTTTCAAAAAAAAAAATTTATCCAAGTTTTTTTAATTTTTATATTTAATAAATGTTATTTATTCACTTAATCTTCAAATATATATACTGTATTTAAATTAAAAACAAAACAAAACTTTAATTAAATTCTAAATCTATCAAAAAACATATTTTAAATTAAAAAAATTCAAGTATGTTAAAATTTATATTTAATAAATTTTATCTATTTTCTTATGGAATATATACTTAACAAATTTTATTTTGAATATATTAATAATCATATATATATATATTTATATATTAATTAAGGTAAATGGTTACTATTTGAGAAATGTTGACAAGGATGTTTACGTGGACAATTTATCTTTTTAACACGTAAGATAAGGTTTAAATTATACTATTTATGAAGTAATTTTATTTAATAAATTATTTAATTAAAAATATAAATCTATTAAAGATTAAAAATTTTACATAAATTTTGAATTCAAAAACATATTAAATTCACAATTTATCTTCTCTTTTAAAATTTAACCATAATTCAATGAATATATATGCATAGTAAAATTTATATGCATAACTTAATCAAAATTGATTAGATTTGCTTCTTTTTATTTTGAATTTGAAAGACAAAATTAACTTTTTAAATCTCTTATCTTTAGACTTTTTTTTTTTTCAAATTTAATTTGACAATTGAATTCATTAAAGATTAAATCTTTTTTATTAAACAACACCCTTACAAATAGGTGTGCCTTTGTAAATTCTTTAAGATTTCTATTCTTGAGATTTTCATTTTAAAAACTTAGAATTTACTTATTTTGCTTTTGTAAATGGTAATTGCAATATTTTAAGGAATAAAATTCTTTTTGATGGGTTGTGTTGTTTTTATGTTTTTTAACACTATGATTTTTGTTTTTTCTTTCAATAATGAAAGAAAAATGAAAGCATTTTAATTGGGTTTTAGCTAGGAATGCTCATTATATTTTTCATATTTTGTTTCTTTTTTCCTTTAAGTTGCTCCATTTGTTTGTTTATTCAAACTTTTTATTTGATCATATTTGTACTACATGTTATGTACGTTTATGTTTTTTTATTTTGTTGAACTAGATATTTATTATGCATAAGTCCAAGAGATTCCAACTGTATATGTGTTCTCAATTCGTATATTTGTTTATAATTCAATTCAAAATCTTTCTATTATTTGATTAATTTCTTTGCCTCTTCTTTAGTCCATTATTTTTAATTTTTTTAAGTTGAATAAATTTTTCGAATTATATTTGTGTTGGATTCAATTATTTAATATTTTTATTTTTGAAATTTTCATATTCTTTGTTTGTTCATCAACATATTTTAATCTTATTACTTTTTATTTTTATTTTTCAACTTTTTATAATTTTTTGTTTGTTCATCAACAAATTTTACTCTTATTACTGAATATTTTTATTCTTAACAAGTTAATATGTAAACTTATATTATCCCATTTTATTTTGCAGTGTTTTCTCATTATTGATATCCTTTGTCTACAATAAATGATATAGACAAAAAATTTTCAAATGAAGAGATGAAAAGGATGATGGTCATAACCGCATCTAAACCACCAACAATACTCCAACTATGTCAAAGAAAATTGAAAATAAACAATATATTGAAAAAAGAAATATAATAGTTTAGGCATATCATATATATAGTTGTTATGTAATTATGTCAAACGAAAATACGTATTAATTAGAAGAATTATAATTTTTATTTAAAAATAAAACAACTTTATTTTTTTCATAACAAAATATTGTTAGAACAATGTTTGTTTAAGAATTACTTAAATTATGTCAAAAATAAGAAATAAACATTTTTTTTCTTCTATAAACATCTTTTTTGGTTCGACTTTATAAAAAAATCCAACAATTTAAGAATGGTCTACTAATGTAAACACCTTTCACAATTTAATCAAATGATATTTATTTTTTGCATATCCATGTCAACATTATCATAAAAAAAAGCAAGTATTAATTTTGAATATTTAACAATTGAATCTTTGTTTTTTTAATCAAACAAGAAAGAACCGGTAGTAAAATTATCGGTGTTTAGCAAATGAATTGAAGAAACATTTCTTTTTTTGAAAAGAAAGAATGACTTTAAATTTGCAAAATGTTAGGTTTCTTTTAAATGAACGAATATTGTTTCTAATATAACATGTGCGACATTTATGAATGTATATATAGTAGATAAATACGAATATGTATACTTCTTCGTTAAGATAATATAAAAATTCATAAAATTAAAGTCATGAAAAATATAACAAAAAGATCTCATGCATCGCACGGGTTAAAAAAAATAATAAATTTATACTTTATACTCCTTCAGTATTGTCTCATAAATATTGTCTTTGATTTGATTTGTTATGATCAAAATTTTTTAAAACTGATTTTATTTTAAATATATTAGGAATTAATATAAAAATTCTTGAATTAAAGAGGTTTTCAAATATATATTTATAAAAATTTATTTTAATAAAATATTTAAAGTTGAAAAAATTTGACTGCCAAAAAATTAATTTTAACATTATTTATTGAACAGAAAAGTATATATGAGTGAAATAAAAAATAATTATTATTAAAACAAGTTAAGAAAAAGAAAATATTCAAAAAAGTTTAAAACTTTAATTATTTAAATTGATTGAGTTTTTTTTTTTTTTATGAGTATTTTAACAAAAACCTTAATGATATTTTTCAAAGTTAGTTAACATACTATTTATAATAATATTTTTATATTAAATATATTAGTAGTTGATAGTTAATGTGATAATTTTAATATTTTTTAAAAATAATATGATAATTTTAAAAAGACAAATTATCTCATCCATTACTAATGAAATTTTAAGACTCCACGAGCGAGGTTAGTAATATTGAATATGTTTGCAAATGCTAAAGATTTATTTTTAGTGTTAATATATAGGCTTAACACTTAGAATACTTAAATATAAAATGACAAGACAAAAAATCTTAAATAATAATTTTAAATTGAATATGTTTGCAAATTTTAAAGATTTATTTTATAGAATAATTTATTCATATCGTTATTATATAGACTTAACACTTGAATACTTAAATGTTAGCTCAAAGTAGTGACTAGAACAAAAGGGGGTAAATTAATTTCTTAAAAATTTAATGCGAAATTAAAATACAATTATGAAAATTTAGAAATTAAGCAACTAATAAGAAAGTAAAGCAATTAAGAGAGTAGGGAAAGAAGATCAAACACGAGCAATTTATAGAGATTCAACCCTTCTCCACAAGGTGTCTACGTCTTCTCCCTTAGCTTTCCTTGCCAAGGAATTTCCGATTCACTATCTTTGAATGGTTACCTTTTCTAGAATAAGGTATAATCTTTACACTTCCTATTTTTTTTTGGCTTAGATATAAACCTCTTTACTTTTCTAGGCTTAGATAGTAACTGACCCTTTTTACAAAAGAAACTTCTTGCAAACTAAAAGAACCTCTAATATGTAAGTGTTTGCCCAATAAGTACAATGAGAGACTAAAATGAAAGATAGATAACAAATGAATGAAGAAATAAAGATCTAAACACTTGAAACTTTGAATAATTGATTTGATCTTTAATTCTTGGTGTCTCTTGCTCTTGGAAGTGTTGGAGAGTCCCTTTTATAGCTTGAGTATGAATTATGACCGTTGGAAATGGATTGGAATGGAAAAGAGCCACTGAAACTTCAAAATTTAATCTTTAAAAACTATCCTACGCCCTTGGGATCGATCATTTTCTTAAAGGGATCGATCCTTTGTTGGTTCAATTTCAAAATTTGACCATTAGGCACCTAGGGATTGTTCCTTGCATGTAGGGGATCGATCCTCTACTATCTAAAAGTGAATTTTGCTTTTGTTTCAAAATGTAAAATCTAGAGCACTAAGGGATTGATCCTCTTGTCTTGTGTAAGGGATCGATCCTCTACTATCCCAGAAAGTTCAATTTGCTTTTGTTTGAAGATTTAAAAACTAGAGCACTAAGGGATGGATCCTCTTGTGTAGGGGATGGATCATCTACTTTCCTAGAAAGTTCAGTTTGCTTTTATTTGTAAAATTTGACCAATTTGACCTTGGAAAAAAAGTAGACTTTTTCTAAAAAATGATTTTACCATAAATATTTATTCAAGAACATGTATTTTTAAGAAAAATAAAGAGTCTAAATATTTAAGTATTTTTCAAAATAAATCAAGGGAAAATACTATATTTGAAACTTTGTTTTTCAAACTCATTTAAACAAGTTATTTTAAGCTTAGGTTTTTGTCATTTTAAAATTAGGGTCAATTCAATGCTAACAATATCCCCCTTTTTATATGACAAAACTTAAAATAAATTTGCTTTTGAAAACTCCCACTAAATCATTTAAGAATTTTGAAAAAATTCCCCCTTAATAAAAGTATCCTTTCAAAATTTTAAGGGAGTCATAGTTTAAGAGCATAGTAGGGATAGTTTAAGAGCATAGTATCCTCAATTATCCAACACACTTCATATTTATAAGACAGAAACATTTAAGCACATATTAAAAAAAAATTGTCACAATTTTAGCACAAAAGCAAATTGGTTCATATAATAATTCTCTTATTTTCGTTATATCAAAACGAAGATCAATTCAAAGCTTTAAAGAAAGAGTAATACAATATCAAGCATAAAATGGACAATTAAGTTCATCAAGAGTTAGTAAATCATGTATTCATTTAAAATCTTTTGAGCACAAAGTCATTTCATGATATTTATGAGCAAAAAGGATAAAAGAAAATTAATCATAATTCTCTTAAATCATGTCACACATTAATGTCTTAGATAAAATGTACTTAAAGTTTAAAAAATCTCAAAAAAGTATTTCATTATGGCATTAAGCACCCATTCAATTACATATTATTCAAGAATCATTTCAATTCATGCAAAATTTGTATTCTAAGACTTCTCTCCGCTTTTTGAAAAGGAGTGATCAATTTAAGTCACAAACATTTTTTGCATGAATGACACAAGCTATATCAAGGATAGACATATATTTTTACATGATAACCACATGCTATGAAGAAAACATATCTCAAGCATATGGAAGGTTTTAACATTTATCTCAATCAATGATTCTCAAGTGATTAGCACTCTTCCATAAAGCATATGTAACCCAAAGCAATACCCAATATATAGGAACTATAAGCTCATACATCAATTTGGACAAGAATACCATTTGAGCAACAAAGATTTAAACCATCATGTACCAAATTTCATGATAGCAAACATTAATACCAAAAATATAGCAATATATCCAATCTAAACATATGCAAGCATTTAAGCATTATTTAACTCAATTAATGAACATGTATAAGTATGTCAAGCATAAGATCATGATCCATGAGTTAATGCTATTTGAAGTTCAAGAAATATTAAGATGTTCAACTCATAGACATGTTTAAAGTTTCATATCAAGCAAACTTTTCAAGCATTAAATATACATGACATAAATTTGATACCATATGTTATCAACTCATGTATGTTGTAGGTACAACACCTAATTTTGTCCTGGCCCCCTAAACAAGGTAAGTTCTTACTTCAACTTCCCGGAATACATAGAATCTCCCCTAATTCCACAGTTGGGTCTCAAAGACTTTGATTCGAAGTCAACAAGAAAAAGTCAACACAAGAAAGTCAACTCCAAAAGAGTCAACTTTGAAAAGTCAATTGAAAAAGTCAACTCTAGGAAAAATCAAGGTTCGAAAGAAGAATTGAACAATGGTGAAGCAATCTTGATAATTGGAGATCCACAATTGAAGATAGAAGGAAAATTGAAGGTGAAAAGACAAATTGCAAATTTCAATGTAGGAGAAAGGCATGGAATTTTCAAATTTGGAAAAAAGTACGTAAACGATCAAAGTGGATGAAATTAAAACCTCAATTTGAAGGACAATCAATAAAAAGAGGTACCTCAAGATCCAATTTCACAAAGAGAAATCAATTTGAAAAAAAAGTTGGACAAAAGTGAATAAATTGGAAATTACCATTTTGGGAAAAAATTGGAAATTTTGCAAATTTGGGGAAAAGTATATAAATGATCAAATTGAGCAAAATTAAAGGTTCAAATTGGAATAAATTCAATAAATAAAGGTATTGAAAGGTCCAATTTAAAGTAGAACCGAAGGAGAAAGAATAATTGGAAAATAAAGTTTAAGTGAATAAATGGAAAAATATAAATTTGGGGAAAACTATGGAGATGGCCAAATTGGGTAAAATTGAAGTCCCAAATTGAAGAATGATCAATAAATAAAGATCAATTTGAAGTATATTCAAAGGAAAAGCCAATTAAAAAAAAAAAGCAAAAAGAAGCCAAAAAAGAGAATAAAGAGGAAATTCCCAATTTGGGGAAAAAAGGGGAAAATCAATTCGAAAAAGAATTTGGATATAAAAATTGGGAAAAATTGGTTCGACTCCAATTCAATATGTGAAAAAGGGGATGGAAAAAGAAAATTAAAAAAATTGGCCCGTTTCGAGTAAAACCGAGGTTTTAGGGGCTAACATGCAATTTTAGAAAATTCGGGAAAATATAATCTGAGCTTGGAAAATTGTGAAACTTTCCAGAATTAAGTGGAAAGAAGAAAATAAGAAGGAAAAAACCCGAAATTGGGGCCAAAATGCAAATAGGCTAAATTCAGGGACTAAAATTGCAATTTTAGAGGAAAATTTGAAAAAATGGAAAACGAGCTCGGAAAATTATGAAAACTTCCAGAACTGAGTTTAACATTGGATAGGATGATTTGGATAATAAAAATATAAAGTTGGAGCCCAAATGTAAATATAGCAAGTTTGGGGGCCAAATTATAATTTTACCAAAAAAATAAAAAAATGACCAATTAGCAAAATACAAAAGAGGAGAGACCTGGAATATTCAGGCCTTTTTCAGTAAGAGGGTGAGAGAGCTTAAAGATTTGATCCAATGGTCAAGATGAAGAAGAAAGTAGATATTTTTAAAGAAAGGACATGAGTCACCACTTAATGTCTATGTGGCATTTTTTGGCCAATGAGAGATATTTTAATTGTAAGGATGGAAGGTCATTGGGAAAGGCCATGTGAAGAGGCCAAGTGGATAAAAAAGATGACAATAGGAAGATATTTTTGGCTAAGCTACATGATCAAGACAAGTGGCTAAAAAAATGTTGTAGAGAGAGGGGACAAGAATATTTGACATGGCATTTAAGGCCAATAGGAATGTTATTAGATCCTTAATATAAGGAGAAGTGGCCATGTAGAAGGGGGACCATGAGAGTATGAAGAAAGCATGACTAAGAGAAAAAAATATGAGCATGCACACCAAAAAACAAGGGGGATTCGGCCAAGGCTATTAGAGAGGGGTCTCTTTCATTTTTTTCATACACTTTTCGTAACATTAGAGAGATAAGGGTAGTAGCTAAAATCCTCTAAGGAAAAAATCAAAGGAAGAGAGAAAAAGGAGGAAGGAAAAGAGATTTCTTGGAAGCTTTTGCTAGGTAGCTTTCTTCTCTACTTGTTCTTTATTTTTTGTTCATTTTCATGCTCTATTTCTCTTCATTTATATGTTATTTTTCATTTAATATTTTAAAAAACAAAGGTTTCAAAAATGGTTTTTTTTTTTTAAAAGTTTTTTCTCTTCCTCTTTATTTTTTTTTTCAAAGAAACCAAAGAAAACAACATCTTCTCTCCTATTTCTTCCTCTTGGCTGAAAATTTATAGTTATTGTTGTGCTTGTATTTTGTTCATTTTTCTTGTTTGCCATTGAGATGTGCGTTGTTCTATTCTGGTAGGATAGATTTTCATCTTTTGATTTCTAAAAAAAATTCAAATAAGAAGGTTTTTGAGCTTGATGATCTTGGTTCTACCAAGTGATAGTTTGAGCCGGATCTAGCATCCACAAGGCCAAACTTTGAGCCAACCTTGTTTTCATGTTTGCTTACATTTTCTTACTTGTATATTGTCATTTTGATATATATATATATATATATATTTATATAGATATCTTGCTGATTTTTGTGTTGCATTTTGCATATTGCTTGTTAGAAAATGATGTTAGTGCTTGATGACTTTGGCCTCCCACCAAGTGATTTGGCTAAGTAGGATTCATTTACAATAAGCTAGCCTTGAGCCCATCATTTTTGCTTGCTGTAAAAATGTGTTTTCAACTCATTTTCCAACTTGATTTTGGTTAGGATCAACCAACGGTCTATAGCCAAAATCTATTTTCCAAACTAGTTGGAAAAAGCAATGTTTTGCAAGTTGGATATGCTCATTTCGGGTCATGTTTTCACTATGCATTTTTGGTCAAAATAAAAAATTGTTTCTACTTCTTTTAATTCATCATTTGCTGAGTCTAAACTGATTTTTCCAGATTTTTTTTGAATTTTTTACTAAGGTCTAAAAACTAGATTTGTAAAATCGGTTTTTAAGAGTCAAAACAAGTTTTAAAGCTAGCAAAGATCTCATTTTTTTCACCATAGGGAAGGGGCTGTCCGAAACCCATAGCTACTGTTTTGGGATGTTTTCCATGTTAGTTCAAAGGTAAAAAATTGGTTTTGCAAAAATCAGGTCATGGGTAGTTAGTCCGGGCTTCAGAAAGTGAGTTAAAAATTAGGATTTTTGGCACTAGGCCATTCGGCCATGAGGGTTTTATTTCAAAATTGCATTTATTTTTATTTTTGGTTTCCAAAATGTTGCATTCAAAGCTTGTTTAAAGATACTCGGATGTCAAACAAGGGCATTCGAATGCCCCCTAATCCGAGCCAAAATTCGGGTCTGGAGTTTTTCATTTTAAAATATCCAACTTAGGTTTCTTTCAAAGGTAGTTGGACATCTTTTTAGATGTTCGGAGATCCTCTATTTAAGAGAGAAACACATTCGGTTTTCATGCATTACATATTTTAAATTTTTTTATTTAATTTAGCATAAAAACATATTTTTCGATTTCCTAGACATTTGGCGAGAATTAGTTCTTAATCTTTGCCGGGCTAGCCGAGGAGGTTAGGAAATTATTCAACGCACGTATTTATGAAATCGAAAGGTATGATTTTCATTTTAACCAAAGTTATATATATATGTCATGTGAAAAGATAGTTTTTAAAGCTTTGCCGAGTCTATCGAGGAGTTCGATAAAATATCCCGATGCATGCCATTTATATAATTTCACCAAAGAGAAAATTAATGAAAAAGAATTTTAAAAATAATGATGTGTGCATATTTTATGTGCATGCATATTCCATGATTAGGTCACTTAATAATTAATGTCAATATTTGCCATTTTAACCATGCAAATTCTATGTTTATGAATATTCCATGATGATGTCATTTTATGATCTAATATTCATGTTGTCATTCTTGATCATGATATGATTGCAAATATTCCATGATGATGTTATTGGTGTTTATGTCATATATGCTATGTCATGCATGCCATGTTATTAATTATTTTGCCATGTTTTAATAAAATGTTTGCCATGTCATGATAATTGTGCATGTTTGTTTAATTTATATTTGTATCTTAGTAATAATTTGCATACCCAGAATCATTTTTTTAAAATGATTTTAAATGCTTAAAAGTTAATGATTTTTAACAAAATAAGGTTATTTCTGAGTTAAAATAATTCATGAGTTCTCTACTGGGTCTGCCAGAGAGGATATCATCAATTATCATTAACAACGGAATATCTTTTTCTCAAAAAATGAGGGTGATTCAGAGAATTCTAAAATAAATAAAATTTTCTTTGTTTTACCGAGAAACATGGAAAACTTTTGCATTAATAAATTCCGGATCATTCTCAAATATTATGATTGTTTTTAAAAAGGGGAATTATTTTTAAATATCAAATATAAAACAAACTTTTATTGAGACTCGAGATAACACATGATTAATAAGGTACTGTTTTATATGGGCATTGTAGGGCTGCTAATCCTTCCCTATGACGTAAACGACTCCCGAACCCGTTTTTGTTTTCTCTGGTTCAAAGTTCAAAGTTCAAACTTTAAAATTGGTTTTAAAAATATTTTAGTTTGAAAATGTTATACAAAACCGGTTTTAATAGGTGACCGATCATACCTAGCCAAAAAAATTAGTGGCGACTCCATTTCTTTTTCGAGGTTGTTTTCAAACCCTCAGCATTATTTACAAGGAATTAAGTCATCTTTGTTGGGAATACACTACTTTAGGTTCATGTAGAAACATGATAATCAAAGTGCAGCGGGAATAAACAAAGAAGTACCCGAAGTACAACAGGATCTTAGGCTAGTGTTTGCATAGGTTTATAACATTCGAAAACAATTAAATCACCCATATGATTTAGAAGTTACCTACTTAAGATATCGTAACCTTAAGTTGCAGATCCAAATTGCGAATAGCTTTCGAATCCAAGATCTATAAAGCTTCCAATTCATCCAAGACCACAAGAAGCACAATTGTCCTTCCTCTAGAGTTAGTCTACACGAACAGCTGATGGATCCTTCTCTAAGGTATGGCGATTCACTTGTGCTAGCAAGTTGATCCGAAGATCACAATAAAAAGGTCTATATTCTTGTATTTATCTTCCTTAATCGATCTCACTCTATTAGGTGAAGAAGCGGCAAGAAGAACACCAAGATAGGAGGAATTGCGGCAAGCACAAAGGGGCTTGAGAGGTTGCGATTTCACCTTTTTGCTTAGGAGGGGTTCTCTTCTTGAAACCAAACTTTTTCTCAAGCAAAATCAGAATACTACAAGTAGAATAGAACTCACTTGGGTGGCTACAGCCTCTATATCAGATTATATAGTGGCGCAAACCCTGATCCCTATCTCCCTATGCTTGGCCGGCCACTTGTAACTTGTTGCACAAGATTTTCATTAATCCACTTGGACTTAAACTATTTAATTCTAAGATGGATTAATAAGCCCATTATATTATCTAATAATAATAATGGTCCAACAATCTTAATGCCTTAAGTTGGGCCAACCATCTTTAGTGGATTGTCCTAAATTAGAATAGTCACTTTGGACCCATTCTAATTTATCATGCTTATTTGTTGGATAAATTAATTTCTAAATGAAAGTAATTTAATTCTCAATTAAATTTTCTTTCTCCTCATGAACAATTCATGTCATTAATCTATTAAAATCATCTCATGAAATTATTCCAATATAGTATAGTCAATCGCAATTCACTTTGCACATCTTTATGTGAAAGTCGACTACTACACTAGATAAGACTTCTTGATTTCTATTATCTCATTAAGACATTGTCCTTGGATTTCTCAATCTCAATTATGTCTTAATTCATCTCAATTGAACTTCTTCAATTAAGTCCTTAATATAGATATTTTATTCCATTAAGTTTTACCTTAATAGAATACCATGTTTAATCCATATACATATTTGTTCTTATGTGTGTGACCCTCTAGGTTCCCAATATGTTGGCAATGATTATAAGTTAATCTCATTAACTTGTTTTCATAGATCAAGAGCAGGATCTAGCAACCCATCATGACCATCCAAATATTATGAAGTCAACGTGACATTTTACAAGCTTTCAGCAACCAGCCTGTCGGTGTAATGCGGTCCTTTCACCATATATCCCTGATAGCACATGAGCATGGTGCAGTGTCTACTCATGATCAATCCATATTAGTTCTTCGCAACTTATGATTAACCTTATGAATTTAGATAAACAATGCTTTGGCCAAAGACTTAATCAAGTTAATCGTAGTCAAGAACAAACGAGATATGTCTCCAATATCACAGGGAGTGGTGAATCCTCTTTGGATCACTCATTCATCTTTGTATGATTCATGTCATACCCAATAACACCCTACCATAAGCATCCTCGTGTTTGGGACCCGTTCGTGATGAAATCTAAGTATGACACTCTCCGTACAAGATGACCTGGTATTACAAGTCTGAGGACTAATTTACACGACTAGTACTAAGAGTACATTATCATAGACACTAGAGTGATATATTACCAAATGAAGTTCTCTTGGCGGGCCATGTTTAGTGAACTTGTTCAATAGACAAGCACCTATATGTTATCCCAAGTATCCCATACTTCAACCTATATGAGATCAGTTGCTTACTTCATAAGTAAGAAGGCTTAACATATACCAGTCTTTGAGCATTGCCAATGCCCCGTCTTGGCAATACGATGACCAATAACAGTTTGAGGAACAAGGCTTTGATGCATAAGGATCTCATAATTATAACTCTTTATAATTCCTTTGCAAGGCCATTATGTTCCATGGGCTTTATCCGATTAGTACTTAATAACTCCTTATTATTGTACTAATATGAAGGAAAACCTTGTATCATTATAATCACAGTGAAGGGTATGCTTTATTGACTGTGTATCCAAGCTCAATCTAATTGGCTGCATACACCAACAATCTCCCACTTGCACTAAGCCATTCACTAATGCATCAAATGCCGAACTCTTTCGATTAGTAATTGTGTCTTTACTTGGACATAGCTTAAGTGCATCGAGAATATGCTTTGTCATATACATGATAATCTCATTATCAAGGTTAATAATTCGGATCACAACGAGACCTAGATTCCAATCATATGGCTCAGTTGTATATAAAACAACTATTGGAATCTACTTGTTAGCTAGTTGCTAATGATCCAAATATAACTCCTTTTGCAAGCCAAAACAAAAGAGTTAATCTTAAAAACCTTTAATATAAACGTGCAATCTTTTCAAGTATGAAACGTTTCCTACTAATTCTTTTTTTTTTCTTTCAAAAATGGCAATTTATCATAACATTTTACCATTCAAAAAGTTATTAATAGCTCCCACTAAATCCTACATGTGTAGATGTTAAGGGACTAATTCAATAAATTCAAATTCCATATCACTAAGCTAAATGGTATTCAAAATACTTTGCAAGTTGTATAATATATAAGACTATGTTATAGAACTATTCTATAACTGATTTATTTAAGAGGAAACTAAATAAGCATGGCATCCTATGCCAGCAAAACAATATGTTTCGAAAACATAAATAAAATATCCTTATCATTGGCTTATAATGCCAATGAAAACATCAAATGTTTCTAAATAAATCATAACTAAAAAGTCTTATAAAAAACCCGTAAGATCGGCAAGCTCTGATGCAGTATCAAACTCGGTTGCCATCTTCATGGTCCAGCTTCACTACTCTTTCCTTTGGTCCCCACAATATGTCATACATATTTAGTACCAAATGATAGGTATCATATACCAAGAGGAGTGAATCAAATTATACCTGAAGTTGAAACTCCTTTCAGCTTCTTTCCCTTGTTAGATTCAAGGTACTCCTTGCAATTGCGCCTCCAATGACCAGTTTTCCCACAGTGGAAGCAAGCTTTGTTAGCATTATCCTTATCCTTTGCTTCTTTTGCAACACCATCATCGGGCTTCAAACTCTTTGAAGCAGGAGGTATATCCCATCTAGTCTTCCTTTTCTTCTTACCTTTTGGTTTAGAGGAAGAGACTAAATGGACCGATGACTTATCCTTAACAATGGTTTGCTCGGCCAGTGTGAGCATATTCAATAACCTAGAAAGGGTAGCCTCTAAGTGGTTCATGTTGAAGTTCAAAACAAACTGCGAATAGCTCTCAGGTAGTGAAGAAAGGATTAGATCAATGCTTGGATCATGATCCATAACCTATCCAATCTGCTCCAATCGGTAATATACCCCATCATCTTAAGCACATGAAGCCTCACTGGACTTCCCTCTGACATCTTTGTTTGGAACAATTCCTTCGAGATGTCAAATCTCTCAATGCGATTCTCCTTAGCGAACAATTCTCTAAGGTTAAGGAAGATATCCTGAGCATTCATGGCCCTATACTGCTTTTGGAGATTGGGTGCCATACTAGCCAACATCATACATGTTGCTTGTACGAGATCATCTCTATGAACTCTATAGGCAACCCTCTCCTCCTCAGTTGCATCAGCAGCAGGCTCATCTGGGATGGGCTCATCAAGAACATAAGCTTTCTTTTCCTGTGTCAAGACAATCTTAACATTCCGAAACCAGTCAATGAAGTTCGGTCCAGTTAACTTATTAGCATCAAGTATGCTTCTCAGTGATAATGAAGTTGCCATTTTAGCGTTTATATCCTATATGAATCAAAATAATTAACAGTCAATAAACAGCAAGTAGTAATCATTTATGTCAGGCTTTAATACTTAAATGATTATTCTCATTATTTTAACAAAATAATAGCCCTCTACTACTATTTCGAGAAATTTAACTTTTAAACTTCTTAATGAGCTAGGACCCATTTCATTCCAGCATAACCTTGAGTGACTCAACAAGCTATGTTGAAACTAATTGAGTAGGTAACTTAATTTACCAATTACATCTCTATGCAACTCCTAGATCTAGGTAGGTGACAACTCTTTGCCTAAATACATCATATGCATTTCGCCTAACTTTGCCTCTAAATGTCATGCAATCAAGTTTTAAAGCATTCGAATAACATAACATCTAGTTGAGTAAGACCCATATTCAATAACTCAAACATGTTCGTACATAAGTTAGACCTTGAGTGACTCAACAAGCCTTCGAATGGAAGAACCTTGGTTATCTTGTTATGATGGTGGAAGGAAACTTATCATACGTAACATGGACTCAATATAATTTAATAAGGGATTTCATTTAACTTTTATATAGGTCTCATTGATTTCATACTTGATTGACATGCATAGCATTCATTCAATTACATACATCACATATACATAACTCAAAATAAATCTATCACATGCAATCTACTAGGATGATTATGGACTTTATTCTAGTCTAGTTTCCTTGAGCCATTAGGAAACTAGTTGGTCAAATTCCTAGGGGATACCATACATAGGCTTCGAAAGCTTTGTTGGTAATCTCCTTGGTTGCTTCTTCTTGGTGCCATATCTCCTTACAAACTGGGAATTTTACGTAAATTCTACTTCCTATCCTAAATCTAAATCTATAAAGAATATAACAATTACATTGCTTTATCAGAAACCTTGAGTTACATTCGAGGGGAGTTAGATGAGAAGAGAATTTACAACTCCGAAATGAAAAAGAGAAGGTAGGGTGCGCAGACCCTATTTATAAAATACCAATAAGAAAATTCAACCATACATTCCCTAGTCATACTAAGGTCTAGTCCGTAACCATCCTTCATGCATATATAATCATATTATAAGCATGAAATAAAAACATGCATAGTCAATATAACCTGGTGATCTTGTGTACTATTTGCATAAATCTCACCAAATAAATCTGATATAATTATCAAATCATTCTAGCAATTTCGGTTCCACCTATTAAAACACTTTTAATAACATCTTAACAATTAAGAAGGACATCTTGAAATCAGACTTTACCTAACTTTAAGGTTGCTTGTCTTAGTTAGGACAAAACATTCTATCAAGCTCAAAATCCTAAACCTTTTAGGACTTCTATGTTTGTCTTATACCAAATATTTAAGTTTGCAATCCATCCTAACTCTTTAGGAACTTAATAGGTAACTGTTACCTAATTATACTACATGTTTCTCCTAACTTTTAGGATTCACACTCCCACTAGGAAACGGTTTCCTTGTTGCAGTAGGACTTTAATTCTTAGTGTCCTAGGCGCATGCAATCTCTTTGGCCATCGAATGGCCGCTGCTAGCATGTGATCAGACTATTGTATGCCATCTACTGTGGCTACTGGATGTCCTAAAAGAGCTTAATGGTCACCCCTTACAGCTGCACTCAATTCGGTAACAATTGCCTCCTTCGTGCCGCAGTTCATTCTACTAGCATGTAGCAATAATTGCCACTTAGTCCAGTCATGTTCCATGTCTAAACCAGCCATCATAGATGAATCATATTCACCTTAGATGCTGTCCAAAATTCCTAGCATACATGTGGAACGTTTCCACACTTATGCTTGAATTTTATGGCATGCAAACACCTACAAAACAATCTAGAAAATTTTAGCATTGTAGTAACAATATTTCATGTCCAAAAACAACTTCGCTTAAACGTTTTAAGCTCAAATAAATTTTGTAACTTCAATGACAGCATATAATATAAAATTTTCAGATCTAAAACATCTATAAAATTAATTTTATATCATCTCCAAATCAGTTTACAAAAACTTGACTCAAAACTATGTTTTCGACATCAAAACTTGTCGGGTTTACTAAGACATGTCATGGCTTTAATCCTTGTTGATTAAAACAATTTTAATCTCCCGTTTAAATAATATTAAACATGATTAAAGTCATTATATAGCTGCTGTCCAATTTTAATAAAACAAAGAAAACAACTTTTCTTTTCAAACATAGGAATCGAAATCTTGCCAAAATCAATACACAACATATAAACTTGTATATCACCAAGAATTGACATACATAAACCTCATGTAAACAACATAACCTGGCTTTGATACCACTGTTGGGAATAGACTACTTTGGGTTCACGCAAAAACATGATAATCAAAGTGCAGCGAAAATAAACAAAGAAGCACCCGAAGCACAACAGGATCTTAGGCTTGTGTTTGATTAGGTTTATAACATTAAAAAACAATTAAATCACCCATATCACTTAGAAGTTACCTACTTAAGATATCGTAACCTTAAGTTGCAAATCCAAATCATGAATAGCTTTCGAATCCAAGATCTACAAAGCTTCCAACTCGTCCAAGACCACAAGAAGCACAATTGTCCTTCTTCTAGAGCTAGTCCACACGAA